>JAQPPZ010016856.1:0-1457500 GCA_028583015.1 Wollemia nobilis | reverse complement strand
CATGGTATGTATATTTGTTGTCCTTTGAATAATAATATCTCTTGGATAAAATAAATATACATGATTTTCTATTTCCCATAGTAGGGTAATTGGAAGCTTCTAAAATTCCTAGAAATCTAACTCATCAACATAAAGCTCTTTCATAGCATCAAAACCTACCACTTCAATCTTCATTGCATTCATCAAAATATTTCTTCTACTCAAGGCATCAACTACCCTATTTGAACTTCCACTTCTATGCTTCAAAATAAATAAGTAACTTTGAAGATACTCCACCCATTTCATATGTCTTTGGCTCAATTTGCCTTAACTGTTAATAAACTACAAAGCATGATTATCCATAAATAGGACAAATTCCTTTAACGATAGGTAATATATCCACTTCTTTAGTGCTTGCACAATGGCATAGAACTCCTGATCATAAACTAAATAGTTCTTATTGGTTTCATTCAAATTATTACTGAAATAGGCAATGGGTCTACCTTCTTGTCTCAATAATCCTCCAACGACTGTTCCACTTGTGTTACAATCTACTTGGAAAAAATTATTAAAATATAGCAATGTTAGAACTAATTAATTCATTAATTTCTATTTAAATATTTGAAATTTCCATTCTATTGTGTCTATCCATTTGAATTTATGTCTATCTCCTTTCATTGTTTTTATGATTGGAGTACTGATTGCACTAAAATTTCTGATGAAATTCCTATAAAAACTTGCCAAACCATGAAATATTTTGGCTTCAAACATACTTCTTGGTGAAAACACTCCACAATAGCCTTTGCATTTGTTGGATCCATCTGTAAACCATCCTTGGATATGAAAAAATCAAATATACTAATTACTTCTTCATAAAACTACACTTTTTCAAATTAATCAATAATTGTTCCTCCAAATTTTGCAAAACTAACCTTATATGCAGTATGTGTTCTTCCCTTTTCTTGTGAAACACCAAAATATAATCTAAGTAAACCATCACAAATTTACCAAGAAAAGGCTTCAATACTTTATTCATAAATCTCATAAAAGTGCTTGGTGCATTTGTCAGCCCAAACAACATGATCAACCATTCATTTAAGATTTTTTGGTTTTAGGTGTGGTCTTCCACTTATATCATTCTTAGATTTGAGTTTGATGATAACCACACTTTAAATAAATCTTTGTGAAGTACTCTAACCCACTTAAATAATCCATCAAGTTATCCATATGAGGTAATAGAAACCTATATTTTATTGTAATATTATTGATTGCTTGGATGTATATACACATATGTCATTCTCCTCCTTTATTGGGTACTAGTATAACTGGTACTATACATGGTTTCAAGCATCCCCGATCGGTCATCCTATATGCTACCTTGTTTGAAAAAGTTGCTCTAGGGAGGAATTCTATCTAATGGTTAATGCTTCTCATAGGTGGTAATGTGTCAGGTAATTCTTCTAAAAGAATATTATCACATTCTTTCAACAAATCCTTCACTTCATGTGTAATATCATACATCTTGCCATAATTTCTTTTGTAGGTTTAGAAATGAAGGTAAAACATGCTCCCCCTTTCTTCATCTCCTTCATTAATTATTTTTTTGAGATCAAGCAAACTTTAGAACTATTTTTCACCTCTTTTCCTTTGTCCTTTAATGGAATTAAGGTATAAATTTTTCCATCTTTGACAATCAAATAAGTGTTTAGTCTACCATCTTGTACTACATTTAGTCTCCCAACAAAATATGGCATGTATCCATTGACATGATGTCACATAAAATTGCATCTTTATAAGATCCCATCTCAAACTTTACCATATATTGTTTGGTTACCAAAATTTGGTGTCCATTTTATAACCATGACACTTTGTAAGGATTCAAATGCTCAATTTTTTTCAAGCCTAATTTCTCTACCATCTTTGTTGAGACTAAATTGTCTATGCCTCCACTATCCACAATAATATTACAACATTTGAATCTTGGTTTGGAAATCATCCTAAAAAGGTTCTTTCTTTTTGTATGTTCATGCAACTCTTTTTCTAGTTTCAAAAATACCCTTTTCATCATAAGGGATTCGCCTTGTTTTGGTTCCTCCATGTGATTTTATGAGGTTACATTTTCTTGATTTGCTTGTGTAATATGGCTATAGGATTCATTTCTATGCCTATTGGTTTGCTATGATATTGGACGTTCAAACACATGATGACCAACTTATCCACATCTATAATAATTTTTGGAGACTCCTTTACCCCTTCCTATACCATAACCTCCTCTTCCTCACAAGAAGTCGCTATGTTTTCTATTATTATGAGAAGCACTAGATTATCCATATTCCCTTTGGTTTCCCTTTTTTGAGAGGATCATCCTCTTCCTCTAGTATTATTTTATTTCCTTCACAACAAATTTCACTATGCCTTGAGTGCATACTGATATACCTCTTCAATAGTCATGATTTTAATTGTGCCAATCTCATCTTATATGGAAAAGCTTAGTATATTTATATATCTTTCCACATTCTCCTCAAAATTTTCAATATGGCCTACTCTTATGGTTAATTTATAGAAATACTTTGTATACTTTTTGTAGCATAGGGGTGCAGTATTACTATTCTCAATCGAAGAACCAAATCGTACAGTCACACAATCTTCACAACTATCAAAATGCAACAACAAAATAGCTTGTATGGATTCCAAATCGTACCACTGTACGATACCAAATCATACAGTGATAGGGATTGTACAATTTTAAACTCATCCAATCCTTCATATTCAAGTTTGCAAGATATCATACGTATTTTTGTAACTAAATTGTTCGATTTACCAATATCACCAAATTAGGTAAGTTTTCCTTTATCACATAAACTGCCAAATCAAGTGAGTTTCTTTTATACGATTTGTAATGTGTCTAGTGTACTATTTGTATGAAATAAAAGTTCAGAAATATGCCAATTGGATAATCTTATGTACCAATCTCTCTCAAAGTTTTGGAAGGGTTCTAACATGACAATTACTCCATTCCTACCAACACGCAAGTTTTATCATCAGGGTTTGAGAGAGTTCTATCCAATGGAAATATCCAAAAATTGTACATCATCCTTCAATATGTCCATATTGATATCATCCTCATCATAGATAATTCCTAAGGTTCACACTAGTGCTAGTTCCATTCCATATTTCATAGCAATGCATTAATCATCAACAACAAACATAAATAAGTACATGCAATAACTAGATACTACAAAATATTACTCCATCATTCTATAATTGTACAATACATGATAAAAGACTATGAATTGTGGTTCTGCTTTATTACTTATAATCAATGCAATACAATCACTAAAAGGTACACAATAATCATAGATATGCATTCAATACTTAGACCAGTATATCACCATATCATATCCAGACTAAACAGAATATCAAAATTGAAAAGAGGATCTTATATAACATTACCTAAGATTTTCCCAAGTGGTTCTTGAGGCAATTCATTATTCATAGCTGCCCATGCATAACAAGATACATAATTACACCCTTTACTATGTCTAAACACATGATTTATCAAATTCATGCACAATTACAACTCAAATTGCATTTGCTTTGCATTTCATTACATTTCATGACACTATGTATGGTTTTCCCTCCACTTTGTATGATTTTACTCCTGCTTGTATAGTTTTACTCCTACTTGTACGGTTTATGAAAATTATCAAAATTATCAAAACTGGGTAAATCCTCTTGTCACTTCTTCTTCTAGGAGGTGGATTTTATACCTACACCTACCATCCCCTTTACTTTGGTTGGTGTCCTTATCAACTCATCTTTCTATTTTAGATGAGCCTCATAATATTTGAGTAAGGCTTCCATGTCTTCCATCCAGGTGCAAAGAATTGTGTGTTGGTTCTACAACTTGGCTACATAGTTATCCATTTCTACTGCTTTCACACCATGTTGGTTGGCTTTCTCTTCATTATTATTTAGGAGTTCCCTCAATTTTTGTTCGTGCTCAGTAGAACTCTTCTTAAGATTCTCTATCAAATATTCTTTTATTCGAGTTGCTACTTCTAACTCTTCATTCTTTTCTAAAATGGTCTTCATATGGTGATTAATACCAACCTCTAAAGCATGAACAATATCCTCATTTATATTTAGTTGTGTTTGCTTCTCCAGGACCATATCATTATATAGTTTATTGTCCTGTGTGAGCTCTTCTATCTTCTTATCCTACACTGTTAATTTCTCATCTTTCACAGCCAACTATGTCCTCAATTTTTCATCCTTTGCATGTAACTATTCTTCTTTTGCTCTTAGTTGAGCTTCCAGCTCCTTAATCCTATATTTTTCCATTTGGGAGGCCTGTCATTTATCCTCTTCTAGTGAACTAATTATAGCCTCAAAACCAACCTTGTTTCTTAGTAGTTATTCTTCCAATTTCTTTAGATTATCTTTTGATGCATACTTACTCTTCTACAATTCTTCCTCCATTGCAACCATTTCCTTTTGAGTGGGCCTTTGTCTCTTCTTTTTGAGATTTCTTGAGCTGATAAATCTGCTCCAATCCTATGCTAAACCACTCTATCTAATGTGTTAGTAAGTTCAACTTCCTTAGGGTGATAGCAAAGCCTGAGGTGACCATCTTATGTTCCCAATCTATTGTATTCAAGGGACAAGTCAGATAATTGGCTCTATCTAGGTACAACCTCGGATGCTACTTGTAATTGATTCTCACTCTGTCTTGTAAGTCATATCTTCCTAACATCGTTGTTACCTCTTCCTTGGGTAACTTCCATGGGTGTTGTACATGAATATCAATAATTTTCTTTGTACGGTCCTCACTGCTCACCCATTCTATTATCTTTTCCAATTAGATAAACACTTGTTCTTCCCATAGCTTCAACTCTCCCACGCATCCAATACAAAACTATAGTTTGGTACTAGCCATGACATTACCTATTTAAGAGAAGAAATGGTCCACTTGATATTCTACCATTTTTGCATCCTCCTCAGTTTCAATCTTTGAGAACTGTGGTACCTCAAATAGGTATCTTATTTTTATAATTCGTAGTTCTTCCTCTGTAAAAATTTTTCTTCTTCTTCTTCCAAGTGGTACCCAGAGCTTCCCCTAAGATCCATTAGTCCTTTCTCTATGTTTATCTTTTTATGCGGTGGAGTCTGTCCTGCAACCCTCTCAACCTCCTCATATTTTTCAATATACACAATCTCGTGATGATATTGTTGTTGTCTAGTAGATTCCTGGGATTTTTTTTACTCAGTTACATCAACCTATTATTTTTCTGTCACCTACTCTTCTTCTTGATTCTACTAGATTTCTATTGTTGTGACTTATTTAACAACAGGATCCTCTTGTTCCTATGATGCATTCCTATCCTCTTGTGCATCACTCTTATAGTTCTGATTCGTGCTTCCTCCCATCACAAATCTGAAGTGAGGCTTCTTCTCTCTTTATTATTATTCTGAGGCTTCCACTATCATCTTGGCTTTGTATTTTATCTCCTGAGTAGTGGCTACCACTTCTTGTGTTATTTGCCTCACTTCTATATCCTCCAAAATTTTAGAAGAATCTAAAATTTTGAGATCGATAGAGTGAAAAATCTGTGGGGACTCTACCATCTCTTCTACTTCTACCCAATTCTAATTTTGCAAATCTAGCTTCTCTGAGTCTGATTGTTCTTCCTCTTGTTTATTCTATTGTACGAGATTAGCATATTTTTTTGGGACAATATTATTTACCATTCTTTCCCATTGTCTTCTTTTTCTTACTTGTACTGGGCTAGATTGCATCCCCACAATTTTCTCCCTTTCCTAAACTGACAATTGCTCCTACTACTATTATTTTAGTGCTTGTTGTTCTAGTTCAGGTTGCAACTTCCTAGGCATTTTTCTTCGATGGTGTACCTCCTCCTCTAAAGAAGTATCCTCATGTCCTGTTGTGGCATGAGTTGCTTTATTTGTTTGACACTTATCTGGAGTCTCCTTATGAATCAACACTAAATTTACCAACCACAAAATAGTTGGCTTTCCTCCATCAATATTCCTAGGCTCTGTCACTCCTAGAAAATGAATTCTCATCTTCATGATAGCATTCAATAACAATCCAATAGCATATAAATTCATCTCAAAACTCTTTAGCCTCTTCGCCAGCACATCATGCATCTTTTTCTCCAGATGGGTACCCCAATCGTATCGTATTCCTTTGGTGATACCTTCTACATATTGAACCATCCATATTGGCATATTTGTGGCTCATTTTTCCCCTAATAGTTGAGCCATCACAATATTTATGGCACATGGCCAATCTTTCCCTATCAACTAGCTCTTTTTAATTTCTTGAGTTCATGCACCTGATATCTTTGCTTCAGTCAACGATTTCGTATTGGTAAGTGAAGTGATGATGTGATGTGTCTCAATCGGATCAAGCAACTTCTTAACTACCTCTGTACCATATGTGAGTAACCCAAATATTTTCCTAAACACCTTTGCTATGAATTCTACCTTCATCGACCACTTACCCACATTGACATAGGCAAGTCTACTTATAGGATCATATGCTTGAACCATCTACAACAAATAGTTAAAAAAAAATTCTTTTGGTGTGGTGGCACCTGTGCTATTACAACTACACAAACCTTCTCAAATTATTTTCTCCATGGGTGGTTCTTGTTTTCTTTGTTGCTCCACAACTTCCTACATGTATCTCCTCCATGTAGTATGAATGATATCCTTGTTATCTTAACCTGGTTCTCCTCAGGTTCACTGCTCAGATCTTCTTCTGGATCTGGGTAATGGACTTCACTGTGTAATTCCCTCCTCAAGGCTCTTTCCTATGCCATTTATTCCTCTCGAAACCTAGGTTGTGTCCTTCTTTTATCAACCCTCCAATATCTTTGCCCTCTCCACGGTCTAGATCCTCCTCTCTTCAAAGGATGATTACCACGCAAATTGCAAGACTAAAAATATAACCCTTGGTATTGTTGTGGATGCGACTATCTCTCGTGCAGGGGTCTTGGTGATCATTCCAATCTGTTGGTTGTAATTATTCTTAACTACTATCTGAACTCTTTGGCTGAAATCATTTCCCTGCCATTCCTTCGGTTAGATTTGCTTTCTAGACATCACTTGTCATGTAATTATAAGTCCCCTAAAAATCATACAATGCTACTATAAATTGTACAATAAACCTTCTAAATCATGCATGTACGTTTCAGGTCATACAACTACCTCCAAATCGTACGATCCCTCAAGCTACTTTAAATCACTCAACCAGCTACAAATCATACACCAACTGCACCAAAATATACAAGATCCATACCAGTCCATACAATGCCCATATCTACCTATTCTCCTTTGTTGAATCCATACAACTCCATATAATTTCGTATGATTTGCTCAAAAAGGTTGAAATAGACCTCCGAACTGCTTAAAATCGCATAATTTTTTCTTGAGATCGTACAATCTACCCTCCAGATAGTACAACACATCCTTTGAAACTCTTGTTTGCCTAAAACTTGCATTTATTACTTCTTTTCCATGATTTCTCATTGACCTAGTTGCCAAAATGTCTCGACCTATCTTTTTAGTACAATTTTAGAGCAAATTTAAAAATTTTCCTTTACTTGGTGCAATCTCCCCCAAAAACATTTTTTTCTAGCTGTAATGCAAGGTTGTACGATATTCTCCCCTCTCTTTCGCCTTATCTAGTTCATTTTTTACTGCTTTTTCTTTGATTAGGTTGAGTAGGTTTGTATACCTTGTCAACTTATTGAATGTTGACTCATTTAAGCTCGATTAAATGTATAAAGATAGGGATAGAAAGAGAAAAGGGTTTATAAAGTAATGGATCAATAGTGGATGGATAAAGCTAACAACATAGGCATCTACAGAGAACTTTTGACAAATCAATTTACAGCAAATAACACTTCTGATTAACAACATTCAAAACTTAGTAATCTTCAACATGAACATATGCACACTTAAAGGATTATTCCAAACATATAGGATATCAATAATTCAAATAAGAAAAAATAGATTAACACTTTTAATAACAAAAATAGAATCCTTTTCGAGCATACATTTAGAAATGAAGCATTCCAATTTTCTCTAGGTTAGTAATACAAATTAGTATAATAGACTAACCATAGCAGTAGTAGCATAAATTACTTCAAGGATTGGTAATCCATAATAAAATAAGATACAATTCTAAGGAAAAAATCCAAGTAAATTATCCTTCTACTAATTTCCAAAAAAGTGTACAATAGTAGCACAAGAAAACACTTTAGGGCTGACTCTTTAAAATGAGGTTTCAACCTCTATTTATAGTATTATAGTAAATTTGAAAGATTTGAAAGAATTAAAAATATTACAAGGAATTTGGAGTTCTAGATCAACAAAATGCTGATGTGGAAGCCTCCTATTTGATTCAATAAAGAAGGGAATTGTGTACTACATTGATCTTCTGCAACTTGTCTTCTACAAGTTTTTCTAATTTTATGGCTTCCAACTATAGATCTAGTCAAGAATAAATTGAGACCATCTCTTGTTCTTGTTGTGGCTACCCTATCGTAGATATAAAATTGAATCGGCTCATGGATCTTGATTTTCCATCACTTCATATTCTTAATTCTTCAAATTTAACTTGGAAACAACTCAGATAGAATTTTACAACCTTATGGTGCATTGAATCTTGTATTTATACATGATTCAAGCCAAATTTAATGTAGATCATTGATCTGCTTTTGAACGGCTAAGATTAGAGCTTTTAAAATCTTGGTGTGTTTTTATTGTTCGAGGTCTGAAACATCTCCTGGCTTGGATCATATCACAACCTATGACATATTTACCTTTAACTCTTTTCACCCTTTGTGGCATAGAACATGCTCTAATACAACACTTAAATCTCTAACTTGAGTCATTTGACTACTTTGACCATGACCTGGACAAGAGTGTTCTAATTTGGGGATATACTTGTGAAATTTTATTCTGGCACGTATGGTAAAAATCCATGTGTAGAGTCAGGATTTAAATTACTGAGATAGCAACTTTGACTATGCTAACCATGGTGTAGAACCATGCGCTAAGCCACATGATATAAAACCATGTTCTAGGCCACTTTCAGATTATCCAACTTGGTACTTTGAATGCATTGATCATGGCATAGAGCGAAGGTGTGTTAATTTGAATTCACATTACAAAAAACCTTGCTCTATGCCACGTGATGTAGAACCATGTTCTGGTTCGGGGATTGAGATGTCTTCCAAGTGCTTTGACTAAACTTGACTATGACGTAGAACCAAGTGTTGAGTTGTGCGATGTAGAACAATACGCTGAGCCACATGGTGGGGAACCATGTTCTGAGCGATGATTCAAAATATCACCATACCATATTTGATTGTGCTGATCATGATGTAGAACTATGTTTTGATTCGCACAGTATAAAACCTTCATCTTGAGTTGGGACCTCCTTTTATGCTCTAATCTATTATTTGAAATGCATGAAGGGTGTGTCTGACTAAAATGATCATGGCCTAGTACACGTTGTGCTAAGCCACTATTGTGGTTTGAAGCACATATTTAAACATAGAATTGTTTTTGGAATTTTGCAAAAATTTCGAAGTATGTGGCCTTTTGGTCCTATAGGTAGTTACTTAGTCAAGTTTGGATATAAATATGTAAAGCAATTAAAAATTATCATTCCTCAAGGGTTTCCTTTAGAAGAATATTTCATCGCCTTAAGACCTTCCTAAGGCTTTGACATTCTTTTGAATAGTAATATGGAGAAAAATTCTTATGTTTAATACTTTATAAAATAAATATTATTGTCCTTTTAGGTACTTTTTATCTAAGAAGGACCTCAAAACATTGGATCATCTACTTCGTCATTAATATTTTTATTCCACTATTTGAGGGTTGTTTTTAAAGAAAATGATAATACTATAGGTTTCTCAATTAACATTAGAAGGATTTATGAAATTTTGAATTAGTTGTTTCCAATCAAGACTATAAGGTATTCTATGTAGGATTATACCTAATATTATTTGCTATAAAAACTGGTTTGAAAAGAACACTAGAACATTCAATAGCAAATCTTAAAATTATAGATAAATTTATATTTGTATTGTTGCCTCTCTTATAGAGTGTTTGCAAGTATGTTTCTCATCATGATAAGTCTATGTTATGTGTTGTATTCTTGATTATAGGATTCAAATATACATGAAAGGGTGCTATGTAGTGATAGTGTTAGCATAAAGGATTTATATTGGTCACTAGTAGATTAAAATGTTTGAAAGTCATGTTTATCAACTTAATATTCATGATACTTGAAAGGAAATATTGTTAGAGCTAGTAGAGATGGTGTTATGTATTACAATAAATGAAAAAATCTTGTCACATACTAAAAAACATATTAAACTTTAATGACCAACTATGCAAATGATAGGAAAAATCTTATAGGGACCAAAAATGCCATAAAAAAGGTTGGACATATGTTTCGTTCAAAGGATTCATATATTAATATTTATATTGCCAACAAAAATTAATATAAAAATTATATCAACAATGTCATTATTCTTGATGTCTAAATCGGTTATTGACAAATGTAGCATAGTAAAAATATTAATTTATTTATATATATAAGGTATTATTAGGGAAACAATTTCTTAGTAAGAAAACTCAAATATAAAAGAGTTAATAATGATAACATCCTAGTTAGCTTTGATGGTCTTATTGCTCACAAAAAACATCACTAATGGAAACGTTATGTGTTAAGCAATATTATAGATATAAAGACTACAGAACAAGTGGAATTATGTATGAAATCAACATTATTTAGTTTTTTGGGGTGATATTTATGATCAAATAGAAGGATGAATAATTTGAAAAAACACCCTTGTTAACAAGAAAAATATAGTGCCCTATTATACAACAACAATAGGAAAAATGTAGTTCCCTATTTTATAGCGGCAACAACAACAAAAAATATAGTCATTTATTTTACAATAGTAAAAAAAACAACGAAAACAAAAAATAACCAACATTTATGACATCCATGAAAGCAATAGTTTTTATAACTCTCATAAAAATTCTATAAATGTCTCTCTTTCTAGTAAAATTTAAAACATGCAACAACACATCCAATTTATGTTTTCTACACAATATAAATGAAGGTAGAATATGGAAGGATAAAAGTCAAGCCTCTTCTTAATCAACAATATTTTATTTTATTTTATTTTATGGCATGACAATAGGATCACCAATATTCCTAATCATTATAAATCTATATATGAAACACTTTAAAAAGAAAACAATAAAGCACTATCATAACTATCATTTGAAATTGGTATCACAAGATCGAATTGTTGATGATATTTTTCAAGTTGGCCTCATGTGAAGGAGGAATTAGTTTTTTTCCATATGTCTAAATAGTAGATGTCAACAAAACCAATTTACAATAGGACTATATGTTAATAATAACCTACCATTCCCATATGTTTTAATAGAATAGAAAGTGGAAAAAACTTTTACATATGGGGTAAATTGAAAGAAGACACGTAAATACCATTAAATATAAGCATATTCTTACCACCACTCACCTCAAAATAGGGCAATTCTAAATACTTTAACTAAGAGAGAAATAGAAGTATCATACAATAACCATTTGGAAAAGGGAAGAGCACACGAAAAGTTTCCTCTCGAAAGTGGATATCCTAAAATAATTTTTTATTTATATTTGGTGTCCATAAATATGATTAGATGACAAGGCTATATTTTTTTCTTGAAATCCCAAATGCTCAAAATTCTTTTGTTCATCATCTAACCCATAAAATAGGTTGGAGTGATTCCATGATTAATGTTTAAATTTAACAATGATTAAATTTATATTAAAGTTGATTAAGTAAAAATTTGTAGGTTAAAATTTTATTTTGAATATAAAGTTTTTTTTTGGTTGTTGTTGCCTCAAACCTCAAAACTTATTGATTGATTTTTTAAGTAAATTCAATATGGTACCTCAAAATATTTTTAATTGGTTTCTAAGTAATTTTTGTTGTTGTTGAAAGGTGACTGTATATTGCTTTTAAAAAATTAAGAGGATACTATTCATAACAAAAGTGGGTGGTATGGTAGCACATCCCAAAAGGCCTAATCTATGGGCCTAGTCAAAGGATAAACTAAGTTTAGGAAACTACAATTTGAAAATAGAAAACAGTAAAGAGTGGGAACCCATTCCAAGAACACATAGAGTTAAGGGAAATATAAACTGAAATCATAAAATAGTAAAGAGCAAGAACCCAATGCAAGAATAAACTAATTTTAGAGAATTACAAACTAAAAATAAAAAAACAATAAAGAGCAAAAACCCAACCCAAGAACAAATTGAGTTTAAGGAACTGCAAATTGAAAATTAATAACAATAAATGAGAGCAAGAACCCACTAGAAATTCATGTTCCTTCTCTGGTTCCTCGATCTTGGGGATTTGGACTTTCTTATTGTTGGAGGTGCATGGCTAAAAGCCAATTTTTAACCCCTTGGAGAAGGTGGGATCCTTTGGGAAGGAGGGGAGGGCAAGTTTCAGGCCATAGTGCATGGGGTGTTTACCCAATGATACAACAAAGATTACAAATATCAAACATCAAGAACCATCTAATTGGCCTAAGCTTGTATATTCGTTAATAGTACTATTTTGTAGATGCAACAGAACTCAAGCCATAGTGCATGTGGCGTTTTCCCAATGATCTAGTAGAGACTGCAAATGTTGGACATTGAGAACCATCTTATTGGACTAAGCTTAAATTTGCATTAATAGCATTATTTTGTAGATGCATTTACATTAGAAAAAATAACATTATTTATGTTTTTCCATATATCAAACAAAAACTATGCTAGAAAAATATTCCAAAATTGATCAATGATTATAGGTAAGCTAGTCTTATCCCGTAGAAGGATTATATGCCAAGAAAATGACCTAGGTCTGAAATGTCTAAACAAGTCATGAATCCATGTGCATGTTGCATGACCTCTAGGACATAACCAAAATATGCACTCAATGCATTCACGATAATGAAAAAAGGACATCTAGGATAAGTCACCCCCAAGTGGACTAGGCACTCTCTAATGGGAAGACCTTGGTATAGAAAACACCAAGAAAAATGAGCCACCTTTGGCTCCAAAACTGCATCCTATATTGTGTGAAACCTATTTTGCAAAACCATGTTAGAAGACTGAAGTCTCCACCTTTCATTAAGCATTAATAGCATGGAGTAGGTGGGGTGATAACCATGTGTATCCTTTATAGGGTTTATAACTCTTAAACAGAGTTTTGTAAACCATTTCAAGTCTTTCCACCATGGATGAGTGCTCCTTACCCCAATTTTGTAGAACATGTCATGACAAAGTCCATGACTGCCTGAAAAGTTTCCTTGTCTTGTTTTGTCAAGTTGAATTGAGTCTTGGCTTCTAGCCATAGGATCCAAACTCTAGTACGCCTAGAAAAAATATCGAAGACAACCCTTATGCCTTTATGGAAGAAGCACGAGGCATGCATCCAGGGGAATGTGTGGCCGGTCTTGTTAAGTAAAAATGGGAGACCATCAAATTGATTGTTGATTGATGGCCTCCCAAGCCTTATGCTTTTGGCTACAAAAGTGCCTTGAACATGCACTCGCATTTTCATAACCAAAATTAAGTGCAAGTGAAGTCCTTTCCAAGTTTTTTGTCCATAGGGTGTTCCAAAGGCAATGCAATTGTGGAGCAAGATTTTCTAGGCCTTATTGCCTTATTGAGCTCTGATGATCCATTTGGCACAGAGAGCAATCCTTTGTGGTTAGGTATCTAGAAGATCCATCCCCTAAAATCCATTGGGAGACAACATAATCCATAGGAAACGTTGTGGAAACATTTTGCTCCTCTAAAAAGTCCCACAAAAAGTCTACGAAAAGTTTCAAAAATCAGAGGTTTTCCCAGAAGCCAAGCATGACAAGTAATTAACGTAAGTGGCTGCTAAGATTTTGGAGCAAACTTGAACTTTCCCAGATAATGAAGGAGGCTTGGTAAGCCACTTATGCAACTTTGTTTCCACTTTGTCAATATGACATATTACCAATAGGTATGGTTGAAATAAATCCAGCTTCTAAGTAAATTTGATCCAAAGTCAGACAGAATAATGATAAGCTTAGAGAAATATTATAGTGCTATACTAACTGTACATAGTCCAGTTTCTTGATTACTGTTCTTCGTCGTTTCAGGTTATATGAGTGCCTAAAATTATTTATTTAAAAATTTTAGGCGTTCTTTCCTCACCTGAAAACCCATCTCCTTCATATCTATATACTGTAACATTTCCCTTTTATATTCGACATTTTTGAATCCGCATCCTTCTTCATTGTTCATACGTGAAAACACAAGTATCAATCGGCATAACCTTGTGTGCTTTGTCAGGATCAGTGTGAGTTCGCTCTGCCAAGGCTGTGGTCAAGCCAGACGTCGTTAATGGTTTTCCTCTAGGGAAGACAATAACAGAAGACCTTAACTTCATATTCTCCTTTATAAGTCTGGACTGGCCTTCTTCCTGACCAAAGCTTTTATAATTCGATCTTAGCGGCTGCCTCTGTCCCTCATTTTCCAGTTTTAATTTCTGAGCATTCGTGGCTTCTCTCATGGCTTTCTCGAAATGCAACACCATCTGTTGAATAAAGCTGGCGTCGCACCCCACTCCCATTAAATCCCGCAGAATCTGCCTCCCTCCCCGGTCGGTCGATGTGCAGACAGGGTTGATGGTCCGCTTGTAGGGACCCACCCATTTGGCTGAAATGTACCGAAACTTCCTCCACGGCGGAATGTGCATCTCCTTCGATTTCAACGACCGCCTCGCCGCGTCACACATTATCTTCACAATCTGAAGGAGTTTATCTGCCCTTCCAACGAACAAAGAGGGCAACACCTGTAGCACTGTTTTGTATTGCGCCGTGGGCCGAGCGATCTCAAATTGCCCTCGGAAATCAATGTCCACGAACAATCGATCTTTCTTCGTCTCCGACATTCCGTCCAAAATCACATCGATGAATTCGTAATCGCCTGAATCACAAGAAATTGCCGTGTCATGTGAATAAAGCCCTAATCAGACCAATAGATCTTTGCGCCGTCTTGAAAAAGATAAAATATATATAATTATTACATCTCATTGCGATTTGGGGTAGGAAAATGTGGACGGACTGACCTGCAGGGTAGCCATTGGTTTGCTCCCACCGGGACTTGCAGATCCCTGCATTATATCCCGCGCACCTCAGACTGTTCATTACAAATCGGCGTAGAGAGCTGTTGTGGAACTCGTTCTCAAGACCTGCTTTTTCTTTAGCCGTCGCTAGGGCTTGGGTTACATCTCGAAACAACATGAACTCCAGGGTAGTACTAAGGGATGAAACGCCCTGCACATTGAGCGGGATACATATTAGCAAAGACCAACCAGATGACACGAACAGGGCGTAGAGGCGAATGTGACGGTAATTATAATTATGTACCTCCAACATCTCAGAGATGTACTCGTCCACAGCTGAAATGGAGTCCTGAGCGCCAGAAATTTCAGCGTCGCTTCCGCACTCTTGGGAAAAGGTCGGCCCAGAAGAATGAAGAGATTCTTGTGCTTCATGTTGTTGTTCGTCGAAGAAGCCAGTAATCATGTGGCTGAGATTGCTGGAGTCGACATGGTGATCGCTTCCACTTGTGCTGCAAGGCATCGCACTTGCCATTCTTCCGGCATCATCGGTCCAGTTCCTGCAGAGGCTTTCTCGGACGGCTTCGTTGAGAGGATCGGTGACACACCTGACTTTGAAGGGTTCCGAATTCAAAAGAGGAGACATGTTGGGCTGCTGGATCGTGTCCTTCAAGATAGCGAATGTTGAAATGTGCGTCTTCTGATGGGGCTGGTCGGGCGTGAAAGAGGCAAATTCCGTGGGCTTCAAGGCGAAGAGAGTACATACAGCAGGGTATTCAGAAATATTCTGCCCACAAAAAGAATTTACAAAAAGCATATGCTCGAATATGCACATGGAGAAAAGAAAACAATTGCAGATATAACTGGCGATAAGGATGCCATTTACTAGCCCTGGGATATTGCATCACATCACGTGACTAGGATCGCTTCTGCTGATTATAGACGTTGACTCGGATTTATTTGTGGTAGTAAATGCAGCTTACCCCTTATCCCAGCTACGGAAATTTTAAAATAAAACGACGACGTACCAAACAAAAAACATTACCAACCTACCCTCCCAAACTCTTAATCTTATCTTCAAGAGTCATATGCATTATGCGGTACCACCTGCTTCCTCCACTAGTGCTCGTGTATGGCAAACAAAACCGATATTTCAGAGGATAAGATCAGCGCATTCGTCGACGATGGCCACAACGTCAATATATGAAAAAAACACAACCAACACATACGTAGACTTTCTCGCATAGAAACAAATATTAAAAATAATTGAAGGGTTCATCTCCTCTAGAGTGAATAATGTTCCTTGTGGTTACAAATCTTCCTGTTTTGTATAGGATTTAAAAAAAAATTAAATTTAAATTTAATTCGACATACATCATTGGATAGCGTTTTTCATCAATTAAAAAAACATATATAAACTTTATTTTTTTTTTAATAAAAAACTTTACCTTAAGATACATTAGCTTAATAAGTTAGATTTATCAATTTTAAAGGAAGAGCGGAGGTTTATTTTTTTTAAGTAATACTTCTTATTTATACACATTCATCACGGGATTGAATAATGCAAGTGGCGTCCTTGCCTGTAGACCGTCCTTGCCTATAGACCACACTGCCAAGGGTAGTGATGTAATACGTTGGATTTTAATCTCAATTAGTGACATGTTGTTGGACGTGTTATCCAAATTACCCAAGTTCATATCAGGGAAAAAGAGGCTCCTTTGTGCCCTCGGTAAGTCTGCCCCAATTGTGCCACCCCTTTACATTGTACTTCACCTTACCTAAAAGAAAAAAAACATTAAAGATAATTAATAAGAAGAAAACTAAAGATAACTAATTTTAGTTAGTGTAATTAAGATTCAAACCTCAGCTCCTCCAAAAACATGTCACTAGGATGTCTCTAATACAAAGAAAAATTTAGAAAAAATAAAAATTAAGAGACATCCTAATATTTTAATGGTATGAATTAGTAAAGTTAAATGCGTGGAGTAGTTTATTCTTGTGATAAAAGAGAATTTTTTTTGGTTAAGTTTTGACACAGGTATTTGTTTTAATATTTTTTTAATATTTATTATTGTTATTTTATTTGGGTAGTGTGAGAAATCTTCCTTATTATCCTAATTAATTTCCTTCCAACTATGCTCTAATTTAAATCTTAGATTTTTTTGAAGAAAAGACAAACCTCTAACCATCAAGTTGTTCCTCCAAAACAAAATATTATTTATATATATATATATATATATATATATATATATATATATTTTTTTATATTTGTGAAAAACATCCCAAAAGGGATGCCACTTTCGGGTAAGACCCAAGGAGGCAAGGGTATCCATTCCACCAAAAACGACTAGGACTCGGACCTGGCCTACCACCTTTGACATACTCAAGGAGCAAACAAACACACAAAACCAATTTAAAAATAAGTAAATAACAACAAAAATAGTAAAATAAAATAAAAAACATGTTCCTTGAGTGTGTCAAAAACAAAAGCACAATTAAACACGCACAATAAGATAAAAGAAACCACAACACAAACCACATAGAATAACACAAGAACCACATAACAAAACACAAACAAGACAAAAGCAACATAACACTACAAAGACATAACCCAAAAAAATATGAAAAATAAACACAACCAAAACCTAAAAAATTAAATAAAAATAAAAACAACCAACAACAAACAATAAACAAAAACAAAAACATAGAAAACACTCACACATAAAAACACAAAATAACACAAACAAAGAGAAACCCAAGAACAAGAACGAAGAAAAACACAAGAACAATAACAAAACAACATAAAAAAAAAAACAAAACATCAAAAACACAAGAACAACAAAAAACAACACAAAGACCACAAAAACAAAACAAAATAAAAAAACCCACCCATCTTAAAAAACTAAACAAAAAAAGAAAAAAGAAATAAAAAATGAACAAAACAATGACCTATCTAGACCAGAAGACTATTAAGGCAAAAATCAATAGAGGAAACAAAATAAAAAATAGAATGAGCTAGGGAACTAAAAAAAACTGAATGAACCAAAGGGAAGCAAAAAAAAAAAACAAGAAGAAACTAGGTACCTTCAGAACTGGAGACATCCAAAGAAATGATAGAAAGAAGAGCTTCCCTAATTTGAGAAGCCCACCATATAGGAGGGTGGCCATAACAAGTAAAATCACCTTTGTCCAAAGCCCAATTAGCTAAAGCATCAACACTCTTGTTTTGATCTCTAACCACATGATTGTAATCAACTTTCAAAAATCCCATCTGGATTAACTGAATCTTCTCAATAAATCTTTTTATTCTCCAATCCACCTTATGATTCTTAGAAGGATTCTTCAAGAGATTAATCATAAGTTGAGAGTCAGACTCAACTAACACCTTTTCCCATCCAACCTTAGTAGCCTCCTAAAGGCCTTTGAGGATACCGTACCCCTCAACAAGGTTATTGGAAAGAATACCCAAATTCTCAAAAAAAGTAAAAACTAGGGAGCCATCTAAAAGTCTACCAATTCCTCCCACATTGGCTTTTCCAAGGTTCCCTCTAGAGGCTCCATCAGTATTGACTTTTCCAAAATCCTTAGGAGGAGGTTGCCAATTTCTATTCCTATCCATATTACTAATACTCACATTCCCTTTAAGTTGGTTGCCCTTAGAAGGTTTAATCTTCAATTTTTTCATCACTTGATCCCATATTTGGTGGGAGTTTTGGGGGTGATTAAGAAGATGATGGACTGATTCAACTAAGTTGGCTATGGTCTTTTACCAAATATAGTGAATATCCTTCCTATCTTGATTAAAAATTCGATCTGTTCCTTTCATTCCAAATATTCCAAAGAAGAATGGTAGAACCCATCCAAACTAACGGCCTAATAAAATGATCAACACCCTCTTGATTAGGCCAATCCCTCCAAAGTTGTTCAAAAGTAAAAAAAAATGGACCACTGTAATCCAAGTAAAGTGACCATTCTCCTCCACAGCTCAAAGGCTAAAGTACACTCAATAAAAAAATGGTTGATATTTTTTACGTTCTCTTCACACATTTCACATCAAACACAAAATATTATTTCTTATATATTAAATTGTTTGAATAAAAACAATTAAAAATTATAATATAAATATTTATAATTTAAAATTTTAATTTATTTATTTATTTTTAACTAAAAATTTTAATTTTTAATGTTTTGTACACTTACCACCAATTCTAAATAACTAATGTTTAATAATTTAAAAAATATATATCCTTCTACAAAAAGGCTTCCATACCCTTTACCCTTTAATAAGGTGATGAGGAAGAAAAAGCAATTAGTTACCTTTCTTAACAAGGTATTAAAGACCCAATAAAATGGGCGTCTTTAACAAACTCAATATGGGGATTTTTTTTTTTTTTTTTTATAAATGGTTGATTTCAAAGATTTATTTTTATGATGTAATTTTTGGCAAGGTGTTTTTTAATAGAAATTTATTGTAGTTTAATAAATGCAATATATAAAATTTTATTTGAACAATTAATTATCTTCTATGATTATTAAAACTCAACAAAACTTATATTAGATTAAAAGTGACTTTAACAGTAAACTGTTTTAAATTATATATGTTTTATTATTTCATTTAAAATAATTATACGTTTTATTTAAAATTATAAGAATAATTTTAATAATGAAATATTAATTTTTAATTATATATATTTTTTATATATGAAATTGCTTATTATATTTTTTATTTTTGAGTTTAATTATAATTCCACCCTCGGTAACAAGGACCAACCTAAGGAAATAAGTGTAAGATGGACTATTGAACTTCTCGAGATTTGAACTATGGTTATATGTTGGCTAAAACATAGGATACTTTTAATTAATCTTAGTTATATGTTATATTAGATTAATATATAGAGGTCATTTGATAAAATTCAAGGTTTAGCCGAATGACATTTGGTTTAATGGCAGTTGCTTAGTTATTATCATTCATGTGGTTGTGAGGTCGATTCCTCTTGTGTTTGCTCGAACAAGCACTGATATTTGTACATATTTGTAAATGATGTTCAATATAAAAAAAAATTAAGGTTTATATATATATGATTTCGTTATTGTGAGAAACCTCTATGACCGAGTAGTCTCCTCCCAATCATGATCCCTCGTAAATCTGAGAGCTATACTTATCAATAGGGAATTTAACACGAAGCCTTGAGTAGATGAAGCCATGAATGGAAAAATAAAGTTTCAAGTTTTAAAGGTTGTCATTTTAGTACTATGTTTTACTCAACAATTAAAATGATAGAAACCTTAGAGGATATCAACTACAATGGTTCAATGTAATTCCATTGAAGGTGTGATTATTTTATATAACAAAAGATATGGTTAGTTATGAAACATCCTATATTGTCCTACAATAGTTTCAATTCACATATAATGGAATATCTAATATTCCTTGTTATTACATCAAAGTGCAAGAAAGAAAATCTCAAAATCTTTCAAACTTATTACTTTTAAGAGATTTGGTGAAGAAATATGTATGTTGATTTTTAGTGGAAAGAAAAATAGAATTGAATGTTGTGTTATTTAACATGTTAATGTATAACGTAGAACTAAATCTCAATGTGTTTGGTGTGATCATGGAATAATATATTACTAATTATTTTTAAATTCTTGATTGTTGTAATACATGATTATTAGTTGCTTCGATGGTACTTCTATTCCTATCCAAATGAGATATAGTCAAAACTTTCTATGTAATAAAATATTCCATTTGATAGAATAAAGAGCAACAATATGTTTTTTCTTTCTTACCCATAATATGAGACTAGATCCCATAAAGAAAAATATTTTTATATGCATATATTTTATCAATATATCCTACATTGTCTATATTAATATAACATATTAAGCACAATTGATTGTTCTTCTTGTACTCCAAATCATACTCAATAGAACAATATACATATTTTAGCAATTACTTTTCTTTATTTTTGTGAAACAACCTTAGTTTCTACATGAGTCATGAAAGTTAACTGATAACATAGTTGATAAATTGCATGGCATGCAAGTAATATAAAGATGATATTTAATTAGATTATCTATAGAGAGTTGTATTCATATAAAGTGATCAATTATTTTGGTATAGTGGCAACTATCTCCATGGGTGTTAGTATGGAATTATAATTTATCATTTAATACCTTTCAAACAAAGCCTTGGTATTCATTTATCTAGATCAAAATATGTGGTTATCTATCTATCACACCTCCAAACCAAGATAATAATGCATACACCAAATGTAGTTATGTCAAATAATTTTTTAATTCCATTTTTTACCTCAATCATATTGTTAAAATTGCCTATGATGGCCATGTTATTGATATACATAATTATTATCATGAACTTCCCTTTGCTTTTTGAGGTAAAGGTTTTGATCCTGTGGATAATAATAAAGTCCCTATTACAGAAGATGCTCATCTATCTTAACATACAAGGATTTAAAAGCTTGAAATGCTAAAAATAAATATTAATACCCTAGAAAAAATCTCAAGGTAACAATTATTCTTCCAAGGGAAATATATTTTTTATTATTATTTTACATGTTGGAATCGATAGTCGTCATGAATCCAGGTAGACTGTCTGACTTTTATGGCCATCACAGTATTTTGCATTGTTCACCCTGAAAGCTGCCACATAGATATTTGTGTAATCAATCCCTATAACCACCATGCTATGATTATTTTAAACCTTTTACACCAATGAAAGCACCAGGAAAGGGACAAGCGTTCAATCCAACGAGACTTGAGATTTAAACTTTAGATCTCTGCCCCCCTTACGGTTTGGAGGAACCAATTGGTCCAACTTTGGACCTCCAAGGGAAATAATTAGTAGTAAATTTTAATTGCTCCCAATCCTTATAACCTAACTTAACTGAGTGTAGACATGAAAAATTGACTTATTTTCCTTAGTTTTCTTCCTAGAAAAGTAATTTCATCTTTGAGATTAATTTTACCTAAATCAATCCCCTCCAAATTTTCCAAAACCTATACCATTGGATATGTCTTGAAAATATCTTTCCAACGGTATATTATATGTCCAATTTTGATACCATTTGACCCTCAAATTGCCAAAAAACTATGTATATGTCTAACCTCCTGGTAAAATTGGAACGCCCAATTTGAGATCGTATAATTCTGTACGAGATTGGATGATTTTGTATGAGATCAGATCACCTGATTTTGTCCAAAAACAAAAAATGTCTGCTTTAACAAGGCAAAAAAAATTATTTGCAACCTCTTTGTCTCTACTTAGGTAACTGCATGGCGATTGCGGGATCAGCTCGAACGATTTTGTCTAGAATAGGGAAAGTTGTAACCTTCTTTATTTTTAGCCCAACCTCTCAACCTATTCAATTTTATTTAATCTAGGATCCTCGCCCTGGATTCCTCTTAGAAATTTTATATACTTTCACTCTGGTATTCTACATATGTATTGTGTTTTTGCAGGTTGAATTTATGCATTGACTAGATTCGTGCAGGATCGTACCGCTCGATATCATAGAAAACTATTTGATCTTATTTACATCAAATATTTTTGTTGTTAAAGCTACTTGGGGGCATCCAGACCTCAGTGTTTGCATTCTCTATTCTCTATTCTTCTATTTAAAATCATATGTAATGTTCGTTAGATCATTTTAAGTTCATTGCTATTGATACTTTAGCTTTTACATTCACATTTTGTTGCTTTTCCATAAGTATTTATGTATTTAGCATAGAGTCATATTCGATAATTTATCTGTTGATATTTCAAATTCATCATTCTTTGCAATTTAGTTCAGTATATAGATATTATCTAGTAAAAATATTATTTTCTTTATCAAAGTTGTCAAACTGCAGCATCATGTTCTGATTGGTTGGATTTCTGTATAATCAGATCACCCGATTATCAGATCGTACCACCCGATCTTGCCTAATTTCGACTAATTTCATCTGCAACAAAGAATTAAAAACTACATCAAACTTTCGGTATAGGTCAAAGTTTAAATTTCTTTTAAGCACTACATAGTTCATTTAAATTCACTTTTCTGCTATTTGTTGTCTTCATAGAAATCAAAATTGCATATAGGTTAATGTAGTTGCATATTGGCCAAACTAGGTGTATGCGAGATTTGATAAAAGGAACACATCAAAACAAATCCCAAACATAGGCAGGGAAACTGCCACAAAATATTTTCTAGTGAACCGACCCAATTTGTTGAAAAATCACCATAAGAGGGTATGAATTCAAGTACCTCTCCTCTGATGTGTAGACCTATCATTCCTGCATTCCCCTTTAAGGATCAGATCCATTAGTCTTAAGGAAATGAGTGTGTGAATTTTAGACCTACATTCTTTGGTGAACCCGACGTGAAGACATTAGGCATCCTTATGATTTATAAAACACAAAAAAGCAAAAAAAAAAATTACAATCACATAAAACAAACCAAAAATAAAACAAAGATAATTAATTTAAATTTGTACATTTTCATTCCATATATATTAAATTTTAATATAGGAAGAGCTATAAGCATAAGTGTTAAAATGAAATACCTAGAATTTTGAGAAGTGGTAAGCAATTAGAATCTGATTACATGGAGGAACAAGATCAAGAAAAAATTGATGATAGAGTTCAAATAGAATATTATAGAATTTCAAAACAAGGTGAAGAGAATAATAATGGAGAAGACAAAATAGAAAATCCTGATGAACCTACATTGGATGAAAAAGGAAATGTTAAATTTGAGTCTATCAAAAAATTTACCCAATTTATAAAAAACCACATAGAAGAGTTTAATCAAGAAGTACAAATTGATAATTCAGGAGAAGGTGATATGAAATCAGCCTTGGAAGGTACATTTCAGATACATACAAATTCATTATCATACATGAATTCAACAGACCAAGATAATGATCAAGCAGGACCATCTAATCAAAACATGATACCTTTAAATCAAAATATTCAAAAAGCAATGGCACAATCATCTAAGATTCTGCTAGCAATCCCCATAAAAACCCTAAACAAAAAAAATAATACTTCACATCTATTTTCACTCAAGCTCTTAATAAACAAATGTCAAACCAACAAGAGGCTAAACAAATGCAAAATGTAAATTATTATCAACAGAAAATGCAACAAAATACAACACCTTATAAAATGCACAACAATGTTTACACAAACAATTTGCACAATAGTTTTCCCATGATTACACAAAACCAATTTAATGGACAACCACAAGGACTTGAAGCTATAGTCAAACAACTAGTTTCACGTTTGGATCAAATAGATCCCTACCATCCCTCATATAGTTATAGAGAGATGTGTGGCCAACCTTTAGATCTTCCCTATGCATGTCCTCCTAATATATAAAAGAATCGAAGATCCTATTGAGCATATTTGCATGTTTAGGATAGCATGTTATGATATTTCTCATGATGAATTGTTGTTGCTAAAAATATTCCCTAAAAGTATCAAAAGCATGGCTCTAGAATGGTACTATCAACTACCAACAAAATCTTTAAATAACTTTGAAGAAATAGCAGAGATGTTTGTCCATCAATTTAGTGCCTATATAGAGAGGCATGTAATCATTAAGGAATTATACAATCTGAAACATGGTAAAGATGAGAGTTTTACCGAATTTTTGACTAAGTGGAGATAAATCTTAGGCAAACTACATTTTGTATTACCACATCGTGAAATATTGGATATATTTATTGGTAATTTGCAAGAACAACTATCTTATGATATTTCTACTACCACAATAACCTCCTTTTATCAAGCCATTGATCTAGCTAGGAGGGTAGAAGATGCTCTCATTAGGATAGGACAATTTAAGAAGAAATATGAAGATAAGACTCCTAAAAATCAATATAAGAATAAGCAAGTAGTGGGTGATGGGGTCACTAATAGCAGAAACAACTCAAATGTTAATCTTGTTGAAATTATAAAGAAATTTGTTTTGAAAATCCCTAATAAGCCACCAATAGAATTCATAAGATTAAATCAACCCTTAACTATGTGTTGAGTGGTGTTTTCACCCAGTTGTGAAAGCACACTCTCCGGTAGGATCTGAGTCCCAAAATCCTCTGCTTGCAAATAAAATAACTTTCTCCAAGGTTCCTATTATGTTTAAATGATGTTGTTCAAATGAAATACCAGGAATGTCTTAGGGTTTGCAAGTGGATGTTAACAAGGGGCACTGATGGTTTATTTAATTTGAATTTCTAGTGGACTCAAAGTGAATAAACCTATTCTAATCTTCAGTTCTGATGGATTTTTAGTTACTTATTCAAATACAGTAATTAAACTACATGAAATAAAGTTAGGGTTTGAAAAATAAAACAAAGTAAATGGAAATAAAACTAACTACAGTCAGAATGTTGTCATCAACTCGATGAAACCGAAGATAATGAGGTTTTATGCATGCAACCTAACCTAATGAACCCGCAAATTCGCACAATCCAAATAAATTAGGTGCTGGTTTCTAGGGTTTCTAATGTAATTCCAGATTTAGGCATTCGCATGAAGCAACCAAGCACACTTGCATTAAAATTCACCTAAAAGCCTTAGAAATTTGGAATGAATGATAAAAAATTAAATCATGCATGCACAAAATAACTCCTTCTTTCTCATCAATGAGATGCCAATACTCTGTATTTCTGTATTAAATGATGTATCAATTACATTTACAGATTGTTCCAGGCATAAATGTTCCAAAACAAAAAGAAGGAAATTGCCCAAGTGCAGGCCCATAATGGCATAAAGCCTTTGTCTCTGCAACTCTGCAAGTAGCAATTTCCAACCCCCCTTGTCTTTCAAGCTGCGCTCTTGATTTATACTAACTGAAATGGCTCTTCGATTCCCTTTGTCGCTTCGTTTCACCTTCCTGCAAGTGACCTTTCAAATTCCCGCTTTTTCCTTACTTTCAATTCATGCTAGATGCCCAAACGTGCAAAATCTTCCATTGCATGTAACGTTCCTACAATTTCGACACCTGTACGCCATGTGTCCTGCATTTTCTACGCCTTTTGTAATGTTTTCCTGTGCAAATCACAACAAAAACTACAAGCGGCCTGTTCACCTTCTTAGCCGTGAAAACGCGACATGTCATGAAATCGTGACATGTCGCGATATCGCGACGCCTTCCTCGCCCGTGCGCCCTCGACAGCTACTTGTAGCGATATCGCTACTGCTTCTATTCTGAGCCTTCCTTCCACAAACTATAGCGAAATCGCTATCATTTTCTATTTTGAGCCTTCCTTCCACAAACTGTAGCGAAATCGCTATCACTTTTGCCTTCGGGCTCTCTCTCCGCAAACTATCGCGATATCGCTACCGCTTTTGCCTTCAAAAATTTATGTCACTTTCTATCGTGATATCGCAATGTTTTTCACCTTCGGGTTCTCTCTCTGCAAACTATCGCGATATCGCTATCGCTTCCCCTTCGGACCTCTTTGGCAACTTTACATCGCAAAATCGCGACCATCACTCTCTTGCCTTATTTCAACAAACTGTCATGATATCGCTACTGCTTCCCCTTTGGACCTCTTTGGCAACTTTACGTCACGAAATCGTGACCATTTCTTTGTCCGTACACTTTATCTGCAATCGATCGCAAAATCGCGACGCCTTTTCGCTTCAAGTCCCTTCGATGTTTCCTGTCACGATATCGCGACGTTTTTTCACTTTCGTACACTTTGCCAAAACACGTCACGAAATCGTGACACTTTTCATCATCCGTACGCTTCGGCAAAACATGTCACGAAATCGTGACACTTTTCATCATTCGTACGCTTCGACAAAACACGTCGCGAAATCGCGACACTTTTCATCATCCGTACACTTCGGCAAAACACATCGCAAAATCGTGACACTTTTCATCATCCGTATGCTTTGGCAAAACACGTCGCAAAATCGTGACACTTTTCATCATCTGTATGCTTCGGCAAAACACGTCGTGAAATCACGACCATTTTCATTCTTTTCCAGCGGCATGTCACGATTTTGTGACACCTTCTCTTTTCTTCTCAGCGGCATGTTGCGATTTCATGACACCTTTTCTTTTCTTCTCAGCGACTTGTCATCATTTCGCTACACCCTTTCACTCTCTTCCAGTGATATGCTCGATTTCATGAAAACTTTCAATTTTTCTTTTCTTTCTCCTTTTCGGCAATGATGGAGCTACATGTCATGATTTCGTGACACTTTCTTGTTTTCGGCAGCGATGGCGCGACAAGTCACGATTTCGTGACAAGTCACGATTTCGTGACATGTCGCGATTTCGTGACACTTTCAACACATGCATTTTTTCTCTTTTCTTCAATTTTAGCATCTAGGTCACCGAGATTCTTCTCTACAAGCCTGCAAAAAGGTGGGTCCCCAATTTTGGGGTGTGTTGTGGATCAACCACAACAAATGGCGACTCATTGTCAAATGCTCTTGAGCATTTTAGTAAGAACCCAACTCGAAACATATCACAAACTCGCAAACATATGTTAGCTCATAAGCAATATAACAAATGCCCAAAGATCGAAGTACATGAATCATCGGAATCATCAAGTATTAACTCAGTGTGTGCAATGAATTTCTTTCCCTATCATTTGAAATTGATCCACACTCCATTATCAGTTTTGCATGAATGCATATGTGGGATGGTGAATGATTTGTGTACCCTAATGAATGTGCTAGGATATTTTGCTTTCATAAAAATGCATGGTCATTCTTCTATTATTATGTACAAGCATTCAAGATTTCCAAACCCTCTTAGGATTCACTAATTCATTACCTTATTGTATCCCAAAGTTGGTTATGAGTCTCTACTATCTGGAACCCATGTGCAAGTGAATGTGAAATCAGAACTTTGGGGAATCAGACTCTCAACCAACCGAGATGAGAGTTTAACCCTATCCTTACTATTCTGATTTAGAGTTCATTACCTCACTTTAAGCAAAATAATTAAACCAGTTATGGAAGAAATGGTCATGCTAGTCTAACCCTCTAGACAATCAGTGGTCTTGTTTTTTAGGCAAGACATGATGCCATGCATGGGCATATCTAACCCCACAATCCAAAACTTATCTCCATTTCTTTGGACCTTGGGGATGACTACCCATCCCTTGCAGAGGACAAGTAGTACAATCCTTACAATCCAAAATAAAGATGAGATGGGAAAAATTTATTCTTTTACTTCTTAGACCTTGGGGATGACTACCCATCCTGGCTAGGGACACGTAGTACGATCCTTGCAATCCAAAATTTAGATGAAAACATTAATTTTGTTGCTTAGACCTTGGGGATGACTACCCATCCTTTGTAGAGGACAAATAGTACGATCCTTACAATCCAAGATTTACTACGAAATGAGACATAAGAGCTTTGGGGAATCAGATTCTCAACCTAAGCGAGATGAGAATTTATGCCTTATCCTTACTACTCCATGTAGGTCAAATCAAAGTTTTGGGGAATTGGATCCTCAATCTAAGTTTGATGAGGATTTAACCCTATCCTTACTACTCTGATTTTAGGCTTTAAGCTCTATGGAAGTGGTCAAAACCACTGCTTTAAGGATCATGTTGCATAATAGGATAGACATGAAAAACTTCTTTCGCCCAACATTTTCCTCCAAGTTAGGTTTTGATCATTTTGCTCAAGATCCTTTTTAATATATGAGACGTGCTTGGTTCTAGATATCTCAAAACTCAGTTTCCAACCTTAGGATTTACTTACATATATGTTATAACACAACCCTAAGAGGATTTGACATACTTTAATTGCTTGTACCTAAGATGCATATGCAACTAAGATGAGATGTATGTAAGGTGAGATGGAGCATGAATGCATTACTTCTTGAATTGCAAATGTAATGATTTGTCATGCAAAACTGACTCTTTCATGTATCACAAAATCAAACAATATAACTTAAAATGTTTTATGTTACTCGTGGAGCTTTTACAAGATAATTCCAATATTTCATATTCTCCTAACCTTAAGCATAAGTTGACACCTCAATTTTTTATTTTTATATATATACATATATATATATATATATATTTTATTTTTATTTTTATTTTTATTTTTATTTTTTATTTTTATTTTTTTTAAACAAAACATGTCAATTGAAATCAAATCCAGAATCAAAATCCTAACTAGACTAACAATCCTAAACAATAAAAACAAAATCTGAAAATCCCCACCAAAACCAAAAGAATAATATCAAAATCTCACAACCTAAGGGCTAAAATAATGCTTTAAAATCTGCTCATTAACCGGTAGCATGAAATCTCTCCCTTCTAAGGTTTTTATCCTGAAGGTATTCTTCCCAAGAATCTCTGAAATCTGATATGGGCCCAACCAAAGACAATCGAACTTTTGATGATTCCCTTTTTCCTCATGTCTTTTGTCCCATAGTAATACCAAATCTGAAATTCTGAATGATTTAACTTTGGCCCTTCCATCAAACCATCTCTTGATAACTTCCCGGTGTTTATTCATGTGATTCATGGCCTCTTATCTCTTTTCATCAAGGTGCAACAACCGGCTCAACTCCGGCTTCAACTTGATCATCTCGTCCCCAAGTACTCTTGTATGAAGTGTAAGGTCTCGCAACTTCAAATTTGCTGGAAATATCGGGTCTTGCCCATAGACCAAATGATAAGGAGTATTCCCTATGGACTCTTTCAACTGGTCCTATCTCGCCCAAAGGGCAAACTTTAGTTGGTCGTGCCGATCCCGAGGGTTCTTTTCCAAGCAACTTCTTAATAGTATTCAACAAATTCTTATTTGAAGACTCGGCCAACCCATTTCCTTAAGGATAGTAATTGGATGCAAACTTTAAGCTCACATTGTTATCATATGCCCAATCTGCAAATTGTGTAGAAATAAAAGCTTTACCATTGTCACTGACAATAACCCCGATGAAATCTAGTCCCCACTGTGCAAATGGTCTCATTTCAACTACAGGTTGCAACGGCATGGCTGCATTTCTCTCTCTATTTGTAGCCACTTGACAGATATGACAAGATCGTACATGGGTATGCACATCCTTGAAAATATGTGGCCAGTAGTATCCTGCTCTCAAGATTTGATGTGCTGTAGCATTGGCTGCACCATGACCAGTTCCATGTTTCCTGTGAAATTCCTACAACACCTTGGCAACTTCTTCTTTGTTCAAGCACCTCAAGTAGATACCTTCATGATTCTTCCTGTAAAGCACACCAGATTTTATCAGATAATTGATAGACTTAAGCCTTAAGGCTCTTCTCTGTGTTGAATTCAAATTAGAAGGACACTTACTAGTCAATAAAAATTGCACAATATCAACATACCAGTCATCCTTAGCCATGTATTCTGTATTTGAGCATTGACCTGTTATTTGCGGATTATTTTTTGCGATTGCCTTCGCCAGTCCCTGTCCTCGAACTAGTTTCATTGGTTGGATTTCGAGATCAAATTCTTGGATGGTTGAAATCCATTTTCCTCTCTTCTCACCTAGTTCATTCTATAAAAACATGGTCTTGACAGTAGAATTGGGCACGATGGCAATAACTCTGCTATGTACGATGTAGTGCCTAAATTTTTTCACAGTTTTGAAAAGTGCGTACATTTGCTTATGAAGGATTGAATACCTTAATTGAGCATCTTTCAGGGGGCACTTAAAAATGCTATGGGTTTTTCGGCACTATCCTCGCCTTTTTGGGTTAATACACTCGCAAAGGAGTGTTCTGATGCAAAAGCATAAATATAAAAAGGCTTGGAGTAGTCTAGACTTATAAGGATAGGGGCTCTGGAAATGGCATATTTGATGTTCTGGAAGGCCGCTCTGCTTTCCTCGTTCCATTTTACATCCACATATTTCTTTAGCATCTTATTCAGAGGCTTGGCTATCTCAAAGAAAGCTAGAGATAAACTTCCTCACAAAATTAACCTGCCCAAAGAAAGATCTCAATTCTTTCTTACTACTCAGGAGAGGTAGGTTTTGGATGGCTTGTATCCTTTCTGGGTTGATGGATATGTCCTCTTTCGAAATAATGTGACCCATCAATTTTCCTTTTGTCACTCCGAAAATGCACTTTTTGGGATTTAAGGAAATTCCATGTTCTCTAAATATTTGAAGTACTTTCTTTAAATCTTTGACATGATCCTCTCTCTTCTTCGAGAAAACTGGGATATCATCCACATACACGATGATGCATTTGCCTATGAGCCCTTTGAATGCGTAATCCATGGCACATTGAAAAGTTGCACCAGCATTTAACAATTCGAATGGCATTCTCTTATATGCAAATGTCCCCCACTTGGTAGTGAAGGCTGTTTTCATCCTGTCATATGGATGTCTAAGAATTTGGTTGTACCCAGAATATCCATCGAGAAAGGACATCATTTCAGATCCATTTACCATTTGTAGAATTTCATCGATTGATGGCAATGGATAATTATCTTTTTGAGAGGCTTTATTAAGATTTCGAAAATCTATGCATAGCCTAATCTCTCCACTCTTTTTTCTCACTGGAATGAGGTTAGCCACCCAGGTTGAGTGCCTAACAGGAAAAATGATTTTTGCTTCCAATAATATTTTAACCTCCTTTTCGATCAACGACTCCAATAGCGGGTTAACAACTCGTTGTCTTTGCCTAAAAGGCTCGGAGTCTGGCTTCAAAGGGATGGTATGTGTGATAATGTTTTGGTTGCAAGTTTTCAGCTCATTGTAGTTCCAAGAAATACAATCTATGTAATGCTTCAATGCCTGTATTATATTGCTCCTTTCTTCCTCTGTACATGCCTTTGCTATGTACACCTCCTTTGGATTGTCTGCACTCCCTAGATTAATTGAATCACACGCATCTTTGGGGAGTGGGACTCTTTTTCTTTTCTTGTTCTTGGATTCCATGTCGATCTTCTCCAATGAAACCATGTCTTTAGGAATTTTGTTGGATTGATACGCAGTTTCACTTTCATCTTTTGTTCCATCCTGCCACCTTTGCTCCTCATCAATCACCTGATTTTCAAAAATACCCGAGTTCGTAACAAATTTGAAAATATGTCTGTCACTTTCAAAAACTTGGAAATTCTTTACATTATCGGGTATTGATGGACAAGGAACCAGTTCAATGGAAAAAATTTTACATCTTCTTATATCAACCGGATTCAACATGCCCACGGCGACTGCAAGAGAGTCTGCTATTCAATTTCCTTTCCTAGAAATAAGGGCTATGTTGAATGCATCAAACTCCTCCATGAGGTCCATAACCCTAGTTATATAAAGGCTTAGTCTCCTGTCGTGGCATGTGTACTGTCCTTTGATTTGCTTGACTACCAACTCAAAATCTCCCAAAACCTTCAAGCATTTAACATGTTTGCTCAATGCTAGACATAAACCATAGATCAAAGCTTCGTACTTTGCCACATTGTTTGTGCAAGGAAATTGCAGTCTGTAAGCAGCTAGCAATGGTTTGCCTCCTGGACCAGTGAGCTTGACTCCAGCTCCTGCTCCATGTCTAGACTTTGATCCATCGAACTTGAGCAACCACGTGTAATCATTTTCTTTAGAAGAATGACCATGACACATTTCTTCTTTAAACTCTTCAAAGAACTTCCTCAACATCAAGCGCATAGACTCCTAAGTCTCGGCTCAAAAACCGAACTTCATTCGACTTGTTAAAATCTGTTATAATCTCTTTAAGCCTCGGTTCGTTTTCCACTCTTATTTGATTTGCAATTCCCTTCCATGGTAGCCACATATGCGAGCAGTCTGTTGTAAAATAGCCATTCAGAGTTTTCATCCAATCCCTAGCAAGTAACATTCCATAACTTCTTGGGATATTAACCACCAAAATGTCTACAACCTGCTGGACCCTGGGTTCAGAATTCAATTGAATCTTGACATCATATAAAGTCCCCACTACATTTACTTCTGATCTGTCCAGTTGCAAGACTGTACATTTGGATGAAACAGGCTGCAGACCTAGCATTTTACATATTTCTGCAGGCATGAGGTTGCTCGTGGCACCTGTGTCCACCAAACAGTTATGCAAATTCTTACCCGCAATTCTCAGAGTCAGTAAGAATGGTGGGACATCCCTTCTCTCCTTTCACAAAATAAGATGGGATTCAACTCTTTTTTCCTTCCACATCGGATCAGGTGAGTTCAAAGCTCTTATCAACGCCTCCTTTTGACCAAGAAATTTAGCTGTGTCCAGGAATGAAAGGCTAGATTTGGACTTCTTCATATCCTCCACTACGTCATAATTTGGTTTTTCGAATTTGACTGTCTTTTGGACGTCATTAGACATTTCTCTTCTAAGTGGAGGGGGAGGGTTTTTACTTGCCTTTGTATCTGGAGGAAGAATAGAATTGTTTGGAGGTGTTTATGAGGTTTTAGGGGCTTTAGACTTACTTCTCAAATGGTATCCATGGTTCCCATTTTTGAAATCTCGAAAAGCTTGCACCTCCTATTCCAGAATTTCGTCTTCTTCCTCACTCTCACCTTCTTGATGATATATAGTTTCCATCACCATAACATTATCATCTTGGTGTTGTTATGGACTCTCATTTGATACCAATTCCAAATCATCAACTTGTGCTTGAAGACAATGAGTGTATCTAGCAATCTCAGAACAATTCCTCTCATTGTGTTCTTTTGTGTTATGTAACTTGCACCCCCTTTCCCATGCCAAATCTGAAATATTCAAAAGATAATTGGATTGGCTAGGGCCTACAGAAGCATCTAATTGATTAGAAATGGGAGCAGGAACTCCCCCATTGTTTGGCTTGGTGTTCCAGTGCCTCCCTATATTGTTAAAATTTCGATTTGGGTGAGGGGCATGGGACTCATACTTCTGCTGTTGAACCCTGTCATTGCTCAGTTTAAGCACTAGTTTCTTGAGATCCTCGACTTCTGAATAAACATATTTTGGTGGAATCAAATTGTTGTTAACCCCCGTTGGATTCGCATAATTAATGGGGTCTTGATTCAACACTGGGGTCGGGTTCTGAGGAATTGGATTCCCGTATGGGTTGACACTTTGAATCGGGGTTGGATTTGGAAATGGAACTATGGCCTGAGGATTGGCATGACTAGTTCCTTGCATAGTAGGTTGACTGCTCTGCAAAAATGTAGGGACAGGTGGAATGGCTGTGATTGGTTGGATTGGAATGGGTGCATACGCTGGTGCTGGTGGATACGACTGCTGATATGGAAAGGCATTCATGCTTGGCATTTGTGGTGCCAAGATTTGATTTTCCTGGGGAGCTTGACCATATGGAGCATATTGTCCCATCATAGGCGTCTGGGTAAACCTGTAGCCTTGTGGCGTCATTTGCTGCTCGATAGTCATGGCTTCATTATAGGCCAAAGCCAATGTGGTAACCTAAGGATTGCGCCTTGCAAACATGGCTGTCATGGGGTCCAATGCCCCAAAATATATCTACAAAGCCACTATGGGATCAATAGCAAAGTGCCTGATTGCTCTGTTATAGCACTTCTGGAATTTTTGATTAAACATTTTGATTGGTTCCCCTTGGCCCCTTTTGCATGTAATAAACTGATTGTAAATAGTTGCAAGGTCTAAGGGTGATCTAAATTGATTAACAAAGGCATTTTCCATTTGAATCCAAGAAGTGATTGAACCAGTTGGCAAGCATATATACCACTCATATGCTATTGGATCTAAACTCATAGGGAAAATTTTGTAGGCTACATCTTCATATTGAACTTGCAGCCTAATTAAAACATCCTTATAAGCTTGGATATGTTCTTCTGCTGTTCTTGGGCCATCTGATTTGTATTTAGGCAGAAATATTTCAATGTTCTTGGGGATTTCATGGATATCCCCAGCAATGTTCAAAGGAGTATTATTAGCTCCATACCAAGGAGTTGCTGGAGCTTGAGCCATTTGACTCAGAATTGATGTAGACAGACCTACAATAGTAGTGGAAATATTACTTACTATAGGCACACTAGGTGCAAGGGATATTACTGGCTTAGGTCCACTCGACGTTCCTGGAGAAAATAGGTCTTTTGCAACTGGTGTGCTTACGACTTGCTTGGCTTTACTCTTGGGAGTACCAGTAAGGTCATGAAAAATGGTTTCTCTCGGTTGTTTGAGACCTGGTCACAATACGACGTGGTGGGTCCAGCCTGCCTGAGGAAACCCTCGACTATTTCGAAGAAAACCTGTAACAGAAACAAAAACAGTGTTGCAGTTTAGCTGCCTGTGAGATTTATTAAATGATTTTAGAATTAGATAAAAAACAAATTATTCGGGTATGAAAATCAAAATAACATAAACCAATTCCGGCCCTCCTTCTAGCTCCAATCCGTTGAGTGGTGTTTTCACCCAGCTGTGAAAGCACACTCTCCGTGAGGATCCGAGTCCCAAAATCCTCTGCTTGCAAAGAAAATAACTTTCTCCAAGGTTCATGTTATGTTTAAATGATGCTGTTCAAATGAAATGCCAGGAATGTCTTAGGGTTTGCAAGTGGATGTTAACAAGGGGCACTGATGGTTTACTTAATTTGAATTTCTAGTGGACTCAAAGTGAATAAACCTATTCTAATCTTCATTTCTGATGGATTTTTAGTTTCTTATTCAAATACAGTAATTAAACTACATGAAATAAAGTTAGGGTTTGAAAAATAAAATAAATTAAATGGAAATAAAACTAACTACAGTCAGAATGCTGTCATCAACTCGATGAAACCGAAGATAATGAGGTTTTATGCATGCAACCTAACCTAATGAACCTGTAAATTTGCACAATCCAAATAAATTAGGTGCTGGTTTCTAGGGTTTCTACTGTAATTCCAGATTTAGGCATTCGCATGAAGCAACCAAGCACACTTGCATTAAACTTCACCTAAAAGCCTTAGAAATCTGGAATGAATGATAAAACATTAAATCATGCATGCACAAAATGACTCCTTCTTTCTCATCAATGAGATGCCAATACTCTGTATTTCTATATTAAATGATGTATCAATTACATTTACAGATTGTTCCAAGCATAAATGTTCCAAAACAAAAAAAAGGAAATTGCCCAAGTGTAGGCCCAGAATGGCATAAAGCCTTTGTCTCTACAACTCTGCAAGCAGCAATTTCCAACCCCCCTTGTCTTTCAAGCTGCGCTCTTGATTTATACTAATTGAAATGGCTCTTCGATTCCCTTTGTTGCTTCGTTTCACCTTCCTGCAAGTGACCTTTCAAATTCCCACTTTTTCCTTACTTTCAATTCATGCTGGATGCCCAAACATGCGAAATATTCCATTGCATGTAACGTTCCTGCAATTCCGACACCTGTACGCCATGTGTCCTACGTTTTCTACGCCTTCTTTAATGTTTTCCTATGCAAATCATGACAAAAACTACAAGCGGCCTGTTCACCTTCTTAGCCACAAAAATGCGACATGTCGTGAAATCGCGACATGTCGTGAAATCGCGACATGTCGCGATATCGCGATGCCTTCCTCGCCCGTGTGCCCTCGGAAGCTACTTGTAGTGATATCGCTACCGCTTCTATTATGAGCCTTCATTCCACAAACTATAGTGAAATCGCTACCATTTTCTATTTTGAGCCTTCCTTCCACAAACTGTAGCGAAATCGCTACCACTTTTGCATTTGGGCTCTCTCTCCGCAAACTGTCATGATATCGCTACCGCTTTTGCCTTCGGACCTTTATGTCGCTTTCTGTCGTGATATCGTGACATTTTTCACCTTCGGGTTCTCTCTCTCGCAAACTGTCGCGATATCGCTACCGCTTCCCCTTCGGACCTCTTTGGCAACTTTACGTCGTGAAATCGTGACCATTATCACTCTCTTGCCTTCTTTCAACAAACTATCGCGATATCGCTACCACTTCCCCTTCGGACCTCTTTGGCAACTTTACGTCATGAAATCATGACCATTTCTTCATCCGTACACTTTAGCTACAATCGGTCGCGAAATCGTGATGCCTTTCCGCTTTGAGTCCCTTCGCTGTTTCCTGTCGTGATATCACGACATTTTTCTGCTTTCGTACACTTTGCCAAAACACGTTGCGAAATCGTGACACTTTTCATCATCCGTACGCTTTGGCAAAACACGTCGTGAAATCGTGACACTTTTCATCATCCGTACGCTTCGACAAAACACGTCGTGAAATCGTGACACTTTTCATCATCCGTACGCTTCAAAAAACACGTCACGAAATCGTGACACTTTTCATCATCCGTATGCTTCGAAAAACACGTCGCGAAATCGTGACACTTTTCATCATCCGTACGCTTCGGCAAAACACGTCGTGAAATCGTGACCATTTTCATTCTTTTCCAGCGGCATGTCGCGATTTCGTGACACCTTCTCTTTTCTTCTCAATGGCATGTTGCGATTTCGCGACACCTTTTCTTTTCTTCTCAGCGACATGTCGCGATTTCACTACACCCTTTCACTCTCTTCTAGCGATATGCCACGATTTCGTGACAACTTTCAATTTTTCTTTTCTTTCTCCTTTTCGGCAGCAATGGAGCTACATGTCACGATTTCGTGACACTTTCCTGTTTTCGACAGCGATGGCGCGACAAGTCGCGATTTCGTGACATGTCGCGATGCATTTTTTCTTCTTTCTTCAATTTTAGCATCTGGGTCACCGAGATTCTTCTCTGCAAGCCTGCAAAAAGTTGGGTCCCCAATTTTGGGGTGTGTTGTGGATCAACCACAACACTATGATTTTACCTCAATTATTGGAACAAGGCTTGATACTGTTACCTGAGTTAAGAAAACCAGATACAACTGTAGCTAGATTTAGAGCTGATTTACATTGTAATTTTCACCAAGTAGATGGGCATTCTAAAAAATTTTGTAAAATGTTGAAACACATGATACAAGACTTGATTGATAAAGGTAATATGGAAGTTCAACAATTTCCTACAAACAATAATACCCAAAAATAAACAAATCAAAATGCAAATCAAAATCTAGATATTTTTCAACATCCATTACCTAAACATGGTAAAGAAGCAGTAAATCAAGTAGATCATCACAATGTTCCTCACCCAACTCGGTATGTTGGAACCATAAGTAGCTTTGTACCACAACAAAATTTGTAAACCTCCTATGTACCTACTTTTTATGTAGTCACAACTAGACCAATACAATACTTTTAAAATTCATCTTCAAAATATACTAAAAGTGACACAGAAAGTGAAATATGAAGTGTACTAGAGATTGCCTCAAATATTTCTGAGTATGAATCAGATCAAGTTAGTCCCATTACAAATTTATCGATTCCATAAGAATCGTTTCCTAGAAGAATGACCACTCAGCCCTCATATCAACAAACACTTTCAATTGAACAAACAATAAATGCTAGATCCCACTTTGGTCACTTATAAAACAATAATATTGTGGGTACTATTAGAGCCATCACTAGACAACAAACCCAAAATAAAAATTCTCAATCACAAACTCAAACAACTGATCAAGACATAAGGATCTTACAAAATCCCTTACCCAATAATCAACAACAAGAAAATAATCAATTGTCATATCATAATGGCCTCATCATAATGATATTATTAGTTTAGTAGTAGAGACTACAATAAGGCAAATTCTTGCCCAACTAAATTATCTTGACAAGTAGGAGATAAATTCTTCATCCAACCAACCTTCAAGACCTCTCTTGGTTCTGAAGAATAATAAAAAAGAAGATACATGCATAGAAAACCCATCTTTAGCATTGACATCTCAACCTAAAGTTTCCTTCAACATTCAAAAACAATGGGACAATTATCCACATAATATATCTTGTTTGGAGCTTTTGCGAATCTCTCCTATTTATATAAAATCTTTGTTCTTTATTCTCTATTTCTTTATCATCACTACAACAAGTTCTCTATTCTTTTCCTCTTTATCGTCATTGCCATATTTTGTTTATCACATTTTATCCTTCATTCTATCTTTCATTAGCGTTATCACATCAAGTTCTCTATTATTTTCCTCTTTATTATCATTGTCATCTTTTGTCCATCACTTTTCTTCATCTACATCTACTTATTATTCTTCATCACAACAATATCAAACATCAACAAATCAACTTCAATCACCTACACCACAACCAGATTGTTCTTCAAAACCTCCTTTGATTTTGAAGCCACCTTAGACATGCTATAATAAAAATCACCTTGTATAGTGTATATAGATCACCAATTCCATCATTAAAACATAAAAAACAACAAAAAAAATAAAAAAGCATCAAAATTTCCCAAAAATATTTCAAAATTATTGTTAAGTCATCATTCTACATTGTTATTTGTTGTTATCTTTCAAAATTTTCAAGTTATATTTTCTTTTATTTCAGATAAATTCAAAAGTTATCTTGAACCATGCACTTAATTTACATATTTTATAATTTTTATTGTGTCACTTTGATTATAAATCTCTCTTGTATCGAAAAGCACTATTACTTAATTAAATAAATTTTGATTTTTGGGAAATTATTTTTCTACTTCTTGAACCAAGAACACACTATCACGCCTTAATATGATTTGTTGTAAATTCAAAAATGATACTACATAGTAGTCTTAGTTCCTTAAGCAAAAATTTTCCCTTGCTATATTATTATGTGTATGGTTTAGAATACTGAGAATTGGAAAAAGGACAAGCTCCCCCCTACCCGAATAAAATCCCTTGCTCTACGTCTAATTTGGGCAAGTATCCCAAAAAGAAAAATTAAAATTAAAATAAAAAGAAAAATACAAGAAAAGAAGAGAAGAAAACAAAAGCAATAAAATCCCCTTGTTCAAAAATGGATAAGAATCCCTATTCCAAAAATAAAAAATAAAGGTGGTAGTGAGCTTGAATCCTAGGAATTCCTCAGTTATTTGAAAACCATGAGGTAAGCCCCATAACAGGTAGTTTGTGCCCAACTCGCTTGACCTTGGGTAACCCCTTTGGCGTGGCGACATGTTTGTCACATTAGCAACCTTCTTTTGTACAGACCAATGTTTGCTTGTGGATTACCTAGCTTTTGGTAACTTGACTTACATAGTTGTTCGGTACAATGACATGCATAAAATCATGGTTAATGAACATCTCACTTACACACACATTGGTTCATAAAAGTTTACTTGTATCACTACCTTACTCAAAATCAGTAAATCAATTTCACAGGCACACACATTTTATCCTCGGGAGATTTTGTATCATTATGATAAATCAGAATGGATAATGAATTCACTCATCACACACTAGTTCTCGATAAATTTGACTTTGTCCTAGAAATAATTTAAAATATTCATTTTGTTTTTTGTTAGAAAACATTAGTTTATAACTATTCACATTAATCTATATTACTTCATTTTTTGCAATTACATACAATATATATATTGTCTTCAAAATTTTCTAACATGTGACACAATGATTTATTTTCAAAATACAACTTGTATTTTTAAAATCATATATAATCATCCATTGCATTTTGACTTCGTGATGATGGTATAATTCCTAGTAACTATTTTTCTCAAATTTCACACTAGAAATTCTATGCCTAGCGCAAGTCATCCTTCCCAATTTTTCATGCTTAAATCACTTTATATCACTCACAAATCCAATTTTTATCAACCTATTTTTCTCAAAATCAACATCTTCTTTCATCATCGTAAGCCTCAAGATTATTCTTGAGCACCATAAAAATATTTCTATTATTAGCAATACAAAACTTCCTCACAATAGGATCTGCTTCATGACCTAGCGAGCATTGATCTCCACTAACGATCATATAATAGCACAACATCCTTTGAGGTTCATTGTTAATCCATCAAATCTATCATCACACAAAAACATCTTTTTCAAAACACACTTTACAAAATCATTTTCCTTTATGTTAAGCATGATCAAAATGTTCAAAAATCAAAGCATGATTACAATAAATTATGTAACACAACCATCATAAGCAAATGTAATATATACCCAACAAATCACACAATCACATAAAACAAATAAGATCAATATATATATATATATATATATATATATATATATATATATATATATAAATTGATTTTTCCACACACATAGAATTTGGTGTAAAAACACGAGGGGCCATCCTAGTCAGTAAATTAGTAATTATTTTTATAAAATATCAATTTCCCATGAACTATTCATTCTAAACCATCTACTCATTTTTTCCATGCCAATTATAATCACTTCTACTCAAGTGTCTACACTTTTCTTTGACGCATTTATTATCCATAAATACGCCAAAGAGGGGGCATAATGTGGACATGAAAAATTGACTCATTACCCTTAGTTTTCCTCCTAGAAAAGTAAGTTCATATTTGATATTAATTTTACCTAAACAAATCCTCTTCAAATTTCCCAAAACCTAAACCATTGGATAGGGCTTGAAAAGATCCTTCCAACGGTATATTATATGTCCAATTTTGACACCATTTGACCCCTCAAATTGCCAAAAAACTATGTACATGTCTAACCTCCTGGTAAGATTAGATCGCTCGATCTGAGATTGTACGATTCTGTACGATATTGGGTGATTTTGTACGAGATCGGATCGCCCAATTTCGTCCAAAACTGAACGACGGTTGCGGGATTAGCTCGAAGGATTTTATCCATAATAGGGGAAGTTGTAACCTTCTTCATTTTTAGCCCAACATCTCAACCTATTCAATTCTATTTAATCCAAGATCCTCGCCCTGGATTCCTCCTAGAAATTTCATATACTTTCACTCTAGTATTCTGCATCTGTGTTGTGTTTTTACAAGTTGGATTTGTATATCGGTTAGATTCGTGCAGGATCGTACCATCCGATATCGTAGAAAATTTCTTGATATCATAGAAAACTGCCCAATCTTGTCTACATAAAATATTTTTGTTGTTAAAGCTACTTGGGGGCATCCAAACCTCAGTTTTTGCATTCTCTATTCTCTGTTATTCTATTTAAAATCATATGTAATGTTTGTTAGATCATTTTAGGTTCATTGCTATTGATACTTTAGCTTTTACATTCACATTTTGTTTCTTTTCCATAAGTATTTATGTATTTAGCATAGAGTCATATTCGATAATTCATTTGTTGATCTTTCAAATTCATCATTCTCTATAATTTAGTTTAGTAGACACATATTATCTGGTAAAAATATTGTTTTTTGTATCAAAGTTATCAAACTGTAGCGTCATGTTTTGATCGGTTGGATTTTTGCATTATTGGATCACCCGATTATCAGATCATAGCACCTGATCTTGCCCTATTTCGACTGATTTTTTCTGCAAAAAAGAATCAAAAACTACATCAAACTTTTGGGTACAGTTCAAAATTTAATTTTTTTTAAGCACTGCATAGTTCATTTAAATTCACTTTTCTGTTATTTGCTATCTTCATAGAAATCAAAATTGCATATAGTTTAATGTAGTTGCATATTGGCCAAACTAGATGTATGCGAGATTTGATAAAAGGAACACATCAAAACAAATCCCAAACCTAGGTGTGGAAACTACCACAAAATGTTTCCTGGTGAACCCACCCAATTCATCAAAAAATCACCATAAGAGGGTACGAATTCAAGTACCTCTCCTTTGAGGTGTAGACCTATCATTCCCACATTCCCCTTTGAGGTGCGGATCCATTAGCCTAAAGGAAATGAGTGTGAATTTTAGACCTACACTGAGTATCCATAATATTTTGATATATTTCAAACCGATTCATCCATCCATGTAGAAATGAGAAAATATAACTCTTGAAGTATTTTTCTAAAGCTCATCTACTATTTTTTTGAGACTATCTCTTTCAAACATGTTACTAATAGATATCCATAATTTAAAATTGTTTCTCACATCCATATAATTTTTTACCTTTGAAATTCATCATGTTAAATAAGACCAAGCTAGTGGTTTCCATTTAGATTAGAAATAAGATATTTAGGCTTCAAATAAGAATTACATGATAATTTCGTGTAGAATTTTCCTCATTGATTGAATATTTAATATATTTATTGATCAAATGTAAACTCTCTAATATGAAATTTCATGTTGCTAAAAATTTAAGTATGGTTCATTTCCTTAACATTATTTTAATCATTTATATGGTATTTGAAATGGGTCCCATTATATTACATCATGGCCACATAGTGGTGTTACAACAACTTGATAATTCTACATATATCACTTGGCAAGATTCAAACATGAGTACCTCCTTTAACATTGAGGATCTTAACTAGTTGAGTTAATGTCATTTTTATCCTTGTTAGTTTTATTGCATTCATAGAACCTACATCTTTTTGAAATAAAATTTATATTCAAGTCTTTTCTTGATCTTAGATTAATGTTCAACCAAATTTTAACCTTAGTTCCAAATTTATAATTTTAAAGTTTGACCTTCTAATATTATTTATTTCACTAACCTTATCCAATTTACAAAGAAGAAACCTTCATTTATCCTCATATTATTTTATAAGAAAATATATTTGAATTTTTTCAAACTCAGATACCATATTTATTAAAAATATTAAAATTGGTATTATATATATAGAAAGAGATTGTAATGTATCCTTTATAAATTGTAGAAATTAGCACTAGTTAAAAACTTAAATTTCAACTTGTAAAAGAATATTTCATTCATTCAACCTTGAGATATCTTTATGAAAACTTTTCAACTTTAAAGCCTTAAATCTCCACAATAATCCATTGTAAATCTAGAGCATCACAAATGAAATAGATGCTAGATTTTTGTGTTATTAACCAATTATCCAACTTCCTCATAGTATGCTAATAATGATAACTTCAATGGCTTTGTTAGTTGAGCGATTACTCAAATAATGTGTTGTTGATAAATTAAGCATAATATATGATGGAAATATAAGATATGATGTCAAAAATCCTAGATTCATTCATTGAGGCAAGAGCCTATTTAATACATACTTTAGGGTTACTAACTAGAACATTGATACTTTCAATTTAGGAGATTGTTACATGTAAGAAATATTAAAATAATCTTATAGCTAATAATAACCTTTCAACTAATAATGCATGATCTAATAATAATGTAATAAAATATCCTAACATCCTCCCCTTATTACATTATTTGGGTTAGGAAATATTAGGACCTCCTTTAATTTAGAGGAGTCTAGGATCTTGCTCTTAGATAATGCTCCTAGCACTTGCTCTTAGCTCTTGCTCTTACTCTGGATCTTGGCTCTTGGCTATGGTTATTTCTCTTATAGATTTTGCTTAGTTTAATACCTTTAGGTCTATCTATGGGTCTGTTCTCTTCCAATACATTCTATTCAAATGAAACTTACTGGTTTACGTGGTCCTACCCATGAGTTGTTGGTTTATGTCGTCCTACTCATGGATTGCTAGTTTATGTGGTCTTGCTCATGAATTGTTGGTCTATGTGGTCCTGCTCATGGATTGCTAGTTTATGTGGTCCTACTCATGGATTGCTAGTTTATGTAGTCCTGCTCATAAATTACATAGCTAGAAGTTAACTTGATCTATATATTTTAACCTTAATGCCTTTATGACACTTTGATCTACCTCTAGATTGACCTCCAGGTCTAATAATATCAAGTATTTAGTACTTAATAAAAAATGGGATTTTCCTCACTCTACTTATTCAACTACAAGTTTTCTTATGGTAACCTTCTCATCCTACTGAAATGCATGGATAGTCAATCACTGCAACCCCAGTTGTAATAGAGTACATTACTATTTATGAGGTTCACTTTGTAGTTTTCATGAGTATACCCCCCTTAGGGTGAATACATATTTGTACGATGAAGGTGTTGGTATTTGCAAAGAATGTACTTTTGTACAAGAATTTTTAGAGTCTGTATAGAGCAACTACAAGTGTTCTTACTTGCATTATTTTGTGAAGGTGTTAGACTCTATCGAAAATGCACCTTTTACAATCATTAAAATTTGCAAGAAATACAAAGGTGTCAGACTCTGCTGATAGTGCACCTTATTACAATGCAAGAACTAACTTCTTTTCAATTTTAATTTTACAAAATTAAATATTATTGGCCCCTTTTAAAATAAAGCACTTTATTAATAATAAATTACTTTTATTAAAATTTTATTAAAGCATGCGCCTCTTTTTATTTTCCTTTTTTTAATCTATATATTTATAAAAAAAATCAATGGTTTTTTTTTTATAATAAAAATAGAGTCCCCTTAAAAAAAATAAAGTTCTTTTTTTTTTTTTAAAAGAAAACACTTTTTTTTTAAGAATAAGCTTTGATTTTATTAAAAAAAACTACATTTTTTTTTCTAAAATAATAAAACACTCAAAAAATAAAAAAGTTTTTTTTGCTAAAATGAAAGCTTTTGTTTTTTTTTATCAAGAAATATTGAAAAATTACAAACCTGGGGTTGCATCTATATTTTGGATTTAGATTTAGGAGATATGAATTTTTCTTCCTTGACAAATTTTTGTGCAACAAAAAAAATAACATTGATAGCCCAACTTGAAACAACCATAATGTTTTCAATACTACTCATAATTTGCAATGTGACCACTCATTTTTGTAGTAATCGAAATGATCTACGCGATGGTGCAATAATATTCTAAATTTGACTACTAGAAAGGAATATACAGCTCCCACAAATAAAATGATATGTGATATCAAATCCAGGGTCATGGTCGCATAGGCTCTGAATATCAGTAGATATTTTTCTAATAAATTTAACCTGCAAACAATCAAACCTACGCATATCAAAAAAATGGAAGGGTATGTCATCAAATAACGATTATTATCCCTTACTATATCTCATACACTCAATGGTGGAAGGGATCATCATCGATAGCAATGATTATGCTTTATTAGACCTTACACACTCAATGGTGGCTTGGATGAAAGAATCCTTTCTAATAAACTAGATCACCATTACACCATAGGTTCAGAGAATACTCAGATTATGCTAAGTAACTTCTTCCATATTGGGGCTACAAAATTAATATGAGCTTTTCTAAGAAGCCATTAGGATCAAGGAGGAGGGGAGAATTGTTGAGGCAATTCTCCTCTCTAACTTGCTTTGATACCAATTATGGAAAAAATCCTTAATTCATTCATTAAGGTAAGAGCTTATTTAATACATACTTTAGGGTTACTAACTGAAATATCGATACTCCTATTTGAGGAGATCGTTACATGCAAGAAATATTAAAATAATCTTCTAGTTAATAATTCATGATCTAATAATAATGTAATAATAATATCCTAACATATTTTACCCTAAAATATTGTAATTTAACTTCTATTGTTACCATTGAGAAAGTTCTCCCTCATGCATCAATAATAATAACAAATATAAGGAGATGTTATGTCACCCATTAGAGTCGATTGGATCATTCAAAGTATGTTGCAAGTAATTCATTAATAAAAAATAAAATATTTCAAAGTTCCATAACAAAATCTAATCTATTTACACCAACTTTGATCAAAACCAAAATTGATAAGAGTATCTTGTAGAAAATTCCATGAAACCCTATCATTCATAGCTAAATTTACAAGTATACTTGTTTTTTCATGGAATGAAGAGAATGTATTACCAATTGTGCAATGGTTATACCATAAAAAAATGGTTTACCATATTGAACCTCTATGATAACACAATCTAAAATGCTTTTTAAATCTCTTTTTCATAGATTCTAAGATTGTCTTGTAAATCATATTATGAAGTATTTTTAGATGAATATTATCCAAATATCTCATCTCACTTTTTAGGATCCAATGCAATAAAGATGGAATTGATGTTGAACTTCTTGTAGCCTTCTTTTTCATAGCCTCCCACTATAGTCAATGTGTCACTCTTCGACAAATCCTTTTTTTAAAGAAAATTGTAGGGATCTAAACTCAAGGAAAATTGGTGTTATTCATAATATATAATCAAGAAGGTCATAAGAGGGTCCCTTTTACATAAATACCTTTAGAGGCTACAAAATGGGGTTTTGTAAGGTAAAAAATTGTTCTTCAATTAGGAGGTCAACAACACCACATTAATCTTCGAAAAGGTCCTCAAGTTGAATGTGCTTATTGCTTGTGTACCACTATCGATCTAACCTATCATCTAGACTTGTGGGATCTGCAAAAAGAGGTTAGAGCATTTAGGGGTCTATCTTGATCAGATCCCTCATGTTTACAAACAAAAAGACTCAAAATGAACTAATTGATTACAAAAGCTATAATATTATTTACAAAACCTAAAATTGTAGTAATACTTACCTCTTGGAAGGGTTTTGCTACCTTTTTATGCTTGTAATTGACTCCTGAAAAGGATCGTACCCTAGGGTATGATTTTTTATTTTGATCATAGGGTACTTTACGATTCTAACTGTAACACTCTAGATGATTTTGTGATCATTTAGAATGATGTCCTATAGCTGTCAAAGCTCCTGTTTTCATCATTCACCTTCAAAACATGCAAAACATGTCAAAATGAAACACAAAAAAGGGTGTAAAAATATATTTTGATATAGTGATTGGTGGATATTGAAGGCAAAGTGGATGTTGAATGTAGTGTATTCTATATGGATTTTTGCAGAGTCTAGGTATGCAAAAGGTGGATGGATTAAAATGGAAGAAGAGAGAAATTTATATAATTTGGAGAGGTTGGGGGGTTAACGTGTCCCATGAGGTGTCCCATAAGGTGTTCCCTGTGAGATGTCCTCTATGAGGTATCCCCGTGTCCCCTAATATGGCATACCTTATAAGTGCATTTGGATGAGAGAATCCCTCACCCATATACCTGTCATGAATGAACATGGTGATGTGGAGTGGAGTAAGAGTCTAAGCCTAATTGTGGTAAGGTTAATCCTAGGTTAAGGTTTGACTTGGTTGAGGTGGAAGGTGACTCACCCTTGACCCATGCCTTGAAACCTAAAAGTTCTCAAATGTCATTTATGGATTTAAATGTACATGGAGACTTGAAAAGAAACAAGGGTTAGTTGTGATTAGGGTTAGGTTGACCCTAGGTTAGTTGTTGACATTTTGGATGAGGTGACTCATCCTTGACCCATGCTTTGGGACATAAAAGTCTTCAAAATCCATTTAAGATCTTAATTGCTCCAAAATCAAGGATTAAGGTTAACCCTACTTAGATTGATTCTAGGTTAGACTAAGGTCAAATGAGTGAGGTGGAACCTAGGCTAGTTAAATAGTAGACTAGGTGAGGTGGCCATTAGTGATGTTGACCATGGTTAGTGTTGAGCAAGGTGCATAAACAGTATTGTCATTGTTGTCAACACAGTCAGACAGATCGGTTGATACAGTAGATAGGAGTTAAGATGATATTCAGAGTATGTATAGTGATTGTCCAAAATATAGAAGTGGCCCATTTGAGAAAAATCAAAAGAAAATCACAAGGAAGAAAACTATCGTGATATCACAACATGTTGAGAAGAAAGAAAATTGTCGCGATATCGCGACATGTTGGCAAGAAAGAAAAACTGTCGTGATTTCGTGACATGTTGGAAGAGAGAGAAGAAGAAAGAAAAAATGTCACGATTTCACGACATGTTGGAAGAGAGAGAAGAAGAAAGAAAAACTGTCGCGATTTCGCAACATGTTGGAAGAGAGAGAAGAAGAAAGAAAAACTGTCACAATTTCGCGACATGTTCGAAGAGAAAGCGCAAGCAAGCAAAACTATCATGATTTCGTGACATGTTTGAAGAGATATAGGAGAGAGAAAAAGGTGTCGTAATTTCGTGACATGTTTCATTTTCGTGGTCGAAAGCGAAGAGAAATAGGAGAGAGAAAAAGGTATGGCGATTTCGCGACATGTTTCATTTTTGCGGTCCAAAGCAAAGAGAAAGAGGAGAGAGAAAAAGATGTCACGATTTCATGACATGTTTCATTTTCGCGGTCCAAAGCGAAGAGAAATAGGAGAGAGAAAAAGGTGTCACGATTTCGCGACATGTTTCATTTTCGCAGTCTGAAGCGAAGAGGAAGGCAGAGAAAGATAAAGTGTTGCGATTTTGCGACATACTATAAGGAAGGTTTTACGGATGAAAAAGTGTCACAATTTTGTGACATATTGCAAGGAAGGTTGTACGGATGAAAAAGTGTCACGATTTCATGACATATTGCAAGGAAGGTTGTACGGACAAAAAAGTGTCGCGATTTCATGACATGTTGTAGGAGAGAGAGTCCAAAAGAAAAAGTGTCGTGATTTTGTGACATATTGTAGGAGAGAGAGTCCGAGAGAAAAAGTGTCACAATATCGTGACATGTCAGGTTTTCGTGACTCTAAGGTAAGAGAAAGCGCTAAGGAGAAAAAGTGTCACGATATCGTGACATGTCGGTTTTCGTGACCCGAAGGCAAGAGAAAGCGCTAAGGAGAAAAAGTGTCGCGATATCGGGACATGTCGATTTTTCGTGACCCGAAGGCAAGTGAAAGAGCAAAGGAGAGAAAGTGTCGCGATATCGTGACATGTCGCATTTTCACAACTAAAGGAGGAGAGAGAAAGCAAGAAGGCGAAAGTGTCATGATATCGTGACATGTTGTGTTTTTGCTGGTTGAAGCCAAGAAGAGTAGCAAGGAGGTGAAAGTGTCACGATATCGTGACATGTGTTTTCGCTGGTTGAAGCCGAGAAGAGTAGCAAGGAGGTGAAAGTGTCACGATATCGCGACATGTGTTTTCATTGGTTGAAGCCGAGAGGAAGAGCAAGGAGGCAAAAGTGTCATGATATCGCGAAATGTGTTTTTGCGGGTGAAAGTCAAGAAGAGAACAAAGAGGCAGAAGTGTCACAATTTTGCGACAGGTCACATTGGCATGAGCAAGAAGAGAACCCAACCAAAATAAGATATGTGACAGTTAACTGAAGTTCCATGACGATTACAAGGGCGCTAGTAAGAAATACATGCAGCTAAAATAAGAAGAGTTAACTGAAGTTATACAATAGTTACAAGTGCATTTATAGAGAAAAATCATGCAACTAAAATAAGAACAGTGAACTGGAGTCAGAACGACAGTTACAAGGTTAGTTATGAAGTGAATGCATCGAGCGACAGTTAAACTGAAAGTCATCATTCGAAGACCAAACAAAGAACCGTAACTATTTATAGGATACATGAAAGAATACTGTGAGATAAAGGAAGTTGAATATAGAACTTTTTATTAATAAGCTGCATGTGAAAATATGGAAGCTATAAATAGAATCGAATATGCATGCATGCGCAGAAAGGAATACGAACAGTCATGATTGAGAATATGAACAGTCATGGTAGGGGTATATGTGTAAATTCGTAACATGCATCGTGGTTGATGAAAATCCTACCCTATATTTATACAAAAGTAGTTATAGTTAGAAGGCGTTACAACTGACAAGTGGCGCATGAGAAATAAAAGGAGTTACAACTGGAGTTACAGTGAGACAATTTGGTTATAAAAGGAGGTCTACGCGAAGAATTAGTGGTGTCTCAAAGAGGGTAAAAGTGTTGCTGGAAGAGAGTGCGTAGGAGGCGAGTGAGCAGGGTGTGTGCTGGGTAAAGAGTGGGCAATTTTGAGAAAGCAATAGACCAATCAGGGTCTTGTAAAAGTGAATGCATCTTTATGTCAATCATCTAGATTCAGAACAGAAGTCCAAGTTGGTGCTTGGCATCAGGGGTTGGTGCTCCTTCCAGTGGGTGCTAGTAAATTGATTGTAAAATTGATATTTTGTAAAGGCTAGATTTGGACGAAAGTCCAAGCAATCATTTTTGAGGAGTAGCCAAAACTAATTCACCCCCCCCTCTCAGTGTCATTGTGAGACTAACAATTAGTATCAGAGCCAGTTTCCATTGATAGGCTAAATCAGCTAGGGTTGATCTTTGAAGTGAGACAATGACAGGTGGTGAAAGATTCTCATCAAACAAAGCACCATTTTTGGATGGAACTAATTACACATTTTGGAAACTCAGGATGCAGACATATTTTTGTGCTTTGGGATATGACATTTGGGATTCAGTAGATAGTGGATACACAATACCCACCACTTCTCTAACCGATGTTGTCGATAAGAAATTGTTTGATAATAACTCAAAAGCAAAGAATGTCATCATGTGCGGATTAATGGACAGTGAACTAGTAAAAATTATGGGTTGTAAAATAGCAAAATAAATATTGGAAAAACTGAGGAGCATTCATGAAGGAGATGATAAGATCAAGGAGGCCAAGTTACAAACGCATCAAGCTCAGTTCAAAGCATTAAATATGAATGATGATGAGAACATAGAGGCATACATGTTGAGGGTTAATGAAATCATTAATGCAATTAGAGGACTCGACAAGAAAATGGAAGATGTTGTCATCGTGAAAAAGGTACTAAGATCTCTTCCCAAAATATTTGATTCTAAAGTTTCAGCAATAGAAGAAGCTAAAGATCTAAATACATTTAGTATGGATGATATGCATGGTTCTTTGACTGCATATGAGATGAGAATAGGAAAAACCAAACCAACAGAAAGAGAAGCTGCTTTTAAAGCACATAAAAAGATAAAAGCAAAACAAGAATCCGAGGAAGAAGAGACATCAGATGAAACAGAAGAAAACTTTGTTTGGAATCTAATAAGGGGAAAAGGAAAATATAGAGGAAAGTTATCGCTTAAATGTTTCAACTATGGAGGCATTGGACATTTTGCAACTAACTGTCCACTTCATGAGAAGGACGAAAGTAATGAAGGATCGCACCAAGAAAGAAGTGACTAGAAGAAGAAAAAAAAATTCAGAAAAGGCAAATTTAAGAAGAAAAGTTTCATCTCCAAGAATGTCAGTTCATCAAAATACAGCTGCAGTGAGGATTCTAAAGAGGAAACAGGTGAAGCTCTTTTCATGGCATTTGAAGAAGAAGAATCAGAAAAGGAAGAAGAAGTGAACTCTAAAGTATGTGGTGAAAACTCTGAGGCTGAAGTAGATCTAGAAGGTGAGTTGATCTTTGCACTTGAAGAGTTGGGTTTAGAAAGGAAAAAGAACAAAAGACTATCCAAGAAGTTGGAAGAATATGAGGGTGATATTGAAGATCTCTTCTTACAAATTCATAAAGCCAAGAAAATAGAAGAAGCCTTGATGTCACAGATCAATGAGAATGAGATTGTTTGCTACAAACAAGAAGAGGAGATTATGTTATTGAGGAAACAACTAGAAGAGGCCAATACAAATCTCAAATTTGAGAAGAGCACAGAGTTGCTAGATAAAATGATAAGTCATCAAAGAAGCCCCATGTGTAAGCTTGGTCTTGGATATGAAGCTGAACAACCTTCATCTTCTAAATCTGCAGAGAAGAAGAAATCCACTGTTGAAGGATCAAAGCAAGAAAAGCTTGAAGCTGAATCCTCAAAAGGAAGAAAATCTCAAAGGAGATCTACAACAAAGCAACCACAACAAAAGAGGTTCTATCACTCTCACTCTATTCATAATAATGCTTTTAATGGCAATTGTTTTAGATGCAACCAGTATGGTCACAAGGCAATGTATTGTGGACTGAATAATAGATCAAAGAGTTATGCTAGTAGAAATACATCTATTTTCGATTGAACACCATGTGCAATGTTTTAAATGTAATGGTCATGGGCACATAGCAAGGTCTTTTCCAAATTGTGATCTAATGGCAAGACAGTAGATTTCATCAGATGCAAAGAATGCAACACAGACAGGGAAGAAATCATGTGCATCAAAGAAAGGAAAAGAATCATCCATCAAGGATGTACAAGAGACAACCACCCAAGAGAAATGTTCAAGTTCATAAAAAGGTTCAAAATAGGGATGCAGGTGAAAACCTTCAGCCTAAGTTCAAGAAATACTAGAGAAAGAAAGAAGAAAGGAAATCGTGTCTCCTTGGACAGAAGGAGATTACTCCTCTATTGCACTAAGCAGCTCCAGGTAGCACATCCTCAGGGGGAGCAATGTTAAAGTTTTATTTTAATGCTCCTATGTATTTGTGTAGTTACCTGAGGATGAAAGGCAAGTAGTCAGGGAAGTTGTCGTATAGTTGTCGAAGTATGTTTTCAGTTCATATAGTTTGTGGAAGTGTCGTGAAGTGTGGTGACTAAATTGAGAGTTGTCATTATTGGTAGTATTGTTGTATGTCATTGTTGTACTGGTGATGGTTCTTACTGCCACTGTCAAAAGTTAAGGATTATAATAGTTCAGATGATTTGGTTGGTTTTGTGGTACTATGTTTGATGCTTGCACAGAGTTGGCAGTAAAATTGCAGTGTTGGTATAGTGTTGGACAAAAGTTGGTACAAGTGTGAGTCACTTGTCAATTTTGTTGACAGATGTGAAATCAGCGTTTTGAATGGGAAGATTGAAGAAGAGGTTTATAATGAGCAGCCAGATGGTTTCCAGCCTGGTGATGATTGGTTGAGTTGATTGATTGAGCCTTTGAGAAGGCCTTTGGGAAATAGTTGTGGTACAGTGTTTGATGCTTACACAGAGTTGGTTGATACATGCTTCGACTAGGGTCTGTGATAAAGGGATGTTCATTGAGGTGATTGGTTGAGTTGAGTTGAGATTGGGATTTGAGTATAGAACATATTGAGTCTCTAACAATTCTCTTTATGCTTCTATGAGATCTAGTTGATATATTGATTGAGCATTAAGTATAGAACATATTGAGTCTCTAACAATTATTTTTATGATTCTATAAGATCTGGGCAAGTTCTTGGTGAGCTTGCTAGAGCAGGTTCTCAGTGAGCCTATTGATAGAGTACAGTGGATAGAGTCTCAATGGATAGATATCCAGCAGCCAACATAGTTGAAGATAGATCTGAGTGAGGGACCACATTCTCATGGGGAGCATTTATATATTTGATTATCTTTTTGCTCATATTTGTAATTTTTGCTAATTGTCATAACGTGTGCCTAAGAATGATGTGCATGGAATCAGGGGGAGTCTACAGTAGCCCTTTGGTATTATTGTCAAAGGGGGAGAAGAATTACAGGAAATTGCATGTGTTGCCAATAATTCCAAAGGGGGAGATTGTTGAGCAAGGTGCAGAAATAGTATTGTCATTGTTGTCAACACAGTTAGACAGATCGGTTGATGCAATGGATAGGAGTTAAGAGGATATTCAGAGTATGTACAGTGATTGTCCAAAATATAGAAGTGGCCCATTTGAGAAAAATCAAAATAAAATCACAAGGAAGAAAACTGTCGCGATATCGCGACATGTTGAGAAGAAAGAAAACTGTCACGATATCGCGACATGTTGGCAAGAAAGAAAAATTGTCATGATTTCGCGACATGTTGGAAGAGAGAGAAGAAGAAAGAAAAACTATCACGATTTCGTGACATGTTGGAAGAGAGAGAAGAAGAAAGAAAAATTGTCATGATTTCGTGACATGTTAGAAGAGAGAGAAGAAGAAAGAAAAACTGTCATGATTTCGTGACATGTTGGAAGAGAGAGAAGAAGAAAGAAAAACTGTCACGATTTCACGACATGTTCGGAGAGAAAGTGCAAGAAAGCAAAACTGTCATGATTTCATGACATGTTTGAAGAGAAATAGGAGAGAGAAAAAGGTGTCACGATTTCGTGACATGTTTCATTTTCGTGGTCCAAAGCGAAGAGAAAGAGGAGAGAGAAAAAGGTGTCACGATTTCGTGACATGTTTCATTTTCGTGGTCCAAAGTGAAGAGAAAGAGGAGAGAGAAAAAGATGTCGCAATTTCATGACATGTTTCATTTTTGTGGTCCAAAGCGAAGAGAAAGAGGAGAGAGAAAAAGGTGTCACGATTTCGTGACATGTTTCATTTTCGTGGTCCAAAGCGAAGAGGAAGGCAGAGAAAGAAAAAGTGTCACGATTTCGTGACATACTGCAAGGAAGGTTGTACGGATGAAAAAGTGTCACGATTTCGTGACATATTGCAAGGAAGGTTGTATGGATGAAAAAGTGTCATGATTTCGTGACATATTGCAAGGAAGGTTGTACGGAAGAAAAAGTGTCACGATTTCGTGACATGTTGCAGGAGAGAGAGTCCGAGAGAAAAAGTGTCACGATTTCACGACATGTTGCAGGAGAAAGAGTCCGAAAGAAAAAGTGTCGTGATTTCGCGACATATTGCAGGAGAGAGAGTCCAAGAGAAAAAGTGTCGCGATATCGTGACATGTCGGGTTTTCGTGACCTGAAGGCAAGAGAAAGCGCTAAGGAGAAAAAGTGTCACGATATCGTGACATGTCAGGTTTTTGTGACCCGAAGGCAAGAGAAAGCGCTAAGGAGAAAAAGTGTCGCAATATCGCGACATGTCGGGTTTTCGTGACCCGAAGGCAAGTGAAAGAGCAAAGGAGAGAAAGTGTCGCGATATCGCGACATGTCGCATTTTTGTGACTAAATGAGGAGAGAGAAAGCAAGAAGGTGAAAGTGTCGCGATATCGTGACATGTTGTGTTTTCGTTGGTTGAAGCCGAGAAGAGTAGCAAGGAGGCGAAAGTGTCACGATATCGTGACATGTTGTGTTTTTGCTGGTTGAAGCCGAGAAGAGTAGCAAGGAGGCAAAAGTGTCATGATATCGCGACATGTTGTGTTTTCATTGGTTGAAGCCGAGAGGAAGAGCAAGGAGGCGAAAGTGTCACGATATCGTGACATGTTGTGTTTTCACGGGTGAAAGTCGAGAAGAGAACAAAGAGGCAGAAGTGTCGCAATTTCGTGACAGGTCACATTGGCACGAGCAAGAAGAGAACCCAGTCGAAATAAGATATGTGATAGTTAACTAAAGTTCCATGACAGTTATAGGGGCAGTTGTAGAAGAAATACATGCAGCTAAAATAAGAAGAGTTAACTAAATTTATACAACAGTTACAAGTGCATTTACAAAGAAAAATCATGCAACTAAAATAAGAATAGTGAACTGGAGTCAGAACGACAGTTACAAGGTTAGTTACAGAGTGAATGCATCGAGCGATGGTTAAACTAAAAGTCATCAGTCGAAGATCAAACAAAGAATCGTAACTATTTATAGGATGCATGAAAGAATACTGTGAGATAAAGGAAGTTGAATATAAAACTTTCTATTAATAAGCTGCATGTGAAAATATGGAAGCTATAAATAGAATTGAATATGCAGCGAAATTGGGGTGTGGTGGAGGGGGGAGACAATTTGGTTATAAAAGGAGGTCTGCACGAAGAATTAGTGGTGGCTCAAATAGGGTAAAAGTGTTGCTGGAAGAGAGTGCACAAGAGGTGAGTGAGTAGGGTGTGTGCTAGGTAAAGAGTGGGCAATGTTGAGAAAGCAATAGACCAGTCAAGGTCTTGTAAAAGTGAAGGCATATTTATGTCAATCATCTAGATTCATAACAGAAGTCCAAGTTGGTGCTTGGCATCAGGGGTTGGTGCTCCTTCCAGTTGGTGCTGGTAAATTAGGGGTTGGTGCTCCTTTCTGTTGGTGCAGATAAATTAGGGGTTGGTGCTCCTTGGTTTTTTTTTGTGGGGTTTTGGGGAAAGGGGGGGCTCCTTCTAGTTGGTGCAGATAAATCAAGGGTTGGTGCTCCTTCCAGTGGGTGCTGGTAAATTGATTGTAAAATTGATATTTTGCAAAGGCTAGATTTGGATGGGAGTCCAAGTAGTCATTTTTGAGGAGTAGCCAAAACTGGTGAACCTCGGTACATCTTGTGTTGTGTGTGATGCTCTCTTGTTATATTTTCTTTATGTGGTTTTAAGCTTTCATTGTTTTGGCTTTAAGAGTTAAAGTTTTAAGTTATAAAGAGCCACACTGATTCACCCCCCCTCTCAGTGTCATTGTGAGACTAACAGATTAGGTTGACCATGGTTAGAAGTTTGACTATGAAGTGACCTTGACCCAGGTTAGAGATTAACCAGGGTTAGGCAAAGATGATGGTTGCATGAGAACCTAGATTTAAGCACAGGAAGAGGCTTAAGTGGCCCAAGGGGAATTATGAATAGTGTATGAATAGTGATTTTGATGAATGAATAGTATTTTGAGGCTAATATATGAAAATTGTGTGGGTTTTGTAAATTGATTAGTCATGATGATGGGAAGAGTAGTAATGTGCAACTTTTGGGTGTCTACATTTACCCCTTTTTATATTGCATTGTGTGAAGACACAGTGTAGTGCAAAATTTTGTGACATCGGCTGGTGGTTTGATTTTGAAGAATGATTTAATAATGGGTTTCGAAATAAATTATTGTATACCCCCTCAAGTGGTGGAATAATGGATGACAATGACTAGCCAATTGATAAGAAGTAGAGGAGAAATGGTTAAGAGAAAGATAGTTTAGGTTTGCGACCAATGAAGGGGTGGTAAACATTCAATTGTAGTGATGGAAAATAAAATACGCTCATGGGAGACAATGAGAGTTTATATAACATCGTAAAAGAGGCAAAAATATAAAAGGATAGAAGCATGTGAAGAGAATACCTAGGTTTTTTATCAAGTATGACAACAAAAGTAATTATTTTGTTGGTATTTATATTTACCCTAAGGTTTTGGAGTGTTTACACAAGGGAGCTGATAATAGTTGTGGTGGCATTTGTAGGGCTTTTTAACATGATAGTGCAAGCAGTGTTCGACATGATCACATGAGGGTGAAGTATTGAGTGATGTTGTGGTCAAAAATCCAAAGGGTTTTTGTGAAGAAGAGGGGAAGCCAAGCAACAACTAGCAGTCAAGATGCAGATAAGTGTGCCCTGAGGTGCCACCAATATGTATAAGCGATAAATATGTAATAATATGATATGCCCTATGGCAATATAACCTAGGGATTTTGTTAGCAAGGCGATATTAGTATATATATATACATCTTGTGATGCTTAATTGATGTGAATATGGTGAAGAATGTGTGTGAATGGAATGATGCAATACCTAATAAAGGGTAATAATCAGTGTATGATAAGTGATTGTGGTAAAATTTGAAAGATGAAAGAATTTCCTTTATTGTTATGATCAATTGTAAAAATACCCTAATTGTGAAAGGAATACTTGTTTTTGCAAATTTGCTTTTGATATACTTTTGAGCTTTATTGAATGTGATAATCTAACCAACCAAAGGCAGGTCTCCTCATGAGGCTTCGATCGATTTTTAGTGGACTTGAGTGGCCACCTTGATGAAGTAGATTAATGAGTAACCATACAGATAGTGATAGAGAGCATATCAAATGGAATTGAGATTTTTCTTAGTATTTGCCCCAACAAAAAAATGATTCAAGAATTTCATAGGCAAATTTTGTGGACAAATACAATTTTCAATATTGAGTGTTTGATTCTTGATCATGCGAAGGTAGTTTTAGCGATGAATCTATAGGAGGTGATGGTTGAAGTAGCGACAAAATGTTGTAAAAAGTGAATAATAGGGCAATATGATGTATCAAACCATATTATAACGAAGTGAGAAGTGAACACATGTAGGTAAATGTGATGATTGGCATCAGTGTGGACCAGTTGGTTAAAATTACAATAGATTAGTTTTGATCATAGGGTATCTTATGACCCAACATAGTCACAGGGTACCCTATGATCCAAAATAGTCGTAGGGTACCTTACAACTCGTAATAGTCACAAGGGACCCTATGGCTGAAAATGATCATAGGGTACCCTATGACCATATGGAACTGGCTTATAAAAAGGGATTCATAAGGTGTGCAACTCATTTGTGTGCTTGCAAAATAAAATCACAAGGTAATATGAGAGGGAGAGAGGTTGGAGAATGGAATGCTATTGAAATTGGAATTAGGGTGTACAATATGGTGATGGGTGTGGCACAAGTAGGCGTTGGAGGGAATGTAGTTCTGGTGAGTTGACCTTGTGACTCGTATTTATAAATTTTGAAAAATAAAAGGAATCCTAAGGCCTTTTTGATAGTGAAATGGAATGGTAGTGTACATGATGTATTTGAAATTTAGATGATGTGCTTGTGTGTATTTTTGTACGCATCTTTTATTTAATCACATTTTTTATAGGCACATATACATGTGTGTGTACCTATTTTCATGTGTTGTGCATGAAATTTTTGAAATATTTTGGTATGTATGTGCAAATATCCCAAATGGGTATTCGAATCTACCCTTCTTTGTATGGTCATAGGTTACCCTGTGACCATACGATTGTATGATACTATATGAAATTTTGTATGGATGTATAGAATTGTATAAGATTACATACATTGTATGGAAATTTTATTTTGTTTGATTTTTTTTTAATTTTTTATCATGTTTTTCAAGGTGCGTGTGTGTATCTATGAGTGCCTCTTTGATCACTAAATTTTTTTCTATTTTTATTGATGAATTTTTCCATGTAAAACAGGTGAAGGAGATAGATCTAAGGTAGTGTTTTCATCCATTGCTAAAGGATCTAAAGGATATGGTGGGAACTAGTAAAAGACAATGGTTGCGAGATGCGGGCTTTCATGGAGTAGTAGAGATGTGGATGATACATTATGATCATTCATACTTTGTTGCATTGTGTGAGCGATGGGATCCTAATCAAAACACATTCCATTTCTAGATAGAGGAAATTAGAATCACCTTAGAGGATATATACTATATACCTATTTCCAGTAGAGGGACTAACTATTATTATTCTAGGAAGGGGGCAGAAGGCCATTTTGCAATAAAATTTTGGGGATAAATGGGATGGTGTGAAGGTGAGCAACGAAGGTGTAACATATGAGGAGTGTTGGTATAATAGGGAGATATCATTGAGACACTGCTTGGCGATGATCATTATTTCTACCTATGTGCTACCTAATGTTTTTGGCTATCGATTTCCATGGAGAATGATGGGGGTGGTATGTAACATGGTGGAGCATGAGCATTGGTTTACATAGGCTCTCACATTATTAGTGTATATATTTAGTGAGTTGCATGCCCTGTAGAGTATGACATAGAGAGCAATGTATAACAACTTGCTAGTATAGATTTGGGGTTGGGAGCACATAGTGGTGTTGATACAAGAGGACCTACCATATAGGGTATAGTTGATGGATATTGATGTACCATATGAATTATGGTTATAGATAGATATGGAGGTACAGTTGCATAGGTTGTGTGAGGGACAGTCACTCTTTTATAGAGGAGTGTTTGGGAGGTTGAGGTGGTAGGACATCATCTGGTGACTATGGAGAGGGGTACCATCCTGGGATAATATGGAGCATAAGCATATGATTTTCATTCATCCTGTAAAAATATTGACTATCCTAACTAATATTAAGCCTATAATATAATTGTGTGCATATGATTTTCATTCATCCATTTGAGTGAGGTTGGACTAACCAATTGTAATCCTAGCTGAGTAAGCTAGCTCATCCACAAGTGCATAGTGTTCAGTACAAAATATCGCTAATGTGACAGACGTGTCACCACTTGTAAGGTATGCTTCATTTTCAATTAGACATTTATAGCCCCAATAGAGATTAACCCCATGATTTTATGGAACTGAGGACCTCATGCATTCAAGATTTTTGATAGTGCTCTTTGGTTTCTTTTTGTAGTGCTCTTTTGAATTTTTCTTTTGTTTTATACCTTTTTATTTTCTCATTTTTTTTAATAGATTTTCCTTTTGTCATTTATAATATTTGGATCATGAAAATAATAGGATGAGTAGGGGAAACCGTTCACTTTATGGCAAGGCTTATGCAAGGTGTTGTCCTCCCTACACTTAAATTTGATTAAGATGTGAGATACATGATTGGTCCATAAAAAACTCAAGTCAACTAAGGGAAGCCTTGAAATACTTTAGAATTTGATGTCATTCAATGGAGGTTGATTAGAATGACTATGGATGGTTGAGAAACTAAAAAGTTTCCCATTACCTTACAATTGAGAATAGGATTAGACACCATTACACGCATGCTAACAAATGTATGTTTAACCCTTCAATGATTTATTATATGCAAAATGATGTATGCATATGTAAAATAAAAATGATTGACATGATACAATACCTATGAATGCATATGAAAGTGTGATTAAATTATTTTTGACTAGGAAAACCAAGTGAGATAGGAAAACACAAATTCATGAATACAAATGTTTTAGCCAATTTAGATTAATGAATCTTGATGGAATATATGGATGTATTTGGTGAGTGAAGTTAATGACAATGTTTGGTAGCATCAACATGATTGATGAAGGTGGATGATGATAAAAGAGTGTAGAAGGTGAGGTTGTAAAATTGATGAAAAGTAATAAGAGAAAAAATAAAGAAAAGGAAAAGTAGAAAAGAGGAAAGAAGAAATAAAGAAATGTAACCAATCAAAGGTATGTAGCCACTTGAAGTGTATCCATATAGCATTGACAGAGAACAAAAAGAGATAAAGAGAAGAATGACAAGAAGAAAATAAGATCAAATCAGCCACTCAAAGTGTGACCATAAAATATTCATATAAATCTAGATGAGGTAGATGTGGAGGAAAAAGAAAGTAGAAGACAGAGAGAAAAAGAGGAAAATAAAATCCAAGATACATTGTTGATGGACGGTTTTGGTTTGTTTGCATTTTGATTATTGTTGTTATTATTTTCAAAATTTGTACATTTGAAATAGTATTGTGGAATTATGATGGGAGAATAACCAATGTGGATGTGAATCAAGTGTAAAATGAGCGAAGGTGAATGATATTAAGAGGATCAGGCTCCTCAATTCCTTCAAAATTAGCTAAACGATAGGCACAAAAACCAAATTTACTTATGATGATATAATGCCCTAACTAGTTTGGTGTAAATTTATCATGAATATGGTACTATTGATTGGTATTTTACTGGTTCTCTTTGAGGACCAAATCACAAATTTATAACTCTCATTGATGGACTTTATTGTTACATACATGTCAAAGGTAATATTGATAAATGCATGTGTGTTCAATAACATTAATGCAGTGCTCATATAGAAGAGTAAGTTGATCTAAGCGGGATTGATGAGTTGTATCATCATTAATGAATTATTGTAGGAAGATCCTTAAAGAAGGAATCTCTAGCTTTAAAGGCATAATGTCTTTTGAACCATAAACTAGAGAGAATGGTGTTGTATTTTTAGGTGTCCATATGCTGGTTTGGTAGGCCCAAAGTGCTAAAGGAATTTGATTATGCCAATCACAATGCAACTCTGCAATGGTTTTACAAAGAATGGCATAAATTGTTTTATTTGTAGCTTCTACTTGGTCATTACCTTGAGGGTAAAATGACATTGAAAAGGTATATTGAATATTGTATTTGTCACACATTGCATGAACATTCTTGTTCTTGAATGGTGTATTGTTATCAAAAATAGGCTTTGAAGGAATACCAAAATGACAGATGATGTGTTGTGTAATAAAATCAATAATTTTAGACCCAATCGTTTGGATAAGAGGAATTGCCTCAACCCACTTTGTGAAATATTTGGTAGCAATAATAATGAATTTTTGATTGCCAAAAGAAGTAGGGGTAATTTTCCCAATGAGATGTTAGAGTTACTATGCTACAGTAACTATGATTATTACCTCATTTGGTAATTAGTAAATTATCCTAGGTAGATTATTAGGGTAAAATCATTTTTACCTTAGTAGTTTTTATTTACCACATGGTAGATTAGTTTAATACCTTTTACTTTTAACCTAGAAGATATTATTCCTAATATCTATCCTATGGTTAGTAGTCGTAGTCATTTTTACTATGTTATTTTTTAGTGGTTAACATTTACTTATCAAAGCACGTTAGTTAGCACTAATAGGGGATATTATTTTATTAATATTCTATAGGCTATACATAGCCTATACCTTGTACTATTTAAGCAGTTGCATATGAATATATTAATCGTATGTTCATGCTCTATATTTTACTAACATTAGTATAAGAGTGAGCGATTGAGTTGGGCAAGGTGTATGCTAATGTTTGGATAATGGGGAATAATTCTTGAGATGGGATTTCCTCCAACACCTTACTACTCGTAATGGATCTCGAGGTGGATCCTAAGCAACACGCATCCTGAGGTAATAATTCCTTGCATAGAATTTCTCAGAGCTCGACACGAAAGTGATTACAGAATCTTATGCAAAATTCATTTGCTATTGGATGGGGATATCTATTTTTGCTGACACTTTTAGATCACTGACAACCAGCAATGACTGTCATCTGATAGTTTGCCAACCTATCAAATCACTAACAATTGATGTGTTGTCCATTGGATTTAATTTGGATTTTGACAGTAGGCAGACAGTCTCGAACACACGTGGGACTACTCCTATCAATGACTCCCATTGGTGACTCAGGCATTGAGCTCCATATGGTCCACAAAAATTGATAGTTTTGATTGTGCTTCTGATAGACATGAAACACAACACCTCTATCAAGCTGAATAGCATTTGACATCTCCTCGCTGATGCAACCTGGAACTAAAATTAGTGATCTGATGTGCTGACATCATCTCTAATGCACTCAGACAACTGATCTATCTTGGGCATGAATCTCGACCCTACATCCATCCTTGGGCATAGATCTTGAGGACCAAACACATGGATTGATGCAGACTTGACACATCAATGGATGTGGACTCAACACGTGGATCGAAACCAGCTAGACCGAATATGTGGACTGACATAGACAAGTGGGTGACATGTAGTGGACTAGCCATAGACCACCCGGATACAAAGAATGCAACACATGGCAAACAAGCCACTATACTGGATGCTGACTAGGACCAACATGGACAAGACACATGGGCAACACGTGGCGGATAGGCCACGCACCACCTAGATAAAGATATATATGACTGTTGGTCATCAAATCCGCACAAGAAAGGACTTTCGGTGGGTTTGCGCACCTTGGACCTGTGACCAACATTGAAAGGCCATGGGGGAAGAGATGCCCCTCATGCCAATCTCCGGAGAAAGGTCGGCTCCTATACTAATCTACTTTTGGGGTTTGAGACAAGAGTGCAGGAAAGAAATAAATAGAGTAAGGGTTAGGAAAAGAAATAAAAAGGGTAAGGGTTAGAGAAAGAAATAAAAAGAGTAAGGGTTAGAAGATGATGATTTAAGGTGGGAGAGAATAGGAAGCACGATTACTCGCTAACAACTCGAATAGCAGCAAGAAATACCAAGAATAACATGAAAGAAATGAAATGCCGAACTTCCTATGTATCCTCTGGATGGGTTCGCAGGGTTCTCCTTTCTCTCTCGCTGGAATTCAGGATTCAGAGTAACAACGATTGAGATAAGGGAATAACAGAAACCTCAATCCACCAGGCAGCATAAAGGAAAGCGACAAGGCATTTTTCCTCTCCTATGTATCCTTCAGGGCAAATTTTAGGGGTTCAGTCCCCGATCGCACACCGGATTCAGGATTCAGAGTCTCGGTACGCAAATGAGAAAAGACAAAAGAATTAAGCATAAAAGGCAACATAAAAGAGAGAAATAGAGCACAAAAGGTCTTTAGTATTAAATGCAGGACATCAAGTTACAACAGCTTTCTAGCAAAAATTTCCCCCCCTTTTTACATTACATGCCTAGGTTTTTATAGAGGACCCGACCCTCTGAATCATTATTACAAAAATGATGGAGTACACCCTCGGGCTCTGAGAAATCGGCTCCTCGTGGCTGCTGTGACTGAGTTTTCAAATCGGTTGCCAAAACTGGCAACTGTGACTAGGTCAACCATGGAAACATTCATTTAATGTGCTGCCCGAATGTCCCTGGCTTCTTGGATGTGATGCTTGTGCTTGAGTGATCGTTATGCCCGTCGGGTTCTACTTCGAGGACTGTTATGTCCCTTTCGTTTGCCAAAAATGGTCGACGGACTTATCGGGCAAGAAAGGGGGCATTTATAAGGGGCCTTTGATCACCTTGGGAAGCTACCCGCCTTGGAACGTGGGCCCGAAAAGTGCTTCGCTACATCTCCACCTCACCAAAGCCTTGGACCGAAGTAGATTCTCCTTGATTTGTTCTTCGCAAAATAATGCTTCGCAGAAACTACTTCGGGGATGTTGAGTGCCGAGCGGATTCCATCTTTGAAATGGGGCTCTTTGTCCTTTGCTGGCGAAACTGCTTCGGCTGGAAAATGTTTCGGCCCGATTCTTTCTCAAAACTGTGGTTCGGGGAATTTTCGACCGAAGCATTTTTCATTCTTCTCGGCTCCGATCACTTCGGGCGAAACTTAGCCAAAGTAGGTGCTGGAAACACTTCGGGCCCGAAGTGGTTTCCTTACCTTAGCTGATTTGGATTATGCTCTCCTCCTTCGACGAAGTCGTTTGGATGCTGCTTCGCAAAACTTCCGCCCGAAGCGACTGTTGAAAATGCTTCGGGTGCGAAGCGTTATCTTTGTATTTTCTTCGACGATATTACTTCGCAAGGCTTTCACCCGAAGTGGCAATTTAAAGTGCTTCGGGCCCAAAGCTCTTTTCACATTCTCCTTCTTTTCTTTCGACGAAGCTATTTTCCTTGGCCTGTTTGGTAGCGAAGCTCTTTTTTCTTCATTTTATAAAAGGGGCGATAGGGAGAGTCAAAATTGCTGTAACTTAAAATAAAAGAAAAACTTTCAACAAAGAAACATTATACAAAATTCTACTATTTTTCTACCCCTTGTATAATGTGACAAAAAGTGTCAACATTCTTGGCGGCTCGTGGGGTGACGAGCTCATCTCGGCAAAAGAACCCTTTAGTCCTGATCCATTGGGCTGCAGAGTTACTGGTTTTCCCCAGACCCTGCTTCTACGGTCTATCCCTCTTCTTGTTCCTCTTCTCCTTCTTCTTCTTCTTCTTCCTCTGGCACGGCTTCTGGCTGTGGTGATGGTTTGAGGCGATCACGGATGCGCTTCATCGTTCTTCGAACATGAGTCCAGGCACCCTTTTGGAATGGTTCTTGATCCTGTAATGCCTTTACCAAAATGCAAAACCGATCAATCTACCCGATGTCAGCATGTTTGGCCCTGATGAATAAATCATTTAGGCATGCTACCATCTTGCAGTATCTCAAGATGAAGTCCATTATCTGCCCTTCTGAGATCGGCTCCACCCACCCGTCTATCTCCGAGACATCGCCCTCGAACTGGAGCCAGACTGGTTTGAGGTCATCTTTAGTCAGAAGGTTCCCGTCATCGTCTATGAAACTCGAGAAACCCAAGGAGGAGAGGTCCTAAAAATAATTCATCGAGGCGCGCTGCTCGTTGTCAAAAATGTCTTGGAGTCTTCTCACCTTCTGAGCTTTTTGCACCTTGGAAAAGAAGGCACAAATCGTGGCCTGAGCCGTGGACCAATCCCTAGCCGTCCGAGTCATCGTAGTGACCTGCAAGTCTTGATATTTCGCATTCTAGACGTCGAAGGCTAACTTGAGCCGGCGCCTGGATTTCTGCGTGACTTCATCAATGATTGGCCCTCCTTCGGCAATAGCGCGCTGGGCTTCGGTGATGAAGGTTAGTATCGTGAGGGCGCTGGAACACCGAGACCTGAAATCCTTGAGCAAATGGGCACGAATCTCCTTGATTCTACTCCTATCAAACACCGTCAGGTCTTCCTTCTCGTACAACTAGGCCTGCATTTGTGCAACTCTACCTTCCAGCTCCTTGGCCTTTAGGTCATTTTTGGCTTGTCTCTGTGCCTAATTTTCTTCAGCATTCTGGAGCTGTAGAACTTGCAGCTTCAGGGCGCGTGTTTCCTTTTTCATGGCCTTGCACTACTCCTCGGCCTCTGCCAACTTGGAGCGGACCCTTGCCAAATCTTCCTCTAGCTTAACATTGGTGGCCTCGGCCTCAATCCTGCGCTGGTTGGCGATAACTGCATGAGCCCTAAAGGTCTCAATTCGGACATGCATGGATGCCGATTCGTTGTCTACATTTAGATGCACCAGGTCCTTAGGTGTTTCTTGGTAGTCATAGTCTACTGGAGTCATTTCATCCAGAGGCTTTTGTACCTTAGGGACCTTCTTGATCTTGTGCATCTTTCCAGCTTTCAAATCAAACACGATGCATTTTTCAACTTGAGCCATCGCTCGCCCTCTTTTCTTTCTCGCCTCCTTCAGGATTTTGTCAGTATTCTTTCGGGCTTGGAGTAGCTTCTCGACAAGGGGGCACTCCTTGATCAAGGACATCTCATATTCAAACAAGGCTGGGTCACCAGCCGAAGGAGTGAACAAATATAGGGAATGGATGGGGGATGCCTCACCAGAAGGTTTGGCGGTGGGTGTGGCGGGCATTTCAGCGATGAGGGCCACATCATGAGAAGTGGGACTCAGCGTCGAAGTAGCATCCCCGCCTCTACTAACGACCAAGGGAATGGCAGCATGAGTAGGTGGAGAAGAATCGATGGACTTGTCCCTACCGAGATTGTGGGATGGACTTGGACTAGCCATGGGTGACGCGTGAGGGGATGAATGGCCCTACAGGGGAGACTGATGGGAACCTTCGGTCATGGCCACAATGGACATGGGTGAGTCCTGAGCAAAGGGTGGAGAATGGATACCTGAGTGCCCTCCTAGCAAAGTGGCTATAGTGACTTCCAGTGCAGCTGTCTCCTGTCCTTCCTCTACTTTGGCATTTCCAACCTCCATGGTTTCTGCCTCAGCGTCCCCTTCGGATTGGAGGAGTTCCTCCACATTGATGACATTGATATCCGGGATGGTTTTGGCGCTTGGTGGCGCTATGCCTTCAATGTTTGCTTCGGATGGACCTGGTGTAGGTCGTCCAGTGGAGGCACTCTAAAAACCTATACGGGGTCGCTTTGGATGGCTTCGGGGGGCACTTGGCCTTGTTCTGGCCTCTTCCTTTTTGTTCTGACCAGCGGTTGTTCTGACTCTTTGGAGCTCATGTCTTGGCCTCCCACAGGTACCTGAGGAGGTTTACGTGGTGTGGCTTTGGCCTTCTTCTCCTTCTTCGGCTCTGAAGTCTTATTTTCTCTTCTTGGGCTTTCGCCTAAACCCGAAATAGCTGGAGGAATGAGGTCGGCGAAGGACAGAGGCTTCCATGTCCCGACATTGGCCTCATAGACCGCCACGAAGTCCTTGTCAGATGACAAAAAACTATAAGAATTCATCTTTTGGCGATGGACCCTCATTATCCACCACTCTCTTAGTTGGGCCACGTCCCAATCTTTCGTCGCTTCCTTCAAATCATCTTTTGCCTTCTTCCAGAAGGTAGAGTTGGGGCTCGGGAGAGGGTGTCGAACTGGGTCATATGCGACCTCCATCGGGTAGAACTCATGCCAGGGAGGTAGCATTTCCATTTTCTCCAAATGCCACTCCAGATCCTTCCCATTAGGATTGTTCCTTTGCTCCACAATTTTTGGATAGGGGCAAGCATGGAAGTTCTTAAATCGAAGATGGTCCCTCATTACCCCCAAGGGGTCATAGAGCCATTGCTGAGGAAGTTGGACTAGGCCAAAATTGGCGAGTTTCTCCTCCAAGAAAACATTTTGTTTGAGGGCAAACACCTCGATAACTCCCATTTTGAAAGGGAAATCGTAGGTGTGAGCCCATTTCCGTCCATGGCCATAAATGGCGTTTGTTGCATCGCTCTACCGAGTGACCTCCAATGCGAACTGGTATTCGGAGGGATAGACTGGCAGTAGGAAAGGCTTCCCTACGAAGCCGAATATGCGAATTACAAGCCCCTGTGTCAGCTAAAAAATGTCTCCCCTCTTCTCTTGTACCACCTTGTCCCTTAGGAGGAGGGGAACCCGAGGGGAAGACCCCGTTAGCATGTGCATTACGGGTCCCAAAAATTGTTGGTTAAAAGAATAATAGGACTCCGTCTTCAATAGGAGAGGGGTCCATTGGTATACAGGCAGAGGATTTCCATCCTCGCCGCTTGTCGTAATAGCAACATAAGGGAAACTCTTATGTACATGAAAGAAAAATAACCAAACAAGAAGAGAACAGGGCGAGAAGTACTTATTTGTCCCAACATTCTTCATGTTGGTGAGCCGCGTATGTAGGGTCCCGGCCACCCATTCTGCCCAGTTGAAAAATATTGGGTTGGTGCTTGGCCTCGAAGCATCAGGGGCATAAAATTCCCCTCTGGAAATACACTCAACCAAAGACACCTGCCATGGGTGCACCGAAGCATCGGTAGATAGGCCTACCACCCATGCAATGATGGAGAAGATGTCGGTATTTTTGAAGGCCTCCAAGGGTAGGGGCATTTGGGGCAATTTGCCTGAAGGGAGCCCGCTTTTGAGGCTCTACTACAAAAAATTGATTATGTAGTTGGAGGACGTGAACCTCTCCATTTGTTCGCTAAGAATAACGTTGCGAACCATATACCCCTTAGGAGGGCCCTGCTGTGGTGCAAAGGCTGCCTGGACATCTTCCTTCAGAATGGAGAACATATTGTGGCCGGAGGCGTCTACCACTTGCCTAGAGGCGGGCTGATAGTTTCACATGATGGCATCAATCAGCTCAGGGCAATGATGTGTGGGGGGCGTCAGATACCAGTATATCTGGGAGTAGTAAGTGGTAGCTCTTTTGTTGTCTATCGAGAGCCTACTTTTCATGAACTCGATGGTGCTCCTGAGTTCAGCCATGCTCCTTGACAGCTTGGTGTCTCTGATCCTATCCCATGCATCAACTGGCGGTTCTTCAGGCTGCTCATCCCTAGAATCCTCTCTTTCTCCCATGACTTGTTTCTCGGGGTGGCGGCTAACATCAACTTTCTTCGGCCCTTTGTCATGGCCCTTTGCCTTTGGCTGCTCGGAGGCCACCACTTCTGGTTCCTTTCCCTTTTCCTTGGAGTTCTTCTTTCCCATGGTTGATGCTTAGGGCAGCGAAGTCTGCAATGTGCTGGGGTTCGGAGGCTTGAAGGCGCAAGATAGGAGAGCTTGAAGGCTAGCAATGAAGTTTGCATGAATTATCGAGCAAGTAGCTTCTCCACTGCTGGAGTCTGCATTATATAGCCGTAGAAGGCAACCACCCGCATTTATGGCACTTGCCATAATTAACTTCGCGTCGCTTCGTCTAATTCGCCGCATGGTGGAGTGGTACATAGGGCTATGTGTTATGATGATTGCGGCTTTCTTTGGAAGCGTGACCCTCTGCCACTTTGTACCCGAGCATGAACTTTTCTCCTAACCGAATCCTTAAAGGACGTACTCGCCACCTTTTCATTTAACTCGCCCGCTTCAGACGCTTTTGAAGGCGGCTATTGGCACGTTCCCCTAGGCACATTTTAAATGCCCCTGCCTTTTCCGTCGTTGGGTTGGTGAAGTCGAGGTCAGGGTTGAAGTGCTTCGAGGCGAACCCTTGGTGTGAGCTGTTTCTTTTACGCTTCGGGCCCGAAGTGATTCCCTTTGCAGGAGACTGGTTTCAAAGTGCTTTCCATTCGAGAAGTGGTTCGTCGGTTCTCTTTCGATACTGCTTCGCTTGGATTCCCCTTGGAGAAGTACCTCTCGGTCCTCGGCCTGAGTCTTGCTCGGTGAACAAAATTTGCTGCGAGCTATTTTCTATCAGCTACTTCGTATGCCCAGTTCCCGAGCTTCTCTTTTTTTTTTTTTTTAGAGTTGCCGAAGTAAAACTCGACCTGAGCTTTTGAGCAACACCTTATTTATCAGCCGAACTATTTATAGTATTTACATAATTTTTTTGCGGCATAATCGGCATGCCGCCACCATCGGATTCAACTTTGGGTAATTATCCGATAAACCTGCAGTGTCCGGACCAGATCCGATTGTACTTTAGCATACCCTTGAAGTTTGGCTGGACCCTTCCCGAAGTTGTCCATGCTGCGAACAGGAAGCAACGCAACCGATTTCCATTCCTGCTAGTGCCTAGATTATTGGCAAAGAAGTTCGCCACTTGAAAGCCTTCTTGGGGCATCGGTCTTAGGGATAGCCGAAACCAATACCAGACCCAATGCCAAAATTCTATAGATTCTTCCAAATGAAGGTTGGGTACAGGTTCTTCCATCCCACTGATATGGTAACAAGGTTCCTCCGACGAAGAGTAGTCCTCCAGAATCCCTTCGGGCTCATCCTCTGAATCGGACAGGCTTGATGAGCTTTGGCTGAACACTTGCATGCCATCTCTTGGGATACAAAAAGGGTGCAAAAATGTGCCCTCTTTGTTTTCGGGTTCTACCACTCGAGTCCGCTCCTCTCCTCGGTTCATCTTTTGATGAAGATCGCAAGCAGCCGTGTTGTTCATTGGGTGGGCCATGCTTGCGTACTCCCATTGTTGAGCTAGTATGAGGTCTACCTCCTGAGCTCCAAATGATTGCATCTCAGGCCTCGGCTCAATGTGAGGAATGCCCCATGATGAGTACTGCGTTGGCCGGACAGGAGCAGTAATTATCGGAGGAAGTGACGGAGTTTCTCTCCACTGCCACTTTCCCGATAGGAGCAAAAGTCGTTCCGCTCGTATTGCCTCCTCAAATATTTGAGGGAATCTTCGTTCCCCTGATTGTAGTAGAATGAGGCTTACGTCCGGGTGGAAGGCCCGAACATAGAAGAGATGGGCTTGGGCGGGCGTCGGTTGGATCTCCAGTGGAATTCTCTTCCAACTTCTATAGAATCGGACATTGAAGTCCGTGATACCCTCCAAAGGTGCTCTCTTGATGGTGGAGAGGTATGCGAAGAGATGGAAGGGGTCTTGAGAGCCATCGAACGTTTCGATCAATGCCCCCGCTAAGTCATCCCATGAGCAGATGCTTTTGGGCCTGAGCAATCTGTACCACCGCAATGCCCTTCCTTCCAGAGATAGAACAAGAAGTCTGATCATGACATCTTCATGGATAATGTCATGGAGGGTCGCTAAATCGACAACATCTTCAAGGTGCTCTCGGGCCATTCCCGTGGTGCCGTTGTATTTTGTCAATGATTTCAAGGCGCTTTTGGGAATCTCATGGTAGCTTTGGATATTCAAGGGGCCTGGATCATTCCAGCTAGGAAAGCTTCTCCTAGCCATTACGATAGCAACCTATGGAAATCACGGTTGTCACCGCTGAGTCGAAGTCGTTAGGTGGACATTCTTTCTCCGCTTATGAGGTCAAGGCTGCTCACCGAACCTTGATTCCTCTAGGATATCTTCTTTTAGATTTGAAAGGCACCTACGACCAGGAAATCTGGATCTTCAGCTCAACTGAGTCACCAGGTGATTTTATCAGATGAAGACAAGCCAGAGATTCACCGAACTCGGACCTTCTTAAGACACGGGGAGTCCTGGTTACAAAAACTAGGTTTAGGCACTGGTCTTCATGACTTTAGAGATTTTCGGGTAAAATAGAGTCACCAGATGCTAAGAGTCTTTTAGTAATGAGAGCATCGATTCTCACTACTACTCAAAATATGAGACTGACCGGATCTCACCGAGAACTTGTTAGAACTACTAGCTCCGATGAAGACGGGCTAGAAATTTTCTCAAATATGGGACCTTGGGTCCCACCGGGCATGCCAGAAATTGTTGGTCATCAAATCCGCACAGGAAAGGACTTTCGATGGGTTTGCGTGCCTTGGACCTGCGACCAACATTGAAAGGCTAGAGGGGAAGAGATGCCCCGAAGAAATGTCGGCTCCTATACTAATCTACTTTTGGGGTTTGAGACAAGAGTGCAAGAAAGAAATAAACAAAGTAAGGGTTAGGAAAAGAAATAAAAATGGTAAGGGTTAGAGAAAGAAATAAAAAGAGTAAGGGTTAGAAGATGATGATTTAAGGTGGGAGAGAATAGGAAGCATGATTACTCGCTAACAACTCGAATAGCAACAAGAAATACCAAGAATAACATGAAAGAAATGAAATGTCGAACTTCCTATGTATCCTCTGGATGGGTTCGCAGGGTTCTCCTTTCTCTCTCACTGGAATTCAGGATTCAGAGTAACAACGATTGAGATAAGGGAATAACATAAACCTCAATCCACCAGGCAGCATAAAGGAAAGCGACAAGGCATTTTTCCTCTCCTATGTATCCTTTAGGGCAAATTTTAGGGGTTCAGTCCCCGATCGCACACCGGATTCAGGATTCAGAGTCTCGATACGCAAATGAGAAAAGACAAAAGAATTAAGCACAAAAGGCAGCATAAAAGAGAGAAATAGAGCACAAAAGGTCTTTAGTATTAAATGCAAGACATCAAGTTACAGCAGCTTTCTAGCAAAAAGTTTCCCCCCCTTTTTACATTACATGCCTGGGTTTTTATAGAGGACCCGGCCCTCTGAATCATTATTACAAAAACGATGGAGTACACCCTCGGGCTCTAAGAAATCGGCTCCTCGTGGCTGCTGCGACTGAGTTTTCAAATCGGTTGCCAAAACTGGCAACTATGACCGGGTCAACCATGGAAACATTCATTTAATGCATCGCCCGAGTGTCCCTGGCTTCTGGATGTTGTGCTTGAGTGATCGTTATGCCCGTCGGGTTCTACTTCGAGGATTGTTATGTCCCTTTCGTTTGCCAAGAATGGTCGGCGGACTTATCGGGCAAGAAAGGGGGCATTTATAAGGGGCCTTTGATCACCTTGGGAAGCTTCTCGCCTTGGAACGTGGGCCCGAAAAGTGCTTCACTATATCTCTCGCTCGCCAAAGCCTTGGGCCGAAGTAGATTCTCCTTGATTTGTTCTTCGCAAAATAATGCTTCGCAAAACTACTTCGGGGATGTTGAGTGCCGAGCGGATTCCATCTTTGAAATGGGGCCCTTTGTCCTTTGCTGGTGAAACTGCTTCGGCTGGAAAATGTTTCGGCCCGATTCTTTCTCAAAACTACGGTTCGGGGAATTTTCGATTGAAGCATTTTTCATTCTTCTCGGCTCCGATCACTTCGGGAAAAACTTAGCCGAAGTAGGTGCTAGAAACACTTTGGGCCCAAAGTGGTTTCCTTACCTTAGCTGATTTGGATTATGCTCTCCTCCTTTGGCGAAGTCGTTTGGATGCTGCTTCGCAAAACTTCCGCCCGAAGCGGCTGCTGAAAATGCTTCGGGTGCGAAGCGTTATCTTTGTATTTTCTTTGATGATATTACTTCGCAAGGCTTTCGCCCGAAGTGGCAATTTAAAGTGCTTCGGGCCCGAAGCTCTTTTCACATTCTCCTTCTTTTCTTTCGATGAAGCTATTTTCCTTGGCCTGTTTGGTAGCGAAGCTCTTTTTTCTTCATTTTATAAAAGGGGCGATAGGGAGAGTCAAAATTGTTGTAACTTAAAATAAAAGAAAAACTTTCAACAAAGAAACATTATACAAAATTCTACTATTTTTCTACCCCTTGTATAATGTGACAAAAAGTGTCAACAGTGACACGTGGTGGACAATCCACGTGTCACTAGAGTAGACCCCTCTAGCCATGCCAAGTGGACTATAGTAAAATGAGGCCCGACTGCAATTACATGTAGGCAATCACAAGGAAAAAGGAGTCTTTCTCCTCTTAAATTATCCCCACAATGATATCCCGCTACATGTGGGATAAATGTGAAGAATTTTGTTTTTCACACTCCTTTTGGCAGAAGGCTTCAAAGCCAAAGTGCTAGCCTTCACAACCAGTCGGGAGCGCTAGCTCGACTGGTCACTCGGTGCAACACTAGATGTAGGCACGAGACATCATAGGTCAAACCCCACACATGCAAAAAAGGATATTTTATTGAACCAAACAAATCAAAATTTGCTCCTAAGGTAATTTTTTTTTATATTTTTATAATTTTTAGTTTTTTTATGTTATTTTTATTAATAATTTAATATATATTGTGAAAAATCAAATTTTCTTAAAACAATTAGTTGATTTTTTTTTCAAAATTAATTTTGTTATTAAGTAAATGATGATTAAAATTAATTAGAATTTTGCAATATAATCAAAATAAAGGACCTATTATTTTGCAAATTTCAAAAACATCAATGTTTTTTTTGTTTTATCCAAAAAGGGGATGTAAGACAAAGAAGAGCACCATTTCTTTTGCAAAATTAGGGAGCCCTAAAATCTTCTCAAAACCTTGTTAATTTTGCAAAATAAAAGGGGAACAAAATCAAGAAAATTGATTCTTTCTTGCAAAATTGTAACACAAGGAGACACCAAATTTGCAAAATCCAAAGCTAAAATTTGTGCATTTGTTTTCTCCGAGGGATATGACAAAATAAATTGCATATTTTATTTTTTACAAAACCGTTGAACCACATTGAAGACCTTGGGTCCACTAAAACCAAGTCGTGTGTCGACTGGTTATGGAAAGCCTTTCAAATGCGGGTCATGTGTCGACTTTACTTGAAAGGAGTGCTACTTTGTTAACTTTGTAAATCAAATGGGGGAAGACAAAAATTGTATTTCTTTGCAAAATTGTAACACAAAGTGAGGGGCACTTGAAAATCAAAACTTGTTTATTTTGCACAACAAGGGCAATTGTTTTTATCCAAAATTCTTTGCAAAATTGCAAAACAAGGGGAGACTTTGAATATCAAATTTTTGCACAACACAAATCAATTTTTTTTTGCAAAAATTAGTAATAAGGTGCATTTTTTATATTACTTGACACCTTTATTTCAAATTGGCATTTGATAAATTAGGTGCATTTTCGGTTGCATCTGACACCTAAGTGGTAAAAATTTGTGGGCACTCTTTGATTGATTATTGCATTTAATTTTTTATTTTCTGCAATTATAAGTCATCAAAATCAAGAGCACTCAAACCCCCAAATTTCACACTCATTTGTGTAATTCATTGCACAAGTAAAAGCCATTTTTAATATTGATATTCTCTCCATACAACCCTAAAATTCACTCTTATTTGTTTGGCTCAATTTTTCTCAAACTGATTATCCTTCTTAAGGAGGATTTTCATGCAAGTGGCATTAAATATCAATTATAGTGAATTCTCTTTTATTTCTTATTTTTTTGGCTTAAATTTCCTCAAACCGATCATATTTATTCAAGATATTTTTCATGTAGGTGCCATTAAATATAAATTAAGAGTTAATGAACCTTCATCATGGCAACTATCAACAAATACCTAAATGATACCCAATTGCTTAAAGGATCTAACTATTCAGCATGGAAAACCAAGATGAAGGTAATTATTACTATAGAGGTAATTGGTATTTAGTGTATGGAACTAATAAAATACCCACATCAATAGGAGAAGATTAGAAATCATGGGACAAAAAGAATAATTTACTTCTCATATTGATTTTGCTAGCGACTACTAATGAAATCTAGCCTCACATAAATGAAGACAAAATTGGTAAATATGCATGAGACACATTAAGTACCATTTTTGAAGGTAAGAATAAATCAACTATTCTAACCCTTCAAACTTAAATTCATACACTCCATATGAAGTCAAGATAAATAGTAGAGTTATTCATTTTTAGAGTGGTAGAACTAAAGTCAAAGTTGAATGCTTTAGGAGAAAAAGTAGAAGATACTATCCTGAATTTAGTAATATTGAGGGCTCTTACAAAATCCTAAAATATTTTAATAACATCCCTTCATGTATCTCAAAGAACAATAACCTTTGTAGATTTAGTCAATTTGCTTCAAACTGAGGAAGCAATCAGTGCCAAAGTGATGAAGTGTCAAACAATGCACTTTACTCAAACAACCAGGGTGAAAAGAAGAAATAAATTTTTTATAAGGGAGGATCATATTAAAAATATAAGGTCAAGCAACCTCAATCAGAAAAGAAGTTTTGCACAAAATGTAAAAAGGACAACTATGACACCAATCAGTGTTGGTTTAAAAACAAGCAAAATAAATATTACAAAGGCACATCACAGAGGCAAAATAGACAACAAAGAGGTAATATTTGTAAAATGCCTTAAAAAACTTCATGAGTTGCATATATTTTACACTTAAGATGGGATAAACATTTCTTTCCTACTCCACACAATTTTTGCTAAAAAGGGATGACTTATAAAGAGTACGTTTTCGACAACGACCAACACCTTAGTCACACTTCTTGCAAAAATTCCATTACAACATGTTTTGCAACAAGGGGAGAAACTTATAAGGGTGCATTTTTGGCAATGACCGATACCTTAGCTACCTTATCAAAAAAAAATGCAAAATCATATTATAACATAATGAACCTCATATGAAGTGATATACTCTAGTATACCTAGTGGTTGTAGCAGTTGGTTATCCATGTAATTCGGTTGGATGACAGGATTACAATAAGGATATTTATTGATGTGAAAAAATTAAGGAATGATCCACTTTTTACTTAGAACATCCAAGAGCACTATGACAGAGTCTTAGCCAGAGCAAGATCCTACATATCAGCATCTTTTTCACTGTATTGAGGTAGTGATATATAGTATACAAATAATGTAATAAGGGGGGATGTTAGAGTTACTATGCTATAGTAACTATGATTATTACCTCATTTGGTAATTAGTAAATTATCCTAGGTAGATTATTAGGGTAAAATTATTTTTACCTTAGTAGATTTTATTTACCACATGGTAGATTAGTTTATTACCTTTTACTTTTGACCTAGAAGATATTATTCCTAATATCTATCCTATGGTTAGTAGTCGTAGTCATTTTGACTACGTTATTTGTTAGTGGTTAGCGCTTACTTATCAAAGCGCGTTAGTTAGCACTAATAGGGAATATTATTTTATTAATATTCTATAGGCTATAACATAGCCTATACCTTGTACTATTTAAGAAGTTGTATATGAATATATTAATCGTATTTTCATGCTCTATATTTTACTAACATGAGATCCAAGCCCCATTAAGAAAATGACAACATGGATTGGATAGGCAATAAATCCTGAGATGATAGATGTGTGAGGTTGGCATGTTGTTGACATTTAACACACTTCTTGACATATCTACAACAATCATGTTCCATGGTGGGTTAGTAATAGCCCATGTGAAGGATGCACTTTGTAATTGTGATACCACTAAAGTGGCCACCACAAGTGCCATCGTGGGTAGCCATAATTACATGGTGAGCTTATTGTTGGCTGAGATAAAACATAAGAATGTTGTCGTAACCACGTTTGTATAGGATGTCCCTTAGCAAATTGAACCTGATTACCCTTTGTTTGAATGTATGCTTTACTGTATGAGGTAGATTGGGTGGAAAAATGTCTAATTTGATATAATCCTTAACTTGAGAAAACCAAGGATAGTAGGGTTTGGCTTGAATAAAATTAGTGCTAGCATTAGAGGAAGTTGCTTACAGAGCATCATATGGTTTATGGGTCATTCATATAAGCACATGAGTGATTTCATTGTCTATATTTTATGGTATCAAATACCCAAGAGAAGCCATGGTATCCGTAAAATGATTAGTTGAGCGTAAATTAGCATCAATGTCATACCACTCAAATTGGTCAAGGAGATGATCAACAACCTGCTTATATATCTTGAGAAATAGGTATTGGCATTGGAAAATTCCCTTCACTTGATTAAAAATGAGTAGGGAATCATCCCATATTTTTAATTTCTTGATGCACATAGCAAGTGCTATCTTAATACCAAATATAAGTGTTTCATATTCGGTATTGTTGTTCATGCAAGGAAAGTCTAATTTGAATGAAAAGGGAAATGGTACCCATTGTGGTGTAAAGAAGATTATCCTAGCATCGACCCATCATTCGTAGCAAGAGCCATCAAATAAGGGGGTGTTAGGACCCCATCCTAACATTATATTTGTAATTCTCAATTGATTATATAATGACCCATGTCCAACATGGGGACCCTCTTATAATTTTATTTTGTAATACTTTTGTAATGGTATGTGGAAAGTAAGGTGCCTAGATAAGTGGGGTTATTTCATGTAACCTTTATCAAGATTGTAATTGATGTTTGGTAGAAGATTCTAGCTTGAGTGTCATTTTGCATGTAATCCAACTCTTGATCTTAGGGATAGGGTTGCATGAAGTTGTTCTTTAAGATACATGGAACTATGTTTATATGTATCTTTTTACAATTAAATGAAATATTGAAGGAGTTTTCTCCCTCAAAGAGGCCCATGATTCTAAGTTATTTTATGAGATTATTTCAATTATGAAATTACTTTCTACATAGTGTTTTATGTTATTTGATGAATTTCTATTTATTTTTAGTATTTTGTGTGAGTGAGCTTAATTTTAATAGTAGGTTCCTAACAAGTGGTATCGAAGTGCTTTCCAGGGCAAAGTTTTGTTGTGTCTGCAATAATTCTTGCCCATCCACTCTGTATAATTTTTATGTATTTTCCATTTTTCATTTATCCTTTATATATATATATATTTATTTATTTATTTATCCTTTATATATATATATATATATATATATATATATATATATATATATATATATATATATATATATATATATATCTAAACTAAAGAAAAACCAAAAAAAAATACAATTTTTTTCTACAATAGTTGTGTAGGTTAGAAACCCTATGCTAAGGGTTTTAAAATATCACATAGGAGTTGTCATTATTGGTTAAGCTAGATAGCCCATAAATCATCTAGTGAAATGAGGGGTGATCAAGCTCCAATACCCAGACCTTAGACAATATCTGTGCATGGAATTGAGCTTCCACTTATCTTTGGGTATTTAGGGAAACCATCTAGGGTTAAAAAAAAATTATCTATTAGGAAGATTTTTGGCCTTGTATTATCCATGATACATGGGACACAATATCCTAGAAGATTAATATCTTGTACTATTAGAGAGGTAGATAGTGTGCTCAAGGATATGTGTAGAATCCTCCATGGGTTATGGCATGAAATATTGGTCTGAGGACTATTGTTCGTCGCTATGGTATAACAAAGGGTCTAAAGGTATTACATACTCCCTTGCCTAGCACACCCTAGTTCTGTATAAAACATCAACTTTTAAAAATTAAATCCTTTATGTTATGCTAAACCTACAATTTTTTTCCCATAAAAGTGAGCATATAGAGGAGACTTCCATATCATGCAAATATTTACATGCATCAAATAGTCAAGGTAGATTTACAAGTATCTATGATAGTCAAGACATAATTCAATAACATTCAAGACAATGATAGTAACAGTCAAGTCATTGGTAGTAATACTTAGGTCTGTATCAGTAACAATAAGGTCAGTGATAGTAATAGTCATATATAATAGTAAAAAATTATAGGGTGGTTAGTGACAAAAATAGATCATATAGTGTTAGTAATTGTATAGTACAAATAATCCCCAAGTTAGTGACTAAACAATGATAGTGGTTGCAATATATGTGAAAAGGCAGTGTTAAGTGTGGTTAGTGGTCAGAATAGATAGGGTAAAGTTAGTTGATATAGTAGCTAAATTTTGAACCCCACTTGAGAAAAAAATTGACCTCACCAGTAGACTCATCAAAACAACAATAAAAACAAAAGTTTGGGGTACCCAAAACTAGTGTTACGGGATAAGCTCATTGTGACCATATTTTCAATTTTATTAGTTTAGTATATAGCACCCAAGCACTTTTTTTGATTTATTACTAAAAATAGTAACCCTTAAAATCACACTTTTATTTTTAGTAATCAGGGACACCAAAAAGAGATGGAACAAATTGTTACACCATTGGATACCATCACCAAACAACTCAATACCATTATCCAAGAAAATAAATCAATACATGATGACATCCAAAACTTTAGAAGGGAGTACATTACCTCCAAAACTTAACTTCACAAACAAATTCTAGAGGTTGAGTCGAAGCTTCAAAGTAGCCCACAAGTATTTGAGTATCATAAGAAAAAATAGTCAGGGCAAGGAAAAGGATTCCATAAGAAAAGGGAAGGTTTTCATGCTATTTTTTATTGTGATACTACCTTTAAGATGCCTAAATTAGATTTTTCTAAGTTCAATTGTAAATACACAGATGGGTGGTTATGTTGCATTGATCAATTCGTCTAACTCCATAACGTTCCCAAATATTACTGGATCATGATGGATTATTTCAATCTTGAATTAGAATATTTACAGTGGTATCAATGGTTTTGACATACCATTACTGATCGTTCTTGAGAAGACTTTGAATCACAACTACTCATTTGCTTTGGCAATATGATAATTTTCAAGGATCACTAACCAAGTTGAGACAAACGTCTATAGCTCGAGACTACCAAGACCAATTTGAAAAATTGGCTAACCAAACCAAGGGGTTGAATGAAGGGTTTTTTATAAGTTGTTTAATTAGTGGCTTAAAGGATGATCTCCAAGCTGAGGTTAAGATGTTTAAACCATAAACAATGATGCAGGTCATAAGCCTAGCACGGTTGGTTGAATCAAAATTTTTAGCTCAAAGGAGGGCATCTAAATTTCCATCAACCAAACCTTCTTTGCCTCCTAAGTTCACAAGAAATAATGAAAAAAAATCTATCCCCTAAAAAAATTGACAATCGAGGAAATGGATGCTCTATGAGCTCAAGGGTTGTGTTATAATTGTGATGAAAAATATGTTAGAGGGCATAGATGTGTCCAAAATAAGTTCTTGATTTATGTAGAGGAACTCGTAAGTAGTGACCACGATGATGATGAAGTAGAAACAACCAAAGAACAACCTCAAAATGAAGAGGACATACATGAAGAACCCTAGACAAAAAAAGTTGTCCATGCTCTTATGGAGATTACAACTCCACAGACCATGAAAGTTATGGATTTTTCAAAATCCAACGCCTTACAATCCTTATTGATTCAAGTAGCACACATGACTTTATTGATCCTCAAATCACCAAATAGACCAATTGTTACATATACACATGCAACTCCTTTGAGGTTATGGTAGCCAATGGACAGACCTTACCTTGCAAGGGTAAATTTTGTAATGTTAAATTAAAAATAGGGGATTATGAGCTCAAACAAGATATGTTTGCTCTTTAATTAGGGGGATGTGATATTGTGTTAGGAGCTCAATAGTTGAGTACCTTGGTAACCATCGCATGGAACTTTATAGAATTATGAATGCATTTTTTATAGGATAGACAGTCTTACATGCTTCAGGGTTCAAAAGTAGGGCCTTCTCAGATTATCAACTCAAACCATATGTAGAAGTTGTTAAAAAATATTCTTGTGGGGTCATCATACAACTATTTGTAATCCATCCATATATCACAAAAATGGATCAAATTCCTAATGATTTGCAACTTGTGTTATCAAAGAAAAATGTAGTTTCTACTGAACCAACATATTTGCCACCACATCCTTCCCCTAACCATGCCATTCTATTGGTACCTAGTAATTACCCTATAATCTATCCAATTAGTCATTATAGTGAATATATCAACTAAAATAGTTCCAACTAGTGTATTTGCTAAAAATATTTCTACATACATATCCAAGGCAAGGTCACCTTGATTTTTGCATAAAAAAAGGTTTGACTATGTAAACTAGGACGAAACAACCTTCTTGTTGTTTGGTAGGCCCAAAAACTATAACATATATTTTTTTATCAGTTTTGTAAGTTTGAACAAATTTACCAATTGAAAGAGTTCCAATCACTGTATCTTCATGTGTTTATTCGAATCTAGACAATGTATTCACTTTAGACATTAAAAAGGTAAGTTGTCTTGATCCTCCAGTTTTCAATTCATAGCATAATATTTCCTGTTTGATCTGTTTTGCTATTTTTCTTTTAATCAATATCACTTAATCTTGTTTGCTTAGATAAATCAAATTAAATCAAGATAATAAGAACATAACCAATTTTTAGTCTTATTGTGGGAAGGTTAATGATCCCTTGAGAAAAAAAATGTACAAACCTTGGGGAGAAATCCTTCTTGGCTAGTATATTACGGTGGACTAGCTAGAATCACAAGGAGGGTTTTTTTTCAAGGTGATAAAAGTATATCGAATATCTTCTTCTTATTTTCTATAATTACTCTTAAAATAAAACCTAATAAATTGAATTCCTTCTTTGCCATATCCAAACCTCCCTATATCACTTGTAATGTTGTGTGCACTAAATTTGAATGCTTCATCTAAAATTCCATAGAAGCAACATTTGATCAAAAACCCTACCTATGAGGAATAAAAGTAAGAAGTTCCTCCTTCTAGGACTCTTTCTCCTATTCATAATGAGCAAGGAGAGGTATTTTTCAAATTCATGCATCATTTTGTTGTTTTCCTATGAGTGAAAAAAATCATGGAATCCACCTTTAAAGAAAAAGAAATACTTCATTCCATTGTGGAAGAACCCTTTCTATAACTTACACACCAACCTAGATAAAACCTTATGAGTGCTCAACAATGAGACTTAATTGCTACTAGAACCTTAGGAAAATGATCACCAAGTATCTTTTCTTATTTAGGGAATTTGGGATCTATACCTCCCAACATAGAGCCACTCAATTTAAACCCTCCATTTTCTCCACTCTTAAGATATCCACAAGTCCAACATGTATATGTTCTTCCTAGCATAGCTCATGTTTTGAATGTGATTGCTTCTAACCAATTTTTATGGCATAATCATACCAACTATAGGCCCAAAAATTTTGCACCCCTTTCTTCTAGGCTAATGGATCCACACCTGAAAGAGGGAGGGAAATGAAGGATCTACACCTCAAACAAGAATTGCTTCTATTGCACTCTCTTTTGTGTTTGTCGACAAATGGGGTGGGATTCACTAGGAAACACTTGCTATGGCGGTTTCCATGTCTAGGTGAGGTAGTGTTTTTATTTGAGTGTTTTATCTCACATACAACCTAGGTTTGTCCAAAATGCAATTTCTACCTAGCTAGATGCAATTTTATATTTAATGAAGAAAAGGGGCAAAAAAATTTAATCTAAGAAATATTTACAAATATAAACAATAATGCAATGACGCAAAGATGAATGTTTTAGATTTTTGTAAGTTTTTCTATGATTTTTAAATGCAAGTTATCCAATGCGAGTAAAGCCTATGGTTTTGGGTTTCTTTTCTCTTTCTAATTAATTACAGATGCTTACAGATTAGAAAATATATATTTGACAATGAAATAATGAATTTTGAGCACTTACCTAACCCAAAAGTTTGATTTATATGAAATCGACTACACTGTACGAAATCAGACATAGATAGGACGAAATCAGACGTACATTTTCGTCTGACAAAATCAGATGCATACTATTTCGTTCAAAACCTACAATTTCACAATAGAACACTAGATTTTGGATTTAGGGAAGGGGGATCTGCATAGGCCATAGTATATCATGGTCTATGACAGTCAAATCCCCTCGGTTCTTTTAGCCAACCATGAAGAAAGTAAAAAGTTGATTATTCTAATCATAAAATGAAAAATGCTAGATCTAGCAATAACAGAGATTTGTAATATGAAATTGCAAAAATTAAAAGTGCTATGATGTTGGTAATGTAAAATGAAATATCTAGAATGCAAAATTTTATCCCTAGAGGGATGCAGATACAAAATCATATGCTATGTACAAAATCGTACGCAAAGCATGAAACTATACACAGTAGGATTTATCTAACGGCTAGGTCGTAAAGCAGAAGATAATCAGACATAACAGGGATGAAATCGGATGCAGTCGATTTCATATAAATAGTGAGAAAATGCAGTAAAAACTAAGTAAATGTGAGATCAGAGTATACTAAAAGTGATGCCATGGTTGTATGCTCCCTGGATGATGATTTGACAATGATATCTCCTGCTGCAACCTGCAAAAATCTTAAAAAAACTTTCTCTTTTCCAAGCTCTTATGCAAAAATCATCAACCAGACTGATTACTGTGGATCTAAGGGATTAAAATGGCTATTTTTGTTTGAGGGATTAGGTGAGTGGTGGAAAAAATTAGGTTCTTGGGCCAAATTAGGCTTTTGGCTTGATTTAGATGAAACCAATTGTATTCAATTTTATCAGATCATCCAATTTGTTAGGAGGATGGTGATGCCTAGATTAGGTTCAAAATCCAGTATGGGTGCCTAAATTACATTCATGTGGGATTTGGATGAAATTGGACACATCCAATTTTTTTGGATACGTCTGGTTTCATCGGGATCATCAGATTTTCTTGAAGGGAGTACAATTAAAAAAATTTATATTTTTTGGCACAAATATCGAGGCAAGGATTTTTGAGGGTGATTTACACGTTGTTGGGGTAATTAAGATGTTTTAGTAACATTATTAATTTTGAGGTGTGTCCAAATTTGGTGGCTACAATTTGCCCCCTCTTTATCGTATTTATGAGCAATAAATGCATTAAAGAAAAAGTAGAAAGGAGGTATGATATTTTGCAAAAAAAATCAATTTTTGTTTTATAGTCATTATCAGGGATACCCCCTTCGAGTTTTGTAAAAAATCCATGATTTATTGCAAAACTCAAAATTTGAGGCGAAAATAGGGTATAAATTAGAAATTAGGACAAAAACCTAATTCATTTTTCTTTCTTTTTTTAGTTGATTTTGCTTTGGATAAAATGACCAAAATGTCAACCACAGTGCATCGAGCAAGACCTGGTTCACATTAGAAGTGATGGTAGCAGTGGTGCCATATAGGTAAGTGATTCTATTTGTTCTAATTTGGATGTTTTTTATTATTTTTTTAGGATTTTTATCATGAACTGTCGTCGCGCAACCATAGCGATGAAATCAGATTGTCATGACAAAATTGGATGTTTGAATTTGTTGGAAACTACATTTGATTTTGACAAAATCAAACGTAGCAATGAATGTGTATGTACAATTTTGTACATTTTAGGTCTGTTTTGGCAATTTTGAACGTATGATTTTGTTTTCATGCATCCTAATTTACAAATTCGAACATACGATTTTGTCTTCGTGCATCCAATTTTGGACATTAAGGCAAATTGAAATTTTTTAAATTTTTTTGTGTAATTTTATGACCGATTTGTGTATTATTTTTATTTCTTTTGCAGGGAAGGACCCTTAAGGGTCATGAGTTCTACCATACTGGATTTGAGGGTCAAGTTAGAGATATCAGTGTAGATGAGAGGAATACTCTCCCCTCAATGGGGCTCAATCACGTGGCAGAGATGCCATGTATAAAGGTAGATTATATTCTACTCACAACATTGGTGCAGCACTGGTATCCTGGCTCATCGATATTTTGATGGCCGAAAGGGGATATGGCTCCTACGTTATAGGATGTATGGAGGATTTTGAGAGTGCCCATTAGAGGGCAATATGTATACCAGTACTTGGCCCAGGATTAGGCCATGTAAAAGTTGATGGGAGATCCATATTTTATGATTGAGAAAAGTGAATTAAGCATCGATCACTTGATAGCAATAGAGGGGGTTTCTACGTTGACTATGGTATTGTTAGAGATTATGGGTGGTTTACTATTATGTCATCAAAGTGGTAGGCACTTGTCGTGGGGGTTAGCCAAGGTTGTGGCTGACATGTGGTACACCTGAATACGATTTGCATGGGGGTCCCTATATTTTATGTTGCTTGTATCATACCCTATTTAGGGTCATGTACAAGAATGGTGGAATTTTTGTTTTTATTTCATTCTTATAGGTGTGGTGCTGGGAGCACATTACGGTGAGGAGGTCTAGGGGGTTTCCTCTATAGTACATTAAGGATGGGTAACCCATAGTCTTTCGATGGGGTTCTTTGGTTGGTCAGCTTCAAAGGAGAGGTGGCCTAGAGGAGGCCAGACATGTATTGGATGAGTTGACCATGGTACATATTTATTGGAGACTCTAGAGGGGATACAACAGTTGGTAGGATGATCAAGAGGAGTTATATCATGTGAGGCGAGTGTGATGGCTCCGTATGGATCACAGGGAGATAGAACTTCATCGTGTTGATATGTACTACATCATTTTGGTGTGGTACAAGGTATTCTAGAGGTTCAAGACTTCACTTATTCCTGAGTAGTACGAGATACGACTACCACGAGCAGGAGGTTAGATCTCACTTATTTTCTTGAGGTGGATGAGGATGATGCTTATGTCGTCCTGGCATAGGGTGATGATGCAGGGGTCATGGATGGATTTCACATGGTATGCCATCGTTTGCCCCATAAGGCTCACTCAGGCATAGGGTATTATTGGGAAGTTGTAGGAGGTGTTCCTGGAGGTGCACAGACATCGCTCTGCCATATTAGGTGAAGTAGTACAGAGATAGAGGCCACCATAGCGAGAGGGGCCTTAGGCATGGGGAGGTTTTTTATCCCATGGGGTTAAGTTGAGAGGATGACTATGGCCATTAGGAGTGCATCAGTAATATATTATGGTTGAGGGGGAGAGGAGACAATGCCAGTAGGAGGGGGGTTCATAAAAGGATGTGACATCATTAGGACAAACAATTTACTCTCCTTTGTGAGAGATGCCTACAGCCCCTCATACAGATTCACCCGAGAAGGGCGTTGTGATAGAGAGAGTAGATTTGAGTAGCATCAGAGAGGTGGCTGCTCTATGGGTGTAGAATGATGGTTTGAGGAGTCGGATTATCATTCAGGTGACTCACATTCAGTAGTTGGAGGTATAACTTTCATAGGTGCAGAGCCTTGTGAGCTAGGCTCAAGTGGATTTGTTCAAGATGCAAAGACATGGATCATCATGGTAGACAGTGTCACAATCACATCCTTCAAGGAGCATGGCTTCTAGCCAGTCCTCAGGGAGTAGTGCATTATAGAGTGCATTATTGGAAACACGGGTAAAACTACCTTAGTTGCACAATGGATGACATTTTATCAGATGTTGTATTTTTAGTTAGTGTCAGAGGATCAGAGAGCTTCATTGCCTCTCGAGTTAGCTTCTCTTAGTTGTTCGAGATCGATTTCAATATCTGGGACCCCTCGGTTGCATGAGCCTAGACACTTGCAAGTGATGACACACAGAGTTCTAGGGGTTCTAGGGGATGATACATTGAGCTATTTTTTGTAATGTACCCCCTAGTGATTGAGTATACTAATGTTTTGATTGTGGTATACAAATCAATCGATTGATTGTATATTTTGATGACATATATATATATATATATATATATATGCTTATGGTCTATTGATGTGTTTGATGATGTGTGATGTAATTTTAATTTATTTTTGGTAATCTAGGTAATCATGCTTTTAATTCTTGTTTTTATGGTTTTTGATATTAATTTTCTTGTGCTTTAATCAAAATATCATTGTAGTGTAGTAATGTATAATTTGAAGTAATTGACGTTTGTGATGTAGTATGATTGAATTTTTTGAGAAAGAGTAATTGTGTTTGGAAATATACCCTTAAGATCTTGATCAATTAGCAATAATACCTCCAAGAAGTGTGTTTTTTTATGGTTGTTTATGGAGGTTGTTTGCTTGCTTTATTCGTGAAGCGGATCTTGTGTGAGGTTTTATTATATTGCTAACCTCGAAGGGTTATGATCCGAAAGTATTTTGGAATGTTAATTCATTGAAAGTAATGTAGTTGATGATAAGTAATGTGTGTGACTTTTAAGATTAATTTTTTTTTTATCTTAAAATAAGTTTTAAACAATGATAATAATAATCAAGCATGATAAATTTGGATAAAAGACTTGTACTAGGCATAAAATTCCTAAAGAGATTTTTATTAGGGTTGTTTCATGCCATCATTGTGAAGTCAATTTGTAATTGTTATGATAGATTATGTATGATCAAATGCATGTTTTTATGAATGATGAGTGTTCATGAAATGAAATTTGATGTATTAATGTTAAGTAATATACAAAAATATAAGGGTAATTATTTTTTAGGATCAATTCCATAGGCTAGTAGTCATACAAATCCATGATGAGATTATGATGTTTGCTAATAAATATTCAAGGGTAATTTTGATTATTTCAAAGAAATTTTTAAATTTATCAAGAACTAGTGTGTGATTTGTGCATTCATTTTCCATATTTGCCTTAGTTATGATGCAAAATATCCCAAGGATCAAATGTGTGTTCTAATGAAGTTAATTTACCAATTTTGAGTAAGGTAGTGATGCAAGCTAGTTTTAAGAACCAATGTGTGTGCAAAAGATATATTCATTTACCATGATTGTATACATTCAGTTAGACTTAACTACTAGGTAATACAATCTACCAAAAGTTAGCTAATCCACAAGATGACATTGGTCTGTATAAAAGAAGGTCGCTAATGTGATAGACATGTCACCACGTGTAAGGATACCACCATTTCCAATCCGACTTGATGCCACTTGACCTGTAATGAAGATCACCCCATGGTGTTCAAATAACTAAGGAATTCCAAGGATTCAAGTTCATTACCCCCTTATTTTATTTTGATTTCTTTGAGTAGGGATTCTTGTTCACTTTTTGTTTTGAAAAAGGGGAAAATCATTTTGATTTTGCTCTTCTTGGTTTTCTCTTTTTTTTTCAAGGGATACTTGCTCAAATTAAACAAAGAGCAAGGGATTTTATTTGGGTAGGGAGGAGCTTGTCATTTTGCCAATTATCAGTATTCTAAACCATGCACATAATAGGATAGCAAGGGAAACCTTTCACTTAAGGAGCTAGGACTACTATGTAGTGTTATATTCCATTGTGCAAAATCATTTTTAATATGTGTAAGTGATTCTTGGTTCAAAAAGTGGCAAGATCAGTTCCCAAAACTTCAAAATTTATTTAGTGAAGTGAATAGTATTTTTGGTTCAAGAGAGATTTATAATCAATACTTAAGAATCAAGATTTTATGAAAAATGTGAGTTTTGTGAGTGGTTCAAGATAATATTTGAGTTCTCCCAAAGTAAACCAAAATTAACTATGAATTTTGACAACATCAGTCAAATAATAACAAATGGATTCGACCATATGGCATATGAAATTGAGTTCCCAAAATTTTTTGTTTTTAATTTGGATAAGTAGATGTGATAAATATAACTAATTGATATATGATTTGAAATATGATAATTTTAAATAAAATGCAAGAGATATGATTACAAAGTATGTACAATGATGAGATCGTTTGCTATTATGCATAATATCATTTTAGGTGCATTATATTCATGGGTTATTTAAGATCTTGTCCATCTAAAGTTGCCAATTGATATCCACCAGATCTAAATTTTGCAGTAATAATAAATGTTCCCAACCAATTTGGTTGTAATTTTCTTTTTAAATCGTTTTGAGCATTTGTATTTTTTTATATTTTCTTTGATAACTAAATCACCAATCTCAAAAGATCAAGTGTGGAATTTCTTAGAATATGATCTTTTGAGTTTATCTTGATATGAGAAAAGTTTCTCTAAGGCACTTATATGTTTTTCATCTAATAATTCCATTTGGCTTAATCGTCCAGCATGATATTCATATCCTACTTCAACATTTTGAAATAAAAGATCTAAAGAAGGGACTTCAAGCTCAAATGGAAATACATCTTCAGTACCATATACTAAGACAAAGGGTGAAGCACCAGTAGGGGTACAACACTAGTTCGATAAGCCCATAGTGATGGATAAATTTGAGTATGCCAATTTCAACCTAATTTATTAACCAATCTTTTTAAGATTTTAATTAAAGTTTTATTAGATGCTTCAGCTTGACCATTTCCTTGCGGATAATATGGAGTAGACCATCTATGTTGAATTTTATATTTGGCACAAAGCTTTTTGATATATGTATTTTTAAAACATGTTCCATTATCTGAAACAAGTGTGTATGAAATCCCAAATCTGTAGATTATTTGATTAAAAATGAATTTTGAGACTTGGGTTCCTGTACAAGAAGCTAATGGCATAGCTTCTACCCATTTTTTAAAATACTCTACTATGATAATAATGAATTTATGGCCATATAAATAAATTGGATTGATTTTCCTAATAATGTCTAGACCCCATTTTGAGAAAGACCAAGGAGAAGGACTAGCTTGAAGTTCTTGGGCAAGAGCATGAACAAGGTCTGCATGCTTCTGACATTTGGTACATTTACATACATATTCATGAGCATATTTTTTCCATGGAGGACAAAAATTATCCCATTCTTAGGAGCATTTTAGCTATGGCATCACCACTAAAATGACCTCCACAACGTCCACCATGAACCTCGTTTAGAGCTCTCTTGGATTCATTAAGATTGAGGCATCGTAAGAGGATGCCATCGAACAATTTTTTATATAAATTACCTTTGATAATGACAAAGTGAACAACTCACTTGCGCAATTCTCATCATTGGTTTCTATCGAAGCCATCTGGAAATGATCCATCTTGGAGAAATTTTAAAATATACCCATACCATGATTTCGAAACTGCTTCTTCAATTGTAAATATGTCTAAAGGTTCTAAGCATGACTCTAATGATGTGGGTTCTCATAGTTGACAAATTATGATGGTAGTATGATCATCATTCAAATCTAGAGGTATAAGAGAAGTAGCTGCTGCCATAGCATCCACCAAATGATTATTGGTATGTGGGATAGCTTCTATAGTAACTTTATCAAATAAAAAAATAAGTTTTAAAATGTATTCTTTATAAGGATGAATCTTCTCATCTCAGGTTTGGTAAATGTCATTAACTTGATTCACCATGAGTTTTGAGTCTCCAAAAACTAAAATTATTTTGATATTAAAAGTTAAGGTTTCTCGTAATCCAAGGATTAAAGCTTCATATTATACTATATTGTTTGCACAAGTAAATTAGAGTTTGAAATATAACGGGATAAGTTGCTTCTATGGGGATACCAATATAATACCTGCACCTGTGCCACTCATACAATGGGATCCATTAAAATATAGAGACCATGATTCTAAAGAATCGTTATCTAAATTAATACATTCATCAGGGAATTCTATCATCAAAGGGTGAGTAGATTCAAGAGGAGTAGTGATGCGTTGATCTGCTATGACTTACCCTTTAATGGATTTATGCCCAATAAATGTTAGGTCAAAATAACTCAAAGCAAAGACCCATTTTTCTGCTCGTCTTGATAAATAAGGCCTACTCATTAAATATCTCAATGGATCAAATTTGGCAATGACATAGGTTTTTTTACTAAGCATGTAGTGATGTAGTTTTTGTGTAAAGGAATACAACTAAAAAAATATTTTCTAAAGGAGTGTACTGAGTTTCATAACTTATTAAAGTTTTTCTTATGTAGTAAATGGCTCTTTCTTTCTTATCATCATCATGTTGTGCTAACATTATGCCTAACACAAGTTCTGAAGAAGAAATATATAATATGAATGGGTGTTATGGTCTAGGTGGAACAAGCACCAAAGGGGTAATTAGATATGTCTTAAGGGTTTTGAAAGCTTCTTGACACTCCTTATCCCATAAAAAACGCATATCTTTCTTAAGAAACCTAATAAAGGTTTTACACTTGTCTTCCAGTTTATCAATGGATAGACTGGAGCTTACCTTGTAAATTCTTTGAGTTTTCTTAGATTTTTAGGTGGTGGCATATCAATGATAGCCTTAATATTAGTAGGGTATATTTCTATACCATGTATGGACACTATAAAACCTAAAAAATTTATCGATTTTACTCCAAACACACATTTATCTGGATTCAATCAGACTTTGTATTCACAGAGTCTATCAAAGACTTGTCGTAAATCAGGGATATGATCTTCTCATTTTATAGATCGAGCTATGATGTCATCCACATAATAATGTAGGATATCATACATCATATCATGAAATATGTATGTCATAGCTCATTGGTAAGTTTCCCCTACATTATTTAGACCGAAGGGCATCACTTTCCAACAGAAATTTCCCTAGGGTGTTATAAATGCAGTTTTAGGTTGATCTTTCGGTGTTATACAGATTTGATTAAATCTTGAAAATCCATCCATAAGTGATAAAATTCCACATCTGAATGTGAAATCAATTATATGATCCTTATTAGGAAGGGGAAATTCATATTTGGGACATGCAACATTGATGTCCCTAAAATCAGTACAAACTCTGATTTTAGTAGCCTTTTCTTTTAATTTCGGGCACAAAATTGGATACCCAATAGAAATAGTTTATGGCTTGAATGAAAGTTACATCCAGGAGTTTTTGTAAGTAATTTTTAACCAATAATTCTATTTTAGGATAAATTTTCCTAAGTTTTTATTTTATGGGTTTAGTGTAAGGGCAAACCACTAAGTGGTGCATAACCATAGAAGGGTCTAGATCTGGCATATAAGCGTATGTCCAAGCAAATATGTCATGATATTATGTGAGAAATTTTGTATATTTGGTTTATTATTTATTTAAATATGTTTTTATTTTAACTATACGGGGATTTATTTTTGTACCAATATTAATTTTTAGGATGACTTCTACTTTAGTGCTTAGATCTATTTTGAAATTAGGAGGTGCAGGTGAAACACCCATTTCTTGAAGTTCTTCTAGAGATAAGTTAGCTAATTCTTCTTACGTAGTTGTTTGAATGTGGGCTATACATGGGATAGACCCATCAAAGAAGAACCTATTTCTCATAATTTCTTCATGAGGAATTTCATAAAATACATCCCCTTCTACACATTCATCTAAATTAGCTATCATCTCTAGATGTACCACTGACAACATGTTGTAAGAAAACTCACAAGTTCTCTTATGTTTATTTAATTTTTATTGCTTTTCTAAATATTCCTCATATGTTATAAGATGATCATATTCATAAAAAGGAAAAGGTTGAGTTTTTGTGGGGATATAGCCTACACCGCATCGAACATGTCATTCCTCTAATTCGATTGGTTCAAATATGTCATTTTCTAGGGGACCTAAACCTTTACCTTTGTATCCCATATTACACATCATTTGTTTAGATTTTATATATTTATTAGAAAAGAAGTATCAAGCAAAACCATCTTCATCATAGGTAAATCTCATGTGCCTAATATTAATTTTGTCTAAAACACATCCAACACCAATGAAAGTACAACTTCCAACATGATAGATGCTTCTTTGTTTCTATGGTAACCTAGTTGCACATGGGGATGGCGGTAATTGAGATAAAATAATGGAATATTGTACATTATAGTCACCCCATTTTTTGGGATCCAATACAATAGATAAATCTTGTAAAAATTCATCTGTCAAAGGAATGATGTAGAGGGATTATCCTTATCAGAATGTTTTGATGATTCAAAAGAGGGTTATGGTTATGATTTAGGTAAAGAAGTTTTAGAAGGTTTAGGTTATAATGATGAGAGAGCAAGACAAAAGAGCATGTTGATAGGTTCTGCCATTGCACATATTTCAAATGGCCTAGGATCACCATGAATTCTGACCAACTAGTTCTTAAGTTTAAATTTAACACATTGATGCAAAGTAGAGGGGACTACCCTCATAACATTGATCCAAGGGCATCCCAAAAGGATGTTATATGATCTGGGATATGGTACAAAAAATATGGATGTGTCTAAAATCCTAGGACCAACTTGTAGTGGAATGGATATCACACCACAAGCCTCTTGTGTTTCATCATTGAAAGTTTTAATAATCATTTCATTTTGTCTCAAATCCTCTTTCTTAAATCCAAATATTTGGAAGAAGTCATAGGTACATATGGTTAGGGATGAACCACTATCAATTAACACTCTTTTGATGTAAACATACCTAATTAAAGTTGTTATATAAAGAGGATTGTATCTAAACATACTTTGGGGAGGAATTTCTTTATCATGGAAATCAATGTAGTCAGTTTCATGAGAAGCTACAATATCGACTACAACAGTTGACTCTATATATTGAGGTACCATCATTTGGCTTAAATTATTTATTAATTTCTTTCTATGGATGGTTGAAGTTCTAATAAGGTCTAACAAGGAAATACTAGTGGTTGTATTAGGTATTTGATCGTTGATATCAAATGGAGTCTTTTGTTCAGATCTAATTATGTTATTTTCATTATTTGGTAATTTTAGAACAAGAGGCGATTGGTCAACATCATTTTTTTGAGTGGGAGATTGAAAATTTTGGGTTTGGGCTTGTTGTCGAGTAACAACCCCAATTGTACCTACAATATTGTTTGGTTGCACAACTTGTAGTTTTGTAGTTGAACTTTGTTCGATAGGAATAATTTGTTGTGATGAAGGATGAGTGGTTATGATTCTTAGAAATGGTTTTTCTAGTGTTGGTGAATTAGTAATGAGTAAGATCATCCCTGAAACATCTTCTAAACTATTATCATGTTGTGAGCTAATATTTTTTTCAAATTATGATTCACTTTCATTTTTATCCAAGAATGATGGTCGTTGTTTTCTTCCTTGAAGTTGTTTGATTGTCATGTTGGATCGAGTAGGCACAACAATATTTGGTGGAGGTTGAGATGGTAAATAATTTTTTATTATTCCCACATATCTTGTTGTATGAGGTGTATTTTTGTAATCTAATTTATTTATAGCTTCCTTGCCACTATTTGGTAGTGGGTTTTTGAAAATATCAAGATTTTGGTTTACATTTTGTGCTTGTTGTGGTTGAGTATTGGTTTGAATATTTTTATTCGGTGGACTTTCCACTTCTAGTTTTCCTTCATCAATTAGGTCTTGTACTATATGTTTTAATGTTCTACAGGTATTTTTTGGATGTCCATCAACTTGGTGATAGTCACAATGTTGATCAGGTTTGCACCATGGTTGAGAGGGGTCAGGTTTTCATATCTCTAGCAATTTTATTAGACCTCTTTCTACTAGTTGAGGTAAGACCGTTGTCAAGGATTTATTCAATATTGAAAATTTTCACAATGGAGGTTTTTGGGGTGATTTCAACACAAAGTTTTTTGTAGTATTTATGGTATTAACATTCTGAGGGGGTCTACTATTCGTGACCCCATATCCTACCACATGTTTGTTTTTGTATTATTTTTTAGATAATTTATCTTCTTCTTTATTTTTAACTTGTCCCCTTCTGATTAGGGTTTCCTTTACCCTTATTGCTAAATCTATAGCTTGGTCAAAGGAAGTCACAGTAGACATGGCTAACTCGTAAGATAATTTTTCTTGCAAATTTCCAATAAATATGTGTAACATTTCTCTTGGAGGTAAGGTAAAATGTAATTTTCCCAAAAGTTTCCTCCATTGGGCTAAGAATTCTCCAAAACATTCTTCTTTTCCTTGTTTAAGATTGTATATGTATTTTATTGTAACATGTCTTTATATGTAAGCACCAAATTGATGTACAAACATTTTTGCAGGTTCTTCAAAATTTCTTAAAGAATGTGTTTGTAGCTAATAATACCATTCTAATGTCATTCCCCTAAACTTTTCTGTAATATTTTTAGCAATAGCATATCATCATAAGCGATGTCATGACATTTTATCCTAAACATGAAAATATGTTCTATGATATCTTCTTTATAAATAAGAATAATAGGCATAGGAAGCCATTTAGGGTATGTCTTAGTAGAGATCATAGGGTCTAATGGTTGATTACACATCTCTTTATAGATATACATAGGATGATATGGGTTGGTTTGGTCTAAGCATGAAGCTAACGGCTTCACTATAGCTTAGAGATGATGTGATGGATCATTTATTTTATTTTTATTTATGATGTTTCCATGTGGCGGATAGTAAGTTTGTTGTGCTACCATATAAGAATTTGTGGTGGGAATACTATTATGCATAGGGTTTGAAGTAGGAGGAGGATATTGAGGTATATAAGGAATTACATTTTGTTGAACATTTGGTCGAGGTAAACTTGGAACTGTATTTTTGTTTTTTTGAGAAGAAGAATTTAGGGCAAATACATGTTCAAAATATTTCGTAAGAAAAGTAGGATTTTTATAAGAAGATGGTTGCTTTTGATTGGAAGTAGTTGCCCTAGTTGCACCAACGAATTGTTCTGGTGGTGTTTGAGGTACCTATTCTTGGGAGTTATCTTTTAGAGGATGCATATTTTTAGTATTATCTAAAGAGGGATCATCATCATTGGCATGTTGTAATGAAATTTTCATATATGATTCAAGTTGTGGATGAAGTCGAAAGGCTGCTTCTAGGGCTGCCTCTACAAAAAAATCACCCTTTTCAAGTTGGTCTTCTATTTCCAACACATCTGTGATGGCAGTTCGATTTTGATTTAAGAATTCACATAAATGGTGCATGGATTGAAAATGAACACTTCCTCGAGGTCCTAGTTTTGGGTCCACATTATTAATGGTTTCATATTCTTCACTTTGTCCTATTTGATGTTTGTTAGGGTCAATTTCTAGCTCATATTCGAAGCTAGTTTCCACTTGTTTATCACTTAATTTTTTTAGGCATATTTCCTAGCGATGCTAAAAAGGATTTTTTTGTTTTGTTTTTGTTTTTGTTTTTTTTTTTGTTTTGTTATTTTTAATTAAACCGTTTACTATGCTTTAATTCAAATATTTACAAGGTTTTAGAAAATGATATTAAATTGTTTCAATCTTCTCCAAAGAGCTTGTGGATATCATTGAAAGGTTCCACATCTTCTATGCTCATGTAATGTTCTTCCTCAAAAGATAAATCATCTATTAATATTTGAATGAAGCGGACAAATGTAAATCCTTTAGTTTATGAGTTAACAGGTTGAACTTGTAACTTGTAGCAATACTCTTGAAACAAGATTGCCCTAAGTGCCTTTTGAAATATTTTTCTTTGCTTTAGGGTGACTTCTTTATTTTCTAAGTATGGTAAGAATTTATGGACATTTAAGGCTTCTTCCAAGTAATTATCCCAAGGATAAATATTTGTGTGGACACCAGCTCATTTGTGTGCAAGCCAATGCTCACAGCCTCTTTTGATTTCAAAGTACAGAGAATAATAACTAGGTCCTAAGGCTCCAGTGTCGCGATCCCGAGAAGCACACACCTCTACTCTACTTGCAATATTATACTAAAATGAAATGAAAGACCATGAAATGCATATAACACGGAAATAACAAAGAGAGATCCTTTTATTTATATTGAAACCCGGTTACATGTCGGTCCCTCTGAGGGATACCCATTTCGATACAATGAATTACAAGTGAATAAAATATCCCCCTTTGCAAAGGGGTGGTGCACTTTCACAGGCTTCCCGATCCCGCACACGAAATTGTACGAGGGCTTATAGATGCCTCCTCCAGATCTGCTCTTGGAGGGATCCTTATGCTCCTAATGCTTTGATCCGATCCTGTAGACCTGTACCTACGTTCATGGAAACAAAAAAGCACGATAAGTAGAATGGGAAGCCTCCCTAGATGAGGCCTTTTTGTTAGCACATATGATAATCTAGATAAATAAATAGGAAATGCATTGAAACAAAGTAGATATAAGCAATATGCATATGGAAACTAGGAATATTAATCTAAATGCAATGAAAGATTCAGATCTATGCTAAAGCTATGTAAATGAAATAATGATAAATAAATATCTAATGCTAAGAACAAAGGAATCAACCATTTTACAACCCAGCTATGACTATGGGCCGCTGTCAAAGACAACGGCCTCTGATTTAAAGGTTACCTCCGATCTTATGGGCTATGGTAGTCGATCCCTTGCTCGAATTGATGTTCAAGGGTCACCAGGTGTGTCTCCTACACTGATTGGCGATTAGAAATGATAAAACTAAATAATTGTATGTGAACGTAGTTTAGCCGGACGATGCTCCAATGCTCTTCCAAAGGATGTAGCTTGGCTCTCCATTTTGATAGGGCTCCGCTGCACACAATTTGAACTTTCTGTATCCCTTTTTGCCTTACTAGAAATCTGCATATATAGAATTCTAGGTTTTAGGTTTAGATCTAGGGCTTGGCTTCCTAGGGAAGCCAAGCTCCAAATCTGCATGCTAACTGACTATCCCAAAGGGAAGGTTCAGTCTTGACTTGGCATAGAAGGGGCAGTCAAGAGGAACTCTAGGAGTTCCTCATCGATATCCCTTCAAAATGCATGCAAACTATCATTACCGCCCATGATTTGGGAAATCCCTCATGGCAGTTCACGTTTTAGGGCTAGTCGTTGTCATCAGTAGCGACTAGTTGTGGCCACTCTAGCCTATAGCGGCCAAGATTGTTGGTCGCTCTAGTCTACAACTGTTAGCTAGCTGCTCTAGCCTACAACGACCAAGATTTTTGGCTGCTTTAGTCTATAGCTGCTAGCCTAAAATGGGCTAGAATGTCCTTTTTGAGTGGTTAGGACCACTGCTTGTTCTTGGAAAGGTCCAATATTGGTCATATGGTGTGCGGATGTGCCCATATGAGTAGTCTCCTAAACATGACACGTTTTAGGTGTCTACAGATGCCCCTTTTTGGGATGCACTATGAGCAAAACACAGCACGGAGAAAAAAAGTAGACCACCTAGGGCCATATTGTAGGGTGTGTGATGATCATTGATCTGATCAACATTGGATGCCCCAGTCATGGGCTTGAGATGCCTTTGGGGCTTTTTGGGAGCTGACCAAAGGGCTTATGCTACCTTTGGATTTTTTTTTTGACCAAAGGGCTTGTGATGCCTTTGGGGATTTTTGTGAGTTGACCAAAGGGCTTATGCCCTTTGGGGCCTTTTGTGAGTTGACCAAAGGGCTTATGCTACCTTTGGGGCTTTTTGTTTTTGACCAAAGGGCTTGTGCTACCTTTGGGGCTTTTTGTTTTTGACCAAAGGGCTTGTGATACCTTTGGGGCTTTTTGTGAGTTGACCAAAGGGCTTATGCCCTTTGGGGCATTTTGTGAGTTGACCAAAGGGCTTATGCTACCTTTGGGGCTTTTTGTTTTTGACCAAAGGGCTTATGCTACCTTTGGGGCATTTTGTGAGTTGACCAAAGGGCTTATGCTACCTTTGGGGCTTTTTATTTTTGACCAAAGGGCTTATGCTACCTTTGGGGTTTTTGTTTTTGACCAAAGGGCTTATGATACCTTTGGGGCTTTTTGTTAGTTGACCAAAGGGCTTATGCTACCTTTGGGGCTTTTTGTTTTTGACCAAAGGGCTTGTGATGCCTTTGGGGGATTTTTGTGAGTTGACCAAAGGGCTTATGCCCTTTGGGGTATTTTGTGAGTTGACCAAAGGGCTTATGCTACCTTTGGGGCTTTTTGTTTTTGACCAAAGGGCTTATGCTACCTTTGGGGCCTTTTGTTTTTGACCAAAGGGCTTATGCTACCTTTGGGGCTTTTTGTGTGTTGACCAAAGGGCTTATGCTACCTTTGGGGCTTTTGAGTTGACCAAAGGGGTTATGCTACCTTTGGACATTTTTGGGTTGATCAAAGGGTTGATTGTTGATTAGGGGAGGTATGATACCAATAATGCCCCAGTTGATGTTTAGTAAATATTTTTGTTTTGATTTTATGTTGTGGATGCAATGATGAATGCAATGCCTAGATAATGATTTGATTATGCTATATGTATGCAATGTACTGATGGCATGTGCTAGCTAGATGATGGATGTATGGTTTAGATGGTATGATCTAGATGATGATGATGGATGCATATGTGGATGCATGTTTAATTTTGGTGTATTGTATGCATCTAACTCATGTTGTTATGATATGGTAAATTAAATATGTTATGCATTATGCTGATGATCTAATGTGAATGAACCTATATGCTTTAAGCACTTTTAAAACATAAGGAATAAATGTAATATGAGTCTAACAATCTAATGGGCGACACCACAGAATGTATAACAATCATGAATGTAAACAATAACTCTTAGCATAAGAATTAATCATTTAAGCATTCAAAATGTGAAATGTGATGATATGATATGTATGATTTGCCTTGATGGAATGATTTGTTGCTATAAGGGGATTTTTGAGGATTTCCATGAGACTCAAACACCCTAGTTACTCGATCAAAAGTTGTATACTGACCATACAAAGTTTTTGAAGGATAAAGTTATGTTATGAAGACCTAGATATTCATTATCCCTATGTGTGCAAATGAATATATTAGATAGAGCATAAGCCTACCCCAGTGCCAGGTGGGATTCATTCAGCCCATTGCTGTATTAGGGATCCTCAAATGTTTATCTTGATCCTAAGTTGGACTCAGTTGGATTAAACCACTAGGCAGTACAGGACACCTAAAGCTAGCTCTTCCACATGCAAACATTGGTCTGTTCAAAAGCGAGATGCCAATGTGACAGACATATCATCGTGCTTACGGCTCGGTCATGCTAAGAATTCCAGGGATTCAAGTTCTATACTCCCTTATTTTCTTCATATTTATTTGGGATACTTGCTCATGATTTAGTGATGAAAACCACTGTTTATTTTGAATTTTTATTTTTTCTTTTGAGCAAGGGATTTATGTAGTGATGATAATCACTATTCACTTTGTTTTTGGATTTTTTTTTGAATTTTGAATTTTGCTTCGTTCAGGATTTTTGCTCATATTGATTAAAGCAAGGGATTTCTTTAGGTAGGGATGAACTTGTCCTTTTGCCAATTCTCAGTATTTTCGATCCGATCGCATAGGGGGATGAGCAAGATAAACTTTTCACCTTAGGATACCTAGTACTGCTTCACAACGTTCATCTTTCCCTTGTTCCAACTAGGATTTTAGTGTTTTAATTAGTGATAGGATTTTGAGATATGCCAGGTGCTATCAAAACTAAACCTCACCTATCAAAAGCAAAGACAACTTTCTACAAAGTTTGATAAAACCACTAGGTATGGTTGAGTGACCAAAAAACCTAGTATATTCCTTATAGCAATAGGAGGGGTTGTGTTGAAAAACACAGTTACACACATGGGTGATGGATGATGATGGATTTTGAAGATGCATGATTGAGGTACAAACATGGTGTCATTTGTAATATTGTGAACACAACCTACTAGATGTAAGTGCAATGGATGGAAATGCCTAATGCATAATGCAACTAGATGGATGCAAGGTGCGAATGCAATATGTAAATGTTTTCGTATTTTTGATGCTTTCAATTGTTTTTGAGTTTTGATTATTATGAATGTTTTTGAACTTTTGATTTTAAATTATTTTTATGCTTTTATGTTTTGATTTTGACCAAAGGGCTTTAAGATGCCTTTGGGGCCTTTTGTGATTTGACCAAAGGGCTTTAAGATGCCTTTGGAGCTTTTTGATTGATTTGACCAAAGGGCTTCAAGATGCCTTTGGGGCCTTTTGTGATTTGACCAAAGGGCTTGAAGATGCCTTTGGAGCCTTTTTATGATTTGACCAAAGGGCTTTAAGATGCCTTTGGAGCCTTTTTATGATTTGACCAAAGGGCTTTAAGATGCCTTTGGAGCTTTTTTTTTGACCAAAGGGCTTAGTGCCTTTGGGGCCTTTTGTGATTTGACCAAAGGGCTTTAAGATGCCTTTGGAGCCTTTTGATTTTTTTTTTGACCAAAGGGCTTTAAGATGCCTTTGGAGCCTTTTGTGATTTGACCAAAGGGCTTTAAGATGCCTTTGGAGCCTTTTGTTTTTTTGGTTCTCTATTGTTTTTGTGATTTTGAAATTTATGAATGTTTTTGATATTTTGTTGGTTTTACAAGGGGAAGGTATGATACCTTAGGTACCCCTAGTGTGCATGTTTCCTATTGTAATGTAGTCATCTTGCTTAGGAAGAGTGACAAAAATTAGCTCTCCCAATTGGGGCATGGACCTCTGCGGGGTGCCCCTGTCTTGATGAGATGAAATGAGTGAACCATCTGCGTGGAGCTCATTTTATTCTAATAGACCTTGGACCACCTTCTGGAATGAGTGGCAGTCATGGATGTCATGCCCCTATGTACGATGGTACATACAATGGATGCTCTCATCAGTGGACCCATGCTTGGGCTCTCTTTGCTTGACCTCGGGCAATATAAATGCATTTGCCTTGTACAACTTTTGAAATAAAGTCGTAGTAGTCATTTCAAATGTTACCTCCTATTGAGGTGGCTTGTTAGGCCTACGAGGCTATGACTGACCTTGAGATCTCAGTTGGGATGATGTGGCCTCTATTTTGGTAGGTTGGGGCACTATGGATGAACCATCTATGGGAAAAACCCCACTATCTATGAGACTCTGAACCACATTCCTGAATCCTTTGCAATTGCAAATGCCATGCCCCTCTATTCGGTGATAGAGATAGTAATGGTCCTCCCTATAACCCTTAGGTTTAGCTCTGTTTGGGTCTAAAGGGTTTATGTTAGGTAAGGTGATGACCTTAGCCTCTTGCAACTTTTGAAAAATATCAGACATAGGCTCGTTTAAAGGAGTCCAAGTGCGTTGTTGTTGTTTTGAGTGTTTAGCACGCTTTAGCCTGGTATGAGAACCAGGTTGAGCCCTAGGTATGTCACTTGCTGGCTCAGGGGGCTCTTCTTGCCTTTTCGGTGCAAGATATGGATTGTTGACTATGGTCACTTGTTGGTTGACAATTTGAAGTTGCTTTTTGTTGAGCATGTTGTGTATTATGGCTCTAAAACCTTGACATACATGGATGTCATGTCTATTTTGTCTATGGTATACACAATGCTCATCCTCCTCATATCTCTGGGGTTTCGAATGATTTGGATCTAAAGGTTGGACCTCAGGTAGGGTGATGGCATTTGTGGAAATTAATCGATTGAAAATTGATAATGCAGGCTCAGGCAATGGGGGATACTTGCTTGGTTGTCGGGGTGGCTGAGCTAGTGCTTGCTCTAGTTGAGGCTTTTCTTGTGGTCATACAGGAGGTAGCTTGGCCTCATATGAAGGTTGCTTCTATAATTCTAGGCTCTCAAGTTGGTTCATGATAAAGTGCAATGCCTCATTTTGTTTCTCCATTTGTGCCTCTATATTATAGAGGTGATTTTGCATATGCTCCAATACTGATAAGGCTCTCATGTGTATTTCTAGAGATTGGTTTGAAATACCATTTTCTACTGAAGGAGGTGAAAGAGTGGGTGCTAAAGATCCACCAGGTAACTGTAAATTACCCATTTCCTTCATTTGAGTTGATGTGGAGGCTTCATGATAATCCACTTCGATAGTGGTATCCACATGCTCATGTTTATGACTTAGTTCATGTTTCTATTTCACTTCGTAGTGTTGAACTGTGCCAGCTTGAGTATCCCCAATATGATGTGGGAGGGGCACTTGTTTTTTCTCTTGATGAGGCAACATGAGAAGTGAATCAGGGGTGACTAATGCCAATGGTTTTGATCCCTTCAATGGGGAAGCAACATCTGATTGCACCACATCTTGTTTTATCTACTTTAGAGACACTTGGTCCTCTATCTTGTTGTTGACCATTGCCACAAATTCTTGAGAAGGCACTTTTTCTTGTGTCTCATCGACCTTCTTGTAATACTTGAATGGCTCAGGATCATGGGGGATCACATACACTTGTCCTTGGTGTATGAATTTTAGGTTTTGGTGCACTATGGAAGGTATGCATTCCATATCCCTCATCCATGGTCTACCTAGCAATATGTTATACTACCTCTCACCCCCCAAGATATGGCACAATGTAGGTATCATATTTATCCCAACCTGTATAGGTAGGATTATTGTGCCAATTATTGGGGAAGTAGCATCATTGAAGGCCCTCAATGTGAATGTTGAGTCTGTAATGCATGACGGTGGTAAATTTAAATGCTTCAAGGCTGTAGTTGTGATGATGTTGATAGATGACCCAGTGTCAATCAAGACTCTCTTGTATGGAATCTGATTGATGCTTACTATGATGTGTAGTGGAGGATCGGGTTCATCCTCAGAGATTGGCTTAATCTCCTGTCTATGAAAGGTAATCACAGGGTCCTTTTGTAAGTGAGTTGAACTCATTGTTGACTTTTTTGGCATGTTGGGTTGATCAAAGCATCTTTTGCTTCCTGTTGTAGTATTGATCATACCAATAAAACCCTCATCAGGAGGGGCTATATGCACCTCATTGACATACTCAACTTGATTGTTGTTGGCTCCATGATTGGGAGGAGAATTTTTTAATATGTCGATGTTCTACAATTCATTCTTATCCAACATATTTTGCACTACATTCTTGAATGCAACACAATCCTAGATATCATGGCCATTTTGCCGATGATAAACACAATAGAGATCTTCCCTATACCCCTTAGGTTTGGGGTAATTAGGATCCAGGATGCGCTCCTTAGGCAAGTTTAGAACCTTGGCCTCACAAAGGTGGTTGAAAATTGATGCCAAGTATTCAGGCAATGGCGTATAGTTGTGAGGGGGTTGTTTTTGTTTACCCCTACCTTGATTCTTGTTGCGTTGGTTGTAATGCATAGTAGGAGGTTGAGCCTGATAGTTCTCTTGTTGTTGGCTCTGTGCTACTTTTGGAATGTTTAACACAATCTGGTTGATGTGCGTAGGTTCGGTCTATTGTGGTTGATGTTGCGTGCTCTCATTCCATTCTTTCTCGCTACGGAGATTTAGGTCTCCTTCTTCCAGCTTTATATCTTCAATAAGCTTGGCTTGAGCCAAGGCTTCTTTGAATGTATCATACTACTGTAGTTGTAATAGTAACGAGATGTGCTTGGTGCAGATTTTTGTGAACATTCAGATTAGCTCTTCGATCGGGATGGAAAATGATAACTTTACCATGATTTTTCTCCATCTATCCCCATAATCCATGACTGGCTCGTCATCATACTACTTTAGGTTGGCCAGGTCTGAGAGATTCACCTTCTTCTTAGCACCAAAAGAGAAACATTTTAAGAATGCATTCACTAGTTGTTCAAAATTGGATATGTTGTGCTTGGGCAGTTGGTTGAACCATTGAGTGGCAGCACCCAAAAATTTCATAATGAAGGTTCTTAACATAAGAGCATCGTTGTCTTCAATATGAAAATATGCATTGATGAAGTTGGTAACATGCTCTTGTGCATCCTCTTCACCCTTAAATTTTTCTAACCTAGGCATCTCAAAGTGCTTAGGATATGCGAGGCTAGGGACTGATGGGCACAATGGTTAGTTGTGTATTTTACTTAGTGTCGGTTGGTGCCCAGCCGTATCTTGCTTCTCAAAGGATTTGATCTTTTTAGTGAGTTCTTGGAATGCCTTTGAGGCAAGGATTTCCTCTTCTTGTAGGCCCACTCATGGTGGTAATGGAGGTAACCCTTTATCCACTTGACTTGTTCTATTCTCTTCCCTCCTACGAGGGGATTCAGGATGTGTTTGATCCTGATTTATCATGTTTACCCTTTCCCCACCAGTTTGATTTTGTTCATGATTTGAGTGGTGGTTTCATTGTGGGATTTCTTCTTGCCTAGTGCACCCTTCTTTTGGTGAGTCAACGTGTTTATCTCTTTGGTGATCATCACCATTTTCTTGTAGGTTGATACGAGCTAGTTGCTCAGCTTGTTCTCTTAAATGCTACTCATGTTGGTGCAAAAGCCTTTCTCTTTGTTTGTCATGCTCGAGAGCTTCCACTAGCTCTCACTCTTTGCACAATACATTTTCTAACCATCACACGTGGTCATATTGCATTGTTAGAGAAGGTTCATATCTATCTGATTATATTCATGTAGTTCTGATTCACAGGTCCCTCGAAGAGGTTTTCACTATTTCTCTACTTTGGCTAGCTAGTGTAACTTGCTTTGTGTATTTTGTATGTTGATAAGTGTCCCTATAGTCGGATGCTACATGTGAACTATAGGGTTGCTTTGAAGCTTCCCTGGGTTGAGTGGTGCATTTAGAAGTTACGCTTTGTGAGCTTCCAGATGTAGAATATTCTGTGGCTATGGTTCTAGGAGTCAGCCTCGAATAAATTCGATCCAACTCCTCCAATTGATCTTGGAGCATTTGTTCTCTCTAAATTGCATGTGACCCATGTGACTAATTTGATCAATTTGTTGTTCTATGACTCTACAACTCTATGTGAGGGTTCTTGTCTACTTTGAATTGCACAACAAGGTTGGCAACTCTCTTCCCTCTATCTCGCTCCTCATTGGGCTGATTTGAACTCTCAGTGTAATGAGATGTGGTGGGTCTAGAAGTATTCTCGTTTAGGTCATGAGAAGATCTAGTGCTGGTTCTCCTAAGCAGGGTTTCTTGGTGAGATCCACTATGAGTGGTGTTGTCTCCCTTGAGACTACCTAAAGTTTTTTCAGATATGTTTTGGGTAGGTGTGCTACCCCTAGGGTGGTCCGGGCCCTCTGGTGCATTGGATGCAACCTCAATATTGGACCAGGAACTGCCCCGTGTATTGACCATGACCTTGTGAAATTTGACTTTTAAAAAAAGGTTGTAAGTGTTATAAATTTATTTGAAAAATTAGGGTTAGGTTGATTACCCCAACAATAAAGAAACACACAAAGCAGACAATATGATTATCTCTTTTAAGGATTAAATACGTATTTTAAGAACTTGTTTTAGTGTGTTTCAGATGTGTTGTTGCTTTTGCTTTCTTGTTCATGTTTTGGATTTAGAATGAGGAGACTCATCCATAGTGGGAATCATGAACACTCATGCCAAACATGATTTTCTCAAAAAGAGACTAGGGTACACCACTTAAATCCTAGTGGGGGGTTCGCCTAGCTCTTCCACTCTGAACCAATGATTTTTCCAATAGTGGGAGACAATTTGAACACGAGTAACTTAGTACCACTATAAAGAAGTTCCTTATTTCGTTCTAAGAAAATATAGGGGGCAAGCCGGTGGAAGGAGATGAATTCCAATGTCACCAGACTCGAATTGGGGGTTGGTTATGAAATCCAACCTCCCCAATGTTTTTAGATATGTGCATGTGTGTGGGGTTCTTTTTATGTATTTTGATAAAGTAAAATGCATCATACAACTAGAAATGCATACTTTCCTACATGCCTAATACAAATGACGTTTGTCTTTAGAAATATGCATATTAACTTAATATGAGTTTCCCATGGATGCACTCTACTTTGTGTAAATAGTGGCCTCTAGTGGGGCCACATAGCAAGCAACCCAACACACAATTTCTAGCATGCTATATTATAGGGAGGACTTTACAAGCATAAGGCATTGTTCCTAGCAACGCCTAGAGAAAATCTAAAAGAAAAACCTAAGAAACTTAAGATGCAAGTTATTTCCTTTCCATTCCTTAGTTTCCAAATTAAAATGTCTTAATATTCATTGTTTTAGGAAAACAGAAGCAGACAAAAAATTAAAAGACATCAAAAAACTGTACCAACCTCTAATCTAGCTCAGGGAACAAAGATTTTTCCTTTGTTGTACTCCAGTTTCGACCGTTGTTGACCAGAGTGACTGATTTATGGCCACTGTTAGTAGGAGAAGCTAAGAATATGGGCTTCTATAGACCAGAGTGGCTAAAACTGCACATAAAAAACCCGAGTCTATCATTTGGTAGAAAATAAAAACTTGGTGGGGGTCCCACCATGATCGCCATCTGTAGCGACCCCGGGAAGCACGCACCTCTACTCTACTTGCAATATTATACCTAAATGAAATGAAAGACCATGAAATGCATATAACATGGAAATAACAAAGAGATCCTTTTATTTATATTGAAACCCGGTTACATGTTCGTCCCTCTGAGGGATACCCATTTTGATACAATGAATTACAAGTGAATAAAATATCCCCTTTGCAAAGGGGTGGTGCACTTTAGCAGGCTTCCTATTCTTGCACACGAAATTGTATGAGGGCTTACAGATGCCTCCTTCTCCAGATCTGCTCTTGGAGGGATCCTTATGCTCCTAATGCTTTGATCTGATCCTATAGACCTGTACCTGCATTCATGGAAACAACAAAGCATGATAAGTAGAATGGGCAGCCTCCCCAGATGAGGCCTTTTTGTTAGCACATATGATAATCTAGATAAATAAATAGGAAATGCATTGAAACAAAGTAGATATAAGCAATATGCATATGGAAACTAGGAATATTAATCTAAATGCAATGAAATATTCAGATCTATGCTAAAGCTATGTAAATGAAATAATGATAAATAAATATCTAATGCTAAGAACAAAGGAATCGACCATTTTACAACCCAGCTATGACTATGGGCCACTGTCAAAGATAACGACCTCTGATTTAAAGGTTACCTCCGATATTATGGGCTATGGTAGTCGATCCCTTGCTCAAATTGATGTTCAAGGGTCGCCAGGTGTGTCTCCTACACTGATTGGTGATTAGAAACGGTAAAACTAAATAACTGTATGTGAACGTAGTTTAGCTAGATGGTGCTCCAATGCTCTTCCAAAGGATGTAGCTTGGCTCTCCATTTTGATAGGGCTCCGCTACACACAATTTGAACTTTCTGTATCTTTGCCTTACTAGAAATCTGCATATATAGAATTCTAGGTTTTAGGTTTAGATCTAGGGCTTGGCTTCCTGGGGAAGCCAAGCTCCAAATCTGCATGCTAACTAACTTTCCCAAAGGGAAGGTTCAATCTTGACTTGGCATAGAAGGGGAAGTCAAGAGGAACTCTAGGATTTCCTCATCGAGATCCCTTCGAAATGCATGCAAACTATCGTTACCGCCCATGATTTGGGCAATCCCTCATGGTAGTTCATGTTTTAGGGCTAGCCGTTGTCATCAGTAGTGGCTAGTTATGGCCGCTCTAGCCTATAGTGGCCAATATTACTAGCCACTCTAGTCTATAGCTGCTAGCTGGCTGCTCTATCCTACAACGACCAAGATTGCTAGTCGCTCTAGTCTACAACTGCTAGCTGGTCGCTCTAGTCTACAACTACTAGCCTAAAATGGGCTAGAATGTCCTTTTTGAGTGGTTAGGACCACTACTTGTTCTTGGAAAGGTCCAATATTGGTCATATGGTGTGCGGATGTGCCCATATGAGTAGTCTCCTAAACATGACATGTTTTAGGTGTCTACATCTAGTAACATCAATTAACCTAATTTCTCTAATTTCTTGGGATTTATTTTCAAAGATACTAAAGTGTTTCCACAAATTTACTTGACGTTATGTTCCATCACGTTCATAGGAGATATTAACCTCTTGTTCAATAAATGTTATCCTAAGATCTATATAGAAGGATTCATTAAGTCTATTTTCTATCATTTAATGAGATTTTATTTTTTTGTTTAGTTTTTTTTTTTTAAGTAAAAGATAACAAAGTTGATAATAAATGTGTGGTTCATGTCGAGTTCACCAAAGAATGTAGGCCCAAATTTTTTGCACCCCTTTCTCCTTGGCTAATGGATCTGCACCAGAAAGGAGGAGAGAAAATGAAGTATCTACACCTCAGACAAGAAGTGCTTCTATTGCACTCTCTTTAGTGTTTATCAACGAATGGGGTGGGGTTCACCAGGAAACACTTGCTATGGCAGTTTCCACACCTAGGTGAGGTAGTGTTTTTATTTGAGTGTTTTGTCTCACATACAACCTAGGTTTGGTGAGAATGCAATTTCTACCTATCTAGATGCAATTTTATATTTAATGAAGACAAGGGGTAAACAAATTTTTAATATAAGAAAGATTTGTAAATATAAACAAGAATGCAATGATGGAAAGATGAATGTTTTGGATTTTTGTAAGTTTTTCTATGATTTTTAAATGCAAGTTATCCAATGCGATTAAAGCCAATGTTTTTGGGTTTCTTTTCTTTTTGTGATTAACTATAGATGCTTACAGATCAAAAAATATATATTTGACAATGAAATAATTAATTTTGAGCACTTAACTGAACCAAAAGTTTGATTTTGATGAAATCAATTACACTATACAAAATCCGATGTAGACAGGATGAAACCGGGTGTATGATTTCATATGACAAAATTAGATGCATACTATTTCATTCAAAACCTGTAATTTTACAACATAACACTAGATTTTGGATTTAGGGAGGGGGGATCTACATAGCCCACAATATATTGTGGTCTATGATAGTCAAATACCATTGGTTTTTTTAGCCAACCACGAAGAAAGTAAAAAGTTGATTATTCTAATCATAAAATGAAAAATGCTAGATCTAGTAGCAACATAGATTTGTAATATGAAATTGCAAAAATTAAAAGTGCTATGATGTTAGTACTATAAAATGAAATATCTAGAATATAGAATTTTACCCCCAGAGGGATGCAGATACAAAATCATATGCTATGTATGAAATCATATGCAAAGCACAAAATCATACGCAGCTGGATTTATCCAATGACTAGTTCTGTAAAGGAGAAGAAAAAATTGGACGTAAGAGGGATAAAATTGGATGCAGCAAGTTTCATATAAATAGTAATAAAATGCAGTAAAAAATAAGTAAAAGTGATATCTGAGTATACTGAAAGTGATGCCATGGTTGTATACTCCTTGGATGATGATTTGACAGTGATATCTCCTGCTACAACCTACAAAAATCTCAAAAACTCATCTTTTCCAAGCTCTTCTATAAAAATCATCAACCAAAATTATTACTGTAGATCTGAGGGACTAAAATGGTTGTTTTTGTTCAAGGTATCAGGTGAGTGGCAGAAAAAATTAGGTTCTTGGGCCAAATTAGGCTTTTGGCTTGATTTAGATGAAACTGGCTATATCCGATTTTATCGAATCATTCAATTTTATCAGGAGGTTGGCAATGCCTATATTAGGTTCAAAATCTAGTCTGGGCACCTAAATTAGGTGCACATGAGATTTGGATGAAATCAGATGCATATGATTTTGTTGGATACATCCAATTTCGTTGGGATCATTTGATTTTATCGGAGGGAGTACAATTAAACTATTTTTTTATATTTTTTGGTACGAATATCGAGGCAAGGATTTTTGAGGGTGATTTACACATTACTAGGGTAATTAATATGTTTTAGTAACATTATTAATTTGGAGGTGTGTCCAAATTTTATGGCTATATTTTACCCCCTTTTTAGCACATTTATGAGCAATAAATGCGTTAAATAAAAAGTAGCAAAGAGGTATGATATTTTGCAAAAAAAAATAAATTTCATTTTATAGACATTATCAGGGATACCCCCTTTGATTTTATAAAAAAATCCATGATTTATTGCAAAACTCAAAATTTGAGGTGAAAATAAGGTATAAATTAGAAATTAGGGCAAAACCCTAATTCATTTTTCTTTCTTGTTTTAGCTGATTTTGCTATGGAGAAAACAAGCAAAATGTCCACCATAGAGTATCAGGAAGACCTCATTTGCATCAAAAGTCATGATAGCAGTGGTGCCATACAGGTAAGTGATTCTATTTGTTCTGATTTGGATGTTTTTAGTTAAATTTTTAGGATTTTTATCACGGCCTATCGTCACGCAGTTGCAACAACAAAATTAGATCATCATGACAAAATCAGATGTCTGAATTTGTATGTAAATACACCCAATTTTGACAAAATCAGACGTAGCGACGAATTTGTACGTACGATTTTGTACATTTTAGGACTATTTTTGCAATTTCGGATATACAATTTTATTTTCATGCATCCGTCCAAATTTTTGGATTTAGACATACGATTTTGACTTTGTGCATCTGATTTTGTAGGTCTAGTTTTAGACATTTAGGAAAAATAAGATAAATTATTATTTTTATTATTTTTTTTGTGTAATTTTATGACTGATTTATGTATTATTTGTGTTTCTTTTGCAAGGAGGGACCTTTAAGGATCACGAGTGACACCATACTGGCTTTGAGGGTCAAGTGGAAGCTCTTAGTGTGGATGAGAGGAATACTCTCATCGTAGTGGGGCTCAATCATGTGGTGAAGATGCCACATATAGAGGTAGATTATAGTCTCCTCGTAGCATTGGTAGAGCACTTGTATCCAGGCTTGTCAATATTTTTATTTTTGACAGGGGAGATGGCTCCTACATTAGAGGAAGTATAGAGGATTTTCATAGTACCCATCAGAGGGCAATATGTACACCAGTCCTTGACGTAGTTTTAGGCCATGCAGAAGTTGACAGGAGACCCATATTTTGTGATCGAGTAGAGTGGAGTGAGCAATGATCACTTGATAGTGATATAGGGGGTTTTTGCATTGATTGTGGTACTGTCAGAGATTATGGGTGGATTACTACTATGTCATCAGAGGGGTAGGCATTTATTATGGGGGTTAGTCAAGGTTGTGGCTAACATTCAAGACACCTAGATATGATTTGCATGGGGTCCCTATATTTTATGTCGCTTGTATCGTACCTTGTTTAGGGTCATGTACAAGAATGGTAGTAGTTTGGTTTTTATTTCATTCTTACAGGTGTGGTACTGGGAGCATATTACGGTGAGGAGGTCTAAGGGGTTTCCTCTACATGATATTGAGGATGGGCAACCCATAGTATTTCAATGGGGTCCTTTGATTGGTCAGCTTTGGAGGAGAGGTGGCCTAAAGGAGGCCAGGTGTATATTAGATGAGTTGATTGTGGCACATATTTTTTGGAGATACTAGAGGGGATGCCACAGTTGGGAGGATGATAAGGAGGAATTATCTCATGTGATGCAAGTGCGATGGCTTCGTATGGAGTGCGGGGAGATAGAGCTTCATAATGTTGATAATGTACTACATTAATTTGGCATGGTACAGGGGATTCCAAAGGTTCAAGACTTCACTTATTCCTGATTAGTATGGGATTCAACTACCACAAGCAGGAGGCCAAATCTCACTCATTTTCTTGAGGTGGATTATGTCACCCTGACATAAGGTGATGTTGAAAGGGTCACAAATGGATATTCTACATGGTATCCTACCGTTTGCCCTGTAATACTCACTTATGCATGGTGTATTATTGGGTAGTTGTAAGAGGTGTTCTAGGAGGTGTAAAGACATTGCTCTACTAGATCAAGCAAAGAAGTACAAATATAGAGACCACCACAGATAGAGGGATCTCAAACACGAAGAGGTTTTTGATCCCATGGGGTTCAAATGAGAGGAGTACTATGACCATCAAGATTTCATCAACAACCTCTTATGGTTTATGGCGAGAGGAGAAAGTGCCAGTAGGAGGGTGGCTCATAGTAGGATGTGCCATCATCAGGACAAAATATTTTCTCTCCTTGGTGAGATATGCCTACAACCCCTCATATAAATTTTCTTGAGAAGGGCATTGTGATAGAGAGGATATTCGAGCAACATCAGAGAGGTGGTTTATCTACGGGTGGAGAATGATGTTCTGAGGAGTCAGATTGCCATTCAGGTGACTCACATTCCATAGTTGGAGGTGTAGCTTTCATAGATGCAGAGCCTTGTGATCTAGGCTCATGGTAGATAGTGTCGCAATCATATCCTTCAAGGAGCATGGCTTCTGGTCAGTCCTCAGGGAGTAGTGCATTATAGAGTACATTATTGGTAGCACAGGTCGATGCTACCTTAGTAGCACAACGAATGAAATTTTATGAGACATATTTTTAGTTAGTGTCAAAGGGACATAGAGCTTCATTTCCTATCGAGTTAGCTGCTCCTAGTCATTTGAGATCAGTTTTAGTATCTGGGACCCCTTGATTTCATGATCCCAGACCACCTCCAAGTAATGACACCCAGAGTTCTAGGGGTTCAATGGGATGATACACTAAGCTAATTTTTACAGTGTTTGCCCTAGTGGTTGAGTACACCGATGTTTTTATTATGGTATACCAATCGATTGGTTTATTGTATATTTTGATGATATATATATACATATGCTTATGGTATGTTGATGTATTTGATGATGTGTGATGTAATTTTAATTTGTTTTTGGTAATATACATAATCATGCTTTTAATTCTTGTTTTTATGGTTTTTGATGTTCATTTTCTCATGCTTTAATTAAAATATCATTGTAGTGTAGTAAAGTATAATTTGAATTAATAGATGTTTGTGATGTAGTGTGATTGAATTTTTTTAAAAATAAAAGTAATTGTGTTTGGAAATATACCCTTGTGATCTTAATCAATTAGCAATAATACCTTAAATATGTGTGCTTGTTTATGACTGTTTATGGAGGTTGTTTGCTCGCTTTAGTCATGAAGCAGATATCTTGTGTGATATTTTATTATATTTCTAAACTCAAAGGGTTATGATCTAAAATCAGTTTGGAATGTCAATTGATTGAAAGTAATGTAGTTGATGATAAGTAATGTATGTGACTTTTAAGATTAATTTTGTTGTAATATTAAAAAAAGTTTTTAAATAATAATAATAATAATCAAGCATGATAAATTTGGATAAAATACTTGCGCTAGGCATAAAATTCCTAAAGATATTTTTATTAGGGTTGTCTCATGCCATCATTGTGAAGTCAATTTGTAATTTTTATGATAGATTATGTATGATCAAGTGCATGTTTTGATGAATGATGAGTGTTCATGAAATGAAATTTGATATATTAATGTTAAATAATATATATAAATGTAAGGGTAATTGTTTTTTAGGATCAATTCCATAGGCTAGTAGTTACAAATCCATGATGAGATGATATTGTTGGCTAATCAAACTTCAAGGAGAATTTTAGTTATTTCAAATATAGTTTCAAATTTATCAAGAACTAGTGTGTGATTTGTGCATTTATTACGGTGGCATAGGCCAACACATGAGACTTTATTATGAATAGCTTATCACAAGATAATAAGTGTGTTCTAAATAATAAACTCCTATTGTGATGTCCCATGTCACATGTGGAATTAAATTTGAAGCGATAAACATAACGTATAGCAGATCGTGTTATTTATGAAGCAAAAAAAAACATGTACCTATTATAGTCTTCGAAGTGATAGCTAAGTTGTGCCATTGAAGAAGAGGAGTGAGCATGGGCTCGTATTGATTATTTACAAAGGTGGATTTAATTTCTCGTCCTATGGGTTTGTAATTTGAAGCTGATAATCCAAGGGCATTGTATAGAGAGAGTTTTGCGAGGGAGAACGAAATGCCTCATTGGATTTCTCCAGTTATTGAAATACAAAAACCTACTATTTTATTTTGTGTGTTTAGTAATAAAGTTGGTCAATATGCTTTCATAGAATAACCATACACTGTTACATACCTCAAGGTCGAAGCAGTTCTATAGAATTTTCTTTGGTACTTATCTATTATGACATTCTCTGAGAGAACATGCTACAGATATGTTTAAAATGTCCAAGGAAGATATGAGGTTAAAGAATTTTTTGACAAGCATTATCGAAAACATTTGTGAAAGTGTTATATATTTTACCATTGTTAAAGGATATAGTTAAATCTCAAGGCAGATAAGAGCTTGATTGTAGTCGATTTCTTATGCATTTGCTTATAGGACAAATTGGCAATGTTGTTTCTACCTCTAATATGGAGTGGAATAACATGTAGTTGGTTCCAACATATTCTGAAACTACAAATTGCACAATTGACAATGTGTTTGTGACAAACTTGGATGAAACGTAAATGAGAGTTGCATAACATCTCATTCGCAAGCATCATGGGGGTAATTTAATAAAGATATTAATGTGTAAAATCTAAATTTATGACTTCCCTTGTGCAAGGAAGCAAGGATGGAAGTTGTGTTTCATTTGATAGATAAAGGAATTATTTGGTATTTTAAAAGGGAGGTACACAAGATACCACTACCAGTTGATCATCATTGTTCAAAATATGAAATACTATGCCAGATATGAAACACAATTGGAGTCTGACATACAAGTGATCATTGTGAGGAGGAGGATGAGATTATTACAAAATAATACGCTTTCACTTATGAAAGTATTGTGTTGGATGGCTCAATAATCTTCGGTAATTATTCAAATTACAACTTATTTCATCAGAGAACTTAGGGAATAAGTTTTATCATCAAATAAAAAATATTTAAAGAAAGAATAAGCACTCACGTATTAAGTTACACTAGTCATGATATAATATTCTAGTGAATACACTCAAACATATTATTTTCTAAACTAAAGGAGAAATAAATTTTAATAACTTTGGCTTGTTTCCTTTTCACATGTAAATGGTACAAAATAGTTATACAACTAGATGGACAAAATAGTTATAAATCCATTCGAAAACCTGCCATAGAACAGAACGAACAAACAAAACAACTGAAAATTATAATATTGTAAAAGATCAAGGAATTTTAAAAAAAGAGGTCAAAATATTTTTGGATTGACTGGAAGAGAAGATTGAATTTTGTAGTGCCAAAGGTTTCCTCCCAGGTTGCTTGTCAGAGAAGGCTTCATTTTTGCAAATTTATGGACAGGTATTTTGGAGAAAGCATTAATAGAAGATTTTATTTATAATGTATTCATTTTTTTGTGGTGAAAATATGCATGCGGATGGTATTTTCATTTTTAAATGATTGAATATATTAATCAATTCCCTTGAAGATTGCACCTAATTTAATTCAAACTGTGTTAATTTTGGATGGATTAAATAAGGTTTTATTTCAAAAAATATATTTGTTTGCAGATTCTGGATGGAGTTTTGAAATTTTTGTAACTTGTATTTTCATTTTCATTTTTATTTTTCCTAACCCTAAGTCCTTTTAATTTATTTTATTTTATTTCATTGCACGAGAAAATCAAAACCCTAATAATTTTATGCACAATTTTAATTTTCTAGATTATGGTAAATGTTTAATTCATTTTATTAAATTCTTAGCATTTCACATTTGGAATAAACATTAGAGTTTTAATTAATTAAATTTTCCAAATAATAATTAAATTTCAAACATTAATTATTTGGATAAATTTAATTAAAATCATTTTCTAAATATTTAAATATTTGCACTTCATAGATTTTATTATTGGCAATATTTGATTATTAATCATAAATTTTGGGAATTAATTTCATGAACAATAGTATTTTCACAGTTTAAATCAAATATCAAACCACAAGCCCCTTGTTAATAGTGACTTGCACCTCTGAGGCATTACAACAATATTTTCACACTTTTACAAGCATACAAGCACATTTTAAAACATTAATCAAATAGAACCTTGGAGAAACTAATTATTTCTTTGCAAGAGAGGATTACTTAACGAGATCTCAATTGTCAGCGTATTTTCATAATCGGGTGAAAATATCACTCAAAAATTCCAATCTACTCTTGGGTTGTAAAAAAACTAGATTAAAGTAGTGCAATAAAATGTACTATAGATTGTACATAAACCTCCTTTGATGCACCTTTTATTACACTATTATTTTAGATCAAAAAGTTTGGTTTTATGGAAAAAAAAATTCCTGCAATACAAGGATTTTGAGGTTGTCTTTTATGAGTAGACACCTTCCCATTTTTACTTGGACACTTTGATAACAACTCCAAGCTTAGATAACAGTAGATAGAAGCTTTTTAATTTATGTAATTTTCTGCACTTTGTTTTCTTGCATCCAATCTAGTAATGCTTTGAATTTGAGACTCACCAAGCCTCAATATTTGAAGCTTCTATTTTTGCTTTTGGTTAGTTGTATTCTTATCCAAGTTTTTAGAGGATTTTAACCTTTTTTGTGTGGCTTCTTTAGGCCACTATGAGTTGTAGATTTTTGTGCTTCAATAGTTTCTTTAGACACTTGATACAAATCAAATTTTGTGTCCTTCAAGAACAAAAACCTAATTTCTTTTTAGAGTAGTATAATAGTGCAAGTCTTTCACTTTTAATGTACTAATATTACCCCTTATCACTCCAATAAACTCTTAAATTAATGTACTAATAATTTACTGCAACTAATCAAGAATAACCTAAAATGAATCTTTAAGAGTTATTTTTCAATTCTACTACAACTAGTATTGTAGGACTTAGTCTTCTTTTTATTTTTCTAAAATAGATAATAGTTAGTTGATAGAAGTAATTTTGAAATCTAATCAACTCCTAATTAATGTGCAAATGAACATTAAAAAGAACTTTTCCTTTTTGCACTTTTGAAGACTGTAATCCAATTTTCTATTTGCGACTCTAAATCAAATTCAGGTGCTTCTAACAAATATGATAGGTAAATGAATTAAGGAATGTACTTGCACCAACAAGTTGCATACCTTTTTTGTAGTATCCCTTTTATCACTTCTGTAGAGGATGTAGATCTTGGTGTCTAGGATCACCAAGTTGCTACTATGAGTATGTCCTTATAGTTCTTTTGTAGACTATCCTGAACAACTCCTTCACCAAATGATGGTCTCAACCTTTCTTTCACGAGCCTAGGATTCGGTGGCTTATTCTCCTCTTTTGTTCTCCTCCTACTACATATTTGGAAAATTCTTTGTCTCTAAAGTGATGCCTTCTTGCTATTAGAGGTTAAGCAATTCCAGGTTGGTTATGAAGTCATGGTGCACCTGAGAAAGGAGACATTTCCTGCTAAAACATATAACAAGCTAAAAATGAAGAATTTTGGACCATGCAAGATCATAAAAAAAAAATATTTAGGAAATGCATATGAGGTGGAGTTTTCGAGTGGATCGAACATATCACCTATGTTCAATATTTTTGATTTGGTAGAGTATCATGAAGGTGACAGTTCTAAGGATCCAGTTGCAGAGTTGTGGAGTGATTCGGTATCGGCTCCAATGATAGAAGAGATAGAGAAAATCTTGGATACCCGCATCGATAGAAGTACAAGAAACAGACAGTATGAAGAATATCTGGTGAAATGGAAGGAAAAGCCTGTAGAAGATTCAACTTGGCTGTCCAAGTTCAAGGTTGACCACCTTGGTTTTTCTCCAACAAAAAATAAGTGAGGTCACTTCTCAAACTTACCCTGGGTTTTTGATGCAAGAGCATCCAGTGGCAACAGAGCAATCTTGCATCAACAAAAAAAAAAATTCTAAGTGTTTTGCCTTTGTGTTTTTCGGTGCCAGTTGGGCGGGAAAGTAGAATTTAAAATTTTGCATGGGCGGGAAAGTTCAATTTAAATTTTTTTGCATGGGAGGGAAACTTAAAATTCATGTAAAAGGGGGGGGGGGGGTAAATAGGATTTAAAAAGGAATTTTGTATCTAAAAATGGGGCTTCATTTGGGCTTCAATAGTGTATGATCTGACATTATAATTTCTGCCCCTTTTGGATGACATTAATAATATAATTATTTTCTATTGTGATTTAAATCCTTGGATGGTTTTGTTCATGTTTGTTCAGCCTCAACAAGTTTGGCATTGTAATTTCTGCCCCTTTGGCTAGAATTATTAAAATAATTCTTTTCTATTGTGATTTGGCTCCTTGGATAGTTTTGTTCATGTTTGTTCATCCTCATCAAGAAGGCATCATAGAAATAATTTTATTTAGTAGATAATATTTTTGTTTCTTAGGATAGAAAATATAATTTTTTATTTAATAGTATTTTATTGTAGTTCAGAGTGTACACACAGAAAATTGACCCACTAAGGTGAGTAATTTTCCCTAGATTTCTTGTTTTCTCCTTGGAAAAGTAGGGTCATCTTTGAGCTAATTTTACCCTACCCATTATTATACATATCTCATAAATCCTATACCATTGGATCGGGGACAAAAATATCTTTCCAACAGTATATTATATGACCCATTTTGACTCTGCTTGACCCTCCAAAATGCATTAAAATCGTACAAGGTTTTAGTTGGTGCGAGGTCGCGGTCCATATTTTATGGAGCGCAATTTTACATTTTAGGGTTTTCTCTTAAGAAAATCCTAATTTTCAAAGTTGATATTTTTAAGGTTGGTTGTGCTTAGTTTTTCCCACCCATTCCTCTTTCAAATCCACTATATAAGGAGGGTTTGAAATTCATTTCTTCCCAAGTTTTCAATCAAGTTTTCATCAAGCAAGTTCATTTCTCACCAAGCAAGTTCATGATAACAATTCTTGATTAAAGTTCTATTTTTTGAGGTCTTATTCTTCTTCTTCCACAAGCAAGCTAACTCACAAGTGTGAAGTGTGATCTATTGAAGCTTTGTTTTCTGCTACATTGGATTGTGTGTTGCTACTCTTGGTGGACAAGTGTTGAAGCCCTAAGGAGGAATCTACTGCTTGGAGGTCTCCATAATTTTTGCTTGCTTCTTCACTATTGCTAGGTTGCTTTCACTCTTTTGTACTTTGTATATTAGTTAGGTTTTTTATTATGCATCCATTTAATTCATATTTTCTAATTTTTCTCCTAGCTTCTATGAAATCATGCTCGAGTCTCTACGGGGTGCAATTTCATCGTGCGATATCACGGTCACTCCATACACGGCACAATTTCACATAGACCACATTTGGGGGTAATATACTACCTCCAAATCCTATATTTGTGTTATATACTACATATAGACCATATTAGGGTATTTTATACTTTGTTCTATTATTTTGTTTTGATATATTATGTTATGCTTATTTATCTTCCAAAGATCAATTTTTGCTTCTATTTTCAAAGGTCATCTAAAAGGACCTAGGGGGCTTGATTGTTGTGCCTTCAAGAACTATTGTATAGAAAACTATGTAGGCTCCCTAATTATAATACAATTTTCAAGTGTTTATTGAGTTATCTTGCAGAAATATGAATTATTGGTAGCAGTGGATAAAGAGATAAAAGTAAGGATAAATCATTGGATAAGCTAAGTATTCTGATTAGCCTTTAGGTTGTTTGTTGAGTGCTTTATAATTCTATTTCAAAACCCTAGATCTAATTTTATAGAAATATATTTAATTAGTTCTAGGTATTTGAAAGATAAACAACATATAGTGTGCACTTAGGGTTAATTTATTTTGTACATATCTTCTTGAGCCCTTGATTAAAGGTTGTCTATTTAGAAATCTAGGATTAGAAATAATTCAAGGAAAGAATCATTCTAGGGTTATCTCTTGTATTCCTACATTTTGTATTTTTGCATTGTCCTTTATATTTCATAGCATAGATCTAAAAAGGTCAAACCTGGGTGTTTTTCTTGAATCGAATACATCAAACATTCTTGAAAACCAGAGGACTTGGAGTGAGTCCTTAAACCATTCTTGTTTAACCCTTCTCCCCCTAGCACCAAGTGTAGAGAACAATGTACCCCTGTGGTTAACCTCAATGCTTTCTCTTGTGGATCCAGCCTTGAGAATCGTACATAGTAGGATGTTTTTCCCCCTCTACATATTTTGTGAACCTAACGTGAACTGTTATTTTAAAAAATTTAATAAATATCATTAATTATGTTTGTTTAGATTATAAAAAATAAAATAAATAAAATAAAAATAAAAATCCTAAAAATATTTTGTTTGTTTTCATTGATATTTAGTTTTTCTCCTTTTCCACCCTAGTCCATTTTTTTTCCTAATGGCTTCCAACCTTAGGAGTGGACGAAGGTCTCTAGGGATTGATGGGATTTACCAAGATGATCATATTGATAGAGATAATCCTAGCTTGGATTCAGAAGAGCAAGCCAATGTTGAAACTAAAAAAAAACTTGATCCCATTAAAGGGCCTAATAGTGGGTACCATTTTGCATCATTTTATCATATTTTGGATTTCATGAAACACCACAAGGAGGCTTTTTTTAAGGCTATGGAACAAGAACCTTAAATTGAAAGATGTGAGACTCCTCTTCCAATTGTCTCTCCTAGGCATGTGCATGATAACCATTTTTCTAAATCTTTGAATCATAGTAATCTTACCCAACAACCAACTTGTGCCACTACCATAACCGCCAATGTTGGAAGGAATCTACAATTTCCTCCAACCAATAGTGTCACCTAAGATTGTTTTCAATTTCCTCCCCTACTAATCTCAATATTCATTCTTCTATTCCACCAAATTTTAGTTATCCTCTCCAACAAGGTATCACATATCACAATAGTACCAATACCTCCAACTTAAGCCAAGTGCCTTTTCAACAACCCACCTATACCCCTGCCTTAGGGAATTTTGGGGTATAGTAATCCAAAAGTTCATAATTTGGTAAATATGGTAAAATAATTGGTTTCAAAAGTGGAGATGATTCAGCCTTCTAATTTTACTTATAGTTATAAAGAGATGTGCAATCAACCCCTAAATCATGTGGTTACTGCTATACCTTATCCTAATAACTTTTCCATGTCGTTTTTGCCTATATATAAGGGAACAAAATATCTTATTGAGCATCTAAGAAGATTTAGAACAACTTGCCATGATCTCATATATGATGATATGTTGTTACTAAATATGTTTCCTAAGATTCTTGTTGGCATGGCATTAGAATGATATTATCAGTTGCCTAATTATTCTTTGAGGAATATTTAAGAAACAACAGAGTTATTTGTTCAATAATTTAGTTTTTATATTGAAAAGGATGTGACCATAAAGGATGTTTGTAATTTGAAACAAGATAAAGAGGAAAGTTTTTCAAAAAATTTGGCTCATTGGAGAAGTCTAGTGGGACACTTGAGATATACTTTACCTCCCAAATATATGCTTGAGATAATTATTGGCAATTCACAAGAACATTTATCTTATGCATTAGAAACTACTACTATCACATCTTTTGATCAGGCAATTGAGTTAGCAAGGAAAGTGGAACAAGCTCTTATCATAAGAGGCCAACTCAAAATGAAAGAAGATAAAATTGATAGGTGATAGTGTAACGGATAGTAGACCTATTAATAGTATTACTAACAACCTACAAAAGATAATAATTCAAAAACCTCCACAAATGAATTTCATAAAGCTTAATATGTCTATGGAAGCAATTTTAAAACAAATTTTAGAAGCCAACGCAATTGAGTTGCCTCCCATAAGGTAACCTAATACTATAGCTAGTTGATACAAGGTAGGACAACATTGTATAAATTATTATAGAAATTTAAAATATTTGGTTCAAGATTTAGTTGATGCAGGACATCTTGATGTAAGAAATTCTCAATCTTCAAATAGTCAACAAAAGTCCACTACCAACCAAAATGTACCTAAGAAAGGACAACAAGCAGTTAATCAAGTATCTTGTAAAAATGTACCACATCATTATGATAATAATATGGTTGGTATGGTAACAACTACTTCAGAGCAGCAGTTGCAGAATCAACAGATCTAGCAGTCTCAACAAGAGATGATTTTTTCAACAAATATTTCCCTCTTAGAACTTTTGTAAAATTCTCCTACTCATGGAGAAGCCTTAATAAATGTTCTAAAGTAGGAAATTGTCCATCCAGATATTTCCCCTAGTGATATAGCCAATGTTGTAATATCTCTTGGGACACATCACATCACATTCTTGAATGAAAATATTTCTTCTCATACCTATGTAGGTATTCATCTCTCTACATTATTGCATTTATTAGGAAAAACCTTTATCAAAAGGGTTATGATTGATAATGGTTCTTCCATTAATTTATGCACATATCAATTTATCCAAAAAATTTTATTAAAAGAGGGATATTTAACTAAATCCAATGCAATCATCAAAACATTCAACGAGTCCCAAGAAGCTTGTAGCATTATATCTCTCCCCCTTAAAATTGGACCTAATATTTTAGATACATTGTTCCATGTGGTACCTTGCCTTGCATATTTTAACCTTCTTCTTGGACGTCCTTGGATACATGCAATGAAGGCCATCCCTTATACTCTTCATAAATGTTTGAAGTTTAAGTTTAAGGATCAACTTATCACCATTCCAGGCAACCCTCATCCATTCAAATATTGTTCAATGGTTGAACACGCTCAATTTGGTATCAATGTTTGTCCTTTAGTTTCATCATATATTTCTCCAAGTTCCTCATCTCAAAAATCTGAGCAATTCAACAATCTAAAAGTGAGTGAGGAACCTTTAATCAAAGTTTCATCATGGGATAAAGACAATCAATTTCTTCAATAATCTCTTTTGAATGTATCTCATAAAGGTTTGGAGCAGTATAATGAGGATGAGGATCCCCCTTATCCCTCTAACATTTTGTTTTGTAATATGATAAATTTTGTGTGTTCTAAAGGTAAATATTATGCTTCTCATAAAGATTTTACAATGTTAGGTATTTCTCCTCCTTATGTTAAGAAAAATAGTTTTGTTCAATAATGTATATATTATCATGTTATGGCTGCCAAATAAAGAGCTATGAAGGAGCCTCTCTATGATTATAATCATCGATATGGCTTGCCTTCTAGATTTTTCTTTGATGAAGCAGTCCCTTGAATGCCTATTCTTTTTTTTAAGATAGAAGGTACAATTAGAATGTGTGTTGACTATCATTATGCTTGCTTGTTTAATAAAACATAACATAAAATAAAATTAATCATTAATTAGGTATGCATTTAGCATAGGTTCATATTCCATTTGCTTTCCTGCTCATACTACATGATTGCTTATCATATTTTGCATGATTTCTTGAAATTTTGTTCCTCTTGCATTTTTGCTTGTCATAATTGCATCGTTGCTTGCTCATGACTGCTTGATCATATAGCTTTTTGAGGATTTGTGATAATGGTATGTGATGATACCTCGTTAGATCGTATCTCACATGTATTGCACTTTCACTAGGGTTTTGATACCTAGCAAAGCCTCAACCTAGGGCCCATTCATTTTTTATCCCTTCTTCTCTTCTTATCTTCTTTTGCTCTTTTTATTATCTTCTCTCTTCTTCTTGTATTCCTTGACTTTGAAAGTTTTTACAATGATCATCATCCCTTTCCAAAGTCAAGGAATGCAATCCTCTTTTTATATGTCATTATATTTTGAATGATTCTTATTTCTCCTTTGTTTTTTTTGTTCAAATAAGAATATACCTTCTCTCTTTTTTATTGCATAGTTCCTCCCTCTTGATTTTTCAATAATTGGAATTTCAAGCTAGGGGTACATGTGCACAATTGTTTACTCCTTATTTTCTTCTGCTTATTTCTTCTAGCACATGCACACACTCATAGTTTCATGCTTATATGACTCGGTCTATATATGATTACACACCCCTATCTGGTAGTACTTGCTAAAATACATCATTCACATAAACAATGATGTATTCCCCTATCAGGTTATGCTTCTTTTGACTCAGTAGGCTCAACACCCCATTACAGGATAAACTCCTTGGCCATTTTAGTAGGCCTCAACATACATCCTAACGGGTAATTGCCCCACAATAGTCACTAGAAAGCAATCATTCATAGTGGGTTACATTCCATTATTTGATAATTTGAGAAATCACCCATACTGGGTTACGCTCCATATTTTTCGCCATCTATCCATATTAGCGAGTATTACACCTATAGCAGGTTTTCACTCCATATCTGGACCTTTTTGGTATAACATCCTTCATTCAAGGTTCTTGATCAAATTCTCTCGATTTCTATGGTTGGCCCTTTTGGAAGATGTTCTTCTTGTTCTTCTTCTTATCTTCAATTCTCTTCTTCTTTCTTACCATTTATTCTATTCATCCATGCATTTCATGCTAGCTACATTAGATTCATGTCGTACCCAGTGATATTTGCTTTGTTGTTTCTATGTTTGCTTTGTTCTCTGTGTTTCTATGTTTTACTTTTTATTTCTTTGCATTTTTTTGAGTTTCTTAAGGAAGTTTTTTTCTTTCAAAACTTGAGGGGGTACCCTATACATAGAGGCATTAATGGTAGTAATGTCTTTCCTTATGCACAAAATTCAAAAGTATCTTTTGTGATACTTCTTTTTGCACCACCCCTTTACCCAAACTTGGTCGTAATTTTTCTATGTTTTTTGTCTTCTTCACCATAGGATTCTAGATCTTTCTTTGATGTATTTACTTGGCCTTAAATACATCAAAGAGGGAGCAACATTTAGACACAAAAAAATTGACCCACTAAGGTGAGTAATTTTCCCTAGATCCCTTGTTTTCTCCTTGGAAACATAGGGTTATCTTTGAGCCAATTTTCCCGTAACAAATATTATCCATTTATCCTAAATATTATACCATTATATTGATATCAAAAAGGGATTTCCAACGGTATATGATATAACCCATTTTGACTCTGTTTGACCCTCCAAAATACATTAAAACCGTATGAGTTCTAGCTGGTGCGAGGTCACGATCCGTCTTTTATGGAGCACGATTTTGCATTTTAGGGTTTTCTCTTAAGAAAACCCTAATTTTCAAAGTTGATCTTTTTAATTTCGGATGTAATTATTTTTTCCCACCCATTTCTCTTTAAAATCCACTATATAATGAGGGTTTGAAATTCATTTCTTCCTAAGTTTTAATCAAGTTTTCATCAAGCAAGTTCATGATAACAATTCTTGATTAAAGTTCTATTTTCTTGAGGTCTTCTTCTTCTTATTCCACAAGAAAGCTAACTCATAAGTGTGAAGTGTGATCTGTTGAAGCTTTTTTTTTTGCTACATTGGATTGTGTGTTTCTACTCTTGGTGGACTAATTTTGAAGCCTTAAGAGGAATCTACTACTTGGAAATCTCCATACATTTTTCTTGATTATTCACTACTTCTAGGTTGCTTTCACTCTTATGTACTTTGCATATTAGTTAGGTTTTTGATTACGTATCTATTTAATTTGCATTTTTTGAGTTTTCTCCTAGCTTCTACGAAATCGTTCCTGAGTCCGTACGGGGCGCGATTTCGCCATGCGATTTTGCATAGACCATGTTTGGGAGTAATATACTACCCTAAATCCTAGATCTATGTTATAGACTACATTTAGACCATATTAGGGTATTTTATACTCTATTTTATTATTTTGTTATGCTATATTTTGTTATGCTTATTCATCTTCCAAAGGTCAATTTTTGCTTCTATTTTCAAAGGTCAACTAAAATGACCTAGGGGGCTTGACTATTGTGCCTCCAAGCACTATTGTATAGTGTTCTAAGAAGGCCCTTAATTTTGATCCTATTTTCAAGGTTTTGTCGAGTTATCTTGCAAAAATAAGGATTATTGATAGCATTGGACAAAGAGATAAAAGTAAGTATAAATCACCGCATAAGCTAAGTATCCTGATTAGCCTTTAGGCTATTTTTTGAGTGCTTTATAATTATTTTTTAAAACCCTATATCTAATTTTATAGAAATAAATTTAATTAGTTCTAGGTATTTGAAAGATAATCAGCATATAGTGTGCACTTAGGGTTAATTATGTTTATGCATATCTTATTGAGACCTTGCTTAAATGTTGTTTTTTTAGAAATTTAGGGTTAGAAATCATTCAAGGAAAGAATCATTCTAGGGTTAGCTCTTGTATTCCTTCATTTTGTATTTCTACATTGTCATTTATCTTTCATAGCATATATCTAAAAATGACAAACCTGGGTGATTTTACTGAATTGAATACATCAAACATTCTTGAAAACCAGAGGACTTGGAGCAAATACTTAAACCATTCCTAGTGAACCCTTTTACCCTAGCACTTATTGTAGAGAATAATGTACCCCCACGGTGAATAACACAAGCTTATACTGAGATGGGGGGTGAACATTATAAGATAACTTTTTACTTTTCTTTTCAATTCAATATTATGGAGTGTATAGATAGTAGTATCAATAGCAATAATTAAATCAATGCATAAAACATCATCCATAAAAGTGACACAACAATTTACGTGGTTAACCCAATGCGGGATACTCCATGGAGAAAATATTTTTCTAAAACTTTCTCAATCAATCTCTTGGGAATCCTTCCCAATTACAATGTTTATGGACATCTGTCCAAAGGAGATTTTGATCCCCTAAATCTCAAGTTCGTGGATCTCTTCCATAGGAGAACTCTTTCCCCTTCTACTTTGGCTAGTGATCTTCTAGAATACTTTGTATCTTTGCTACACTGACTTGTGGATCTCTCTCTATTTGAAGACTCCTCACTCAGATCTATCTTCAATTGTTCTGGATTCTGGATATATATCCACTGAGACTCTATGCTCTATACTATATCACCTCCAAAACCTATTCAAATTTTCTCAATAAGATCACTCAGAACATGATCAAATTTGCTCAATAGGCTCACTCAGAACCTACTCAAATCTGCTCAATAATCTCACTCAGAACCTTCTCAAATCTACTCAAAAATCCCACTCTAAACTTGTCCAAATATGCTCAACAATCTCACTTAGAACTTCTCTAAATCTGCTCAACAAGCTCACTCATAACTTGTCCAAATATACATAATAAGACCTCTTTAGGACTTGCTCAAATTTGCATTGCAAGCTTTCACAAAAGGTTACTCAAAATTAGTCCACAAGCCTTCTGAAAGACTTACCTCAAATCAGCTCAACAAAATCTCAACTCAATCTCATAGAAGCATAAAAAGAATTGTTAGAGACTCAATATATTCTATACTAAAATCCCAATCTCAATTCAAATCAATATTATATAAGCATAAAGAGAATTGTTAGAGACTTAATATATTCTATACTTAAATCCCAATCTCAACTCAAATTAATCTCAACTCAGCAATCTCATAGAAGCATAAAGAGAATTGTTAGAGAATCGATATGTTCTAAACTCAAATTGCAATCTCAACTCAGAAATCTCATAGAAGCATAAAGAGAATTGTTAGAGACTCAATATTTTATATAATCAAATCCAATTTCTTTATCAACTCAACTCAAATCAGAATATAGAATAGTTTATTTTATGGAACTTTAACAACCACTTCACTCAATCACTTGACTAGGCTCAAACAACTCTACTCAACCAATCACCACAAGGAAAAACTCTTTTTCACAGATCCTAGTCCAAGCATGAATCAACCAACTCAAAATGTCTTCAATAATACTCAACAACAACTCGTACATAACAATGAATCTCATGTTATTTTCAGATCAAGTTCAAGTTCTTTGCACAACAACTCACTCCAACAACAATGCTTATAAAATATGGTTTTAATCACAACTTTCAAACCAAAAAACCTTGAAGCATTAAACTAGCTATTTTTGAATAGGAAACCACAATCAATCATTTTCACTCCAATGATATTTTAGAAATCAACCACACAAATAAAATCAATGGAGAATGTTACTCATACCTTTTTGATGCCTTATGAGTTGTCCACTAAATCTAAAACACTCAACACTTTTATTTTTTCCAATATCAACAAGGGTTAAAGATCTTGAGTAATAACACAACAATAAAATAATGTCCAAATAACACCTTATTACTCCTACTTTATTTTAACATCCACCAAAGTTTTTTTAAAGAAAAAACCTTACTCAAAAATAACTTTCACTTAAAGAACTTTATCAATAACCCTTATTACTCCTAATAATTTCAAAAATCACAATTAAAAATTAAACTCCACAACTCAAAAATCCACTATAACCTTATTCCTAAGGTTATTCAATACATCAACTATCAAATCACCTTTACCCCTTATCACTCCACCTTAGGCAATAACAAAATAAATAAAAACCTCAATACTTGTCTCGAGGGGAATCAAACCCCCGTCCTATCCAACGTGAATGCCCTAGCCATGACCAAGCTACTGCATGAGCTACGAGCTTGTTGTGAAGAAAGAAGCACCACTTGCTTCTTGTTCTTCACTTCTTCCACCAAGCAAAAAATAAATGCACCTTGAGCACCTCAACAAAGCCAAAACAATGCTTGTAGGAATCGAACATTTAACCTTCCTGCCACCAACACATTTGCACAAACCAAGCTACCACTAGGCCACACTACCCAACACGCTTTGGAAAATGGACGCGATTAGCTTTCAATATTCACTTCTTTACAAAATGAAAATAGCATGAGCTCTTCCTTCGCAAAAACAAATCGTTAATCTCAATCAAGCAAGTATGATCTTCAAAAAAATTAATGGCATATATATGCCTTTCCTTAGCTTGGAAACGTCGGCGCTTTTTAACCTTTCTTTATGACGTCGACGAATATTCTTTTAGTTTAATTTTAAAATTAAAATTTAAATTTTAAATAAATTTAAATTTAAACTAAATATTTAAAATTAAATATCTCCATCACCGAGGCACCTTTTTACATGAAACGAAAATCCAACTTGGGTTTTAAGAAAAACCCATTTCAAATCTGTCGTCCATGTTTTTAAATAAAACTTTTTATTTGCCTACCTTCATTTTCACAAAAACACTTCCTTGCACTTTCATAAAACATAGTGCATGACATCATAGATCCTTTTGACATCAAATAACCTTTTGACATCAATGACAGCATTTTAGCTTAGGGACTTGTTGGCTTTTTTGCCACATTGATTCTCATTGATGAATGCATTGATGTATTGTTGGGGATCTGACCTTTGATTGATGCAGCTTGGGCGAAAAAAGGAGAAAAATTGAGCAAAAAATGGTTAAGTCTGAAAACTGCAGCGACGCGCTGACATGTTGCAGAATCGCGGTCAACTCAGTCAACGCAGGCAGGTTGGCGGAACCGTCGCGATATCGCGACGTGTTTCGGAATCGCGGGTCGGTGGGCAAAAAAGCATTAAGTTGAAAACATGCAGTGATTCGCTGACATGTCAGCGAATCGCGACCCGGGGAGCGTCGAAGGCAAAAAGTGCAAACTTGCAGCGTGTCGCTGACATGTCAGCGAATCGCGACCGAAAATGGCGATTGATGCGGCGACGGAAACATGTAGCGAAATCGCTACATGTTCCGATTTCGCGGGGCAGAGCGCAGGGAGGAGCCAACGGCGGAAACATGTAGCGAAATCGCTACATGTTCCATTTTCGCGGGTCTTCAGCAGCGAAGCGTACGGCGGAAAAACACGTCGCGATTTCGCGACCCGTCGCATTTTCACGACCTGCGCAGTTTTCCCGCCAAGTGTAGTATGAACGGCCGAGAGGGTTTTTCCGATTTCCGATGATTTAATGCTGACCCGAATTAAATAATTTGCGGATTTCCGATGCGGTTAAGGTCGAAGAGTGCCCAGGCCACCAAAATTAAAGGATTTATTGGTTCAAAGCTGCGGTTCGTGGATTAATTCAACGGTTTTCATGCACATGTTCGAAGAATCGTATTTAATAAAGGACCGCGAACGTTTCATGGCATTTAATTTTTATTTCCTCGAGGCCGCTATTAAGGGGTCGTGTTCTTGATTTTCAAGATATTATTGTAGATCACGAGGAAGTTGGTTTTACGTTTTTAATGCTGCAAAGAGGACGGAACTCTATAAAAACCAATGTAATTTTCATTTGCAAAGGTTGGAAAAGCTTGCTGCTAGAAACTGGAATTGTATTTGCGGGAATACAAGGATCGACTTCTAATTTTTCAAGCGTCGCATGGATGAATTTGCTTTCCTGTTTTCTGCATTTCTAATAGCATTCGTACTCTGCATTGCTATTACATTTAAATTCTGCATACTGGATTTAAATACTACGGTCAGGGTACAATTCTTGGAATGTGAGTTTGGATGGATTTGCGGCATGTGATTGTGCGAAGATGAAGTTGATTTCTTATATTACTTGCTGTTGTTGCGTTTGTAGTTTCCTGCTGTTGTTTTTCTAATCTCATCACTTCGGCCTGTGGCCATATTTCCCATTTCTTTCTGCAACCTTTTAAATCTCTTTCCAGCAACCCTATCTTAAACCCATTTTTAGAGTAGTGAAGGGAACCAGCCCACTCTGGAGATTGGTCTGGGAGCCATTTCTTTCTTCCAGCCTTTCAATGTTGGCCGGGTCTAGGGCGCAATTGTAAAAATCATTTCCTGTGGCAGATTCGTGACCAACAGTTTTTGGAACACCCGGTGGGACGATCATTTCTGTCTCCAAGAATTCATAATCGGTGGGATACGCATAATTTTCCAAAGTGATAACCCCACCGGTGCCAACAGTTTTGGCACGTTTTAACACCCGGAGGTCTCAAGATTTGATGAGCTGTCTTGGCCTCACAGCGGAGATTTTTAAGTTCATCTGGCGACTTTTCTGAGTTGAAGATCTGTTCGTGGGCGCTTTGTTTTTGTTTAAAAAAAAAAAAAAGAAAAAAATTTCAAAGAATGTTCATCTGGCGACTCTGACTTAATGGCGATGGCCGTGATTCCATGAGACCACTGCCACAAAGGCGAGGGTTTTTTCTAGATGGGATGATCCTGGCCCTCTGAATCCGCAAGTTCGGCATGAAATTCCCGAAGGTGCCACCGAAGAACCTGGCAAAATATGATGGTACCGAAGGCATGGCTCTGGCACATGTTGAAGACATTGCTATTATGTCCATGATCCATGTCATAGAACACGAGGATGTCATGATCCGACTTCTGGTTCAGTATTTGGAAGGAAGAGCATTGCAATGGTACAGAATGCTCAAATGTCAAAGCATCAGTTCATGGGACGATCTAGCGGGAGCACTGATCAGAAGATTTGATGAAGATCCTTTCTACAGTTCTTTGGATCTCTACCAATTTTTCATGTACATCAAGAGAGCACCTCAAGAAAGCATCACGGACTTCAATGTCCGATTCTTGATAAGTTGGAAGAGAATTCCAGAGAAGATTCGTCCATCACCCACCCAAGCCCACCTCTTTTATGTTCGCGCTTTTAATTCTAACATAGGTCTCTTTTTGCTGCAGTCAGGTGAACAACGGTTCCCACAAATATTTGAGGAAGCAGTGCGAGCAGAACAGTTGTTGCTCTTATCGAGAAAGTTACCGTGGGGAGAAACTCCATTACCTTCTCCGATGGTTGCTGCTCCTGTTTACCCTGCACATTCATGCCAGATCCCTGAGATGCAGTCATGTGGAGTTCAAGGGACAGATCTCGTCCAAAGTCAAGGATTGGAACATGCAAGCACTTTTCCAGCAATGAACAATATGGTTGCTTGCAGTTTTCAGCAAGAGATGGGCCAAGTAGAAGAACAAGTGCAAATTTCAGAGTCTGAGGAGATCCCAGAATCCGAGTTCTCACTTGAAGAGCCCTGTGATCACATCAAGGAGTTAGAGGAGCCTGTACTCAGCCCACAACCAGTAAAGTCTACAAAGTGGTGGTGTTGGTTCCAGCCACTACATCCGGTACCTGAAGAAGTCCTCCATGTGGGTACTAGTAAGAAGGATAATCTGTCGCATTGCATCCTATTCGCACCATGGAGAACTTCAGGAAAGAGCCAGCCTAATTTCAAGGACCGACTTAAGTATGATCAGATCTGGTCGGGACATTGCAGATTTACCGGATAACATTCTGAGATTGGGTGTCTGGTGGCGACATGCCAATCATGTCGTGCATTATTGTATATAGTATTTTGAAAAAAACAAAAAAAAATAGAAAAAGAAGAAGAAAAAAAAAAAAACTGGTATTGTTTTTATTTGTTCATCTCGGCTCTTGTTGCCTGCGAGCCGTAGATGCTTGTTTTTTCCTTTGTTTTTCTCCTCCCAACAGTTTGGTGGCTTTCTAGCACTTTCTTCTTTTCCCTTCCCCGTTTCCTCTCTTTCCTTTCTTCATCTTCTTCCTTCTGTTTCTTCTGCATTAAATCAAAATAAGCCACAGCTGTTGTTTCTTTTTCCTTTTCTATTTTTTCCCGTCCCTTCTTATCCCTTTCCTCTAAGTTTAGTCTTTTACGCATTTGCTAACAGTCTAGTTCATTTCATTTCACAGCTTTCCTAGTTCCATTCCCACTCCATAACTTCGTTCATTTTCATTTCATCATTCCATTGCAGTCACCGCTTGCGCAACCGCAAGAGCTCACTCCATCATCGCGTTCCATTAGTCGTTTCATAATCAGTTATATGCAGGTTTTTTCCAGTTTCAATTTTTCAGCAGAACATGTATTGCAGCAGCCAGCTTCTGTTCGGATATGACTCTATGCCCAATGGACTAAGGCCTGGATTCTTGCATACGACGAGTCTGTATACCCGCGAGCCACCAAGAATGTTGGCTTTTTTGCCACATTGATTCTCATTGATGAATGCATTGATGTATTGTTGGGGATCTGACCTTTGATTGATGCAGCTTGGGCGAAAAAAGGAGAAAAATTGAGCAAAAAATGGTTAAGTCTGAAAACTGCAGCGACGCGCTGACATGTTGCAGAATCGCGGTCAACTCAGTCAACGCAGGCAGGTTGGCGGAACCGTCGCGATATCGCGACGTGTTTCGGAATCGCGGGTCGGCGGGCAAAAAAGCATTAAGTTGAAAACATGCAGCGATTCGCTGACATGTCAGCGAATCGCGACCCGGGGAGCGTCGAAGGCAAAAAGTGCAAACTTGCAGCGCGTCGCTGACATGTCAGCGAATCGCGACCGAAAATGGCGATTGATGCGGCGACGGAAACATGTAGCGAAATCGCTACATGTTCCGATTTCGCGGGGCAGAGCGCAGGGAGGAGCCAACGGCGGAAACATGTAGCGAAATCGCTACATGTTCCATTTTCGCGGGTCTTCAACGATCGAGCGTACGGCGGAAAAACACGTCGCGATTTCGCGACCCGTCGCATTTTCGCGACCTGCGCGAGTTTCCCGCCAAGTGCAGTATGAACGGCCGAGAGGGTTTTTCCGATTTCCGATGATTTAATGCTGACCCGAATTAAATAATTTGCGGATTTCCGATGCGGTTAAGGTCGAAGAGTGCCCAGGCCACCAAAATTAAAGGATTTATTGGTTCAAAGCTGCGGTTCGTGGATTAATTCAACGGTTTTCATGCACATGTTCGAAGAATCGTATTTAATAAAGGACCGCGAACGTTTCATGGCATTTAATTTTTATTTCCTCGAGGCCGCTATTAAGGGGTCGTGTTCCCGATTTTCAAGATATTATTGTAGATCACGAGGAAGTTGGTTTTACGTTTTTAATGCTGCAAAGAGGACGGACCTCTATAAAAACCAATGTAATTTTCATTTGCAAAGGTTGGAAAAACTTGCTGCTAGAAACTGGAATTGTATTTGCGGGAATACAAGGATCGACTTCTAATTTTTCAAGCGTCGCATGGATGAATTTGCTTTCTGTTTTCTGCATTTCTAATAGCATTCGTACTCCTGCATTGCTATTACATTTAAATTCTGCATACTGGATTTAAATACTACGGTCAGGGTACAATTCTTGGAATGTGAGTTTGGAGGGATTTGCGGCATGTGATTGTGCGAAGATGAAGCTGATTTCTTATATTACTTGTTGTTGTTGCGTTTGTAGTTTCCTGCTGTTGTTTTTCTGATCTCATCACTTCGGCCTGTGGCCATATTTCCCATTTCTTTCTGCAACCTTTTAAATCTCTTTCTAGCAACCCTATCTTAAACCCATTTTTAGAGTAGTGAAGGGAACCAGCCCACTCTGGAGATTGGTCTGGGAGCCATTTCTTGCTTCCAGCCTTTCAATGTTGGCCGGGTCTAGGGCGCAATTGTAAAAATCATTTCCTGTGGCAGATTCGTGACCAACAGGACTCAAAATGTCCAACAATCTCCCAATTTGTCATTGATGGCAACCCATATCCTCTTACTAAAATTTGACCTTCTTTTCTGCTCCCCCTGGATCAATGCTCTCTCAAATATCAAATCTCTCCCATATCAAAAACTCTCCAAAATATACACAAATCTCTCCCCATTTGTCATCAATGGCAAAGGGTCACCTTTGGGGCTCGAGACTAAGAATGAGCCTCTTAGCTTATCCCCTCCCCCACCTCCTCATGAGGTGGTTAATTCTAGGGTGGGAGTATTTCTACTCCCGAAAGCACTACTCTTTACCTTTATCTTTCTATATTTATTTTTGAGTTTTCTAAATCCTCTCACTGTTTCTTTCCAAGCCATCATCCCCGTTCTGTTATCATTTCTATTCATGTTCCTATTCCTATTCTTGTTCTCATCCATATTTATGTTCCTATTCTTGTTCTTGTTCTCATCCATGTTTCTGTTCCTATTCTTGTTCTTGTTCTCATCTAAGTTCCTGTTCTTGTTCATGTTTGCTTCTAGAATATTTGATCTACACCATATTACTGTGTTACCATCATTATTGCACTTATAACACTTAATTTTATTTTTCCTTGGAGGTGCAAATGTCTTAGGATACCTCCTAGTGAAACCATATCTTCTTCTGCCATGAACCCTACAATTTATTGCTTTGTGACCATACTCATTGTATGAGTAGCAATACCCATGGAAAAATTATCCTTTCCCATATTCTTGTCTTTCATATGACCTGCACTATGAAGCCATGTGCTCAAACATGTGATGTGAGAAGCATCTCCCATTGAAGCTTCCTTGCCTAGATCTCATTGGTCTCCTATTATGATTTTTGTTCCATCTGTATCTTCTTTGTGCATTGTTGCTTTTTTTGACCTCTTTGTTGTCCAACTCATCCTCTGATGTCCCACTTTCACTTAAATTATCTTCTTCTGATGTATCTTCTTCTAAAGTTTCTTTCTTCATAAATACTTGAAGTAGATTATTTTTCCTGTTTCTTTTGAACCTTTCCAAATCCAAGACCTATTGAACATGATGTTTGTTATTGTCCAAAGATGAACTTATCCAAGTTCTTAGAGCTATTTTTTCAACTCTTCATATTGATATTGGAGTCCTTAAGTCTTCTTTTAGAGTAGCCACTTCTTGTACTAACTTATCACATTCCAAAATATTTTCTTCTAACTTATCCTTGAACTTGCTTGCATTAGCCTTTGACTTCTCTAAATCCTCTATGAGCAATAACCTTTCTTCATCACATTCTTGAAACTGACTTTCAATCTTGGAGTGTTGCTTTCTAACCTTCTTTACTATGTCAAGGGCATAGATAAGTTCTCCCTTGAGATCATAACCATTCTCCATTGAGTAATCCTCTATTTTTTTACCTTTGTCCTTATCATTACTTCCTTTTGGCTTGTATTCTATAGGATCACTTACTTCATCTTCTAAAGCCATTAGAAGATTCTCATCTGATCTTTCAAGTGCATCTTAAAAATTATCATCACTGAAACTATAACCGGCCCTAGTGCAATCATCTTCAAGATGTCCAAATTTACCACATCTAAAACACTTGAGAATAACTGGATTCCTTTCCTCTCTAACCATAAATAAGACTTCATCTCTATCATTGTCTGAAAAACTAACATCACTATCAATTGAGTACTTACTTGCATTATCTGCACAATAGCTTTTCTTTTACCTTTGGAAGAACTTATTTCCTTGTCTATTTTGTCCATCCTTGTATTTCTTTCGGTACTTGTGTATTTCTGATTCCATGTACCCATGATCCTATTTTTCTTCATCACTATTGTACTTTGGCTCTTTGCACTTTGTTGCATAATGTCCATACTTTACACAATTGAAGCACTTAATAGATGTTATATCTATGGATATTTTGGAATCTTTATCTCTTCTACCATAGTTAGCTTCTTCATCACTAGATGAATCACTACTTGATTCTATCTTCTTTCCCTTTTTCTTTTTTTCTACTTTGAAATTAGCTTCTTTCGGAGGAATATGATCTTTTGTTCTTATATCAAAAGTAGTAAGCATGTCAAGCAAATAATTCCTTTTCAAAGAACGTCTATCAATTGATGTTTTTATAGTAGAAACCTTTTCACTATACCTTTTTGGAAGAGTCCTCAAGATCTTGTCACAAGCATTAGATTCATCAACCTTCATTCCAAGACCTTTCATCTCATGTACAAGTTCATAAACCATGTTGAGATAGTCATGAATTTTTTCATAATCCCTTATTCTTATGTTATCAAATTCTCCTTTGATATTTTTGATCTTAGCCATTCTGAATCCTTTATCTACTTCATATATTTCATGCAAAAGTTCCCACATTTTTTTATTGTTTTACATTCCATAACCTTCATATATTTTGCTCTATGAAAACCTTTTATAATTGCATTCATAACTCTTGAATTTACATACATTATAAGCTTACCTTATTTATCTATAGGAGGATTGATTGTTGAATCATATCCAAGTTCCACTGCATCCCAAACTTCATTTCCAAGAGCCTTCAGGTAAAATCTCATCAACATACACCAATATAAGAAGTCACTTCCATAAAATACTAGCACTGTATTATTGAAGGGTTCGTCTCTTTGATAATTTTGATCCATTGTGTTCTTAGACCACTTTTCCTTCAAGTTGTCAAACTCTTTTGAAGGAACCCGCTCTAATACCAATTGAAGAACACAAGCTTATACTGAGAGGGGGGGAGTGAACAGTATAAGGCTACTTTTTACTTTTCTTTTCAATTCAATATTATGCAGTGTATAGGTAGTAGTATCAATAGTAGTAATAAAAGCAATGCACAAAACACCATCCACAAAAGTGACAACAATTTATGTGGTTCACCCAATGCGGGCTACTCCACGGAGAAAATATTTTGCTAAAACTTTCTCAATCAATATCTTGGGAATCCTTCCCAATTACAATGTTTATGGATCTCTATCCAAAGGATATGCTGATCCCCTAAATATCAAGTTTATGGATATCTTACACAGGAAAACTCTTTCTCCTTTTGCTCTAGCTAGTGATCTTCTAGAAGACTATGTCTCTCTGCTGCATTGACTTGTGGATATCTCTCCAATTGAAGACTCCTCACTCAGATATGTCTTCAATTGTCTTGGCTACTAGATATCTATCCACTGAGACTCTGTCCTCTATACTTTGTAACCTTTAGAACCTCTTCAAATCTGCTCAATAGGGTCATTTAGAACCTTCTCAAATCTACTCAATAGGTTCACTCAAAACCTGCTCAAATCTTCTCAAAAAACTCAATTAGAACTTGTCTAAATCTTCTCAAAAATCTCACTCAGAACTTGTACAAATATGCTCAACAAGCTCACACAGAACTTGCCCAAATATTCTCAACAACCTCACTCAAAACTTGTCCAAATTTGCTTAATAAGTCCTCTCTAGGACTTGCTCAAATCTGCATAGCAATCTTTCACAAAAGCTTACTCAAAATCAGTCCATAAGCCTTCTCAAAGACTTACCTCAAATCAGCTCAACAAAATCTTAACTCAATCTCATAGAAGCATAAAGAGAATTGTTAGAGACTCAATATGTTCTATACTCAAATCCCAATCTCAATTCAAATCAATCTCATAGAAGCATAAAGAGAATTGTTAGAGACTCAATATGTTCTATACTTAAATCCCAATCTCAAATCAAATCAATCTCAACTCAGCAATCTCATAGAAGCATAAAGAGAATTGTTAGAGACTCAATATGTTCTATACTCAAATCCCAATATCAACTCAAATCAATCTCAACTCAGTAATCTCATAGAAGCATAAAGAGAATTGTTAGAGACTCAATATGTTCTATATTCAAATCCAATTTCTTTCTCAACTCAATTCAAATCAGAATATAGAATTTTTTTTTATGGAACTTGAACAACCACTTCACTCAATCACTTGAATAGGCTCAAACAACTCTACTCAACCAATCACCACAAGGAACAACTCTTTCTCACAGACCCTAGTCCAAGCATGAATCAACCAACTCAAAATATCTTCAATAATACTCAACAACAACTCTTACATAACAATGATACTCATGTTCTTTTCAGCTCAAGTTCAAGTTCTTTGCACAACTCACTCCAACAACAATGCTTATAAAACAAGGTTTTAATCACAACTTTCAAACCAGAAAACCTTGAAGCATTAAACCAACTATTTTTTAATAGGAAACCACAATAAATCCTTTTCACTCCAATGATATTTCAGAAATCAACCACCCAAATAAAATCAATGGAGAATGTTACTCATACCTTTTTTATGCCTTATGAGTTATCCACTAAATCTGCCACACTAAACACTTTTCATTTTTCCAATCTCAACAAGAGTTAGAGATCTTGAATAATAACACAACAATAAAATAATGTCCAAATAACACCTTATTACTCCTACTTTATTTTTACATCCACCAAAGTTCTTTTTAAAGAAAAACCCTTACTCAAAAATAACTTTCACTAAAAGAACTTTATCAGTCACCCTTATTACTCCTAATAATTTAAAAAATCGCAATTAAAAATTTAACTCCATAACTCAAATAGCCACTATAACCTTGTTCCTAAGGTTTTTCAATACATCAACTATCAAATCACCTTTACCCCTTATCACTCCACCTTAGGCAATAACAAAATAAATAAAAACCTCAATACCTTCCTCGAGGGGAATCGAACCCTTGTCCTGTCCAACGCAAATGCCCTAGCCGTGACCAAGCTACCGCACGAGCTACAAGCTCATTGTAAAGAAAGAAGCACCACTTGCTTCTTGTTCTTCACTCCTTCCACCAAGAAAAAAATAAATGCGCCTTAAGTGCCTCAACAAATCCAAAATGACGCTTGCAGGAATCGAACGCTTAACCTTCCTACCACCAACAGCTTTGCACAAACCAAGATGCCACTAGGCCACACTTCCCAACACGCTTTGGAAAATGGATGTAGTTAGCTTTCAATATTTCCTGCTTCACAAAATGAAAATAACACAAGATCTTCCTTCACAAAAACAATTATTTAATCTTAATCGAGCAAGGATGATCTTATTCAAAAATTTTAATTGCATATATATATGTCTTCCCTTAGCTTGGAAACGTCAGCACTTTTGAACCTTCCTTTATGACTTCGGCGAATATTCTTTTAATCTATTTTTAAAATTAAAATTTAAATTTTAAATAAATTAAAATTTAATATAAATATTTAAAATTAAATATCTCCATCATCGGGGCACCTTTTTAGATGAAACGAAAAGCCAACTTGGGTTTTAAGAAAAACCCATTTCAAATATGTCATCCATGCTTTTAAATAAAACCTTTTATTTTTCTTGCCTTGGTTTTAACAAAAACCCTTCCTTGGACTTTCAAAAAACATAGTACATGCCATCATAGATCCTTTTGACATTAATGACAACATTTTAGCTTAGGGACTCAAAATGTCCAACACACGATTCACCTCAAGTCTTTCTCTTGTGGATCTAGCCTTGAGAATCGTATGTGGTAGGGCAGTTTTCCCCTCTATAAAGAGATGCATTACAAATCAACCTATTGTTCAATATGGTGTATAAATTCTTCTTTAGATAATGGCTTCCTATAAAGTTTAAGCCTATGTTCATTAACTAGTAATCTTCTTTTTGAATCATAAATAGGATTAAGTATAATTGTACCATTTCCAAATATTTCCTCAATCTCATAGGGTCCTAACCATCTTGTCCTTAGCTTACCTTGGAAATATTGGTAGCAGGAGTCAAATAGCAAGGCCCAATATCCTGGTTGAAATGTTTATGGTACAATATGTTTATCATACCATTTATTTCTTTTTTGTTGAGTTAATTTAATCATGTGTAATACCTCTAATATTCTTTCATCTAGAATGTTTAATTTTTCCAATCTAGATTTTTGTGCTTGATCCAAATTCATATCAATTTGTACCATTGTGCGAAGAGTCTCTATTTCTAATTCAATAGGCATAATAGCTTGCTTGTCATAAACCATTTCATAAGGTGATATACCTATGGTAGTTTTCCAAGTTGTATTATATGCCCATACAACTTCTTTCAATATTTCTGCCCAATCAACCTTATTAATAGCTACAGTTTTTGTTATTATCTTTTCAAGTTCCTTATTTGTAACTTCTACCTATCCATTAGCTTGAGGTTGCTATGGTGAAGTTTTTATATGTTTTATTTGATATATTTTAACAAAATGGTCAGTTAATTTGGATATAATTTGAGACCTATGGTCTAAAACTAGTTCTCTAGGTGCTCCAAAGTGTTGCATGATATGTGAGTAAATAAATTCAGAAACTAGTTCATCTTGTGCTCATGGCAAGGCTTTACTTTAGCCCACTTGGTGACGTAATCCATGCACACAAGTATGTGTTTATTTCCTACAATTGGAAGATCTATTGGCCCAACAAAATCAATCCCCCATTTCTAGAATGGTTCAAACATTATTTGTGGGATCAAAGGCATCTCCATTATATGTGTAGGTTTACTAGCCCTTTGACAAGCATCACATCTATCAATAAATTTATGGGTATCCTTATTCATAGTAGGCCAATAATAACATGTTTGGAGTATTTTACTAGTTGTTCTTTAGGTTGCATAATGACCTCCAAAATGTTCTTCATGTGCTGCTCTAATGATGTCATATACATCCTCTTATTGCACACATATTCTAATTACATGGTCAAGGCAAGATTTAAACAAGATTCCATTAGTCCACATATAAGAGACACTCTGATGTATTAATTTTCAATGCACATGTGATGTAAAATTTTGAGGTATTTTTCCTGTTACTGAGTAGTTTACAATATCAGCATACCAAGGAGTGAAAATAGGAAGAGCAAATAAATATTCATCTGGGAAATTATCAAAAATTAACTCATCATCATCAAATATTTGCATACAAGATAGATGATCTGCAATGACATTATATTTACCTGCTTTATCTATAATTATGATATTAAATTATTGCAATAAGAGAAGCCATATAACCACTCTTCCTCCTACTATAGCTTTATTCATTAAGTATTTAATGGCAAAGTGATCAGTGTGAAAAAATACTTCATACCTTGTTATGTAATGTTTGAACTTATTAATGGCATGGACTACAACTAAGAATTCATTTTCAGTAACCGTGTAATTAAGTTCAGCCCATGCAAATTATTACTCACATAATAGATATCATAAGGTATTATGTTCTCTAATTTTTGCAGTACTTCCCCTATTGCATATCCTAAAGCATCATAATTTATATGAAAGGGCAAGTTCCAATTTGGTTCCCTCAAATTTGGAGCTGTAATCAATTTGTTCTTTATAAATTCAAATGCTTCCTGACATACTTTAGTCCAATTAAATTCACTTTCTTTGGTTAAGATCTTAAGCATTGGAGAGGCAAATTTGCTAAAATATTTAATGAATCTATAGTAGTACCTTGCATGTCCTAAAATTGTCCTTACCTTTGTTTGTACTTTTGGAGGTTGGAGGGATTGGATAACTTAGATTTTTGTAGGATCTACTTTTACACCTTCCTCAGATATTTAATGTCCTAAAACAATATCTCCTCTCATCATCATGAAGATTTTTTCATGACTCGAAGAGAAGTTTTGTTCTTGGCATCTAACCAAATTTTTTTGTAAACTTGATAGAGCTTCTTTAAAATTGTTACCATATACTGTGAAGTCATCCATATAGACTTCTACACATTCATTAATCAAATCATTAAAAATATCTAAAATAACCCTTTGAAAAGTAGTAGGTGCATTGCATAATATGAAAGTAAAAATTTATAAGCATAGGTGCCAACAAGACATGAAAGTAGTATTTTCTTAATCATATTAAGCTATTGAGACTTGATTGTACCCACTAAAACAATCCAAAAAGTAAAAATATTTATTTTTAGCCAAGGTATCAAGAACTTGATCAATGAATGGTAAAGGAAAATAATATTTCTTTGTTACCTTATTCAATTCCCTATGATCTACACAAATCCTCCATTTACCATTTTTTTTAGGATCTACTACTAATGGTAACACCCATTGGCTATCAAAAATTAGATATATAAATCCTGCATTTAAAAGCTTAATAATCTCTTCTTGGCCTACGTATTTCATAACTAGATTTAGTATTCTCTAAGGTTGTCTCACTGGGTGGCAACCTTCTTGAATGAATATTTAGTGGGTGTAAACATTTGGATGAATCCCTTTCATATCATTATAGTTCCATGCAAATACTATTTTATGTTTTCTAAGTACTTCTATTAAATTTGATTCCTGAATTCTTGTAAGCTCATTATTAATATTTAAAGTCTTCTCAGATGTGATGTCTATATGTTTAAAATTTTCAACATTTGTATCTATTACTATTATTTCATGTTCAAGAAAATTCAACTGATAGTTATAGGGCACTAATTTATGATATTGAATTGTACTTGCTTCATCATTAGATACAACGAATTCATCTAAACAATTAGTACTTTTTTGTTCATCAAAAAGTGGTCCCAATGGTCCTTCAATTTATTATTGTAAATATTCACTTAACACATTAATTGATAAAGTCTTAATAGCATCCAAATTGTTATAAAAATCATACTAGAGTTGTTTTTAGAATCCTTTATGTAAATTTGACTCAGGAAACAGACTTAAATCTTTAGTGTGCTTCCCATTGAAAATAGTCATATTACCAAATCTACAACTAATGTAAGCATCATCTATTGCAAGCCATGGGTATCCTAGAATTAAGGGATGTCCTCCTAGATTATTCTTAGGTTGTAAGACCATGAAGTATATAGGATACTCCCATGATCTTACAAAAACTATGATGTCTTCTAATTTTCTTCTTGTTTGATAGTAGATCTGTCTACCATTTGAAGCACTATAGAGGTTGGTTGTAATTTGTATTCCCATAAATATTCTATTTTTTATTTGGTCATAATATTTATGATAGCCCATGAATCTATTAAGATATTATGCAAGGTTGTATCACCAATGTGGACTATGAATATAGGTATTCCGGTATCTGCATACTTTAGCAGTAATCTACCTTTAGTCATTATCTTTGATAATTGTCCAATAACTTAGATGGTTTGAGATTCATTATTATTTTTCCTTCTTGAATTGGATGTGAACATATTATTTATCAATTTAGAGTAGATATTGATATCCTTGATAGCTTGTAATAGAGGAATTTTAATGGTAAAATTCACTAATTATTGAAGGAAATTGAAAGTTGGTTTAGAGGGTTCTTTAGGTATTGCCAATCTTTCAGGAAATGGATTCTTTTCTTTGAGGGGTATGGATCTCTTTTTGTTTGTATGGAATATTTTATGTTGAATTTTCTATTTATTTTTCATATTTTTCTACTTTTTAAACAAGTCTTGGATAGGTTCTTCAACTTCTGTGAGAGTTAAATTATTTTCCAACACTTTTCTAGACCTCAAATAGATATGTTGGCAAGGTACCACAAATATTGAACATGTGTCATTTGTTTCATAGACATGTTGAACATTCTTGTTATTATAGGATTGGTAACTAGTTGAGCTGGTAAAGGTGGTTTCTTAGGAGGGTTGTTCATATTTTTTGGAGGTGGAAGAAGTCTATTTTGAGGCTTATTTTGAGGGGCTTGTCCCTTAATCTGGTTTTGGAAATTTTGTTGTTGGGGTGGAATTCTAGACCAGCTAGGTCCTCGATTATATTGACCATTCATGTTTTAACTAGGCATATTCTAACATGACATTCATTGAGTCTATGGAGGTGGAATTCCATATGTATTGGCCATAAATTAGGCTATGGAGGTATATTCCAGTCGTGGTTATTTGGGTATGGGTTCCAATTTGCCTAATTTGATGCATTTGACCACTGGTTAGGTATTTTTTGGTTGATATAATTGGAATTTAACCAATTAGATTGACCATTGAATGGTTCATTTCTTCTTTGAGCTAAAAAATAAACATCTTTTTCCTCTTCAAATTCATGTTCTCTTATAATAGATTTCACAGTTGAAATATAATTACAGTTTTCAACACTATAATTTTTGTCACAACTTTTACAAGCAAAATATTGGAAATATTTATATTGTTGAGAGGCCATTCCCTCAAGTTGTGTATTTTCCTACATCTATGATAGTATATCTCCTCAATATCTTGTTCTTTTGGTTTTTTATCCATGAGGTCAAGAGATGTAGTTAATGTACTTAATAAATCAATTTTTAGACTTTCCAACATATAACCAATTTTTGCCCTTGTCACTCCTCCACTTGTGGATGAGTATTTTTTGTTCCTAAGAGGCTTATTCCTTGAATAAATTCTACAAAGATTCATAGTCTCTTAAAATTCCATTAGATGAATATCCCCTTTGGCCATAATATTTAGAACATTAAGGACGTATTATTTTAACCCTTTTAGAAAGTGTTCTTTCAAGACTTATTCATCTAAATCAATATTCACTCTAGATCCTATAAACCAAAATATTTCAATATAATCCTCAAGGGATTATTCTTCTTGTTGGTTCATACTAAATAGCTCAGCTTTCTTGTCCCTAACTCTAATGTAATCCTAATATATTTCAAGGAATAAATCTTTTAATCCATGATCTCCATCCCATTGGTTGCAAACACTTTCTCCTAGACCCATAAACCATCTTAAATTTGCATCCTTAATAGTATATGGAAATAGTCATAGCTTTTGTTCATCCGTGGTCTAAAAATAGGCTTGACACACCACTTCAAACTCAAAAATAAAAGCATCAGGATTCTTATATGGTTTCCTATGGAAGGTAGGTAGAATATAAATGAAGACCAGCTTCGGTTCTCTTGTTAACCTGTCTACTCGAGGAAGAATTGGGAAGACAAAAAATTTTCTTTGCCTACTTATCCAATTCTCCACTTCTCCATTATCATTTTTCCTTTGCCAATTCTTCCTTCATTTTCCATCTATTTTCCCATGTTCACTAGTTTCGTCATCCATGACTGATTGAAGAAATAATAATATTGGACTAGGTATAGGTTCAAAAAATATATCCAAAGGATCTATATGATTATCAAGTTCAAGTTTCGATAATAAGAATGATTCAAGATTTTGATTTAGTAGAGTCAATGGTAGCTCAACTTGTCCTTTTAGTGAATCCTTAGTTACCACAATCTCAGTTTCTTTGAATCTAGTAATATCAGGCACTTATTGTTTTTATTATTTATATATTTTAATGAATCTTCCTTTTGAATCTCTAGGTCTACTCATAAATTTTGAAACTCCTACTCTTTACAATAAGAATCATTCATTCCTCCTTAAATAGTTTATGAATATCATTAATAGGTTCCAACTGTTCATGGGTCGTGAAATGTTCTTCCTCAAATTCAAAATTATTTTTCACAAGAAGAATTAGTTGAACAATAAAAATTTATTTTCATTTGAGATAGGATTTTCAAACTTTAACTTGTAATGCAAATTGTGGCACAATTATCTAAAGTGCATGATTCTAGGAGTTTTTTTGTATATTATATTGTATTATAGATTTACTTCTTTATCTTCTATGTCTACTACGAAATTGTGGATAGCAAGGGGATCCTCAAAGTATTGCCCCCAAGAATATGTAGTTGAATTTACACTTGCTCTCCTATCTCCTAGCCAATGTTCACAACTCCTCACAAGATGAAGATAAGGTGAATAATAATCTGGCTCTAAGGCTTTAATTATATCAATCCTCGCAATGTTACTCAGTTCTTGTGTTCTTTTTCTAATGAGATCAAGATGCTTCCACATATAGTCCCACTATTTTTCAGATGACCTATGTATTTGTTCAAAAATTAGGTTTATTTCTTGTTCTAGAAACAATTTTCTGAGGTCTATTAATGCAGACTGAAAATAGATTTTTACCATTTAGCAAATTTTACTTCTCCTTTTTCTTTTATTTTATTTTTTTCTTTGTTTCAATTTACAAAATGCAACTTTTAGAAAATAAATTTTAAGTATAACAGTCTTACAATTATTAAGACCAGGTCTAAAATTTACAACCAGTATTTACATAGTAAGGGAAAGTAAATTACTATTCTAAAATTGTTCTTACTTCCACTAAAATCAGGTTTGAAATCCATAGCCAATTTTAGCATAGTAAGGGAAAGTAAAGTGTTGTTGTTACTACTTTATTTTAAGGAACACTTTAGTATGAACTTGTTGCACCTATTGCTTGTTTTCACAAGTTAAAAAACCGAGATATAAGTAGATAATCACCACACTATGTTGAAAAGTAAATTTATTGAAAATAAAAGTGCTAAAATAAAATGTTAAATTGTTGTTACTACTTGATTTTAAGGAACACTTTGGTATGAACTTGTCGCACCTACTACTTGTTTTCACAAGTTAAAGAACCCATACCTAAGTAAGTAACAACAACCATCCAATGCTTTGAAAACAAATTTACTAAAAATAAAAATGCTAACTAGGAAAGCAGTAAAATTGATCCTAAGAAAATGGAACCTGGAAGTTGTGTGACCTCGGGAAGCATACACTGATGAGGCTAAGAATTGCCTCATTCATGGACTGATTTGGATATGTCATAAACTCATTTATAAACCTTATGCTATGTTTTTATGCTAATTTTTATGATTGAATGCATTATGTATTAATATTTACATGTTTGAATGTTCAAGAGCACAGTACTCTATTTTGACCATTTTTTGCATTTATTTGCACTATTTCAGCTGATTTACTTAGCAAATAAAAGTATATTTGAAATAAGTAGTGATGTGTACTGATGTGTATCCTATTATAGTGGCATTTTAATTATTTTACTTGCTTACTAACCAGTTTAAATTGCAAAAAGACTCCAAACTGCTATGAATATGCAAAAAATATGAAACACCAAATTTTGACCATATAAATTCTAGCCAACTATCCATAAATAGCATGGATTGGAATTTGTCAACTACAGTGTGTAAAACCTATAGAAGTGGTCTTCTGAGAATTTAGAGGGACTCAAACCTACTTTCTGAGCATCTAGAATGTGGATAAGCGTCAATTTAATTGCACTGCCCGATATTTTGGAGTAGCTTCGGAATGAGCGAAGTAGGGCCAGTTCTGGTAAAAAGGTAAACAGAATGCTCAAAATAGTGGGGAATGAAAATTTAGGATTGGATATAGTTGTTTGAGATTTTTTATCATCTCTTCCACTCATTTCCACCAACAACAAGGGATAATGAAGATGTTGCAGTAGAACAGTTTCCTGTATTTCAGGAAAACAGTTTCAGAACAATTGTTGAATCATTGAAAAATAACAACAGAATGGATTGTAGGCATATCACATGTCATAAATTATTATAAATTATATGATTCTATGTTTTTTGAACATATACAGATAGAATATAAAATAAACCTAGAGCATATAGTTGTTAAGTTGTAGCAAAACAACAATTTAGCAAGATTTTCCTGCAAGGTTGTAATGTTGTGTGACAGTCAATAAAGTGTAGTATTTCCATCCATTTGTTATTTTGCAAGAATATGTGAGCATGGGGTATTTAGCAGTATTATTTCACATTCTTTTGGATCAGGGAGCAAGGGCCACTTCCAGGCTCAGAGGAAGGACTAATTATTGATAAGTTTTTTTGTGAACTTTTGCTGCTGCAAATTAGCAAAAAACTTGGCAGTTTCTATTTCTTGTTTACTAATTGTGTTTACTAGTATTTTTAGTTTATATTTTCATAATAGATGTGTGTGTTTATCAACTGAATCAATAACATTGACTTAGAATTTACAACATTTGTGGTTTTCCCTATTTTCAGCAATTATTCCCAACTTCTTGGTATTTCCATTTTGTTGAATGATTATCAGCTTGAGTATTTTCAATTTTGTAATATTTTCTTTCCTATCATTCCATTTCTACAAATGTAATTAGGTTTCATTATTTGCAATCTTTTCATTCATGTTATTTCAATTCTGTAAGAGTAATCATGTTTTTCATTTTTTGTAAACTTTCCATTTCTGTAATTTTACTTCTGAAAGTGTAATTAGAATTCAAATTCAGTTCATAGGATTAGAAGTGACACCAAAAACCCCAAATCTAACTTGTCCCACCAATAAATCTAGTTTCTTGAATGAATTAATTTTTAGCTGCCTATTTTTGCCTTCGTATAGAGTCTTGGACACTGCCCTAGATTGACAAAAATTAAAGATAAATGATGTGATTTATGACACTCGTTATTTTTGGCACCATTACCGAGGAACCTAGGTTTTGTTAGGAGAAGTAAATTAGTCCAAGAATTTTTATCTTGATACAACTAATAGTTCTTGGAAACTTGTACTTCAATTCATTTAGCAAATGAGCATGAATGCATAGGCCAAGAGATGAAAGAGGGAGGTTTATCAAAACTGACTCTTTCCTAGAAAGGCATTCTTCATGATCAGGATAAGACTTTCCTATGTATGAAATCCCTGAAAGACTTAAAATAGGATCATCTTCTTCATCAGCTAAAATTTTGGGATCTCTGGAAGAGGAACTCTTAGAAGCACTTACTTCTAGACATACCCCTAAGTCTCGTCCATTCGAATAGATTGCAAAAGTCAAAAGTGATGGAGAAACTATGGTAGAAGAACATGATAGGGATGTTATAGTCCAAGCTGAAAATCCTACTAGGACTTTTGAATATCCTATTTGGTTGAATCCTACTCAAAATGCTCCTATGAAAATAATTTCACCTTTAGTATTTCCAACCTTTAGGGGAATTGTCTTTGAGGATCTTGACCAATTCTTGTTTGAATTTAAGGTTATGTGTCAAACTTATGATTATGTAAATGACAACCAAAAACTAAAATTGTTTCCCTATACACTCAAATATGCAGCTTTACACTGATTTATGAGTCTTGAACTTGATTCAATCCGCACTTGGGATCAAATGGAAATTGCATTCTTGGATAAGTATCAGGAGTATTGTAGAGTGTGAAATAGAAAAGATAAATTATTTCGGATTAAACAAGAATAAGATGAGAATTTGAAGGACTATCTTGATAGGTTTACCTTTATTCAAAAGAGATGTGGTCCTGTAGAACCAGACTTTTTAAAAACCATATTTTTGAGAGGTTTACAGGATGACTCTAGGGAAGTATTAGACCTAATGAGAAAAGGAGATATGAACACCCTTGAGATTGATGAAATCGTAGGATTATGCAAAAATTATTCTCACACTAGGAAAAGAAGAAAGAAGTGGAATTCTAATAACAATGATATAAAATAATTGATGGAAGAAATGGCTAACATGAAAACTGATATTCTTGTCCAATTAAATTTTGCATTAGAGGAAAGAAATGCAAAATCCAACTCTACACCACCCTTGGCTATCTATTTCCAAAGATGTAGAAGAAAGCATGCTTTACAATTTTTTTTTTTGGTAGATAAGATACTATAGCATTGATACCGGGTTTTACAGGTTGACCCAAAACCTTTTACAAAAATCAGCCCAGGGCTTTTTATGAACATATCCTTACTAAGGATCCTATATATGTAAAATCTACATGTCACCAAAGCCATTACATCCGGTAAGGCACATAGCTTGTTATCAAAAAGAAACTTCCCATACAACATTTTGGGTATACCCCGAGAAAACACACATGCATCATAATTACAAAAAAGAAACAGACACAAATCCCTTCCTTGAGACAATGGAGAAACAAAAAGCTATAGACACACATAGCAGAGTACTAAAAAAAACTCCCACAAGCTCTGTATTGATAGTTACTCTTAATAATTCTTTTGTAATTGCTTTCTTCCGTATATGACATGCTTTGGTACCACATACTATCTTGGCTAATCAGCCTTGGAGAAGTGAACCTACTGGCTAGATTTATGATGGTGGCTATCTGGTGGTCAATGTGGATTTGGTTCGAAGTCTTATATTGTCGTTTCTTTCCTTCCTTGTGATTATCAACCAACCTCAAATTACTAAGACAACTAGGAGTCATGTTATCTGACATGTGACTATTCCCATTAGTCTTTGTGGTATTTCAAAGCAGCATCCATGAAGACTGACAGCTCAGATAATTTTTATTGTTAGTCCAATTCAAAAAAGATATGGGAATACTCCTAGCCTTCGAACTTACAATGCCTTCCTTATTGGTAAATTTGACTATCATTCTTGTAATTCTTGTTGAATAAGCTCCTCTACTTCACTGGGGATACTGTGTTCCCATTTGAAAAGACCATCACCATCGAAACACAAATTGGCCAGCTTATCAGCAATTTTGTTAGCTTCTCGAAAGACATGTTGGAAACAAAACCTATATCTCATATATTTGTAGCATTTGTTAAAAGGAGCATGTGACTGATAAATATTTTTTGTTGCCACAACTCAAAAATATTTTGGAAACCTAGACTTAAGAACTTAATGTTATTGGGCAAAGGTAATGAGGCAAATTTTCACAATATCAAAATGCTCCTAGTTTTCCCATGGTTTGGGGACAAAATCCTTGGAATATGCCATGGGGATATGTAGAACTACCCACACAAACTTGGATAAATCCTCTTGGATAGCTCCTCAATACTGGTCACACTCTGGTTGGATTAATCTACCTTGGACATAGAATCAACAACATGGACAAATATAGGAGTAACAATACCCATAATATCAAGGGCAACAAAGATATCAAGGACAAACTCAAAACTTGATGCCTGCTTCTAATCAAAAATTTCAAGGAATAATACAATCACAATAAGCACAATCGGTAAAACAACCTCCACTTCCAACTCAACCTGTGGCTAACCCAAATAATACAAGACAGGCAGCCCCTGTCTATGGAGCTGAATCTGAAGAAACTACTGCAGTTCATATACTTGATTGTAGTAATATCCAATTACATTCAAGAAATATATTATCTAACCCTATTCCACCCACCATTGAATAAATTTATGGAAAACAAGAATCTCCAAGTTCAGAATAGTTGCAAACATCCTTGGAAAAGGAAAAAGAAAAAATAGAAAATGTGCAGGTAAAAAATGTACCCCCTTCAGGAGTGGTACCATATCCTGAAAGATTTGATAATACTGTAACTATCCTTGAATCATAATTAGTCACAAAGCTTAATAAAATGACTATATCCCTTCTTGCGTTGAAAGAAATAAATGATGTGCCATTAATCAATAAAATAGTTCAGGAGTTATGTATCAAAAGACCTGGCAGAAAGAAGAAGTCCTTTCCTAAAATTGTGCAAGTAGAAGGGAATTTGGTTGACCTATTATCTAGAAAACTTGTTCTTCCAAAGTATAGTGATCTAGGAAGTCCAGTTGTCACAATCACTATTGGGCTAGTGAAAATTCAAAATGTGTTGATTGATTTTGGAGTTACAATTAATGTAATGACTAAAGACACAATGCAAAAATTGTAGCTCAATAATCTCAATCCTACAACTACAGTGTTAGAGATGGCTGATAGATTATTTGCAAAACTAGAGTGAATACTGGAATACATTTCTATAGAAGTCTCTTCTTGGGAATATCCTATAGATTTCCTAGTATTGCAACCTAGAAATTCAGCCAATGGCTATCCCATCATTCTAGGATGACCTTGGCTTACCACTGCAACTACTTTTATAGACTACAGATTTGGGGAAATGACTATTTCAAATGGCATTGATCTTAAAAAAATTTCCCTTTATCCTCCTGCCCAACCTTCAATAAATTTTTCTGGATAGATATGATTTACTGAATCTGATGAAGAACAGGAAGAAATTGTTTCCACCCTGGCTACAATAATAGTAAAGGAACACATTAAGAAAATAAACTCACAAGAAAGAGAAAATTTTGAGGATGAGACTATCCTCGTTGAGACATTACAAGAACAAGGTCTTAAATATGATCAAAATATTGTTCATCACTTACTGTGGAAAGATGAAGAACAAACCTCAGAACACCTTCCATCCATTCCAATACAAGAAATTTCTTTCACATTGCCACATGGATGGCATCATCATATTATTACCTCTTTCACATGTCCTATGTAGGAATTGATCCCATAAATAATTATTTTTGAAATAGAATCAAGAGTATTTCATACTCTTCAACCACACCATTGTCCATTAAATTCTTTAATCAACAAGTATGGAGCAGTCAATTATGTTCATCTGGGGATAAAACAAATTGAGGTACAGCCAGGTAAAGTTTTGAATATTAATAGTTGGCTGACTAATGAACAAGATACAAAATTATTTGTTGTTCTACAAAAACATGTTCAAGCCTTTTCTTGGAGTTACAAGGATATATCAGGAATTTACCCTGATGTTTGTACACATAGGATATATACTGAAGATGATAAACCTGTGAGACAACCTCAAAGACATTTGAATCCTACTCTGAAAGATATTTTCAAGGAAGAAATTAAAAAAAATTTATATGTAGGGTTCATTTATCAAATTTTAGATATTCGGTGGGTTTCTCCATTGGTGATTGTTCCAAAGAAAAATGGGAAAATGAGAGTGTGTAGATTACAGAGAGTTAAACAAGGTCACACATAAGGACCATTTTCCATTACCATTCATAGACCAAGTGTTAGATGCCCTTGTTGGAAATAATTGCTTTTGTTTTATTGATGGTTTTAGTGGATATAATAAAATACAAGTTGCACCAAAATACCAGGAGAAAACAACTTTCACATGCCCTTGGGGAACATTTTATTATAGGGTTTTATGTTTTGGTTTATGTAATGCTCCAAAAAAAATTCAATGAGTTGTTTTGGCCATATTCTTTGTTTTAACAAATGAAAGTGTGGAAATCTACATGGATGATTTCACAATATATGTAGAAACTTTTGATTATACACTGGAACACCTTGAAAAAATTTTAACACATTGTGAAACATACCATTTGTCTTTAAATCCTAAAAAAATGTTTTCTGATGATGGAGGAAGAGATTGTTCATAGTCATCACATTTCCTCCCATGGGATCAAGGTTGACCCCAAGAAGGTGGAAGTCATAAAAAACATTCCTCCTCCAAAAACTCAAACTGATGTTAGGAGTTTCTTGGGACATATTGGTTTCTACCGTAGATTTATTGTAAATTTTAGCACCATATCCAATCCAATGTTTGTATTATTGACTAAGGATTCTGAATTTACTTGGTCTACAAAATTTCAAAAGTCTTTTGAAGCATTGAAATAGAATTTAACAACCCCCCCATTGTTGAGAGGTCCCAATTAGGAACTGCCATCCATATTCAGACTGATGCTTCCAGTACTGCAATTGGAGCTGCATTAGATCAAATTGAAAATGGAGGATATTATGTCATTTATTACATCAGTAAAAACTTGACAAGAGCAGAAAAAACTACACCACTATTGAGAAGGAATTCTTAGTTGTGGTATATACTATTACTAAATTCTGACATTACATCATAGGATATCAAATTTTCATCCATACATATCATGTTGCTATTAAATACTTGATGAATAAACCTATGGTTAGTGCAAGAATTATTTGATGGTTAATACTATTGCAGGAATTTGATATCACCATAATTAATAAACCAAGGAAAGCCAATGTAGTGGTAGATTTTGTGTCAAGATTGCCAAACACAGACACAGGTGAATTGGTTGAAGATGCTTTTCCTGATGAAAATTTATTTGTTATTTCTATGCAATCTCCATGGTTTACATATATAGCCAATTACTTGGCTACAGGGAAAGTTCCTCCTCACTTCACTTCTAAATAAAATAAATAGTTAATCAAGCAAAGCTCTTCTTTCAAATGGATAGGGGGTCTACTTTTTAAATGTAGTCCTGACCATGTCTTATGCAGGTGCATCCACAAGGATGAAGTATATGACATTCTTCGTGCATACCATGATGAACCATCAAGAGGACATTACTTAGTAAAGAGTACAATTCAAAAAATCTTAGGTACTAGTTATTATCGACCATCTCTGGATAAGGATGTGAAAAATTATGTCAAACATTGTGATGAATGCCAAAGAATAGGAAAACCTACCTATACAACTGAAATGCCATTGCAACCTCAAGTAGGCTTAGAACCATTTGAAAGGTGGGGGTTGGATTTTGTAGGACCTATTGATCCACCTTCTCAAGGAAAGGTGCATATTTTGGTATGTATTGATTATGTGACTAAATGGGTTGAAGTGTGTGCCTTTAAACATGCTCGTGAAGAAAAGGTTGTTGATTTCCAAAATATACAAATTTTTATATGTTTTGGAGCCCCACATTCTATCACTATAGATAAAGGACCTCAATTTACATCAAAGGTTATTGAAGCCTTTAGTAAAATATATGAAATTAAGCACATAAAATCTTCACCTTATCACCCTCAAGCAAATGGTCAAGTTGAATTCACAAATCGGGAATTAGAAAGAATCTTAACCAAAATAGTAGCTTCCCACAAGAGGAATTGGATGGATAAACTACCTGAAGTAGTTTGGGATTATAACACTACCTGGAAATCCACCACAGGATTTACACCTTGTGAATTTTTTTATGATAAAAATCCTCTTTTGCCTATTGAGTTTAAATTACTAACACTTCGAACTACCTTGGAAGTTGGTATTGACTTGTCATAGGCACAATAAGATATGATTCTGTAGCTCAATGCATTAGATGAACTATGCATGGAGGCATTGTATTAAATTGAGATGATTCAAGCACAACGGAAGTTGTGGCATGGTAGTCACATTCAGTAATGGGAATTTTAGCAAGGTGGGACTCCCGCTATGAAAATTTTCTTGAGAAATTACAAACCAAGTGGCTTGGACCTTATCTAATTGAAGAAGTATTTGGAAATGGAGTTGTTCATTTGTGTCCCATTGATGATTTACGAAGGAATTTAATGGTTAATGGACATTGTATCTCAATGTACCATGAACCACTGACTAAGGATGAATATCTAAAGCAAGTGGAGCAATTGGATATAAACATGATGGAAGGAACTACCTCTTCCATAAAATATTTAGAAAAATGATAAAAAAAGTTAATAAAAAATATATATTCAGAAAGTGAAAACCTCCTAGGAGGCACTTCTGAATTGGCTTGCCTGAAAATCGGTTTTCTAGTATGTTTGCCTTGTTGGTATCACAATCATTGTTTCATATTTTTTCAGACTGCACCTGTATTATTTCGTAGAAGAGCCAGCTGGTAGTCAGTAGAAATAGACATTTGTACAAATATAGATAAGTGGTTAAATCAGGTATGTGCCCTTTGCATTTTAATCATTGTAGATATTTAGTATGTAGTGTGTAAAAATCACTAGTTAGTATAAAGCATTCATAAGGTTTGGTAAAATCCAAAAGTTATCCATCTAGTTAAGGGAAGGCAAAAAAATTCCATGTTGTCTTAAGGGGATGGAAGAAACAGAAGAATTGAAAAATTGCAGATAGTAAAGCTTGTTCTGGGAGGAAGGTGTGTAGAGCTTCAAAATGATGTTAAGCTCTAGAATAAGAATATTGTTTAAAATAGAAAGCAACTTCAGAATGAAAAAGGTTTGCACTTTGAAATGAGGAAGGGTTTGACCTTCGAAATAAAGCAGTGTTCATACTTCGAAATGAAAAATAAAATTTGAGATGAACAGAGGTAAACTTGGAATACCACATGACATAAGGTTGTTTTAATTCCACCGTTCAAATATGGGAACAAATTCAAGGCATAGGTTTCAAATTTACAATTGGAAGGATGTATTTGGAACCACTGCATGCTTTGGTTTTGCATAATCATCGGCACATGCAACAAAGCACTTTGACAAACATAAACCTTGCAAATCGTGCATGTTATAACCAACGACCAACTGCCAACTCAACAAGACATAACTAATTAATAGATAATAAAAAGAATGGATAATTTGATTTTCTACATGGAATGAACATCTACCACGTGCCTGGTAAAATGGATTTGGTTTTTTGTAATCTTCAACACGTTCCGAAGTTGGTTCCTGTGCTCAAAAAATTAATTTCCATATCTGAAAAATAATTGCAATTATTGTATCACCCCTCAAACAAAAATCATCGATTTAAAACTAGATAAAAAACTATTGCAAGAAAATTTAGAACAAAGGGAAATCTAAATATGGGGAAAAATAATAAAGCTAAACCAAAAAATGCTAGTTATCTACAAAGGGGTACTGAGTCATTACAAATTTTTATAGAAGGATGGTTGATGTTGTTTCTGAACAAGTTTTATGGGTATTCTAAATGATTTACGATAGAGTTTGCATGAACTTTCAGGAACAACCAGGCTAGCATCAGTGGCATGGCAATCCAAGTAGCACCTAAAATCTTAAGCTAAATCACTGAATTACCTTTGCAAGGGTTACAAATTTTAAAAGTTGGTAAAAATACCCTAATAGAAATAGTTAATTAGTTTAGAGAAGAAGGGGATAAACCAATTGAGTTTTAAATGAATAATAATATTTGCAAAGGGGTAAAACAAACCAGTTTACAACACCCTTGGGAGGAAGTAGTTGTATGGGTAATCAAAATTTTCACCTGTGAAGGGCAATTTGTTGTGTTGTCTGGACACCATATTAAAATTCTGAATCATTTAAGGCATGGTAGCCAAAAACCTGAATTTAGGGTAAACTTTCCCCTATATCTGCACCAGGAATTAAAAAGTATGATTAAAATTTACCAAGAAGGGAAAGAAACCCCTAAACATCATGGGCTAATTAAACTTATCTATAAACACCATTTTAGGGGTAACCCTAGGAGTTTTGATAGGTTTTTCTCCTCTTGGAATGAACTAGTTGGTAAAGAAAGCGAAGAGGAAGCAGAGGATGAAAGCCCTAAAACTAATGAAGAATATGAAAGCCCTAAAAACCCTAAAAATAATGAAGAGGAGGCAAGGGATGAAGCTTCTGAAGATGAAATTCCCTCTTCACCACAAGGACCTCCATCTGCTAGGACTAGGAAACAAAGAGAAAGAAAATCTAAAACTAGTCTTGTAGAAAAGAGGAGGAAAGTAACATTCTTTGAAGATGTAATTGTTTTTTCGGTATAGAACAATAAATAGCCAGGGAGTTCAAGTAGGTAAACATATACCGAGGAGGCGACATCTCCATCTGGGACATAATCTACTCCAGAATTGTCAAAATCTACTCCAAAATCCACCAAAAACACAAAAGGAAGTAGTCTACCCTTGGATTGCGAAGGTCCTCTTGACTTCACAAGGATAAAACAATTGAAAAGGTAGTGGATGTGGAAGCATTATCGCCATGATGAAAAAGCCCTAGAAAACTACCTCAACAAATGAATGAAGATCAAATGGAACACCCTGATACATCTACTAAAGACACACAGTAGGGGGAAATATTTGTAGATGTAGGTATAGAGGATACAAGTATAGATACAGAAATACCTGCAATGGATATCCCACCTGCTCATTCTTCTGATTCTGAAGTAGAGTCCATAGCAGAGGAAGAGGAGGATATACAAGAATAGTTACGTGCTGCTAGAAGTGTCATTAGGACACATATGGGGTGGATTGAACAAAATGAGACCTCTATCAAAGAAAAAGATAAATAAATTGTTGATCTGCAGTAGGAGGTAGATGAGCTCAAGTCTAAGTTATCAAATCTGGAGCCCCAACCTACATAATCTGAATCTGAAGATGATTTGGTCAAAATTTTGTTGGAGTTAGCAGAACAGAACATAGAATAAGCCATACCTGAGGAAGGATCACCTATAATAGGGGTTGAAATAGATGTGTCAAAAACACAGATATATCAGCATGATGTAATTATGCTAGAACATGAAGTTTCAGGAGCTTCTGCAGAATATTCTAAAGTTGTACACTCTGATAACTTGCAACAACAAGAGGCACAAACACCATAAGAAGTAGTAGATTTCAGTGAGAAAAGGGGAGTGCAGGATCAGGTAAATGTGCATTCCCATAAATTTTCTATTGCAATAATTCCATATGATTCACCTCAAGTTGAAACAATAGAAATTAGGGTGCAAGTGGATTTACTTCCACAAGTGCAGTAGATAATAAGACCTCCACAAACCGTTACACTGACAAAATATAATGAGGATATAGCACACTGGGTGCTTAAGTGTCAAATAATGGAGGCACATATTTCATATTTAAAACTATTGGAACAAAATCTTGATACCCAAAATGCAAAAATAAATGAGTTGTAGGGACAGGTACAATATCTTTGCCAGGCTATAGAATACCTAGTCCAGTGTAGAAGACCAGCAAGATTTTATAGTTTGATCTTGAAAGAGAAGTACCTCCGCTAGCAAGTGATGAGGATTGGTTCCAATCTCACTTATAAAATAGACACTACTAAGGAATTTTTAGAAGCATATTTGCACAATCCATAAGAACAGAAGAATTTGATGTGTGAACTATTCCTACACCAATTTCTCATGCCAAAAAATATGACATTTCTACCACACATTTTCATAGGGGATATTTAGTTGAGAGATTTTATGTCCACCCTACGAAATCAATTGTATTGGGATCAGGAGAAAAGGGTAAGTAAAGAAGTTGAATTAAAAGTTGAGCTGCTGCTAAGACTAGTCCATCCCAATCACAAGACTTCCACCAATCAACATTTTACCATGATGAGAGAACAAAATATCAGGTTGGTTTATCTAAACAATCTTAATGATTGTATATCCAGTTTTCAAAAATCTTGTGCAGAATATTTTAAAAATGATTTATTAGCTTGTTAGGTTAGATGGGGAGAATTACCAATATAACTACATAAAATAGAACCCATCTACCCAACAATCTATTATGGTCCAGAAGAACAGTAGAAGGTATAATACAGACCATCTTAGAAGTGAAAGATCATTGGATAGGTTTGAGGTATAGAATGCCTACTGTGGTAACCCTTGTTCCTTACTTCTTTGACAATGATCCTCAACCAGATGAGCAGTTTAAATATTGGCTCAAGAAACTACAAGAAACTAGAGGATACTATAAAGGAAAATTGTGGAGATATCAAGAAAAACATTTGAACATATTTCTTTGTACTTTTGTGGCCTTGCAAAATGCATGAGGACATTCATTAGAATAGGTTGGGGGAAAAATGATGAGGCCAGGAATTGCCTCATTCATGGACTGATTTGGATATGTCATAAACTCCTTTATAAACCTTATGCTATGTTTTTATGCTAATTTTGATGATTGAATGCATTATGTATTAATATTTACATGTTTGAATGTTCAGGAGCACAATACTCTATTTTGACCATTTTCTGCATTTATTTACATTGTTTCAGTTGATTTACTTAGCAAATAAAAGTATATTTGAAATAAGTAGTGATGTGTACTGATGTGTATCATATTCTAGTGGTATTTTAATTACTGTCCTTACTTCCTAACCAGTTTAAATTGCAAAAATGTGCCAAACTGTTGTGACTATGCAAAAAATATGAAACATAGAATTTTGACCATATAAATTCCAGCCAGCTGTCCATAAATAGCATGGCTTGGAATTTGTCAACTCTAGTGTGTAAAACCTATAGAAGTGGTCTTCTAAGGACTTAGGTGGACTTACTAGTTGGTCAAAACTTCTTTCCTAAGTATCTAGCATGTGGATAAACATCAAGTTAATTGCACTACCTGATATTTCGGAGCAGCTCCGAAATGAGCGGAGCAAGGCCAATTTTGGTCAAAAAGGTAAACAGAATGCTCAAAATAGTGGGGAATGAAAAGTTAGGAGTGGATATAGTTGTTTGAGATTTTTTATCATCTCTTCCAATCATTTCCACCAATGGAGGATGCACAACAAGAGATAATGAAGATGTTCCAGTAGAACAGTTTCCTGCATTTTAGGAAAATAGTTTTAGAACAGTTGTTGAATCATTGAAAAATAAAAACATAATGGATTGTAGGAATAGCACATCTCATAAATTATTATAAATAATACGCTTCTATTTTGGTTGAGCATATAGAGATAGAAAATAAAATAAACCTAGAGCAGATAGTTGTTAAGTTGTAGCAGAACAACAATATAACAGGATTTTCCTGCAAGGTTGTAATGTTGTATGACAATTAATAAAGTGTTATTTTTCCATCCATTTGTTATTTTGCAAGAATATGTGAGCATGGAGTAGTTATCAGTATTATTTCACCTTCTTCTAGATCAGGGAGCAAGGGCTACTTCCAGGCTCAAAGGACAAACTAATTACTGACAGGTTTTTTGTGAACTTTTGTTGCTGCAAATTAGTAAAAAACTTGGTAATTTCTATTTCTTGTTTACTAACTGTGTTTACTAGTATTTGTAGTTTTTATTTTCATAATAGATGTGTGTGTTTGTCAGCTGACTCAATAGCATAGACTTGGAATTTACAACATTTGTGGTTTTCCCCTATTTTTCAATAATTATTCCCAACTTCTTGGTATTTTCATTTTGTTGAATGATTATCAACTTATGTATTTCAATTCTGTAATATTTTCATTCCTATAATTCCAATTCTGCAAATGTAATTAGGTTTCATTGTTTGCAATATTTTCATTCCTGTTATTTCAATTCTTCAAGATTAATCAAGTTTTCATTTTTTGCAAACTTTCCATTTCTGTAATTTTACTTCTGCAAGTGTAATTAGAATTCAAATTCAGTTCATAGGATTAGAAGTGACACCAAAAACCCCAAAGCTAACTTGTCCCACCAATAAAGCCAATTTCTTGAATGAGCTGATTTTTAGTTGCCTATTTTTGCTATCATATATAGCCTTGGACACCACCCTAGATTGACAAAACTTAAAGATAAATGATGTGATTTACGACACTCATCACGCACCATGCTTATGCTACTATTCTACTTGTGATATATTATATCAAATAAAATAACTTAAAGCAATAGATAACATAACACAAAAATGATGAAATAAATAAAGATCTTTTATTAATAATCTCTTTGGCAAATCCCAGTTACATATCGATCCCTCTAAGGGATACCCAGTTTCGATACAATAAATTACAAGCAGAAAAAACGATGCACAATAATGATGTCCTCTTGCACAAGGGTGGTACGCTTCCACATGCCTCTCAATATCACACACAAACTTGTATGAGGGCTTACATATGTCTCCTTCTCCTTCTCTCGCCTTGGAGGGATCTTATGCTCTGGATGCCCTGAATCATTCCTATAGACATGTAACCTGCATGCATAGAAATAACATAACACTATCATTAGTACATGTCACCTCTGCAAAAGAGGCTTTTATTAGCATATATGATAAACTAGATAAATAATCATGATTATATTAAAATGCAAGCATAAACTAAGCATTAAATGCATAGAAAACTCAGAAATACGATGTAAATATGGTAATGAAAACAGATCTATGCTAGAACTAATTAATAAATTAAGCAATGATGGATCTAAGATAGAACAAAGTAAAATAATGTCTAATGGCCTAAGATATTTTTGTGGGCCACTGTCCGAGACAACGACCACGAAATGAAGCTCTTCTTCTCATGAACCAGGGGTTGTAGCACTATCTTCCTTGCTCTAATTGATGTTCAAGGGTCACTTGTTGTGTCTGGTATACTAATGGGTAGTGGAGAATAAATAGATCTAAAAGAAAATTTGTAGAAGTAGCTCAGTCAAACAACACTTCACTGCTCTTCAAAAGGGGTGTGGATTTGCTCTTTGATCGACCAGGGCTTCATTGCACAAGATTTGAATATTTACAGATCCCTTTCTTGGGTTGGGAGAGTCCATATGTAGACTCCTCTCTATTTCAGATCTAGATTTACATTTTGTCTTCTTGGAGAAGCCAAAATCCAAATTGCATGCAACTGACCATCATAGGAGGAAAGCATTAGTCACAAATTAGAATTGAAGGGGCAGTTAGAAGGAATTCTGGGAGTTCCTCACAAAAATATACTCGCAAGTAATGCAAGGTGTAGTCAAACTACATAATATGGGCCTGTATTCATGGCTAGACTGTGCATGGTGCTAGCCACTATTCAGAGTAGTGACTATATGTGGCCGATGTCAACTTCAACGGCCATATGTGGCAACCACTCTACCTGAGAGCAACTAAGCTTGGATGGGCTAGAATTACCCTTTTTGAGTGGTTAGGACCACTGTTAGATCTTGGAGAGGTCCAATATGATTCATATGGTCTTTGAATGTGTCCATATGGGTAGTATCCTAAACATGATGTGTTTTAGGTATCTATAGATGTCCCTTTTTGTGATGCATTGTGGGAAACACAACGTAGAGCAAAAATAGACCACCTAGGGTCACATTGTAGGTTGTGTGATGATTATTGATTTGATCAACATTGAATGCCCCAGTTATAAGAAAGGGCATGCATCCTAGAATTATTGCTTCCAACAGGGTGGAAGGTTTAAATTTGCAAAAGCTTGCACTTGTTCATCAGATAATCGGGTAGCTTTAGTACTACTATAGATCTAAAAGGAGGAGAGCTACAAACTTAATTGTCATGTTGGCTTTTTTTCCAAAAAAGGGTAAGCTTATGATAGTTGTTGGCAATGATTCATAAGATGAACGCAATTTGACATGATCAGGTGATATTTTGTTGATTTTATGACTACCCCCTCAAATGACGAGTCGATGAGGGAAGGACAATGAATAAAGTGACAAGTCACTTGACCAATATGAATGATTGAGACCCTTTTAGAGGTTTGCTTTGTTGTTATAGGGTAAGTCCCATATCAGGTATGATTTCAACCATTTTTAGTAATTGTACATCTCTATCCCACGGAGCGGTCCGACCGCAATGGCCTTTTTAGGGAATCAAAGTGGTAGCAATTTTATTCAAGCCTATGTGATAGCAATTCTATTCATTCTCATGGAGCAGTTCAGACACCATGGCCTTCTTTGGGATTGAAGTGAAGTTTGTCAATTCTACCATACATAATTATCCCCAAATGGCCTTATGGTATTTTACTCATCTTACCAGATTGTATGGAGCACAAGTCACTGCAACTGCCAAGTGTATAGAGTAAATAACTGAATATGAGGCTCACTTGAGATTTTGTTGTTATTTAACTTTTTGGTTATTTGAATTTTATGATGTTTTTTATTTTTGATATATTAATATCATAATGTGCAGTGTTAAAGAGAGTTTTGTTGGCTCTCCACCATGGCATGTGACATCCTCTCAACACTGTTGCATGTGCATGTGGAATGATGTCTTAGAATAAATTTGCACGATGCTGCAATTTATATTGCTTTTTATTTTGATATATGTGATTTTTTTGTTATTTGTGCACTTTTTGATTGTTTTGGACCATGAGGTATGCTTAATGGTCCATTTTTAGGTGCCTCCTACTGAGAACTTGAGTGAATTTATCTTTGTTTCCTAGCTACTGTTAGGTCCAGTGACCCCTAATTGCCTCTTCATAGCCACTGTTAGGTCCAATGAACAAAAAGTGTGGGCCGTTGATGCTAGCAGTGGCTAAGGCACAAATTGAAAATATAAAAGAATTTTAGGGTCTTAAATTTTCATTATTCTAGCTATCAATTGCATCTTTTGAGCTCTGAGTTGAGAGTGATTGTGATCTGGGATGTTGTTGAAACTAGACACCATGGCTGAGCAAGGTGAGGATTCAATGAGCATAGGAGTTGATGACTCATGGGTATCTCTCAAACCCTAGCTTGTTATTTGTTTTATTGGATAAAATGAACCTCACTAAATAACCGATAAACGAACAAAACTAAACCTACTGGCAACAAACTGAAATCGTAGGTATGCTTAGTTTTAGGTTAATTTTAGTTGGTTTAGTCTAGTTTTTAGCTTTTTGTAATTTTTTTTATTATTTTTGGCTAAGGGGGAACATCGTTGGCGTGTCACCCCATGGCCACTGATGCTCAAAGTGACCCCTAAATTGTCAAAGAGGGATTGTTGTCACCGTCAAATACCATCCTGAATTCCAATAATCAAAATTTTAACTATTGGTGGCTAGCCATGGTCGACTTCAATGGCCACTACGTGGCCATTCCTAGTGTGAGTGGCTATGCGAACTTAAGCTTATTTTTGGAATTTTGGAATTTTTAAAGGTTTTAATTGTTTTTTTTGCAATTTTGAAGTGTAGAATTTGTTTTTTTTTTTATTTTTAGGTGCATTTAGTCATTTTTTTCATAGCCTTAAGCTTATCTTAGCCAAATTCTGCATCGTTTTTGTTTTATTGCTTCATTTTGATTTTAAGTGCATTTAACTTAGGAATTTACTTTGCACTCTTAGATTTTATCTATGCAGGCTCAAGGTCCTAAATTGCTCGTGGACCTTCTGCGTAACCTGGATGACATGGAGTGGGGTTGGCTTGATGTTCATGGTCTCCAGTACGTTACTAGGCTTCTAATGATCATGTCAAATCAGGCCTACCTTACTACCCTAGCACATAGGTGGGACTATAGGACTAAAACCTTTCATCTCCCTATGGGTGAGATGACCATCACACCGAAGGATGTATACAAGATTTTATGGATCCCTTTTGATGGAGCCCCCATTGTTTCTTCCCCTAATGATTCCAAAGAGGCAGTCTTCTCAAGAGTCTTTGGAGCACATGCAACTTTTGCATTCTAGGATACCCTGTTTGGTAGTATTTCCATGGCTTGGTGGTACCGAGAGGATGTATTTTATCAGAGACATGTTGTCTTGTTGATGGTCATCTATAATATTATTTTTTTTTACTACTCTAGAGCAAGGCTCCCATGGAACCTCTTGATGATGGTTTAGGACTCAATTGATAGTGCATAACCTATCATCATGGTTTGTGGGATTGCACTGTTGGCTCAATTCTATTATGAGCTCTATAAGATCCAGTGGTGGGGATGAGCCAACATTGCTTAAAAATAACTCCTACAGATCTGGGATTGGGAGTATATCAGGGTGGACCACCTAGGAGGGTTACCTATTGAGATTACTAGCATAGCTAATGTTGCTCAGTGCTACGGATCTAGGTGGCCCCAAGAGTGTGAGGAGCACAATATTTGGTGCTTTGCAAGAGAGATCTCCTACTACACAACATCTCTAACTAGCCTGTAAGCCAAGGACATCATTTGAATGCCCTATCATGATTGCCCTGCCTGCGCAGATGCAGACAGGTTCACTACTAGGACTAGACATGACCGATGGGTTATTGACTTAAAGGATGGAATTCAAGAGTTCTTCCACTACTCTAGGGCATGCTAATAGTATGGTTTGTAGAAGTATGTACCCCTAGAGCCTATTTTCTATAGGAGGATTGTTGTAGAGAGGGATCTTCCACTACCTTGAGTTACGAAAGTTATAGAGGATGATGATCCTCCAATAGTGGATTTTGGTATTATAGATGGTAGGGTGACAAAGGCCTACACTCAGTGGTGGATCACATGTCTATGACACGATGGAGGTATATTAGGCTAGGCCTAATATGAGGTTGTTGTAGGGGAGGATCCTAATGGGCATCAAGTGCAGGCCTGAACAAAGGACTAGGAGTAGGTAGAGCAGCAGGTGGTATAGGAGTAGGTTGCTCCTAAAGAGGAGGAGGTGTAGTTAGCTCCAGAGAATTAGGAGTTCCCTCTCCATACTTAGTTGTATCGTTTAGAGGTTGATCTTCATTCAACTTAGATTAATATCTTGTAGCGGGATTCTACCATTACTGGGCTTCAGGAATAGGTTCAAATATTTGATAAGGAGAGAATTACTCTCCAAAAATAGATAGACTTTTCATAGATCAGCATAGATGAGATCATTTCTAAGAGGGATGCTACCTAGGGATAGGTTGTGCCAACTATGCTAGTGCCCCAGGGACCTAGTGGGCTAGATGTAGATGCGAATATTAGATGTCTGCATGGACTCCTATCAAAGGACTCAGAGTAGTGCACCCTAGAAAATGCTTACATACTTACACTGGAGCATGAGGTCACGCTTCAAGGAGGTCATCTACGAAATAGTCCTATGGCAATATGATCGTACAGGAGCGGGTGGAGCACATCAGGGTAGTCATTAGTGCAGCAAAGCCCTAACACTAGGACTCAGACAGAGCAGACCGTAGGGACTAGCTTCGATCATTCTCATAGGGATAGAGTCGAGGATAAAGGTGAGGCAAGGGGTGCAGGCCCATATTGATGGCTTTGATTGTACTAGCTTATTTTTTAGTGTAAGGTCAAGTTACCTACACAGTTGTAGCCTACAAGAAGTTTTATACCCTTATGTACTTATTGGACACACATATATATGATATCACTTTTGAGACTCATTATGTGTACTTGTATGTTTTTAATTTTATGTTTATGTGATGCAATATGATGATTTTATGTTATATGATGTGATGTTTTGATATGCATCTCGCTAGATGATAGATGTATGCTTTAGATTTTGTGATCTAGATGCATACATGGACTACTTGTGATGTATGCTTATATGGATGCGGTGTTATTGTTAAATGCATGTTTAAATTTTATTTTACTTGTATGCATCTAACTCATGTTGTTATGATATGATGAATGCAATGTGTGTAATGCACTCTAGACGATGATCTAATGTGAATGAACCTATATGCTTTAACCACTTTAAACATAAGGTGTGATGTGATGAGCTTTGACAATCTAATAGATGACACCACATAATGTATAAAAATCATGCATAAATAATAACTCTTATAATAAGAATTAATTATTTAAACATCCAAGTATGAGATGAGATGTTGTGATATGTATTTACTTTCTATATAAGCTTCTGTAAGTTTAAAGATATACCAAAAATAGATAGTGGCCATCTAAATATCATTGCTGACATTCATCCGATATCTATCCTATTTCACGTAGACCATTTAACGAACAAAACCTCCTAAAGAAAGTTTATGATTTGATTGATGACGTGATTTGTTGCTATTAGAGGATTTTTGAGGTTTTCCATGAGACTCAAACACCCTAATTACTTCATCAAAAGTTGTATACTGACCATATAGAGCTCCTAAAAGATAAAGTTCTTTTTATGAAGACCTAGATACTCACTATCACTGCATGTGCAAATGAATATATTAGATAAAACATAAGTATACCCCGATGCCAGGTGGGATTCATGTAGCCCATTACTGTATTTGGGATCCTCAAATGTTCATCTTGATCCTAAGTTGGACTTAGTTGGATTAGACCACTAGGTGATACAGGACACCTAAATCTAGCCCTTCCACATGTAAACATTGGTATGTATAAAAGCAGGATGCTAATGTGACAGATATATCATCGTGCGTAAGGATCACCTTATGGTTCATAAAATGCTAAGAACTCTAGGGATTCAAGTTCAATACTCCCTTATTTTATTCATATTTATTTGGGATACTTGCTCATACTTAGTGATGAAAATCACTATTTATTTTGAATTTTTGTTTTTCTTTGAGCAAGATATTTATGTAGTGATGATAATCACTGTTTATTTTGTTTTTTAATTTTGATTTGTTTGGGATTTTTTTTTGTTTTGAATAAAGAAAGGGATTTATTTGGGTATGGGGGAACTTGTCCTTTTGTCAATTCTTAGCATTTTTGAACCAATTGCATAGGGGGATGAGCAAGATAAACTTTTCACTTAAGAATACCTAGTACCACTTCACAACATTCATATTTTCCTTGTTCCAACCAGGATTTTAGTGTTTCGATTAGTGATGGGATTCTAAAATATACAAGCACTTTGAAACCAAGCCTCATCTATCAAAAGCAAAGATAACTTTCTACAAATTTTGATAAGACCACTAGGTATGGCTGAGTTACCGAAAAACCCTAGTATATTCCTTATAGAAACATGAGGGGTTGTGTTGAAAAACACAGTTACACACATGGGTTATGGATGATGATGGATTTTGATGATGCATGATTGGGATACAAATATGGTGTCGTTTGTAATATTGTGAACACAAAATACCTAATGTAAATGTAATGGATGCAAATGCCTATATGTGATGCAACTACATGAATACAAATGCGGAATGCAAATGTTTTTGTACTTTTGATTTTAAACTATTTTTGTGTTTTTATGTTTTGCTTTTGACCAAAGGGCTTATGGTGCCTTTGGGACTTTTTGTGATGTGACCAAAGGGCTTTAAGATGCCTTTGGGGCTTTTGTGAGTTTGAAAAAATGGCTTTAATGTCTTTGGGGCTTTTGTGATGTGACCAAAGGGCTTTAAGATGCCTTTGGGGATTTTTGTGATTTGACCAAAGGACTTTAAGATGCCTTTGGAGCTTTTGTGATGTGACAAAAGAGCTTTAAGATGCCTTTGGGGCCTTTTGTGATGTGACAAAAGGGATTTAATATGCCTTTGGGGATTTTTTTATTTTGATGAAAGGGATTTAATGATGAGTAGTCGTTATACCATCATTAAATCTCAAAGATCTTATCAATCCGGGGTGGTGTCCAAGGCTGTCTACGATAGAAAGTTCAAGCAGGGTTGTAGTTCAGCTCATTTGGAAGCAGCAGGTCTTATTGGTGGAATTGATTGTGTGGGGGTTTTGTGTCACTTCTACCCCTAAATTGCATAAATTTAACTTTAATCTATTTGCAAGAATGAAAAACTAATTGTTGTCTACAGAAATAAAGTCCTAATTACAATTGCTAAATTGAGACTTAATTGATTTGCAGAAGGAAAATCCTAATTACGCTTGCTAAATGAGAAACCTATTTACTTTTGCAATGATGAGATAAAACAAGTAATCAACTTCTGTCAATACTCTGAAACATAAGGTCGTCAATCTTCTGTGCAGTGTTTGACAACAAAAACAAGAATGCAGGAAATTATAGAAAACTTGTAAATTGCTGGAAATGTAAATTGCAGGGAATTGGAAAATTACTGAAAAATAAAGAAACTGATTATATCTATTGCTGATTACATCACAAATGTAAAATAGATGGATAAAAACTAAAACAAAAATCAAATACCACAAAATGCTGAAATTGACAAGTTCCACTACTTATTCTGCTGCAGCAAAATCAGGACTGAAAACCTGTCTGTTAGTCCTTCTCCTAGATTTGAAAGTGGCCGGCCTCCTTTTCCAGAAGAAGGTATAATTTCTTCTCTAAGTCTTACTCACACTCAGACATAACAAAATAAATGAAATGAAAATTGCACTTTTATTGCTTCAAAAACATAATTACAATTCTCATTGAAATCTGCTACATATCTGCAATCTGTTACAGGTCTATTATCTCTAATATGTCTAATCTCTAATCTAATATTTCTAATATCTAATATTCTTAATAGCTCAACCTATACGGGAGCTATCTTTTATAGATGCCTAAAATCTAATTACAAACATAAAATATGTTGTCCTGATATCCTGTAGAATTTCCTGGGTTTATCCTAGAAGAAGATCAAATTTGATCTTTTCCATAAATGGTGGCTTTGGATGGCAAGGACGGCAAAGTTATATGGGAGATATTTTCCCTTAACTTTCTCAACCTTATTATCCCCTTTTCCACCGCCAAAAGTCAGTCAACAAGTCAAAAAGTACATTCTGTTTTCATTCCGAAGATAAGTGGCTCATTCCGAAGATACTGCAATTCTCATTCCGAAGATCCGCTCATTCCGAAGATACTGCAATTCTCATTCCGAAGATCCGCTCATTTCGAAGATACTGCAATTCTCATTCTGAAGATCCGCTCATTCTGAAGATACTACAATTCTCATTCCGAAGATCCGCTCATTCCGAAGACACTGTGTTTTCTCATTCCGAAGATATCTGTTCATTTCGAAGACACTGTGTTCATTTCGAAGATCTTTAGAATGACCAACTGTGTTGACTCCAAATGGTTTTGGCTGCATTTCTCAGGTGTATTAGACCTCAGGGATCAGATTGCAATAGTCTTCATTCTTCCTTGGATGTGAATTCCATGCCTTGCCATTCATTGGTAGCTTGCTGGAATTTATATGGAAAAACCAGTTTTTTGCTGCACAGTAATAAGTCTTTGTACTATTTGCTGAATTTAGAGAAACTAATGCTTAATGATCATCAAAATAAGACTACTGAAATGCTGCTGTCAACCTAAGCATGAAAATATAACATAAAACTATACAAGAACTGTTAAAAATCAGAATATAATGTCCTTAACACTGCAATCATGCAAACAGTTAATACAGAGCATATTAAATCAACTTAACTAGCATATAAGATAATTCACAAGAGTTTTAGGTAGTTTTAGGCAGTTTTAACTATTTAAAACATGCTATAAATGAGGCTTATCCAGGCCTCATCATTCCCCCCAACTTATATTAATGCATGCCCTCATGCATTGCAATGGGCTATGGAGTCACAAATGTCCATACTCATATTCCATGTTTCATAGAACAATTTAGTGCCTGTGTAATTTCTCATGAAGATTTCTGATTCATTATTCAAACTGATCATCTGGTTGGGAATCCTCTTCAAAATAGGAGGGAACCAGAGTAATGCTGATGTAGTTGATTGTTCATCAACTTGTGACAGCCTGCTTTTTAGTTTCTCCACTTTCTGCTATAATTCTCTAATTTTCTTTTCATGTTTTTCAATAACATCTTTTCTTTCCTCAATCCATCTCATTTGTATTTTTATAACACTCTTGGCTGCTCTCAGTTGTTTTGTGATGTCCACCTCCTCTTCTTCGTTTGACTCAAAACCTAATACTGACAAATCAACTGCAGTTTGCTGCTCAACAATGATCTCATCCTCTGCTTCAGACCCCTACTCCTGTACAGGAGGTTCCATGAAATTATCTATGATTACATCCAAATTCTCAGTGGCTTGTTGCACTTCTATGACATCAGGGCTATCCTGTCTGGTCTTCTCTTCAATAATTTTTATCTCTTTTTGTTGGAGTCTTGCAGACCTCCTAGTCCTTAATGTATATTTTCTCTTCTTGCCCTATTTTCTTGTGGTAACAGGGGTGTAGGGATAGCTTCAAGCTCTTCACTAGTGAACTTCACTCTTATATTCTGACAGATAAATAACATCTTTAGAAAAATGAACCCTCTTCTATTTTATTTTTTTGCTATCAGTTTTAGACCCTCTCTTCTTAGTCTGTGAGTTTGATGGTTCTGTTGCTGCTGCTGGGTGCATTTCTTTTTTTGCAATAGCCTCTATAGTAGTTCCTATTTCTTCTTCTACAACAGCCTCTGTAGTAGCTATTTCTTCTTCTACAACAACCTCTGCAATAGTTGTTTCTTCTTCTGCAACAACATCTACAACATCTGTTAGGTCACTGATTTCTGGTTGCTACAGGGTTTGCTCTTGTTCTTCTTCAGAAAGAATAATTTTTTTTTCTTGTAATCATTAGCAAATATGTCTTCGAAAAGAAAATATGGCACACTTCCTTATTCTATGCTCTGAACACCTGGCCATCAATCATTGGACATCCTTGCCATCAAATTTTCTTTACTATTTTTAGCTTGTCCATTCTGCATGCAAATTTTCCCACATGAGTGGTTATTATCAATGAATGGTGGTGGCATGTTTGTTAAATCTTCATTCCAAGATTATGTTTCATTTCCTTGACTATGTCTTTTTCTCCCTCCTTGGATGCCACGTGGAAACATTAAATCTTCATTTTGAAGATTATGTTTCATTCTGAAGACTAAGCTGGGCATTTAATTTGAAGATAACCTCATTCCGAAGATAAACCTTCATTCTGAAGACACACCTTCATTCTGAAGACAAACCTTCATTCTGAAGACAAACCTTCATTTCGAAGACACACCTTCATTCCGAAGACAAACCTTCATTCTGAAGACACACCTTCATTCCGAAGACAAAGCTTCATTCTGAAGATACCACAGTTATTTGAAGATACAACAATCATTCTGAAGACATAGCAGAAACCAACATTTTTCTCTTTCTCCAAGCATGTTTTGTTTATGCCAACTCTTATGAACACTTTTATACTAATGGTTAATTGTCATATACTATATATCAAATATTTACAATGAGAAAAGTGCAAGAAACATATATACCTGGTTAAAACAAGTTAATGCAAGTTTTGAAAGATGACTCGCTTCGTTGATATTCTGTTGAGGCTTCCTGCAACACTTCAAAAACAAGTGCAATGGGTGAATTTGTACAATGGTGACTCAAAACTTTCAAGGTTATGCATGCCAAAAAATTGGTTTTCATGCATACCAACTCAGTAGCGCCTTAGAAAAGGTTTTCACTGCTGAGCTATTCATTTTTCTCTCTCTTTTTTTTTTTTTTTCTTTAACCTCTCCTTTTCTCTCTTTTTTTTTTTTTGTCTTTTTGATTCTGATTGTGCCCGTGAAGGAATTCATGACTTCCTTGAAATCATGCCCATGAAGGAATTCACAACCATAATTTATTCATCTTTTTGTTTTCTATTTTTTTCTAATTTTTTTTTCTTTTTATTTTTAAGATTCAAAGATATGATTATTTGGAATCTTCGTCAAAAGAAGAAGCCTCTTCTATCAAATGTAACTGTGTGAGATACCGAGCAAATTCCACTTTTGTTAGTGGTTTATGGTACAACTGTAAAAGATGTCCATTCACCACTAATATCCTCCTTAAATCATCAACTAAAGAAAGTTGAACAACTTCATTCTCAAACTCCCCTGGTTCATCCTTGCTGCTCTTAATGTGATCATCATGCCACATTTTCCATTTTTGTTGAGTGAACTCTATTTGGTGAAGTGCTTCCAACCAAAGTTCATCAAATGCATTCAACTCGCAAAATTTGTTTTTTTTGTACCTGCAACAACTCAATGCCAACTGCTAAAGATGCATAAAATGTTAGTAAAGCATTAGGATGTTGCACCAATATATCAAACAAATTTGCTCCCTGGTTTTTAGTCAACCAACTATTGTTGTTCAAAGGTTGTTTTGGTTGTGTTTCAGTTTGTTTTGTACCAGGCTTATTTGAATTGGTTCTTGGAGAAACATTTTTATTTACACCAATGGAGGCCAAAACTAAAGTATTCTTTTCATTTTCCTTATGTGTTCTAAGAAACTGTGGGTTTTCAGTACAATCATACTTAGGTGTAATAAGTTTACCTGAAAGCAAGTTAACTAATTTTCCACCTTTTTGTATGGTTTTAGGATATACTTTCTTCTTTTTTCTTGGTTTTCTAAAACACATTTCTTGAACAATCCTATTAATGATTGGTACAACTTGAGGTAAAGGGATTGTAAAAGTTAAATGTTCTAATTCCTTTATCAAATCTGATTGTGAAGATGTTATTTTTGATATCTCAGATTGTTCAAAATATGATACTTTATTTGATGAGGTATCTTGTTCTTCTTGATGTTGTTTTAGTGTAGATTTGTTTTCATGTTCATTCTTTTTAACTTCACTTTCTACACTGATAAGTGGAATAGGTTCAAGCATTGGTTCACCTGAACACAACTGAGTTTTAACACAGTCACTAACATTTATTAGGGCTGTATTTTTTGATTCAACCACAGAGACAGGGGTTACCTGTTTAACATGATTTGGACTGACCACAGGTTGAGTTGAAAACAGAGGTTGTTTTAATTTTTGTTGTTGTTGTCCATGATAGAAATTATGGATATAATTAGGCAACAAATTTGATTTTTGTTTTTGACAATGTTGCTGCCCTTTGTACAGATTTTGATGTTGTACCCATTGATATCCCTGTAATTTTGGCTGCAACCATGGTGGATGTTGTTGATTCCATTGTTGTTGCATCCATCCATGTTGAGACCATGCTTGGGAGTATGCCCATGGTGGTTGACTCCAACATTGTTGGGAGTATGCCCATGGTGGTTGACTCCAACATTGTTGAAGTGGACCTGAAGTAGACCATGGCATATACCAAGGATTATTTCCCCAATGTGCAGGAAATTGAGAAGCATTCTGATATGGAAATTTATGAAAATTATTCCCTTGTCCTTGTCCTACAAAATTGGTTTTTTTCATAGGTTGAGACTGTTTTTCAAAGACACTTTTAAGTTCTGGCAATAAACTACACTGATCCGTGGGGTGTCCTAATTGACAAATGCTACATGTAGCAGGTATAAATATTTTGTTCAAAGGACAATCATGAAGAGAGTGTTGCTTTTTACATTCTGAACAATAGATGGCTGAAGATTCAGTAGATTCATTTTTTTCATCTAATGTTCTATCATGTACTAAAATATCAGCCTCTTTCATGCATTCTTTCAAATCATGTTTTTCATTACCAATTCTGTGTTTTCTATGCCTTGAATGAGAGTAATTTTTACAGAGTTTAATAATTTCCTCAAATTTAAGTGCATTTGTATCTCCTCTTCCCAAGATATCCAATGCATCCCTAGATTCATCTTGTAGTCCCCTTAAGAATATGACTTTGCAAATTTCAGGTTCAACACTTCCACATCTCTTATGAACAAAAGAAAATCTGTCTATATAATCTTCTAAGATTTCATTTTCCTCTTGTTTCATTGTAAGAATTTCATCATTTTGATTCTTGACTTGACAATATTCTTGGTATCTCTCCAAGAATATGTTTTCCATCTCATCCCAAGTTCTAATTGAGTCAGGTGCTAAGGTGATAAACCATCGTAGAGCTAACTCTTTAAGAGTGGAAGGAAATAGTTTGAGCTTTTGATTGTCATTAGTGTAATCATGAGCTTGACATACAATTTTAAACTCAAACAAAAACATATCAGGATCTTCGGATGTAATTCCCTTGAAAGTTGGTAATACTGTAGGTGAAATGACCTTCATGGGAGCATTTTGATTAAGATCTAGTTGGATGGGATTTTGAAAAGTTCTGCAGGTGCACTAGTTGCACTAGGGTGGAGCACATTGTTGGCTCTACCTTGATTCTCTTGTGAGCCTTCCATTGTAGGTTCCCAAAAACAATTATAAATCTTGTCAAATTTTCCCGATTGTATGGATTTGTCAAGAGAAAATGGTGTTGAACTACTTAATTTTCCTCCTTGTAATGATTTCTCAAAGGATCTTGCAAGGTCTTGGAAGTGGATGATTGGGATTCTTTGAAAATTCCAACATTTTTGGAAATAAAAAATTTAGACATTTTTGACATAATTTCAACCTCTTGTGAAATTTTTCTTCTTGTGGTTTCTTGCTTATTTCCTAAATGGACTGAAATACAATTTACCAATAACAATTACTTATACCAGTCATTACATTCAGATTTTACTCTAAAATTCACAACTTAGCATATTTAATAATTATTGGACTGCTTTTCACCTTCTAACAACACCGTGTTCCCTAGCAACGATGCCAAAATGATGAGTAGTCATTATACCATCATTAAATCTCAAAGATCTTATCAATCCGGGGTGGTGTCCAAGGCTGTCTATGATAGAAAGTTCAAGCAGGGTTGTAGTTCAGTTCATTTGGAAGAAGCAGGTCTTATTGGTGGAATTGATTGTGTGGGGGTTTTGTGTCACTTCTACCCCTAAATTGCATAAATTTAACTTTAATCTATTTGCAAGAATGAAAAACTAATTGTTGTCTACAGAAATAAAGTCCTAATTACAATTGCTAAATTGAGACTTAATTGATTTGCAGAAGGAAAATCCTAATTACAGTTGCTAAATGAGAAACCTATTTACTTTTGCAATGATGAGATAAAACAAGTAATCAACTTCTATCAATACTCTGAAATAGAAGGTCGTCAATCTTCTATGCAGTGTTTGACAGCAAAAACAAGAATGCAGGAAATTATAGAAAACTTGTAAATTGTTGGAAATGTAAATTGCAAGGAATTGGAAAATTACTGAAAAATAAAGAAACTGATTATATCTATTGCTGATTACATCACAAATGTAAAATAGATGGATAAAAACTAAAATAGAAATCAAATACCACAAAATGCTGAAATTGACAAGTTCCACTACTTATTCTGCTACAGCAAAATCAGGACTGAAAACCTGTCTGTTAGTCCTTCTCCTAGATTTGAAAGTGGCCGGCCTCCTTTTCCAGAAGAAGGTATAATTTCTTCTCTAAGTCTTACTCACACTCAGACATAACAAAATAAATGAAATGAAAACTGCACTTTTATTGCTTCAGAAACATAATTACAATTCTGCTGAAATCTGTTACAGGTCTATTATCTCTAATATGTCTAATCTCTAATCTAATATTTCTAATATCTAATATTCTTAATAGCTCAACCTGTACGGGAGCTATCTTTTATAGATGCCTAAAATCTAATTACAAACATAAAATATGTTGTCCTGATATCCTGCAGAATTTCCTGGCTTTATCCTAGAAGAAGATCAAATTTGATCTTTTCCATAAATGGTGGCTTTGGACGGCAAGGACGGCAAAGTTAGATGGGAGATATTTTCCCTTAACTTTCTCAACCTTATTATCCCCTTTTCCACCGCCAAAAGTCAGTCAACAAGTCAAAAAGTACATTCTGTTTTCATTCCGAAGATAAGTGGCTCATTCCGAAGATACTGCAATTCTCATTCCGAAGATCCGCTCATTCCGAAGATACTGCAATTCTCATTTCGAAGATCCGCTCATTCTGAAGATACTGCAATTCTCATTTCGAAGATCCGCTCATTCCAAAGATACTACAATTCTCATTTCGAGATTCTCATTCCGAAGACACTGTGTTTTCTCATTCCGAAGATATCTGTTCATTCCGAAGACACTGTGTTCATTCCGAAGATCTTTAGAATGACCAACTGTGTTGACTCCAAATGGTTTTGGCTGCATTTCTCAGGTGTATTAGACCTCAGGATCAGATTGCAATAGTCTTCATTCTTCCTTGGATGTGAATTCCATGCCTTGCCATTCATTGGTAGCTTGCTGGAATTTATATGGAAAAACCAGTTTTCTACTGCACAGTAATAAGTCTTTGTACTATTTGCTGAATTTAGAGAAACTAATGCTTAATGATCATCAAACTAAGACTACTGAAATTCTGCTGTCAACCTAAGCATGAAAATATAACATAAAACTATACAAGAACTGTTAAAAATCAGAATATAATGTCCTTAACACCGCAATCATGCAAACAAGTTAATACAGAGCATATTAAATCAACTTAACTAGCATATAAGATAATTCACAAGAGTTTTAGGCAGTTTTAGGCAGTTTTAACTATTTAAAACATGCTATAAATGAGGCTTATCCAGGCCTCATCATTTAATATGCCTTTGGAGCCTTTTGTGATATGAACAAAGGGCTTTAATATGCCTTTGGGGCATTTTGTGATGTGACCAAAGGGCTTTAAGATGCCTTTGGAGATTTTCATGATTTTACCAAAGGGGTTTAATATGCTTTTGGAGCGTCTTGTGATTTGACCAAAGAGATTTAAGATGCCTTTGGAGCCTTTTGTTATTTTACCAAAGAGCTTATGATGCCTTTGGAGCTTTTTTTTTTTACGGTTTTATATTATTTTTGTGATTTTGAAGTTTATGAATGTTTTTGATATTTTGTTGCTTTATTTGAATGTTTTTGTGTTTTGTTGTGCTTATGTATGAAATTCCCTTAGATGAATAATTTTTAGAAGCTCTAGCTCCTCAACATATTCTAGTAATGTCAGGTGATATACCCCAGGCCAAATCTTCTCAGAGATGATGTTGGCCACAAATTTGTCTCATAGGTGCAACAACAAATTTGAGTTTTGTTGGTTTTATTTAAGCACAAGATCCCCAATCTTAAAGTCTCTCAGGTGGAATTTATTTTTATAAGTTCATGTTAGATGATCTTGATAAATACAAATATGCTCAAGAGCATTGATACGTCGTTCATCCAGGACGGTCAACTGATCCAAGTGAGCTTGTCATGAAGTGTTGTCATTGATGAAATCTTTCAATACAACATGCAATGTTGGAATTTCTAACTCTAAGGGCATAATGGCCTCAAAACCATATACAAGTGAAAATGGTGTTGCCCTAGTGGGTGTTTGTATGCTAGTTCTATAAGCCCATAATATAAGGGGAAGTTGCAAATACCAATTATTATGATTCTCTTTCATAATCTTCTTTAAGATGGCTACTATTATCTTGTTTGAAGCCTTTGCTTGCCTATTTGCTTACGGATAGTATGGTGTCTCAAAATTGTGTTGAATGTTGTGTTTTGTCATTAAATCTCACACATTTTTGTTTTTGAATGACGGACCATTATCAAATATTATCTTGAAGGGGACCTCAAAGTGATAGATGATATTGTGAAGTATGAACTTTGCAATTTGTGGTTCGATTATTGAGATTAAGGGGAGCACTTCCACCCATTTGGTGAAGTACTCAATGACCGTTAAGATAAAAATGTGTCATCTTGAAGACAAGGGAGAAATATTTTCGATCAGATCAAAATCCCACTGAGAAAATAGCCAAGTCACCTAAATGGGTTGTAAGGCCTGAGATGGCATGTGCATCATATTTGCATGATGTTGACATTTAATGCATTTCTTGACATACTCGTAGAAATCCTTCTCCATGGTGGGCTAGTAATAGTCCATTCGAAGGATGCACTTGATAATGGCCATGCCATTGAAGTGGCCATCACATGTACCGTCATGAGCTTGTGATATCGCCCAAGCTGATTCATGGGAATCTAAGCAATGGACTCCATCATAGCTTTGATGCTACAATATGCCTTCTAGTAAGACATATATTGTCACTTTCTATTTGAATTCTTATCTTTAAGCATGTGACAGTCCCTATGGGATGATTCCAAGTCTTAAGAAATCTTGTAACTAGGATAGCCAATCCTGATAATCTAAAACCTCAATAGATAATATGACTTGTTTCTCCTATGATTCGATGTGCACAAATGTAGATTAAGAAATAACCTTGTGGTGAATGATGGTACCATTATCCGTAGGACCCTATGAGATCAAGGACCCCCAAGGTGTCTTCTTTAAAAATTCTTTGGCTTTGTAGAACCAGTCATGGTCTGGTTCTATATGAATTATGTTGATTTATTCTTTCTTATCAAAATCCTCATGCTACATCACTGAGTGTGAGAGAATTTTCACATGAATGGTAGTGAAATCAACAGATGGATTTTGAGGGATCAAGGATCCCAAATATGCCATGATGTCTACAAATCTATTTGATGAATGAGGGATTGCCTTGATGTCATACCACTCTAGTTGGGCTATATAGGTGTCAAAAATCTCCTTGTAAGCTTTTAGGGCTGGATCCCTACATTAAAATAGTCCCTTGACTTGGTTGACTATGAGGAGGGAGTCACAAAATATATTTAGCCGCTTGATCTTCATAGCGATGGTTGTTTGGAGACCCAATATTAGGGCCTCATATTCGATATTGTTATTGGTGCAATGGAAGTATAGCTTAAATGACAAGGTCATTGAAGCACCTTGTGGCATGAAAAAGACAATCCCTACACAACCTCCTTGCTCACACTTCGAACCATCAAACAACAAGGTCATGTTAGCTTCATTTGCAATTTCTTTAGGTTCAGGTGCTTCTGATAATGTGAATATTGCATCATCAAAAAGTTCTATGGTGAGGTTCCTACTATTCTAAAGAGGCACCTCAGCTAGCTGATCAGCTATGACTTATCCCTTGATGGAATTTTAGCTTATGAATTCCAAGTTGAATTTTGTCAATAGCATGATCCACTTTGCAGTATGTGTATTATGATATGTCTTGATCATCATATACTACAAATTATTATTTTTTGATATTACATACATCATGCATATCCTATCTCATATCTCACCAATGTGCGGATGATGTAATATATTGCTTGTTCTTTATCTTTCACATTCTTTGAGCCAACATGGTGCCCAGAGAAAAATTGGTAGTGGATATATATAGCAGGAATGACATGTTTTGCCTTGGTGGAGATAGGACTAGTGGCATTACCAGGTACTTCTTGATTTCAGAAAAGGCTTACTGAAATTCTTCATCCCAATGGAATGGGACCCCTTGTGTAGCAGTCGATTCATGGGTCGACATTTATCTGATATTTGTGTGATGAATCACTTTATGGATGCTACTTTGCCCTATAGGCTTCTCAGCTATTTGATGTTAGTGGGTGGGGCCATTTATAGGATAGCCTTTACCTTTGCTAGGTCTACCTCGATGCCTAATTTAGAAATGATGAACCCCAAGAGTTTTCAAAACGTTATGCCAAAGACACATTTATTGGGATTCAACTTAAAATTATGCTCAATCAAGTGATCAGAGACTTTTATGATGGTCTCAACATGCTCTTAACACAACAATGACTTGTCCAGTAAGCCATTGATGTAGTCTTCTAATATCTTGTGCATGTATTCATGGAAAATATATGTCAGCCCACTGATATGTGGCATCAAAATTTTTAAGACCAAAAGACATTACTTTGTATCAAAATATTCCCCATGGAGTGGTGAATGTAGTTTTATGTTGGTCTTTAGGTTTAATCTGAATCTAATTGTAACCAGAAAAATCATCCATTAGGGAGAGCATCTCATGACCTGAAGTTGCATCTACAAGAGCATCTATTTTAGGCAAGGGGAATGAATCTTTTGGTTTTACCTTATTGAGATCCCTAAAATTCGTGCAAATATGGATTCTTACATCATGTTTTCCTATGGGCACCATGTTTAATACCCATTCTAGATAGTCTATGGGAACAATAAAGACTACATCCAATATTTTTTGCAACTCATTCTTTACCATCAAAGCGATGGTTGGATGCATAAATCTGAGATTTTTCTTGACCAATTTCTTTAGGGGATTCAGCAAAATATTATGGATAACCAATTTTGGATCTAGCCCTGACATATCTTTGTAGGTCCAAGAAAAGAGACATGGTCTCTCTCCCAATAGAGGAATAATGGTGGCATGTTCTTGTGGAGATAATATTTCTCTAAACTTGACTTTATTTGGATTAGAAGGGTCATCACTGATGTCCATTTTGAAAGTATCCTCTATTTCCATATGTTATCCCTCTTCAAGCTGGTGAGGAGGGGGAATTAAATGGATGTTGTTTGCTAGGTTTAAATATTCCAATGAATCATGGTCGAAACTAGCATGATAGACATCATGCATGCAACCTAGTTCAAAATGGAATGGTTGTAGCATATCTTCATTAGGGAAGAAATGTTTAGGCTCTAGGGGTGAATCAGCATGATCCCAATCAATAGCATCTAAGTTAATATGAAATGGTTTCAAAGTATCTATTGGGTCATGAAGTGGAGTGGTCAAATCAATGGAGATAATGTTGATGGATGTGATGAAATCTCTAGGACCATGTGGGTGAAACTCTTAATCAATGGTTTTCTCTCCATACTCATGATGAGGCTCTGGGGGTATAGGGATCTTAGGATCCAGCCTATGGATAGACAAGATGATGGCATCATTAGGCTATATTAGCTCTCTAAATGTAGACGAATTGGGGTTGACCATGTGATGAATGATATCAATATTTACTGGTCTCCTTAGGAAGTGAAGGTTAGGATATATGGTGTGAAGTATAGATTCTCTTTCAACAAGCATATTGACTTATTGTAAGTGATGCTCAAGGTAAGCTCTCTCGACTTCATCATTTCTTATAGATAAATCCTCATTTTTGCCCATTGGTATGGGGTGCTGACTTGCCTATTGATGCCTAAGATAGGCCATATTAGTCTCATATTTATAATAATTGGCACTTATTAATAATCCATTGGCATTAATTGTTGGCCCTACGATTTGACGTGCATGTCTTATGAAGGCCATCTTAGTTGAGTTCTCTAACTCATAGCCACTCTCGTTCGAGATGTATCCACTCTCTGTGTGGCCATACCAAGCGATGTTTCATAGATATTGAGGCCCCTAATGAGCCAAAATGATCTCATTTCATCCTCACTTGAGACATATTCATATTCATCTTGCTCATATCCATCGATTGGCTCGTCCTCCCATAGGATGATTCCTAATGGGCATGCTTCAAGAGAGGAATCAATGTGATACTCATCAGGTGGTTCGATATTGACCATAGACACCCATTCATCACCCAAGTAGTTTTTGTTAGGGGGTTAATAGGGATTCTAGTTAACATCTTCCCTAAACCCCAACATTAGCCTATCTAGGGATGCTACCAAAGAATCAATATGGATCTGTATTTGATACCCTAGACCGCACCTATCAGTAGGCAGTTGGTACTATAGCTAGAAGGGAATTTGATGCCCTTGTTAGTACAAACCTAAGCCATAGCCATGCCAAAGGTACTTTTCAAAGTACCTTAGAGTGAACTCAAGATTTGACATGTAATGAAAATTCATGGTGAATAGTTCATCCTCATCCTCTTCAATAACAGAAGGCAAGGCTTAGCTTGTATAATGGAGAGATTGGATAGGTTTTTGCTCTCTGAAAATTTCTTAATCCATGGTCACATTCCTAAAGTGAAGACTCTTAATAATGTTGGTTCGGATCATTGGCCAATCATGGTGGAAATGTGGAAAACCAATGTGAGTTTCTCTCCTTTTCATTTTCAATTAATGTGGCTTAGAGACATTTCCTTCAAACCTCGTGTGCAACAATGGTGGAAGGAAGGTAAACCTAGGCATGGGACTAAGATGTTCTATTTTTCCAAAAGACTGCAATACATTAAATCCAAAATCAAGACTTGGAACTGGAAAGAGTTTGGGGATGTTCATAAAAAAAACATGAAGTTATTTCTCATATTGAAAATTTGAATAAGAAAATCCGTTTAGATGGCCTCACAGAGAAGAGAAGTGCAAGATGAAATTAAACTCACAACTCGGTTAGAGGAATGGGAAAAAAGAGAAGAAATCTTATGGAAGCAAAAATCTAGAATTCAATGGCTCAAAGAAGGAGACCGAAACACAAATTTCTTACACAAATCTCTTCTAGCTCGAAGATCTCACAACTTTATTTCTTCCTTAAAATCAGATTCTGGAGATGTTGTTTATACTTGGGATGGCATGAACTCTATTGTTGTTGATTACTTTTCCAATATTTTTGTTGCTACTCCTCTTGACTCAGACTTCTCAACAAAATGTTCTTCAAGCAATCCCTTCTCTTATCACTTTTGAGGAGAAATCTATTTTGATTGCACTCTGTTACTATCAATGAGCTTCAACAAGTAGTTTTTAAAATGCAAAAGGGAAAACCCCGAGTCCTGATGGTTTTCCTATTGAGTTCTACCAAGAGTTCTGGGATATCCTTCATGTTGATTTATTAGAGGTGGTGGAAGAAGCCAGGAAATCCAAAGAAATTTTGAAGGTTATAAATAAAACTTATATTACTCTTGTTCCAAAATCTCAAGAGGTTGATCATATCTCAGCTTTTAGACCTATTGCTTTATGTAATGTTCTCAAAATTATTACTAAAATCATAGCATAATGGTTGAAGCCTCTTTTGCATAAGATTATTTCCCCAGAGCAAGGGGGATATGTGGAAGGATTTCAAATAGTAGATGAGATAGTTCTTGCTCAGGAAGCCATCCATTCCATGGATATGCAAAATTCTCCTTCTATGTTCATCCGGTTAGACTTATCCAAAGCTTATGACAGAGTGGATTAGCACTTCCTTATCAAAATTTTGAGGCAATTTGGTTTCTCTAAGGATTGGATGGATTGGATTATGGGATGTATCTCTTCAGTTTCCTACTTAGTTCTTATCAATGGCAGGCCTTCTCAGTCTTTCCCAGATTCTAGAGGTATTAGGCAAGGTGACCCGCTATCCCCTTATTTATTCATCATTCTTGTTGAATGCTTGGGTAGGACTATAACCAAAAGGAGGGAAAAAAAACCCTTGAGGGAGTTACCATTGCTCATGGAGTTAGACCTATCTCTCATCTTCAATTTGTGGATGACTCTACCATTTTAGGTAAAGCTACAGTTAAGGAATCTTCTAATATTAAGCAAATCATTAGTTGTTTCTCTAAGGCTACTGGGTAGTTGATCAATGAAGAAAAATCTAAAGTTATTTTCTTTCACTGCTCTGCTAGACAGGAATCCATGGTCTTGGATAAATTAAGATATAAGAAGACCTCTCTTACAATCACTTATTTAGGTATTCCCATAAATATTCAAATGCAAAAAAATAAATATTGGAATTGGTTGTTGGACAAAGTCAAGAAGAAAATTGGAAAGTGGACCAACAAGTGGCTTTCTTACGGGGGTAGAATCACCTTGGTAAAATCAGTCCTTAAAGCTATTCCTATTTATGTTTCTTCCATTTTGAATATCCCAAAGGCTGTTCTTCAAGAATTGGATCAAATCAGTCATCATTTCCTTTGGAGTGGTACTAAGGAGAAAATAAAATGGGCCTTGGTGAAATGGGATACTTTATGTCTTCCTAAGAGTGAAGGGGGTTAGGATTTCGGTCTTCAATTAATAACAACAAAGCTTTAGCTAATAAATTATATTAGAGGATGTTGCATAACCCCAATGCTCTTTGGGCCAATAATCTCCGTGCTAAATATGCTGAGAACAAAAGTCCTAAAGATCTTGTTCGCTATCAACTTCCTACCAAAGGTTCTCCCATTTTAGCAGTTCTTAAGACTGGTGAGGATTTGATAAAGAAAAAATTATTTTGGATCATTCATAATGGTCAACATGAAAATTTTTGGACAGATTCTTGGGATGGTCACAAGCCTTTGATAACTCAATTTCTTGATTGGAGGCCTTGGATGGAGGAGCTTCACCGAGCTAATTGGATAAAGGTGGCTAATTACTGTCGGTACCATACTGGTAATTCAAAGGTTGGTAGATATTGGATCCCTATTGAGGACTGGCCTATTCAAATCCTAGAAATGCAAATACAAGATATCCAAGGCATCCTTCATATGATATCCCTCTCTTGGTCCCATGAAAAAGATTATTTTGGATGGAACAACACTACTAAGGGTGAGTATTCAGTTGCTCAAGGTTATTTGACCTTATGCCATAATAATCCCAACCATTCTTCTGACATATTTTCTCAATTGTGGGCTCAAAATCTTTGGCCTAAGGTAAGGTTCTTTAATTGGCTTTTATTGCATCGTAGGGTGCTTACTGGTGAGCAACTTATGAAGCATGGTTTTCATGGCCCTTTTAGATGTAAAATGTGTGAAGAGAATGTAGAAAATATCAACCATATTTTTATTGAGTGTACCTTAGCCTCTGAGCTATGGAGGAGAATGGAAACTTTACTTGGCTTACAGTGGTCCAATTTTTTCACTTTTGAACAGCTTTGGAGGGATTGGCCTAATCAAGAGGGTGTTGATCATTTTATTAGGCAGTTAGTTTGGATGGGTTCTACCATTCTTCTTTGGAATATTTGGAATGAAAGGAATAGCCAAATTTTTAATCAAGATAGGAAGGATATTCACTATATTTGGCAAAAAACCATAGCCAACTTAGTTGAATCGGTCCATCAACTCCTTAATCACCCCCAAAACTCCCACCAAAAATGGGATCAAGTGATGCAAATATTGAATATTAAACCTTCTAAGGGCAACCAACTTAAAGGGAATGTGAGTATTAGTAAGATGGATAGGACTAGAAATTGGCAACCTCCTCCTAAGGATTTTGGAAAAGTCAATACCGATGGAGCCTCTAGAGGGAACCCTGGAAAAGCCAGTGTGGGAGGAATTGGTAGACTTTCAGATGGCTCCCTGGTTTTTACTTTTGCTGAGAATTTGGGTATTCTTTCTAATAACCTTGCTGAGGGGTATGGTATCCTTAGAGGCCTTCAGGAGGCTACTAAGGTTGGATGGGAAAATGTGTTAGTTGAGTTTGACTCTCAACTTATGATTAATCTCTTGAAGACTCCTTCTAAGAATCATAAGGTGGATTGGAGAATAAAAATAATTATTGAGAAGATTCAGTTAATCCAGATGAGATTTTTGAAAGTTGATTACAATCATGTGGTCAGAGATCAAAATAAGAGTGCTGATGCTTTAACTAATTGGGCTTTGGACAAAGGTGATCTTACTTGTTATGGCCACCCTCCTATATGGTGGGCTTCTCAAATTAGGGAAGCTCTTCTTTCTATCATTTATTTGGATGGCTCCAGTTCTGAAGGTACCTAGTTTCTTCTTGTTTTTTTTTTTGTTGTTTCTCTTTGGTTCATTTAGTTTTTTTAGTTCCCTAGCTCATTATATTCTTTATTTTGTTTCCTCTATTGATTCTTGCATTAATAGTCTTCTAGTCTAGATAGGTCATTGTTTTGTTCATTTTTTTTCTTTTGTCTTCTTTGTTTTTTTTGTTTAGTTTTTTAAGGTGGGTGGGTTCTTTGGTTTTTGTGTTCTTTGTGTTGTTTTTTTTTTCTTGTGTTTTTGTTGTTGTTTTTTTTTTATGTTTTTTGTTATTGTTCTTGTGTTTTTTTCGTTCTTGTTCTTGGGTTTCTCTTTGTTTGTGTTATTTCATTTTTTTTTTGTGTGAGTGTTTTCTATGTTTTTTGTTTTTGTTTATTGTCTGTTGTTGGTTGTTTTTATTTTTATTTTATTTTTTAGGTTTTGGTTGTGTTTATTTTTCATGTTTTTTTGGGTTATGTCTTTGTAGTGTTCTGTTGTTTTTGTCTTGTTTGTGTTTTGTTATGTGGTTCTTGTGTTTTTCTTTGTGGTTTATGTTGTGGTTTATTTTATCTTATTGTGCGTGTTTGGTTGTGCTTTTGGTTGACACACTCAAGGAGCTTTTTTTTTATTTTATTTTATTATTTTTGTTGTTATTTACTTTTTTTAATTTGGTTTTGTGTGTTTGTTTGCTCCTTGAGTATGTCAAAGGTGGTAGGCCAGGTCCGAGTCTTGGGTGTTTTTTGTGGAATGGATACCCCTACCTCCTTGGGTCTTACCCGAAAGTGGCATCCCTTTTGGGATGTTTTCCACAAATAAAAAAAAAATATTATGGTAGAAAATCTAGCAAGATTCCATTATTTATTGGGAAATAGTTTAGCAGAATCACTAAGTCTGCTATCAACCAACTTGTATATTTGTTCTATCAAAATCACCATAGGCTGCACTCTCCGATGATTTGATCGAGATCTCTCTGAACATTGGGGAGTATACGGATGGCATCATCAAGGTAATCAATCATGAGCTGAAGCCTTGAACATTTCTCTTGGACTTCAAAGAGCATATATTTTCTAATATTCTTGAAACTAGCCTTGGAAAATACAGAAGACTTAGCTTTCTCAAGTTGAAGCTAATGTCTCAAACTTTGAATTTCTTTTGATTATTCTGCATTCAAATTTTCCTCTCCTAGATGATATTTGAGCTTACTAGCCTCTTAAAATTTTTCCTACCAGCCCTTGGCTTCTTTCTTTAGATCCTTTTCTACTTCCTTTTGATTGCTCAGAGTCTTATAAAGCTTTTCAATTTGCTTCTCAAGTTTGCTCACATTCTCTCTGAATATATCATTCTTCACATAGAAGGTGTCTAAGTAGGCTCTAGCTATGATCATCTCATCTTCTTTAGGAAGCTTATCAATATCTTTAGTGACATACTCCACTCGATAATCTTGGATATTCATTTGTTAGACTTACAATGGCACTGAGAGGGGGGGTGAATCAGTGTAGCTATTTAAAACTTAAATGTGCAACTCTTAAAGCTGAAGCAAAGAGAACTTAAAACAGATAAAGCAAATATAACAGGAGAGCATCCACAACACACGATTTAACGAGGTTCACCAGTTTTGGCTACTCCTCAAAACTAGACTGCTTGGACTCCCATCCAAATCCAGCCTTTGCAAAGCACCAACTTTACAATCAATTTACCAGCACCCACTGGAAGGAGCACCAACCCCTAATTTATCTGCACCAATAGAAAGGAGCACCAACCCCTGATTTACCAGCACCGACTGGAAGGAGCACCAACCCCTAATTTATCTGCACCAACAGAAAGGAGCACCAACCCCTGATTCCAAGCACCAACTCAAAATTCTATTTTGAATCTATTTTGACATAAATATGCCTTCGCTTTTACAAGACCCTCACTGGTCTATTGCTCATCCAATCTCTGTTTCAATTCATGAAACACACCCACTCCAACGGTTCTGCTTACCGCACTCTAACAGCCCTATCTACGGCTCACTCTTACTGCTCTACTTACTGTGCTCTTACAGCCCTCTCTTCATAGCACTTTCCCTCTATACGGTGGCACTTTTTCACTATGAGCAGCAACTTAATTCTCTATGCGACTGCCCTTTTATAACCCTATTTCTCATTGAGACTCCTCGTCTTCTGTCACTTCTGTAATCTCGCATGCAGTCTATTAACATTCTCTTCTGCCACTTGTCAACTGTAACTACTTCTTTATGTAACTCCTTTTGTATATATAGAGTGGGCATTTCATCGAACACGTTACATGCAACATATACCTCTACCATGATTGTTCGTCTTCTTGGTCATGACTGTTCATATTCTTTTCTGTGCATGCATGCATTTTTTGATTCTATTTATGCGACTATTCGATTTCTCCTTCTTCGACTGTTCTTTAAAATAGTTGCATGATTTCTATCTGTCACTACACTTGTAACTATCGCACTGACTCTAGTTAACTCTTCTTATTTTGGCTGCATGATTTTCCTCTACAACTGCCCCTGTAACTATCGTTCTACTTCAATTAACTATCCGTAGATGTGCTGTTGCGACCTGTCATGAAATCGTGACACTTCTGTCTCTTTGCACTCTTCTCGCCTTCTACCCATGAAAACATGACATGTCACGAAAATCACGACACTTCGCCTCCTTGCTACTCTTCTCGGCTTCAACCAGCGAAAACTTGACATGTCATGAAATCGTGACACTTTTTGCCTCTTGCTACTCTTCTCGGCTTCAACCAGCGAAAACTTGACATGTCACGAAATCGTGACATCTTTCTCTTCCTTGCACTTTCTCTCTTTCGCCCATGAAAACACATGTCATGAAATCATGACACTTTCACTTCCTTGTCTCTTTTCTTGCCTCTCATCCACAAAAATGGAACATGTCATGAAATCGTGACACTTTCATTGCCTTACACTTTTCTCTGCTTGTACTTGCAAAACCATGACATGTCACGAAATCGTGACATCTTTCTCTTCCATACACCCTTCTCCGCAAGCACTACCGAAAACATGACATGTCATGAAATCATGACACCTTTCACTTTCGTACACTCTCTCTCCTCTTTGGGTTGCAAAAACTCGACATGTCATGAAATCGTGACACTTTCTCTCCTTAGCACTTCCTCTTGCACATTGTCACGAAATCATGACACTTTTTCTCCTTGGCACTTTTCTTCTCTTTGGGTCATACAAACCCGACATGTCACAAAATCGTGACACTTTTTCTCCTTAGCTCTTCCTCTTGCAAATTGTCATGAAATCGTGACACTTTTCCTTGCAAGCTCTTTCTTTCGAACCTATCATGAAATCATGACACTTTTTCATCCGTACCATCCTTCTTGAAAATTTCGTGAAATCGTGACACTTTTCCTTGCAAGCTCTTTCTCTCAAACATGTCATGAAATCGTGACACATTTTTGTCCGTACTGCCTCTCTTGCAGATTGTCACAAAATCATGACACTTTTCTTTGCGAGCTCCTTCTCCCCAAACATGTCATGAAATCATGACAGTTTTCTTTGCTTGCGCCTTCTCTCCAAACATGTCGTGAAATCACGATAGTTTTCTTTTCTCGCCTTCTCTCCAAACATGTCACAAAATCACGATAATTTTCTTTGCCTACCCCTTCTTTCTAACATGTCATGAAATCGTGATAGTTTTCTTTCTTGCCTTCTTCTCCAAACATGTCACGAAATCATGACAATTTTTCCACTTGCTTAACATGTCGTGATATCACGATAGTTTTTCCACTTCTTTTTCTAAACATGTCACGAAATCATGATAGTTTTTCCACTTCTTCTCTCTCTTCAACATGTCACGAAATCATGACAGTTTTGCCAACATTTTCTCTCTCCTCTGATATGTCACGAAATCATGATAGTTTCTCTTACACTTTCTCTCTCTTCCAACATGTCACGATATCGCGATAGTTTCTCATGCTTGCTCAACATGTCGCGATATCACGACACTTTTCTTACTTGTCTTTTTCTTTGAGCTTTTGCATATGGGCCACTTCTGTCTTCTTGGAGAATCATTGTACATGCTCTTATGATCTCTGTACTCTTGTTCACTTCATCAACCGATCTATCTAATGACTTCTGTGCTCCTGTCCATTGCATCAATCGATCCTCTGTCTGTGTTGACAATAATGACAATACTTTGGCTGCACCTTGCTCATCAATCAACTCCTATCCATTCCTATCCATTGCATCAGCTGATCAACCTGACTGTGTTGACAACAATGACAATACTTTGGTTGCACCTTGCTCATCAATCTCCCCCTTTGGAATTGTTGGCAACACACGTAATTGAGTGCAATTACTTGTAATTCTTCTCCCCCTTTGACAATAATACCAAAGGGCGGCTGCAAAAACTCCCCCTGAGTCCATGCACAACATTCTCAGGCAAAAGTTATTATAGTTAGCAAAAAGCATAAACATGAGCAATATGATAAACAAATGCATAAATGCTCCCCCTGAGTCCAAGACCACTTCATTTCACTGATTGACAACATCATGATAAGCATAAAAGGCATCAATAATATCAATAATGTGAATAGCAGCAATAACCAGTGAATGACACCATCACCGTCAACTTCACCAATATAACATGTGTAGGAACATGACTGGACCACTGTCAAACTTGTCCACTATTAGTGAAGGCATACAATAATCTTATATAGCCAAATTTTTGTTCTGCAATGCCAAAAACATCTGCATACATCTCCACCATGCATCTTGGATATTCTCAACAAGCTTGAACCCAATGATAGCTGTTTGTCTCTCTCTGCAGTGAGAATCCAGCAGACTACCTCAATCCACCCAGCCACAACCAAATTTCTTCTTCTTGTACAATCAAGCAAGCTCCTCAAATCAGCTAACAAGTTCATCAAGAAAAACTTGCTTAGCATGAACCCACAAAGAGAATTGTTAGAGACCCAATGTGATTCATCAACCTCATAGAAGCATAAAGAGAATTGTTAGAGACTCAATATGTTCTATACTTAACTCCCAATCTCAATCTCAACTCAATCTCAATGGAGTAAGCCCAAAACATGTATCAAGTAAAGCATTAACTTGATCAAAACAACCTCTATGAAAGCAACTCAACCATTCATCACCCTTCACGACACTTCCACACACACACAACACTACCTCAAACCACTGCATAAACTAAAAACACACTTTAACAACTATACGACAGTTTCTCGACTGCCTGCCATTCATCCTCAGATAACCAATCAAATACATAGGAGTATTAAAATAAAACTTTAATATTACTCCCCCTGAGGATGTGCCACCTGGAGTTGCTTAGAGCAAAGGCGGAGTAGTCTCCTTCAGTCCAAGGAGACATGATTCCCTTTCTTCTGTCTTTTCTTCTTCGAATGCCATGAACAGAATTTCACCTGTTTCTTCTTCAGAATCCTCATCGGATCTGTCTTCAGAGGAGCTGACATTCTTGGATATGAAACTTTTCTTCTTGAAGTTGTCCTTTCTAAAATTCATCTTTTTCTTCCAGTCACTTCTTTCTCGGTGCATTTCTTCATCACTTTCGTTCTCCTTGTTAAACGGACATCTAGCTGCAACATGCCCAATGCCTCCACAGCTGAAACATTTAAATGGTAGCTTTCCTCTGTATTTTCCTTGTCCCCTTTTTAGTTTTTGGACAAAGTTTGCTTCCATCTCATCTGATGTCTCTTCATCTCCGGATTCTTGTTTTGCTTTCGTATTTTTGTGGGCTTTAAAAGCAGCTTCTCTGTCTGTGGGATCAGACTTTCCTATTCTCATCTCATACGCAGTCAACGAACCATGCATCTCATCCATACTAAATGTATTTAGATCTTTGGCTTCTTCTATAGCTGATACTTTAGAATCAAATCTTTTGTGAAGAGTTCTTAGTACCTTTTTTACGATTGCAGAGTCTTCGATTTTCTCGTCGAGTCCTCTAATGGCATTAATGACTTCATTTACTCTCAGCATATATGCCGCTATGTTCTCATCGTCATTCATCTTTAGCGCTTCAAACTGAGTTCGATGAGTTTGCAACTTGGCCTCCTTGATCTTATCGTCTCCTTCATGAATGCTCTCCAATTTGTCCCAAATTTCTTTTGCCGTTTTACAGCTCATGATCTTTACCAGTTCATTGTTTGCTACACCACACATGATAGCATTCTTTGCCTTTGAGTCATTCTCAAACTAGTTTCTTATCGACAGCATCGGTTGGAGGAGTGGTGGGTATTGTGTATCCACTTTCCACTGAGTCCCATATGTCGTATCCCAACGCACATAGATATGTCTGCATCCTGATTTTCTAGAATGCGTAATTAGTCCCATCAAACAATGGAGCTTTGTTTGATGAGAATCCTTCACCAACTGCCATTGTGTCACTTCCCAGATCACCTTAGCCGATTGAGCTTGTTCAGGAACTTGGCTCTGATACCAATTGTTAGACTTACAATGGCACTGAGAGGGGGGGTGAATCAGTGTAGCTATTTAAAACTTAAATGTGCAACTCTTAAAGCTAAAGCAAAGAGAACTTAAAACAGATAAAGCAAATATAACAAGAGAGCATTCCACAACACACGATTTAACGAGGTTCACCAGTTTTGGCTACTCCTCAAAAATAGACTGCTTGGACTCCCATCCAAATCCAGCCTTTGCAAAGCACCAACTTTACAATCAATTTACCAGCACCCACTGGAAGGAGCACCAACCCCTAATTTATCTGCACCAATAGAAAGGAGCACCAACCCCTGATTTACCAGCACCGACTAGAAGGAGCACCAACCCCTAATTTATCTGCACCAACAGAAAGGAGCACCAACCCCTGATTCCAAGCACCAACTCAGAATTCTATTTTGAATCTATTTTGACATAAATATGCCTTCGCTTTTACAAGACCCTCACTGGTCTATTGCTCATCCAATCTCTGTTTCAATTCATGAAACACACCCACTCCAACGGTTCTACTTACCGCACTCTAACAGCCCTGTCTACGGCTCACTCTTACTGCTCTGCTTACTACGCTCTTATAGCCCTCTCTTCGTAGCACTTTCCCTCTATACGACGACACTTTTTCACTATGAGCAACAACTTAATTCTCTATGCGACTGCCCTTTTATAACCCTATTTCTCATTGAGACTCCTCGTCTTCTGTCACTTCTATAATCTCGCATGCAGTCTATTAACATTCTCTTCTGCCACTTGTCAACTGTAACTGCTTCTTTATGTAACTCCTTTTGTATATATAGAGTGGGCATTTCGTCGAACACGTTACATGCAACATATACCTCTACCATGATTGTTCATCTTCTTGGTCATGACTGTTCGTATTCTTTTCTATGCATGCATGCATTTTTTGATTCTATTTATGCGACTATTCGATTTCTCCTTCTTCGACTGTTCTTAAAAAATAGCTGCATGATTTCTATCTGTCACTGCACTTGTAACTATCGCACTAACTCCAGTTAACTCTTCTTATTTTGGCTACATGCTTTTCCTCTACAACTGCCCCTTTAACTATCATTCTACTTTAGTTAACTATCTATAGACGTGCTGTAGCGACCTGTCACGAAATCGTGACACTTCTGTCTCTTTGCACTCTTCTCGCCTTCTACCCATGAAAACATGACCTGTCATGAAATCGTGACACTTTTACCTCCTTGCTACTCTTCTCGGCTTCAACTAGTAAAAACTTGACATGTCATGAAATCGTGACACTTTCGCCTCCTTGCTACTCTTCTCGGCTTCAACCAACAAAAACCTGACATGTCACAAAATCGTGACATCTTTCTCTTCCTTGTACACTTTCTATATTTCGCCCACAAAAACATAACATGTCACGAAATCATGACACTCTCGCTGCCTTGTCTCTTTTATTGCCTCTCGTCCATGAAAACGGAACATGTCACGAAATTGTGACACTTTCGCTCTTTTACACTTTTCTCTGCTTGTACTGGCGAAAACATGACATGTCGCGAAATTGTGACATTTTTCTCTTCCATACACCCTTCTCCGCAAGCACCAACGAAAACATGACATGTCACGAAATCGTGACACCTTTCACTTTCGTACACTCTCTCTCCTCTTCGGGTTGTAAAAATCGGACATGTCACGAAATCGCGACACTTTCTCTCCTTAGCGCTTCCTCTTGCACATTGTCACAAAATCGTGACACTTTTCTTCCCTTCAGACCATGAAAACCTGACATGTCATGAAATCGTGACACTTTTTCTCCTTAGCTCTTCCTCTTGCAAATTGTCATGAAATCGTGACACTTTTCCTTGCGAGCTCTTTCTTTCGAACCTGTCACGAAATCGCGACACTTTTTTGTCCGTACCATCCTTCTTGCAAATTGTCATGAAATCGTGACACTTTTCCTTGCAAGCTCTTTCTCTCAAACATGTCATGAAATCGTGACACATTTTTGTCCATACTGCCTCTCTTGCAAATTGTCACGAAATCGCGACACTTTTCTTTGCAAGCTCCTTCTCCCCGAACATGTCACGAAATCGTGACAGTTTTCTTTGCTTGCACCTTCTCTCCAAACATGTCACGAAATCGTGACAGTTTTCTTTTCCTACGCCTTCTCTCCAAACATGTCACGAAATCATGATAGTTTTCTTTGTGCCTTCTCTCCAATCATGTCACGAAATCGTGACAGTTTTCTTTGCCTACGCTTCTTCTCCAAACATGTCGTGAAATCGCGATAGTTTTTCCACTTGGCTTTTTCTTTGCCAACATGTCATGAAATCATGACAGTTTTTCCACTTGGTTTTTTCTCTGCCAACATGTCACGAAATCGTGACAATTTTTCCACTTGGCTTCTTTGCTTTCAACATGTCACGAAATCGTGACAGTTTTTCCAGCATTTTCTCTCTCCTTCGATATGTCACGAAATCACGACAGTTTCTCTTGTGCTTTCTCTCTCTTCCAACATGTCGCGATATCGCGACAGTTTCTCATGCTTGCTCAACATGTCGCGATATCGCGACACTTTTCTTACTTGTCTTTTTCTTTGAGCTTTTGCATATGGGCCACTTCGGTCTTCTTGGAGAATCATTGTACATGCTCTGTATGATCTCTGTACTCTTGTGCACTTCATCAACCGATCTATCTAATGACTTCTGTGCTCCTGTCCATTGCATCAACCGATCCTCTGTCTATGTTGACAACAATGACAATACTTTGGCTGCACCTTGCTCATCAATCAACTCCTATCCATTCCTGTCCATTGCATCAACTGATCAACCTGACTGTGTTGACAACAATGACAATACTTTGGTTGCACCTTGCTCATCATCATTTTTTTTTTTAGGCTTACTTACAAGCGGAGTCATAGATCTAGATACTCTCTAATGAGAAACTAGATCGACATACATGCTTCTTCTTCTGACAACCATCCTGTTGGAAGGCTTAGAAAGCTTCTTTGCTAAGAAATCATTTACTCTCTATGTGGTTGCCTGATCTTTTTGCAAACTTATAGGACTTGAAAAATTAGCAACCAGGGGAGATGAAGATACCATAAATGAAAGGGTGGACTCAGATGTTGACAATGAAGATATGAGAGTACTCACAGTAGACTGTAATGATAGTGGACTCTGTAACTACTATTGTTGTTGCTATTGGTAAACTCATAGGAATAGTCACAAGACTAAAAACTAGATGAATGGTGGTACTTGGAATGATATGTCACTGTGATGGTGGTAAAAATAAGATTGAAGACGCAATTATGGGATATGAATAAAGTGGGAAACTTGGATGCTAAAAGTGGGATTTAAGGCGACTTTGGGGGAAAAAATGTGGTGACTTGTACTTCAGAGACAACCAATGAAATATGGGGTGGACTACAAGAGGGAGAAGGTACCTTTGTGTATACACTAAAATGTGGTAAACCCAATTAAGCATCCACAAGCAATGATCAAATTGACATCATGGGCCCCTTGGGTAGCCCTCAGGAGGTTCACAATGGTTCTAGCCACTCCAGAAAGGGTTTTAGAGGCTACCGCCCCAATTTTGAGAGGTTTTGGCCCAAAATTCACCATCGTCCCACCATGGGATGATGGTAGATTCCCATCATCCCACCCTAGGATGGTGGTGAGCCCTCATCCCAGGGTGGGACAGTGGTGAATTTTGACCCAAAAAAAAGTCAAATTTTGGCTAAATGGCACCCAAAAAATGTCATTTGACCACCCAAATAGAGCATGCAAGGTAGAGGATAGGGAATTCTTATTACATCCATATTTATGAGGTCCAAATTGGGATATTCTCTTCCACACCCTGTGCATGCCTCATATTTGACAAGTGGTGCCTCCTGCCATGCATGCCCTTGCATGCCTTTTTGCACATGAGCCCATTTGGGCTATAAAATGGGTTCAATACCCACACAAAAGTAGATAGAGGAGTTCTAGGATATACAATGGAGTGCTTTCAATATTTCCTCTCACTTTATTGCATCTTTTTGTCCTCGTAATCTCCCTTTTGCCAAGGAGGTTATCGGGTGACTTCAAGAAGGTAATACGAGCATAACTTTTCCATCCAGGTGAATTTCTTCACCAAATTCGATGAAATCACACCTTAGGTTGTTTATGAACATCTTCTAGTGTTTTGGTAACAAAAATTTCTTGGATTTTGTGGTTATCCCCTCCTTGGGTGCCCCCCAAATAGTTGTAGTCATCATCGCCCCCAGGACGAGGGTAAATTCTTAAGAAATTTCTTTAATGTTTTTAATTATTTATTTTCTAAATTATTCCATGATTCTATAGTTAAAATTTCAGGTCATTTGGAGTTAAAATGAAGGATTTATGCTATTTTTAAGTTTTCGCAGGCTCGTAGGGCCCATCTAGGCACCCTAGTTTGATGCAAGTGTATCCGGGATCCAATTTTAAAATATGATTATATGGGTTGTATTGAAGTTCCAATTTATTCATACTGACAAAATTTCATGAGTTTTGTATGAGTGCAGGTTCGAGATTTTGTTGTCTTCATTTTTGTAGGTTGTATGTGGGTGGTGCTAAATAGAGGGGTCTACGGATGCAATTTCTGATTTTTTTGGGTGATATCCTCCCAAAAAATCCTCTTTAACATCTCTGAAAATTTTCAAGTTATTTGGATATCATTTGATGCATTTTTAATTCATATGCCATTTTGCCCGTATGGGGATTGCATGTTTTCACCATACACCCTTGCTATTTGACCCCTTTTTGCTTCCTTGTGTGCAGGTGCAGGTACTAATAAGGATTTTGGAAGCAATATCAGATATTATAGAACCTATATACAAGCAGTGGTGGCATTGGATCACCCACCTTGATTGTGGGTTCGCGGAGAAACATTGGATGTGCACCCAAATTTTGTGAAAGACTTGGTCTTTGGGCACCCAATATTGTAACAATTGTATCAAATTTTGAGCCCTTAAGGGGACTATTTTGTAACCTTTGATATGATCCAATAAATTAATGATAAGAGACTTGCTTTGATTCATTTCCTTTTGTTTGGTATTCTTTCTTTTTTACATCCATGCTTCCTTTTTGATGCTCACGAGCGATATGGAGTAGATATGCATATTTTTTCACATAATTTGGTACATATTTTTTCCCTAATTTAGTGGTGATCATGGTGTGACCCTTGTCCCTTATGATTTGGGTGAAAATCTGACCTCAATTTTACAATTTTTACCCTTTTTGTGTTGCAGGTGCTCCCCTCCCCACCCTGGAACGGTGGTAGAGCCTTTATTTGGAACACCCTAGGATGGTGGCTTCACTATCCCACCCTAGTATGGTGGTGAGGATTCTAATCATCCCACCCTGGAGCGGTGGTGAAACAGAGAGATTTCTGCCCAAAAATTCAGAATTTGGAGAAATCAAAATGGACAAAGTAAGTGCCTAAACCCTTGTTTTTCTACTACATTTTCAAATACTATCAAAAATAAGTTTTCTTGCTTTATTTTCTTGCATGGATAGGTTAAAAGTTACATTTTTCTTTTTATTATAACATCACATAGAAAAAGGAAAAAGAAAAATCAAAAGAAATTTGAAGTAGCAATGCATCTTTGTGGCTTGATTTCTTGTGGCTTACCCATTGGATAAGCTAGCATTTAGGGATTGCATCTATAAGTGACATTTGTAGGTTCCTTTTATCCTAGATTTTTGAAATTAAAACACACATATTGCATGCATTTATTGAATGATAATTGAATGCTTATTTGCTTACTTTCTTTGTATTAAAAGGAACCACACACACTCGCACGTTCCATTGGTAAGGTTGGATTTCATCACCAACCCCCAATTCAGACTGGTGATGTTGGATTTCAACTCCTTCCACCAGGTTGCCCTCTAGATGACTTAGATATAATAGGGAACCCTCTCAAGATGGAATAGGTCACTAATGTTCAAACTGCCTCCCATTGTTGGAAACATTGTTTCAGAGTGGAAGAGCTAGGCGAACCCCCCACTGGGATTTAAGCGGTGTACCCTAGACTCTTTTGAGAAATTATGTTTTGTACTAGTGTCCCTAGTCACAACTTTGGCTGAGTTCCCTCATTCTAATTCGGAAACAAGAACAGAGAACAACAACAAATCTAAACACACTGAAACCAATTTAGGACACACATTTAATCAGTAAAATATAATCATATTGTCTACTTTGTATGTTTCTTTGTTATTTGGCACAAAACCCTAACCCTAATCTACTTTTTTATTCTACATCCAATGCTTCAAGAATCATGCAAAACGAAGCTATAACGAAAAAGTTATTTTGGTTTTATTTTTACTCTATTTTCAACCCCAAAAATAGCGAAAAACTACACTAAAATAGTCATAGAGTGGGCTAGACAACTCCAAAACTTGCCAAATTTGTTTTTTTGTCTTAGTTAGCCACTAGGTAACCTCTCCTAGAAATTGTGAGTCCTAAATATTCATGGTTCAAAATTTCCCAAAAAATCCCAAAAGTGGGCATTTCCCCACGGGCCCTGGTTAGCCTAATATTCCAAAAATACTAATTTTGATCCAAAAATCAAATTTTGGAGACCTAGACCATTATGATCAGCTTGTTGCACTGATAATTTTGATATATAACACTTATAGCCTTTTTTTGGAGTCAAAATTTTCTTTAGTGTGGGTTTCCTTCAAGGCTCATCTAGTCAATGCATCATGACAACCATGCATAGCCGAGCTCACTCATGAGCCAATGAAGCAAAAAACTTAAGAGAGGCCTTGAGAACCATCATTATAGGTATGAGGATCTCCTAACTCCTACATGGAGCCCTGATAGTAGTCACTTTCGCTATCATTCCTGCATGACACCCTGAAAGTCATCGTGAGGTCCACTCCTCACATAGAAGACCCGACCACCAAAGTACCTCTACCAAGAGAACATCAATGGGTTACCCACATGATCAAGTCGATTATTCGGTTAGCCAACATCGATTCCAATCACAAACTAGATATAATCAGCCTTCTAAAGGGCCTAGCAGGGAGGTCTACACTCCTTCTACATCGTGGTCTTCACCACCTAGAACTCTCATCCAACAAGTGTTAGCAACCCAAAGTAGACCTATGTGAAGTTTGCATGCACCATCAACAAAAGTGACCATGAGCGAGCTTCTACTACAATCCTCCAAATATTGGGAGCCTTTCATGAGGGTCTTGTATTCCATGGAGGTACAAAATCATGACTCTGATGCTTTCACCAAATTTATGCAATACATACAAATGTACAAGAATCCTACTATATCCTTTCAAAATCATGAGGTCAAACCCATACCTACCAATTCACCAGATCCTACTTTTCATATCATCGTGAGTATCAATAGGGTCCCCTATAAGCGAGTATTGATTGACACAGGTTCCTCAATAAACATTATTACCACAGCTTCACTAAAGCATCTCAACCTTCCATCCTTGCACATTGCACCTTCCAAGTTCACATTACAAGCATTTAATGATGCTTTATCCTCCACTGTGGGTACAATAATCCTACCTATTGAAGTTGGACAAAATACTATGCCTACGTTGTTCTACATCTTGGAGGGTGAAAGATAGTACAACATACTACTTGGAAGACCATGGATAAGAGATATAGAATGTGTTCCATCTATAGTGCATCAATGCATTAAATACATTGATGAAGGTAAGGTACATGTGATCAATGCTGACCCAAACCCCTTCAAGTATTATAAGCAGGTGGATCATCCACAAAGGCCTATAGTGTCACCCAAGCATTTGGACACTAAATCCAATGACCTTATTCAGATTCCAGATTCAACCCCATGGTTAGTCATGAAGCTACCTTCACCACCGCTAGTACCATCCTCTATCTCTTCAAGCAAGGAAGAATCAGAAGAGCCAATTATAGAAGCTACCATAGCTGTCATCAATACACCTATAGAAGATCTTATCACTCCTATAAAAAGGGAGGAAGAGCCCACTATTGATACAGATGAATCAAATCATATCGTACCATCTTCACCCACCATAGTTGATGACACAATTCAATTGATCTACCTAGAACTCTATGAGTGCATAGTATCCAATGTTGCATTCACACCTATCATCGAGTCGATCAAAAATATAGGTAGTCCCCCTACCAAGTTTCCACCCATTGATAGCATTCTTGATGCGCCCTCCAAACATGGAGGCCAAGTAGATCATCTTGGACAAGTTGATGAGGTAGCCATAACTTGTTCAAATGCAAATGCATCTTCTCATGAGTTTGTGGGAATGATCAATGTGATGAAAGAGAACCAAAGTCATCTAAATCTATCTATGCAACTTGTGACTCCATCCAACATCCCATCCACACCACAGGAGATACCATTGATGGATTCAGTCACACCTACTCCATCTCACTCAAAATCTCCACAAGATCAAGAGTAGGTGTTCTGCTTACCATATTTGAAAACTCTAAGTTGGAGCATGAGCATGAGCCAAATCAAGAACAAGAACATTTGGATATAATCACCAACTCCAATCATCATGTAACATCCACATCTGCTCATATATTAGGGACTTTTTATCCACCCTCGATTAAATATCTCCCAACTCGCACACCTAGTTCACCTTCACCAACTATCAGTTGCCATACAGGTTCTTCATTAGTCATCTAGTCATCACCCCTGCCAGTTCCACAACATATCTTGGATAGGCTAGCCAATGTGGAGTTACACATGAATCAACAACACAATTATTTACAACAGATCTTGATTCAACTCACAAGCATTGAGGTACAGTTGAGTAATCTTAAATCTCAACCCCCTAAGTATCTAGACCAACCAACTCCTATGCAATCCAATATTAAGTCTCAAATAAATCAAGGGCTAAACCAACAGCGTCGCCCTAAGCGATAATTTACGTCCATTGTCGAGTCCATGGACTCTTTGTTTGAGCACCTCTTAGTAGCTAATGTGATCAACCTACCTGAGTGTCGACCTATCAATTGAAACACACCAAAGCCCAAAACATATCGCAAAGACCTTTATTGCAAATACCACAGGCAAAATGGGCATGACATCCATAGGTGCTTCATGTTCAAACACCTAGTACAGGATATAATCGATAGGAATGATCCTCAGGTCCAAGATCTCATTGATGAGGGAGCTTTATCCATGAGTGGAGAACTCATTTCACCCCATAAAAACATGGGCATTACCCAAAATCCCCTAGCACAATCAGGGGGGGTCAATTTCTATTGCTCCTTCTAGCCAAGACAATAACATTGCACCAATCATAGTACATACTAGGGGTATCCAAGGTGTAACACCTTCCCCACTATTTACATCACAAGAAATGAAGCAAACTGGGGATTCTAAAGGTATCACACCTTCCTCGCTTCCTTTGATCACCACAAATGCTGGGGGTATACAAGGTATTGCACCTTCCTCCTAAGAACACAAAGTAAGCAAAGTTACAAAAGGCTCCAAGGGTATCTAAATACCGCTTGGTCAACCCATAGCACCCCTAGGTGGTCTATAACTGTCTAGGTGACCCCAAAAGACTCCAAGGATATCTACATATCACTTGGTTAACCCATAGCACCCCTAGGTGATCTATAACTATCTAGGTGACCCCAAAAGGCTCCAAGGGTATCTACATACCACTTGGTCAACCCATAACATCCCTAGGTGGTCTATGACTGTCTAGGTGACCCCAAAAGGCTCCTAGCAGGTTTTCACCATCTAGGTCAAGTAAAAATGCTCTTGGACTATCTACAATCATCTAGGTCAACCCTAAAATCCCCAAAGGAATCCATAATCCCTTTGGTCACAGCCAAATACCCCTAGGCAGTCATAGATAATTTTTAAGTACCGCCACATGTCTAGGTCACCCAAAAGGCTCCTAGAGGGTTCTCACCATCTAGGTCAAGTAAAAATTCTCGTGGACTATCTATGATCATCTAGGTCAAACCTAAAAGCCCTAAAGGCATTCATAAGCCCTTTGGTCATAGCCAAATACCCCTAGGCGTAGACACTTTTTAAGTGTCGTTGCATGTCTAGGTCACCCAAAAGGCTCTTAGCCATTTAGGTTAAGTAAAAATGCTCCTGGACTATCTACAATCATCTAGGTCAACCCTAAAAGCCCCAAAGGCATCCATAAGCCCTTTGGTCATATCCAAATACCCCTAGGCAGTCGTAGAAACTTTTTAAGTGTCATCACACGTCTAGGTCACCTAAAAGGCTCCTAGTAGGTTCTCACCATATAGGTCAAGTAAAAATGCTCTTGGAATATCTATGATCATCTAGGTCAACCCTAAAAGCCCCAAAGGCATCCATAAGCCCTTTGGTCATAGCCAAATGCCCATAGGTAGTTGTAGACACTTTTTAAGTGCCACCGCATGTCTAGGTCACCCAAAAGGCTCCTAACGGGTTCTCACTATCTAGGTCAAGTAAAAATGCTCCTAGAATATATACGATCATCTAGGTCAACCCTAAAATCCCTAAAGGTATCCATAAGCCCTTTGGCCATAGCCAAATTCCCCTAGGTAGTCATAGACACTTTTTAAGTGTCACCGCACCTCTAGGTCACACAAAAGGCTCCTAGAAAATTCTCATCGTCTAGGTCAAGTAAAAATTCTCCTGGACTATCTATGATTGTCTAGGTCAACCCTAAAAGACCCAAAGGCATCCATAAGTCCTTTGGTCATAGCCAAATGTCCCTAGGTAGTTGTAGACACTTTTTAAGTTCCACCGCACATTTAGGTCACCCAAAATGCTCCTAGTGGGTTCTCATCGTCTAGGTCAAGTAAAAATGCTTATGGACTATCTACGTTCGTCTAAATCAACCCTAAAATCCCAAAAGGCATCCATAAGCCCTTTGGTCATAGTCAAATGCCCCTAGGCAGTTGTAGACACTTTTTAAGTGTCGTCATAGGTCTAGGTCACCCAAAAGGCTCCTAGTGGGTTCTCACCATCTAGGTCAAGTAAAAACACTCTTGGACTATCTATTATCTTCTAGGTCAACCCTAAAAGCCCTAAATACATCCATAAGCCCTTTGGTCACAACCAAATGCCCCTAGGTAGTCGTAGACACTTTCTAAGTGTCGTTGAATGCCTAGGTCACCCAAAAGGCTCCTAGCGGGTTTTCACTGTCTAGGTCAAGTAAAAACACTCCTAGGCTACCTACGATCGTCTAGGTAAAACCTAAATGCCCCAATGTCCCCCAAATAATCCCATTGATCACATGTATATACATATCAATCAAACTTTCAAAAACATCATCAAAACATCAAATACAAAAATATTGCATCGCATTGCACTTTCATACATATATATCAATCAAAATTTCAAAAAGAGAAAAAAAAACATCATCAAAATTTCAAAATTTCAAAAAAATATTGTGTTCCCATCAAGTTGCATACCATTGCATTATCATTTGCATTTGGCATAATCATCATTGGCACTTTGCATTTTTAGAGTGGCTCATACATGTCTAGCATTAAAATAGTACACTAAGTATAATGCACAATCAATGGTGTCAAGGTTATCACTCAACTCATTCCATATTTACTTATCATTTCCATCTACATTTCATACATTTCCATGGTCATGTCCATTCCCTCCACTTAGAACTTTGTTTTTAGAATGTCATTAAGGTTTTCGATCACTTAGCCATATCTAGTTTCTTCTCAGATTTTGTAGAAGGCTAGTGAGATTTTTAGGAGGTAGAGTCTTGCTGAGATTGTGCCTTGTACACATAAAATACCAACACATTTCACACTAATAAATCCAAGTTTATGAAAGGAAATATGAAACCCACAAAGTGGTCTAGGTTACCTTGAGCAAAAAGTTTATCCTGCTCATCCCCTTGTGCGAATGGTTCAAGAATGCTAAGAATTAGCAAAAGGACAAGCTCTTCCCCACCCAATTCCTCAAAATAAATAGTGGTTTTCACCACTATCAAAATTTCTAAACACCTTGACCCTTAAAGTCTTAAGGATTCGTACTACACGTCCCTACGAAGGATGGGTAGTCATCCCCAAGGCCTAAAAGATCAACACCATTCCAAAGAAAAATCCCAAAAGCTTCCCATCAACATTTCCAAACACCTTTGATCCCTAAAGTCATAAGGATTAGTACTACATACCCTTGAGAAGGATGGGTAGTCATTCCCAAGGTCTAAAGGATCAATGCCATCCATTAGCCAAAAATCCCACAAGTTCAACTTTGAAATCAAAATCCTCAAAAAGCAACAATAAAAAATAACAGTGGTTATCACCACTACTCAAACCCCTTGCTCAAAAGAAAAAATAAAAAACTCAAAATAAATAGTGATTATAGTCTTTAAAAAGAGAAAAATAAATAGAGATTTTCATCACTATATATGGCGCAAGTAATCCCAATCAATTGAAAAACCAAAAGACACCTGAGCTTGAATCCTTGGAATTCTCAGCATTTGAAAAACCATTTAGGTGATCCTCATTACAGGTTTGGTGGATAGCCTACTTGTTAATGGAGGTATCCTAAATGCATGACGATATGTCTATCAAATTAGCTTTACGTGTGTATAGACCAATGTTTGCATGTGGACGAGCTAGCTTTTGGTCACCTATACTACCTAGTGGTCTAATCCAACTGAGTACAAAACTTTGGATTGTGGCATTCATAGAGTGGTCCTCATTATAGGCTTGGTGGATAGCCTACTTGTCAATGGTGGTATCTTTATGCATCTCGTAGGAATGAACTCACTTGCACACACAGGTATATTGAGTATCTTGGTCATCCTAAGAGATTAATACCTTGTTAAAAAGTCTTGCACAGTTAGTATACAACTTTTGATTAATTTACTAGAGTGTTTGAGTTTCGTGGAAACCTCATGAACATCTTATAAACATCATATCACTTCACCACATTCATTTTAATTACATTATTCACAAATCCATTATATAGTATCAAGACAAAATTACACATGAATCGATGCATTCTATATCATCTATGGTACTAGCATAATATGACATATAGTCATCCATCTCATCATACATCCATACATGTACAAAATCAAATCAAATCACATTAAAACATATGCATACATGATAGACATCCATCGTCATATCATAGATCAAATAAAAATATTGCTTATCATAAAATGACATCATAACACAACACATACATCCATTAATGCATCATAACACCTAATGCACCTAATGGTCCACAATCACATAATTACACATCACACAAATATTTCAAGCATCAACTGGGGCATTATTGGTACCATACCTCCCCTAATCATTGATCAAACAGTTAAGAAATCAATTTCAAAAAGCCCAAAGGTATCCATCAACCCTTTGGTCACCCCAAAAAGGCCCAAAGGTATCCATCAATCCTTTGGTCACCCCAAATAGCCCCAAAGGTATCCATAAACCCTTTGGTCAATCCCAAAAATCCCCAATGTATCCATAAACCCTTTGGTCACCCCCAAAAAGTCCCAAAGGTATCCATAAACTCTTTGGTCAACCCAAAAATCCCCAAAGGTATTGAAGTCACCCATCAAACATATCAGACATTGGATGTGCACCTAGATTCCATGAAAGACTTGGTCTTTGGGCACCTAGTATTGTAACAATTGTATCACATTCTGAGCCCTCAAGGGGACTGTTTTGTATCCTTGCATCTAATCCAATAAATTAATGAGAAGAGACTTGCTTTGATTCATTTCCTTTTGTTTGGTATTATTTCCTTTTTACATGCATGCTTCCTTTTTGATGCTCACAAGCAAGATGGAGTAGATATGCATATTGTTTCACATCATTTGGTGCACCTTTTTTACCTACTTCACTTTGTCACATTTTCTTGACCAAAACAAGAGGGAGAATTCTTTAGGGATTCAGTAGAATGTAGATGAGAAGAGATATTAGAAAAAATACTTTTACCTACAGATGTAGGGCTCTCCTGCTCCATTTCTATTTCCTACTACTGCTCTTGGTGAGTCAATTCTTTTGCAGCAAAAATAGCTACCTCTTTCGTAATCTCCTCCATATCTAATATTTATTTCTTTGAAACTTCCTTTTACCTTATATTTAGAGCTATTTTAGTTCTTCTATGGATAAATTGAAAGGAATCCATCTCACTCTCAAAATATTCTTCTGATATATCTCCTCGTATTTCTCTAGAAAGCAAGACTTGCTCAGAAATAGGATGTAATTCTACTGATGTTGTAGGGGTAAAATAAAGGGGGGTGAACCTGAAACTCTCATCCTTCTTCCTCCATTCAATGTTTGTGTCTGGTGGCTTACCCCCCAGAGCTACGCATTTAGGACTAGACACTACTTCGATGACTGGGGTATTGACAACTTTTCCACTGGAATATTGCAATTTGCTCAAAAGTTGTGCTCCTTTAGGAAACTTCTCCGCTTGTTCAGTGGTAGGATGAAACATTTTCAAGACCTCAACTATTGTCAAAGGAGTTTCCCTTCTCTTCTTCTAGAGATTCTATATATATGGGTGGAGAGAGAGATTTAGAACCAACCTGGGACTTTTCAAATGTCAACACTATGTTTCTAATGTCCTTCTACTTCCAGGTTTTGATATTTTCATTATATTTCTTGGAAAACTCTTTATCAATATTCATGCCGAACTTAGAATTAGGTTTTCTAATTACAATTTTAATTCTCCACAAATCTAATATCTTTGCTACATTACATTTTTCTCCTTCATCAGCTTATTTGGCAGCATCCTCCTTAGGTTGAAGGCCCTTTTTATTTTTATTTTTCTCTTCAATGTCATGAATGGTGGCTTTTGTGAGCTGATGATTTTTATTTTTGTCAGGATCAAAATCCATAATATGTTCATATAAATCCAACCATGGAGGCAGCTGACCCATTTTTTAAACATTCCACTCTAAAATAGTGGTTTCATCATTGTTTTTGTCCTGTTAAAAATGAGACCTAGGCCTCTTTTAAAACTTATAAGCCTTTTCTCCATTTAAGGCTACATTTCTTGCAGTGAAGATACCATAAGGGTCATAACTCCATCTTTTGGGGGTATAAAATAGACCTAACCTATCAAAGTATTGGTCAATTAGCTGAATCTACCCCTTCTTTGTGATGGTAATGTCCTCCACAGTGCGGTATGTAAGCAAAGATTTTATCTTTCTTCTAGAACCATAATGAAAATCAATATACTCTTCCTAGCTCAAATATTCCAAGTCAAAGAGCATTTCTGTAACAAAATGGGGCAGGAGAAAAGGTTTATTCATGAAACTATACAATTTGATAATTGTGCCCTCAATAAACAAATACCAATCTCCTTCCTCAGCACTCTTTGCTCTCAGAATCTACTTAGCCAGGGGTGGCAGTCTAGGGCACTCTCCATACATTATTTTCAAGGTAGGTCCAAGAAATTCCAAGTTGAATCTATAAAAAGACTCACTACTTCTCAAGTTATTTTTCCAGTAATAAATCGATAGGGGTTCTCCATAACTGGTTTTGTTCTTGACCAAAATCCAAGGCATTTGGACCTTAATGGCAACATAAAACACCCATACCAGACTCGAGCAATACCTAAAACTAGGAGCATCATAGCCCCTTTTCATTCTTACCAACTATTCATGTATCCTTTGTGCAAGAAAAGTTGTCCAATCAAAATAAATCACCATAGTCCCTTTTTCCTCCGTGCCTTCTTCATACATTGTTTCATTAGAAATACAATAGGCTACGATAATTTGCTATTTGTACACCAATATGTCAAAATCTAGACCCTCCATATAGGCCAACATAGAAAATAGTTTGGGGTTTACAAATTTTTCGATAGGAATTGGGACCTCAGGCATTTCATCTTCCTTTCTTATCCTTTTGAAATTGAGACGAAGCCATTTTTCTATAGCTTCCTTCTTTTCTATCATTACCAATCTGGTATAAACCCTTGATAGCTCTGCTATGTTAAATGGACTGGGTTTTGAAGGTGGTCCTACTCCTACGGTGAATAATTTAGGGTAAAATTATTTGGTAATGGAGAATAGAGGAACACCCTCAGAGGTTTTTATCATTCTATTTCTAGAATCATAGAATGGCTTATAGCAAAAACCAAATTGGGGCAATGATGTACAAAATCATATATATAGGAGAACAAGAAAGATTTTATAGCTATGGTACCTTGTTGATGCATTGGCTTTCCTCCAAAATATCAAAATTCAAAACTCATATTTAGGAGGGTCCTCCTCACTCTTGTCATTACTGTGTCTGCAACTCGTCTGGTCTAATGCACATGAGCTTGCAACTTTACTCTCGTCCTCTGTGCTTTTGTGAGCGTATTATTTGGAGCCATCCTAATAACAACAAAACTTTGCTCTTATTTGTAATTCATAGAAAAAAAACTCAGAGTATCGTTTCACCCTTTACCGCTCTGTGGATGCAATTAGCTACTAAATGAACATCGTGTGTGCTTTTTGCTTCTTTTATTTTTTGGAGGGCGTGTATCCTCTGCCATTAATACAGTTGTTGTGTAATCTACCCACTGGCACACTTTTCAACTTCCACTCATTCCTCTCGATGGCTCAACGATGGCATTCTAAATTTTCATTGGTAAAAAATTTAAACTATATTGCCACTTCACTACGTCTCTTCGACTACTCTTCGATTCGAGCACAAGTTTTTTAGAAATGAATGCGGGATATTTATTTCCTCTCCACATGGAATGGTTGCAAAGTTACTACTTGTCTTTGTATTGATTTTAAAAATGGTGAATCGAAGAAGTCCTTGATTTTACTGACACTTAGCCAATTCCATGCGTGATTTTTCACCTTGGTTTTGCTCCACTACACTTTATCTTGGAAAAATCCTCGGATTGGAAACCCTTTTGCTTCTTTTGATACTTGGAACTCCTTATTATGTTGTAAAAGGATTCTTGTACCATTCTGATAGGATTTTAGTGCATTTTGATGTGGATTCAGAAGCACTCGTCGTTCTGCTAGGATTTACATGCATTTGAGTGTGGATGGAACCTTGTTGAATAATTTTCAACACTTAGCAATTTTTTCAAGTATTTTTATTTGAACTTGTACAAATTGTAGAAAGAAACTAAAATACAAAGTGCACAAAGAAAGAGAAATAATAATACAATGTATATACATATGTTACAATGAGCTCATATTTTACATATAGTAGAGCTTGAGATGAAAACCATTTACTGGAATCAGGTGTATGTTCCCTTTAGGATATTCAAGTTGGAACACATTGGACTCCTTGGCCTCTACAATTTTGAAAGGGCCATAACAAAAAGAATCAAACTTTTTATGCTTGCCCAACTTTGCTCTATCAACATTCCACCTGATAACTGCATCTCCAACCTAGAATTTTTTGAATCTGGATTTCTTATCAAACCATGCCTTGATATATGAGGAATACCTTTGAATTTTATCATATGCTTGAGCTCTATTTTCTTATAATTGCAATAAGTGATTCAGCATGGTTTTTACCATATTTTCCTCTGATTATTCCTTTGTATTGACAAGCTTAAGTGCTAGAATCTCAAAATGGATAGGTCGTACTACCTCTTTGCCATACACCAGTGCATAAGGGAAGTCTTAATGGAATTCTTTATAGTAATAATGTCTACCCACAAGGCTTGATATAGTAACAGGTGTCAACTTCTCTTGTTACCTTCAATTGATTTCCTTAGAATCCTCAATAAGTTGTTTTGGTAGATTTTGCAAGTCCATTACCTAGTGGATAATAATTTGAAGTATTTTTAAGAGTAATGCCATACTTGTTGGTGAACTCAATATACTTGGATCCTATGAAATATAGGCCATTGTCACTCACCAAGGCTTCTGGAACTCCAAACCTCGAAATAAAATTTTCTAAAAAATTAATCACAACATCTTGATCTGATTTATTGGTAGGAACAACCTCTACCCATATGGTAATATAATATGTGGCAGTTATGATAAACTTATACTCTATTGAGTAATTAGGTTTGATAACCCCTATTAATTCAAGACCTCATTTTTTAAAAGGCTCTTCAACTTGTATGGGTTTGATGGAAAATGAAGCATTCCTTATCCTTCCAACATATCTCTAACATTTGTCACAGGTCCTATGACCCTAAAAGCATCAATAAATATAGTATGCCAATAATAGCCTAATCTTATGATTTTCAAAGATATAACCCTACCTGATATATGTCCACCAGCTGGTTCTCCATGGAACTCTTCAATAACCCTCTTTTGTTGATCATATTTTAAGCACTTTATAAGAATTTCATCCAAGTTTCTTTTGTACAAGCCTTCTAGTAGTAATACATATTTTAAAGCATGAAGCCTGTATCTCCTTTGGTATGAATTTATATTGTGTGGGCATACTCTAGTTTTGAAATATTTGATCATCTGGTCTACCCAATCAGAGTTTATAGTTTGTACTCCTTCCATATGATCTTCTACTGCTGCCTGAAAAGCTATCACTTCTGCTAATGCTACAACCTATGTTAGACCTTGGCATAGGGCTCGACCTCTAACTAACTTGGTGGGATGTATTTTTAAATCATATTCTTGGATTTTGGTAATCCAACCAGCCTTTTTATCTCCTAGTTCACCCTGTAGGATAAAACTTCTTACATCTGGATGAACCACATATATCAGGGTCTTGCTTTGTACCAAGTACTGCCTAAACTTCTTCAATAACTTTATCATAGCAAATACTTGTATTTCAATAAAGTTGTATTTGACCTGGTAGTCATGTAGTTTCTGGATCCAAAAGAATACAGGATGCTCTTCACCTTGATCATCCTTTTGAGTAAGCACTGAAGCATAACTTTCTTAAGATCCATAGGCATAAAGGATAAAATATTTACTAAAATATGGATTTACCAGCACTGGGGTTGTTGCAATGGACTACTTGATAATCTCAAAATCTTATTTCTTGACTTTAGTCCACTTGAACTCAGCATTCTTCTTGAGTAACTTAGATATAGGCCTTACTTTATATGCAAAATAAAAAATGAATTTCCTGACAAAGTTGATTTGACCTAGAAAATACTGCCAAGTCTTCTTGTTTTTAGGCAATGGAAGAGCAATAATGGCTCTGATTCTCTCTGTATCTATGGCCATACCTTCTTTGGATACCACATGACCTAGCAGCTTTCCTTCATGAACTACAAAGAATGATTTCTTAGGATTGATTGAAATACTGAATTCTCTACACTTTTGAAAAACCTGCTCAAGGTGTACTAAGTGATCATGCTTATCATGGGAAAACATAGTCATGTCATCCAAATAAATTAGAATGAATTTTTTTATCAGTACCCCAAAGGCATAGTCCATGGCTCTCTAAAATGTGGCTCCCACATTGGATAGACCAAAAGGTATTCTATGATAGGCAAATGTGCCCCATTTTGTGGTGAATGTTGTCTTATACTAATATTTATCTTTCACCCAAATCTGATTGTATCTATAGTAACCATACAATAATGATAACCTCTCTGTCCTTGCCACTACCTATAGAATTTGGTCAATATTATGGAGGGGGTAGTGATCCTTAAGGGATGCTTGGTTAAGATTTATGAAATCTACACAAAAGCATATATCACCATTCTTTTTTCTCATGGATACCAAGTTGTCTACCCAGGTTGAATGTTTTATTGGATATATGAGTTTGTTTGGTACTACAGGTCTAAAAATAATTTTGATTCACTTGGATTTCTTGTTCCTATAGTCTATAGTAGGGTTGAAGTTAGCTCCCTTTATTCCCAGAGTGTCGTTCTCTCTGGGAATAAACTTTAAATTTAGGGCATCAAAAGATTCGATCAGATTCCATACCCTATTTCTATAAGCTTTTAGGTAATGGTGCTTACTGCTACACATGTTCCTTACCTGATGGACTGTTAACTTAGAATCACCATATATGTTCAAAATATTAATGCCCATGCTTTCTACTTGTATCAATCCTAGACACAGGGCCTCATATTCCACAACATTATTAGTACATGACCATGTTAGTCTGTAGGAAAAATTATTTATCCCTTATGATTGGTACTGTAAAACCACACTAGCTCCTACACCATTTTTGCATTTAACACCATCAAAGTGCATGATACATGTTTTTATTTCTCTTAGAGACTGATTGGATATAGCAGGGATTTTCTTCTCTAATTTAGTTGAGATACTATATGTTCCCATACCAGTTCCAAATTGACTGTAATCTTCTCTGAAAGGCAACTCATCCTTAATATCCAACTCCTCAATATTTTCCACCAGCTCAAATTCTTCCAGGGGAGTATTATTGCACATGTTTTCCTCCCTATTTTTAATGTGATAAGCTACTGGTTTTTTAGGTTTTATCCTTATTTTCTTTCCTTTGAAAGGAATTACCATGCTAGAATAATACATGTACATACATCCACGTAGTTTTGCAGTAAATTCCCTTGAAAGACATAATTCAAAATAGGGTTCTAGGTCAACCACAATTTTTTCTTGTACTATTGTTACCTCAGGGGCTCTGTGCAGCCTCATTAAAACATCCTTTATGAATCCAAATATCTTAACAGGTTTCCCATCCAGTTGTAATACTCTAGGATAATATTGGGTATACTCCATACCCATATCTTCACAAATTGCTTTAGGCATAACTGTAGTTGATGCTCCTTAATCTATCATACAATTTTGGACTACCCAACCTTCCATCCTTAGGGATATATAGAAATAAGGGGGCTTATTCTTTAAAACAATAGGCAACATTTCTTTCTTTTTTGGTAGTTTGCTAAGGATTATAGTGGAATTCTTATCTTGTGGATACTTGTTGAGGGAAGCCTTAAGCAAATCTATATGACTAGGAATGAACATAGTGTTATACAAGCTAGATTTTGATGGAATATTTTTCATATGTTCAATAATATTATACCCAGACTTAGTCAAGACAGGTCTTTCCAGCCTTCTTTTTGGGTCACCATATCTTCTTTTGTATTGCTTAGTGGCTTCTATTCTTTATATTTTGGTAATAGAGGGTAATCTGAGCCTTTCTTGAGCATCATCCTTAGATTTTATTTGGTCTCTTTCAGTTTCCTTATCCAGCCTCTTAAGGATATTTTCTATCTTCTCTTTAACGTTAGCTTGGGGGATGGGGAAAGTATCACTGCTCTAAGGAGGGGGATCATTCCTTTTTTGAGAAGGGACTTGGAAGTGCCTCATATTCTGGGAATATACTTGTAAGGATTTCTTTCCAGTCCTTGTCATAACAATAATTGGGCCTTAGTCATCCCTCCCTTTCCCAACCATGATTTGATCATACTGCCATAACATGTTTACTCTCCCATTTTGATTTATTTCAGCTTGATCCATAGCTTTTTGGACATGGTGTTGGTACATAACACAAGACTATGAGTCATGGGGATCATTGCATACTAAAAACCAAACATTTGCAAGAGTAGTATCTGAAGAACATTCAAACTCTTCATATGCTACATTAAATCCGACCCCAGTAATGTTAGTAGGACCAGGTCTCTGATCTTTGTTCACATATGGAAACATCCTCTATTGTGACCTTTCTTGGTCTCTATTTTCTATTGAATTCATTATATTACTCAGAGTTTTTAGAGTATTTTGTATATCATTAATAGCATAAAACTCTTAAGATGGTTGAGAAGGAATGGGAGGAAAAGGAGATATAGAGGATGTTGGATTTGGTTGAGGGATTGTATTCATTTGTGGATATGGAGATGATAAAGAAATGGGATCCATGTAAGAAGGGTTTGCAGTTTGGCTTTGGCCACTAGTGGTTTCTGTGTTAGAAGGTAGCACAGTTTTAGGGGGGAGTCTTCCCACATTAATTAGGATGTTCTCAACATGAACTGTTGCATTATAAACTTGGGGGAAGTCTCTACTCTAGATTTTTGTGTTTGCAACCCTACCTCTGATCCAAGAGCTCAGATATAATACATATATACCAAAAATGTAGCTGGTCTGGCTGTGGGGGGAATTATTTTCCATTGTTTGCTAAATCTCAAACTAAAATTTGAGATAGTTTCTTGTTGAGTTTTCTGCATGGATGTATATGAATGATAATTGCTCATTAGATTGATAATGAAATATTTACAAGGTTATATAGTCCCCAAACATTAGTTGGAGAGAATAACGGGGAAGAAAAACAATTTTAAATTGACTTCTCTAAAACATTCACCGACCACCTACCGACCAAATTTTGTCATCCACCTTGCCGACCATAGTCTACCGTCAACCCAAAATATGGGTTAAATTCCAACATTCTCCCCCTTAAATTTGAGAGGACTAACAAGACAGTCTCTCAGCTTTATATATTGAGCTTTAGCCATGCCTTTGGTGAAGATGTATACCATTTTCTCCAAAGTGTTGTAATGTTTAAGCTCAACTACCTGGTGCTCCACCATGTCTCGAATGAAGTGATACTTCATATCAAAAAAAAATTATTTGCTATTGTGGATAGGATTATATGCCAATTGAATGGCACTCATGTTATCACAATATAATCTAGTAGGACCACTTTGCATTTCTCCAATCTCTTCAAGGACTTTTCTCAACCATAGAGATTGAGTACTAGAATATGTGATGGATATATACTCAGCCTAAGTAGATGATAATTCTACAAGAGTCTGCTTTTTGGAACTCCATGTAATTAGTCCTGACCCTAGACTAAAATAGTTCCCTAATGTATATTTTCTATCATCTATATTGCTACCCCAATCACTATCACTGAAGCCAACTAACTTGAAAAAATTACATTTGTGGTAATGGATTCCAAAATCTAATGTACCCTTTACATATCTTATAATACTCTTAGTTGCTTGTAGTTGCATCTCGGATGGATTAGCCATAAACCTTGAAACAAGAGAAACAAAATACTATATATCAGGTCTTATGTTGGTGAGAAACATCAAACTCCCAACCATGCTCCTAGAAGTGGTCATGTCAACCTTTGGTGCTCCATCATACTTGCTCAATTGGATCCCATAACCTATTGGAGTTGCAACTGATTTGCATTGTTCCATGGCAAATTTCTTGATCATATCACGAGCATACTTGTGTTGACATATGAAGATCCCTCTATTTTTTTGATGAACTTCCATACCTAGGAAGTAATGCATTAAGCCAAGATCTTTCATCTCAAATTGTTTCATCATGGAGTGTTTGAACTCCATATTCATCTTATTATTACTACCCATAAATATAAGATCATCCACACATAAAAAAACTATGAGAATGTCTATCCCTTGCTTTAGGTAGTAGAGAGTAGGTTCACTTTTTCTTCGAGTGAATCCATACTCCTTGAAATAGCCATCAATGCGAGAGTACCATGCTCTTGGTGCTTACTTGAAGCCATATAAGGCTTTTTTTAGTTTGTAAACAAGGTTCTCCTTACCTTATTCTTTAAATCCTTTAGGTTGTTGAACATAAACCTCCTTAGTTAAGTACCCATTGAGAAAGGAACTTTTTACATCCATGTGTTGAATTTTCCATCCTTTGTGGGCAACCAAGGAAAGTACTGATCTGATTGTTTCCTGTCTAGCTATAGGAACAAATGTTTCCTCATAATCAATGCCATACTTCTGAGTGAAGCATTTTGCTACAAGTATTGCCTTGTGTCTTTCAATGCTCCCATCGGAATTGAATTTGGTCTTGTAGACCCATTTACATCCAACACATTTTTTTCCTTTAGGAATATTTACTAGCTCCCAAGTATCATTATTTTTTATAGAGGTTATTTCCTCTTTCATGGCTTCCTACCATACATTATGAGTAAAATCCTTCTCATAGCTATATGTTTCTAGTTGTGCACCAGTTAATAAAGCATAATTAACTACATCTCCCTTAGGATATTGGGAGTCATCATCCCCATACATATGCAAATTTTCAAGTTTCTACAAAACTGAATTCATTTCACTAGCTTGGCTTCTAGTGTATCTTTTCTAGAAATTTTGATCCAACATTTGAAAATATGGATGATGTTGTAATGTTATTTTACCTCTTGATGGAGAATCAATATCCATAGGTGAAGAACTTAATGATATCTATGGAGAAGGACTTGGAGTGGTTGTTGATGTACTCGAAGTAGTACTCATGCTTGGGCTTGGAGGGGGTGTGCCTTTGTTTTTCTTGGGAGACACCTACTGTATTTGTGAAGAACTTACATCTTGGGATTCATCATCAAAAAAAAATTACATCCCTAGAAAGTAAAATTTTGTGCGTATTTAAATTGTAGAGTCTATATGCTTTGGTAGACTCACAATATCCTACAAAAATACATGCTTGAATATTGGGATCAAGCTTCTTTATTTTTTCATCAGGAATGTGTGTGTATGCTAAAGAACCAAAAACTTTGAAATGTTTTACATTCGTATTCTTTTCATACCACCCCTTATAAGGAGTGATTCCATCTAAACTAGAAGTAGAACTCCTATTTAGAATGTAAACACTAGTTCTGATAGCATCAACCCAATACATATTACTTAGATGTTTAGTTTGAAGTATCGTTCTCACCATATCCACTATGGTGTGGTTTTTTCTTTCTACCACACCATTATGTTGTGGAGTATAGGCAGTGGTGAATTGCCTTTTTATCCCACATGCTTTACAATATTTCAAAAATTATTTTGAAGAGGACTCGCCTCCTCAATATTTCCTAAGAAATTTTACATGGAACTCAATTTGTTTCTCTACATTGTTCTTGAAATATATGAAGAAATCAAAAGATTCATCTTTGTGTTTCAAAAAATAAATCCAACACATCCTAGATAAATCATCTATAAAAGTGAGAAAATAGGAATTATTACCTATGTGTTTTGTCTGCATTGGACCAGAAATGTCCGAATGCACTAGTTTAAGTGGATTGCTGGCCCTCCATTCTTGTCCTTTTGGAAATTTATAACTTGAGTGATTTCCCAAAGCACATCCTTCATAGACCTCATTATGTTCATTAATTTTAGGAAAACTTGTCACCATAGCTTGAGAAATTAACAATTTCAAGCTAGTAGAATTCAGGTGACCATATATCAAGTGCCAAAGCACACTTGGATTTACAATAGCAATATTTACAAGTTGAGCACCCCATGGTTCTCCAAAATTAAGGGGAAATCACCTAATTTTGGTCATAGGTACCTGTGTGATGACTCGATTACAATTTTTTTATCAAAAATGACACATTTTCCTTCATCAAAAATAATTTTGTCATTCTTCTCCATCATTTACCCAATGATTAGTAGATTATATTGGAGCTTAGGAGTGTAGTAGATGCCATTCACCTTCTTTATGCCTTCTTTCGTTGGAACCTCCATGGCTCTAATGCCTTCAACTTGCAAAGCTTTATCATCTCCCAAATTCATTTAGGATTTATAGGTGGAATCCATAATAGAAAAGAGTCCTTTGCCACTCATATGGTTGGAACAACCAGTATCCAAAATCCTAGTGTCATTCAAATTTTGATTTAATTTCCCATAAGAAAGAAATAGATTAGATGTTCCATATTCTTCACCATAATTTCCATATTGACTATTGCCTCCCTGAGAAGTCTTGGACCGACAGTCTCGAGCAAAGTGACCTGGTTTACCACAATTAAAATAAGCCTTTTTGTATTTGTCACCTCCTCATCCTTGATTGCCATTTTGGCCTTGATTTCCACCTCTGTTTTGAATTTTACCTCTGTTATGATTTCCACATCTGCTAGGATTTCCTCTAGTATAGCTACTTATACCTTTATCTCTTCTTTGTCCTTTACCTTAACCTCTTCCTTGTCCTCTTTCGGCACCTTCATTGGATGTGAAGGCTTTATCATCACCTCCATACGTGTTGAAGGAGATCCTTGTAATCTCTCTTCATGAGACATTAACGAACCGATTAATGCATCAAAATTTAGAGCGAAAAGGTATTTTGATTATTCAATGATTATGGCTATGTGATTCCTATTTTGAATAAGTGTTCTCAACACTTTCTTCACTACTATTTTTGGTTTGATTTCTTCACCAAGTGTTATCATATTATCGACAACTACTTTGACTCTGACGTAGTAGTCACCAAATTTTTCATCTTCATTCATTATGAGATTTTCAAAATATCATTTCAAGGTTTGAAGCCTCACTTTCTTCACCTGATCACTTCCTTGGAAACCATCTCAAGGCTTTCCATGCATCTTGTGCAGTTAAACATGAGGTAATTCTAGGAAAAATACTTTTCTCCAATGTTGCTTGGATATGATAAAGAGTAAAAGGGTTACTCTTTTGTGCTTCTTTCTTTGTTTTCTTATATGTTGCACTTAATGTATCCCAATATATGGGTTCTATGTAACCCTCTTCTACTATGTCCCATAATCCCTTACCAATGAGTAATGTCCTCTTTTTGATGGACCAGTATTCATAATTGCACCCATTAAATTCTAGAATAGATAGATTGTTATTTGAGGCCATTGCTACTAGAAAAAAATCTAGAAACACTATTTTATTTCTCTATTACAATGAAAGCACTCTACTTTTCAAATAAGGGAAAGAAAAAAGGAAGTCACAAATTTAGATCAAATCTAGCTTGATTCACTCTTTCACTGATGGCCTGTTCTTCTTGCTGAGGTTCTTCTATTACTTGATTCACAAAGTTGTATGCTACTTGTTCTTCATCGTCACTGATAAGGATTATCTCTGGTGAATCTGGTTCTAGTATTTCAATTGAGTCACTATTGCTGAATTGTGGATTCTCTGGTTCCTATGGTGCAATTCTTACAGATTTTGACTGCTCAAATCTGCTACCAAAAGAGTTGTCTTCAGATTCTGCTTCATACCCTGAATTTGGATGTCGTTGATGGGCTATTACTACATTCTACAATTGACTAAATACAGTATGTATTCCATAAGTGTAAACTTTTTCATAATTTTTTTTGATGTTTTCTCTTACTAGAAGAGAACAGAGGGCATGATAACACCTTGTGGATCGTATCATGAATGTCTACCCTTTGATGCACTTTTTATCCTCCTTACAAGGCCTCTTAGGCTATTACACAATTTTCTAGCTTTCAAGTCTCTCAGACTATTACAAGGAAATTTTATCCTTTAAGCCTCTTAGGCTATTACACAATTTTCTAGCTTTCAAGTCTCTCAGACTATTACAAGGAAATTTTATCCTTTAAGCCTCTTAGGCTTTTACACAATTTGCAAATTTTGAACCTTTTAAAGCCTCTCAGGCTTTTACAAAAAAAAAAATCCTCTTAGGAAATCTCTATGCCTTCCCTTAAAATGTTGCAAAAATTTAAAAAAAAAAACGTTATTAAAAAATATTAATTAATAATAAAGTAAAATATTTAATTAAAACATTAAAAAAATATTTTAATTAATATTTAAACTAAATTATTAACTAATTTTAATAAGTTATTTTTAATTTTTGCAATATTAACATATAAACTTAGGGGGGGCATAAAAAAAATTTAAAGTAATTTCGAGCCGCCAGGACTCAAACCCGCAACCTGTCCTGAAGCAAAACACCTCCTTAATGCCTCGAAAACCATTATCGATGGCACAAGAAAGCACACATCATGCTGTATTTCCTTTATGGTGGGAAAGAAACACAAAATAAAAATAAAAACAAATTCCTTTGTCATCGTCGGGTTTTGAACCCGCGACCAGGTGGAGGGCTAAAGCCCTAAGGCTAGCTCCTCGAGCCAGTTGGGCTAGAGTGCCCGATGAGAAAGCTCTTGAGACATCTTCTACTTAAAGGTGTCTCCTCAGTGCATTTAAAAAAAAAATAAGGGATTTTTAATCCCACATCTGCTAGGATGAAGCACTATGAATTGTTTATAACCTTCAATGGGTGCTTTAGTGTTCGATTGCCTTCGAGCAATCAACCGCCCCTCTTTTGCCACCTCTCGAGCCAATCATTACCCTCCACTTCATGCTTGTGTCACCCTCCTTTTTGCCACATCACACCAATCACGATGTGCCATGTCATGCCTACATCACCATCCTTACTACCACATCATACCAATCATGATGTGCCATGTGTCCTATCTAGTCAACTTCTCTACCTCATCAGTTGTGCCCTATGTCTAGTCAGCCTGGGTTGTCCACCCACCATGTGTCCTAGGTCCGCTTGGGTCCACCTACCATTTGTCCTCTCCTTAGGTTCTGCACTGGTCTATAGGCCTACTCGCCTTACCTCGAGTTTTACACTGTGCAGGCTTCCTTGCCTTACCTCGAGATTTGTGCTAGTCTATAGGCCTCCCTACCTCACCTTGATATTTGTGCTAGGGATCTGAAGTCCTTGTAAAGTCTACTCTATGGGCCGCTCCTCGACCTCGAGATGCATGCCTACCTGTGGGTCCTCCTAGTCAACTTGTTAGCCCTTTGACCTCACCAGCTCTGATACCAAATATGAATGATAATTTCTCATTAGATTGATAAAAAAATATTTACAAGGTTATATAGTCCCCAAACATTAGTTGGAGAGAATAACGGGGAAGAAAAACACATCGCAAAAAGCTCCAAAAATTTGAATTAAAGACACATTACTTAGATCAAAATTATCCCAAATTAAATATACTTTCATTCATTAAATAACGGTAGAGAAATATCGTAGACAATAATTTCAATATCTAAACAATGATAATCCAAATAATAGAATTCACCAATATCTAGATTTTATAGAAATGCACTCCCTAACAATAAATATCAAATTCAGAAGTAGATTTCAATTACCCTAGCAACTAGTAATCCATTAATTTGGCACAAACTAACCATTTAAGTATTCATATAAATACAACTTAAGAATTTGAACCTCTGATATCAAATATGAAGACACAAGCTTTGAGGCAAAGATCAATGTAATGCTCCTTTCATTAGTCCTTGGGAATATTTACTGTAGCACAGGCAAACACACTAGAGCCGACCCTTTAAAAATGAGGGTTTGACATCTACTTATAGTTTTGCAAAATTAAAATAATAAGGAATATTACAAAGATTGAAATTTGATAGCTCAGTAGAGAGTTCTTGTTGGCATTCTCTTACTAGTTCATCCTCTAAGAAATCCATTGTAAGTGGATTGCCATGGCATCTCAAACTGTCTACAACTTCCTAGTTTTTAGACACTAACTAGATTTTTGGTCATTGGAGATTGTGTATACATCATCGATCCTTCTTGGAAGCATTTTACCATCATCGATCTATAACCATATCTAGTTCTATCTACTTGAAACCCTCGATGCTTCAGATTCCTCCTCCAAATGACTGTTATAATATTGGTGAAGAAATGCTTTTATATACTTCAGATTCCTTAGCAAAATATCCACCGTCGATCTCCCCCATTGTATGGCTATGATTTAATAAGATATAAGCTTCGTATAATAGTGGGGGAGAACACAGTGTCATTCCACTCTTAAAAACTATGGAACGCTAATACAACCTAAAATTCTTTGGAAGCTAAGCGAGATCAAATTCGCTCCTCATCCTTTGTTTTTCTTCATTAGCCATGAAGCATTCACCAATCTGTACAAAAAATTTGATGATGTCATATCTCCTTTATTACTCTTGTGGATTCTATTCTAGACCGAAGCAAGTACATTGGCCTGTGAAAACCATTTTGGACCTATTACAATGCAAAGTGACTCTTCCTCCAATCCGCACTGACTTCAAAGTACATCACTGCTTGTTGTCATTTCGAAAGAGAGTTAGTCAAAAATATCCTTCGTCATGAATCTGCATCTACTATGTTCATAGCATTCTACCTTGTCACCATTCTAGGCAAAAATGTTCTATGCGCTCTCTAAAATTGGGCTCTCCAAAACTTAGTCGCTCCCAAGTTATTCAAAATATCAAGTGGTTGCCAATACGCACTTATTTTCTTTTGACGTCATTGTTATTAAAAAAAATTGTGGATTTAGGATTCATCGCCAGTCTAGAGCCAAGAATATGGGAAACCTTGCAGAATTTCTCTAAGTGTGAAAACTTACCAAGTGTTGGATGGACTCGTGGCCTTTGTTGTGGATCCGCTCCAAAATACACTGCAAAGTGTGCGGATTGAGAACTTCATGACTTAGGCAAATTTTTCAAAATTTTCCCAAGTATGTGGCCATTTTGGGCCTATAGGAATATGTTACAATACAACAAAAATCCATTGACTCATTGAGGTATAAATAATACATATGAATAGTTAGTTGAGTTCGGTGAAATGATGGAACCAACTCAACTAAATTATTAACCTCCCCAACTATCTGATGGACATATCTCATGTATGAAATAAATGAGATATAATAATGTAATAACTTTATAATATGAGCCTATTCTAACATCCCCCCTTATTACATTATTTGGATATACAAAGTTGTTGGTGAAACAAGTCAAATTTGACACATGCAAGTACATTGGTGAGGATAGCTACAACCTGTTCACCTATGGGAATGTACTAGAGCTGAATATGGTGCTTTGGAACTTCATCATGAATGAAATGACATCGAGTTTCAATGTGCTTTGTTCAATCATGAAATATTGGATTCTTGATGAGATTCAAAACACCTTGATTATCACAAAACAAATGAAGTGGTAGGTTATTTGGAAGACCCATGTTTGTAAGAATTCAACTTAACCATATTATCTCACAGACTACTCCACTTGTTGCATGATATTCTACCTCTATAGAATATAAAGCAGCCAACTACTAATTCTTACTGTTCTAGGATATAGGACCAGGTCCAAGATGGAAAATGTATCCAAAAGTCAATTTACGATCATCAATGGATCCGGTATAGTCTGAGTATGTGTATCCTTGTAGATAGAACATGCTATTAATTTTGTACTCCAATACAAAATTTGTAGTACCATGGACATAATGAAGAACTCACTTTTCTAAGTTCCAATGACTCACCTTAGGTTCCTGCATGAACCTTGAAAGATAAACCACAAAAAAACTGATATCTGGCCTAGTATTAGTTGGATATATGAGACTCCCAATCAGTTGGTGATAGAGAGTACCATCTATTTGTGGTGATTTATCATATCGTGATAGCTTAAGTCCAAACTCCATTGGAGTTGCCTTAGACTTGAATCCAGTCATGTGATATTTATCAACAAATGTCTTGGCATACTTCTTTTGTGTTACTCTGATATGATTATGTTGTTGAGTCACTTCCAAACCAAGACAATAGTAAAGAAGTCCTAGATCTATCATTTCAAAATATTGTTTCAAATCATCTCTTACTACATCAATCATACTCTTTGAATTCCCTGTTATGATTAGATCATCTACATATAGCACCAAAATCACTATGTCAGGACCATTGTTCTTGATATAGAGATTTGCATCTGAAGGACTTATTTTGAATCCATGTTGCACCAGGTGACTGTCTATTTTGATGTACCAAGCTCGTGGAGCTTTTCTTAGCCCATACAAGGATTTGACCAATTTGCAAATTTTTTGTTCTTACCCTTCAACAAAAATCCTTCTGGTTGGGTCATGTACACTTCTTGTAGGTCACCATTCAAGAAAGCACTCTTTACATCCATATGATGTAACTTCCACCCAAACTGAGATGCCATGGCATAAAGTACTCGAATGGTAGTCATTTTTATTGTAGGAGCAAAAGTCTCTTCATAATATATACCTCATTTTTTAGCATAGCCCTTTGCAACAAGATGGGCCTTATGTTTATCAATATTACCATCTACCTTATACTTCACTTTGAACACCCATTTGCAGCCTATGCGATTCTTTCCTGAAGGTAAATTTACTAGCTTCCATGTATGATTTTTCATGAGATATGTATGTTCTGCTTCCATAGCAGCCTTCCACTGAGGCTCACTAAGTGCATCCTAAATTGTCGTGGGTTGATTTTCATCCAATTCTATCATATAAACCCTCTCATCATCCATATCTATTTCTCTGTCTTCCTCCACATCTACAACTAGTTCATCAAATTGTTGGTAAAGCTTGTCAACCTCTGAATTTGATGCCTCTACTCTCATCTGTTGAGTTATACTACGAGTATAAGGTTGATCTAGAGTTAGATCTAGAAGTGATGCCAACTTTGAATCTCTTAATGTACTAGTATATACCATTTTGGAATATTATTTTGTGGGGGTTTCTTAGGCTTATCTTCCTCAAGGTATACAACTGTAGAAGTGTTATCTGATGTGAAAGCTTCATCAAAAATCACATTTCGACTTATGTGTGTTTTCTTGGTCATAGAATATATCAATCGATATCCCTTTCAATGCTCATCATAACCAAGAAAAATACATTTCAATGTTTTCTCATCTAACTTCTTCCTCTTCTGTTTGGGTATGTGCATGAATGCATTACATCCAAAAGCTCTTAGATAAGAAATGGAGGGTTTCTTACCACTCCATGCTACTTGTGGAGTATTGCACTGTAGATATTTTATGGGTGTCCTATTCATGAGGTATGATATTGTAGTCACTACTTCTACCCAATACTATTTCTCAAGATGTGCCCCCTTAAGCGTACATTGAACCATTTCCATAATGGAATGATTTCTCCTTTAAGCAACTCCATTTTTCTATGGAGTATACACAGTTTTTAGATGTCTCTTAATCCCATGTTCACTCAAAAAATGATGAAAATTCCTTGGAGGTATATTCCCTCATCGATCTGAGAAGAGGGTTTTTATGGAACATCCTGACTCCTCAACAAGCTTATTGAACTATTGAAAGTACAAAAATACCTCTGACTTCAATTGAAGAAAGAAAAACCACATATTTCATGAGTAATCATCAAAAAACAATTGAAAATACTTCTTTCCACCATAGATGGTTGGCATAGGATCACACAAATCAATTTGTACCAACTACAAAGGTTTTTTAGCTCTTGAAGAGCTAACTTCAAACGATACCCAATGTTGCTTTCCTGCTAAACAATTTGAGTAGATTGGTAATATGGATGACAAGTTGGAAAGACCTCTCACTATATCATATTTCTCAACTCGAGCAAATATCCTGAACTTAGATGCTCATATCTCTTGTGCCACAGAGAAGTAGCCTCCTTTGTAGTTGCTACCAAGGCAACATGAGGCATTGAAACAACATCTAAAATGAACAAGCCATGCTTGTATGATCTTGTTGCTACATGTTTTCCTTTTTTAGTGATAAAAAATCTATTTTTGCCTTTCTCAACACTGAACATAACATCCATATCTCGATCCAATATCTAAGGGACTGACAAAAAATTGTTAGCTAATCCAAGAACATATAGTACCTTCTCAATCTAACATTTACCATCTAGAAGAATGATAAAAATATAACCTTCACCCTTCACTTGGTAGGTCTAATTGTCAGTAATTGTTATTGGCTTACCTTCATTTTTCTAAAATATCTCAAACCATGATCTATCACTAGTCATGTGTTTACTGGTACCAGAATCAATATACCATATTGCATATGTCTGCTGATATGAAGTGTGAGTCATGAGCACCTTATGTGCTCGCTCAAAATATGAGTTCGAGTTGGATGTGGTAGAATTTGAGTCTGAGTTTGATTTGGCATAAGCAACATTCCCCTTGGGTTGCTTATGCTTCTTCTATGGTTTGTATTTCCCTTTACTCTTCTTCTTATGATCTTGGTCATTATGTTGTTTGTTCTTAAACCAACACCTATTGGTGTCATGGTTATTCATATCATAACTTTTGCAATATTGTTTATCTTTCTACTGATGTTGTTTCCCTTTTCCTTTTTATGAATATCCTCCCTTTTAAAAATTACCTTGTTTATTACCCCCTTGTTTGGTGTAGAGGGCATTATCTAGTACTTCATATTTCTAAAACTGATTTGCCTCATCAATTTTAAGTAAATTCACCAATTCCACAAAGGTAACTTATCTACCAGACACATGAAGAGAGGTGATCAACATTTTATAGGATTCTCAAAAAGCTCTCAATATGACTGAGATCAAGAGAGCATTGTCCACTGGCTGTCCCATAGCATTTAATTTGGCTTTCAATTATACCACTTTGCATAGAAATAGATCAACTATCTCACTAGATTTCATACTTAGGGTATGTAGTTGAGTTTGAAGGTGTAGAATAGTGGAATGATTCTTACCATCATAAATGGTAATCAAAGCATCCCAAACTTTCTTACCAGTTTTGGTATCACAGATATGAGGCTGGACCTCATCTGTAGTAGCAAGTAGAATAAACATGAGACATCTTCTATCATTTTAATCAAAGGCCTCTTGATCTGGCCCTACTATTCTAGGTTTGGCCCTACTGTTCTAGGTCATTTTTTAGTGCTAGTAACTACATCCCACAAATATTCAACCTAAAGGATAGCTCTCATCTTTGTCTTCCAAGGTGCAAATATAGAAACTTTTAGCAACTATGAATCTAATAGATATTTGTAAACAGTGGCCATTGTGAAGGCTCCTTATAACACTAAATGGTCTCCCTTTATTTATACTTTTAAGAGTATGTGAAAAGGAATTCGATCAGATTGATGTCACCTACCTCAAAACCATGCAAAATAAGGTTGATGAGTTGGAGGAAATTAAGCCAAGCAATCATAAAGAATTAGGGTATTAAATGGAGTGAATATCAGAATTGGTTTGCCTTATTTCTCCTCGACAATTTATAGAGAACAATAGCTCATACATCATTTTTGTAGCTATATTAGGCGTTAGATACATTATTCCAAGAACAACAACATCACATGTAAATGTGGACTAGAGGTACCGTATATATCGAACGTTGTTGTGCAATAAATTGCATAAATAGGTGTATAAATGTGGGGTATTTTCTTTGCTTTATTTTATGATTGATAATGCAATAAAACAAGAAATTTAAATTCAAAATACAACCACAAATGCCCACAAATTTAACTACTCTAGGTGTCGATTTCCACCGAAAATGCACCTAATACAATGCCAAATTTTCAAAGAAAAAATATTCACTTCCAAAAATCAACAATTTTTCTTCTCCCCTTGTCTTAAAATTTTGCAAAAATAAATGCTATAAATCCCCCCTTTTTTGTTGCAAAATAAACAAGCATGAAAAAATTGTATGTGGATCCTTTCTAATTCCAAAAAAAACAACTTATCCCTCAAAAATTGCTTTGAAAGTAAAAAATCGAAGTATAGAAAAATACCTCAAAAAATTTACATCTCCTCTAGCTTGTGGCTAAAAATAATGCTCTTGTGCCCCCATTTGACCAAAAAAATACCCCTTGTTTGTAAAAAAATAACCTTCCTTGGTCACAAACAAGTTAGGAAAAAGTTGTCAAAAATCGTCAGCAAAAAAAAATTACTAAGCAAAAATTGTTAGCAAAATAAATTTGCTAAGGCATCAAAATTTCTTGCTGAGGCATCAAAATTTCTTTCTGAGGCATCAAAAAATTGTGCCGAGGTGTCACTTTGTGATGTGGGGTTGGGAAAAAAAATTGCTTTGTTGTTTTTTGTTTTGAATCCCTTCGTGTTATTCGAATATTTGACCTGGGCATTTCAAACGTGTGCTCTAACGAGGTGCCCTACAGGGACCATTGAGAATGAAAGAGCAAGATGATGCTCTTATTACCTGCCACTTCCAATTTAATTAAAAAAACTTGAAAAATCCCTCTGCGGGATTTGAACCTCAGACCGCTATGGAGTCACTAGGAGCACTTAACCAATCGGGCGATAGGAGCTACCAAGAATGGAAGGGGAGGCACACGATCTTCAACAGTCGGATATCCAAGTTTTGGTTCAATGATAATTTTATCGAATCGCACTTGATGCAGAGCCCTTGAACACTATTTCTCAGTGTTTTATTTGTATGAAATTTTCCCTCAAATAATGCAATTACTGCTTCATGCACCACGTGGCACATTGGATTCGAGATATCTCTATACGACCATAAAGGCGTGCACTCGATATTTCAATTGCATAAAATGAATTAAAAATCAATATTCAAACACAAATTGACAAAGACTAAACAATTAAGTAAAATGCATATTTATTTCCTTTTGGAACCAATTCATGTGTTACAAATGAATCCCTCTTAGGGATACCCCTTTTTGATATGCAATTACAATGTTGTAATCTCCTTGGAGATACAATGCACTTTTCAAGCCTTTAAGGTGACACGAACTGCTCTAGGGTGGAGTGAACCCTCTTCTTCACGTTGAGGAAGGAATTGGATGGTTGAATCTCCTTTGAATCTGATTCCTTGTGGTCAAGAAACAACATAAAAGCATTAAAAGCATATGAAGCCTCTCATGATGAGGCCCTTTAAAGGAAATATACATAAATATAGCATGGCAAAACAAAATCAAGAAAGCAGATAAACTATACTAAACATAAGCAATTCTTATAAATATTGATAGAAATTTGTAAATAAGGACTAAAGCTACCAATCTAATGGATCAAATGTATGAAATGATGCTTTATAGCATAGAAAGAAACTAATTATGCCTTACTTGCTAAAATGGAGTAAATCTAATCAAATCCTTAACCCAATCAGTCAGAGTCTTTAAACTACCAAATCAAGTACTAAAATGATTAATCTATCCTATCTAAGCATACTGTAGAAGGGACAATAAGGGGATTGTATACCTATTACAAACCATAGCTCGAATGAGCGATCTGCACTATAAACTATGGTTGTCAGCCATGGTGAGCAATCAAATGGTTTTTCCCTCTAATTCTAGGGATGTGGTCTTGATCCTCCTTGTCAAATTGATGATCAAGGGTCACCTCAGTGTCCTCTGATAGGTTTGGTAGTTGAATTGCTCGATAGGGCCTCCATTTTCCCAAATTTGCATTTCTTGGAGTTATAGCTCATTAGAGAATCCATGGCACAATTTTTCATGATGCTTGGGTTGGCAAAGTGATGGCAATAAATCTCTCTTACTGCACTCAAGTGAGTCCACAATTCAACAAGGCTTCACTGCTCTAATATCCAACTCTCTCTTTGATATTTTTCCTAATTCTGATGGGTACTTATAGGACTACCAAAGGGCTAGGGGTGGCTTCATGGAGAAGCCAAGAACAAGAAGGTGTGGTTAAGATAGTTGGATTGGAAGCTTCCATCCTTTAACCACCTTCTTCTAGAACAAAAGGTCATTCCAACTGATTTGGCTTGGATGAAGGCCAACTAAACTTTAGTTTTGACCGTAGGTGACATCTACGATTCAGAATATAAATCACAGATCTCAGTCATGGTTCAGACTGTAGACTATAGGTCTCAACTGGGGTTCAGAATGATTAGGCCAAGGATCCCAAATTGAGTTGTTAGAACCATTGCTCTATCTTGGAAACTGTCCAAGATCTTCCATATGGTCTTGTAGCATGTCCATATGAGTAGTCGCCTTTGACATGATGCATTTTAGGTGTCTAAAGATGCCCCTTTTGAGATGCATTGTGATATCAAACAACACTGAGCAAAAGTAGACCTCCTAAAATGATGTCAAAGGTTCTATGATGATCATTAGTCGAATCAACATTAGATGCCCCAGGTCCAACAAAAGGACGTGCATCCTAGAATCATTGCTTCCAACTGGGTGGAAGACTTAAATTTGAAAATCTTGTGCCCTTATCATCTCATTTTGTGCAGTTGTGCATTCCATAGGTATCTTCTAGCCCATATATCTGAAAGGTAGAGAAAAATAAGAAAAACTATCATATTTGCTAGTTACCCCAAGCAAATGGTTAAGCTTATGATAGCTATTATCAATGATTCACAAGGACGAACATAATTTGAAAAGATCAAGGGATCTACGATCTCAAGGATATTCTGTTGATTTTTATTATGATTATGATATTATGACTACCCCCTCAAGTGATGAGTCGATGAGGGTAATAACAATGTATGAAGCAACGAGGTTGCTTGACCATAATGAATGGTCTTCACAAACTTAGAATTGAGCATTTAATTACTTGGCTAAGCCTAGTTCAATGTATTATTGCAACTATTAATAGTAATTGCACATTCATATCCCATGGAACAGTCGAGCTGTAATAGCCTTCTTAGGAAATCAAAATTATACAATGCCAATTATATTTATGTTGAATCAATTTGTCAATGATTTTTTTAAGAAAGGTGTCATAAGAGAAATTAAATGAAATGCCTCATTCCCATGGAGCAGTCCAGTCTTGAAGGTCTTCTTTGGGATTGAAAAGAAGCATTTCAAATCAATGATGACAATATTGCCCCAAATTTTCTTATGGTTATTTACTCATCTCGTTGGATTGCATGGAGCATCAGTCGTTGCAATCGCCAAGTGTATAGAGTAAATAATTGAATATGAGGTGCATTTGGCTTTTGATTATTTCATTTTTTTGGCTAATTTGAATTGTTTAGTTGATCATTGTGCTTAAAAATCACCAAATTTGCAAAATTGATTGCTTTTATTGAGATTTTATCAATTAGGAGTCATTGATGTATCATTTAAGATCTTCCCATGGTGGGATTTTAGTGCATTTAATGCTGGTTGTGAACCACGAGTATACTCTATGGTTAAAACTTTCAAAATTTGGGAATCATAGATCAGTCCTACGGGCGAAAAAACCTAAAATTATATAAGGGGTATGAAGCGGTATGATGCGGTATGGAGGGTGGGATTCATGTAATTGAAAATCATCATTACAAGAATTTAATCAATTAATCACCCATATATGAAATGCAATGGTATGAAGCGGTATGATACAAATTATATAATGTTTCATTCTATTTTATTTTGCAACTTTTAAAAATTTGCACAATATAGTCAATGGCCATCTAGATATTGCTTTTGATATCCATCCAATATCTATCCTATATCTTGATTGTTCTTTATGTAATGATGTATCATGGATTCAATACTTTGCAGTTTGATGATTTGAATTACTTGGTATTGTGTTGCTATTAGAGAAAATTTTGAGGTTTTCCATGAGACTCAAACACCCTAGTAGACTTCTCAAACATCACATACTAATTGTACAAGGCTTTTTTTGGACAAGGCTTTCATCACGAATGACCCAACTATTCATTACCCCTATGTGTGCATGTGAGTATTTTTAGATAGACCATAGGCATACCCTAGATGTCATTCAGGACTCTTCCAACCCATATGTGATATCAGATTCCTTCTATGTTCATATCATCCTTGTTTCAAAATTTATTGGACTATACAACTAGACAACCCTAGGCACCTAAAGCTAGCTCATCTCGTAAATTGATCAGGATTACCCCTCTAAAAAAAGTTGGGACTCTTTCAACCTATTGCTGCAATTGGGGATTACCCAACAAAACTACTACTCTGAAAGCAAGCAAGACTCTTTCAACCCATTGCTACACTCAGGGTTCATCTATGGATTTGAATGGTGAACAATCCAAGGATTCAAGTTCTCACCCCATTTTGATATTTGCTCATATGTAGTGATAAAAATCACTGTTTTTCACATTTTACTCTAAGTGATAAAAATCACTATTTATTCCCATTTTTCTTGATCAAGGGATTTTTATAGTGCTTTTGATTCACTATATAATTTTAGATTTGAACTTTGAACTTTGGGTTTGCAATTTAAACTGTGTATCTGTATGAATAGGGGAAATTCTTGTCCTTTTGCCAAGGTTCACCACTCTAGACCGAACTATTTGCAAGATAAGCAGGTGTATCAACCCAAATTTTTCACGTCCTTACCTTCAGGCTAAAGGATCCATGCCCAAAATGAGGATGCGAGAAGGATGGAACAATAGCTCAGACTGAGAGGCCCTTTGAAGGTTGCGCCTCTCGGGGGAGGGGTATAAGGGTGAATTTTTGACAGATGGTGGGGTTCACTAAGAAACTTTGAGTGGAAGTTTCCACGCCTAGGTTGAGAATGGGTTTGATGTGTTCATTTTTTACTTTAATCATTCATATCTCTAGGTTGTCCAGAATGAATCTAAGCTATTCTATATGAAATGCTGATTTATATGAATATAGAAAGCATGAATGAATCCTAAATACCAGGAATATACTAAATAAGAAAGAATGCACCTGATTCTGGGTTTTTGATGAAGATTCTGAAGCTTGTAAGAGTCCAGATCATCTCGAATATGATAGGATCATCTACAATTATACAGAATCATCTCAAATCATAGGCAATCATTTGAAATTAGAAAATATCATTGTCAATATGATGAATTCATCAGATGAATCTGTTAGAATCCTGCAATCACAGAAACAAACACCAAAACTAAAAATGCTACTACAATAATAATGCAAAATAATAGAAATAATAGTATGAATGCTTAATTGATAAATATAGATAGCAGATTAAAGGAAATGCATTTTTTTAATAACTTATTTTAACTTTATCATGCATTTATGCTAAATGAGGTGAACTCCAGGATGCAAAATAAAAATAAATCAAGCTAATGCAAAGTAAAATAAAGAAGAAAGATGAGAAATGAAAACTCAGGGCTATGGCTGCCCCTAATCTGAACTGTTGTCGAGATTGCCTCCAATCGTATGATATCATCATAGATCTACAACAGGATCATCTGAAATCATCTGGAATCACCTGCGACGATCCGAGCTTCCTCCAGCTAAAGCACAATGAAAACTTGTAATGAAAAACTTGAAAATAAAAATACAAATGATGGGGGCGAGGATGTTCTAATATAGCAAAACTAGAGTTGTAGGGAAATGATCAGCCAAGGGTATAAACTGGGAAAATCCCAAGTTTATATAGGATTAGGGGAAGGTTAGAAGGTTGGGGATCATCCCAATCTGGGAGATCTCCAATGGAGGAATCTCCAAATGCATAGACACACTTCTACCCAAGTTGGAGAGGCTGTTGAAACAGAATCTAATTATGAAAATTCAATTTTGGGACAAAATTTTTTGGACGTTCTGTTCTAGACGAATTCGTCCGATCTGGGATGATTTCGTCTGATCGACAACGATATCGTCCAATGATCAAAACAACTCCTAAAAATGCCACAAAAAATGGGGAGAGCGGTTAACGGGCGGTTTCAGGGTTAAAATTCAAATTTTTATATTTTTACTAAAGGTTTACTGCGCTAATTTTAGGGTGCTACATTTTTCCCCCTCTTTAGCGAATTTTCTAAAGAAAATGGATTAAAGATGAGTTCTTCCTATTTTACGAGAAAGAAAAAAATTATTCCATTTTTTTAGATGACGATTCTAGGTTGAATCATACAATTGCTTACTATGGTGCCCCCTCCGTGTTTTTACCCAAATCGAATGTTTGAGGTAAAAGCACAAAAAAACAATTTTTTTTTTTTTTAAGTTGTTTTAAAATAAAATTGAAAAAAATAGGGTAAAACCCTAATTCATTGTTAATGTTCATTTTTGTTTTTTTAGAGCTCTACATGATTTATCAAGTATATCAAAGGTTTTCTTCATCTTCATGATAGAAGCTACATTTAATGAAAATAATTAATCATTTTAAATTCACTTTCATAGATATATTTAATCTTCTATTTCATGCTTTAAAGTAGGATTTAATGCAAGATAAAACTTGTTTAAAATCTACTTAATAAAGGAAGATAAAATCTACCTTAAAACATTTCAAGATAAAAAGAATTAAGGCACTACATCGTGGTCATATGAGGGCCAATTCACATTTGATTTTTTTTAAGTTTTATGAACAATCATTAAAATGAACCAACACATACCACTTGTTAATAGTTACTTGCAATCACTAAGGTGTTCCTAAAATTTAATTGACATATCTTTCTTGAGATTACTAATACACATGTGCAAATGCTAATATAGCAGAGACCTTGAAGAAGTTATTTTTTTTAACTTCTTTGCAAGAGAGGGTTTTGGGATCAAAATCCTAAGGGAGAGTGTGATTTTGCAATTGGGTAAAATTACCACTCAATATTTTGGTGCTAGAAGGAGGGCCTAAATTGGTATTCATTGATCTAACGCTTTTGAATTGTTCATACATGAATGATGTGATTTGGTATAACTTTTGAGAGTTCTGAATGGCTAAATATTTCAAGTTCATTTGATTAGCATCTTTGGAAATATTTTAGCACACAACACTTTGGGATCTAGGATATATTGAATTGATTTATTTTATTGCTAGTTAGATGCTAAATTGTTCATGTTACTTGAAAGATTTATTCAAAGACATTGGTCTTGACTAATGAAATTTTGTTGATCACTTTCATTGATTCTAACATTCTCTATTTGATGATGTGTTAATACTAACCTTTTGGATAAATTGAGAATGTTATTTCATGTCATGGTTTAATTGATGCATATATTTTGGATGATACTAACATGATGATATTTGTGGTTTACTCATTTGAAAATTGTTAGTCATTTTATGTTTCTTTGCAAGATATTTTTATTTGACTAACAAATTTGGTTCTAAGTTATTCTTTGAGTTTCACTAATGGTGACATTTGAGGAGCAAGTGGTATATTTAAGAGAAAGCATGGTATCGGTGTTAGGGAAGTATTATGAGTGTTTTCCTATGTTTGGAATACCCTATCAAATTCCTAAAATGGTATTGGAGTTTCTACGATAGTTTAATCAAGATGAGACATTAGGATACATACAAAAATTGCATATCTACAAGAGCATATTATTTCAATGGCAAATTTACCATGAGGATATTGCTTGTAGATTATTCTCATTAATTTTGGATGATAGATCATTATTTTGGTATGGTCAATTACCCATGGAGTTTAGGACTTCTTGGGTTCAAATAGAAGTAGCACATCTTTATCTTTTTGGTAATCAAGTTGACTTAGATATGTTGCAAAATCAATTTACCTCTATTTGTAAAGAGCCTAATGAGCCCATGAGTCAATTCAATGAGAGGTTTCAAGAATTACACTCTCAAATGTGGGAAATTTTTGACATACCAGAAGAGGAAGCTATTAAAGTATACATGGGAGCCATACCCCCCATACTTGCTACACTTATTGAGGAAAATATTGATGACCCATCTTTGCATAGAATCTATGAGGTTGCAATAATAGTAGAACAAGGGCAAGTGGAGGCACAACATGTTCCCATGAGATATTTTTCTTCTGGAGTTATTGATGCCAACCTACACCAACCATCTAATATAGCAACCTCCACTCCAATGATACCTAAGGTGAATTATAAAGGGGATGAATCTGAATTTTCAAATGTTATAACCACCTTAGATATTATCCAAGAGGAGGTACAAGTTGCCAAGCCAACATACACCAATGAGGATTGTGTAGAGATGGGTTCATTTCTAGAAGTGCATGAGTATTCAGATAATGGAGGTGTCCTAAATATAATTAGTGTCGAGATATATGATAGGATAGAACCTACCATAGAATTGAATGAAGTGGTTGAAAATGAAATTGGAAGAGAAGCAATAAATGAATTGGAAGACATAATCAATTTTCACCATTGGTTCTCGAAAGATACTTTGGGTGAGATTATTGAAACTGATCGTCAAGAAATATCTCACCCTCAAAATTGTGATGAAATTGAATCATGGGTTACAAATGTGGATTGTGATAATCTTGCAAACTTGAAAACAAATACTAGCCCACTTTTGGAAATAATTGAACCATCTAAGGAAGGTGAAGGTGAAATTGATGAGAAACACGTTGATGAATTGGAAGATGTTGAAGAAGTAGTTGAGCATCACCACTTTATTTTGGAAGATGATTACTATGATTCTTGGAAGAAGTGGGAAGAATACACTCACTCCAAATATTCTAATGAAACTTTTGTATCAATTGATATGCAAGATAATACAATTGATTTCTCACATGAGGATATTACAAGTCTTGTACAATTTGAGAATTATTTGGAAGAAGGATTGGAATCTCATCAAGCGTTGGAAAATAACCATCATTCTATTACCATGGATAATGAAGAAAAATTAATTGATAGATGAATCAAAAGATCATGTCACAAATGCAATAGAGTTTCATCCCATGAATTTAGAAAATTTTTACAATGGTTGGGGAAGATATGAAGAATCATCTACTTTTCACACCCCTATGGATGAGATTTCTATTGACACACAAGATTCTAAAATCACCATTCCACATGAGGATATTGTGTTTGCAAGAATCAAGAAAGTTCCCAAAATAGATCATGGTGAATATAAATTTATTGAAGATCTTTTTGAAATAGAAAGGGAAGAAATGGTAAATGTTTCTTATGACTCATCTATTTTGGATGAGGAAGAGGTAAAATCTGCTCTTTCATTTCAAGATATTGAAAATTTGGATACAAATTCACATGATTATTTTGAGGATTCAAATGAAGAAATACCATTGGTGGTCATCAAGGAATTGGAACCAAATGACAAAGAGGTTGATCTATGTGATGCAACTCAAATGATTGATCATGGTGATGTGTTATTTGACACCTCCCTAGATAAACAAGACTTACGGATTGAAAAGGATGGTCACACTTTTGATTGGGTACCTAACTTTGGTATGTTTGAACAAGTGTTTGATAATGACGAAGATCATAAAGAGGAAGAAAAGTCACAAACACTCATCAAGTTTTGGTAAATTCTAACCATGATGTGTTGAGTATGGATGACAAGGTGAAATATTTACCTCTGTTAGTGACTACAAAAATTTCAAGTAATGAATTACATGATGTTTCTTTGGATGTTAATGATAATTATGATGAAATGCCATTGGAGGTAATGAAGAACTTGAATTGATTTCTACTTACACCTCTAATAAGAATGCTTTGTTAAATGAAAAAGAAGTTGATGTGTTTAAATTGCTAAATCAAATTCATCAATAATTAATAATGGAATCTAGGATAAAAACTTATAATGATTCTCATTTAGTAGATATCCTAGATGCTTGTAAAGTTTTGCATTAATTTTATTGACCTAAAAACACAAATGATGAATTGGCTTCGATATTTCTAGAAATAGGCTTCTATTTAAAATATTTCATATTTGAAAAGGATAGCCTAATTCTAAATCAAAAAGCAAATTGTGAATTTGACATTTTAAAGAATAGACAAAAAATAATTGAAAATCAAATTTTGTTTAATCAATTTAATGATTTGAAGTTCACCTATGAAATCACTAATAGAACTAAATAAAATTGGTGGGGTGAGAGAGACAAGATGAAGATTGTTGTATTATTTGGCTTAATCTTGTTTTCATTGGATTCCTATAAAACTTGGTATGCTTATCATGTTATATATATTTTGAAATATGCTAGTCATGTTTGGGATCCAGGGAAGTAATAGTTCAAGCTTTGCACCATCATGTATTATATTGTATATTTTTATATAGTTTTGGTTTGTGATTTTGGTAGTTTTATGTTTTGTGTGGTCCCTTGTTTTGAGATCATGTTTTGTGGTCACTAACTTTTGATCTATGGCCCTTTTGGAGCTCCTTTATTTAATAGGTTAGAGTACCTAATCTAAAAACTAATGAACCCAAGAAAAGAGGGATGAGTTATTTGGTGATCATGCTCAGATTTTAGGACTAAAATGGTGGAAAGTGGAACAATGAAAGATTAGCCAAAGCTCCACATAGGACTCACTCAAATTAAATGATGTTTTTGTAATTAGGAAGGATTAAGTTATCTTGATTTGCAAACCTAGGAAAAAATTTAAAATGCTTCACTTGTAGGCTGCTTAACCCCAATGATGCTTGAAGCTTTGCCCAGTTGTTCTTTGGAAAGAAAAAAAGAGTAAAAAAGAGAACGAGCATCAAAAATCTTGATCAAATCAGTCACAAGATCTTGATAAACCCTACCAGGGCTATGGATGTCTAACCAGTAGGGGGAGGATCATTGAAAATCATACAGCCAACATATAATTTACCTCTCTCACATGGATTGGTGGATGAATGTTGGTTCACAAAGAAAATCTGGGAATGGGTGATGAGCTAGATGAAAGGTGCACAGTGTGGTTATTTGTATTACTAATCAATGATAGAAGTAGGTTTCATGAGTACACATGGAGGCACCAAATAACTGGGTTATTTATATTTGAAAATGAACAACACATGCTTCGATGAAGTTTTCCATGGCTAAACTAGTGATAGCTCATAAGGACTGGCAGTGACATCGCAACGGACATACAGGTGCAATCGATGGGCTTGAAGGGCAACGTAGTATGGTTATTGCCATGAATTGGTGAAGGCATAACAGTAAAAATTTGATAGTGGGTTTCATGGTAAGATATTGAATATTTTGGATAGTGTATAGCCAAACTGTAGTGAGGGTAAACACTTCAAGGCCCAGCGGCAACTATATTTGATAGTGAGCAGTAATATTTTTGGCATAAGAGATTCTTCCTCTACGTGAAGTAAATAGCGGTATTGACAGAGCTTGTCTGACATGTAGTGTATATACATAGATGAATCCATGGTAGCCTCACTGGCACCCATGATAAACAATAATGCTTTGCATATGATAGGTACAGGTAGGGTATGTACAGTGGAAGGGTTTCTATGGGAGTCCCTCCACCATTATCCTCACTGAGGATAGTGAGGGTTGTTACTAGACTAAAGAGTATGGTTATTCAATGTGGTAAAATTTTCATTCACCCCCTAAGTCATGTAAAACAAAGGACATTGGGTGGGGCACATCAAAGTTAAAAATCCAAAACCTTTAGTTTTATATAATATGTCAAAGAAAATCAATTGGCCATACAACGCAAATTTCAATATGGTCAACAGGTACTATGGGAACATAATATTTGAAACAAATAAAAAAAAAGAGCCTATGTCGAATTCCTTATAAGGAAAATGATAAAGTTTTTTTTTGTGAAAGCCTCAGTTGTAATGATCATTAATCCTAAGTAAAGTGAAGCATTGTTGAACCTTTTCAAAATATTTGGAGTATACGTTACAAACTATGCCAAACATAAGAAAAAAAGGTAGGTGCAAGCGTTATGGAGAGATAATGAAGGCCATTCAAAACTTTTGAAACATGCTATGGTCATAAAAACAAGGGGGGAAATAAAAATACGAAGCAGAAATGGAAACTAGACAAAGAAAAGGAAATACGCCAATAAAAGTACCAAGAGTCAAAGGAGAAATGAAGAGGTTTTTAGTGAAATGAAAGGATTTTGAAGACTTTAAAAACTAGATGCACAAAAAACATGTTGGATCTTTTTGGCAAGGCCAAATGCTGCCAAAAATAAGATGTAAATAGAGATATTTTTGTGATTTTTAATGAAAATTTTGGCAGATTTTCAGCACCTTGTTAGCAAGAAAGGAGTTTATTTCTGCATGTCTAAATTTAATGTTTATATTTTTCTCCTTTTCTATTTTTAGGCTTATAAGCAATGTTTAATGCATTTTTGGGTTGCATTGTTGAATACCTTGAAATAGAAAAATATTTTTTTATCCTTAGAAGCTCGCACCTAGTTTATTCCGAGTTGTGCAAATGCAGGTTCTGATAAACTAGGTTGCATGTAGAGATTTCTCACGTCTTCGGTTTTGTAGGATAGGGTAGTATGGAAACTACGTTTTCTGGATTTTCTACATTTTATTTCCATTTCCAATTTTTATTTTTATTTTCTCACTTTTATTTTGCAGATTTTTTTAATTTTTAGGCATAAAATAAAAATAAAAATGATAAAAATAATTAAATGGATTCCTAGAATGAACTTCATTCTTTCATACGCAGTAGATTCAAACTCATTCTGAGGCCATTTCGATTTTATAAATATTTTTGAAAACTGTTGTTTTAAAGGGGAAATAACATACAGATCGACAGAGGTCCGGCGCGAGTTGCGGATAAGGAACTAAACCTAGTGAATTATATTTTTAATTTGATTTGTGTGATTTTTAATTTAAATTTTGACTGTTTTGGGGGCATCGCGGCCGTTTTTAGGCCTACTATGATGTCGGGACTAAATCATCCCAATTTCATCGAAATCGTCCCTAGATCGTCGATTTCGTCTAGGGGTAAAATCTACAAAATAGGGGCGATCCCCAAGTTGAGAAATCGGAGACGATTTCATCCTACCAAGGAGGATTTGACTTAATTTAGAACGATATCATCCAATAATGGACGATATCATTTTTTTTTACAATATGAAATTAATTTAACTGATTTTAATGATTATCTATTGATGATTTTTGTTGTTGTATTGTTTATTTTGTAGAGGGGATTACTAAAAATTCGAGAGTGGAAATACGGGGGACTAAGAGACGATGTAGCCACACTCGACTAGGCAGAGCGAGACCGACTAGTGGAGGTCATACTATAGCATGTGGCATAGATGCCATAAATATCGACTTACATGGGGCTATTGACAGCCCTAGTAGAGAGGTGGTATCCAGGGTCATCCTGCTTCCGATTATCGATAGGGGAGATGGCTCCCACTCTAGATGATGTATGGAGGATCTTGAGGATCCCCATACAGGGATGATTGATGACTCTTGCGGCCAATCATGGCCATGCCATGATGCGATTATGCAGAGATCCTAGCTTCACCCTGGAGAAGGGTGGGGTGAACATCGAGACATTGAGGCAGATGCCTGGGGCATCTTGATTGACTTAGGTTTTGGCAGGGGTAGTGGGTGGCTTACTGCTATGCCCCTAGAGTGGATGCAAGTTACCATGGCTTCTCTCAGATGTGGTCCATAATATGAGATACCACAGTTATAGATTTGCTTGGGGCAGCTTTGTACTATACCACTTGTATAGGATCCTATATGGGGTCGTATACAAGGGAGGTCGATATTTGGTTTTGACATCGCTGCTACAGGTTTGGTGCTAGGAGCACATTGTGATGCAGAGGCTAGTAGGGCTTCCACTGATAGGGGTTGACCAGGAGAGACCCCAGGTTTTCTATTGATGGCTCTAGAGAGGGTTATAATGATAGATAGATCTTTCGATGTCCCGAAGGTTGCTAGATGACCTCATCACTGACCAGATCACCTAGAGGCCATGGAGAGATCATCTAGGGTGGGGAGAGGATGGAAAAGAGTTAGCTCACATCAGGCGAGTCTTCTATCTGAGGATGGAGTGGGGAGAGGTAGAGCTCCATCGCTATGATCGAGTTTTGAGGCAGTTTGATCTACAACAGGGGATCCATTCTCTTAGAAATTATGAGTACTCTCAGACTGTCTGGGATAGTACTACACTGAGCAAGGCTCCAAATATGTATTGATTCTAGAGTCAGGATGTAGATGATACCACCATTTAGCCAGTGGATGGGGACAATGCAGGGGTCACAGATGGATATGATGTCTAGTACGCAAGCATCTACCCTCATCGGATGACAAGGGCATAGGGTCTGATGCATGCTATTGTGCAATAGATGGGGAGGCAGTGCTAGGCTGCCATTAATGTAGTAAGGGGTCACAAAGGGAGGGAGCACTGATGGTCTCCTTAGGAGAGACATCAAAGAGCACCACAGTATTTGGAGAGACCACAACAGCCAAAGAGGAGAGAGGAGGTACTCCCTTCTCAGTAGAGGGAGAGGCCAGCATCGCCCAATAAGGGCAAGGGTATCGAGGTGGGGGAGAGTAGGGAGATGGTGGCTCTCCAAGATGAGAATGCCTACCTCTGGGCTCAGGTGTACACACTACAAGATGAGGCTACATGACTCAGGGCTTAGAGCGAAGGGGCGAGCACTCAGGATTTGGCACGGTCTATTGCTCATGTGCAAATGTGCAAATGTGAGTTCATTTTTTATCATGATTTATCATAATGATACAAAATCTCTCAAATACAAATGTGTGTGCAATTGTATTGTTCATTTACCAATTTTGAGAAAGATAATTTGATACAAGTAATTTGAATTAACCAAATAAGTGTTCGTTGAGCATGATTTATATGCATGTAACCATACCAAACTACTATGTGTTGTGGTTCATCCACAACACACCCCAGAAGTGGGGACCCACCTTTGTTTTTGTAGGTTTTAGGGAAGATCTCAAAGACCCGGATGCTAAAAATGAAGAAAAGAAGAAAAATGCCTAAGTGTTGAAAGGGTCACGAAATCGTGACCTGTCTCTCCATCGCTGCAAAAAATTGAAATCTGTCGTGAAATCGTAATGTGTCACAGCAGGAAAGAAAATATGTCATGAAATCGCGACGTGTCGGCAGCAGGACAGAAAATCTGTCACGAAATCGTGACGTGTCGGCAGCAGGACAGAAAGGATGTCACGAAATCGTGACGTGTCGACGACAAAGAAAAAAAGGATGTCACAAAATCGCGACGTGTTTTTTGGAAGCGTACGGAAAGTTGAAAGGGTCGCGAAATCGTGACATGTCGCGATATCACGACATGTCGCAAAATCGTGACCTGTCTCTCCATCGCTACGAGTTGCCGAGAGGAAGCACAAGGTTGAAGGTGGTAGCGAATCGCTACCACTTCGTGAAGCGGAGGCCCGAAGGAAAAGTGGTAGCGAATCGCTACCACTTCGTGAAGCGGAGGCCCGAAGGAAAAGTGGTAGCGAATCGCTACCACTTCATGAAGCGGAGGCCTGAAGGAAAAGTGGTAGCGAATTGCTACCACTTCGTGAAAGGGAGGCCCGAAGGAAAAGTGGTAGTGAATCGCTACCACTTTGCAAAGACAAAGGCTCGAAACCAAAGTGGTAGCAATATCGCTACCACTTCATCGAAGGAATGCTCAAAACCAAAGTGGTAGCGATATCGCTACCACTTTTTGAAAGGAAGGCTCGGAACCAAAGTGGTAGCGATATCGCTACCACTTTTTTGAAAAGAAGGCAAAGCAAAGTCGGTAGTGATATCGCTACAACGAGCTACGACGGGCGTACGGACCAAGAACACATCACGATATCACGACATGTCGTGATTTCACGACCTGTCGCGTTATCACGGCTAGGAAACAGAAGAGGCCAAATGCAAATTCTGTCAGTATTTCCATGGGAAAGCGTTACAAAAGGTGTAGGAGACACAGGACATGTGGCAGAAATGATAGAACCAGAGTAACGTTTCATAACAACAGTTACTGGCCGCAGAGATCGAGCGTTACGATTGCATGCAAGGGTTAGAATACCAAAAGGCAAGAATTGAAGCGAAGGGTCCTGAGAGTCGAAACGAAGCATCATGGAGCAGCCGAGAACGCGCGATAGAAAGGTTAAATAGCAGAAGTGTAGATGGATACAGGGGTTGGAGATTGTAACAAAAAAGCATTACTTATTGAAATAAAGAATTTTTCTTTGGTAACACGACTTTTGTGTGTAAAATCAAAAGGATATCGAAGCCAAAACTATTGTTTTACTGTCAACCCAAAGAAGTGCATCTTTAGGGTAACAGAAGGAAAACTGTTGGGACATATAATATCTAAAGATGGAATTTCCATTGACCCCGAGAGAATAGAAGCCATACAACAAATTCCTCGTCCCAATAGCAAGAAGGGGTTGAGATCATTTTTCGGAAAGATCAATTTTGTCGAGAAAATTTATCGCAGATTTTGCGAGAGATAGCAAGACCTTTGAACGACATGCTAAAGAAAGAGGTCCAGATCATTTGGACAGATGAAAGGATAGAGGCTTTTGATAATATCAAGGATGCGATTTCTAAAGCCCCGATTTTGGTGAGTCCCGATTATACGAAGCCTTTCTATATCTACACATTTGCTTCAGATCACTCCTTTGCGAGTGTTTTAACTCAGAAGAGTGAAGGCAACATTGAAAATCCCATTGCTTTCCTGAGTAGTCCTCTCAAAGATGCGAAACTGAGATATTCTACCCTAGACAAGCAAATGTATGCGCTGGTTAAGACTATAAAAAAGTTCAGGCACTACATAGTCCACAATAGGGTCTTTGCTATCGTCCCAGATCCTGCTGTCAAAGCCATGTTCGTTCAGAATGAATTAGGTGAGAAGCGTGGTAAGTGGGTTTCAACTTTGCAAGAATTTGATCTGGAGATTCAATCGATGAAGATAGTGCGGGGTCAAGGGTTAGCTAAGGCAATCGCAGAACAGGATCTCGCAATTCCTTGTCAACATTATGAAGTCATTGATGTAACCAAGGAGGAGTGGTATGCAGATGTGGTGTACTATCTACTAAATGGTAGGTGTCCATCATTTTTGAATGCTACTCAACGCAGAGCCTTGCGTTTGAAGTCTGCTAATTTTCTAGTTAGATCTGGCACATTATACAAAAAGAACCATGAAGGTATTTACCTTCGTTGCGTTGATCAAGAGGAGGCAGTGCGAATACTCGAAGAGTTTCATGGTAAACATGGGACAGGGCATGGGTCTGCTAATGCCACAGCCCATCAAATCCTTAGAGCCGGTTATTATTGGCCTCAACTATTCAAGGATGCCCATTCTCATGTGAGGTCATGTCACATATGTCAAACTGCAGCCAATAGAGACAGAAACGCTTCCATGCCTTTACAGTCCGTAATCGAGTCCAGACCTTTCGTGCAATGGGGCCTAGATTTTATTGGGATTATCAGCCCCAATTCATCCGATGCTCACAAATATATTCTGACGGCTACGGATTATTGCACGAGATGGACCGAAGCTATCCCCACAAAGAATGCTACTGCAGAGGTGGTCATTAAATTTTTAGAAGATAACATTGTCACTAGATTCGGGATGCCTAACTCCATCGTAAGTGATAATGGTTCGGCATTTTCCTCTCTAGAGTTTGCTAATTGGGCATTTGATAACAGCGTGAGTTTAAAGTTCTCCTCCAATTATTACCCGCAAGGTAACGGATTGGCCGAGTCATCCAATAAGAATCTGTTGACTATCATAAAAAAATTGTTGGAAAGGAATCCGCGGGACTGGCACAATAAGCTTAAGTTGGCCCTTTGGGCTGATAGAATCAGAGTCAAAGAAGCAATAGGGACATCTCCTTACCATCTGGTTTATGGACAAGATCCCATTTTTCTCGCAAATCTCAGATTACAAACGCTGCACTTCATGAAAGATTATTTTGGAACTAATGATAAACTTGAGTCTAGACTAACGCAATTAATGCGCTTGGATGAAAAAAGGGATGAAGCTATGCTTCATTTTAGTAAACACCAAGACATTGTAAAAATATGGTTTGACAAAAGGTCTAAGGCCAAGGCGTTTAAAATTTCAGATTTAGTGTTGTTATGGGACAAAAGACATGAGAAGAAGGGGGAACATGATAAATTTGATTACCTTTGGTTAGGTCCCTACCAGATTTCGAGAGATCCTAGGGGAAAATAGTTTTAGACTAAAAACCTTGGATGGAAAGGATTTGGCACTACCTATCAATGGGTTGCACTTGAAGCATTACTTTCAAGCATGAGGTAGTTGGGCTTTGTATTATATGTAATAACGCTGTAATTTCTTGCTTTCATTTTTCATGTTTAGGTGTGTATTATTCTTTTTTTTGACATGTCTAAGCTTTGTATTAATGTTGTGATCTGTTTCTTTGTGTGCAGATTTGATACTTAAGTGTGTGTTTCAGGAGATATCTAGTTTTGTGTCAATGCTGTAATTTAGTTTCTTGATGTGCAGATTTGATATGTTAGTATGTATTCATTTTTGTTTCAGGTTTTTCTTGTATTAATGTTGGGTTTTTGCATTTGTGTGCAGGTTGGACATTTAGGCGGTGGTGTTCCTTTGATTTCCTTTTCATTGCCTTTAAAAAAAAAAAAAAAAAAGGGAATAAAAGCTTGATGTTGAACACATGCCTAAGATTGGGAGAATATGAAACATTGGAATCATGTTGTAAAAGCTCCACATGTAATACAAACAGTTAATTTAGATCATTTGAAGCTTGTGATGCATGAAAAAGTCGGTTTTGCATGACAAATCATCTCATTTGCAATTCAAGAAATAATGCATTCATGTTCCATCTCACTTTTCATACATTTCACCGTAGTGGCATATGCATCTTAGGTGCAATTCATTTGAGTATGTTGAATCCTCTTAGGGTTATGTTATAACATAAATCTAAGTAAATCCTAAGGTTGGAAACTGAGTCTTGAAGTATCTAGGACCAAGCACGTTTCATACATTAAAAGGGATCTTGAGCAAAATGATCAAAACCTAACTTGGAGGAAAAGGTTGGGCGAAAATGGTTTTCATGTCTATCCTATTATGCAACATGATCCTAAAAACAGTGGTTTTGACCACTTCCATAGAGCTTAAAGCCTAAAATCAGAGTAGTAAGGATAGGGTTAAATTCTCATCTCGGTTGGTTGAGAATCTAATTCCCCAAAGCTTTGATTGGACCCACATGGAGTAGTAAGGATAGGGCATAAATTCTCATCTCGGTTGGTTGAGAATCCGATTCCCCAAAGCTCTTATGTTTCATTTCGTATTAAGTCTTAGATTGTAAGGATCGTACTATTTGTCCTCTCGCAAAGGATGGGTAGTCATCCCCAAGGTCTAAGTAACAAGATTAATATTTTCCATTTACATTTAAAATCTTGGGTTGTAAGGATCGTACTATTTGTCCCTAACCTAGATGGGTAGTCATCCCCAAGGTCCAAGAAGTAAAATAAATAAATTTTTCCCATCTCATCCTTATATTGGATTGTAAGGATCGTACTACTTGTCCTCTGCAAGGGATGGGTAGTCATCCCCAAGGTCCAAAGAAATGAAGATAAGTTTTGGATTATGGGGTTAGATAGGCCCATGCATGGCATCATGTCTTGCCTAAAAAATAAGACCACCGATTGTCTAGAGGGTTAGACTAGCATGACCATTTCTTCCATAATTGGTTTAGTTATTTTGCTCAAAGTGAGGTAAAGAATTCTAAATCAGAATAGTAAGGATAGGGTTAAACTCTCATCTCGGTTGGTTGGGAGTCTGATTCCCCAAAGTTCCGATTTCACATCCACTTGCACATGGGTTCAAGATAGTAGGGACTCATAACCAACTTTGGGATATAATGAACCGTTCACTAGTGGATCCTAAGAGGGTTTGGCGAGTCTTGAATGTTTGCACATAATACTACAAGAGTGACTATGCATTTTCTCATGGCATATTCAGTAGGATACACAAATCATTCACAATTTCGCATATGCATTCATGCAAAACCGATGATGGAATGTGGATCAAATTCAAATGATAAGGAAAGGAATTCATTGCACACACCGAGCTAGTACTTGATGATTCTAATAATTCATGTACTTCTGATTTTGGGCATTAGTTATATTGATTATGGGCTAACCCATGTTTTCAAATTTGTGATTTGTGTTAGGTTGGGTTCTTACTAAAATGCTCAAGAGCATTTGACAGCGAAGTCGCCATTTGTTGTGGTTCATCCACAACACACCCCAAGTGGGGACCCACCTTTGTTTTTGCAGGTTTTAGGGAAGATCTCAAAGACCCGGATGCTAAAAATGAAGAAAAGAAGAAAAATGCCTAAGTGTTGAAAGGGTCGCAAAATCGCGACATGTCGCGAAATCGCGACCTGTCTCTCCATCGCTACAAAAAAATTGAAATCTGTCGCGAAATCGCGACGTGTCGACAGCAGGACAGAAAAGATGTCGCGAAATCGCGACGTGTCGGAAGAAAAAATATCGAAAATCATGAGTGTGGGAGAGAAAGGATGTCGCGAAATCATGACGTGTGGGGAAAGAAAAAAGGATGTCGCGAAATCGCGACGCGTTTTTTGGAAGCGTACGGAAAGTTGAAAGGGTCGCGAAATCGTGACCTGTCTCTCCATCGCTACGAGTTGCCGAGAGGAAGCACAAGGTTGAAGGTGGTAGCGAATCGCTACCACTTCGTGAAGCGGAGGCCCGAAGGAAAAGTGGTAGCGAATCGCTACCACTTCGTGAAGCGGAGGCTGAAGGAAAAGTGGTAGCGAATCGCTACCACTTCGTGAAGGGAGGCCGAAGGAAAAGTGGTAGCGAATCGCTACCACTTGTGAAGAAGGCTGAAGCAAAAGTGGTAGCGATATCGCTACCACTTCAAAAGAAAAGACTCAGAACCAAAGTGGTAGCGATATCGCTACCACTTTTTGAAAGAAGGCTCGGAACCAAAGTGGTAGCGATATCGCTACCACTTTTTGAAAAGAAGGCAAAGCAAAGTCGGTAGCGATATCGCTACAACGAGCTACGACGGGCGTACGGACCAAGAACATGTCGCGATATCGCGACATGTCACGATTTCGCGACATGTCGCGTTATCGCGGCTAGGAAACAGAAGAGGCCAAATGCAAATTCTGTCGGGATTTCCGCGGGAAAGCGTTACGAAAGGTGCAGGAGACGCAGGACACGTGGCAGAAATGACAGAACCAGAGTAACGTTTCATAACAACAGTTACTGGCCGGAGAGATCGAGCGTTACGATTGCATGCAAGGGTTAGAATACCAAAAGGCGGGAATTGAAGCGAAGGGTCCCGGGAGTCGAAACGAAGCGTCATGGAGCAGCCGAGAACGCACGACAGAAAGGTTAAATAGCAGAAGTGTAGATGGATACGAGGGCTGGAGATTGTAACAAAAAAGCATTACTTATTGAAATAAAGGATTTTTCTTTGGTAACACGACTTTTGTGTGTAAAATCAAAAGGAGATCGAAGCCAAAACTATTGTTTTACTGTCAATCTTTCCGTTGCATCATTTTGTCTTGTATCTATTTCGTTTACGCCATGGGATGGGTTACGATAGGTGAATGGTAGAATGATGGAGTTATATTCTTTTCCTTAGAGTCTTGCATCTGATCCGATTAGATTGTGTGTTAGTACAGATCCGATCGGTTGGGTTGTTTTGGGGATTTCATCTCTTAACTTGGGATTTTGCGGGGAGGAGATCGTGAACCATTTTAATATCCTTCATTATTTTCCAGCTGATTCAAAATAACAATTTTTGTTTTATTCCTTGATATGCTTAATTTCATGTCGGAGACTAACACTGAAATAACAGAACTATTGAATATAGATAAAACGAACAAGTTAACCTTAGAATAAATTGTGAATATTAGAACATCAAAAGGATTTTTGTTTATTTATTTTTGATTAATCAAACAAGTCAAGATTACAAAGTTCATTAAGAATCAACAAAGGCCCCTTGTTAACGACTATCTGCAGGATTTTGAGTTATTATGGGATATATCAGTTGCATGTATTAAATTGAATTCATTTTTTATATATGTAAAAGTTGTTTCACAAAGAAACTTGGAGAAATAATAAAAGGAAGGAAAATAAAATAAATTATTTCTTTGCAAGAAAGAGTCTTTTGTTCGAGACTCTAAGTTGCGTGTTATTATTTGTAATATGACAAATTAACGCTCAACATTTTGGCGCTAGAAGGAGGGCCTTCTGTATTGCTTTGCAATTTTGATTTGTTCTAACAATTAACGTGGGTAGTTTTGTTTCCACCTATTGTGCTTGCAGGTGTAACATTTAGACATTTTATATGGCAGCAGAGTTGAGAAATCTTTTAGAGTCCTAGAGTTTCCAAGCTGGCCCAACTTGAGTACATTGCTACTAGGTCTAAAACCACAGGGGAAACTATCTTCCAAAGTCTTTCTCCCACTGCTAGGAGGCCGAAAAACAAAACATTAGAAGTTGAAATACCACCCGGTATACTTGAGTTAGGGATTTCTTTGGACTCAAGTACCTTTAGTGGGCACTGAACCCTTAAGTTCAAGTGGGATAGTAACACCGAGTTGTATCTGTCTCCACGAGTTCCGGGAGTTCCAATTGTTCCCACGGGGTTGACACCTTTGATTAACATGGCCCAGACAACAACAACAACAACGACCACCTGCCCTTTGGTATGGTGCTCGGAGTTCCCCTTTAGATATTCCCGGGGCGGTCCACGACTTGCCTAGAAACATTGAAAGGGGATTACCCAAATTCATTCATGATGGTCCAACAACGATGAGAAGATCATGTCCAAATCTATAAAGATTACATGTTTAGGTAGGGGGTTACTCATGAGGATGTTGCCTGTCGAGTTTTCCCTGCTAGTATAGACCACATTGCTAACGAATGGTATTGAAATTTGCCAGCGGGGTCCATAACTTCATGGGCCCGGCTAGAAAGCTGCGTTCATAGGTCAATTCGAGACGGTTAGTAGATCCCTCCATGACATACAATTTCTTCGTATCTTGCAAAAGACAAACCAATGAACCCATTCGAGCGTTCAATCGGAGATTTCAAAAGCTATATACGAATGTGACTCGTCACTTTGCGGTAGACCACTGCAATTGCCTTGCGGCTATACTTCGGAGCCTTAGATCCTTTAACATCTTTGTTGACTAGAAGGAACCCTCGGGTTACAACCCTTCCTTTGGCTTATGCGAGAAACAATGACTCTCGAACAACGAGATGAACTTGCCGGGCGCGGGATTGTCTCAATTGGTCGGGATGGGACAATATGGCCCATACGACCAATTTGCCATGATGAACCAGGTAGTAGCACCACAGGCTCCGATGTTGAACAACTTCCAAACACCCACCCAAGTTACGCCATTGTCAGGTTATCCGAATGCTGCTGTTCAAGCACAGAGTTTGATTCAAAATAACTCGATGGGTTTGCATGGGTTCGGTATGGGCAATAATCTGTTGACCATGTCGGGGTTTGCTCCAATTAACACGCCAAGCTCAGCAACTTATCCAACAATCACTCCCATTCAAAGTGTGAATCCGGGATGGAATCCACCTGCCCAAACCCAAGCCATTGTACCCAGTCCAGAGGTGGCTAATGCAGCCAACACAACTGGACCTGCAATTGCAGTGCCTCAACCACAAGGGTCCGAAGCAGCCATAGAAAATATGAAAGAAACGTTGGCCAAGGTGTTGGTAACGAGTGGGGAATGTCAATAAAAAAGTTGATCAGGCCATGGGCCATAACCGACCTCACAATCATAGAGGAAAAGGAATGTATAACACACAGCCTAACAACGCGCGGGTACCCAATCCCGTTGCCAACCAGGTAGACATTTCGGAAGACTGTGGAGATGCAGGATCTTGTGATAATGATTGCCCGCACTGTGGCCACGTGAAACCGGAGTCTATGCTAACGGAGGTCATACATTCCCATGAAAATGAAGAAGAGGAGGATGTAGAATTTTTTGGAAGCGAAGATGAAGAAGCTTTGGAAGTTCATACAAATAAACGTTTTGGGAAAGCAAATCACAAATATTACACTAGGAGTTCTAAAGAGCCCAAAACTTCCTCTGCTCCTCCTAATAATCAATTACTCCCTCCTGACCCTAAAGGAGATGTCAATCCCCCTCCTCCATCGAAGGTCGAAAAGTCTAAGATGATGCAAAACTTGCCAAATCCGAGAAAAGCTCACTTACGATTTGGTGGAAGATATGAAGAAGAATAGGGCCAATGTATCGATGTATGACATGGCCCGATTATTAGGCCAAGAAGTGAGTTCACCAAAAGGATTAAATCCATCTGCACAAGTTCATGAAGCTAAAAGTCCTTGAGTCCCAAGTGGTTGTACAAAAAGAAAAACGAGATATACCTCCCTTTTTGGTAACCATTAGAATTGCGAGTAAAAACTTGCACAATTGTTTAATAGACTCGGGGGCCTCGGCTACTATCATGCCCTTAGAAATCTGTAAAATATTGGGACTTACACCAAAGCCTTCTAGGAGCGGGGGTGGTGCGGTTGGACGGAGTCAACCATGGAGGCAATAGGAGAGCTGGGCGATGTGCATATTCAAGTCAATTCAGAACCCGGAATTCAACAGCGCATAGACATTTTGGTGCTCGATATTCCTATCAAATATGGCATGGTATTGGGAAGAGATTGGAGTAAGAACCTAAACGGTTACATTGTGACAGACTCTTCACACATGTGGCTACCTTGGAGGGGAGTGGCCAATCAAATTCGAATTGACAGTGAACCCCGACTCAAAGAGATGATCACAGATTACAACAAGCCGAACGAGATCCAGTACATTGAAGCTGAGTTGGGAGCATACTGTTTGGACATAGAAGCCCTCGAAAATACCCATGATGAAAGGATGGGGCACAACTCTATTGAAGGACATCAAGACATTTGGACCTTAAGATTTGATGGATCCAGGTCCAGGACAAGGAGCGAGGAGCCGGTGTTGAATTGTCATGTTCGGACCGGGAGCCTATATTCGCTGCATACGGACTGCGGTTCCACTGCCACCAACAATATGGCGAGAATATGAGGCTTTGATTCTTGGACTACAGCTGGCCATTCGGAAGAAAATTAAATATATCAAAGTCCTTGGTGATTCGGAGCTGGTGGTGAAACAAGTGAGGGGACAATACATATGCAAGGATAGGCGGCTCAGGCTTTACCGAACAAGGGTCAGAGATTTAATAGATGAGTTCGACGCCTTTAACATTTCTCTGATCTCGAGAAAGGGCAATCGTCTGGCAGACTCCCTAGCTGTAGCAGCGAGTATGTTGAAGCCAGTGGACCATAAGAAATGCAAGAAGTTCTCTATAGAGTTGGTCCCTTGTCCCTCTATACCAGATAATGTTACGAACTTCCAAGTATTTGATAGTGACAGGCACATATTTCATTTTGTCACTAATTCCGGTATATTTGAAAAGCAGTACATAGATGAAGAAGAAAGGGACGTAGAGGAGGTAGTTTCGAAAGATAAAAATCTTGTAAAAAACAACCGGATGCCTGATGAGATAGCTTCATTAGAAAAAATCTTTGATATCGGAAGCAAACCAAGAAAAGGTAAAAGGGTTCCATCTCCTGGAGAGGCCTGTGATTTGGTTAACATTGGAAGTGCAGAAAATCCCCGGGAGGTATTCATAGCAAAAGCATGTACCAAGCAGGAGAAGGATTCCATAGCAGATGCATTAAAAGAATACATAGATTGCATTGCTTGGAGTTATAAGGAGTTGAAAACCTATGATCAGAATGTCATAATGCACACGATTCCACTGAAGCCAAAGTCCAAGCCCTTCAGGCAAAGACAAAGGCGAGTTAATCCATTATTAGAGCCCTTGATAGAGAAAGAGGTGAAGCGACTGTTAGAAGCTAAGATCATCTTTCCCGTTAGGCATTCCACGTGGGTTGCTAACCTAGTCCCTGTGAGGAAAAAGAGTGGAGAAATAAGGTTGTGCATTGATTTCAGAAATCTCAACAAGGCATCCCAAAAGGACAACTACCCGTTACCCACCATCGATGAAATACTCCAAAAGGTAAACGGGTCGGAGATGATGTCATTCCTGGATGGTTATTCGGGATATAATCAGGTCCTTATCCATCCTAGTGATAGGATGAAGACTGCTTTTACGACAAAATGGGGCACCTTTGCATACAGGAGAATGCCCTTCGGACTATTGAACGCAGGTGCCACTTTCCAGCGAGCTATGGATTTTGCTTTTAAGGGGCTTATTGGTAAGTGCATCATTGTCTACGTCGATGACATTCCTGTATTTTCTAAGAACGAGGGAAAGCCATGTCAAGGATCTTAAGAAAGTCTTTCAAAGATGCAGGGAACATGGTATATCTCTCAACCCAAAGAAGTGCATCTTCGGGGTAACAGAAGGAAAAGTGTTGGGACATATAATATCTAAGGATGGAATTTCCATTGACCTTGAGAGAATAGAAGCCATACAGCAAATTCCTCGTCCCAATAGCAAGAAGGGGTTGAGATCATTCTTCGGAAAGATCAATTTTGTGAGAAAATTTATCGCAGATTTTGCAGAGATAGCAAGACCTTTGAACGACATGCTAAAGAAAGAGGTCCGGATCATTTGGATGAGATGAAAGGATAGAGGCTTTTGATAATATCAAGGATGCGATTTCTAAAGCCCCGGTTTTGGTGAGTCCCGATTATACGAAGCCTTTCTATATCTACACATTTGCTTGAGATCACTCCTTTGCGAGTGTTTTAACTCGAGAAGAGTGAAGGCGGCATTGAAAATCCCATTGCTTTCTGAGTAGTCCTCTCAAAGATGCGAAGCCGAGATATTCTACCCTAGACAAGCAAATGTATGCGCTTGGTTAAGACTATAAAAAGTTCGGGCACTACATAGTCCACAATAGGGTCTTTGCTATCGTCCCAGATCCTGCTGTCAAAGCCATGTTCGTTCAGAATGAATTAGGTGAGAAGCGTGGTAAGTGGGTTTCAACTTTGCAGGAATTTGATCTGGAGATTCAATCGATGAAGATAGTGCGGGGGCAAGGGTTAGCTAAGGCAATCGCGGAACCAGGATCTCGCAATTCCTTGTCAACATTATGAAGTCGCTGATGTAACCAAGGAGGAGTGGTATGCAGATGTGGTGTACTATCTACTAAATGGTAGGTGTCCATCACTTTTGAATGCTACTCAGCGCAGAGCCTTGCGTTTGAAGTCTGCTAATTTTTTGGTTAGATCTGGCACATTATACAGAAAGAACCATGAAGGTATTTACCTTCGTTGCGTTGATCAAGAGGAGGCAGTGCGAATACTCGAAGAGTTTCATGGTAAACATGGGACAGGGCATGGGTCTGCCAATGCCACGGCCCATCAAATCCTCGGAGCCGGTTATTATTGGCCTCAACTATTCAAGGATGCCCATTCTCATGTGAGGTCATGTCACATATGTCAAGCTACGGCCAATAGGGATAGAAACGCTTCCATGCCTTTACGGTCCGTAATCGAGTCCAGACCTTTCGCGCAATGGGGCCTGGATTTTATTGGGATTATCAGCCCCAATTCCTCCGATACTCACAAATATATTCTGACGGCTACGGACTATTGCACGAGATGGACCGAAGCTATCCCCACAAAGAATGCTACTGCAGAGGTGGTCATTAGATTTTTAGAAGATAACATTGTCACTAGATTCGGGATGCCTAACTCCATCGTAAGTGATAATGGTTCGGCCTTTTCCTCTCTGGAGTTTGCTAATTGGGCATTTGATAACAGCGTGAGTTTAAAGTTCTCCTCCAATTATTACCCACAGGGTAACGGATTGGCCGAGTCATCCAATAAGAATATGTTGACTGTCATAAAAAAATTGTTGGAAAGGAATCCGCGGGATTGGCACAATAAGCTTAAGTTGGCCCTTTGGGCTGACAGAATCAGAGTCAAAGAAGCAATAGGGACATCTCCTTACCATCTGGTTTATGGACAAGATCCCATTTTTCCTGCCAAATCTCAGATTACAAACGTTGCACTTCATGAAAGATTATTTTGGAACTAATGATAAACTTGAGTCTAGACTAACGCAATTAATGCGCTTGGATGAAAAAAGGGATGAAGCTATGCTTCATTTTAGTAAACACCAAGACATTGTAAAAATATGGTTTGACAAAAGGTCTAAGGCCAAGGCGTTTAAAATTTCAGATTTAGTCGTTGTTATGGGACAAAAGACATGAGAAGAAGGGGGAACATGATAAATTTGATTACCTTTGGTTAGGTCCCTACCAGATTTCGAGAGATCCTAGGGGAAAATAGTTTTAGACTAAAAACCTTGGATGGAAAGGATTTGGCACTACCTATCAATGGGTTGCACTTGAAGCATTACTTTCAAGCATGAGGTAGTTGGGCTTTGTATTATATGTAATAACGTTGTAATTTCTTGCTTTCATTTTTCATGTTTAGGTGTGTATTATTCTTTTCTTTGACATGTCTAAGCTTTATATTAATGTTGTGATCTGTTTCTTTGTGTGCAGATTTGATACTTAAGTGTGTGTTTCAAGAGATATCTAGTTTTGTGTCAATGTTGTAATTTAGTTTTTTTTGATGTGCAGATTTGATATGTTAGTATGTATTCATTTTTGTTTCAGGTTTTTCTTGTATTAATGTTGGGTTTTTGCGTTTGTGTGCAGGTTGGACATTTAGGCGGTGGTGTTCCTTTGATTTCCTTTTCATTGCTTTAAAAAAAAAAAAAAAAAGGGGAATAAAAGCTTGATGTTGAACACATGCCTAAGATTGGGAGAATATGAAACATTGGAATCATGTTGTAAGAGCTCCACATGTAATACAAACAGTTAATTTAGATCATTTGAAGCTTGTGATGCATGAAAAGGTCGGTTTTGCATGACAAATCATCTCATTTGCAATTCACGAAATAATGCATTCATGTTCCATCTCACTTTCCATACATTTTCACCGTAGTGGCATATGCATCTTAGGTGCAATTCATTTGAGTATGTTGAATCCTCTTAGGGTTATGTTATAACATAAATTTAAGTAAATCCTAAGGTTGGAAACTGAGTCTTGAAGTATCTAGGACCAAGCACGTTTCATACATTAAAAAGGATCTTGAGCAAAATGATCAAAACCTAACTTGGAGGAAAAGGTTGGGCGAAAATGGTTTTCATGTCTATCCTATTATGCAACATGATCCTAAAAACAGTGGTTTTGACCACTTCCATAGAGCTTAAAGCCTAAAATCAGAGTAGTAAGGATAGGGTTAAATTCTCATCTCGGTTGGTTGAGAATCTAATTCCCCAAAGCTTTGATTGGACCCACATGGAGTAGTAAGGATAGGGCATAAATTCTCATCTCGGTTGGTTGAGAATCTGATTCCCCAAAGCTCTTATATTTCATTTCGTATTAAATCTTAGATTGTAAGGATCGTACTATTTGTCCTCTGCAAAGGATGGGTAGTCATCCCCAAGGTTTAAGTAACAAGATTAATATTTTCCATTTACATTTAAAATCTTGGGTTGTAAGGATCGTACTATTTGTCCCTAACCAGGATGGGTAGTCATCCCCAAGGTCCAAGAAGTAAAATAAATAAATTTTTTCCATCTCATCCTTATATTGGATTGTAAGGATCGTACTACTTGTCCTCTGCAAGGGATGGGTAGTCATCCCCAAGGTCCAAAGAAATGGAGATAAGTTTTGGATTATGGGGTTAGATAGGCCCATGCATGACATCATGTCTTGCCTAAAAAGTAAGACCACTGATTGTCTAGAGGGTTAGACTAGCATGACCATTTCTTCCATAATTGGTTTAGTTATTTTGCTCAAAGTGAGGTAAAGAATTCTAAATCAGAATAGTAAGGATAGGGTTAAACTCTCATCTCGGTTGGTTGGGAGTCTGATTCCCCAAAGTTCCGATTTCACATCCACTTGCACATGGGTTCAAGATAGTAGGGACTCATAACCAACTTTGGGATATAATGAACCGTTCACTAGTGGATCCTAAGAGGGTTTGGCGAGTCTTGAATGTTTGCACATAATACTACAAGAGTGACTATGCATTTTCTCATGGCATATTCAGTAGGATACACAAATCATTCACAATTTCGCATATGCATTCATGCAAAACCGATGATGGAATGTGGATCAAATTCAAATGATAAGGAAAGGAATTCATTGCACACACCGAGCTAATACTTGATGATTCTAATAATTCATGTACTTCTGATTTTGGGCATTAGTTATATTGATTATGGGCTAACCCATGTTTTCAAATTTGTGATTTATGTTAGGTTGGGTTCTTACTAAAATGCTCAAGAGCATTTGACAATAGAGTCACCATTTGTTGTGGTTCATCCACAACACACCCAAAGTGGGGACCCACCTTTGTTTTTGCAGGTTTTAGGGAAGATCTCAAAGACCCGGATGCTAAAAATGAAGAAAAGAAGAAAAATGCCTAAGTGTTGAAAGGGTCACGAAATCGCGACATGTCGCGATATCGCGACATGTCGCGAAATCGCGACCTGTCTCTCCATCGCTGCAAAAAATTGAAATCTGTCGCGAAATCGCGACGTGTCGCAACGGAAAAAATGTCCGAAATCGCGACGTGGGAAAAAAAATGAGGGGGAAGAAAGGATGTCGCGAAATCGACGACGTGTGGGAAAGAAAAAAGGATGTCGCGAAATCGCGACGCATTTTTGGAAGCGTACGGAAAGTTGAAAGGGTCAGGAAATGCGTGCAGTGTCTCTCCATCGCTACGAGTTGCAGAGGAAGCACAAGGTTGAAGGTGGTAGCGAATCGCTACCACTTCGTGAAGGGAGGCCGAAGGAAAAGTGGTAGCGAATCGCTACCACTTCGTGAGCGGAGGCCGAAGGAAAAGTGGTAGCGAATCGCTACCACTTCGTGAACGGGAGGCGAAGGAAAAGTGGTAGCGAATCGCTACCACTTCGGAAAGACAAAGGCTCGGAACCAAAGTGGTAGCGATATCGCTACCACTTCATCGAAGGGAATGCTCGGAACCAAAGTGGTAGCGATATCGCTACCACTTTTTGAAAGGAAGGCTCGGAACCAAAGTGGTAGCGATATCGCTACCACTTTTTTTGAAAAAGAAGGCAAAGCAAAGTCGGTAGCGATATCGCTACAACGAGCTACGACGGGCGTACGGACCAAGAACACGTCGCGATATCGCGACATGTCACGATTTCGCGACATGTCGCGTTATCGCGGCTAGGAAACGAGAAGAGGCCAAATGCAAATTCTGTCGGGATTTCCGTGGGAAAGCGTTACAAAAGGTGCGGGAGACGCGGGACACGTGGCAGAAATGACGAGAACCGGAGTAACGTTTCATAACAACGATTCTTGGCCGCGAGAGATCGAGCGTTACGATTGCATGCAAGGGTTAGAATACCAAAAGGCGGGAATTGAAGTGAAGGGTCCCAGGAGTCGAAACAAAGCGTCATGGAGCAGCCGAGAACGCGCGACGAGAAAGGTTAAATAGCGAGAAGTGTAGATGGATACGAGGGTGGAGATTGTAACAAAAAAGCATTACTTATTGAAATAAAGGATTTTTCTTTGGTAACACGACTTTTGTGTGTAAAATCAAAAGGAGATCGAAGCCAAAACTATTGTTTTATTGTCAATCTTTCCGTTGCATCATTTTGTCTTGTATCTATTTCGTTTACGCCATGGGATGGGTTACGATAGGTGAATGGTAGAATGATGCGGTTATATTCTTTTCCTTAGAGTCTTGCATCTGATCCGATTAGATTGTGTGTTAGTACGGATCTGATCGGTTGGGTTGTTTTGGGGATTTCATCTCTTAACTTGGGATTTTGCAGGGATGAGATCGTGAACCATTTTAATATCCTTCATTATTTTCCAGCTGATTCAAAATAACGGTTTCTGTTTTATTCCTTGATATGCTTAATTTCATGTCAGAGACTAACACTGAAATAACAGAACTATTGAATATAGATAAAACGAACAAGTTAACCTTAGAATAAATTGTGAATATTAGAACATCAAAAGGATTTTTGTTTATTTTTTTTTGATTAATCAAACAAGTCAAGATTACAAAGTTCATTAAGAATCAACAAAGGCCCCTTGTTAACAACTATCTGCAGGATTTTGAGTTATTACGGGATATATCGGTTGCATGTATTAAATTGAATTCATTTTTTTATATATGTAAAAGTTGTTTCACAAAGAAACTTGGAGAAATAATAAAAGGAAGGAAAATAAAATAAATTATTTCTTTGCAAGAAAGAGTCTTTTGTTCGAGACTCTAAGTTGCGTGTTATTATTTGTAATATGACAAATTAACGCTCAACACTATGTAAGTTGGGTCATCAAGAGCTAGCTGATCCATAAGTAGACATAGGTCTGTACAAAATAAGGTCGCTAATGTGACAGACATATCACCACGCTAGGAATTACCCAAGGCCAAGCGGGTTGGGCACAAACCACCTGTTATGGGGCTTACCTCATAGTTTTCGAATAATTGAGAATTCCAGGGATTCAAGCTCATTCACCCTTATTTTATTTTCAAGGGGTAGGGAAAGGGATTTATTTGCATTTTTCTTGTTCTTTTCTCTTGCTTCTTATTTTATTTTATTTTTTGTATTTTTTGTATTAATGTTGGAATATTGCTACGATGGTACAAAATGATATTTTTCTTTTTCTTCCTATACTAGGGATACTTGCTCGGATTTTTTGTAGAGCAAGGAATTTTTATTTTGGGCAGGGGTGAGCTTGTCCTTTTGTCAATTCTCAAAGATTCTAGACCATGTGCATGATAGGATAGCAGGGGAAACTTTTCGCTCAAGAAACCACTTCGACTATGTAGCATCATATTGAATTTGCAATGAAATCATTTTAATGTGAAGAGATATACTTGGTTCAAGTAAATAGTAAGATCAATTCTCTATGCTCAAAAATTTATTTAATTCAACTATGGACTTTGATATAAGAGAGATTAATAATCATGCCAAATAAAATCAAGAGATTTATTCATGTGAGTGTGAAAGTGCGGGATTCCAAATAAATGTTAATTTATCCAAAATAACTAAAAATATAACTGCAATACTTCAAGAATTGACAGGTGCAAAAATAAAAGATGTTTTTGAAGATTTTGATGATTTTGATGTTTTTATATTTTGATTTTGATTGATGAATTGAGAAGATACACAATGTGATTGTTTTTTGAAATTTTTATATGGATGACTAAAATGAAACAATATGCAAAATAACAATATATACAATGATGAAATGACCAGAATTATGCATAATAGTGCTTAAGATGCATAATTTTCATAGGTTCTTTAAGATCTTTACCATATAAGGTAGCTAATCGGTATGCTCCCAATCCAAATTTAGCAGTGATGATATATGGCCCAAGCCAATTAGGTTCAAATTTACCTTTAAGGTCTTTAGTTGCATTAGTATTTTTTTTATTTTCTTTCAAGACAAGGTCACCGATCTCAAAGGATCGATGATGAACTTTCTTGAGGTATGCTCGTTTAAGCTTGTTTTGGTAGGCTCGAAGATGCTCCAAAGCATTGATGTGCTTCTCATATAGGAGTTCTAGCTGACTAAATCTGCCAGCACGATATTCATCTCCTACTTCAGTATCTTGAAGTAGCAGAGCCAAAGAAGGAACTTCTAATTCAAAGGGAAAAATTGCTTCAGTGCCATAAACCAAAACAAAAGGTGAAGTGCCTGTGGGGGTATGAACGCTAGTTCGATAAGCCCACAAAGCAGGATATAGTTGAATGTGCCAATCTCGGCCAGATTTATTGACCAGTATTTTGAGGATTTTAATTAATGTTTTATTAGATGCTTCTACTTGGCCATTACCCTGAGGATAATAGGGAGTGGACCAACGATGTTGAATTTTATATTTTTGACATAATTTCTTGACATATTTATTTTTGAAACAAGTTCCATTATCCGAGATGAGATTTGCAAGAATTCTAAACCTACAAATAATTTGATTAAAAATAAATTTGGAAACTTGGGTTCCAATGCAAGAAGCTAAGGGCATAGCTTCAACCCACTTCATGAAATACTCGATGGCAGTTATGATGAATTTGTGTCCATCAGATGACATAGGGTTGATTTTTCCAATGATGTCTAAGCCCCATTTTGAAAAGGGCCAAGGAGATGAAATAGCCTGTAGCTCTTGTGCAGGCACATGGACAAGGTCAACATGTTTCTGGAACTTGTTGCAATGGTGCACATAATCATGTGCATCATTCTCCATGGTAGGCCAAAAATATCCTATCCTAAGGAGCTTCTTAGCAATGGCGCTACCACTAAAGTGTCCCCCACAAGATCCATCGTGGGCTTCACTCAAAGCTGATCTAGCTTCTTCTAGATTCAAACATCTCAGTAGGATACCTTCAAAAGATCTCCTATATAATGTATTGCCAATTATGATGAAGTGACTTGCTCGTCTACGCAATAACCAATGTTGGTTTCTATTAAAACCTTCAGGGAAGGTCCCATGTTGAAGAAAATTGAAGATATCAGTGTACCAAAGTTCAGGAGTAGTTTCGTTGATTAGAAACACATCCAAAGGTTCTAAGCATGATTTATTTGAAATGGGTTCCTGGAGTCGATGAATAATGATGGTAGCATATTCGTCCTCTAACTCCAAGGGTAAAAGAGATGCAACTACAGCCATAGCGTCAGCCGCACGATTGCTAGTTTGAGGAATAGCTTCCAAGGTAACTTGATCAAATAAAGATATTAATTGTAATACATATGCTTTATATGGATGCAATTTATCATCTTTGGTCTGATAAACATCATTAATTTGATTTATAACAAGTTGAGAATCATCGAAAACCAATAGATTTTTAATTTTTAGTGCCAAGGCAGCTCGTAAGCCAAGGATTAGAGCCTCATATTCAGCAGTGTTATTAGTACAAGCAAACATTAATTTAAAGGACAGAGGTATAAGATGTTTCTATGGAGATATTAAAATAATACCTGCACTAGCCCCACTCATGCATCGAGCTCCGTCAAAGTATAAGGACCATTGCTCTGGATGGTCTACCTCTAGTTTAAGGCATTCATCAGGAAACTCAATGATGAGGGGATGGGTAGACTCTAAGGGTGCAACAACTAATTGATCTGCTATGATTTGACCCTTAACAGACTTTTGTCCTATAAATGTGAGTTCAAACTCGCTTAGGGCAAGAACCCACTTTGTTGTGCGACCAGATAAATAAGGTCGACTCATGAGATACCGCAAAGGATCGGATTTAGCAATAACATAGGTTTTTTGACTGAGCATATAATGGCATAATTTCTATGTAGAAAATATGACTGCTAGACATAACTTCTCTAATGTTGTGTAGCGGGTTTCATAACTGATTAATGTTTTGCTAATGTAATAATTGGCATGTTCTCTCTTCTCATCATCAAGTTGAGCTAACATAGCTCCTAAGGCAAAATTTGAAGCAAAAATATACAAGATAAATGGGCGATCAGGTCTAGGTGGCGAAAGCACAGGTGGGTTAAGAAGATATTGTTTGAGGAGTTCAAATGCTTGCTGACATTCGTAGTCCCAATGGAAAAAGACATCCTTCTTAAGAAGCTTAAGAAAGGGTCCGGTTTTATCCGCCAGCTTATCGATGAAGTGACGGATAGCTTGAAGCTTACCTTGTAAACTTCGTAATTCTGATATATTTGTGGGTGCGGGCATATCAGTGATAGCCGCAATCTTGAGAGGGTCAATTTTGATGCCACGTAAAGAAACTATAACCCCCAATAATTTATCGGACTTAACTTCGAATATACATTTAGCTGGATTCAATCGGATAAGATATTCCCTTAACCGATTAAATACTTTTCTCAAATCATCTAAATGGTCATCTTCTTTAGTAGAATGAGCTATAATGTCATCTACATAATCATGTAGTATATCATGCATCATATCATGAAAAATATAAGTCATGGCCCGTTGATATGTTGCACCTGCATTCTTCAAACCGAATGGCATCACTTTCCAACAAAACGTCCCCCAAGGGGTAATAAAGGTTGTTTTAGCCTGATCTTCAAGAGCTATCCTGATCTGATTATAACCAAAAAATCCATCCATTAAGGATATCATTCCACTCCCAGTAGTAAAATCAATGATCTGATCCATATTGGGAAGAGGAAAATCATCTTTAGGGCATGCAACATTAATATCTCTAAAGTCTGTGCAAACCCTAACCTTGGTAGCTTCTTTCTTAGTTACTGGAACTACATTCGAGATCCATTCAACATAATCAATGGCTTGTATAAAAATAACATTTAAGAGTTTTTCTAACTCCCCTTTGACTAGTAAGGCCACTTTAGGATGCATTTTTCTAAGTTTTTGTTTAACAGGTTTAGCATCCGGATGGACTACTAGGTGATGCATAACTACAGAAGGGTCTAAACCTGGCATATCTTCATATGTCCAAGCAAAGACATCTTCATATTATTTAAGAAATGCAATGTATTTATCCTATTTTTCTTGACTCAATTCTGATCCAATGTTGATTATGTGAGGATTATCCTCAGTTCCAATGTTAATTTTTATGACATTTTCTACTTCCATGTGTAGATTTTTCTCAAAATTAGGTGGGGCGGGTGAAACGCCCAATTCTTGTAATTCTTCCAAGGTTAGTTTGGATAATTCGTCTTGAGGAGTCGTGGCCTCAAGCTGGGCTATGGTAGGTATGGAGCCATTAAAATAAAATTCATGATGTAATAATTCCTCAATGGAGACATCATGGAAGATATCTCCCTCCAACTCATCGTCGGATTCAACGATCATCTCAGGGTAAGCTATAGATAGCATATTACATGTAAGTGGCTTATTCATTAAATGCAAAGCATCATGTTTATCCAAATAATCTTGGTAACACATGAGTTGGTCATCATCCTCAAATGGGAAGGGTTGACCCTTACTAGGAAATAGGCCCACACCACATCGGGCGGGCCATGGTTCTACCTCAAAAGGTTCTTTCATACCATTTTGGAAAGGTCCTAAACCTTTCCCTTTATATCCCAATTTAAGCATTATAGATTTGGCTTTAATATACTCATTAGTAAAATAACATCGAGCATATCCATCATAATGAGTCTTGATGTTTCTGGGTATTCTACCCCAGTCATATCCCTTATAAATAAAAGCGTAGCTCCCGACTTGGTAAATACTTCCCATAGGCTATGGGAGACCCAAGGTACGAGGAGATGGTGGCAAATTATTTAAAATAAGGGAATCTTGCATAGCAGCATTCATTTTCTCTGATATAAGAATTTTAGATAAATTGGGTAAGAGCTCGTCAATAAGAGCATAAGAGGTAGAAGGAACATTTCCTACATCTTCTGATGCAGAAACTATGCCTTTGGTGGATGTAGATGTTGTAGAGATGTCGATGGATGATTCTATTATAGGTATAGAAGTTATAGGAGTAGAACAAGAAGCCTCGGTTGTGGGATTAGGATCTTTTTGAGGTCCTAATGTAGTTTGTTTAGAGGATGGTTGAGTTGTATGTAGAGGTGGAACTAATGGAGAAGAAGTAGATGGCATTGTGGGTGTGTGTTTCACATGTTTAGATGGATAATGAGAATTAGGATGTGTGGATGACAAAGCAGGGCAAAATTGAACTCCAACAGGTTCTGCCAAAGCACACATATCAAAGGGTCTAGGATCACCATGAATGGTAACCAACTGATTCTTAAATTCAAATTTAACACATTGATGTAAAGTTGAGGGAATGACTCGCATTGCATTGATCCAAGGGTGACCCAAGAGTATATTGTACGATGCAGGGCAATGTACAATAAACACGGTCGTATCCAAGGTTCTCGGACCAACCTACAATGGGATGGTAATAACTCCACACGTTTCTTGTGTTTCGTCATTGAAAGCTTTTATGATCATATCAGTTCTTTTCATTTCATCACTTCTAAACCCAAATATTTGGTAGAAGTCAAAAGTGCAGATGTTTAAAGATGAACCATTATCAATCAAGACTCGTTTAACTGCTACATCTCCAATTAAGGCAGTAATATATAAGGGGTTATCCTTATGTAAACTATGTTGAGGTATGTCTCTATCCCGAAAGTCAATACAATCAACTTCATGAGTTATTATAGTATTAGCCATGGCTTCGAGGTTGAATGTCTTGTGGTACCATCATCCGGCTTAATGTGAGCATTAATTCATCTCTATGTGTAGGAGAGGATCTTAAAAGGTCCAAAAGGGAAATTCTAGTCTGTAATGTTTGATAGTTGCTCATTAATATTATAAGGAGGTTTAGGTTGAACATTAGGTGCCTGATTCCCTTTATTAGGAACTTTCAAAACAAATGGAGTTGATCCATTATTCTGCATTTGATCTTGTTGAGAGTTTTGAGCCTGTTGTCTAGTAACAGATCCGATGGTACCCACAATATTATTCTACGGATGATGAATGGGTCTTGGTCTAGCATTTATGGCTTGCTCATTAGAAATTAATTGGTGAGACGATGGTCTAGTAGTGACTCTTCTTGGAAATGGTTCTTCTGGGACCATATGACTTGTGATAGGGAGAATAGGATCCGATTCATCTTCAGAGCTATTCGACTGATTTGAGGTGATTTCCATATCACTCTCAGTCTCATATTCTATATCACTAAGATCAGGTGTCTGAATATTATGTAGAGGCCTGGTTGTAACCACGGATAAAGTTGTGTCAAATATTTCCAAATCATGAGCAGGTAAATGCCCACTAATAGTTCCTACATATCGGGTAGGAGGGGGAACATTATGATGTTCAATTTGATTAGCCACTTCCTTGCCATGCTTTGGTAAAGGATGTTGAAATATGTCCAATGACTGATTGGCATTCTGATTCTGGTTTTGAGGAATGTTCTTTTGAGCATTATTAGGAGGATTTTGCTTAGGTTGAAAGGCTTGTACCTCCATCTCATTGTTATCAATCAGGTCCTGTATTTTATGTTTTAATATTTTACAAGAGTTGGTAGTGTGTCCAGGTCCTCTATGGAAGTCACAGTGTAAATCAGCTCTGTATCCGGGTATAGTTGGATCAGGTTCCCGGATAGTTGGTAATTGAATCAAACCTCGCTCTAATAATTGTGGGAGAATGGTTGATAAAGGTTGATTTAATCTAGTAAATTCTCGAGGAGGTTTATCGGGAGGTTTCAGTATAAACTTCTCCGTTGTCTTCGTAGCATTAACAGTAGCAATATTTCTACTATCAGTGACTCCATCACCCACAACTTGTTTATTTTTATATTGATTTCTGGATGTTTTCTCATCGTCTTTCTTTTTAAGTTGTCCTCTCCTAATGAGAGCATCTTCCACTCGTCTGGCTAAGTCTATAGCCTGATCGAAGGTGGTCAAGGTAGCAGTTGATAATTCGTAAGATAGTTGGTCTTGTAAATTATTAATAAAGATGTCCAACATCTCCCTATAAGGTAACACAAAGTGCAATTTTCCTATCAACTTGTCTCCACCTAGCTAGGAAATCGGCAAAACATTCATCTTTGTCTTGTTTTAAGTTGTACAAGTCTTTAATGGTCACATGCCTTTCGATGTAGGCACTAAATTGATGCACAAAAGACTCAGCAGTTTCTTCAAAATTCCTCAAAGAATTAGTGGGTAATTGATAATACCACTCTAATGCCATTCCTCCTAAACTTTTTGGGAACATTTTTAGCAATAATAAGTCATCATGCGATATATCATGACATGCTATCCTAAACATACGAAGATGCTCTATGGGATCTTCGGTTCCTTTATATATGGGCAAGATAGGCATAGGAAAATGTTTAGGATATGGTTGTGCTACAACTATAGGATCTAGAGGTTGACTACACATCTCTCGATAATTGTACGAGGGATGGTAGGGATCTATCTGATCCATGCGGGAAACTAACTATTTCACCATGGTTTCAAGATTACTAGTTTGTCCACCATATTGGTTTGGTGGGACATAGGTATGGGATTTATGAGTGTATGACGGTGTGACATAAGGATTAGACACTATATTGCTATTATGCAAAGCGTTGGTAGGAAGAGTATTATGAAGAGGATTTGTAATAGTATTATGTTGTATCCCAGATTGTTGGTAATTGGTGTTTGGTTTTGTTTTGGGTTTTTGCTGATTTGAGGTATATTGCTCAATAGCTTGGTGAAATAGAGCAGTAAATGAGGGTTTCTTTTGTGCGGGAATGACCCTAGGCTTGCTAACAGGCACTTTAGATGGTTGGGTAACCTTTTTGTTGTTGCATGTTTTGGATCATAGCGGCCATATCCAAATTGGATGGTCCAACTTGATCACTCTCTTGTTCAATAAAGGACAAGGGATTAGTGCGTGTGTGAAATACGTCTTCTAGAGTTGCTTGAGTGTCACTAATTCGATCCTTGTCCATGTGGACTGCTCTATTAAGAACACCAATATTAGTATTAATGAATTTCTAGAATTGATCCATGTTTTCAAACGTGACAGCTCCTCCCGGAGATATTTTAGGGGATGAGGATCCTTCCTCTCTATTAGTTTCTTCTTGTTCATTTCCTACAACAAGGTCTTCTTCTTGCTGATCTAGGGTTCCTTCTTCCGGAATTTGATCTTCAGGAAGGACATCTGGGTTATTTAATGGTTTTCCTAACCAATCTTCTTCTTCTTCAGTCTGTTTTCCATTCCTAAGTCTAGGCATTGTGCTTAAACTTAGATTTCAGCAAATATATATACTTATATATATATATATATATATATATATATATATATATATATATTTTTTTATATATATATATATATATATATGCGATAGGTTTGAGAGGTATATATTTTAATTATATACCTACTATAATACTTAAAAGGGAAATGTTTTGATTTTTTTGTTTATGTTTGTTTTTTGTTTTATAATATTATTATAAAGATAACAAATAGCATTCTAGTTACAAGAAATAACAATAATAAAAGAAATGACTTAGTTTTCTATAAATAGTTTATGGATATCATTGATGGGATCAAGTTCATCAGGAGTCATGAAATGCTCCTCTTCAAATTGAAAATGGTTTTTCAAAAATTTGACAAAGTGTGCTATAGTAATATGATCTGTCTCATACTCGAACTTGTAGAGATAAATTTCATGGCAATATTCTTGATATAACACAGCTCTAGGAACTCTATTCCATATTTTTCTATCCGTAAGAATGACTTCTTGATCCTCTATACGAGATAGAAACTTATGTACTACAACTGCATTCTCAAGGTATTCTTCAAAGGTGTACAATTCAGAAGACACAAGTGCTCTTTTATCGGCTAACCACCTATGGCAAGCTCTCTGAAGTTCATGGTACAAAGTTACCTGATCAGGATCCAGGATTCTATCTAGGACAAACCTCTTGATTTGCCTAAGTTCGGTTGATCTAGATGAAATAATATCCAATCTCCTATCAAGTTCATCCCATAAAGGTTGGACTCTATTCGTTTGAGGTACTCTAAGCACAGACGTAATCTCTATGGTTGTTAATTGATTTTCAACATTTATGGTGACAACTCGTCTTTTATTATAATCTACCATCTAAACATGATATGCGATTTTAATTGTTCGTCTAATGATTCTAGATGTTTTTAAATGCTTTTTTTTTTTTTTTTTTTTTTTTTCTTTTGGATTGTTTTCAAAAGGTTTTAGTTTCACGTCGGGTTCACCAAAATGTATCGACCCAAATTTTTTGCATCCTTACCTTCAGGCTAAAGGATCCGTGCCCGAAAGGGGGATGCGAGAAGGATGGAACAATACCTCGGACTGAGAGGCCCTTTGAAGGTCGTGCCTCTTGGGGGAGGGGTATAAGGGTGAATTTTTGATGGATGGTGGGGTTCACCAGGAAACTTTGAGTGGTAGTTTCCATGCCTAGGTTGAGAATGGGTTTGATGTGTTCATTTTGTACTTTAATCATTCATATCCCTAGGTTGGCCAGAATGAATCTAAGCTATTCTATATGAAATGCCGATTTATATGAATACAGAAAGCATGAATGAATCCTAAATACCAGGAATATACTAAATAAGAAAGAATGCACCTGATTTCGGATGTCTGATGAAGATTCTGAAGCTTGTAAGAGTCCAGATCGTCCCGAATATGATAGGATCATCTACAATTGTACAGAATCATCTCAGATCATAGGCGATCATCTAAAATCAGACAAGATCATCATCGATCTGATGAATTCATCAAACAAATCCATCAGAAGCCTACAATCATAGAAACAGACACCAAAAACCAAAAATGCTACTGCAAGAATAATGCAAAATAATAGAAATGATAGTATGAATGCTTAATTGATAAATCTAGATAGCAGATTAAAGGAAATGCATTGTTTTAATAACTTATTTTAACTTTATCATGCATTTATGCTAAATGAGGTGAACTCCAGGATGCAGAATGAAAATAAATCAAGCTAATGCATAGTAAAATAAAGAAGAAAGATGAGAAATGCAAACTCAGGGCTCTGGTTGCCCCCAATATGAACTGCTATCGAGATCACCTCCAATCGTACGAGATCATCGTCGATCTACGATAGGATCATCTGAAATCATCTGGAATCGCCTACGATGATCCGAGCTTCCTCCAGCTGAAGCACAGTGAAAACCTGCAATGAAAAACTTGAAAATACAAATGCAAATGATGGGGGCGAGGATGTTCTAATATAGCAAAACTAGAGTTGCAGGGAAATGATCATCCAGGGGTATAAACTAGGAAAATCCCAAGTTTATATAGGATTAGGGGGAGGTTAGGAGGTTGGGGATCATCCCAATCTGGGAGATCCCCAATGGAGGAATCTCCAACTGCATAGACACGCTTCTGCCCAAGTTGGAGAGGTTGTTGAAATAGAATCTAATTATGAAAATTTGGTTTTGGGATGAAATCGTCTGGACGTTCTGTTCCAGATGAATTCGTCCGATCTGGGATGATTTCATCTGATCGGCGACGATATCGTCCAATGGTCAAAACAACTCCTAAAAATGGCACAAAAAATGGGGAGAGCGGTTAACGGGCGGTTTCGGGGTTAAAATTCAAATTTTTATCTTTTTACTAAGGGTTTAATTGCGCCAATTTTAGGGTGCTACAGTAGGTAATAAAGCCCATCTCTCTAGATATCCAAGACCACTTTCATATCTTTCATCCTTCCTTATCTTAGTAGGATTTTAAATGTTTCCATTAGTGACGAGATCCTGATATGCCAAGTACTATCACAACTAGTGACCTCATCTACAAAAGCAAAAATAGTTTTCTACGATGTTTGATAAAACCACTAAGTATGGCTGAGTGACTAGAAAACTTTGGTATACACACATATCTCATAGAAATAGGTGTTATGTATGAATGCAACAGATAATGATAAACATAAAGGTGCATGATTAAAACACAAAAGTGGAGTCATTTGTAAGACTAACATACACAATCCCTTCTACTATGGAATTCAATGGATGACAAATGCCTATATGCAATGCAATAATGAAATTAATGCATGTTGAAATGAAAATAAATAATGCAAATGCACATGTTATGCTTTATCAAATTTTTTGGATTTTATTGGTTTTATAATTTTTATTGATTTTGAGCCTTTATATTTGACCAAACAACGAGTACATGCCTTTGGAGCATTTTGATTGACCAAACTACTCGCAAGAGATCTTGGAGCCTTTTAGGATGACCGAGCGATTTTAAGCAAACCCTCGGAGCCTTTTGGGATGATCGAGTGGTTATAAGCAAACCCTTGGGGCCTTTGACTGACATGACCAAGTGGTTTGAGGAACCCTTGGAGCTTTTTGATTGACCAAACTACTCATAAGAGAGCTTGGAGCATTTTAGGATGATCGAGTGGTCTTAAGCAAACCCTCGAGGCCTTTGACTGACATGACCAAGTGGTTTGAGGAACCCTTGGAACTTTTTGATTGACCAGACTACTCACAAGATATCCTGGACCCTTTTAGGATGACCAAGCAATTTTAAGCAAACCCTCTAGGCCTTTGGGTTGACCAAATGGTTTCTCAAAAACCCTTAGTGCCTTTTTGGGATGATCGAGCAGTTATAAGCAAACCCTCGGGGCCTTTGACTAACATGACCAAGTGGTTTTTAGGAACCCTTGGAGCCTTTTGGGGAGGGTATGCTATCCTATGTACCCCTAGTGTATGTGCCACTTGATGACAATGAGGGAGGTGTGATACCTCTATACCCATCGCTTTACCTTATCAAATATGGCGTGGATGGTGGGGAAGTTATGCTACCTTGGATACCCCTAGTGCTCATGTTATTCACTGAAATGTAATCAGTTTGCTTAGGAATATTCACAAAAATCAACTCTCCCAGATGAGTAACATACCTCACCAAGGTGCCCATGTCTTGGCAAGGGTGAATGAGAGAACTTTCCTCGCGGATCGCGTCTCATTCTACTAGGTATTGTATGATCCTCTTAAATGATTGACAACCCCAAATGTCATGTTCATGTGCTCGATGATACACACAAAAGGGACCCCCATCAGGTGACCCAGTCTTGGATACCCTTTGCTTGACTTCAGGTAATATGAATACCTTTCCCTCATGTAACTTTTAGAATAAAGTTAGAGTGACAACCTTGGGGTCATTCCTGAGGAGGTGTGATCTCCGTTTTAGCATGTTGGGGTACTATGAGATAACCATCTACATTATAAACCCCATTATATATCAATTTTTGTACCAAAATCTTGAATTCACAACAATCTCAAATGCCATGACCCTTTATTTGATGATAGAGACAATAGTGATGCTCCCTATAACCCATAGTATTAACTCTATTTGGGTCTAAAGAGATGATGTCAGACAAGGTGATGATATTAGCCTCATGCAACTTTTGAAAGATGTCAAACATAGACTCTTTTAAAGGATTCCAAATGCATTGCGACTATTTTGGGTGCTCGACCCACCTTGGCTTGCTTTGAGGACCCACTAATTGGGTTGGCCGCATGGGATCTTGCTTTTGCTGAGGTTTTTCTTGCACTTACATAGGAAGTTATTCAGCCTTAGACAAGGATTGCTTTTATGATCCCATTTTTCAAAGCTGGTCCATGATACAATGCAACATCTTATCTTGCTCATCCATTCGATGTTCCATTCTATCTATACAACTTAGAATTAATTTCAAGACTAACAAAGAGTTCATATATATTTCCAATTATTGATTCAAAATATCTTTGTCATTTGAAGGAAATAGAAAGGTGGATGATGGATATCCATTAGGTAATTGCAGATCACCTATTTTCTTCATTTGGGTTGATTCGAATGCTTCTTGATGATACACTTCGTTAATGCTATCTACATGTTCATGCACCTGACTCAATTCATGCTGTTGTTCAACTTGAAAGAATTAAACTATATCAGATTTAGTACCCCCAGCTTGACATGGGGTACATGCTTGCTCTTGTCCTTGAGAAGGTGGTACAAGAAATGAGTTAGGAGTGACTAATTTTAAAGTTTTGGATCCTTTTGATGTTGAAGCAATATCTGATTTCTCCATATTTTTCTCTATTAGCTCTAGACTCACTCGATCCTCTGACCCAATGTCAACCATTCCCACAAACACATGAGAAAATGATTCCACCATTGCATAAATCATAGGTGACTCGTTAACTTATTGGGGTTGTAGCATTTTAGTTGTACCAACTGACTTTTCCTCATGCTCACTCGGTGCATCTAGGTGTAGTGACCCTAGGACGCATGCACCGCTTTACTCTAATTGCAACATTATACCCAAAATGAAATGAAAGACCATGAAAAGCATATAACACAGAAGTAAAAAAAGATAGATCTTTTTATTTTTATTGAAACCTGATTACATGTCGGTCCCTCTTAGGGATACCCATTTTGATACAATGAATTAAAAATGAGTAAGAAGTCCCCCTTGCAAAGGGGTGGTGCACTTTTAAAGGTTTCACGGTTCTGCACATGGAAATTTATGAGGGCTTATAGATGCCTCCTTCTCCAGGTATGTTTCCTAGAGGGATCCTTTTGCTCTTGTATGTTGTAGATTTGTTTAGTGAACCTATGGCCCTATAAGCAATGCAACAACAACACACGCTTAGATGTTCGAGAGTGCCTCCTCGAATGAGGTTTTTAGCAATGAATATAAAAAATTAAAGCAAGTGCAAATTAGACTAATTCTATGAGTGTGAATGAATGAAATGATGCTATGTTAATGATATGCTAAAATAATGAATCTAATGTCTAGAACCCTAAGCTAAGCCTATGGGCCACTGTCCAAGACAACGACCACTAAAGTGACTCTCATCCTCTTTGCTCCAAAGATATGGATCAAAGCTTGTATCCGATGTTGAAATAATGGTTTCTATGCTCTCTAATTTGTTAGGGCTTCTTCGTACACATGATATCCAAGGGAACTATCCAAGTCTCGAAAGCTCTCCTCAATGGCCTATCTTGATAAATTACCTAGATAAAAATCTCTTAGATAAAATATGTCTCTCCTCTCTTCAAAGATCGATACTTGGTACTATTAGGCTTGCACCTTTTATAGTGTGAAACCCTAGGTCTATGTCCAAGTCCTAGGAATAAATTTCTCATGCGTAGTGAGAGTTAGCATGAGAATATTTTTGTCTTGTTAACTGAAATATAACTACCAACTTGAGTCTCTTATGCAAACTGGTCATTAGCATGAGAATATTTTGTCCTTTGTTTATTTTTGGAGGCCAGTTAACTAAATATTAATTGTAAACTCAAGTCTCCTATGTGAACTGGTCATGAAAAGAAATGCAAAGTTACTCCCGCTCACCTTTATTGCATGCAGACTGCCTCTTCCACCCGTGATTAGTCTTGTTTGTCGATAAAAATGCTTTTATGGTTTAGTTTTTGTCATCTATAGTGACTAAGATCTGGCCGCTATCTTCTACAGTGGCTAAGGTCTGGCCACTCTAGGCTTGAGCAGCTAAGATCTGGTCACTCTTGGCTTGAGCGGCTAGGCTTGGATGGCTTAAAAATGTCCCAAATGAGTGGTGAGAACCACTGTTGATTCTTGGAAAGTATAATATTATGTCATCTGATATTATGAATGTGTCTATGTGAGTATCTCCCCTAAGCATGACATATTTTAGGTGTCTATAGATGCCTCTTTTTTATGATGCACTATGTGGAAAACACAACGCTGAGCAAAAATATAGACTGATCTGTTTGTAGGGTGTATGGTGATCAATGGTTTGATCAATGCTAGATGGCCCAATCATGCAATATGGCACACATCCCTTGAATCATTGCCTCAATGTTTGGAGGACTTAGCTTAGTGGCTTGGGCATGTTAAATTGCACTCATTCCTCAAACTCAATCGGGTAGCTTCAACTGCTACAATAGTTTTGATCGATAGGAGAGCTACAATTGAATATGTCATGTCTGCTTATGTTCCCAGCAAACAAGGGAAATTTGTGATTGTTGTATGCAATGATTCATAGTACAAATATGATTTTGTTATGATAAAGTTATCTTTTGTTAATTTTGATTATGATTATGTTGAAGTTTTGAACTACTTCCTCACACAATGGATTGGTGAAGAAATGACGATGAATGAAGCGACAAGTCACTTGACCAATATGACTAATATGATTCCTTTTTAACATTTGTTGCTTTTAATGGGCAATCCCACATCCAAGTGTGATTCCAATTTTTTATGATAATCATCCATCCCTATCCCGAGGAGCGGTCCAGCTATCAATAGCTTTCTTAGGAAGTTAGGATGAGTGATTCTATTTGTGTTCATATTGTATCACTTTGGCTTAATGTTTTTGGTATCATAGGGGAATTAGGATGATCCTTTCACACTCATAGAGCAGTCTGACCATCTTGGTCTTCTTCAAAATTGAAGGGTGGCACATCATAATTCCAAAATGAAATGTTTTTTCCCCAAGTGGCCTTATGGTAGCCTACTCATCTCATCGAAATGCATGGAGTGTGAATCACTGCAATAACCGAGTGGATAGAGTAAGTAACTGGATATGAGACCTACTCAAGATTATTCTTATATGATTATTTGTTTTTTGTTATTTTGGTCATTAAGATGACTTCAATTCATAAAAATGTATTTATTTAATGTTTTTGTTATCCCCCCATGGAAGGATTTTTCTTGTTTTTATCTGTGGAGCAGGTCGCTATCAGGTCCAACGACCTCTGAGTCTCTGTCTGTGGCCACTGTCACCTTGAGCGACCATGAATTTTGGGCTGTTGATGTCAGTAGTGGCCATGGCATAATTTGAAAATATAAAAAATGCATTTTTAGGGTTTTGACATATCATTTTAATTTGATGTCAATTCACTTTTCAGAGCTTTGGTGGGATAGCGACAGTTGTAATTTTTGAAGTTACCTGTGTTGAGGACATGGTTGCACAGGGTGAGGCATCAGCTATTGGAGGAACCAGAGCTTCTCGGGTATTCTTTCAAACCCTACCTTCTTTTCTACTCTTGGGTAAAACTAAACCTCACTAAGTAAATGGCAAATGAACCCCACTAAACATATTGGTAGCGAACGAAATCCGTAGTTAGGCTTAGTTTAGGTTTTTAAGTGGTGGGTTGGTCCCTATTTTTGTTATTTTCATTTTTTTTAATTTTAAGGCCTAGGGTTCACTTGTTTTTCATGTTACCTCTCAGGTGTTGTTGCTCAAAGTAGTAAAAATTTGGTTGTTGTCAATCAGAGCGGCTAAGTTTGAACCCCAATTGTTAATAATTTGATTGTTGGGATTTGGCCACTGTTGTCTCTAGTGGCTAGATCCTGGCCGCTGTAGGTGATAGTAGCTAAACCCCTTAGCCGATTTTGCACAAATTTTTTATTTTTATTAGATTTTTTGAGATAGTTTAATATTTTTTTTGGAATTTTGAACTACTCTTTAGCATGTGTTGCACACCTAGGTGCATTTATTTCCCCCCTCTTTGCTCAGATTTAGGAGTGTCAAATTTTTTCCATGTTTTATTGGGACTTATGTCTTGGATGAACTATATTTATGTTTCATATTTCTTTTGCTTTGCTTAGATCCTTACTGCTCAGGCTCAGGACCTAAGGCTCATGAATGACCTTCTACCTCTCCTAGACGACATGGATTGGAGGTGGCTTAAGACTCGTGGGCTCTAGTATATTACCAGACTACCTCACATTATGTTAGACTAGACTTACCTTATGGCTTTGGCCCATCGATAGGACCCTCGAACTAATACCTTCCACCTCTCGATTGGTGAGATGACCATTACATTGGAGGATGTGTATAGGATCTTCCAGATCCCTTTTGATGGGGTGGCTATTTTTTATTCTACCACTAATGATCAGGTGGCCATCTTCACTCGAGTGTTCGAAGGGTATTTCGATGATGCTCTCAAGGACACCAATTATGGGGGAGTGTCTATCATTCACTAGTACCAGGAGCATGTTTTCATAGCGAGACATGCAGTGTTGCTGATGGTCATCAACAATGTCCTTATTATAGAATGTTTAGGTTTGAGGTTCCCTTGGAACCTCCTTATGATGGTTCATGACCTGATGGACAGTGAGGCACCCATCATCTATGCATGGGAGAGGTCTCTATTGGATCAGTGTTATGATGAGTTTTACCACATCCACCAAAGGGGTCATGTCAGCATCACCTGTAGTTGGATTTTGTAGATCTTGGGATGGGAGCACATTAGGGTAGATCACCCTAAGGGGATTCCTATTAAGATCATAGCTGTGGATAGGCAGATGTAGTGATATGGTGCTAGATAGGCTAGAGAGAGCGAGGAGTGTAAGAGCCACACTTTTTTCAAGGGAGCTAACTCATTATACTAATACTTTTACTGGACTCCAAGATGGAGATATCATATGGCACTCGTATTATGAGTGTCCTAATTGGGATGACCATACCATATTTACTTCTAGGACACAATGCGAGCGATGGCTCATTGACCATAAGTTTAATATTTTGGAGCACTTCTTCTACTCTTGGGTTCTTTGTCAATATGGGTTGTAGTAGGATGTGCCATTAGTACCATATCTATATAGGCACATCGAAGTAGAGAGAGACCTCCATCCTCGATAGGTTATAGAGCTATATGATGAGGAGGATGCCCCAACTATTGATCTTGGAGTGGCTGGTGGAGTTATAGATGAATTTGCACGATGGTGGGGTGACCTGATGTGGCACAACAAGGGCAGTATGGGTAGAGAGGATGATGGCAAAGATGGGGAAGATCCATCAAGGTGCAAGGTTCATGCTAGGACTATGGCATGGGGCTAGTAGGTGGAGTAGGTGGTAGTGGAGGAGTAGGAGGTTCTTAAGGAGGAAAAGGAGGAGATGGAGCCTGAGTGGAGAGATTCTCCTCTCAAGGCATATCTACATGATGTGGATATTGAGCTCTAGCTGGCTAAGATACAGGTACAACAGCGTGATGCCATCATAGCTCAGAGGGATACTACTATAGCACAACTTTCATATTAGGTACAGGCTTTGCAGGCCGCTCTAGGAGGAGCTACCCGAATGTAGGTTGTTGTTGCTCCTCCTACTATCGAGGTTACTTCAAGGGCTGCTTTTGAGGGTGAGATCAGTCATCTATAGGGTTTGCTAGATGATAGTGATGTTCAAATTACTGAGGACGTAGCCAATATTTCCACTCTCTTGAGGTAGATCAAGATATTAGGGTCCATTCCTAGGGATAGAGTAGCCACAGGTGGGTCACATGTTAGTAGGAGTTCTACCGTATGACAATCTTTCGTTCGACCTGGACATGGGGCCCAAAATTGTACAAAGATACCAGTAGGGTCCAGCTTGCACCTTTCTCCCAAAGATCCATCCACAAGGGGTGGTGCTACATGGGGCACAGGCCCAATATTCGATTGATGTTTCACTTGGTTTTGATTTATTTTTGAGGTCGGGTGACCTACATGACTGTAGCCCATGGGCATTTTTGTATACCATTGACACACATAATTTTATGATATCTTTGCATTATGACTCATTATGTGTATCGTTTATTGCTCATGTTTTTGTTGTTATTTTTGTTTTATGATGTGATGTGACGATGACATTATGATGATTTTATGTATATGTTAGATGATAGATGATATTGTAAATGCTTATATGGATGTGTAGATGCTTATATGATTTGATGATGTGATGTGATGTATTTTTATGATGATGATGAATTCATATTGTATGCAAATGGATATTTCCTATATGTTTTATGATGTGCTTTATGATGTAATGATGGACAAATAATGACTTGTGTTTGTGGATGTGATGTTTTTGTTAAATGCATGTTTAATTTTGCTTTAATTGTATGTATCTAACTTATGTGATGGGATGGTATAAATGAACATGTATGCTCTAATCACTTAAAATATAAGGAATGCATATGACATTGACAATCTTAATGGGTGATACCTCATAAAGTAAAAAAAATAATCATGAATTTAAATAATCACTCTTATCATAATAATTGATTAAGTATTCATATATGAGATGTAATGGTGTGTAATGTATTTTATTGATAAGTTTTTGTAAATTAAAAGATATAAATTAGTTAGTGGTCATCTATATACTATTTCTAATATATATGTGGTATCTATCCTACTATGTTGACACCCCCTAATTTATAGAATCTTATAAATAAAGTGATTGTGTGAATGATAATATGATTTGTTGGTATGTAAAAAAAAATGGGGTTTTTCAAAGATTCAAACACTCTAGTTACCCTATCAATAGTTGTCTACTGACCACTCTAGACTTTTGAAAAGTAAGGCTTTTACCATGGACCTAGATATTCATGATATCTGTGTGTGCAAGTGATTGTATATTTTGAGATAGAACTCAAAAATTTACTCCGATGTCAAGCGGGATTCTTTTAGCCCATTACTAAGATCAGGGATTCTCAAGTGTTCATATCATCCTAAGTTGGACTTAGTTTGACTATACCACTAGGCAATATTGGGAAACCTAAGCTAGCTCATCCACATTCAAACAATGGTCTATACAAATGCATGAAGCAACTGTGATAGACATCATCATGTGTAAAGATCTCTCTTTCCAATTTTGTACAATGCTGAGAATTCCAGAGATTCAAGCTCTATTCCCTTCTTTTCTTCCTTTTGGCTTTGGATATTTGCTCATATGTAGTGATGAAAATCACTGTTTATTTTTTATTGATTTTTTTGTGAGCGAGGATTCTTGTAGTGATGATAATCACTGTTTATTTTTCTCATGTGTAGTGATGAAAATCACTGTTTATTTAAGATTGATTTTTATTTGAGCGAGGTTTCTTGGAATCTTTGATTTGTATGTCGGATCATTGCTTTGAAATCTAGACTGTATGCTTGGTTTTTTGAATATGTACTTTGGTTCGGGTTTTTTCTTATTTTGATTTAAGTAAGGGATTTGGATAGGGCAAAGCTTGTCCTTTTGCCAATTCTCATCACCTTTAAACCAGTTGCATAGGGGGATAAGCAAGGAAGATCATTTTCGCTTAAGGTAACCTAGACCGCTTTGAAGCTTTCATCTTTTCCTTGTACCAGCTAGGATTTTAGTGTTTCAATTAGTGACGGGATCTTGAATATACAAGGCATCATCATAGCTAGACCTTACCTTCTACTAACCAATATTGTTTTCCACAAAAGTTGATAAGATCACTAGGTGTGGTTGATTAACCAAAAAATCTTAGTATATTATGTATAGCAACAAATAATGGTTGTGTTGAAAAACATAATTACACACATGTGTTGATGGAGGTATGGATTTGAATGATTTGTGCGACAAAATTTGGTATCAATTTTAAGGCTCTCATGACATATGCAATTGTAATTGTTTTGAAAATGCAATGCAATTATGTGGATGCAAGATGTGAGATGCAATTGTTTTTTGTATTTTTGATTTTTATGTTGTTTTTGTATTTTTGTTTGATTTGACCAAAGGGCTTATTATGCCTTTGGGGATTTTTGGTTTTTGACAAAGTAACATGAAGTACCCTTGGACATTTTTGATTTTTACCAAGTGGGATGAATTACCCTTGGATATTTTTTATTTTAGTTGACCAAACGATTTGAATACCCTTGGAGCGTTTTTGATTGAAGTTGACCAAGCGGTTTGAAAACCCTTGGAGCGTTTTGAATTGATTTTGACCAAGCGAATTCTATACCCTTATTTTGAATTTTTGTGTTTTTATGATTTGTTTGTGTTTTTGACCTATTTGATTTTTTTTGTATTTTTAACATATTTGAATGTTTTTGTATTTTTGACATATTTGAATGTTTTTGTATTTTATGACATATTTGAATGTTTTTTGTATTTTATGTGTAGAATACATTTAAGTGAATGATATTGAGAGGTTCATGCTCCTCAACACCATCTATTGATATAAGGCGATATGCTCTAGGCCCAAACCTATATGAAATCATGTATGGACCTATCTAGTTTATCATAAACTTGTATCGCACATGCGGTGGCAAATTTGAATTCAACTGGTTTTCTTTGAGCACTATATCTCCAACTTGAATTCCCTTAGGTGGACTTTACTATTGTAAGCTCGTGCAAGGCGATCTTGGTAAACTAGAAGATGCTCTAAAGCATTGACTCGACATTCATCAAGAAGCATCAACTGATCAATGCGGCCTTACCACGTGACAACATCATCTATGAATTCCTTTAATGCTATGCGTAGAGTTGGAATTTCCAACTCTAGTGGAATGATGGCCTCAGTGCCATATACTAGTGAAAACGGTGTTGTCCTAGTGGGTGTTTGTATACTAGTCCTGTATGCCCATAGTGCAAGAGGTAACTGCATGTGCCAATACTTGTGATTGTCTTGCACTGTCTTCTTCATATGGAGACTATTGTCTTGTTTAAGGATTTTGCTTGCCCGTTTGCTTGCAAATAATAAGGTATTGAAAAATTGTGCTGAATATGGTATTTGTTCATTAAAGCACACACATTTTTGTTCTTGAAATATGGCCCATTATCCGATATTATCTTTGAAGGGACCCCAAAATGACTTATGATATTGTGGAGTATAAACTCCGCAATCCTTGGTCTAGTTGTTTATGTTAAGGGGATCACTTCCATCCATTTAGTGAAGTATTCTATGGCCATTATGATGAATGTGTATCATTTTGAGGATGGGGGTGAGATCTTCTCAATAAATTATAGTCCCCACTATGAGAATGGCCATGCCGCCTGGATGAGTTGCAAGTCTTGCGACAGTAAGTGTGTTATATTTGCATGATGCTCACACTTAATATATTTCTTGACATACTCGTAGTAGTCCTTTTCCATGATGGGACAATAGTAACTCATTATCAAGATGCACTTAGCGATGGCCATGCCACTAAAATTCCCTCCACAAGTGTCATCATGGTCTTACGAAATTGCCTAGGATGCTTCCTGGGGCTCAAGACAATGGAGTAATACTCCATCATATCCTCGTTTGTAGAGGATTTCTCCTAGTAAGATGTATATTGTTGCTTTATTTTTGAAATTTTGCCTTTCAGTATGCGATAAACATTGAAGTACTATTCCAAGTTTCAAGAAGTCCTATAGTTGGGAAAACCAATCCTAATAAGCCATGACTTCTATAGAAAATATGGCTTGCTTTTCCTGCATTCCTAAGCTGGTGAACACAGATTGAGGAACAACTCTATGGTGTATGGTTGCACCACACTCCATAGGTCCTTGGGAGATAAAATACCCCCAAGGTGTCGTTTGCAAGAAATATCTATCTGTGAAGGACCAATCCTAATTTGGTTCGATGTGGATCATGTTGACTAATTTTTGATTCTCAAAAGCTTCCCAACATATTGCTGAGAGTGAAAGCACTTTCCCATGAATGGTTGTAAAATTAGGAGACAGATTCTGAGGGATTTGTTGTGGCTAATCCACAACACACCCCAAAATTGGGGGCCCACATTTTTGCATGCTTTCAAAGAAGAAAACAATGACCCAGATGCTAAGAAAATCAAAGAAAAAGGCAAAAATTTTACTAAGGAGAAAAGTTGTCGTGATATCGTGACATGTCGCTCCGTCGCGGCCGAAAGTTGTCGCGATATCGCGACATGTCGCTCCGTCACTGTTGAAATAAAAAAGTGTCGCGATATCGTGACATGTTGCTCCATCGCTGGTAGAAATGAAAAAGTGTCGCGATATCGCGACATGTCGCATTTTCACGGCTCCAAACAGCCAAATGGTACGAAAGAGAAAAAACATCACGATTTCGCGACAGGTTTGCATCCGCATAGCTCGAAAGAGAAAAGTGTCGCGATTTCATGACAGAAAGTAGCCACAGTTGTACGAAATGAAAAAGTGTCACGATTTCATGACATAAATCAGCTGGACAACCCGAAATGAAAAAGTGTCACGATTTCATGACATAAATCAGCTGGACAGCCCGAAATGAAAAAAGTGTCGCGATTTCGCGACATAAAGCAGCTGGACAGCCCGAAACGAAAAAGCGTCACGATTTCGCAACAGGTTGCAGCGAGATGGCCCGAAACAGAAAAGCGTCGCGATTTCATGATAGGTTGCAGCGAGATGGCCCGAAACAGAAAAGCGTCGTGATTTCACGACAGGTTGCAGCAAAATGGTCCGAAAGAGAAAAGCATCACGATTTCGCGATAGGTTGCAGCGAAATGGTACAGAACGGAGAAGCGTAGTGATTTCATGATAGGTTGCGGCTGAAGGCGTACCAAGTGAAAAAATGTCACGATTTCGCGACAGGTTGCGGTCGAAGGCGTATCAAGTGAAAAATGTCATGATTTCACAACAAGAAGCAACCTCACAGCTCAAAACAAAAAAACGTCACGATTTCGTGACAGGTTGCATTGGCAAGGCTGCTGGCAGGAAAATGTCGCGATATCACGACATGTCACGTTTTCACGGTGAAAGCAAAGGATCAAAGCCGCATGCATAAAAACGTGGTGATTTACATGGGGTCGTTATAGAACGTGCATAAAAGTGCTGAACACGTGGCACAAAGGCATGAGGGTCATGATAACGCTTCAGATCGACAATTACAGTTAACAGAGAAGACCAAATGTTTTAGGCTCGAGCAAAAGGTCAAAATAGCAAAGAAGCAGGAAAATGAAATGAAGCGATCTGGGAAATGAAACGAAGCATCACAGAGTGAAACCAAGAGCCGCAACAGAAATTTTAAAAGCAGAAGCGAATGTAGATACAAGGGCTGGAAATTGTAAGAAGAAAAGGATTATTCTTGTGAATAAAAAAGGAGTTTACTTGGCAAGAGTTACTTTTGTGTGTGAAACCAAAAGGAGATTGAAGGCTAAGACTACTGTTATCTCTGTAGATCCTTCCCTTGCATTATTCTTTCTTGTATCTATTTGTTTACACCATAATATGGGTTACAATAGGTGAATGATAGAATGTTGCAATTATTTATTTCCTTAGAGTCTTGCATCTGATCTGATTCGACTATGTTTTATTGCAGGTCTGTTAGGTCGAGGTTGTTTTAGAGCTTCATCTCATAACTTGGGGTTTTGCAGGGAGGAGATTGCTAACCAAATTAACGTCCTGTTTTAGTTTTTCCAACTGATTCTCATAAAGAATCTTTCTATTTTAGGTTCTAATTTATTTTCACATTTTTTTATTCAAAGATTGGCATTTCATATTCTGGTGCATTCCAGAATACGTTTTCAATTTTACTAACTCCAAAAGCTAACATAGAAATAGCAAAACAATTAAATAAAAGATAAAATGAACCAGTTAATGATAAAATGAACCTCATGTTAAAGGCACGGAGCTTAAAATGAAGTGGCTTATACCACACATTTTCTCATTTGAAATATTTCTTTAAGCCAAAAGATAAAAGAGGTTACTAATTTATTTTTTGGTGGGTTTCATTAATTTCAAGAGCATAAAAGGAAAAAGGGATTTTCTTTTCCTCTTTTTTTTTTTGCACGGTTGGTTATTTTAACAGATTAGGGTTACAAAGTTTGTTGTGAATCATTAAAGGCCCCTTGTTAATAGTTACTTGTAGGATTTAAGATTTTCTAGGTTACATTCATTTATTTGCATTAAGTCTTAATTGGTTATATGCATATGAATGTTTGTTTAAAAGAACCTTGGAGAAATTAAAATAACAAATTTTCTTTGCAAGAAAGAGTTTCCGGTCTGAGACTCTATGTGCGTGGTCATTTTGTTATAGGACAAAATATTCACTCAACATTTTGGCGCTAGAAGGAGGGCCTTCTTTATTTCTTTGTGATTATGATCTATTCTAACGATTAATGTGGGTAGTTTTGTTTCCACCTATTGTGCTTGCAGGTATAACATTTAGATACTTGATTTTGCAAGTAAGTTGAGAGAAGTCTTTTAGTGTTCCATAGTTTTCAAGCTGGCCCAAACTGAGTACATAGCTACTAGGTCCAAGACCACAGGGGGAACTCTTTTCCAAAGCCTTTCTCCCACTACTAGGAAGCCAAAAAACAAAACATTAGAGATCGAAATACCACCCAGTATACTTGAGTTAGGGATTTCTTTAGACTCAAATACGTCTAGCGGGCCTGAGCCCTTAATTTCAAGTGCGACAGCAACACAAGGTGTATCTGTCTCCATAGTTCCAAGCGTTCCCATTGTTCCCACAGGGTTAACACCTTTGAACAACATGGCCCAACAACAACAACAACAGCCACCTGCCCTTTGGTATGGTGTGCAAAGTTCCCCCTTGGATATTCTCGGGGCAGTCCATGACTTGCCTAGAAACATTGAAAGGGGATTACCCAAATTCATGCACGATGGTCCCACAACAGCTAAAGATCATGTCCAAATATACAAGGATTACATGTTTAGGCAAGGGGTTACTCACGAGGATGTTGCTTGCCGAGTTTTCCCTGCACGGCCAATGAATGGTATCGAAATCTTCCAACAGGGTCCATCACTTCATGGGCCCAATTAGAAACCGCCTTCATTAGCCAATTTAGAATGTTATTGGATCCCTCCATAATTTACAATTTGTTCATATCATGCAAAATATTACCCAATGAGCCCATACGAACATTCAATCAGAGGTTTCAAAAACTATACACAAATCTGACTCGTCACTTTGCGGTAGATCCTATGGTCGCCTTGCAATTATATTTCAGAGCCTTAGATCCTTTAACATCTTTGTTGACTAGAAGAAATCCTCAGGTTACGATGCTTCCTTTAGCCTATGTAGAGACAATGACTCTTGAACAACAAATGAACTTATCGAGAGCATGATTGTCTTAATTGACTGGGATGGGACAATACGGTTCATACAGTCAATTCGCCATGATGAACCAGTTAATGGCACCACAGGTTCCTATGATGAACAATTTCCAAACACCCACACCAGTGGCATAATTTCTATGTTATCCTAATGCCTCCATTCAAACATAGGGATTAATTCAAAATAGCTCGATGGGTTTGCCTAGGTTTGGCATGGACAATAATTTGTTGACCATGCCAGGGTTTGCTCCGATTAGCACACCAAGCCCAACGACTTATCCAAAAATTACTTCGATTCAAAATGTAATATCTAAGGATGGGTAGTCATCCCCAAGGTCCAAAGAAATGAAGATAAATCTTGGATTATGGGGTTAAGTATGCCCATGCATGGCAGCATGTCTTGTCTAAAAAACAAGACCACTCACTGTTCAAAGGGTTATACTAGCATGACCATTTCTTCCATAATTGGTTAAATTATTTTGCTCAAAGTGAGGTAATGAATTTCAAATCAGAGTAGTAAGAATAGGGTTAAAATCTCATCTCGATTAGGTTGGGATTCTGATTTCCCAAAGCTCTGATTTCACTTTCACTTACACATGGGTTCAAGATAGTAGTGACTCATAACCAACTTTGGGATCTAATAAAACAATTCATTATAGATATGGTTGATCCTAAGAGGGTTTTATGATCTTGAATGTTTGTGTATGATATTAGAAGGTCTATGCATTTATAAAAGCAAAATATCTAAGCATATTTATTAGGTTACAAAAATCATTCACAGTCTCACATATGCATGCATGTAAAACTAACAATGGAATGTTGATCAAGTTCAAGTGATATGGAATGAAAACAAATAGCACACACCGAGCTAATACTAATGATTTTGATGTTTCATGTACTTTTGATCTGTCGGTATTTGTTTATCTTTTATGTGTTGATGCCTGTATCTAAGCTTGTATATTTTAGGTTGGGTTCTCACCAAAATTCTCTGGAGCATTTGACAATGAGAGCCACCATTTGTTGTGGCTAATCCACAAAACACCCCAAAATTGGGGGCCCACTTTTTTGCATGCTTTCAAAGAAGAAAACAATGACCCAGATGCTAAGAAAATCAAATAAAAAGGCAAAAATTTCACTAAGGAGAAAAGTTGTCACGATATCGTGACATCTCGCTCTGTCGTGGCCAAAAGTTGTCACGATATCGTGACATGTCGCTCTGTTGCTACCGAAATAAAAAAGTGTCACGATATCGCGACATGTTGCTTTGTCACTAGCAGAAATGAAAAAGTGTCACGATATCGTGACATGTCACATTTTCGTAGCTCCAAACAGCCAAATGGTATGAAAGAGAAAAAACGTCACGATTTCGCGACAGGTTTGCATCCGCATAGCCCGAAAGAGAAAAGCATCACGATTTTGTGACAGAAAGTAGCCACAGTTGTACGAAATGAAAAAGTGTCACGATTTCATGACATAAATCAGCTGGACAACCCAAAATGAAAAAGTGTCATGATTTCACGACATAAATCAGCTGGATAGCCCGAAACGAAAAAGTGTCACAATTTCATGACAAAAAGCATCTAGACAGCCCGAAATGAAAAAGTGTCGTGATTTCACGATAGGTTGCAGCTAGATGGCCAAAAAAAGAAAAGCGTCATGATTTCACGACATGTTACAGCGAGATGGCCCGAAACAGAAAAGCATCACGATTTCACGATAGGTTGCAGCAAAATGGCCCGAAAGAGAAAAGCGTCACGATTTCACGATAGGTTGCAACGAAATGGTACGAAACAGAGAAGCATAGCGATTTCATGATAGGTTGTGGTCGAAGGCGTACCAAGTGAAAAAACATCGCGATTTCACGACAGGTTGGGGCCGAAGGTGTATCAAGTGAAAAACATCGTGATTTTGTGACAAGAAGCAGCCTCACAGCTCGAAACAAAAAAACGTCACAATTTCGCAATAGGTTGCATTGGCAAGGCTGCTGGTAGGAAAATGTTGCGATATCGTGACATGTCGCATTTTCGTGATGAAAGCAAAGGAGCAAAGCCGCATGCATAAAAACATCATGATTTACATGGGGCTGTTATAGAACGTGCAGAAAAGCGTTGAACACGTAGCACAAAGGCATGAGGGTCATGATAACGCTTCAGATCGACAGTTACAGTTAGCAGAGAAGACCAAACATTTCAGTCTAGAGCAAAAGGTCAAAATAGCAAAGAAGCAAGAAAATGAAACGAAGCGGTCTAGAAAATGAAACGAAGCATCACAGAGCGAAACCAAGAGCCGCAATAGAAAGTTTAAAAGCAAAAGTGAATGTAGATACAGGGGCTGGAAATTGTAAGAAGAAAATGATTATTTTTGTGAATAAAAAAGGAGTTTATTTGGCAAGAGTAACTTTTGTGTGTGAAACCAAAAGGAGATTGAAGGCTAAGACTACTGTTATCTTTGTAGATCCTTCCCTTGCATTATTCTTTCTTGTATCTATTCGTTTACACCATAATCTGGGTTATGATAGGTGAATGATAGAATGTTGCAATTATTTATTTCCTTAGAGTCTTGCATCTGATCTGATTCGACTGTGTTTTATTGCAGGTCTATTAGGTCAGGTTGTTTTAGAGCTTCATCTCATAACTTGGGGTTTTGCAAGGAGGAGATTGCTAACCAAATTAACGTCCTGTTTCAGTTTTTCTAGATGATTCTCATAAAGAATCTTTCTGTTTTAGGTTCTAATTTATTTTCACATTTTTTTATTCAAAGATTGGCATTTCATATTTTGGTGCATTCCAGAATACGTTTTCAATTTTACTAACTCCAAAAGCTAACATAGAAATAGCAGAATAGTTAAATAAAAGATAAAATGAACTAGTTAATGATAAAATGAACCTCATGTTAAAGGCACGGAGCTTAAAATGAAGTGGCTTATACCACACATTTTCTCATTTGAAATATTTCTTTAAGCCAAAAGATAAAAGAGGTTACTAATTTATTTTCGGGTGGGTTTCATTAATTTCAAGAGCATAAAAGAAAAAAGGGATTTTCTTTTCCTCTTTCTTTTTTTACACGGTTGGTTATTTTAACAGATTAGGGTTATAAAGTTTGTTGTGAATCATTAAAGGCCCCTTGTTAACGAGTTACTTGCGGGATTTAAGTTATTCTAGGTTACATTCATTTATTTGCATTAAGTCTTAATTGGTTATATGCATATGAATGTTTGTTCAAAAGAACCTTGGAGAAATTAAAATAACAAATTTTCTTTGCAAGAAAGAGTTTTCGGTATGAGACTCTAGTTGCGTGGTCGTTTTGTTATAGGAAAAAATATTCACTCAACATTTTGGCGCTAGAAGGAGGGCCTTCTTTATTGCTTTGTGATTATGATATGTTCTAACAATTAACGTGGGTAGTTTTGTTTCCACCTATTGTGCTTGTAGGTATAACATTTAGATACTTGATTTTGCAAGTAAGTTGAGAGAAGTCTTTTAGAGTTCCAGAGTTTTCAAGCTGGCCCAACCTGAGTACATAGCTACTAGGTCCAAGACCACAGGGGAAACTATTTTCCAAAGCCTTTCTCCCACTACTAGGAAGCCAAAAAATAAAACATTAGAGATCGAAATACCACCCAGTATACTTGAGTTAGGGATTTCTTTAGACTCAAGTACGTCTAGCGAGCTTGAGCCCTTAATTTCAAGTGCGACAGCAACACAAGGTGTATCTGTATCCATAGTTCCAAGCATTCCCATTGTTCCCATAGGGTTAACACCTTTGAACAACATGGCCCAACAACAACAACAACAACCACCTGCCCTTTGGTATGGTGTGCAAAGTTCCCCCTTGGATATTCCTGGGGCAGTCCATGACTTGCCTAGAAACATTGAAAGGGGATTACCCAAATTCATGCACGATGGTCCCACAACAGCCGAAGATCATGTCCAAATCTACAAGGATTACATGTTTAGGCAAGGGGTTACTCACGAGGATGTTGCTTGCTGAGTTTTCCCTGCTAGTCTAGACACCACGACCAATGAATGGTATCAGAATATTCCAGCAGGGTCCATCACTTCATGGGCCCAATTAGAAACCGCCTTCATTAGCCAATTTAGAATGTTATTGGATCCCTCCATAATTTACAATTTGTTCGTATCATGCAAAATATTACCCAATGAGCCCATACGAACATTCAATCAGAGGTTTCAAAAACTATACACAAATCTGACTCGTCACTTTATGGTAGATCCTGCGGTCGCCTTGCAATTATATTTTGGAGCCTTATATCCTTTAACATCTTTGTTGACTAGAAGGAATCCTCAGGTTACGACGCTTCCTTTAGCCTATGCATAGACAATGAATCTCAAACAACAAATGAACTTACCAGGAGTAGGATTGTCTCAATTAACTAGGATGGAATAATATGGTCCATACAGTCAATTCGCCATGATGAACCAGTTAATGGCACCACAGGTTCCTATGATGAAAAATTTCCAAACACCCACACCAGTGGCATCATTTCCAAGTTATCCTAATGCCTCCGTTCAAACATAGGGATTAATTCAAAATAGCCCGATGGGTTTGCCTGGGTTTGACATGGGCAGTAATTTGTTGACCATGCTAGGGTTTGCTTTGATTAGCACGCCAAGCCCAATGACTTATCCAACAATCACTTCGATTCAAAATTTAATATCTAAGGATGGGTAGTCATCCCCAAGGTCCAAATAAATGAAGATAAATCTTGGATTATGGGGTTAAGTATGCCCATGCATGGCAGCATGTCTTGTCTAAAAAACAAGACCACTCACTGTTCAAAGGGTTAGACTAGCATGACCATTTCTTCCATAATTGGTTAAATTATTTTGCTCAAAGTGAGGTAATGAATTCCAAATCCGAGTAGTAAGAATAGGGTTAAACTCTCATCTCGATTAGGTTGGGAGTCTGATTTCCCAAAGCTCTGATTTCCCTTTCACTTACACATGGGTTCAAGATAGTAGTGACTCATAACCAACTTTGGGATCTAATAAAACAATTCATTATAGATATGGTTGATCCTAAGAGGGTTTGATAATATTGAATGTTTGTGTATGATATTAGAAGGTCTATGCATTTATAAAAGCAAATTCTCTAAACATATTTATTAGGTTACAAAAATCATTCACAGTCTCACATATGCATGCATGTAAAACTGACAATGGAATGTTGATCAAGTTCAAGCAATATGGAATGAAAACAAATAGCACACACTGAGCTAATACTAATGATTTTGATGTTTCATGTACTTCTGATCTGTCGATATTTTTTTATCTTTTATATGCTGACGCCTGTATCTAAGCTTGTATATTTTAGGTTGGTTTCTCACCAAAATGCTCTGGAGCATTTGACAGTAGAGTCGCCATTTGTTGTGGCTAATCCACAACACACCCCAAAATTGGGGGCCCACATTTTTGCATGCTTTCAAAGAAGAAAACAGTGACCCAGATGCTAAGAAAATCAAAGAAAAAGGCAAAAATTTCACTAAGGAGAAAAGTTGTCGCGATATCGCGACATGTCGCTCTGTCGCGGCCGAAAGTTGTCATGATATCGTGACATGTCGCTCCGTCGCTGCAGAAATAAAAAAGTGTCACAATATCGCGACATGTTGCTCCGCGCTGGCAAAAATGAAAAAGTGTCGCGATATCACGACATGTCGCATTTTTGCGGCTCCAAACAGCCAAATGGTACGAAAGAGAAAAAATGTCACGATTTCACGATAGGTTTGCATCCGCATAGCCCGAAAGAGAAAAGCGTCACGATTTTGCGATAGAAAGCAGCCACAGTTGTACGGAATGAAAAAGTGTCACGATTTCATGACATAAATCAGCTAGACAGCCCGAAATGAAAAAGTGTCATGATTTCACGACATAAATCAGCTGCACAACATGAAACAAAAAAGTGTCATGATTTCACGACATAAAGTAGCTGGATAGCCCAAAACGAAAAAGCATCGTGATTTCATGATAGGTTGCAGTGAGATGGTCCGAAACAAAAAAGCGTCACGATTTCGCAACAGGTTGCAGCGAGATGGTCCGAAACAGAAAAGCGTCACGATTTCATGATAGGTTGCAGCAAAATGGCCCAAAAGAGAAAAGCGTCACAATTTCGTGATAGGTTGCAACGAAATGGTACAAAACAGAGAAGCGTAGCGATTTCATGATAGGTTGCGGCCGAAGGCGTACCAAGTGAAAAAATGTTGCAATTTTGTGACAGGTTGTGGTCGAAGGCATATCAAGTGAAAAACATCATGATTTCATGACAAGAAGCAGCCTCACAACTCGAAACTAAAAAACATCATGATTTCGTGACAGGTTGCATTGGCAAGGCTGCTGGTAGGAAAATGTCGCGATATCGCTACATGTCACGTTTTCACGGTGAAAGCAAATGAGAAAAGCTACATGCATAAAAATGTCATGATTTACATGGGGCCATTACAGAACGTGCTGAAAAGCACTTAACACGTGGCACAAAGGCATGAGGGTCATGATAATGCTTCAGATCAACAGTTACAGTTAGCAGAGAAGACCAAACGTTTCAGGCTCGAGCAAAAGGTCAAAATAGAAAAGAAGCGGGAAAATGAAACAAAGCGGTCTGGGAAATGAAACGAAGCATCATAGAGTGAAACCAAGGGCCACAACAGAAAGTTTAAAAGCATAAGTGAATGTAGATACAGGGGTTGGAAATTGTAAGAAGAAAAGGATTATTTTTGTGAATAAAAAAGGAGTTTATTTGGCAAGAGTAACTTTTGTGTGTGAAACCAAAAGGAGATTGAAGGCTAAGACTACTGTTATCTCTGTAGATCCTTCCCTTGCATTATTATTTCTTGTATCTATTCGTTTACACCATAATCTAGGTTACGATAGGTGAATGATAGAATGTTGCAATTATTTATTTCCTTAGAGTCTTGCATCTGATCTGATTCGACTGTGTTTTATTGCAGGTATGTTAGGTTAGGTTGTTTTAGAGCTTCATCTTATAACTTGGGGTTTTGCAGGGAGGAGATTGCTAACCAAATTAACGTCCTGTTTCAGTTTTTCCAGCTGATTCTCATAAAGAATCTTTCTGTTTTAGGTTCTAATTTATTTTCACATTGTTTTATTCAAAGATTGGCATTTCAAATTCTGGTGCATTCCAGAATACGTTTTCAATTTTACTAACTCCAAAAGCTAACATAGAAATAGCAGAACAGTTAAATAAAAGATAAAATGAACCAGTTAATGATAAAATGAACCTCATGTTAAAGGCACAGAGCTTAATATGAAGTGGATTATACCACACATTTTCTCATTTGAAATCTTTCTTTAAGCCAAAAGATAAAAGAGGTTACTAATTTATTTTCGGGTGGGTTTCATTAATTTCAAGAGCATAAAAGAAAAAAGGGATTTTCTTTTCCTCTTTCTTTTTTTACATAGTTGGTTATTTTAACAGATTAGGGTTACAAAGTTTGTTGTGAATCATTAAAGGCCCCTTGTTAATAGTTACTTGCAGGATTTAAGTTATTCTAGGTTACATTCATTTATTTGCATTAAGTCTTAATTGGTTATATGCATATGAATGTTTGTTCACAAGAACCTTGGAGAAATTAAAATAACAAATTTTCTTTGCAAGAAAGAGTTTTCGGTCTGAGACTCTAGTTGCATGGTCGTTTTGTTATAGGACTAAATATTCACTCAATATTTTGGCGCTAGGAGGGCCTTCTTTATTGCTTTGTGATTATGATCCGTTCTAACGATTAACATGGGTAGTTTTGTTTCCACCTATTGTGCTTGCAGGTATAACATTTAGATACTTGATTTTGCAAGTAAGTTGAGAGAAGTCTTTTAGAGTTCCAGAGTTTTCAAGTCGGCCCAACTCTGAGTACATAGCTACTAGGTCCAAGACCACGGGGAAACTATTTTTGAAAGCCTTTCTCCCATTCGCTAGGAAGCCGAAAAACAAAACATTAGAGATCGAAATACCACCCAGTATACTTGAGTTAGGGATTTCTTTAGACTCAAGTACATCTAGCGGGCCTGAGCCCTTAATTTCAAGTGCGACAGCAACACAAGGTGTATCTGTCTCCATAGTTCCAAGCATTCCCATTGTTCCCATAGGGTTAACACCTTTGAACAACATGGCCCAACAACAACAACAGCCACCTGCCCTTTGGTATGGTGCATAAAGTTCCCCCATGGATATTCCTAGGGCAGTCCATGACTTGCATAGAAACATTGAAAGGATATTAACCAAATTCATGCACGATGGTCCCATAATAGCCGAAGATCATTTCCAAATCTACAAGGATTACATATTTAGGCAAGGGGTTTCTCACGAGGATGTTGCTTGCTGAGTTTTCCCTACTAGTCTAGACACCACGGCCAATGAATGGTATTAGAATATTCCAGTAGGGTCCATCACTTCATGGGCCCAATTAGAAACCGCCTTAATTAGCCAATTTAGAATGTTATTGGATCCCTCCATAATTTACAATTTGTTCGTATCATGCAAAAGATTACCCAATGAGCCCATACGAACATTCAATCAGAGGTTTCAAAAACTATACACAAATCTGACTCGTCACTTTGCGGTAGATCCTACGGTCGCCTTGCAATTATATTTCAGAGGCTTAGATCCTTTAACATCTTTGTTGACTAGAAGGAATCCTTAGGTTATGATTCTTCCTTTAGCCTATGCAAAGACAATGACTCTCGAACAACAAATGAACTTATCAGGAGTAGGATTGTCTCAATTGACTGGGATGGGACAATACGGTCCATACAGTCAATTCGCCATGATGAACCAGTTAATGGCACCACAGGTTCCTATGATGAACAATTTCCAAACACCCACACCAGTGGCGTCATTTCCAAGTTATCCTAATGCCTCCGTTCAAACACAGGGATTAATTCAAAATAGCTCGATGGGTTTGCCTAGGTTCGGCATGGGTAGTAATTTGTTGACCATGCCGGGGTTTGCTCCGATTAGCACACCAAGCCCAACGACTTATCCAACAATCACTCCGATTCAAAATTTAATATCTAAGGATGGGTAGTCATCCCCAAGGTCCAAAGAAATGAAGATAAATCTTGGATTATGGGGTTAAGTATGCCCATGCATGGCAGCATGTCTTGTCTAAAAAATAAGACCACTGATTGTTCAAAGGGTTAGACTAGCATGACCATTTCTTCCATAATTGGTTAAATTATTTTGCTCAAAGTGAGGTAATGAATTTCAAATCAGAGTAGTAAGAATAGGGTTAAACTCTCATCTCGATTAGGTTGGGAGTTTGATTTCCCAAAGCTCTGATTTCACTTTCACTTACACATGGTTTCAAGATAGTAGTGACTCATAACCAACTTTGGGATCTAATAAAACAATTTATTATAGATATGGTTGATCCTAAGAGGGTTTGATAATATTGAATGTTTGTGTATGATATTAGAAGGTCTATGCATTTATAAAAGCAAAATATCTAAGCATATTTATTAGGTTACACAAATCATTCACAGTCTCACATATGCATGCATGTAAAACTGACAATGGAATGTTGATCAAGTTCAAGCGATATGGAATGAAAAAAATAGCACACACCGATCTAATACTAATGTTTATGATGTTTTATGTACTTCTGATCTGTCGGTATTTGTTTATATTTTATGTTTTGATGCCTGTATCTAAGCTTGTGTATTTCAGGTTGGGTTCTCACCAAAATGCTCTAGAGCATTTGACAGCAGAGTCACCATTTGTTGTGGCTAATCCACAACACACCCCAAAATTGGGGGCCCACCTTTTTGCATGCTTTCAAAGAAGAAAACAGTGACCCAGATGCTAAGAAAATCAAAGAAAAAGGCAAAAATTTCACTAAGGAGAAAAGTTGTCGCGATATCGCGACATGTCGCTCTGTCACGGTCGAAAGTTGTCGCGATATCGCGACATGTCACTCCGTCGCTACCAAAATGAAAAAGTGTCGCGATATCGCGACATGTTGCTCCGTCGCTGGCAGAAATGAAAAAGTGTCGTGATATCGCGACATGTCGCATTTTCGCGGCTCCAAACAGCCAAATGGTATGAAAGAGAAAAAACGTCACGATTTCGTGACAGGTTTGCATCCGCATAGCTCGAAAGAGAAAAGCGTCATTATTTTGTGACAGAAAGCAGCCACAGTTGTACGAAATGAAAAAGTGTCATGATTTTGTGACATAAATCAGCTAGACAGCCCGAAATGAAAAAGTGTCACGATTTCGCGACATAAATCAGCTGGACAGCCCAAAATGAAAAAGTGTCATGATTTCGCGACATAAAGTAGATGGACAGCCCGAAATGAAAAAGTGTCGTTATTTCACAACAGGTTGCAGCGAGATGGCCTGAAACATAAAAGCGTCATGATTTCACAACAAGTTGCAGCAAGATGGCCCAAAATAGAAAAGCGTCACAATTTCATGACAGGTTGCAGCAAAATGGCCCGAAAGAGAAAAGCGTCGTGATTTCGTGACAGGTTGCAGCGAAATGGTACGAAATGGAGAAGCATAGCGATTTCATGACAGGTTGCGACTGAAGGCATACCAAGTGAAAAAACGTCATGATTTCATGACAGGTTGCAGTCGAAGGTGTATCAAGTGAAAAACGTCATGATTTTGCAACAAGAAGCAGCCTCATAGCTTGAAACAGAAAAACGTCATGATTTCATGACAGGTTGCATTGGTAAGGCTGCTGGCAGGAAAATGTCGCGATATCGCGACATGTCACGTTTTCACGGTGAAAGCAAAGGAGCAAAGCCGCATGCATAAAAATGTTGCGATTTACATGGGGCCATTACAAAACGTGCAAAAAAGCACTGAACACATGGCACAAAGGCATGAGGGTCATGATAACACTTTAGATCAACAGTTACAGTTAGCAGAGAAGACCAAACGTTTTAGGCTCGAGCAAAAGGTCAAAATAGCAAAGAAGCAAGAAAATAAAACGAAGCGGTCTGGAAAATGAAACAAAGCATCACAGAGTGAAACTAAGAGCTGCAATAGAAAGTTTAAAAGAAGAAGCGAATGTAGATACAAGGGCTAGAAATTGTAAGAAGAAAATAATTATTTTTGTGAATAAAAAAGGATTTTATTTGGCAAGAGTAAATTTTGTGTGTGAAACCAAAAGGATATTGAAGGCTAAGACTACTGTTATCTCTGTAGATCCTTCCCTTGCATTATTATTTCTTGTATCTATTCGTTCACACCATAATCTGGTTTACGATAGGTGAATGATAGAATGTTGCAATTATTTATTTCCTTAGAGTCTTGCATCTGATCTGATTCGACTGTGTTTTATTGCAGGTCTGTTAGGTCAGGTTGTTTTAGAGCTTCATCTCATAACTTGGGGTTTTGCAGGGAGGAGATTGCTAACCAAATTAATGTCTTGTTTCAGTTTTTCCAGCTAATTCTCATAAAGAATCTTTCTGTTTTAGGTTCTAATTTATTTTCACATTTTTTTATTCAAAGATTGGCATTTCGAATTCTGGTGCATTTCAGAATACGTTTTCAATTTTACTAACTCCAAAAGCTAACATAGAAATAGTAGAACAGTTAAATAAAAGATAAAATGAACCAGTTAATGATAAAATGAACCTCATGTTAAAGGCACGGAGCTTAAAATGAAGTGGCTTATACCACACATTTTCTCATTTGAAATCTTTCTTTAAGCAAAAAGATAAAAGAGGTTACTAATTTATTTTCGGGTGGGTTTCATTAATTTCAAGAGCATAAAAGAAAAAAGGGATTTTCTTTTCCTCTTTCTTTTTTTACATGGTTGGTTATTTTAACAGATTAGGGTTACAAAGTTTGTTGTGAATCATTAAAGGCCCCTTGTTAATAGTTACTTGTAGGATTTAAGTTATTCTAGGTTACATTCATTTATTTGCATTAAGTCTTAATTGGTTATATGCATATGAATCTTTGTTCAAAAGAACCTTGGAGAAATTAAAATAACAAATTTTCTTTGCAAGAAAGAGTTTTCGGTCTGAGACTCTAGTTGCGTGGTCATTTTTTTATAGGACAAAATATTCACTCAACAAGATTAAATATCCCAAATAGGCCATGGTGCATGTAAATCTATTTGATGTACGAGGGATTGCCTCGATGTCGTACCATTCTAGGAGGGCTAGGTAGGTGTCAACAAGTTCCTTGTAAGTATTTAGGAATGGACACCTACATTGAAATAGTCCTTTGACCTGGTTTATAATAAGCAAGGAGTCACCAAAGATATTCAATCTTTTAATGTCCATTGCTACGGTTGTTTGGATTCCCAAGATCAATGCTTCATATTCTATGTTATTGTTTGTGCATGGGAAGTCTAGTTTGAATGATAAGGGCAATGGAGCACCCTACGATGTGATGAAGACAATCCCTATTTCACCCCCTGGTTCACACTTTGAACTATCAAATAACAATGACATGTCTCTTTCTTTCTTAGGTTCTTCAAGTTCTGATGGATTTAATAATGCAAAGACCGCATCATTAGGCAATTCTATGGTGAGAGGCATGTTATCCTAAAGAGGCACCTCTGCTAATTGATCTGCTATGACTTGTCCCTTGATGGAATTTTGGCTTATGAACTCTATATCAATTTTTTTCAATAGCATGATCCACTTTGTAGTACGCATATTTATGTCTTTCTCATCATGTACTGCAAAGGATTTTGTTTTGATATGATGTAGGTCATATTGCTCAACATGTAGTGTCACAACTTTCGAGTTGCAAAGACCACTGCCAAACATAATTTTTTCACATACGCATATCCTAGCTCATAACTCACCAAGGTGTGACTAATGTAATATATAGCTTGCTCTTTGTCTTGTGCATTCTTTTTGGCTAACATGGTGCCCAATGTGAAATCAGTAGCCGATATATAGTAAAAATGGTATGTCTGACCTTGGTGGAGCCAATACTAGTGGTGTGGCCAGATAAGTTTTGATCTTTACAAAGGCTTGATGGCATTCTTTGTCCCAATGAAAGGGGACCTCCTTATGTAGCAACTGATTCATAGGTCGGTATTTATCTGATAATTGCATGATGAATATTTTGATGGATGCTATCCTGCCTTGTAGGCTCCTCAGCTCCCTAATTTTGGTAGGGGAAGAAATTTCCAATATAGCCTTTACCTTTTCAATATCTATTTTGATGCCTCTCCTAGATACGATGAATCCCAAAAGCTTGCCAAAAGTTACACCAAATACACATTTCTTAGGATTCAATTGGACATTGTGTTCTATGAGGTAATAAAATACTTGTCTAAGGACTTCAGCGTGCTCTTGTCACAACAGGGACTTGGCCAGTATGTCATCCATGTAATCCTCTAAGATCTTATGCATATAGTCATGGAATATGTATGTCATGGACCGTTGATATGTGGCACCAACATTTTTGATACCAAATAGCATCACTTTGTAACATAATTTTTTGCATAGAGTAGTGAAAGCAGTTTTATGTTGATCTTCAGTCTTAATCTGGATCTGGTTGTATAAAAAAAAATCATCCATTAGGGAGAGCATCTCATGACCTACGGTTCCGTCTACAAGAGTGTATATGTTTGACAATGGGAATGAAGCCTTTCATGTTGCCCTATTTAAATATCTGAATTCTGTGCAGATACAAACTCTTTCATCGGGCTTCCCCATGGGTACTATGTTTGACACCCACTCAAGGTAGTCTATAGGCACTATGAATATTGCATCAAGTAGTTTTTGTAATTCATTCTTCACCATCAAAGCAATGATTGGATGTATTTTTATTATATTTTTCTTGACTGGCTTCTTCATGGGATCCAATTAAAGGTTGTGAATGACTAACTTTGGATCTATCCCTGGCATATATTTGTAAGTCCAAGCAAAAATATTTGGCCTATCTTTGAGGAGAGGAATTAGGATGGCTTGTTCCTCTAGAGATAGACTTTCTCCTAACTTGAATTTTCTTGATTGGGTAGGATCATCACTAATGTCCACCTCGAAAGTTGCTTCTATAGCCATATGTGACCCATCCTCTAGATGATGAGGCATGGGTATCAAATGAATGTCATAGGAAATATTTATAGGACCTATTGACTTAGGTTCCAAACCAACATGGAATATGTCATACACACAACCTAATGCAAAATGGAATGACTGTAACATCTCTTCATTGGGGAAGAGGTTTTCAAGCTCTATGGGAAAATTAGCGTGATCCCAATCAATAGCCTCTATATCAATATGCAATGATTTGGTAGGATATATTGTATTATGAAGTGGAGTGGTCAAATCAATGGAGATCATGTTTATGGATGGGATGAAATCTCCAAGTCCACATGAGTGCAATCTTATATTAGGGGTTTCCCCTCCATCCTTATGATGAGGCTCTGGAGGAATGGGAATTTTTGAATTTGACCCATGAGTAGGGTAGATAATAGGATCATTGGGCTCTAATCACTCTCTAAATGTAGGCAAAGGGGGAAAGACCATCTGGTGAATGGCAGCTAGGTCAACAGGTCTCCCCAAAAATCATAAATGAGGGTCTATAGCATGGAGTGCCACCTCTCTCTACTAGCTCATTGACTTGTCGCAAGTGGTGAGGCAGAAGATAAGCCATCTTGATCTCATCATCAAAGTCATCGTCACTTATCCTAAAATCGTTAGCATTGGTATGCAGCCCTAAGACAAGGGGCTCATGCCTTGGCCCCAAGTAGGCCATCTCCATTTCATCTTCATATTCTTCGTCACTTATGAAGAATCCATTTGCATTTGTCTCTTTCCCCAAATTTAGGGGTTTATGGATCAGGCCTAAGTAGGCTCTTTTGGTCGAGTCTTCTGATTCATAGTCACTTTCATCTGATGTATACCCACTCTAATTATGGATGGACCATGTGAAAATTTGTAAATAACGAGGCCCATGGTAGGCTATACCAAGTTGCACCTCATCATCACCTGATTCATATCCATTTTCCTCATCCCTCACATTGTATCCCATTGGGGTGGAATCAATTGAGATGTTTGGATGATAAATTTTTTGTGGCAGTACGTTCACCATGGCCACCTATCTGTTGCTCAAATTTATTGTTCTTAGGGGGTTATAAGGAATGAAATCGATGTCTTCTCCTAAACCTAAGCTTAATCTATCCAATAATGTTGTAAGAGAGTCATATCGACCTCCAATATAATAGCCTAACCCAAACCTATTAGAGGGAAGCTGATATTGTGGCTCGTATGGCCACCTGTGCCCCTGCTCATATATACCAAGGTCATAGCCATGCTAATGGCAATGCTCAAAATAGGTTAGAGAAAACTCGAGATTAGAGAGGTAATTAACATTAACCATGAATAATTTGTCACTATCCTCTTTTATGTCTGAAGACTTATGGGTGCAGTCCAGATCGGCATAGACAAATTTGGTTTGGTTGGGAGGGATTCCAAGTGGAACCACTATTCCCACTAGCAATCTCAAGTCCTTAGGTCTTCTCATGTCTTATGCAGACTCAATGATAGGCATAAAAGTAATGTTTTACACAACTTACTCCCCTATGCCTATGCTAGCCAAGTGTATTGATGCATGTGACGTGGATGACCCTATGGATGACACTGGCGAAGCAGGGTGGTAATCACTATATTCATATTTTTCTTGAAGATATTCTTCCATAGGACTTGGCATTTCAGCAATGGTTATAGTTGGTACTTCCTTGGGCATTTCTTCTTTGACTAAGGGTGCCTTTAGCTTTTGATTATCTTTTGGTTTTTATGTGGATGGTACTTTAGAAGCATTGACTATTTTGAGTGCACCATGAGGTGTTGATGTGCATGGGTCTTTTCTTACCCTTTTGTCTTTTTTATCCAATTGTGTGGTTGGAGATGAAGGTGCTACGTACAAGTGGGTAGAAGGAATTACAAATTATCCTAGAATGTCCACCTTATGGATGTATTTAAAAGGCTCTTCATCATCTAGGACCACATAGACTTTGTTTTCGTGCACATACTTGACACACTAGTGCAATATCGAAGGAACACACTTCATGAACCTTATTCGAGGATGCCCTAAAAGGATGTTGTACTTCATAGCTCCTTCCAATACAAGACACATCCCAGGGATGGTCTTGTGCCCCACCTTGATGGGTAGGACTATCATTCCCATAGTATTGCATAAAGCATCATTAAAATATCTCAATATGTAAGCTCCTGGAATGATATTGGACTTGGGGATCTTGAGGTGCTCTATTGCTATTGTTGTAATGATGTTTATTGATGAATCCGTATCGAAAAGATCCTCTTGAAAGGTAATTCATTGATTACCACCATAATGTTTAGTAGAGGGTCTGGTAAGGTAGTAGGTACTGTCTTAATATCATAATCATAGAATCAAATTACAGGTTCTTGGCATTCTTGTACTTGTCCCACAAAGTGAGTGAATGCATTTGCATCTTGTGGTTGGAGCTCAATTGTTCTTAAAATTTCCATTAGAGTATCCCTATGCTTTAGGGACTATTGTATGAGCTCATAGATGGATAACTTACCTAGATTCATGTGAATTTTTTGCTCCAATTTACTCTGGATAGTTACCATAGGTCGTGTTGGTGGACCTAGAAGGTTGTCTTACCTCTGCCTAGGTGCGGCTGGGACATTCATAGGAGCTATAGGAGGTTGCGATTGACCATATCGCCTAGTCCTTATTGCTATTTTAACAATCTCAACCATCCCAATGCATTAGTGGATAGGTATTTTAGCTCAAACCTGATTGAATTGGGCCCTTTGCTCTCTAGGGGCATCATGATTGGGCAATGGGTTTCTGTATATTCCCATGTATATGTTATCGAGAGCTAGTGGGTTGTCAACTTTGAGTTCTCTTGCCTCAATCATATTTTGCACTTGATGCTTAAAACCAATGCAAGCCTTAATGTTATGCCCTGGTATCTTGTGATAAGGTTAAAATTGATCTTCCCTATATCATTTTGGCTTAGGATTGTTGGGATCTATAAGAGGTATATCAAGAAATCTGATCCTCTTGGCCTCGCTCAGCTGATTAAAGATTGTTTGCATTGATTATGTCAGAGGTGTGAAATAACGAGGTGACTTGTGTTCTCTATTTTGCCCTTGGTTGTTCCTTTGGTCGTAATTGGCTGGTGAGGGATGTGTTTGATAGTTCTAGGTTTTTTGTGCACCCCCATCCTTGGGTGTAGCCAATATGACTTGATTGATTGGAGTAGGGTTGCCCTGCTTCTGCTTGTACTTTTCATTCTTACAATTCTTGTTCCACTCCTTTTTGTTTCAGATTTTAATGGTTCCCTCATCTACTTTTATGTCTTCGATGAGTTTGGCCTGTGCCAAAGCTTCCTCAAACTAAGGATACTGCTATAGTTGTAGCAGGAGGTAGATGTGTTTAGAAAAAATTTTGGTGAACATACGAATGATCTCTCTATGGTAACAAAGAATGATAACTTCACCATGAATTTTCTCCATCTATTCCCATAATCCATTACTGGCTCATCATCATATTGTTTCAAGTTGGCCAGGTCTGAAAGGTTCACCTTCTTCTTAGCACCAAAGGAAAAATGCTTTACGAATAGGTTTACTAGTTGTTCAAAGTTTTTTATGCGATTCTTAGGTAGTTGGTTGAACCATTGAGTGGCAGCACCTAAAAATGTCATTATGAATGTTCTTATCATGATAGTGTCATTGTCTTCAAGATGAAAACATGCATTGATAAAATTGGTGACGTGCTCTTGTGCATCCTCTTCACCCTTAAATTTTTCCAACCTAGGCATATCAAAGTGCTTAGGATATGGAGGTCTAGGGATTGATGGGCACAATGGTTGGTTGTGTATTTTGCTTAATGTTGGCGAGTTCTCGGCTGCCTCTTGTTTCTCAAAGGCTTTCATCTTTTCAGCAAGCTCTTGAAATGCCTTTGATGAACGAGTTTCCTCTTGTAGGCTTACTCGTAGTGGCAATGGAGGTAACTCTCTATCCATTTTATTTGTTCCATTTTACTCCCTCCTATGAGGGGACTCATGATTGTGATCCTATTTTGTTATGTTTGCCCTTTCTCCACTAGTTGGATTTCATTCATGGTTTGGTGGGATATTTTGTTGTGGGTTATCTTGTCTAGTGCACCTCTCCTTAGGTGAGCCAACACGTCTAGTTATTTGGTGGTTATCATCATTTGTCTATAAATTGCTAAGAGCTATCTTCTCAGCTTTCTCACTTAAGTGTTGCTCATGTTGGCACAAGAGTATTTCTCTTTGTTTATCCTATTTGACAGCCTCCACCAGCTATCACTCCTTATGTAATACAGTTTCTAACCACCTCACATGATCAGTTTACACTGTCATAAAATACTCATTTTTATCTGACTCTGTTCTTGTTGTCTTGACTCACATATTTCTCGAGGAGGTTTCTATTGTACCTTTACTCTTGCTAGCTAACATGTCTTGTTCAGTGTAATATTGAGTATCCCTATGATCAAACTTCGTGCGTCTACTACGGGGTCACTCTGAGGTACCCCCAGACTGAGAGATGTATTTAGAAGTCACAATTCATGAGCTTCCAGATGCAAAGTTCTCAGTAGCTATAGTTATTTGAGGTGGTCATGTAGGAAACTGATTCAACCCCTCTAGCTATCTTATTTTCCATGGTTGGTCCCATGGGGTTCCATTCACTCCTATGAGACCATAGTCTACAAGAATATTTCCTTTTGTGTGAAGGATTTATTCTATCTGATTACCATGACTAGATGTTGTTCTAGTTTATTGCCCTTTAGTGGGAATACCTATTTCATATATTTCTTGTGAATCTTAAGGTGTTGCAACTCTTGCCTGCCTTCTTGATGAAGAGGGCTTTTTGGTAACATGTTTTCTCCATGTGGATGGAGATGTAGCAGTATCGTCATCCCTATATGAAGAATGAGTTTTAGAAACTTATTTATGTCCATGTGAGGAAGAGGCCCCTAAAGCTTCCTCACATCTTTGAGATGTTTCTCTGTGTTTAGAGGAGGCCCTTGAGGTCTCCTCATGTCTCCTTGATGACGATGGTTGTGAATATTCTTTTTGTCTATGCGACTTTGTTCCATGATGTGGTTCCCTACTTGAGGTTTCTTGAGAAGATCCCCCAAGGGTTGAGTTATCACCCCTTAGGCTCACGAAGCTACATCTCACGGTCTTACTGGTAGGTCATTCAATTTTATAATGACTACACCTAAGTAAGTTTCTCAATATATTTCTAGGAAGCTCTAGGGGGAAAACTAGTGGAAGGAGATGAATTCCAATGTCACTGGACTGAATTGAGGGTTGGTGATGAAATCCAGATCCCCAATGTTTACATGATATGTGCGTGTGTGGTGTTCATTTTAATCTTGTGTAACATGAAGTGCATCATATAGAAGCAATGAGTCTTTCCTATATTCCTAAGTGCAAAAATATGTTTCAATATTCAGAAAGATGCATGAACTGCTATGATTTGTATGAGCACACTTTATTTCATGCAACTATTTATGAGAACCAAAAATGCTCATATTTTGTACATATTTCTTGGATCAATATGCGGTACGTATAATAAGGATTGCGTACTTTTATGAATGATTATATAGATATTTGGTATAATTATGCGTGTTATCTAATTTGTGTGCTTTTAGTATGTTTTGTGGAATTGCAGTTGATTTAGTTAGATTTGGAACGGTTGAGGTATTTTGATGGACCTAGCACTTTATTTCACCAGGGGTCAATTTAGAGAACATAGGCGCTTCCCTGCAATTGAAAGGCACCAAGGTAACAAGCACCTCCCTACAGGAAAAAGGCACCAATTGAATACGAGCACCTCCCTGTAGTAGGAAGGTGCCAACTAAATATGAGTTCCTCCCTACAGGTGGAAGACACCAACTAAATACGAGCACCTCCCTACAGTCAAAAGGCGCCAACTGAATACAAGCGCCTCCCTATAGTCGAAAGGCACCAACTGAATACGAGTGCCTCCTTGCAGTCAGAAGGCACTAACTGAATCCAAGTGCCTCCCTACAGTCGAAAGGCACCAATTGAATGCAAGAGCCTCCCTACAATCGGAAGGTGCCAACCAAAGACAAGCGCTTCCCTGCAACCGGAAGGCACCAACCAAAGACAAGCGCCTCCCCACAGTTAGAAGGTGCCAATAGAAGGTAAGTGCCTACCCATAGTCGAAAGGTGCTAATAGAAGGCAAGCACCTCCCCACAGTAGAAAGGTGCTAATAGAAGGCAAGCACCTCCCCATAGCTAGAAGGCACTAATAGGAGGCAAGCACCTCCCTACAACCAGAAGATGCCACTGATTCTTTGCCCATGACTAGAGTTGAACGACGTGGATGGTAGCGACTGGTGCAGTTCCAGCTTTGCATCATACAGAGCTAAATTGGAGATAGCACCAATGTATCCAAACATCTTACCGATTCTAGGAAAAGCACAAACCAAAATGAACACGTCGCCATCAAAATAGAATGCTAGACGTCGATTGCATTCGCCAGACTGTTCTAATTTAGTCTGGGAAGAATCGACTGTTGTAACCACTTTTGTAATAGAAGTTATGTGGGTGTGTTATATAAACACACACAGATCATTCTGAAGGATATATAGAATTAATTAATAAAGATCTACTTTGAATTATAGAAGATAGATTGTAATACGTTGATAAATATATTCCAATTCTAGAAGTTCTAAAGCGCATGTTCGATCAGGAGGAATCTGCTGGAGCCTGGGCCCACTCTAAGCTAGTAGTTATTCCCCATTTTCTTTGTTGTTTATTTATTCTAATTAGTTTATTTCTTTCATAGGAACGTTCATTAATTTGTTAGCTCCAGTATTTGTAGTAGGTTTATTTTTCAGGAATGTGTACATGATTTATTTTTGTAGATTTAGTTCTGTTCTTCTTACGTAATTTATTGAGGAGTGTGGGAATGATTGACAACCATATCAATAACACCCCCCAATGTAGGATTAGTAGATTCACATCCAGTGGTATTGTAGTAACCTAATTCTGACTCTTTGCAAGTTTACAAAACTCCCTGGGTTGATAATTAAATGCACGGGCATGTGACAAAAATAGGAAACCATTCACCTTGTTTGGCCTGCAACATTTTGGCACCATTATCGGGGAAGCATCTTAATTAGATTACTTACAATACCCTAAAACCTTCCATCTGACCTTGTATGAGTTCTTCGAGAAGAGGACCTGATGGTCGCTTTATAAGAACTAATCCATCAGAACCTAAGTTAGCCGAGCATTTTGGATTTGAGTTAGACTTGCCTGACCTACCAACAGTCCATTGGAGTGAGGAACCGCACTTTGTGCAAAGTTTCGCCTCATCCCATCAATAGGGGGATGAACGAATAATCATAAATACCCTATTTAATAGGAATCCTCTAAAGGAAGCCCTGTTGTGGAAGGCTATGGAGGATCAGACGATCTCGCCAGACAACCTTAGAGCATTGACTCAAAAAGTTTTAAATGACCGAAAGGCCATAAACGCTGCATTAGAAACCACATTTCATAAAAAAATGGATAACGATGAAGTCTCATATGCTTTAGTTTCCCAATAGAGGAGGGAGTAGGAGATACTAAAATGAAAAACATATCCCCTGCTCACCTCCCGTCCTTCAAAGGACACCCGACTGAGGACTCTGACCTATTTTTATTCAAGTTTGATGTTTTGTGTAGGTCTGTGGATTACAAATCAAATGCGCAGAAGTTGAAATTATTTCCTTCTAAATTAGACGATGCAGCTCTTTGATGGTTAATCAGTTTGGGAGACAAACACATCACCACTGGGACCAGATGAAGACGCTCTTTCTAGAGCAATATCAAGATTTTAGGAGAGCAAGAGACTCCAGGGAGGAGGTCCTGAGCATGACACAAAGAGAAGATGAGTCTCTCAAGGAATATTGGGAGATATTTAGCTTTAATCTTCAACGGTCCCCTCACTCGAAGCTATCTGATAAGTCCCTCAAAAGCATATTGTTGAGGGGACTTACCAATGAGTCACTGGAGGCTTTTAACATGATCTCTGGAGGTGATGTCTATCAGTATGCTATGGACGACATCCAAAAATTATGCCATAACTACTCGAGAAGGTGAGGCAAAATCATCGCCAAGACCATGAAGAAGACTGCTTTAGTCACCAAAATAAAAATAGGCAACATGCTAGAGGATTTGAAGAGCAAAATACTCTCATCTCTAGCACTGCAGATGGATACGCTGCTGTTAGAAAATAAGAAACAAGAAAATGATGCAGCATTAGCCTATTTCTACCCAAAATGCAGAGGAAGGCATGCAAAGAATGCATGCCCAGAAAACAAGGTCAGGGTATGCGCAGTTTGTAGGCTAAATCATAAAACTCGATTGTGCCCACAACTGCCTAGTAACAAGGAAGCGACTGAGAGCATGGAGGCCTACTTTATCAACAATAGGAAGAGTTGGCCATAGCCCCCTATGGGGAATATACCAACCGAAATGCCATCATATGGGTGAGGATCATACATGCACCAAGGACCCCCTCAACCACCTAATATGGGGTGGTGGGGACCATCACCCTGGACGAACGCACCCCCAGCAACATTCCCAAATTAGTAGCCATGGATGCCATATCCATATCCTGGGCAGTAGTGGAGAGGCCACAATGCATGGAATCAGACTCCATAGAGTGCAACTCTTGCTCACATCCAACAGAACTTACCAACATTTCTAGCAGTGAGACTTGCGTAGCTACCAGCACAACCAACAACAAACCCGAACAACAGAGTAAATTAGTCGGCATACAACGTAGAAGGTGAGATGTATCATATGTACAATATTCAACTTAGATTAGGTAGGCATCTAGGAGTAGAGACACCACCTCTGGTAGAAGAGGAGGAAGAAATGGTAGAGACACCTCCACTGGTAGAAGAGGAGGGAGAAATAGAGGAGACACCTCTGGTAGAAGAGGGAAAAGCACTTGAGAGAGCAGAGGCTCCATTTCCCAGTCGACTGTAGGAAAAAATAAAAACAACACAGCTAGAATTTGACATCTTGTCGAGCTTGAAGAATCTCATGATGACAATCCCATTATTTCAAGCAATTCGAGATGTCCCCATTTACACCAAGGCAATTAGAGAAATGTGTCTATGGAAATCGGGATGAAAAGCTACCCAGACTATCAACGTCATGGGTAAACTGGTAGATCTAATGATGGGTAGAACACATCATCTAAAGTATGCAGATCCAGGCAGCCCAGTGTTGACCGTAAAAATTGGAGGACATTCCCTGTCCAACACATTGGTTGACCTCGGGGCAGCCATCAATGTGATGCCTCAAGAGACCATGCAGAGGCTGCGGCTCATGAACCTGAAGCCAACCATAATAGTGCTGTAGTTAGCTGATCGATCAACCGTGTCACCAAAAGGGATGCTGGAAGATGTGATCGTAACAGTTAGTGCATGGGAATATCTAGTCGATTTTCTAGTTTTGCAAACCAAGACCAGGCTGGGCGATTACCAGCTCATTTTGGGGAGGCCATAGCTGGCAACAACTAATGCTTACATCAGCTGCCAAGATAGGCTAATGACCATCTCCAACTGGCAAAATGTCAAAAGGCTGACCATTTCACTGCCAGCTCAGTCCATGGACTCGGCAGAAGAACCCAGTATCACCGAGCATGGAACTACGGAGTTGTCCATAATCCAGCCGATGATGACCTTGGAGGAGGTGGTAGAAGAGGACGAGGATGGTGCTATCATGGAGTTTCTCCATGGAGAATCGTCCACCCCCACACTGGATCACTGTTTACTGGCACCCAAGATCAGCACATCCGACAAATACACGTTGGGCCAGGGAGGACATTAAACGTCAATAGCAGGTTGACGTCCACAAAGTTAGAGAAATTGGAAGAGCTTCTGGTAAAACACCAGCAAGCATTTGCATGGGACTGCACAGATATGCATGGCATCAGCCCAGAAATATGCACCCATCGGATTTATTTATATGACCAAGAAACTCCTAGTTGACAGCCACAGAGAAGGATGAACCCAACAATGAAAGACATTGTTAGAGAAGAACTGCACAAAATTTTGGCTGCTAAATTCATATATCTAATTTTTGATAGTGAATGGGTATCACCATTAGTGGTGGTCCCCAAGAAGAATGGGAAATGGTAGATCTGCATAGACTACCGAGCATTGAACAAGGCAACTAAGAAAGACCAATTCCTGCTCATGTTCATCGATTAGGTCTTGGAAACACTCTCAGGAAGAAAATACTTCTCCTTTCTATATGGTTTCAATGGTTACAACCAGATCCAGATAGGGGAAGAAGATCAAGATAAAACAATGTTCACCTATCCATGGGGGACGTTTGCCTATAAGGTATTGCCTTTTGGACTGTGCAACGCATTGACCACCTTTCAAAGGGCGGTGCTTAGCATATTATCTGATATGATAGGAGATGGGGTGGAAGTATACATGGATGAATTCATTGCCTATGGAGAAACCTTCGAGGAGGCAATGACAAATCTGGAAATAGTGCTCGACAAGAGCAAGGAAAATCATTTGTCCCTAAGTAATGAAAAATGTTTTATGATGATGCAGGAAGACATCGTGTTGGGACACCACCTCTCTGCATAAGGAATAAAAGTAGACAAGAGGAAGATCGAGGTCATTAGAGACCTACCTAGCCCCAGAATGCAGAAGGAGGTAAGAAGTTTCCTTGGATCAACCGGGTACTATCGATGATTTATCGTTGAATTTAGTAAGATTGCCAAACCACTGCACACCCTACTTTCTAAGGACATAGAGTTCAATTGGACGGGAGATTGCAAAGAAGCGTTCCAATTGCTAAAAGAAAAATTGATATCTACACTGGTCTTGAGAGGACCGAATTGGGCCATACCATTCCATATTTACTGTGATGCATCTAATGGTGCGATTGGAGCAGTCCTCGGGCAGAAAGACGACGAAGAATTCTATGCCATCTATTATGTCAGTAAAAACTTGGTGGGAGCAGAGCTCAACTATACAGTGACAAAAAAAGAATTCCTCACAGTTGTCCATGCAATAAACAAATTTTGCCACTATATAATGGGATACAAGGTCTTTGTCCATACGAACCACGCGGCTATCAGGTATCTGATGAGCAAGTCGACCATTGGTGGTAGAATTATCAGATGGCTATTGCTATTGCAAGAATTCGACATCATTATAGTCGATAAACCGGGCAAGGACAATGTCGTGGCAGATTTTCTATCCAAATTGATACCAACAGATCATCAAGCAGTGGAAGATCAGTTTTTGGACGAACATCTATTCGCTATTAGTGAACAAACTTCATGGTATGTAGACATAGCCAATTACTTGGCCATCGGAAGGACATCACCTGCTCTCTCCTACAGAGAGAAGCAGGCGATCATAGAGAAAAGTGCATCATTCCTTTGGATGGATGGTCTCCTATTTAAAATAGGATGGGACCAAATTATAAGAAGATGCATAGCAGAACAGGAGTTTTTAGAAGTGCTCAAGGCATGTCATGATGAGCCATGTGAAGGAAACTTTGCAGGGAAACGAACTGCCTACAAAATCCTGTAGGCTGGGTATTTTTGGCCCACTCTATTCAAATACATGGCAGCGTATACCAACAAGTGTGACGAGTTCCAGAGGATGGGTAGACCAACCCACCAAGATGAAATGCCCCTGCAGCCCCAGATACACCTGGAACCTTTTGATAAATGGGGCATAGACTTCATGGGACCATTTAATCCACCTTCGATGGGAAGGAGGTTTATTCTAGTCTGCATGGATTACGTCACCAAATGGGTGGAAGTGCAGGCATTAAGGGACTCAAAGGAAAGAACGGTCACCGATTTTTTATTTTCCCATATTTTCACATGATTTGGGGTTCCTTGGGAGATAACAACAAACCAAGGGCCCCAATTCACCTCCAAATTGATTGAGGAACTGATGGAGCAGTATAGAGTTTGGCACAATAAAACCATGCCCTACCATCCACAGGCGAACGGGAAAGTAGAAGTGACAAACAGGGAGATAGAAAATATCTTGACCAAAATCGTGTACCAACACAAGAAATATTGGGCCACACGGTTGCTAGAGGCAGTTTGGGCATACAAAACCATGTGGAAATCCACCACAAGATGCACACCTTTCCAACTAGTCTATGGAAAAAATGTGATGATGCCCATCGAGTTCGAAATCAAAACTCTGAGGATGGCTTCAGAATTAAATTTGAGCTTGGATGAAGCTCAAAAATAGAGGATTCGCCAGTTAGATCAGCTGGACGAAATCCGATTGGATGCTTTGCAGAGGACAGATATTATATAGAAGTAGAGAAAGAAGTGGCATGATAACCACATCAAGCTGAAGAACTTCTAGGTAGAGGAATGGGTACTATTGTACAATTCTCGATTGCAGGAAAGGAAGGGCAAACTTATGCAAAGGTGGATGGGGCTGTATGAGGTGGAAAAGCTCATTAGGAATTGGATGGTGCAAATTAAGACAATTGATGGCAGCAACACCATGGTCACAGTCAATGGCCACCGACTACGCCCCTATAATACATCCAAAACATTACAGGTGGAATCCAGAGTAAGCGTGGGGGAGACCCCATCTTGCTAGATCTGGACCGAACTATCACAGGTGAAATGGTGGGCACGAAAGTGCTCACACAAATTTTTTAGTTAGTTAATATAGTTTTTTTTAATGTGTGTTTTTGTAGGGACAACGCATGCAAGCTGCAGGCATCCTAATCCAGGGCCTAACAGGCACGAAATGCATCTAACTACCTTTATTTTCATTTTTTTTGGTTGCTTTTTGTAGGTGGAGGACCTGACAGCATGAGGGATAGGTATCCTGGGAACCAGGCTTGATTCGGCTCAACATTCTGACACCGGCTCATAGGTAGAATCTGGGCAGCATGAAAAACTAGGAAGGTTTGATCACCCTTTCTCCAGTCAAATCGCCATCCAAAAGAAGGTGCCTTACTACACCCAGAAGGCACCCATCCAGAATAAGGTGCCTTACTACACCTAGAACATGCCCATCTAGAAGAAGGCACCTTACTACAGTCAGAAGGTGCCCATCCAGAAGAAGGCGCCTTACTGCACTCGAAAGGCACCCATCCAAAAGAAGGCGCCTTACTACACCCAAAAGGCACCCATCTAGAAGAAGGTGCCTTACTGCAGTTAGAAGGAACCCATCCAGAAGAAGGTGCCTTACTGCATCTAGAAGGCACCAAGTCCAAAAGAAGGTGCCTTACTGCATCCGAAAGGCATCCATCCAGAAGAAGGTGCCTTATAGCAGTCAGAAGGTGCCCATCCAGAAGAAGGTGCCTTAATGCAGTCAGAAGGCACCCATCCAAAAGAAGGTGCCTTACTATAGTCAGAAGGTGCCAAGACCACAAGAAGGCGCCTTACTACACCCAAAAGGCACCCATCCAAAAAAAAAAAGATAAATATATATATGTAGGCGCCTTCCGTGGTAGGAAGGCACCAAGTCAAATAAAAAAAAAATCTAGTCAAATACGCCTTCCAACATCAGGAAGGCACATTCATCTAGCCGAATACGCTTTCCAACATCAGGAAGGCACATTCGTCAATACGAGTGCCTTCCAAAATCGGGAAGGCACAAAACAGAAGGAGGCGCCCCCCCATATTGGGAAGACGCATGCAGGAAAAAGCGTCTCCCACCAATTAGAGGCACCTCATAGCACCGAAAGGCGCATTCGTTCGAAGAAGAGCACCGACAACATTGGAAAGGCGCTACAAGGGCACCATCCACATGGGGAAGGTACCAAAGAATACCTCCCGTGTACAACATTTACATCTATTGGATGCCTCGAGCGAAACGAAGCATCGCACGAATAAGCGACATCAAATGACCATACCCCTCCCTCATGTCACAAGTCAGCAAATCAGCGGCTACCACGACAACTGGAATGCCAAATTAGGTACGCGCATACTAAATAAAATCTTTTATATAATTATTTATAAATATGCAGTACCAAAAAATACAGCTGTCATAGAGATCGTACCCCCCATAGCCGAAAATGCATGCCAATGATAGGGCGCCTTCCATAACTGCTAGGGTTAGGCATATTTTCTATAAGAAGGCACCTTCCTGAAGAAGGAAGGACAAAAAAAAATATAGCAGTAGAAGGCACCATGGGAGGAAGTTCCAAGAAGAATGAACCCAGTGACACTGATGGGATCAGAGGGGCAGTGAAGACCCAATTCGAAGCTGAGGGTTGGCTCGAATACTACACCCTGGTCAGTCAGGGCCAGTACGTGGAGGTAGCTAGAGAGTTTGCCACCTCATTGAGGGGCGATGTGGCCCAAGTACAAGGGATGGAAATTCTAGTCACCCCTGAGTTCATCTCACAGGCGACTGGATTACCTCTCACGGGGGAATGTACATACAAGGGCGGAGCCTTAAAACTATATGCCAAAATACTACTGCCGGGAGGAAATGTGTAGATAGACAGGGAGGGGTTACTCAAAAATAGTCTCCCCATGAATATGCGGAAGATGTTCAAGCATATTGCTCGATTCTTCACATGCACAAGGAAGTATACCCATCTACACCTTAATCATGTGCACTTCCTCAATCACCTAGTGCATGGGAGGAAATTAAATATACCTTTCTACCTGGCGAGTGCTCTGAAAGATGAAGCCGCTCGGTACCAGAAAGGGGCACCGTCCACCTTAGCCCACCATGGGCTGATATCGGCATTGGTATGTCATGTAGAAGCACAAGGATAGAACCAAGACACAGAGGGAGATGGCGGCCAAATAGAGCAACACAATGCGGTTGCCGAATTAGGGCAAGGCGAAGCATCCCCTACAAAGGAGATAACAAACATCGGGCAATTGGCATTGCCCTATTTTCCAAGAGGAGCAGAGCAGTCATCGATGCCCAAAAACATAGAGGATAGAGGGCATTCCCTAGCACCCAAGTATGAGGGGGGAGTGCCACTCGCTGGTGGTGAGGACGAACCAGTTCCCAGGAGGAAACATCTGTAGTGATTCCTCTCGATAGAGGAAGGATAGAGTGACAAAGAGATAGAAGTTTCTGCCCAAACCCTCCAAGAACTAACGAACCAGAGCCCATGAAATGAAGGAACTTCTGGGAGTAACAACTAGATCGATGTGGCCTTGGAGAAGGTGCTCGACTGGCAAATCGATTGCTATATGGCACAGCAGATTCTGGAAGATTGCCAGAACCAGCATCAAAGGGAATTGGAGGAAAGGGATAGACAAATCGTTCAGGTCAAGCAGCTAGTTTGATAGTTGCAAGAGGAAAATCAAATGCTCCAGGACAGAGGAACAACAAGATAGGAGGGGTCCACTCAAACTGATTGGGTAGAAGAAGAGCCGACGAACTCTCCCACATCTACCAAACGAGTATTATATTCGAGGGAGATTCGATCAGATGCCCAACAGAGTAGCCTGGAGGCAGGGGAGGATTCCTCTATTTTTAGGGGTGAAAAGGAAAGAAGTCCTACGATGCCCCCTATCATTGTCCTGAGTGACATAGAGCAAGACGAAGGTCTCCAGCAACAGATAAGACTAGAGGATACGGAGGACCTCCCCAGGCCGAAGAAGGAGAAGAGCCTGAGGGGTCGACACCAGGTAGACAGGAGAACGAAGGATCACCCCCTGAGATAGCAGCATAGCCGATCCTTCGGAGTAAAGAGAAGTCCCCAAAGGAGAAATAAGATATCCCGATCCAAGCCACCACATTTTTTGCAGAGGCCAAGGTAAAGAGGCCCAGGACGGCTCGACAGAAGGTGAAAGTGACCTTCGTTGAGTTAGAAGAGGATGAATGGGACATGCAACTGTTTGCCAAAATGCAAAAATATTTCGAGCAGCTGTGCAATGAAATGAAAGTAGCCAAGGAGGCCAGGAAGGCATCCTCGAGGGTAAGAGGAGATTCTGGCATATGCGTCAATCCGGTAGAAGACAACCAATTTTGGGACATCTATGGTTCATCCCAAGGGTGGCCTTCCATGATGAGGAGGTACTTGGAACGGTGGGGAGTATATGGCCCACAATTGGAGGCCACTGCAATTGCAAAGGAGAATGCAGGGCTTACCCATGAAGCAATCGAATTATACAAGGCCCAAGTAGTTCCTTCCAAAGGGGATAACTCAGATATCCCTCTGGTAGAGGTTAGACCTCCAGACGCCGACCTCTGGCAAGCTGCCAAAGCTACATTTCAATCGACAAGAGCAATGCTGGCTAGACCACCACCAGTAGCGGCCAGAACAAGAAGGGGACAATTGACAGCCACAGTTTCCCATAGGCAAAGGCGAACCACACCTTCAAATTCCGACATGAAAAGACAGACTCGGGCTGCAAGGGTAGCTGAATCCTCCAAGAGATGGCAATGATGAAAAGTCAGAGGGCTACGTGCAGTTTGGATGCCACGAGGGCGTGGCATATGTTAGGCATGGGGGGATGATGAGCACCATAAATGCTCATATTTTGTACATATTTCTTGGATCCATATTATGACTATATAATAAGGATTGCATACTTTTATGAATGATTATATAGATATTTGATATAATTATGCATGTTATCTAATTTGTGTGCTTTTAGTATGTTTTGTGGAATTGCAGTTGATTTAGTTATATTTGGAACGGTCGAGGTCTTTTGATGGACCTGGCACTTTATTTCACCAAGGGTCAATGTAGAGACCATAGGCGCCTTCCTGCAATCGAAAGGCGCTAAGGTAACAAGCACCTCCCTACAGGCAGAATGTGCCAACTGAATACGAGCGCCTCCCTGTAGTTAGAATGCACCAACTAAATATGAGCTCCTCCCTACAGGTGGAAGGCACCAACTAAATATGAGCACCTCCCTACAGTCGAAAGGCACCAACTGAATATGAGCACCTCCCTGTAGTCAGAAGGCACCAACTGAATACAAGCGCCTCCCTATAGTCAAAAGGCGCCAAATGAATCCAAGCGCCACCCTGCAGTCAAAAGGTGCCAACTGAATGCAAGCACCTCCCTGCAACTAGAAGGTGCCAACCAAAGACAAGCGCCTCCCTACAACCGAAAGGTGCCAACCAAAGACAAGCGCCTCCCTGCAACCGAAAGGCGCAAACCAAAGACAAGTGCCTCCCCATAGTCAAAACATGCCAATAGAAGGCTAGTGCCTCCCCACAGTCGGAAGGCGCTAATAGAAGGCAAGCACCTCCCCATTGATGAAATGCACTAATAGAAGGCAAGCGCCTCCCCATAGTCGGAAGGCGCTAATAGGAGGCAAGCGCCTCCCTACAACCGGAAGGCACCACTGATTCTTTGCCTGTTGACCAGAGTTGAACGACGTGGACAGCAATGACTGGTGTAGTTCCAGATCTGTGTCATACAAATCTAAATTGGAGATAGCACCAACGTATCCAAACATTGATAAATATATTCTAGTTCTGAAGGATATATAGAAATAATTAATAAAGATCTACTTTGAATTACAGAAGATAGATTGTAATACGTTGATAAATATGTTCCAGTTCTAGAAGTTCTAAAGTGCGTGTTCGATCGGGAGGAATCTGCTGGAGCTTGGGCCGACTCCAAGCCAGTATTTCTTCCCCATTTTCTTTGTTGTTTATTTATTCTAATTATTTTATTGCTTTCATAGGAACGTTCATTAATTTGCTAGTTCCAGTATTTGTAGTAGGTTTATTTTCAAGAATGTGTACATGATTTGTTTTTGTAGATTTAGTTCTGTTCTTCTTATGCAATTTATTGAGGAGTGTGGGAATGATTGACAACCATCTCAAGAACACCTCCAATGTAGGATTAGCAAATTCACCTCTAGTGGTATTGTAGTAACCTAATTTTGACTCTTCACAAGTTTACGAAGCTCCCTGGGTTGATAATTAAATGCACGGGCATGTGACAAAAATAGGAAACCATTCACCTTTTTTGGCCCTATGGCCTCTAGTAGGGCCTCAAAACAAGAAAACAACATACGATGTCTAGCACGTTGGATTATAGGGTAAACTTTTCAGGCATAAGCCGCTATTCCTAGCAACGCCTAGTGGAAATATAAAAGAAGATCTAAGATATGTGAAATGCTTAATTATTTCTCCTTTTATTCTTTTAATTTCCAAACATAAATTTTCTTTAATTGCTCTATTTTATACATACAAAGGCAAATAGAAAGTTGTAAAATATCATAGAGGTTATACCAACCTTTGATCCAACTCATAGAGTCGATTTTTTGACCTCTGCTGCACTCAAATTCTGGTCGTTGTTGACCAGAGCGGCTGATTCTTGGCCACTATTAGTGAGAGTGGCTAAATATCTATTGGTCGTTGTAGCTCAGAGTGGCTTATTTTTGGCTGTTGTAGCTCAGAGCAGCTAGATCTACACACAACTAATTTAGTATTTAGGTAGAAAATTAAAAAACAGTGGATATCCCACTATGATCGCCATTTGTAGCGACCCTGGAACTCACGCACCGCTTTACTCTACTTGCAATATTATACCCAAAATAAAATGAAAGACCATGAAAAGCATATAACATGGAAGTAAAAAAGGATAGATATTTTTATTTGTATTGAAACTTAGTTACATGTCGGTACCTCTTAGGGATAACCATTTCGATACAATGAATTACAAATGAGTAGGATGTCCCCCTTGCAAATGGGTGGTGCGCTTTTAAAGGCTTCCTAGTTCCGTACACAAAAATGTATGAGGGCTTATAGATAACTCCTTCTCTAGGTCTGTTTCCTAGAGGGATCCTTTTACTCTTGTATTTTATAGATTTTTCTAGCAAAATTGTGGCCCTATAAGCAATGAAACAACAACACATGCTTAGATGTCTGAGAGTGCCTCCCCGGATGAGGTTGTTAGCAATGAATATAACAAATGAAAGCAAGTGAAAATTAGACTAATGCTATGAGTGCAAATGAATGAAATGATGCTATGCTAATTATATGCTAAAATAATGAATCTAATGTCTAGTATCCTAAGCTAAGCCTACAGGCCATTGTCCAAGATAGCGGTCGCTAAAGTGACTCGTCATATTTGCTCCAAAGCTATGGATCAAATATTGTATCCGATGTTGAAATAATGTTTGCTATGCTCTCCAATCTATCAGGGCTTCACCATACATGTGATATCCAAGGGAACTCTCCAAGTATCGAAAGCTCTCCTCAATGGCTTGTCCTAATAAATTTCCTAGACAAAGATCTCTTATATAAAAGATGTATCTTCTCTCTTCAAAGATCGATCCTTGGTACTCTTAGGCTTGAAAATTGTATAGTGTGAAACCCTAGGTCTATGTCCAAGCCCTAGGAATGAATTTCTCATGCATAGTGAGAGTTAGCATGAGAATATTTTTGTCTTTTTCTATGTTTGGAGGCCAGTTAACTGAAATATAACTACCAACTTGAGTCTCTTATGCAAATTGGTCGTTAGCATGAGAAGATTTTGTCCTTTTTTTATGTTTGGAGGCCAATTAACTAAATATTAAATGTAAACTCAAGTATCCTATATGAACTGGTCGTGAAAAGGAATGCAAAGTTACTCCCGCTCACCTTTATTGCATGTAGACTACCACTTCCACCCATGATTAGGCATGTTTGTCGATAAAATTGCTTTTATTTTTTATACGCTATCATCTACAATGACTAAGATCTAGCTATTGTCGTCTATAGCAGCTAAGGTTTGGATTCTCTAGGCTTGAGCGGCTAAGATCTAGTCACTCTTGGCTTGAGCAGGTAGGCTTGGGTGGCTTAAAAAGGCCCCAAATGATTGGTGAGAACCATTGTTGATGCTTGGAAAGTCTAATATTATGTCATCTAATATTATGAATATGTCTATGTGAGTAGCTCCCCTAAGAATGACATGTTTTAGGTGTCTACACCAAGATAGGCTCAACAAGTAGAGACTCGACAAGAAGCTAACCTAAATCCTCAATGGTCTCTATGATGGGTGAAATCATGGTGTCTGTCTCCATATGCTCTTTATACTCAACATTGTCCTCTTGAAGACTATATGGTGACATGATGGATGATGAGGGTGTAATACACTTGAGAGCATCCATGACCAAGCTAGGTATCTCCCCCTTGATAGGAGTATGAGGATCCTCTAATGATACATCCAAGGTAGCTATGAGCATCTCTATGATTTGGTTCAATAGCCTTTCCCTGCTAGGAAATATCAGAGATGCAGGAGTCATAGGTTACTCCATAGGTGATAGCAGTGGTGACGGTAACTCCACCACAGGCTACAAGGCTGCATTTGAACTTCGGATAGACTCATCATTTTTAGCTTGCAGATGCATAAGCGCCTCACTAGGTCCCTGAGGGTGATCCTCAATTTTATAATACTTGAAGGGATCTGGGTCCGCTTCAACTATATGGAATTCATTTTCATGGGTGTACTTAATGCACTGATGCACTATGGATGGTACACACTCCATGGTTCTTATCCACGGCCTTCCAAGCAATAGGTTATATTGTCTTGATCCCTCTAAAATGTAGCACAATGTAGGAATGATATTTTGTCCCACCTCTATGGGGGGGACTATTGTGCCCACTATAGGGGATTCCACATTATTAAAATCTTATAGCATTAAATTTATTTCCTTGATGTGGGACGATGGAATTTGTAGACACAAAAACAACACCAATATGATTATGTGGCTACAAACGTTGATCGCATTGACACACACAGCCTCCAGGGCAGCCCTCAAAGGTTAAACAGTGGTCCTAACCACTCTCACAACAATTTTTGAAGGTCAGAGATTGATTTGGCACCTCTCAAGCACTCTGCTCCTTATTCATTCCACCTAGGGATGATTAAAAATTGGTATTCATTCCACCCAGGGATGATTAGCAGTATTCGCTCCAGGGTGGGGCGAATAGCAGGTTTGACTGGAAAAATGTCAAATATCAACAAATGGCAGCACAGATCTACCACTTAACTCCTCCTTCATTGCATGGGAGTGTGAGTGAGCGTTTTGGAATGCTAAAGGCAGTTATAGAGGTAGTCATGGAGCCTTTAATCAGGGAGGAATCCTGTTAGTCTTACAATGGCACTGAGAGGGGGGGTGAATCAGTGCAGATATTTTAAAAACTTAATGCTTTAACTCTTAAAGCCAAAACAAAAGAAAGCTAAAACTAGAAACAACAAGTACCACAAGAGAGCATAACATAACACAAGATGTAACGAGGTTCACCAATTTTGGCTACTCCTCAAACTAGACTGCTTGGACTCCCATCCAAATCTAGCCATTGCAAAGCACCAAATTTACAATCAATTTACCAGCATCCACTGGAAGGAGCAACAACCCCTAATTTACCAGCAGCAACTAGAAGGAGCACCAACCCCTGATTCCAAGCACCAACTTGGATTTCTATTTTCAATTTTGATTGACATAAAAATGCCTTCAATGTTACAAGATCCTCACTGATCTAGCTTAAATCAAATCAATCTCATGGAAGCATACACTCTTTTACAGTTCTACCTTCTGCACACTTACAACCCTTTCATATGGCATGCTCTTGCAGCTCACATACAGCTGTGGTTGCTTTGCTGTAGATTTTCTTTGATGATTTCTTCCTTTTGAGGATTCAGCTTCAGACTTTTTTTTTTTTAAACCTTCAACCGAGGACTTCTTCTTCTCTGTATGTTTAGAGGATGAAGGTTGTTCAGCTTCATATCCAAGACCAAACTTAGACGTGGAGCTTCTTTGTTGATTTATCATTGTATCTAGAAACTCTGTGCTTTTCTCAAATTTGAGATTTATATTGGCCTCTTTTAGTTGTTTCTTCAAAGAAATAATCTCTTCTTCTTGTTGGCAACAAGCAGTATTTTTCTCATTGAACTGAGACCTGAGAATTTCTTCAACCCTCTTGGACACATCTACTTGCAACTTTAGATTACTAACAGTTTTGTTAGATTCTTCTTCACGTTTTCTATATACATCGACTTTATCATTCAGCTGTGTCTTCAAGGCTTCTTCTGCTTTCTTGGCCTCTTGAATTTGTAAACAGAGATTTTCAATCTCATCCCCGTATTCTTCCAACTTTTTGGACAGTCTTTTGTTGCTTTTCTTTTGTATACTTAACTCTTCAAGAGCGGCGATCAACTCACCTTCTAGATCTACTTCAATCTCCAGGTTTTCATTGCAAACTTCGGAGTTCACTTCTTCTTCCTTCTTTAGTGCAATTTTCTCTTCGAAGGAATTGAAACTGACTGAGATACCTTAATGGAAGATAATCTATTCTTCTTACCCATTGTAAACTAATCCAAGATCAACCCTGACTGATTTAGCCTGAACTGGGAACTTGGCTCTGATACCAATTGTTAGTCTTACAATGGCACTGAGAGGGGGGGTGAATCAGTGCAGCTATTTTAAAAACTTAATGCTTTAACTCTTAAAGCCAAAACAAAAGAAAGCTAAAACCAGAAACAACAAGTACCACAAGAGAGCATAACATAACACAAGATGTAACGAGGTTCACCAGTTTTGGCTACTCCTCAAACTAGACTGGCTTGGACTCCCATCCAAATCCAGCCATTGCAAAGCACCAACTTTACAATCAATTTACCAAGGATCCACCGGAAGGAGCAACAACCCCTAATTTACCAGCAGAAGAATCGGAAGGAGCACCAACCCCCGATTCCAAGCACCAACTTGGATTTCTATTTTCAATTTTGATTGACATAAAAATGCCTTCGGTGTTACAAGATCCTCACTGATCTAGCTTAAATCAAATCAATCTCATGGAAGCATACACTCTTTTACAGTTCTACCTTCTGCACACTTACAGCCCTTTCATATGGCATGCTCTTGCAGCTCACATACAGCCAGCCTCTTTCTGCAGCATCTTCTATCTCGCAGCAGCAACTATCTTCTCTGTACGGTTATTCTTTTATAACCTTTCAATCCTGCATGCAATCGAATCACATACTCTGACTGTTCGAATCCATGCAATACGACTGTTCGGTTCCATGCATTTCGACTGTTCGAAACCCTACAATACGTCTTTTGGAAACCATGCAATACGGCAATTTTGTTTCATGCACTTTGACTGTTCAATTTCTTCGAATACGGCTTTTCGAATGCTTTTTCGAAACTCCATATATGATTCTTCGAAAGCTTTTCGATTCTTCATGTTCAACTTTTTTGTATGCTTCAAATACGTCTGTTAGAATGCCTACAAATTCGACCTTTCGAATGCTTTTATTATCCTTCAAATTCGGCTTTTCGAATGCGTTTAAATTATGCATGTTTGGCTATTGCAATGCATGTCCAACACCTATCAACAATTAACGTCTGTTCGACTTCAGTTACTTTTTACGTAACTGGCTGCATGATTTTCCTGTTCGCTTTTTCGACACGTGTCACCTTGCATGTTCCTACGGGTTTTACCTGCCAGACTGTTACCTGTCATGATATCGCGACACTTTTGACTTATGCTGACGTCACCCTGAAGGTTGTCATGAAATCACGACCATTTTGGCCTTGAAAGCTTTCCCTGCATCATGTCGATATCGCGACACTTTGACTTTGTCATCCTTATGCAGAAATCAGACCGTTTTGGCTCTTGGAAGCTTTCCTCATCTTGTCATGATATCGCGACACTTTGAACTTTGTCGACGTCATCCTCAATGTTGTCGCGAAATCGCGACGCTTTCGGCTTCCAACAGCTTTCCTTTCATCCTATCACGAAATCGTGACACTTTTCAACTTTGTTGACGTCATCATCCTGCTTGTCACGAAATCGTGACACTTCCGGCTTCCGTACACTCTTCTTTGCCGAAAAAGGAACATGTCGCGAAAAATCGTGACACTTTGCTCTTCCGTACAACTCTCCTTGCCAACTCTAGAAAATGGAACATGTCACGAAATCGCGACACTTTGCTCTTCCGTACAACTCTCCTTGCCAACTCCAAGAAAATGGAACATGTCACGAAATCGCGACGCTTCCTCTTCTGACGTCATCATCCTTCTTGTCATCGAAATCGCGACGCTTCTGGCTCTTGCTGACGTCATCATCCTTCTTGTCGCGAAATCGCGACGCTTCTGGAATCCGTACGCTCTTTCTCCATGCAGTAGCGAAATCGCTACAATTTTTTGCCTTGTGCTTTTGCCTTGCCTTTTTTTCATGAAATTTTAACTTGTAATATCAATGCTGCATCTTTCAGATCTACACTTTTGACTAGTAGCGAAATCGCTACACCTTAGTTTCTCCCTTATTTCTCTTTGTTTCACTGCAAAATCGCTACACCTTAGTTTCTCCTTGTTTCAACATGTAGCGAAATCGCTACACCTTAGTTTCTCTTTGTTTCAACATGTAGCGAAATCGCTACACCTTAGTTCCATGTATTTTCATCATGCATCGATATCGCTACACCTTTGTTTCCTTTCATTTCAACATGTAGCGATATCGCTACACCTTTGTTTCCTTCTCTGCCAGCATGTCGCGAAATCGTGACAGTTTTGCTCGCATCTTCTCTCCTCGATCATGTCACGAAATCGCGACAATTTGGCGTGCATTTTCTCTCTCCTGCTTTTTGTCGCGATATCGTGACACATTTTCTCTCTCCTCAGGAAAACTTGACATGTCGTGAAATCGTGACATTTTCGGCTGCGCCTTCTCTCTCCTCGACCATGTCGCGAAATCGCGACAGAAAACATGTCGCGATATCGCGACAGTTTTCTTCCTTGTCTCTTTTTGCCAGTTTTTGAATCTGGGTCACTTCTGTTTTCCTTGAAACTTTCTGCACTTGATCCGACCGACCTCGAATCGCATCAACCGCATCAATCTGACTGTGTTGACAACAATGACAATACTTTTGCAATTCTTTTGCTGCACCTTGCTCAACAAACAACTCCTATCCATCACCTTGCTCACCAATCAACTTCTAACCATTGCATCAACTGATCAACCTGACTGTGTTGACAACAATGACAATACTTAGGTTGCACCTTGCTCATCAATCTCCCCCTTTGGAATTGTTGGCAACACACGTAATTGTCCGCAATTACCCGTAATTCTTCTCCCCCTTTGACAATAATACCAAAGGGCGGCCGCAAAACTCCCCCTTAGTCCATGCACAACATTCACAGGCAAAAAATTAATCCAGTTAGCAAAAAGCATAAACATGAGCAATATGATGAACAGATCCATAAATTCTCCCTCTCGAGAATTTGATCCTGATGTCTAGTCAAATCTTAGCCAATACTTGAGAAAAAATGACCTCTTCAGATCACGCCGTCTTCCGAGCCTCAACCCTCTCGTACTCGTCATAGACTCACTAAGAACCCGCTTAAGAAGCACACATAGAACTTGTCCGGATCAGCACACAAGTTCTCACTAGAACCACGCTTAGCATGAACCCACAAAGAGAATTGTTAGAGACCCAATGTGATTTATCAACTTCATAGAAACATACAGAGAATTGTTAGAGACTCAATATGTTCTATACTTAATTCCCAATCTCAAACTCAACTATTAAACTCAAGACAACCAACCAAGGGTTCCACCAACTTAATACAAGTAGCTAGACTCACAAAAATAAGCCCTAGAGCACAAAGCTTCCACTATCTCAAACCAGAAATTAGGATTTACACCAAGCCAAGGGATACCTAGAAGAGTACCTTTTCACTCCAACCTTATTTCAGAAAACATACACCAATCATACTCATAAGAAGAATGAGTCCATACCTCATTTGAGTAGAAGATAATTGAACCTTCAAGCTGACACTACACACAACTCTCAAACTTTCAACCAATTTAGGGAAGGAATAAAAATAAATTAGCAATAAAGTGAACTTCCTTTATTACACCTTTTAGCTCCACTTCTTTAAACACAATCATCAAAACATTCCAATAAGATAATGTCAAAGCAAAATATGACAACTTAACCTTATACCTCCATCAATTATATTTGCCAAGTCAATTAAAAAAAAACTCCAAGCAAATAATAATAAAAGATATACCTTGGCCAAACTTAGTTCTCCAACCTTTGGAGAAAGTGAATAACACCACCACAAAAGCTAAAGCGCTTTTATTGCTGCTATCCACGAGCATCACGACCAAGACGAAATTGCCCACAACATGGGTCAAACTTGGCACCTCCGCCCAACGCTTCTTCACTTCAACAAGCAGATTTCACATCTTTCAATAAAATTGATAGGAGACTCACTTGTACCAACTCTACAAATTTATCGCCAACTTAGTGCAAGCAATAAATACTGTACTGTGGCACAACCAGATTCCTTTTTAAACTTAAAACCTGATCTCGAGTTTTCTACGTATACCGCAGATCACTTTACTTTTAACAAGTGCAAATCTTGGAGAAGACATTTTGACAAACACTTTATGGCCAACCATAGAGCCCCTTACTCAACCTCAACTTCTTAACCTCGGATTGATATTTTATCAACAGCTAACCCGAACTCGTCCGTGAATTGAATAATCTTACCAATGCGACAAGAAGGATCTTGTAAGCTTTACCTCAAAGTGTAAAACAAATACACGCTGCTCGAAACACGTATATGCAGCTAGAGCAAACACGCAAAAAAAATTCTGAACTGTTATGATCCGAAGTAATGAACAGCTGGTGGAAGAATTATCAACAAGACAACAGATGACATATCTCAACACTACCAAATGTGACAACTCTTCAAATTAAACAAAGACACTTCACGACACCTTCAAAAATGACAACAAGAACCGACAACACACTTTAGCCGCAAACAACAATAACTCGACTTCTTACCTTTCATCCTCGTAAAATCGGCCCAAAAACATAGGAGCATTAAAATAAAATTTTAAGATTGCTCCCCCCGAGGATGTGCCACCCGGAGCCGCTTAAAGCGTAAGAGGAGTAATCTCCTTCCGTCCAAGGAGACACGAATTCCTTTCTTCTCGTCTTTCTCCGTACTTTCCTCGAACTTGGGCTTGAGTTTTTCAACTACATCCCTATTTTGCCCCTGTTCGTGAACTTGAACATTTTTCTTGCGGGGTTGTCTCTTGTGCGTTCTTGAAGGATGATTATTTTCCTTTCTGCTGTGCACATGATTTATTCTCTCGTCTCGTATTGTATTCTTTGCGTTTGATGAAATCTAGGGTTTTGCCTTAGATTAGATACATAAGTGTTTGCACAGAACCTTGCTACGTGCCCTTGACCATTACATTTAAAACATTGCACATGTTTTATTCCCTGTCTGTATTGCATTCTGTGTGTCTGATGAAATCTATGGTCTGGCCTTAGATTAGATACAAAAATGCTTGGACAAAACCTTGCTATGTGCCCATGGCCATTACATTTAAAACATTGCACAGGGTGTTCACTCAGGAAAGCAGATGTGTTTTTGTCAATATAACTCTTTGATCTATTATTCTGTCCACAATAAAATGCCTTGTGACCATAGTAGTTGCATTTAGAACAATAGCCATTAAAAGCATTATTATTAAAAGAGTGAGAGTGAGAGAATTTCTGTTGTCGTGGTTGCTTTGTCGTAGATTTTCTTTGATGATTTCTTCCTTTTGAGGATTCAGCTTTCGACTTTTCTTTTTTCAAACCTTCAACCGAGGACTTCTTCTTCTCTCGCATGTTTAGAGGATGAAGGTTGTTCATCTTCATATCCAAGACCAAACTTAGACGTGGAGCTTCTTTGTTGATTTATCATTGTATCTAGTAACTCTGTGCTTTTCTCAAATTTGAGATTTATATTGGCCTCTTTTAGTTGTTTCTTCAAAGAAACAATCTCTTCTTCTTGTTGGCAACAAGCAGTCTTTTTCTCATTGAACTGAGACCTGAGAATTTCTTCAACCCTCTTGGACACATCTACTTGCAACTTTAGATCACTAACAGTTTTGTTAGATTCTTCTTCACGTTTGCTATATACATCGACTTTATCATTCAGCTGTGTCTTCAAGACTTCTTCTACTTTCTTGGCCTCTTGAATTTGTAAACAGAGATTTTCAATCTCATCCCCGTATTCTTCCAACTTTTTGGACAGTCTTTTATTGCTTTTCTTTTGTATACTTAACTCTTCAAGAGCGGCGATCAACTCACCTTCTAGATCTACTTCAATCTCCAGGTTTTCATTGCAAACTTCAGAGTTCACTTCTTCTTCCTTCTTTAGTGCAATTTTCTCTTCTGAAGGAATTGAAACTGACTGAGATACCTTAATGGAAGATAATCTATTCTTCTTACCCATTGTAAACTAATCCAAGATCAACCCTGACTGATTTAGCCTGAACTGGGAACTTGGCTCTGATACCAATTGTTAGTCTTACAATGGCACTGAGAGGGGAGGTGAATCAGAGCAGCTATTTTAAAAACTTAATGCTTTAACTCTTAAAGCCAAAACAAAAGAAAGCTAAAACCAGAAACAACAAGTACCACAAGAGAGCATAACATAACACAAGATGTAACGAGGTTCACCAGTTTTGGCTACTCCTCAAACTAGACTCGCTTGGACTCCCATCCAAATCCAGCCATTGCAAAGCACCAACTTTACAATCAATTTACCAAAGATCCACCTGGAAGGAGCAACAACCCCTAATTTACCAAGCAAGAACTCGGAAGGAGCACCAACCCCCGATTCCAAGCACCAACTTGGATTTCTATTTTCAATTTTGATTGACATAAAAATGCCTTCGTGTTACAAGATCCTCACTGATCTAGCTTAAATCAAATCAATCTCATGGAAGCATACACTCTTTTATGGTTCTACCTTCTGCACACTTACAGCCCTTTCATATGGCATGCTCTTGCAGCTCACATACAGCCAGCCTCTTTCTGCAGCATCTTCTATCTCACAGCAGATAACTATCTTCTCTCGTACGGTTATTCTTTTATAACCTTTCAATCCTGCATGCAATCGAATCACATACTCTGACTGTTCGAATCCATGCAATACGACTGTTCGGTTCCATGCATTTCGACTGTTCGAAACCCTGCAATACGTCTTTTGGAAACCATGCAATACGGCAATTTTGTTTCATGCACTTCGACTGTTCAATTTCTTCGAATACGGCTTTTCGAATGCTTTTTCGAAACTCCATATATGATTCTTCGAAAGCTTTTCGATTCTTCATGTTCGGCTTTTCTGTATGCTTCAAATACGTCTGTTAGAATGCCTACAAATTTGACCTTTCGAATGCTTTTATTATCCTTCAAATTTGGCTTTTCGAATGCGTTTAAATTATGCATGTTTGGCTGTTGCAATGCATGTCCAACACCTGTCAACAATTAACTGTCTGTCTGACTTCAGTTACTTTTTACGTAATCGGCTGCATGATTTTCCTATCTGCTTTTTCGACACGTGTCACCTTGCATGTTCCTATGGGTTTTACATGCGGATCGTTACTTGTCGCGATATCGCGACACTTTTGACTTATGCCGACGTCACCCTGAAGGTTGTCATGAAATCACGACCGTTTTGGCCTTGAAAGCTTTCTCGTCATGTCGCGATATCGCGACACTTAGAACTTTTTCGTCATCCTCAAACATGTCGCGCAAATCCGACCGTTTTGGCTCTTGGAAGCTTTCCTCGCATCTTGTCGCGATATCGCGACACTTTGAGCTTTGCCGACGTCATCCTCAATGTCGTCGCGAAATCGCGACGCTTCGGCTTCCAAGGCTTTCCTTTCATCCTGTCGTGAAATCGCGACACTTTTCAACTTTGCTGACGTCATCATCCTGCTTGTCGCGAAATCGCGACACTTTCGACTTCCGTACACTCTTCTTTGCCAGCAGCAGCGAAAAAGGAACATGTCGCGAAATCGCGACACTTTGCTCTTCCGTACAACTTTCCTTGCCAACTCCGGAAAATGGAACATGTCGCGAAATCGCGACACTTTGCTCTTCCGTACAACTCTCCTTGCCAACTCCAGCAAAAATGGAACATGTCGCGAAATCGCGACGCTTCGCTCTTGCTGACGTCATCATCCTCCTTGTCACGAAATCGTGACGCTTTCGGCTCTTGCTGACGTCATCAATCTTCTTGTCACGAAATCGCGACGCTTCTGGCTTCCGTACGCTCTTTCTCCATGCAGTAGCGAAATCGCTACAACTTTGTGCCTTGTGCTTTTACCTTGTCTTTTTCATGAAATTTTGACTTGTAATATCAATCGCGATCTTTCAGATCTACACTTTTGACTAGTAGCGAAATCGCTACACCTTAGTTTCCCCCAACATGTAGCGCCATCGCTACACCTTATTTTCTCTTTGTTTCAACCTGTAGCGAAATCGCTACACCTTAGTTTCTCCTTGTTTCAACATGTAGCGAAATCGCTACACCTTAGTTTCTCCTTGTTCAACATGTAGCGAAATCGCTACACCTTAGTTCCATGTATTTTCATCATGCAACGATATCGCTACACCTTTGTTTCCTTTCATTTCAACATGTAGCGATATCGCTACACCTTTGTTTCCTTCTCTCCACAGATGTCACGAAATCATGACAGCTTTGCTCGCATCTTCTCTCTCTCGATCATGTCACGAAATCGTGACAATTTGGCGTGCTTTTTCTCTCTCCTCTTTTGTCGTAATCGCGACACATTTTCTCTCCCTCATGAAACTTGACATGTCACGAAATCGTGACATTTTCGGCTCGCCTTCTCTCTCCTCGACCATGTCGCGAAATCGCGACAGAAAACATGTCGCGATATCGCGACGCTTTTCTTCCTTGTCTCTTTTTGCCGCTTTCTGAATCCGGGTCACTTCGTTTTCCTTGAAACTTTCTCGCACTTGATCCGACCGACCTCCGAATCGCATCAATCGCATCAATCCGACTGTGTTGACAACAATGACAATACTTTTGCAATTCTTTTGCTGCACCTTGCTCAACAAACAACTCCTATCCATCACCTTGCTCACCAATCAACTTCTAACCATTGCATCAACTGATCAACCTGACTGTGTTGGCAACAATGACAATACTTAGGTTGCACCTTGCTCATCAAATATTCTCCCCCCTGGAAAGACATGATTGCCAAGTGGTGCCTCTGCATGCTCATACACAAAGACCGTCAGGTCTATAAAATGGTGAGTCTTCTCACCCCAAAGAAACACAAAGAAGGAGCATTTTGAGCAACGAAGTGCTGCCATTTTGCATACTCACTTTTGATTGTGCCTTTCACATCCTTGATCTCTCTTTTGGAAGGGAGGTCATTGGGTGGTTATTGGAAGCACAATTCGGACCCCAAACCCAACATTTGGCCATAGTATCCCACCCAAATTTGCTGAAAACACCCGACAATAGGTTTTGGACCCATCCCAAGTGGATTGGTGCCAAAATTGAGCCCCAAATGGTGGGCATCCTGCCCCCGGGCGCCCCCCGCGCTGCTGTAGTCCTAATCGCCCCACCCCAGAGTAATTATAAATTTGTAGTAGATTTCAATTCTATTCTTTTTGAATTTTATTCTAGGCTACTTATATAGGCTTGCATTCAAATTTCATGTAATTCTGAGCAGTTTTGATCATGTTTTTGTTATTCCTCGCTTTCGCTAACATGCAGGTAGCATCATAAAATTCTTTGTGATAAAGGCTAAATTGGAAAAATATGACCTTCTGGGTCTTTCCAAAATACCCCATTTTACCTAAACCCCAACTTTTAAGGTGATTTGGAGCCTCACAGATGGGACATTTGGGACAATTCTTTCTAACATTTTGTTGTAGGTCTAATCGTCCCACCCTAGAGCGATTAGAAATCCATGGTGAATTTTCTGACTATTATTTTTGTAGTGCCTTATTAGTGATGTTATCATGCCTCTGTCAAGTTTTTATCTCATTTTGATATGTTTTAGTTATCATTTTATTTGTTTTACGCATGCACTAATCGTAGACTTTGGGGATCACATGTTTCATTTTATCCGCAGGTGCTATTGATTGTTTTCTATCTCCTTGAACGTAGGATCTCAACACCGAAGGAGTAGCAAAGAATCAAAGACCCTTTCATGCAATCAGTGACAACGTTTGGTCCACCCATTTTATATGTGGGCACGCGAAAGAAGGCATACCACCCATGGTGTAATGAAACATTATTTAACGCTCCTAGCCCCTAAAAAGGGAGGAGATGTGTCCCGACCATATGAGAAGAACTCCTACTCAGTACCGTGACACCTAATTAGCCACCTCCCCCTGTAAACCTTCCAGAGCCACTCCCTAGCCTCAGGCCAAGCTAGACAATCCAGTTATGGCTGCCAAACTACATCACCAGGAGCAAGCTGCGAGAAAGCATCAACATAGTGCCCCATGAAACCTACCCATCATCGACTATGCCCCTACTCCTCTGACCTATGACACAGTGCCGCATACCCTATTTCTCTATCAACCATCTTCGCCTGAGTCATCCACGACAACCCCATAGACCTCTCCACAACTATGTGCTACCAAGCCCAGCACTGCAATAGGTAACTACATCCAATACCTTTCCACCTCTAGCAGTGGACCTCGTACATATCATCATAGAGTTGTGGCAGTAGTGTCTACCCCCACCTCATAATCAGGGGTGCCTCTGTTGGAAACTCCACCAACCTGAAGACCACCTCCAACAGGTTCCACAGGAACCTCATGCCTGAAGAGTCAGATAGCAGCATGTTGGAGATGAAGCTCATTAGTAATGCATGCCTCACTCTCAACACACCCCTCTCTAGCCACCATCGTACCAAAATGCCACCAATATGGAAGTCACCCTCTACCCTCTCCATCGGGATGTCCACACCCAAATCCTCCCCATGATAAAAGCATCGTGTCAGCACTACCGTCCGCTATGTGGAATCGTCCTAATAAGAATCCCATCTATTAGAATTCATAGAAGCCGATAGACGTCCTCGAGAGTCACTATCATCTCCCCTATTGGGAGATGGAAGGTATTGGTGCGGGGTTCCCATAAGTTGATCAACATGGTCAAGTATGCCCGATACCCCACCACAGGCTCTAGTCGTGTCACATGCTTGAGCCCAAGGGTGTCAAGCCACTCCAAATAAAAGTCAATGCCTCACGGGCATCAGAGAACACTGTCGGCTAACGGTACTAGCTCTTCACCACCTGCAAAACAAAAACAGCAAAACATTAAAAAAAAAACATGATAACAAAAAACAACCAAAATGTATAGCAATGCATACATGTACAACAAAACAGTTCAATAAACTATACAATCACACATAACAAATGTACAGCTAAAAATAGTTCAAAACAAACAAAAAAATTCAACAAAAAAAAAATAGTTTGTTAGTACCTAGGGTTTTTAACTCTACGTTTAAACTGATAAATAAAAACAAAAAATTCAAAAACCACAGTTTTTCAGTACCTAGGGTTTTTAACTCTACGTTTAAACCGATAAATAAAAATAAAATTCAAAAAAAAAAATAGTTTGTCAATACCTAGGGTTTTTAACTCTATGTTTAAACTGATAAATAAAAACAAAAATACAAAAATCAAAATAAAAACAATTTTTCTAAAGCTAGGGTTTTGCTCTCAATTTAACCAAGGGTTTTAGTTTTAAAAAAATAACAACATCACATTTAAAACTAGGGTTTCTTATAACCTTAACAAAAATACAAAACAAAAAATAAAAAACATTTCTTTTTAGCCATAGGTTTTACCTTAGTTTAAACGGAAAAACAAATTCAAAATAAATTGTGATTTTAAAACTGTAAAATAAAACACAAGCTAACTAAACAAGAAGGAGCACTTATCGGTCTCGCTTCGGCTCTGCCGCTTGATTCGACTCATGAATTCATGGCGTCGGGAAAAATTCGATAGTGCTTCGCTTCGCAGACTCAACCTCCTCCTCCTTAGAGCTCCAAATCGCTAGAAAAATCGAATGCAAATGAGCCCAAACCCTAGTTTTGGCCCTTAAATAGGATTTTAGGCCTGTAATAGTTCCACACTAGGATGAGCACTCTAGTTAGCACTCGTACCACCCTAGGAAAATTACAAAATTGGTATTCGTCCCACCTAGGGACGATTACAAAGCAAAAATTTCAAAAATAGCAAAAACTGCATAAAATGCACAAAAACAAGCAATAAAATTGTCCAAAATAGTGCTTTTGCACTTGACATTATGGGCATGCAAAATAGATGTCGGGGTCACAAATCCTTACTATCCTACTCCCTAAGAAGGCTACCATAGCCAGACCTCTCCACGGGAAGGCAAATTGCCAAGAATTTCATCCCCAAACGACATCCCAAAAAGGGTCCAAACCCACCCAAAAATAGCAATAACATTTCCGAACAAGGTGCCTTTGTGCCTCTGCTTCTTGGCATGCAAAATAGATGTCAAGGTCACAAATACTCACTATACTACTCCCTAATAAGGCTACCATAGCCGGACTACTCCATGGGAGGACGGATTATCGAGAATTTCAACCCCAAACAGCGTCACCAAAAGGGTTAACACCCACCAAAAATAGGTCAAAATGTTGAGAAACTGCACACACATTCAAAGATAAACAACTGAAAGGCACCCTTACACAAGTCATCTTGGGTCAAGTGACTCATTGCTTTTCTCATGTCGGTAATTCCCTCATCAATTTTTTGCTTGATGGGGTAGTCACACTTAGTCACCAATCAACAAATACACACCCAATTAAGGAAATGGCATGCATTCAAAGAATCATTGACAAAGATAATCACACCCCTGCTTGGGTCAACAAATAAGAAATAATCACAAGCTGATCAAACACTTGGCATTCATGAATCATGAACTCCAGGTTCCCATAGACAAAATGTTGCATCCTTTGTCTATTCATGACTGATCAATGACCAAGATCAAGTAACACCTCATCGAAAAAGGTTAACACTTGAATTGAGTTCCTTAGCTCGTCAAAATCAAGGATTCAAGAATGCATGCCCTTTCCATACTTGGGGCATCAAAATTTGGTTAGGTTACTAAGAAACCCTAATCATTAGTGCTTTGGTTATCTATTTTTGCTTAGCACTGTGCCATGCACAGCGCATCCCAAAAAGGGGCATCTGTAGACACCAAAACAGCACCAATCCAATTATGTGGCTACAAACACTAATCGCATTGACACACACAGCCCCTAGGGCAGCCCTCAGAGGTTAAAAAGTGGTCCTAACCACTCTCACAGTAGTTTTTGAAGGTCAAATATTGATTTGGCACCTCTTAGGCACTCTACTTCTTATTCGTTCCACCCAGAGATGATTACAAACTGGTATTTGTTCCACCCAGGGACGATTAGTAGTATTCGCTCCAAGGTGGGGCGAATAGTAGGTTTGAATGGAAAAAGGTCAAATCTCAACAAATGGCAGCCCAAATCTACCACTTAACTCCTACTTCATTGCATGGGACTGCGAGTGAGCATTTTGGAGCACTAGAGGCAGTTACAGAGGTAGTCATGGAGCCCTTAATCAGGGAGGAATCTTCTCCCCCCTAGAAAGGCATGATTGTCAAGTGGTGCCTCTGCATGCTCATACATAGAGACCGTCAGGTCTATAAAATGGTGAGTCTTATCACCCCAAAGACACACAAAGAAGGAGCATTTTGAGCAACAAAGTGCTACCATTTTGCATACTCACTTTTGATTATGCCTTTCACATCCTTGATCTCTCTTTTGGAAGGGAGGTCATTGGGTAATTATTGGAAGTGCAATCCAGACCCCAAACCTAAAATTTGGCCATAGTATCCCACCTAAATTTGCTGACAACACCCCACAAGATTTTTTGGACCCATCCCAAGTGGATTGGTGTCGAAATCGGGCCCCAAACGGTGGGCGTCCTGCCCCCGGGCACCCCCTGTGCTACTGTAGTCCTAATCACCCCACCCCAGAGCAATTAGAAATTTGTAGTAGATTTTAGTTATGTTATTTTTGCATTTTATTCTAGGTTGCTTAGATAGGCTTGCATTCAAATTTCATGTAATTCTGAGTAGTTTTGATCATGTTTTTGTTATTCCTCGCTTTCGCTAACATGCAGGTAGCATCATCAAATTCCCATCGATAGAGGCTGAATTGGAAAAATTTGACCTTCTAGGTCTTTCCAAAATACCCCATTTTACCTAACCCCCAACTTTGCAGGTGATTTGGAGCCTCTCGGATGGGACATTTGGGACAGTGCTTTCTCACATTTTTTTGTAGGTCTAATCGTCCCACCCCGGAGCGATTAGAAATTCATGGTGAATTTTTTGACTGTTCTTTTTGCAGTGCCTTCCCGATGATGTTCTCATGCCTCTGTCAAGTTTTTAGCTCATTTCAATATGTTTTAGTTATCATTTTATTTGTTTTACGCATGCACTAATCGTAGGCTTTGGGGATCGCATGTTTCATTTTATCCATAGGTGCTACTGATTGTTTTTTGTTTCCTTGAACATAGGATCTCGACACCGGAGGAGCAACAAAGAATCAAAGACCCTTTCATGCAAGCGGCGACAATGTTTGGTCCACCCATTTTACATGTGGGCACGTGTAAGAAGGCATACCACCCATGGTGTACAAAAACCTTATTTAACGCTCCTAGCCCCTGAAAAGCGAGGAGACATGTTGTAACTGAGCTTTAAAGCAAATTAATAAAAATGGCTATACTCCATATTTACTTTCTATCTAGTTTTGATTCGTTTATGTTTCCCTTCTTTCATGCATTTTCAATTCATAGGATTTAGCGTTATCTTTGGCTTCGCTTGCATCGCACTTGGTGTTTCCTTTTTTTTCTTTTGTATCCTCATGCTTCCAAAATTTTGAGATGTTTGAATGTAGAGGTGGTGATGATATTAATCAATGATCCTATATCCACCAAAACTCGCTTATACACAATCTGATTTATCATCACTATGATATGCAATGGAGGATCAGATTCCTTGACAAGGATAGGTTTGACTTCCTATTTATGGAAAGAGATCATAGGCTCCTTTTATGGTGGAATAGATTGTATATGCCCCAAGGATTGTGATGAATTTTGAGCATTCACATTGCTCACCTGTCGGACTTGACTACTCTCAACCTCATGCTTACACATGGGATCTCTGAACCTGTATTTCTATTGTTCTTAGATAACCCTAGGTATGTCTATCCACCTAGAAGAATGACTATCTACTTGCTAAAGAGGTAACTCTTAACGATGCATAGGATGCATCACGTTGACTTATTCCTTAAGCACTCTAGGTATGAATTTATTTTTAGGAGTTACCTCGCATGATTGTTCTTCACATAATTTTTGTTGGTAAATCCTATCTTCTTGTTGTTGGAGCTCATCCAACCTCTATTAATGTGCTCTCTTTATCTCTGCACACTCATGCTCTAGATGCTCACGCTCAATGCGTACCTCCTCTAATTGGTCTCGGAGTAGTCGCCTCTTATGGACTGCATGAGACTCAGGTTCCCTATATGACTAAATCATGGAGTAGGATCCACAACTCTCTATATCTCTAGGAGGAGACCTAAAAATGTGGGTTCTCTGTGTGTGTGGAGAAACCCCATGGCCTATATAGGTGAACCTCCTATATGACGAAGGGATCTCATGATGACTATCAGAGTGTTATGGATTAGATCCTTAGGTTAATAATGTGTATGATTCCTAGCAAGGAGGTGCACAAGATCTAAAATATATTTAGGGAAATATCGAAAGCATTGAGGGCCTCTCTCTCCATATTTAGAGTTATAAGCTCTTGAATGAGCTCGACTATGCCTAGTTGTCATGACATGCCAACTAGACAAGTCGAAAACCTCTCTTACTAAAAATTTTGGACTCAAGGAAGGCCTTATCTCGATGAATTAAGTGATAAATAAGAATACAAAGTAAACAATGTGATTATCTCCTTTACATTTTAAAAGTGAGCCCTAAACTGTTTTATGTTGTTTCAAATTTTTTGTTTCAGTAAAGAAACTCCTTATAATATTTTGTAAAACTTTTTGGATGATATTCTCAGTTTAAATTGGATTTCACCGATACGCTCACAGCTTGACAACCTAGGTGTGAATCCAGGTTGCATAAATCCCCTGTGTGTGGCAATGAAACTCCACACCTGAAAAAGGAGCACCGGTACTACCAGTCCCTTACCTATTTTCCCCCAGTCATTGTTATACCCTCCGAAGAGAATACATGCAAATTTTTTAGGGTACGAAAGGTTCTTGGAGACAATAGGTACATGGGAGTTGGGTCAACGGATGGAAATAACTTCCATCATCGTTGGACCCTACTAGTGGTTGGATGTCACTCCCAAATCACTAGCATTTAATTGAAACATGGTGTGTGTGGTTCGTTTTAATATTTGCATATAAAGGAAAATGCATAATACAACATGAATGATTATTTCCTACATGATATGCAAAAAGAAACATTTCATTTTAGAGAATGCATGCTATATCCTAAATGATTTTTGATAATGCAATTATGATGATATAGCCTCTGATTGGCATTCAAGCATGCAAACCAACACACAATTTTTATCAAGCATGTTGTATTCTAGGGTGAACTGCACTCAGAGGTTCGTTGTTCCTAGCAGTGCCTTTATAATGATGCAAACACAAATACAAATCTAGGACTTAGTTCATTTCCCCTTTTTTTAGTTTTCCTAGTATTACAAATTTGGTATTCTAGAAAAACACAGAGACAAAAAAGTTACAGAGGGTGAAAAGTGGGACATACCTTAGGTCCACATCTGATCTATATTTTATCCTCTACATTCTGATCTATCTATTTTAAACTATAGGTCTGATTTGTGGTTTCGACTGTAGGCCACATCTTGAAGCTACGGGCCAACAATGATATCGCAACTAAAAGCTACGGTTTGCACTTGCAATCCAAAAAAACATAGAAGATGTTAGATTAGGTGCTTAAAATACAGAGTCCCACTGTGATAGCCTTCTATACGACCATAAAGGCGTGCACCCAATATTGCAATTGCGTAAAATGAAGTAAAAAACGATATTCAAACATAAATTGACAAAGACTAAACAATTAAGTAAAATGCATATTTATTTCCTTTTGGAACCAATTCATGTGTTACAAATGAATCCCTCTTAGGGATACCCCTTTTTGATACACAATTACAATATTGTAATCTCCTTGGGGATACAATGCACTTTTCAAGCCTTTAAGGTGACATGAACTGCTCTAGGGTGGAGTGAACCCTCTTATTCATGTTGAGAAAGGAATTGGATGGTTGAATCTCCTTTGAATCTTATTCCCTACGATTAAGAAACAACATAAAAGCATTAAAAGCATATGAAGCCTCTCATGATGAGGCCCTTTAAAGGAAATATACACAAAGATAGCATAGCAACACAAAATCAAGAAAGCGGATAAACTATACTAAACATAAGAAATTCTTATAAATATTGATAGAAATATGTAAATAAGGACTACAACTACCAATATAATGGATCAAATTTATGAAATGAAGCATTATAGCATAGAAAGAAACTAATTATGCCTTACTTTCTAACAGGGTTATGCATAGCGGCTAATATTCGCCAAATTGGCTAAATTTGGGATTTTTAAAATTTGGAATTGGCTAATATTTGGGACCCTTGACCAAGGCCCATTAGCCAAAAATTTCTAGGTGTAAATATTATTTGGGGTTGATTCGCCCCAATTTTATAATAGTTTGACCATTTTAAGTTTAAATTTCCAACATTACCCATAATAATAGTGAACCTTATACATGTGTTTGGACACAATTCACATTGATTTTGAAACTGATTCACCAAATTTTTATAAATACATTTTGGGGCTGACCCCTTATGCATAACCCTACTTGCTAAAATGGAGTAAATCTAATCAAATCCTTAATCCAGTTAGTCAAAGTCTTTAAACTACCAAATCAAGTACTAAACTGATTAATATAACCTAGCTAAGCATACTATAGAAAGGACAGTAAGGGGATCTTATACCTATTGCAAACTGTAGCTCGGATGAGCGATCTGCACTGCAAACCATGGCTAGCAACCGTAGAAATCAATCAAATGGCTTTTCCCTCCAATATTAGGGTTGTGGTCTTGATCCTCCTTGTCAAATTGATGATCAAGGGTCACCTCGGTGTCCTTTGATAGGTTTTGTAGTTGAATTGATCAATAGGGCCTTTGTTTGCCTAAATTCATGGGCATCCACAACACAATTTGTCATGATGCTTGGGTTGGAAAAGTGATGGTAATAAATCTCTCTTAGTTCACTCAAGTGATTCCATGACTTCCAAAGGGCTTCATTGCTCTAATATCCAACTCTCTCTCTGATCATTTGTCCTAATTCTGAGGGGTACTTATAGGACTACCCAAGGGCTAGGGGTCACTTCATGGAGAATCCAAGAACAATAAGGGGTGCTTAGGATAGTTGGATTAGAATCTTCTATCCTTTAACCACATTCTTCAAGAACAAAAGGCCATTCAAACAGATTTGGCTCGGATGAAGGCAAACTCAACTTCATTTTAGACCAAAGGTGACATCTACGATTTGAATTGTAGACCACAAGTCTCAGACATGGTTCAGACTATATACCATAGGTCTCAGTTGTGGTTCAGACTACTTAGGCCAAGGAGCCCAAATTGAGTGGTTAGAACCACTGCTCCATTTTGGAGTCTATCCAAGATCTTCCATATGGTCTTGTAGCATGTCCATATGAGTAGTCATCTTCGACATGATGTGTTTTAGGTGTCTACAATCTCTTTCACATTTTCAACAACTGCAATCGATCTATACTAAATCTATAAGAGATCGACGATTGGGATTCGATTTTTTTTGTATGTCGTTGATCTTCTCCAGGGCATAATCTATAGTGACCTTTGATCTAATGTTTTTTTTTCTTTTAATTTGGCTGATGTCATTACCTTTCAAGCAATTTTGTGTCCTCTGGAACTATGTATGCTCCATCCAAAATGTTTATGAGGCCCTGTTTCAAAATAATGAAAGGGTAGTCAAACAAAATAGGGTTCCTTCTTGTGTGCATCGTCACTGCATTCCAATGGCATTGGTCATGTTGTTCTACATGCATCATCATAGTTTTAGGTTGGAGATATTTGGTTGTGCAGTCCCTTTTTTCATGAGGTTTGGTCTCCTACGGAGATGCTCGTACCCGACTATGTCTCTATGTGCATCACCACAAACAATAATACCTCTAAGATGCCTTTTTTAGGTTACAAGTCATCAATGCAATAATAAATTGATCTTCAATCGGTGATCTCGGGAAACATGCATGAAAGCATCATTCTTCTCCTCCTTACCAAATCTGACCTTAGTCCACCTACCTTTGTACCTTGGTTTGGTACCATGTTACAATCTGTAGCACCCTAAAATTAGCGCAGTAAAATTGGAATAATTACATTCACCTTAGTAAATAAATTTAAATTCAAATTTAACCTCCCAAACTGCCCGTTAACCGTCGAGAAACCCGTTTCCTCCTTTTTTGTGCCATTTTTAGGAGTTGTTTTGACCGTTTGACGATATCGTCTCCGATCAGACGATATCGTCTCCGATTTGACGATTTCGTCTGGACTAGAACGTCCAGACGATTTCGTCGCAAAACTGAATTTGCATAGTTGGAATCCGTTCCAACGGGTCTCCAATCTGGGCAGAAGCGTGTCTGCGCCGTTGGGACCCTTCCCCGTTGGAGATCTCCCAAATTGGGATGATCTCCAACCTCCCAACAACTATCCTATGCCTATTTAACTCTAAGACTTTTCCCTCCCCAACCCCTGGCTGAATTTTTATGCAAATTGAACCCTTATGCTCTAAAACATCGTAATTCATATTTTGCATTAGTCCTATAGTCATTTCATTGTAGGTACACCACTGGTTTTCAGCCGGAGCCAGTACCTATCGCAGCCGACGAACTTGTCAAGATCGGAGGCGATCTCGTCAAATTCGGGACGATCTCGTACTGATGCGAGACGATTTCGACTACAGCGCACATCGAGGCAATCAGTGCCTAGAGTTTGTTCTTCTGTCTCTTTTCTCTGTCATTTTATGTTATAAATTAGATTGTTTATTCAGTTTTTATATTATATTGCATTTGGAGTTCACCCATTTTGTCTAAGTTTACAGATTAAGATCATATTCTGCTATCTAAACACAGTTATTTGCATTTACTTCTGTTCTTGTATATTGTTCAACACTCATATTACTGTTTTACATAGTTTGCCCCTGTTTGCAAAATAGAATTTCTCGTATTTCGCATCTGTTTGTTGTTTTGCAGGTCTCTGATGAATTCGTCTGACGAATTCGTCAGATTTCAGACGATCTTGTCAGTTCAGACGATTTTATCAAATTGAAGGCGATTCTGTTGAATTGCGGACGATCCGAGGCTGCTTCAAGCTTCGAAACTCCATCGGACTTCCGGATCGGGTAATCTTCATTGGCCTCCTGCCAAATTCTCTGTTTCTGTTTTCCTTTACGTTTCTTTGTATGCATTTAAATTGCATTTTCATGTAGTTTAAGTTAGAATCATTCGGCCAAACCTAGGATGAATGTTTAAAAATAAAACGAACTCATCAAAACTCATTCCCAAAACCTAGGCGTGGAAGCTGCCGTCAAATGTTTCCTGGTGAACCCACCATCCGTCGAAAAATCACCAAAATGCACCTCCCTTGAGAGGCGGGACCTTCGCAAAGTCCTCTCGTCCGAGGTACCGCACCATCCTTTTCCCATCCTCCTTCCGGGCGCGGATCCAATAGCTTTGAAGGTAGGGGTGCGAAAAATTTGGAGCGATACATTTTGGTGAACCCGACGTGAATGCATCATAACCTTTTGAACAAAAACAAACAAGACAAAAAAAAAAAAAATTTAGATGCATTTTAAAACATTTAAGGTTCAAAATCATGTTTAGATGGTAGCTCCTAAAAAGAGGTTAGCAGTTACTATAAACGTAGTAAACCAATTAGCGGCCATAGAAGTTAATTCTGTCCTTAGTGTCACTGAAGCAAGTAGAAATCAATCCTTGTGGGACGAGCTTATCGGGAGACTTAGTATCATTTCATCTAGGTCCACACAACTTAAGCAGTTAAGAGGCTAGTCTTGGATAGAATCCTGGATCCTCATCAATTAGTGTTCTATCATGAACTTCGGAGAGCTTGCCATAGGTGGTTAGCCTATAGGAGAGCTTTAGTATCTTCGAGTTGTTCGGCTTCGAGGAATACCTTGAGAATGCAGACATTGTACACCGATTCCTAGGCCTTGTAGAGGACCAAGAAGTTGTTCTCACAGATAGGGAAATATGGAGTAGAGTTCCGCGAGCTGTGCTATATCGAGAGTATTGCCATGAGCTTTACTTTTATCAACCAGCATCTGAGACAGACAATATCACCATAGCCCTTTTCATCAAATTCTTAAAAGAAAACTTTCAATTTGAAGAAGAACATTTCATGACCCCTGAACGACTTGAACCTATTAATGATATTCATAGATTATTCATAGAAGATTAGTTCATCTACTTTTAGCCTTATTATTATTGTGTGCATTTCTTGTTTCATTTGCTGTCTTTATTATATTGTTTCAAAGAAAAACTAAAAATCAAAAAAAAAAAAAAAAAAACATAGTAAAAAACTTAAACATTTCATTTACAATATTGCATTAGGTATATATAAATATATACCTTTTAATTTGTTGCATATATATATATATATATATATATATATATATATAAATATATATATATATTTGCTGAAATCAAAACTTAGCACCATGACTAAACTTAGGAATGGTAAAGAAATTTTAGGAGAAGGAGAAGATTGGCTACAAAATACAACTGAAAACCCAAATGTCCTTCTTGGAGATACAAATCCGGAAGGTGAAACTCTAGGTCAATCAGATGAAGACTTAGGTGAAGATAAGGAACAAGAAGGAAGTGTTAAAGAATCTTCGTCCCCTAGAATAGCTCCAAATGGAGGCATCACTTTTGACAACGCAGAACATTTTCAAAAATTTCTTAATCAACATATCGACATCCTTAATGTGGCGGTCCGTATTGATAAAGGGGAAATTAGTGATGCTCAAGCGAGTCTTAGAACGGGCGATTGATATGCAAACTAATCCTTTGTCTTTCATTGATCAAGAAAGTGATAAGGGTGGACCATCTAATGCGAATATGGTCACTATAGCCCAAGCCATGACCAAACAACAGGTCACCCAACCTCCTAAGCAACCTGTTACTCAACCTAAAATCACTCCCGCACAAAATAAAATTCCCTTCACTACTTCCTTCCTCCAAACAGTTGAGCAAAATGCTTTAAATAGACAAAAATCTAAAACAAAGCCAAATACAAACTTTCAACAATCTACAATACAACACAATCCAACTTCAAAACTCCTCCATAATATCTTTCCTACCAATGTTTTACACAATAGTAACATGGCATCTAATCTGCATGTTCCTCCATCCTACGCCCATAACACTTATGGCAATGCCCCACCAAATCAATATGGGGGGCAAACTAGTAGTTTGGAAGCTATGGTGAAACAATTGGCTTCACGTATGGACCGAGATAGATCCCTACCGTCCCTCGTATAATTATCGAGAGATTTGTAGCCAACCATTGGATCCCATAGTGGTAGCTCAACCATACCCTAAACATTTTCCCATGCCCGTCCTGCCTATCTATAAAGGAACCGAAGATCCCATAGAACATCTTCGCATGTTTAGGATAGCATGTCATGACATATCGCATAACGACTTGCTATTACTAAAAATGTTCCCCAAAAGTTTAGGTGGAATGGCGTTAGAGTGGTATTATCAATTGCCCACTCATTCCTTAAGAAACTTTGAAGAAGCAAGTTGAGTCATTTGTTCATCAATTTAGTGCCTACATCGAGAGGCATGTAACTATTAAAGACCTATACAATTTAAAACAAGATAAAGACGAATGTTTTGCTGATTTCTTAGCAAGATGGAGACAATTGACAGGAAAAGCTGCACTTTGTGCTACCCTATAGGGAAATGTTAGACATTTTCATTAACAATTTACAAGAACAACTTTCTTATGAGCTATCAACGACTACTTTGACTACCTTCGATCAAGCTATAGACTTAGCTCGAAGGGTAGAAGATGCCCTCATTAGGAGAGGCCAACTTAGAAAGAAGGATGATGAGAAAACATCTAGAAATCAATATAAAAACAAACGAGGTTGTCGGTGATGGAGTCAACGGCGACAGAAATGTTGCTAATGTCAATGCAACAAAAACAACAGAAAAATTCATCTTGAAACCTCCTGATAAGCCTCCTCGAGAGTTCACTAGATTAAACCAACCTTTATCAACTATTTTACCTCAACTTCTTGAAAGAGGTTTAATCCAACTACCAGCTATCCGGGAACTGACCCAAGCATACCCGGATATAGAGCTGATTTGCACTTGTGATTTTCATAGAGGTCCTGGACATTCTACCAACGCTTGTAAGAGATTGAAACATAAAATACAAGATTTGATTGACAATAATGAAATGGAAGTGCAAGCCTTCCAACCTAAACAAAACCCTCCTAATAATACCCAAAAGTCTGTTCCCCAAAATCAAAATCAGAATGCCAATCAAACTTTAGACATATTTCAACACCCTTTACCAAGACATGGTAAAGAGGTAGCCAATCAAATTGAACATCACAATGTTCCCCCTCCTACCCGATATGTAGGAACCATTAGCAGGCAATTACATATTCAGGACTCTCACACATTCGACACAACCTTATCCCTGGTTACAACCAGGCTCTTACATAATTTTCAAACTTCTGATTCTAGCAATATAGAGTCAGATAGTGAGAGTGAAGTAGACACCATTCAATCGAATAGTTCTGAAAACGAATCAGATCCTATTCAACCTATCACGGATGCTAATGTTCCGAGAAGAACCATTTCCCCGGAAGAGTCACTACTCGACCTTCTTCTAATGAAGTCCTTCCTTATGAACAAGCCATAAACTCTCAGCCGAGACCCTTTCAACGTCATCACTATAACATTGTAGGTACCATCGGAGTCGTCACTCGACAACAAGCTCAAAATCACCAACAAGAACCAAACCGAACGATGGATCAGCTCCATTTGTTCTGAAAAATCCTAATAAAGGAAGTCATGCTCCTATTGTTCAAACTAAACCCCCTTACAGACATTAATGAGCAATTGTCTAATACCACCGCCAGAATCTCCCTTTTAGATTTATTAAGATCCTCCCCCACCCATAGGGATGAATTGATGCTTACTTTGAGCCAGATGATGGTACCTCAAAACATCCAACCCGAAGCTATGGCCAATACTATCATCACGCGAGAGATTGATTGTATTGACTTTCGGGATAAAGATATCCCACAACACAGTTTACACAAGGATAATCCCTTGTATATTACAGCTTTAATTGGGGATGTAGCTATCAAACGAGTCCTGATTGATAATGGCTCATCTCTAAACATCTGCACCTTTGACTTCTACCAACGATTTGGTTTTAGAAGTGATGAAATGAAGAAGACTGATATGATTATCAAAGCCTTTAATGACGAAACACAAGAAACGTGTGGAGTCATTACCCTCCCATTGCAAGTTGGTCCTAGAACCCTTGAGACAACTGTGTTCATTGTACATTGCCCAGCATCGTACAATATACTTTTGGGTCACCCTTGGATTAACGCCATGCGAGCAGTCCCATCAACTTTACACCAATGTGTTAAGTTTGAGTTTAAAAATCGGTTGGTCACTATTCATGGTGACCCTAGACCTTTTGATATGTGTGCATTGGCAGAACCAGTTGGAGTGCAATTTTGCCCTGCTCTGTCATCCACATATCCTAGTTCTTCTTCATCTAAAACTGTGAAATATAAACCCATCATTTCATCTATTCCTCCTCCATTAACTTCATCTTCCCATATAGATCAACCACTTGCTAAACAAATCACTGTAGAACATCAAAAAGCTCTTAAAACTACAACCAATTCTTCAAGTTCTAATCCCATAAATTCAAAACCTTGAGACACATCTATCATACCTTCCACATCTCAAAACATAGGTAATAAGCCTTCTACATCTTATGCCCTTTCTGATGATTTATCTACAATCTTAATATCAGAAAAAATGAATGATTTCATGCAAGATTCAGACCTTTTAAATCAATTGCCGCCATCTCCTCGTACTTTGGGCCTCCCACAACCTATGGGAAGTACTTACCAAGTCGGGAGTTGCGCCTTCATTTACAAAGGATATGACTGGGGAAGAATCCCTCAGAATATCAAAACCCATCATGATGGATATGCTCGGTGCTATTTTACCAACGATTATATTAAAGCTAAACCCATGATGCTTAAAATGGGATATAAAGGGAAAGGCTTAGGACCTTTCCAAAATGGCATGAAAGAACCTTTCGAGGTAGAACCATGGCCTGCCCGATGTGGTGTGGGCCTATTACCTAGTAAGGGTCAACCCTTTCCTTTTGAGGATGATGATCATCTCATATGCTATCAAGACTATTTGGATAGACATGTTGATTTACCTCTTAAAAATCCGTCATTTTCATGCAACATGCTATCCATAGCATACCCTGAAATGATTGCTGACCCCGATGAAGAGTTGGAAGGAGATATCTTCCATGATGTCTCTGTTGAAGAGATGTTGTATAACGGGTTTTATTTTGATGGTTCTATACCAACCATAGCTCAACTTGAGGCCACCGACCCCTCAGAACGAATTATCTAAATTAACTTTACAAGAGTTACAAGAGTTGGGCGTTTCACCTGCCCCACCTAATTTTGAAAGAGATCTACACATGGAGGTAGAAAATGTCCTTAAAATTAATATTGGAGCCGAGGACAACCCTCACATAATCAACATTGGAGCGAGAACTAAGTCAAGAAAAACAAGAACAATACATTGCATTTCTTAAAGGGTATGAAGATGTCTTCGCTTGGACATATGAAGATATGCCGAGGTCTAGACCCTTCTGTAGTCATGCACCACCTAGTGGTCCATCCGGATGCTAAACCTGTTAAACAAAAACTTAGAAAAATGCATCCCAAAGTGGCTCTGCTAGTCAAAGGGGAGTTAGAAAAACTCTTGAATGTTATCTTCATACAAGCTATTGATTATCCTTGAATGGATCTCCAATGTAGTTCCAGGTCACCAAGAAAGAAGCCACCAAAGTTAGGGTTTGCATAGATTTCAGAGATATTAACGTTGCATGCCCTAAAGACGACTTTCCTCTTCCAAATATGGACCAAATTATTGATTTTATTGTTGGAAGTGGGATGATGTCCTTAATGGATGGATTCTCCGGCTATAATCAGATCGGGATAGCTCCTGAAGACCAGGCTAAAACAGCCTTCATTACCCCCAGGGGTACCTTTTGCTCTGGAAAGTGATGCCCTTTGGCCTAAAGAATGTCGGGGCAACTTATCAACGGGCCATGACCTACATCTTTCATGATATGATGCATGATATCCTACATGATTATGTAGATGATATTATAGCTCGCTCTCTTATTGAAGATCATCATTTAGACGATTTAAGAAAAGTTTTTAATCGATTACGAGAATATCTCATTCGATTAAATCCAACAAAATGTATATTCGGAGTTAAATCCGGCAAGTTATTAGGGGTTTTAGTTTCTTTACGTGGTATCGAAATTGACCCTCTCAAAATTGCGGCTATCACTGATATGCCCGCACCCACTAATATATCTGAATTACGAAGTTTACAAGGTAAACTTCAAGCTATCCGTCGCTTCATTGATAAGCTGGCGGACAAAACTGGTCCCTTTCTTAAACTCCTTAAGAAGGACGTCCCCTTTAATTGGGATACAGAATGTAGAGAAGCTTTTGAACTTCTCAAGCAATATCTCCTTAACCCTCCGGTGCTTTCACCGCCTAAATCCGATCGCCCATTTCTTTTATATATTTCTGCTTGATTACGCCTTAGGAGCTATGTTAGCTCAGCTTGATGATGAAAAACGAGAACGCGCTAATTATTATATTAGCCGAACTTTCGTCAGTTATGAAACTCGCTATACAACGTTAGAAAAGTTATGTCTAGCAGTCGTGTTTGCTACGCAAAAATTACGACATTACATGCTTAGCCAAAAAACGTATGTCATTGCCAAATATGATCCTTTAAGATATCTCATGAGTCGACCTTATTTATCGGGTCGCACAGCCAAGTGGGTTCTTGCTCTAAGCGAGTTTGATCTCACCTTCATAGGACAGAAGTACATTAAGGGTCAAATCATAGCGAGATCAATTAGGCTGCTGCACCCTTAGAGTCTACTCATCCCCTCATTATCGAGTTTCTGATGAATGCCTTCAATTAGAGCCAGACCTTGTTGAACAATGGTCCTTATACTTTGATGGAGCCCGATGCATGAGTGGGGCTGGTGCGGGTATTATTTTAATATCTCCGCAAAAACATCTTATTCCTCTGTCCTTCAAACTAACCTTTGCTTGCACCAACAATACTGTTGAGTATGAAGCTCTAATCCTTGGATTACGAGCTGCTTTAGCGCTTAAAATTAAAAACCTCTTAGTTTTTGGGGATTCCCAATTGGTTATAAACCAAATTAATGAAGTTTATCAAACCAGAGATGATAAACTTCGCCCATATAAGGCCTATGTTTTACAACTAATGGCCTTGTTTGATCAAGTTACCTTGGAAGCCATTCCTCGAACTAGCAACCGTGCAGTCGACGCCATGGCCGCCGCTGCATCTCTCTTGCCCTTGGAGTTAGACGGCGAATATGCCACTATCATCATTCGTCGACTCCGGGAACCCGCTTCACATAAGTCATGCTTAGAGCCTTTGGATGTGTTTCTAATCAAGGAAACCACTCCTGAACTCTGGTATCTCAGACATATTTGATTTCCTCCAAAATGGGACTTTCCTTGCTAATTCTAATCGCAACCAGCGTCGGTTATTACGTCGACGAGCAAGTCGATTTGTAATCATTGGCAATACTTTATATAGGAGATCTTTTGAAGGTATCCTATTAAGATGTCTAAATTTAGAAGAGTCTAAATCAGCCTTAAGTGAAGCCCACGATGGATCTTGTGGAGGACACTTTAGTGGTAGCGTCATTGCTAAAAAGCTCCTTCGGATAGGATACTTTTGGCCTACCATGGAAACGGATGCACATGAATATGTGCGCCATTGCGACAAGTGTCAAAAACATGCTGACCTTGTCCATGCGCCTGCACAAGAGCTGCAGGCTATTTCTTCTCCTTGGCCCTTTTCTAAATGGGGCTTGGATATTATTGGTAAAATTAACCACTGTGTCTTCTGATGGACATAAGTTCATCATAACAGCCACTGAGTATTTCACGAAGTGGGTCGAAGCTATGCCTTTAGCTTCCTGCACTGGTTCACAAGTCTCTAAATTTATTTTTAATCAAATCATCTGCAGGTTCGGAATTCTTGCAAATCTCATCTCTGACAATGGAACTCCATTCAAAAATAAAGATGTTAAAAAATTATGTCAAAAATATAAGATTCAACATCGTTGGTCTACTCCCTATTATCCTTAGGGTAATGGTCAAGCGAAGCTTCTAACAAAACTCTAATCAAAATTCTCAAAAGACTAGTCAATAAAAGCGGTCGTGGTCGGCATATTCAATTATATCCGACTACTGTGGGCTTATCGAACTAGTGTTCGAACCCCCACGAGCACTTCACCATTTGTTTTGGTATATGGTGCCGAAGCGGTTTTCCATTTGAATTAGAAGTTCCTTCTTTGGCTCTGCTACTTCAAGACACCGAAGTAGGAGATGAATATCACGTTGTGCAGACTCGATCAGTGGAACTCCTAGACGAAAAATGCATCAATGCTTTAGAGCATCTCCGTGCATACCAAAACAAGCTTAAAAGAGCATATAATAAGAAAGTTCGTCATCGATCCTTTGAGATTGGCGATCTTGTTCTAAAAGAAAATCAAAAAAATACAAATGCAACCAAAGAAGCTGAAAGGTAAATTTGAGCCCAAGCGGCTTGGACCATACATCATTACTGCCAAAATTTGAATCGGGAGCATATAAATTATCTACCTTAGATGGTAAAGAACTTAAAGAACCCATGAATATTTTACATCTCAAACGTTATTATGCATAAATTTGATTATTTCATCCATGTATATATTTGTTCAAAATCATTCAAAACCCTCAAAAACATTCATAAAATCTTCAAAAATCTTCAAAAATATTTATCGCATTTATTTTGTAAAGTTTCTTTTGCTTTAAAACAAAAATCAACATAAAAAATCCAAAAACGACTATATGCTTGACTCTTTCGAAACCAAAACAATATACAAGAATAAAGAGAGAGTCAACATTCTCAAAACTTTCTCAAAATCATTATTTTCTTACAATTATTGCAGTTATATGTTTCAACTTATTTTGGATAAAACTAGCATTTATTTGGCATCCCTCACTTGCACACTCACATAATAAATATCTTGATTTTATACGGCATGATTACTAATCTCTCTTATATCAAAGTTCACAAAAATCAATTAAATAAAGTTTGAGCATAGAGAATTGATCTTGGTATTTACTTAAACCAAGCACATCTTTTCACAATAAAATGATTATATTTGTAATTTCCATGTTTTGCTACATAGTAGAGCTGATTTCTTGAGTGAAAAGTTTCCCCTGCTATCCTATCATGCACATGGTCTAGAATCTTTGAGAATTGGCAAAAGGACAAGCTCACCCCTACCCGAATAAAAATCCCTTGCTCTACTGACTAATCCGAGCAAGTATCCCGAGAAAAAGAAAAAGAAGAGAAAAAGAAAAAGAAGAGAAAAGAAAAATGTTATTTCAGCAATATTTCAAGCACTATCTCAACAAAACAAATCAAAAAGAAAAATAAGCAAAGTTCAAAAGAAAGCAAGAAAAGCAATAAAATCCCTTTCCCTACCCTTTGAAAAAAAAAAAGAAGGGTTGATGAGCTTGAATCCCTGGAATTCTCAATTATTCGAAAACTGTGAGGTAAGCCCCATAACAGGTGGTTTGTGCCCAACCTGCTTGGCCTTGGGTAACTCCTAGCGTGGCGATATATCCGTCACATTAGCGACCTTCTTTTGTACGAGACCTATGTCCGCTTATGGATTAGCTAGCTCTTGATAATCCGATCTACATAGTAGCCTAGTATGGTTATATGCATCTACATCATGGTTAATGAACACTTAGTTGGTTTATTCAAATCACTTGTATCATAGTATCTTGCTCAAAGCTGGTAGTCTGAACCATACAATTGCACACACATTTGTATTTGAGAGATTTTGTCTATCATTATGATAAATCAAGATTGGCAATGAATTCACTTATGCACATGGGATTCCTTATAAATCTAATTTTTTCAAAATACTTTGAAATATTATTTTTGCAACTTGTTTGGAATAATCAAGTACAATTATTTACCACAAAGACAACTATATAATAGAAGAAATCAAAAATTTCAATTAAAACATATCATATATATCTTATCGACTTTCGCGACGATGGTATAATTCCAAAACCAAAATTGGAGTTTTATGCTTAGCGCAAGTCCTCATTTTCATCTTTTATGTTCATTAAAAATCAACCATGCAATAAAACTATTTTCTTTGATCTTCGCGATGATGGTATAAGTCTATACCTACATATTCTATACCTAGCGAAAACCATTGTAACAATATTTTCTCCAATTTATCAAAATTCATAAAAACCATATGACTTCATTCTATTACACAAATTATGCTTTTCAAAAGCAAACACATTTTTATTATTTCATATCATTATGTCAACCTTTGCATTTTGCAATGATGGTATAATTCTTAAGGAATTATTCAACAATTTTATCACACTTAGGAATTTATGCCTAGCAAAAATTATTTTACAATATTTCATGCATAATATTTTTATGGAAATCTGAAAGCAAACCATCATCATCATCATTTGCATCATCACAACAAAGTCTTAAGACAATCTCTTAAGCACTCTTTTCTTTTAACAATATTTCTATCCTGGGACTAGCTTGACGGCCGAGTGAGCAAGCGACTCCATGAAATGGTCTATAATAGCGACAATGTCCTTTGAAATTATTGTTAGAAATCTCTTTTTATTTTATCACATTTCATTACAACCAATCAATTTGTTACATCAGATTATTTCATTTAAAATATTTATAGCATGACATCCAAGTTATAATATTTTCCAAAACGACATAATTACATGAATCATCAATAAAATCATTACATCAATCAACTCAATCAATCAATCAAACATAAAAAGCATCATAAGCATCACATAAGACAAGTCATATGATCAAAAAATATCTCATCTATATATATCAACGGGAATATATACATCATCAAAACTAGATTGGTATGCCACAATCAGTACCTCGGCATACTCAATCCTCTATCAATACAAGTATAATACAATCTCAGTGGCAGTATCCCGCCCTCTAGCCTCGAGAGCCTCTAGAGCTCTCGGCCTCATCTCCTCCCCTCGCCCGCGGAGGACGAGGTGGTCCCATCGCAGTATGTGTGGTGCTGCGAGTCCTCGTCATCGACCAGGATGAGCTCCTCGTCGACCCCTGTCCTGATAGGATCTGCTATGGCAGGTGGCACTTGTACCCTCTGGCCCTCTGGCACCGCCTGGTAGTATAGCGCCTGATAGAATGCGGTCTGAGAAACCGACCGCAGCAGCTCCTGAGTGCTTACCCCTCCGCCTCGTGCCCTGAGACGAGCATTCTCGTCTCGTAGCTGCGACACCTCAGCTTGGTGCTTGTGCAGCTTGCATCCTGTAACGTCTGCACCTGAGCTCGCAGACGATCTCTCTCTGCCCGAAGAGTAGCCATCTCGCTACTCTCTCCAATGTCCACACCCTTGCCCTTATCAGGCGATGGTGGCCTCTGTGGAGATGGGGGTCTCGCCTCCCTCCTCTCCCTCTCCCTCTGTCGTGGCCTCTCCTGTGCCTGTGGCCTCCTCTGCTCTCCTCTGCCGCGACCCCGGGCTGCCTCTACCACCGCCTGGCGTCGCCTCCCTATCCGACGCACAACTGCGTGGATCGGTCCCTGTGCCCTCGTCATCCGAGGAGGGCGGATGCCTGCGTACCAGGCATCGTAGCCATCGGCTACTCCTGCGTCGTCCCCATCCACTGGTTGGATGGGGGCATCGTCTGCGTCCTGGCTCCAGAAGCACTGCATGTCAGGAGCCCCGCTAACCGTGGTGTTATCCCGGACAGTCCGGGAAAACTCGTAATCCCTGAGAGATGGGATCCCCTACTGTAGACCGAACTATCGCAAAACTCGGTCATAGCGGTGGAGCTCCACCTCTCCCCTCTCCATCCGTAGCCAACAGACTCGCCTGATGCGAGCCAGCTCCTGTGCATCCTCTGCCCACCCTGGATGCTGCCTCCACGGCCTCCAGGTGATGCGGTTTGAGGACCAAGTCATCCAGTAGTCTCCGGGACACCGGCGGGTCGATCCGTCGTTGTGCCCCTCTCCGGAGCCACCGGTAGAAGACTCGGGGCCTCTCCCCGTCAACCCTTGTCAGTGGAAGCCCTACCGGCCTCCGCACCGCAATGTGCTCCCAGCACCAAACCTGTAGGAGCGATGTCATAACCAGACATCGGCCGCCCTTGTATACGACCCCATGCAGGATCCTATACAATCGGCATAGAACAAAGCTGCCCCAAGCAAATCTGTAGCCATGATCGCGCATGTCGCAGATCACATCTGCCAGCATCCATGGTACCCTGCGGCCGCTGCGGTGGCACGGCGAAGTCCACCAACCACCCCGGCCAAAACTCGTGTCGGTGTAGATGCCCCGGGCATGCGGCGCGAGTGCCTCGATGTTCACTTCGCCCTTCTCCAGGGCGAAGCTCGGGTCACCGCAGAGTCGTCCCATCGCGTGGCCCTGATTGGCCGTAGGTGTGATCATCCTCCCTTGTATGGGGATTCTAAGAATCCTCCATACATCCTCTAGTGTGGGAGTCATCTCCCCTGTCGGTAACCGGAAACATGAAGAGCCGGGTACCACCTCTCTGCTAGGGCCGTCAGTAGCCCCATGTCTGTAGATACTTGTGGCATCTCTGCCACATGTAGTAAGCCGGCCTGTGCCAGCTGATCTCGCTCTGCCTGTGTCAGAGCGGCCAAGTCATCTCTTAATCCTCCATATTTCCACTCCCTGCTCTTTAGTAATCCTCTCTGCAAGCATAAACATCAAAACAACAAACAATCATTAATAACAATTTTAGCAATCAATAATGCAACTTAAAGATCAAAATTTTGCAATTGATGATATCGCCCACTATTGGCCGATATCGTCCGAAATTTGAGCAAAATCGTCTCCGATTTCGCGTGTCGAAATCGTCTCTAATTTGACGAAATCGTCCCTTTTTCGCCGATTTCGCCCTTGGGCGAAATTGACGAACTTGAGACGATTTCGTCGAACTAGGGACGATTTCGTCCGGACGACGTCGATGGCCAAAAACGGCCGCGATGCTCAAAATTCACCTAAAAATCCATCTAAAAAGCATGTAAAATCAAATTAAATCAATTCTAGATCAGTTTAAACCCTTACCCGTAGACCGCGGCGGACCTCTGCGGATACGTGCGCTGTCTCTACCATTTTTGCTCCAGAGCTCTCAAAACAGTAAAATGAACAGTAACAAATGAATTAGGGTTTTACCCTATTTTTCTTAATTTTATTCAACAAATAATTTTTGCTTTTCCGCGTTTTTACCTCAAACGTTCGATTTGGGTAAAAACACGGAGGGGGCACCATAGTAAGTCAGTCGTACGATTCGACCAAGAATCGTCGCCTAAAAATGGGAATAATTTTTTGCTTTCTCGTAGATCGAGAAGAACTCATCTTTAACGCATTTTCTTCGGAAAATTCGCTAAAGAGGGGGCAAAATGTAGCACCCTAAAATTGGCGCGATAAAATTGGAATAATTACATTCACCTTAGTAAATAAATTTAAATTCAAAATTAACCTCCCAAACCGCCCGTTAACCGCCGAGAAACCCGTTTCCTCCTTTTCCGTGCCATTTTTAGCGGGTTGTTTTGACCGTTTGACGATATCGTCTCCGATCGGACGATATCGCCCCGATTTGACGATTTCGTCCGGACTAGAACGTCCGGACGATTTCGTCGCAAAACTGAATTTGCATAGTTGGAATCCGTTCCAACGGGTCTCCAATTCGGGGGAGAAGCGTGTCTGCGCCGTTGGGACCCTTCCCCCGTTGGAGATCTCCCAAATTGGGATGATCTCCAACCTCCCAACAACTATCCTATGCCTATTTAACTCTAAGACTTTTCCCTCCCCAACCCCTGGCTGAATTTTTATGCAAATTGAACCCTTATGCTCTAAAACATCGTAATTCATATTTTGCATTAGTCCTATAGTCATTTCATTGCAGGTACACCATTGGTTTTCAGCCGGAGCCAGTACCTATCGCGGTACGACGAACCTGTCAAGATCGGAGGCGATCTCGTCAAATTCGGGACGATCTCGTGTCGATGCGAGACGATTTCGATTGCAGCGCACATCGAGGCAATCGGGTGCCCAGAGTTTGTTCTTCTCTCTCTTTTCTCTGTCATTTTATGTTGTAAATTAGATTGTTTATTCAGTTTTTATATTATATTGCATTTGGAGTTCACCCATTTTGTCTAAGTTTCAGATTAAGATCATATTCTGCTATCTAAACACAGTTATTTGCATTTACTTCTGTTCTTGTATATTGTTCAACACTCATATTACTGTTTTACATAGTTTGCCCCTGTTTGCAAAATAGAATTTCTCGTATTTCGCATCTGTTTGTTGTTTTGCAGGTCTCTGATGAATTCGTCTGACGAATTCGTCAGATTTCAGACGATCTTGTCAGTTCAGACGATTTTATCAAATTGAAGGCGATTATGTTGAATTGCGGACGATCCAGGATCGCTTCAAGCTTAGAAACTCCATCGGACTTCCGGATCGGGTAATCTTCATTGGCCTCCTGCCAAATTCTCTTGTTTCTTTTTCCTTTACGTTTCTTGTATGCATTTAAATTGCATTTTCATGTAGTTTAAGTTAGAATCATTCGGCCAAACCTAGGATGAATGTTTAAAAATAAAACGAACTCATCAAAACTCATTCCCAAAACCTAGGCGTGGAAACTGCCGTCAAATGTTTCCTGGTGAACCCACCATCCGTCGAAAAATCACCAAAATGCACCTCCCTTGAGAGGCGGGACCTTCGCAAAGTCCTCTCGTCCGAGGTACCGCACCATCCTTTTCCCATCCTCCTTCCGGGCGCGGATCCAATAGCTTGAAGGTAGGGGTGCGAAAAATTTGGAGCGATACACAATCCAACAATAATCCATTGATTCATTGAGGTATAAATAATACATATGAATAGTTAGTTGAGTTCGATGAAATGATGGAACCAACTCAACTAAATTATTAACCTTCCCAACTATCCGATGGACATATCTCATGTATGAAATAAATGAGATATAATAATGTAATAACTTTAGAATATGAGCCTATTCTAACATAATAGAGAATTGTAGCTTTGACATGATTTTTCTCCATCTATTCCCATAGACAATAACTGGCTCATCATCATATTGCTTTAAGTTTGTCAGATTGTACAGGTTCACCTTCTTCTTGACATCGAAGGAGAAGCATTCACCAGTTGTTCAAATTTGATGATGTTGTGCTTGGGTAGTTGATTGAACCATTGAGTTGATGCACCCGATAATGTCATGATTAACATTCTTAGCATTAGGGTATTGTTCTACTCAAGATGGAAGCATGCATTCATGAAATTAATAATGTGTTATTGCACATATTCCTCTTCTTTAAACATGTCCAGCCTAGGCATCTCGAAGTGCCTAGGGTATGCAAGACTTAGTACTGAGGGGCACAGAGGTTGGTTGTGTATTTTGCTCAAAGTTGGATTTTTCCCAACCATGTCCTACTTCTTAAGAGATTTGACTCTCTCGATGAGTATTTGGTATACCTTTGAGGAAATAATATCCTATTCTTGAAGGTAATACCATGTTTACCCAATTTGGGCATCTGTGTTCATCCCCCATGACCATGAATGGAGGTTCAAGATATGTCTATTCTTGATCTTCCATCCCTACCCATTACTCATTAAGTTGTGTCTATTCAGGTTCTAGGTATTGTTGATGTTACGAGCTATGGTGAGTGTGCTCATATCTTTGTCTAGCGCATATCTCATGTTTAGAATCGGTATGTCTATCATGTTGGTATTGTTCACCACCTATGTGTAAGTCGACCGAGCTAGCCTGTCGACTTGCTATTCATGCTTACCCCTTTCATCTCTCAAGCATTGCTCATGTAGGTGCAAACACCTTTTCCTTTGTTCTTCTTGCTTGAGAGTTTCCACATGCTCTTGCTCAATATGCAATACTTATTATAACATACATATGCGGTTGGGTTGACCTGCTACTGAAGGTTCATACCTCTCTAACTTAGTGCGAGGATTTCTAATAGATAGACCTCTCGGAGAGTCTCTTGCTATGTTATTACCCTTGTCTACCAGGGCAACTTGCTCAATGCACTGTGATATATGTTGTGTACCCCCATTTTGGAAGAAATGTATGTGATGTGGGGCTATTTTGAATCTTCCCCTAGTTCATTGGTATACCTAGTAGTTATGCTACATGAGCTTTGTGAAGCAAAATGTTTGGTAGAAATGCTTCTTGGAGTTGTTCTTGAGGGAACTTGATCCAACTCATCAATTTTTCTAGTCCTCTATTATCGATCCTATGGAGTCCCATTGACATCAATGAGCTCATAATCTAGGGGTATCCTCCCATCTGTTGGGAGGGTATGGATGTCCTGAGTCTATGATTGGGCATAGCCCTAATGTCTTGCCCCTCAGTGGGTTGATATGTCCTATGTGTATCATGTGAAGTTTGGGGCCTTGCAGCCCTTGTATGCCTATGTGTTGATAGAGGCCTTTATGCCTCCTCATGTTTGTGTGATGATGTAGGCCTTGAGGCCTCCACATGTCTATGTACTGATGGAGGCCTTGAGGCCTCTATATGTTTGTGTACTGATGGAGACCTCTGCATGTTTATGTACTAATGGAGGCCTTGAGGCCTCTACATGTCTATGTACTGATGGAGGCCTTGAGGCCTCTACATACCTATGTGATGAGGGAGGCCTTGAAGCCTCTTCATATCTGTGTGATAATGAAGGCATTGAGACCTCCTCATGTCTGTGTGATGAGGGAGGCCTTGAATCCTCCTCATGTTTGTGTGATGATGAAGGCCTTAAGGCCTCTGCATGTCTACCATAAGAAAAACCAAGATATGGCTCTCGCTAGGGTTTCTCGATGAGTCCCAAAAGGGTTTAGTTGTCACCCCTAAGACTTTTTGAACTTATTCCAATGACATTGTGGGTGGGCGGCTCAACACCACTATGATGGTGAGTGTGTGAAGCATCAGTTTTTTCCTCGATGTTGGACCGAGGGTGGTTGCTCCATGTGTATACCATAATGAATTGTAAATTATCTTATTATGTCAATTTCAAACCACACAAGCAAAGTAAACAAATGTTTATCTCATTTAAGGATTAATGTGTGTTCTCTAAGATATTTTGTGTGTTTTGATGTGTTGTATATAAAGAAGACCTTATGTCACATATTTTGCATTTCGTTGGATGATATACTCAGAATGTTAAAGGGATTTCACCTATATACTCGCATAAGCTGAATATGGTATTGAAGTCCATACTCGACGAGGTAGTATAGGTACTACCAACCCTCACCCAACACCCCATGTATAGTGATACGCCCCCCGAGGAGGAATGTGTGCTATTTTGCATGGTATGGACAATTCGTGGGTCAACCTTAGCCACAAATGGGTCCTGATGATACTCTCTCAAGTGAGCCAACCAAGTGGTAATGATATCCACTGTTGATCTCAATCAATGGGTTGGATGTGAGAGCCCAATTTCATTGATGTTAAAGTGATACGTGATGTGTGGGGTTATTTTTAAAATAAAATAAAACTATGCATCAGAGAGCACTCATGATATTTCTCTACATGCCTAAAAAGAATGTTTGATTTCAAAAAATGCATCTCTAATTGATCTTAATGAATTTAATGCAATTTCTATTTTATGATGTTGAAAGCACGAGGATACGGAAGCAAAAAGGAAACACCAAGTGCGATGCAAGCGAAGCCAAAGATAACGCTAAATCCTATGAATTGAAAATGCATGAAAGGAGAGAAACATAAATGAATCAAAACCAGATAGAAAGCAAATATGGAGTACAACCCTTTTTATTAATTTTCTTTAAATCTCGGTTACAACACGTCTCCTCCCTTTTCAGGGGCTAGGAGCGTTAAATAAGGTTTCGTTACACCATGGGTGGTATGCCTTCTTCCGCGTGCCCACATGTAAAATGGGTAGACCAAACATTGTCACCGCTTGCATGAAAGGGTCTTTGATTCTTTGCTGCTCCTCCGGTGTCGAGATCCTGCATTCAAGGAAACAGAAAACAATCAGTAGCACCTGCGGATGAAATGAAACATGCGATCCCCAAAGCCTAAGATTAGTGCATGCATAAAATAAATAAAATGATAACTAAAACATATCAAAATGAGCTAAAAACTTGACAGAGGCATGAGAACATCACCGGGAAGGCACTGCAAAAAGAACAGTCGGAAAATTCACCACGGATTTCTAATCGCTCCGGGGTGGGACGATTAGACCTGCAACAAAATGTCAAAAAGCACTGTCCCAAATGTCCCATCCGGGAGGCTCCAAATCACCTACAAAGTTGGGGGTTAGGTAAAATGGGGTATTTTGGAAAGACCCAGAAGGTCAGATTTTTCCAATTCGGCCTCTATCACCGGGAATTTGATGATGCTACCTGCATGTTAGCGAAAGCGAGAAATAACAAAAACATGATCAAAACTACTCAGAATTACATGAAATTTGAATGCAAGCCTATCTAAGAAACCTAGAATAAAATGCAAAAAGAACAAAACTAAAATCTACTACATATTTCTAATCACTCCGGGGTGGGGCGATTAGGACTGCAGCAGTGCGGGGGCACCCGAGGGCAGGACGCCCGCCGTTTGGGCCCCAATTTCGGCACCAATCCACTTGGGATGGGTCCAAAACCTCTTGTGGGGTGTTGTCAGAAAATTTGGGTGGGATACTATGGCCAAATGTTGGGTTTGGGGTCCGGATTGTGCTTCCAATAACCACCCAATGACCTCCCTTCCAAAAGAGAGATCAAGGATGTGAAAGGCACAATCAAAAGTGAGTATGCAAAATGGCAGCACTTCATTGCTCAAAATGCTCCTTCTCTATCTATCTTTGGGGTGAGAAGACTCACCATTTTATAGACCTGATGGTCTCTGTGTATGAGCATGCAGAGGCGCCACTTGGCAATCATGCCTTTCCAGGGGGGAAGAAGATTCCTCCCTGATTAAGGGCTCCATGACTGCCTCTGTAACTGCCTCTAGTGCTCCAAAATGCTCACTCGCACTCCCATGCAATGAAGGAGGAGTTAAGTGGTGGATCTGGGCTGCCATTTGTCGATATTTGACCTTTTTCCAATCAAACCTGCTATTCGCCCCACCCTGGAGCGAATACTGCTAATCGTCCCTGGGTGGAATGAATACCAGTTTGTAATCGTCCCTGGGTGGAACGAATAAGGAGCAGAGTGCCTGAGAGGTGCCAAATCGATCTCTGACCTTCAAAAACTATTGTGAGAGTGGTTAGGACCATTGTTTAACCTCTGAGGGCTGCCTCAGGGCTATGTGTGTCAATGCGATCAGCGTTTGTAGCCACATAATCGGATTGGTGTTATTTTGGTGTCTACAGATGCCCCTTTTTGGGATGCGCTATGCGTGGCATAGTGTTGAGCAAAAATAGATAACCAAAGCACTAATGATTAGGGTTTCTCAGTAACCTAACCAAATTTTGATGCCCCAAGTATGGAAAGGGCATGCATTCTTGAATCCTTGCTTCTGACGAGCTAAGGAACTCAATTCAAGTGTTAACCTTTTTCGGTGAGGTGTTACTTGATCTTGGACATTGATCAGTCATGAATAGGCAAAGGGCACAACCTTTTGTCTATGGGAACCTTGAGTTCATGATTCATGAATGCCAAGTGTTTGATCAGCTTGTGATTATTGCTTGTTTGCTGCCCCAAGCAGGGGCATGATTGTCTTTGTCAATGATTCTTTGAATGCATGCCATTTCCTTAATTGGGTGTGTATTTGTTGATTGGTGACTAAGTGTGACTACCCCCTCAAGCGACGAATCGATGAGGGAATGACCGACATGAGAAAAGTGACGAGTCACTTGACCCAAGATGACTTGTGTAAGGGTGCCTTTCAGTTGTTTATCTTTGAATGTGTGTGCAGTTTCCCAACATTTTGACCTATTTTTGGTGGGTGTTAACCCTTTTGGTGACGTCGTTTGGGGTTGAAATTCTCGACAATCCGTCCTCCCGTGGAGTGGTCCAGCTATGGTAGCCTTCTTAGGGAGTAGGATAGTGAGGATTTGTGACCCCAACGTCTATTTTGCATGCCAAGAAGTAGAGGCGCAAAGGTGCCTTGTTCGGCAATGTTATTGCTATTTTTGGGTGGGTTTGGACCCTTTTTGGGACGTCATTTGGGGATGAAATTCTCGGAAATCCGTCCTCCCGTGGAGTGGTCCAGCTATGGTAGCCTTCTTAGGGAGTAGGATAGTGAGGATTTGTGACCCCGATGTCTATTTTGCATGCCTGAAATGTCAAGTGCAAAAGCACTCTTATTGGATAATTTTATTGCTTGTTTTTGTGCATTTTGGTGCATTTTTTTGCTATTTTTGAAATTTTTGCTCTGTAATCGTCCCTGGGTGGGATGAATACTAGTTTTGTAATCATCCCAGGGTGGGACGAGTGCTAACTAGAGTGCTCATCCCAGGGTGGAATGATTACAGGCCTAAAAGCCTATTTAAGGGCCAAAACTAGGGTTTGGGCTCATTTGCATTCGATTTTTATGGCGATTTGGAGCTCTAAGGAGGAGGAGGTCGAGTCTACGAAGCGAAGCGCTATCAAATTTTTCCCGACGCCATGAGTTCATGAACCGGATCGAGCGGCGGAGCCGAAGCGATACCGGTAAGTGCTCCTTCTCGTTTAGTTAGCTTGTGTTTTATTTTACAGTTTTAAAATCGTAATTTATTTTGAATTTGTTTTTCCGTTTAAACTAAGGTAAAACCCGAGGCTAAAAAGAAATGTTTTTTATTTTTTGTTTTGTATTTTTGTTAAGGTTATAAGAAACCCTAGGTTTAAATGCGATGTTTTTATTGTTTTAAAACTAAAACCCTAGGTTAAACTGAGAGCAAAACCCTAGCTTTAGAAAAATTGTTTTTTATTTTGATTTTTGTATTTTCATTTTTATTTATCAGTTTAAACGTAGAGTTAAAAACCCTAGGTACTGACAAACTATTGTTATTTTTATTTTTATTTTTTTAATTAAGAGTAAAAATAGAAAAAATTTACTAAGTAGTAAAACTGAAATTTTTTTTTTTTTTTTGTTTTTATTTATCAGTTTAAACGTAGAGTTAAAAACCCTAGGTACTGACAAACTATGTTTTGAATTTTTTGTTTTTATTTATCAGTTTAAACGTAGAGTTAAAAACCCTAGGTATTGACAAACTATTTTTTTTTTTTTTTTTTATTTATCAGTTTAAACGTAGAGTTAAAAAACCCTAGGTACTGACAAACTATTTTTTTTTGAATTTTTTGTTTGTTTTGAACTATTTTTAGCTGTACATTTGTTAGGTGTGATTGTACAGTTTATTGAACTATTTTTTTGTATGTTTATGCATTGTTGTACAGTTTGGTTGTTTTTTTTATCATGTTTTTTTTTAATGTTTTGTTATTTTTGTTTTGCAGGTGGTGAAGAGTTGGTACCATCAGTCGATGGTGTTCTCTGATGCTCGGGGGGCATTGAATTTGGTGGATTGGGAGTGGCTTGACGCCCTTGGGCTCAAGCATGTGATGCGACTAGAGCCTGTGGTGGGGGATCGGGCATACCTGACCACGTTGATCAACCTATGGGAACCCCACACCAATACCTTCCATCTCCCAATAGGGGAGATGATAGTGACTCTCGAGGACGTCTATCAGATTCTATGGATTTTGATAGATGGGCTTCCTATCAAGATGACGCCACGTGATCAGTGGATGACAGTGTTGACACGATGCTTCGGTCATGGGGAGGAGTTGGGTGTGGACAGCCCGATGGAGAGGGTAGAGGGCGACTGCCAGATTGGTGGCATTTTGGTATGGTGGTGGCTAGAGAGGGGCGTGTTGGGAGTGAGGCACGCATTACTGATGAGCCTCATCTCCAACATGTTGTTGCTCGACTCTTCGAGTGTGAGGTTCCCATGGAACCTACTGGAGGTGGTCTTCAGGTTGGTGGAGTGTCCGACGAAGGCACCCCTGATTATGAGGTGGGGGTAGACACTACTGGCATAGCTCTATGATGAGTTGTATGAGGTCCACTACCGAAGGTGGAAGGGTATTGGATGCAGTTACCTATTGCAGTGTTGGGCTTGGTAGCACATAGCTGTGGAGAGGTCGGTGGGGTTGTCATGGATGACTCGAGCGGAGATGGTTGACAGAGAAATAGGGTATGCGACACTGTGGCATAGGTCGAAGGAGCGGGGGCATAGTCGGTGATGGGCAGGTGCCATGGGGCACTACGCTGATGCCTTCTCATGGCTTGCTCTTGGGGAGGTAGTCTGGCGGCCATACCTAGATTGTCCAACTTGGCCTGAGGCTGGGGAGTGGCTCTGGAAGGTTTGTAGGGGAGGTGGCTGATCGGGCGGCATGGGATCGAGCAGGAGTTCTTCCCATACGGTCGAGTGATGCGATAGTTTGGGGTGTGCCAGGGATTTCTTGGGGAGCCCTTGATCTATCAATGTCAAGGTGATGAGAGGACACTAGACTGGCCAGTCATTGAGCCATTGGGTGAGGATTTGGATACAATGATTGACATCCCGGATGTGGATGATGTCAGGGTTACTACTGAGTATGAGTAGTGGTGGACGTTGCAGTGGTGGTGAGGCGAGAGGTGGTAGCAGCAGGGGGAGGGTGCAGAGGCACCAGGAGAGGGTTGGGGGGCTCCGCTGGATGATGCGGACATGGTGGAGGTTGATGAGGTGGGTGAGGATTTTGGGGTTCCAGAGCAGCCAGAGATGCAGGACGTCCCGGATCAGTGGGAGCCGGAGTAGCCCGTAGTCCTAGATATGCCTATGGACCAGGCTGTCCTAGAGGGCATGGATGTGAGGGATCGCGTTGAGATAGCATGATTGGAGGGGCTGCTCTGGAGATGGGATGAGGAGCTCGGGGATGCATTACGAGAGAGGGATCTCCTACGGACGCAGTTAGTTGAGAGGGAGAATGCATTTGCTATGTACCACCAATGGGATGGGGATACAGATGTTGCACGAGAGATGGATCTCCTACGGACTTAGTTGGTGTAGCACGATGATGTAGTGGCTATGTTTCATCGATGGGAGATGGACTTGATTCGGCATCGGATTGATTTGGAGGCAGAGATTATCTGCCTTGATGGGTGGATCCCTAAGTTCCTTGGAGGTGGATCTTCGCATCGCATGAGAGAGAGTGATACTAAGCAGTCAGCATCCTCTCGTCGTAGGTGATTGGATGAGGGAGGCACTAGTAGGCATGATGCGAGGGCTAGCAGTAGCCGCCCTAAGAGGTCCCATAGGACCCACACCATAGGGGGTAGTTCTCGTCGCACCGATCCTACGTGATCATGGTGGCCGATGCCCTAGGCTTGGGGGTTTTTGAGCTTTTGCCTTTTTGCGAGGTCAGAGGACCGGTTTATTGTAGCTTATGGGCATTTTTGATGGTATATATATACATATGACTTTCTTTTGTTTATGCACGTGTTGTGATTTGATTTTATGCATAGTGACTGATGTTTGATGGATGCATGTTAATTTATATTATGTATGGATATGTTGTGATGAATGCTAATGTTTCTAATTTATATGATATGCAAATGGAATGGATGAATTGAATTTATGATTTTTGGTGGTGGCACCATAGATTGTTTAGAACTTATGGCTTTTTGTCCTAGGCGATTGCTGTGGTAAATGACTTTTCATGTATACATGTTGTTTTTTGTATTTTTTGATGGTGATGGCAGGATGAAAGATATCACAATTGGTTTAGAATGTAGTTAAGGTTTTCTGAGACTCAGATGTTTTAACTAACTAGCCAAGACTATACTTTTATCTTACAAGACTTTTGAACAAGGTATGAATCTAACTTGTCTTTGACCAAGTTATTTCACATCCTTGTGTGTGCAATTGAGCTTGTTTATGTGGTATTTGTCAGGATACCACTAGTGCTAGATAGGCTATCAACCAAACCTGTATTGAGGATCACCTAATTAGCTCCACTAACTCCTTTGTTGTATTTAGTCAGATTAATCTATGGTGCTATCTAGGATACCATAAGCTAGCTCATCCACATGCAAACATTGATCTGCACACAAGTTAATGTGATAGATATATCGTCATGCGAGAGGTTTGCCACCAGTGACCGATAGGCTATCCACCAAACCGGTATTGAGGTGCACCTCATGACCTTCTGAATGCTGAGAGTTCCAGGGATTCAAGTTTGACTCCCTTCTTTTCTTCAATTGTATTGGGATACTTGCTCTTTTGTAGTGATAAAAATCACTATTTATTTTTGTTTTTTTTTTTTTGAGCAAGGGATTTGAATATTGAGTGATGAGAATCACTATTGTATGTGCCTTTTGATGTATGCACTTTGGTTGTGATGTCAAATTTAGGAGTTTTGACTTTTGCAAAAAAAATTTTTTGATGTTTGCAACTTTTTTGAGAACTTGGGATTCTTGGGGAATTGGGTAGGGAAGATGCTTGTCCTTTTGCCAACTCTCAGCATTCTTGGGGTCATTCGCACAGGGGGATGAGCAAGATAACCTTTTCACTAGATGGTATCCTAGATTGCTTTGCAGGTTTCATCTTTCGTTCACACAACTTGGGAATTTTTATGTGTTTTAACTTGTGGTGGGATGCTACGTAACAAGGTGTGATCCAAGTAGAACTCTACTTTTGTAAAATCTGTCTAACTTTGTACAGTATTTGGTTAGAAAGCTAACGACAGCTTGAATGACGAAAACTCTAGATACATTAGAAGACAACTGACTATGATATGGTAAAAATATGTGAATGGCATTTATTTTTGATGGACTGTTTATAGAGTGAAGAAATGTGGAAAATGATGGATTTGCCAAGTAATTACAGTCTATGGTGCATTTGACTTGTATGATCAATAAATATGCAATGTATGGTTGTGATGCCTATGCAGCTTATATTTTTGTGTTTTTGATTGATTGATTTTTGTGAGTATGAAAATGAGATGCAAAAGAGTTCTTTATTGTTGTGATGATTTTGAGTATGCATGGAAATGAGATGCAAATTTTTGTTATTTTGGATGATTTTATTGTTTTTGAATTTTCTTATTTTTGAATTTTCTTATTTTTGACCAAGCGATTGTGGGAACCCTTGGAGCTTTTGGTTTAACCAAAGGGATGATGGGTACCTTTGGGGCGTTTGGTTTGACCAAAGGGTTTGTGGGCACCTTTGGGGAATTTTTGGGTGACCAAGCGATTGTGAGAATCCTTGGAGCTTTTGGTTTGACCAAAGGGATTATGGGTACCTTTGGGGCATTTTTTGGGGGTTTGACCAAGCGATTGTGGGAATCCTTGGAGCTTTTGGTTTGACCAAAGGGATTATGGGTACCTTTGGGGTGTTTAGGGATTGACCAAGCGATTATGGGAATCCTTGGAGCTTTTTGGTTTGACCAAAGGGGTTATGGGCACCTTTGGGGCATTTTGGGATTGACCAAGCGATAATGGGAATCCTTGGAGCTTTTGGTTTGGGCTATGGCTCTTTTAAATATGGAATGGCCTCAAATGACTGATGTTCAAGGGTTCTAGTTCCTTGATTCCATCAAGAGAGGCTAGCCGGTATGTTCTAGGTCCTATTTTATTATTAATTACATAGGGACCTAACCAATTTTCCGTGAACTTGTCCCTTAGATGGGGCGGCAAGTTAGAGTTCTGTTGGTTCTCTTTTAAGACCAAGTCACCAACCTGAAAGTCCCTCAGGTGAACCTTCATGTTGTATGCTTTCTTAAGTCACTCTTGATAGATATGCAAATGCTCGAGAGCATTGACGCGTCATTCGTCGAGCAATGTAAGTTGGTCTAACTAGGCCTACCGTGCAGTGTCATCATCGATGAACTCTTGCATTGATATGCATAGGGAAGGTATTTCCAACTCTAGAGGCATGACTGCCTCGGAGCCATACACCAACGAAAATGGAGTTGCCCCAGTGGGCGTCCGAATGCTAGTGCGATAAGCCCATAGAGCAAGTGGGATTTGAATGTGCCAATCCTTATGACTATCTACGACTATCTTTTTGAGGATGGTGACTAGCATTTTGTTTGACGCCTCTGCTTGCCCATTTGCCTATGGATAATAGGGTGTCAAAAAACTATGCTGAATTTTGTACTTTGTGGTCAAAGCATGCACGTCTTTGTTCTTGAATGACGTCCCATTATCCGAGATTATCTTGGATGGAATACCAAAATGACATATGATGTTATGTAAAATAAACTCCATAATGCGGGGTCCAGTCGTAGAGGTAAGCGGAATTGCTTCCACCCACTTGGTGAAGTACTCTGTAGCCGTTATGATGAACGTGTGATGACCTGATGACATCGAGGAGATCTTTCCAATTAGATCTAAGCCCCACTATGAGAATGGCCAAGCCGATTGGATCGGCTGTAAGGCCTGAGAAGGTACGTGTGTCAAATTAGCATGGTGTTGACACTTCATGCACTTCTTTACATATGCGCAACAATCTCGCTCTAAAGATGGCCAATAATAGCCCATGCAAAGAATGCGCTTTGCGATGGCCATACCGTTGAAGTGGCCACCGCATGTACCATCGTGCAGCTTGGGTGATCACCCAAGTGGACTCTTGCTGGTCCAAGCAATGAAGGAGGATTCCTTCATAGTTACGATGGTACAAAATGTCTCCTAGCAAGACATGTTTAGCCACTTTCTTCTTGAATGATCATTTTTCTGGCATGCATCAATCCAAGTGGGAGGTTACCTAGCTTGAGGTAATCTCGTATGGGTGTATACCAATCTTGCTGATCGAAAACCTCGATGGTATGAATAGCCAATCCCTCTTGAAGTTCATCCCTAGCAAAAGCTGAGCGGGAAAGAACTTGTAAGAATAGCGTTGTGTTGCTATTAAGGGGAGTAGGGGAGAATAAGGACCCCAGTTGGCATGATTCAGACAATCATGGATTCGAGAGAACTTGTCTGGGGATGGTTCAATCTGGATCAGGTGGATTCCTGGCGTTAAGTCAGAGCTTGCACGCTCCATCATGGATTGTGATAGTGTTTTGACTTGAATGGTTGTCATATCACTAAAAATGTCTTGCGGGATTAGTGACCCCAAGGAGGCCATAGTGTCTACAAAATGATTCGATGACCGAGGGAGTGCCTCGATGTCATACCATTCAAGATTTGCCAAGAATTTGTCCACAAGGGCTTTGTAGGCCTACAAAACTGGGCATTTACATTGGAATACCCCTTTGACTTGGTTGACAATTAACAGTGAATCACCAAAGATGTTCAATCATTTGATGTTCATGGTGATTGTTTGTCTGAAGACCTATGAGCAAGGCTTCGTATTCGACATTGTTGTTGGTGCATAGGAAATCTAATTTAAATGATAGAGGCATTGGAGCCCCTTGCGGTGTGAAGAATACAATTCCCATGCCACCCCCTTGCTCACATTTAGAACCATCAAAAAATAGGGTTATGTCGGCCTGTGACTCAGGCTCATCAAAATCTGGCGATTCTGAGACATGGAAGACCCCATCATCGGGTAGCTCTATGGTCAGAGGCTGATCGTCTTCGAGAGGAGCCTCTGCTAGTTGATCGGCGATGACTTGACCTTTGATGGATTTTTGTCCAATGAACTCGATGTCAAACTCCGTCAACAACATGATCCATTTCACCGTGCGGCTACTATGATAAGTATGACTCATCATGTACCGCAATGGATTCTCCTTAGACACAACATACGTCATGTTGCTCAGCATGTAATGGCATAGCTTTTTGGTAGCAAACACCACTGCCAAGCAGAGCTTCTCAACGTATGCATAGTTAAGTTCATAACTGACCAGGGTGCGGCTAAGATAGTAAGTAGCCTATTCTTTGTGTAGTTCATTTTTTGGGCTAGCATGGCACCCAGTGCCACCTCGGTAGCTGAGATGTATAAGTAGAATGACACTCCTGGTCTAGGTGGTGCCAATACTAGCGATGAAAGCCAAGTATTGTTTAATATCTTTGAAGGTTGACTAGCACTCGTCATCCCAGTGAAATGCTACCCCCTTGTGCAATAATTTATTCATGGGTCGGCACTTGTCGGATAGCTCGCGCTATGAAGCGCTTGATTGACGTGACCTTTCCCTACGAGGCTTTGAGCTGCTTGATGGTAGTTGGGGGAAGCATTTCAAGGATTGCCTTGACTTTGTTTGGGTCCACCTCGATGCCTCACTTTGAGACTATGAAACCCAAGAGTTTTCCAGATGTGATGCCAAATACGCACTTCTTGGGGTTTAGTCTAACTTTGTGTTCGATGAGGCGATCGAGGATCTTGCTTAAGTCATCGAGATGATCTGGGCGCAAAAGAGATTTGGCCAACAAATCATCCATATAATCTTCCAAAGTTTTATGCATGTGATCATGGAAGATGTATGTCATAGCACGTTGGTAGGTGGCACCAGCATTTTTAAGGCCAAAGGGCATGACCTTATAACAAAATGTCCCCCAAGGCATTGTGAATGCCATTTTTAGTTGGTCCTCAGGATTGATACGAATCTGGTTGTATCCCGAGAAACCATCCATGAGGGAAAGCATTTCGTGGCCCGCTATAGCGTCTACCAATGCATCGATGCTAGGCAAGGGGAAATCATCCTTAGGACTCACTTTGTTTAGATCTCAAAAATTAGTGCATATGCGAATCCTCCCATCAGGATTTTTGATGGGCACCATGTTGGACAACCATGGTGGGTAATCCACGTAGATGACAAACTATGCATCCAACAACTTTTGCAATTCATCTTTGACCATCAAAGCTATTGTTGGGTGCATCTTGCATAGTTTTTTCTTAATTGGCTTGACTGTCGGATCAAGCGTTAGATTATGCATGACTAGCTATGGATCTAGCCCCGACATGTCTTTGTAGGACCATGCAAAAACCTCCTTTTCTTTGAGAAGGGCAATGTAGTCGACTTCGGGGGATAGGCCCCCCTACTTGATTATCTATGGATTCATTGGATCAGAGCCGATGTCTACGTCAGTCATCTCCTCGATTGACATGTGGGACCCATCCTCCAACTGGTGTGGAGTTGGGATCAAGTGGATATCATTCACTGAATTTAGATCTACGTTAGGAACTTTGGGTTCCTCTTCAGCATGGAAGATATCTTGAGTTGGTCCTGGGGTGAAATGAAGCATCTCACCGCAAGGCCAGTACTCTGATGGGGATGGTGGTGAATTGACGTGATCCCAGTCTATAGCATCTATGTCTAGATATAATGACTTTGCTGGATCGGCTGGATTGTGGATGGGGGTGGTTAAGTCAATGGAGATCATGTTGATGAAATGATTTTGGTCTCCATTACCGTGGGTGTGGTGACTCGGACATCCTGGATGATTTTTGTGCTCTGGATCGGGCTCTGGAGGTATTGGCATGAATGGATCGGCCCTATGTGCGGAGAGGAGGATAGGGTCTGCCCTCGGCACTGATATCGCTATAGGGTCTCTGGGTGGAAGGTGCTCTCTGTATGCCCAAAGTGGCGGATGCAGCACTTGGTCCAATTGTGCTGGGTTTAGGTGCCACCTATGCCTTGGCCCTATGTTTAGTTGTTCGAACATGTCATCAATGTCCATGGGGTATTGTTGTTGTCACATATGATTGAGATAGGCCATCTCAGTTTCATCTTCATAATCACTGTCAGAGATCCAAAGGCCTTCGTTGGTTCCAACAACTATTTGCGATATTTGAGGCTCGTCCTGCTCGAGCAAATTGATATGGTCCCATCGGGGTTGTTTCGCTCTCTGTGGGGGGACCTAATTTTCTTGAGGTGGCACTTGCTCGATCGGAGCATCCAAAGGGAACATTGCCAAGAGGCTTTCTTGATAGTCATCCATGGGGGTCACTTGTGAGTGATTGCTATCCGATTCGAAAGGGTCCCATGGTGCTACCTCATACTCTGACTCGTCTTTCGAAGATCCTTCCTGACCTTGTCTATTTCCCCTTTGTAGGTGAGTTCTCAAACTTTCTCCTTTCTCGGTTAAAGGGAAGGGGTTGTTGGGGTCAACAAGGTTGGTCGTCAACAATGGGAGGTAATCCCCCAATGTATATGTTGTGTTGGGGTTGGCATATGGATCTAATGCCAACCCATCCTTGTTGCCTATCCCTAGGCCTTGCATGTTCTCTACCAAGATGTCCAAGGGCAGGGGGTGGTTGAACCCTACTCCTAATTTGTCGTATGGCATCTGATATCTTGGTTGGCAAAGAACGTGCACTCCTTGCTCATATCTGCCCAACCCATATCCATGCCAATTGCATTGGCCAAGATATCTTAAAGCGAATTCTAGGTTGGACAAATAGTTGACGTCCTCAGTGAAAGGCTCTTCATCTTCGTCTTCTTGCATGTAAGGTTCAATGCCATTATCAAGGCCCCCATATACAAAGTTTGTCTGGTTTGGTGGGTAGCCTAGAGGAACAATAGTGCCTATGGGGAGGCGAGGTCTCCCCATGTCCCGCATGGACTCAAGTGCGGGTGTTGCTACAATGTTTCCACACCAGATACTCCCCTAGGCCCGTATTGGCCATCTCAATGATGATTGTTGGCGGTTGAGGGGGAGGGAATGGGAGTTCTTCCTGAGTCCACTCCATGTTAGGTGAACTAGGCATCTCGACTTCCATTCGGCTAGGCATCTCTTCGGTAGAGATGGTTGAGACTGATGGCGGTGCCTCTTCCAGGGGTTTCTTCCCATTGTCCTTCGATGTGGCCACCGTAGGTGGCATCGTTGGTGAAGGACTAGATGACGAAGATGGACCCGATTGGGGATTTGATGGACTTAACAATGGGGATGTATGCGGAATCAGACCCTATTTAGATGGATTCAACTAAAAATCCAAATGTGTTGATGGAAGGGTCGATTGCGGCATCAACTACATCGTATTGCAATATTTGAAGGGTTCTAAGTCCATCGAGACTACATGCACCTGCCCTTCAAATGTATACTTTAAGCATTGGTGGGCTATCGAAGGGACACACTTCATGTCCCTGATCCATGGTCGGCCTAGCAAAATGTTATAAGCCATCTCACCCTCCAAGATGTGGCACAATGTAGGAATAGTCTTTTGTCCCACTTGGATGGGTAGGACAATTGTGCCAACTATCGAGCATATCGCATCATTGAATGCTCGCAGAGTGTAGGTGGAGGCCACGATGTGAGATGTTGGCAACTTCAGATGTTTCAATGCCACTATTGTAATGATATTACTGGATGAGCCAGTGTCCACCAACACCCTCTTATATGGAATCTCGTTGACCCACGCAATGACGTGCAGGGGTGGATCCACCATGTCACCAGTCACTGACTTCAATTCATCCTCTCTAAAGGTGATAACTGGCTCGGTGCATCGTTTGACATGTCCTACAAAGTTGTTGAAAGAGTTTGCTTCATGGGGCTGCAACTCGATGGCTTTAAGGATCTCCATTAGAGCTTCTCGATGGGGCGATGATTGTTGTATGAGCTCGTAAATGGAGAGCCTAGCCGATGTGGTCCTCAAACTCTGGGTGAGTTTGGTCTAAATTATGGCCACTGGTCTAGGCGGAGGAGGTTGCGTAGGGTGTTGTTGTGGTTGTGACATTGTTGGCACCTCTCCTGTAGCTATCGTGGGGCAGCTATGCTCGGGTACCTTTTGTTTTGAGTCACTATACTGATCATCCCTACATACCCCTGCATGGGGTAGTTCTGTGTCACCTCATTGACTTGTAGGGTCTTTGCCTATGCATCATGGGCAGGCAGGGGGTCTTTGAAGACCTCCATCTATTGGTTGTTTGGTGCTACTAGATTATCTACCACTAGCATCTTGTTGTCGATTAGGTCTTGCACGAAGCTTTTAAACTTCCAACATGCATAGAGGTCATGTCCCTTCTGTCGATGAAACTTATAGTACAAGTCTTCCCTATAACCTTTGGGTTTTGGTGCGTTGGGGTCTACAGGTCGACTCTCTAGAAAGTTCATCAAGTTTTCCACTAACAAGCGGTCAAACAAGGAGTCTTTAGACTCTGTAAAGGGTGTAAATTGTCGCCTAGGGTGATGCTGCTGATTTTGATCTTGTCGATGGTTTTCCCTTTCATAACTGTCAAGAGGGACCACCTGATAGTTAGCCTTTTGGGGTTATGTTGCTTGTGTAGGCTTAGGTATGTTTATAGCAACCTGATTGACCACAACGGGTTTTGGTTGCGTGGTCCCTGTCTTGGCATTCTTAGACCACTCTTTCTTCTTTGGCTTGGCAATCTCGCCATCCTGAATCTTGATCTCCTCAATGATTCTGGCTTGCGCCAGAGCTTCCTCTAAAGTGGCATATTGTTGTAGCTACAATAGCATGGAGATCGATCTCAAACAACTCTTTGAGAACATTTGGGTAAGGTCGGCCATAGGAGGGAGGTAGGGCAGCTTTGAAAGCAACGTCCTCCATCGATTTCCATAGGCTACCATGGTTTCTTCCTCATACTTCCTGAGGCTGGCTAGGTCGCTTAGTGACACCTTCTTCTTGGTGTTGAAGGTGAAGCATTCGAGGAATGCGTCCACTAGCTGATCCAAGTTACTGATGCTATGTTTTGGCAATTGAGTGAACCAATCCGAGGCAGGGCCTACGAACGTGGTTATAAATGTTCTTAACAACAAAGCATCATTGTCCTGAATGCCAAAGCATTGGCTCAAGAATCTAGTCACGTGCTCTTGGGCATCCTCCTCACCTCTAAATATTGCCAACTGGGGTAGCTTAAAGTGTTCAGGGTATGGGGGTGCTGGCATTGACGGATGCACTGGGTGACTATGGAGTTGGCATAAAGTGGGCTTTTGGGGCCCAAAAGTCTTGGTCTCCATAGACTCTAAGCACTCTAGCAATGCTTTATATGCATCGAAAGATTTGATCTCTTCCTCCTTGGTTAGTTCCCATTGTGGGTTGTGGGAAACTTGAGGCCTATGGAGGGGTGGCTGGATAGCACCCCCTCTGCCTTGGTAGGGCATTTCAGCCCACTCTTCTTCTTGCTCATACTCCTCATAGGCTTCTTGAGGAGTTTCTGGGTGAGACCTATAAACATGGGTGGGTCCCCGTGGAGGGTGCCCATCGTTGTTCCTGGGAGTGGCCTCCCTCTCAGGTCTAGGAGGTCTCGGAGGCAACACTTGGTAAGGTCATGGGGACCTATCTCGCACCAAGGGGTTGCGCCTCTCATATAGTTCTGCTCTTTGGGTGCGAGGGGTTGGAACCCTCTCAGGCATAGTGTTATGGAGTAGCTCATCTGTTTGGCACCGAATGCGCTCTTTGCTAAGGCGATACAGGTGCTCCAACTATTGTTGGTCTTGCTCAAGCTACGTGATTTGCGCTTGGCGGGTGGCATGTTTGGAAAATTCCAAGTCAATTTGTTCTATCGTCTTAGGTCTAGGGGGCCTAGATGCCTCTCCTACGTATTTATCTCGGTCGTGATGATCCGAGATCTCTATAGGTCACTTTCCTCTATCGAGGTTGGTGGCATTCACCCGAGGTTCTGGCCTCAGTAGGTGATTCTGATAGATAGCAGGTGCGGAGGTGCATTGCTCCCATGTTGTGTATTGCTCTTGAGGAATGTAATGGTCTTCCTCATGCTCCCTTTCGTATATGTGAAAGGGGTGAGCAGAGTTGGCTCACCCTGTCTGAAGAGCCTTGTGCTCTGGATTTGGCTTGTTATTCCTAATAGTGATGAGGGGTAGAGGAGGGATGACATAATCATGTGGCCTCTCCTTATGGACCCTATGTTGTTCTAGCACTTCATTGCATGGTGGCCACTCATACCGAGCATCTAAGGGAGCCTTCCCATTTATATTGAGTGCCACGTGTAGGGACTCCTCCTGAAAGGGTCTTTGTTGAATGGGAGTGCCCCTCGAAGGGGTGCCTCTATAGTCCCATTCTAAAATGGCATGATGTGGACTATCTTGTGGGTCGGGCCACCAAGGTGGTATGAGCAAGTCCTTGGGGCTATAGCGGAGGTGACTTGTGCCCCCTTGTACACTCTCCGTAGCTCCTGCCCATGATTGGGCTTGGCTACGGGTGTACACCATGGTGGTGTCTTTCTACAATCTACGTAGGTTTTTATCTTTTTTTATGATTTTTTTTTCTACACTAAACAAATAAGAGCCACACAATCAAAGAAGTGATTATCTCATTTATAGATTAAAGGTGTGCCCTAAATCTGGTTTAGTGTGTTTTGATTTTTGTTTTGAAAGCTTTGTAAAGAATGTGTTGTTGTATATGCAATATGATGTCTCTTATGTCTCCCAAAATGGTCGCCCCTTCGATATACCACTGCTAGGCCATTATACCAAACCTCTCAATATACCCGCCCTTACGTGAGGGAAACTATTGGTACGCGAGAGCAGAATGGTACGTGGAACATAGGCGGTATGAAAGGGGGATCACCCTATTTTTGACACCTACCATAGAAGACTTATCCTCATGCACTGGGAATCACCCCAGCTACACTCGGTCAGCTTTCATCAGGATTTACGTCTAGCAATAGTAGCGATCGGGGTTATGGATGCAAAAATTCAAGCCAAGGTGGTGATGAAATCCACCGTTGGTCTTGATCAAGGGTTGGGGTTTTACGACCAGCTCCTTGTTGTTTAAATTACCATGTGGTGTGTGGGGTTCTTTTTAATTTGCATAAATGAAGAAAACAAGCATTAAAAACTCTCCTATGCAAGCAAATAACTAGAAAATAGAAAACAAAAAGCAAAAAATGATAGAAGGTGTTTAGGACCCCTACCTCTTCTCTGCCCAAATCGGATGCCTCTGAGTTTCTACCCTAAAATTGCATAGAGAGCTATTCATCCCTGGGTGGGATGAATAACAGAACTGTATTCATCATAGGGTGGGATGAATGCCCATTCGTCCCTGGGTAAGATGAATTCCAGCTCTGTACTCGTCACAGACTGGAACGAACAACAGTCCAGCATTTGAAAAATTGGTACCTACAAGCAAAAACAAGCAATTTTTGATCAAAAGTTTGATCTCAAAAATAGAGGATAGGGTCCCACCATGATCGCCACTGAAAGCATGAGGATACGGAAGCAAAAAGGAAACACCAAGTGTGATGCAAGCGAAGCCAAAGATAACGCTAAATCCTATGAATTGAAAATGCATGAAAGGAGAGAAACATAAATGAATCAAAACTAGATAGAAAGCAAATATGGAGTACAACCCTTTTTATTAATTTGCTTTAAATCTCGGTTACAACATGTCTCCTCCCTTTTCAGGGGCTAGGAGCGTTAAATAAGGTTTCGTTACACCATGGGTGGTATGCCTTCTTCCACGTGCCCACATGTAAAATGGGTGGACCAAATGTTGTCACCGCTTGCGTGAAAGGGTCTTTGATTCTTTGCTGCTCCTCCGGTGTCGAGATCCTACGTTCAAGGAAACATAAAACAATCAGTAGCACCTGCGGATGAAATGAAACATGCGATCCCCAAAGCCTAAGATTAGTGCATGCATAAAATAAATAAAATGATAACTAAAAGAGATCTAAATGAGCTAAAAACTTGATAGAGGCATGAGAACATCATCGGGAAGGCACTGCAAAAAGAATAGTCAAAAAATTTGCCACGGATTTCTAATCGCTCCGGGGTGGGACGATTAGACCTACAACAAAATGTCAGAAAGCACTGTCCCAAATGTCCCATCTGGGAGGCTCCAAATCACCTACAAAGTTGGGGGTTAGGTAAAATGGGGTATTTTGGAAAGACCCAGAAGGTCAGATTTTTCCAATTCGGCCTCTATCATCGAGAATTTGATGATGCTACCTGCATGTTAGCGAAAGCGAGAAATAACAAAAACATGATCAAAACTGCTCAGAATTACATGAAATTTGAATGCAAGCCTATCTAAGCAACCTAGAATAAAATGCAAAAATAATAGAACTAAAATCTACTATAGATTTCTAATCACTCCGAGGTGGGGCGATTAGGACTACAATAGTGCGAGGGGCACCTAGGGCAGGACGCCCATCGTTTGGGGCCCGATTTCGGCACCAATCCACTTGGGATGGGTCCAAAACCTCTTGTGGGGTGTTTTTAGAAAATTTGGGTGGGATACTATGGCCAAATGTCGGGTTTGGGGTCCGGATTGCGCTTCCAATAACCACCCAATGACCTCCCTTCCAAAAGAGAGATCAAGGATGTGAAAGGCACAATCAAAAGTGAGTATGCAAAATGGCAGCACTTCATTGCTCAAAATGCTCCTTCTCTATATATCTTTGGGGTGAGAAGACTCACCATTTTATAGACCTGACGGTCTCTATGTATGAGCATGCAGAGGCACCACTTGGCAATCATGCCTTTCCAGGGGGGAGAAGATTCCTCCCTGATTAAGGGCTCCATGACTGCCTCTAGCACTCCAAAATGCTCACTCGCACTCCCATGCAATGAAGGAGGAGTTAAGTGGTGGATCTGGGCTGCCATTTGTCGAGATTTGACCTTTTTCCCATCAAACTTGCTATTCGCCCCACCCTAGAGCGAATACTGCTAATCGTCCCTGGGTGGAATGAATACCAGTTTGTAATCATCCCTGGGTGGAACGAATAAGGAGCAGAGTGCCTGAGAGGTGCCAAATCGATCTCTGACCTTCAAAAACTATTGTGAGAGTGGTTAGGACCACTGTTTAACCTCTGAGGGCTGCCCTGGGGGCTGTGTGTGTCAATGCGATCAGCGTTTGTAGCCACATAATCGGATTGGTGTTGTTTTGGTGTCTACAGATGTAACAACCTCTAGCTAGGCCACATGCAAGCAATATTAAACACACAAAAGTCTAGCACACTGGAGACTAGGGCAAGCCTTGCAAACAAAGGCCCGTTGTTCCTAGCAGTGCCTAGAGGAAAGCTAAAAAAAACTCTAAGAAGCATCAAATGCAATTTTTTTTCATATTTTCTTATTTTTCCTTAATAAAAATGCGATTTAAGTTGTTATTTTTTGAAAAAATTGCAGACAAAGAAAGACAAAAAATCAGAGAATACTACCAACCTCAAATCCTTGTCTAATGATGAAAAGGATATCCTTTAATGTACTTTTTTTGCTAGGCACTGTCGACCAAAGTGGATGATTCTGACCACTAACTGTAGGAGCAACTAAGCTCTATTGGTTGTTATCGACTAGAGCGACCAAACTTGCATATAGAAAATGCAATAAAACATCAGTAAATCAGTAAAAACAAAAACCTAATGGGAATCCCACCATGATCACCATATGTGAAACCCCGATAAGTGTGCACCACACTTATGCTACTGTTCAGCTTGTGATATTATTATATCAAATGAAAGAATTGAAAGCAATAGATAACATAACACGAAAATGATGAAATAAGTAAATATATTTTATTAATAATCTCTTTGGAAAGTCTCGGTTACATATCAATCCCTCTGAGGGATACCCAGTTTCAATACAACAAATTACAAGCAGAAAGAATGGTGCAAAATAATGATGTCTCCTTGCAGAGGGGTGGTAGGCTTCCAAAGGCCTCTTGATATCACACATAAACTTGTATGAGGGCTTACAGATACCTCCTTCTCCTTCTCTCACCTTGGAGGGATCTTACATACTGGATGCCTTGAATCAGTCATGTAGACTTGTAACCTACATGTATAGAAATAATGAAACACTATCAGTAGTACGGGCCACCTCTTTAGAAGAGGCTCTTGTTAGTAGATCTGATAAACTAGATAAATAAGCATGATAATATTAAAATGTAAGCATAAACTAAGCGATAAATGCATAGAAAACTAAAAAATACGATGTAAATACAATTGTGAAATCATATCTATGCTATAACTAATTAATAAAATAAGCAATAATAGATCTAATCTACAACAAAGAAAAATAATGCCTAATGCCCTAAGATATGCCTGTGGGCCACTGTTCAAGACAATGGCCACAAAATGAAACTCTTCTTCTCGTGAACCAGGGGCTATAGCACTATATTCCTTGCTCCAATTGATGTTCAAGGATCACCTATTGTTTTTGGTACACTTATGGGTAATGGAGAATAAATATATTTGAAAGCAGGTGCATAGATGTAGCTCAACTGAACAACACTTCGCTGCTCCTCAAAGGGGGTATGAATTTGCTCTCTAATCGGCCAGGGCTTCACTGCACAAGATTTCAATATTTGTGGATCCCTTGCTTGGGTTGGGAGATTCCATATATAGACTCCTCTCTATTTTAGATATAGGTCTAGATCTTGGCTTCCTAGAGAAGCCAAAATCCAAATCGCATGCAACTGATCATCTTAGGGGCAAAGCATCGATCACAAATTGGAATTGAAGGGGCAGTTAGGAGGAACTCTAGGAGTTCCTCATAAACATATTCCGATAAGTAATACAAGGTGCAATCAGACTACATGATCTAGGCCCATATTCATGGCTAGACTGTGCATGGTGCTAGCCGTTATTCAGAGCAGTGCCTAGGTGTGGCCGTTGTCAGCTTCAGCAGCCATATGTGGCGGTCACTCTGCCTGAGAGTGAATAAGCTTGGATGGGCTATAATTACTCTTTTTGAGTGGTTAGGGCCACTACTAGCTCTTGGAGAGGTCCAATATGATTCATATGGTCTTCAAATGTTTCCATATGGGTAGTCTCCTAAACATGACACATTTTAGGTGTCTATAGAAGTATTGAGATGAAGACACTTGCTAGAACCCTACTGTACCAACCTTGAACTACATGAAGACTTATTTTCAATCATTCAAATAAGTATCCTTCTCATCTGAACAGTCTTTGATAAAAAATTATGACACTATTCTCCCCGACAATAGCGCCAAAATGTCAAGTTGTATCTCATACACTTAATTTACCCCATATAGATTATTCCATAATCATTAATCATTTGAATTTATTCCATTTATTTAGTCTCATTTGCAGGAAATGAAAGTTATAGAAAATAAAATTAAGTGAAATAATGCTTAATTAAAAGTGCAATTATGACTTAGTCTAATTCTATGTGTTGTGGATCCACATGCAATCTAATAATGCATTAACTATTAAAATAATTTATAATCCTGTATTATGTAATTTAATTTATATTAAGACTAATTATATTTTCTAACTAATCCTAATCTATTTTAGGAGAAAGAGAGTAAGGGAATGGCTATTTGGAGTGGGCCCTACCTCCTATAGGTTAGTATAATTCTCTTTTCATTTCTACTTTACTTTACTTTAGCAACTAATATTTCATTCTATTAATCTAATACTATTTAATTCATTGTGTAGGAAAGCAAAAAGAAATCTTACAAAGATAAATTAATCATGCAAAAATATAGAATACCATTGTTGGAATCATGGAAGAAAATATTGCTACTTTATTTATGAACTTTAATTCTTCATGCGTACAGACTATGTAGATAGACTTCTTCAAACATCAAGTGATGAACCTTTAGAATAACAACTTGTAAAACTATAGACAATAGACCTTTTCAAAGGTATTTACATGTAATTATATAATGTCACATTGAACATTTTTAATGGAATTCTTCCATGGATTCTGTCATCTCTATCGGTTTAATTATTCGAATACTAACCTTAATAACAATAAGCTAAATTAATACAATCTCCTAACTACCTATTGTGGCTGTTCCACAACGTACTCCAAAATTGGGGATCCACCTTTTTATTTTTGGTATTTGGGTGTTTGCATGTTGGTTTCAAGTGTCTAATGCTCGACTTGTTTTGAATTTACGTTTATCATTAGTTTTTGTCGATGAATTTTTTCTTGTCGATGATATTTTATTGTCAACAACTTTTTCTTGTCGACGATTTTTTATTGTCGACGACTTGGTCTGTCAATGACTCTTTGTCGTAAATTTTACTGTTAGATTTTTCTAATGGTTGCATTTTATGTTTTCTTCATTTGAGGGTTTCAAGTAAACTTTTTGTACATATCAATGTTTAAAATAAAGATGAAGTTCAATCTCACGACGGACATGTATATGTATAAGAAGTATTTACTCAATATATATATATATATATATATATATATATATATATATATATATATATATATATATATATATATAAGGGTAATGGAAATAAAACATTTAAATCCTTTTGGGCCTTAGTGTTATTTGTAGCTTGGTTCATTTTGTTGATTTTCTTAAAAGCAACCAATTTATACTTTGGAATAAGTTTTTATTGTTTTATTTATGGATTATGTGCAGGTTATAAAGCGACCAGATCCCTCGACTTTGAATTATTGAAATTAAGGTGTATCGACGCGACTGACATGACTTTGAGACTATATCGAGGACCCCAATGAAGATGTAGATGTAGCTGATAAGAACAACGATTGGGATCATGGAGGTATCTTATACCACACTAATCTGAGCGACGACAACGAATGGAATGTGCACATGAAAATAGACCCTATAGAAGCCCAGTGATAGCATGGGGTCCGCTAGATTATGTGGCAACCCGAACTATTTGGCATGAAATTAGATTGGCACAGATGATGGTATAAACGGATGATGCTACCATATTAGTGGACAGGACTTGACTGACGAGATGTTATGAGCTTGATTTTCAGACGTATGATCGAACCTACCTAGCGAACGAGGTGGACAATGATTGCCACGTGGACATACCACTTACACCAATAAAGAAAGGCCACAACAATTCGGTTGCCAAGCAGGTGATACCGTGATGAGGAAGCCGGGTAGTAGTCAACATCATACACGGTGGCTCATAGTAAGTAGGGTCGATAGTTAAACAACCAGGCAGAGAGACAGGTGTACAACATCATTGTATAGACGATGGACTCAGACTGCATGTGGTGGATGATGTGGATAACAAGACATGGAGAACTCATAGTGAACAGACATCATCTGGACCTACGTGGAGATGCCACGATGGATAGAAACATTTAGTGAATCACAAACAAGGACGACACGACATTCAGTGGCTTTATAGATGGAGGTCGTAGCGACCACATGAAGATGAAAATGTAGTCTTTACTATGGCATATTCGGTTCCACGATGCGTACATTGTCGCAGCGGTAGTTCGAGCGGATGATGAACGACTAACCATTCCAGTTTCTAGGTGTAGCATTCGGAGAATGGAATGTAGAGCTCCTGATAGTGATGGAAGACAGATACTGCATAGATAAATGAGACCTCGAGTTATTGGTGGTGTTCTAAACAGAGACCAGCAACATTTTAGCGACGTCAAGGAAGTCAGAGGCAACAACTATCCCATATATCGATCGATAAATAACACGTCAGGCCTTGTTGAACGTGTGTGCGATAGTAATTATCCCATACATGGACCGAAATGCAATGGTAATCAGAGAGAAGGTGGACGCTGGATTCGATCCCGGGTGCACATAAAATTATATCGTGATGTTGATGTGGAGATGGCCGAAGGATGTCATCGAAGAAAAGGGCAACATTCATGAACGTTTTATCGCAGACGCTGAGTCAATAGATAGCTTCAAGCATTTCAAAAGAGACATAGTCGAATCATTTAGATAAATGTATTGTAACTTTAAATAGTTCTCAAAACTTCACACATCCTAGCTTTTGATGATGTGTTGGCTTTTAAAACAAGGAGTGCACCCATTGGTTTATCTATTAGATGAGTGTATTTTACAAAGGATATGTGAATCTTTCCACATGGTCGAGCAAAGGTCCGTTACAAGTGAGGTATAATGGATATGTCAGAGAGTATCATTCATGACATTATTTTAGTAAAGAAAAATACAAAGTATTGATTGAGTGCAAAGGTGGTTGCATAATGCAAGAAAGCCAAAAAGAATGCATGGGAAAGCATAACGAAAGGCTTTGGGAAATGAAACGAAGGGCCACAAAACGGAGAGTCAAACCAAAAATTTTAAAAGGGGAAGCAAAGGCATGCACAAGGGTTGGAAAATGGTTTTGGAAATGCAAGATTGCAGAGTTTTTTTTCTGGATTTGTTTCTTTTGGAGCTATTTTTCCTTCCATGGCTGAAGCCTTTTGGAGGCCAAATTCTGCTATTGTAAAATGACACATTTTTTTTTAATGCAGGAGTTTTCAGAAATTTGCATCTTGTGGGCAAGAAAGAAGGAGATTCTCTTTGCATGCTATGGATTTAATGTCTATTTTTCTTTTCTTTTTCATATTTCGAGTTTGTAGATGGAGTTAATGCAATTTTGCTTGGTTGCTTCATGTGAATGCTTGAACCTGAAATTTATTTTAAACCCTCGGAACCAGCACTTAGTCTATGGGGATTGTGCTTGTTTTGCAAGTCCAATAGGTTAGGTTGCATGCATGGGTCGAAATAGGATAGCATCATACTGAATGCATTTTATTTTCAGTTTTCTGCATTTTATTTCAACTTTTTCTGTATTTTATTTTCCAGAAGTTTTAACTTTTTTTTAAATTTTCAGGCATTAAAATAAACATTTAAAAAATGTCAAAATCCAAAAATAATTTCACCATTGCGTAGGTTATACTTCATAATTCCAATTCACATTTTAAAATTTCATTTTTGGAGTTGTCTAGTATTTTTAAAAATTCACCGAAGTTGTTGTTTTATTAAAGATTTTAAAAAATCCGAAAAATAAAAAGTTTCCATTTTTGGACCGAATTTCATTTTTTCAGTTTTGTTTTGCACTCATGAGCCTATGATGACATTCCCTTCATGAAAATTTCAATTTCATTGAAGGAGTTATGTTTTATGGCATTTTCACAAATTTCCATTTTGAGCCTAAAATTACTCTCTCTTCATAAAAATTCTAATTTTACGAAAGAGAGGTAATTTGAGTATTACATTGAAGGTCTTTTTCTTCAAAGCACTTAATTGTTCTTCTTGATTTCATTTATGAGGGATAAGTTAAAGTGACATTTAAAGCCCTTTATCCAAGGCCATAAATTATTGCCTCTTTGTGAAAATCCATTTCACCAAAGAGGGATAGTTTATCGATAATATTGAAAGCTATCTTTATCTTCATGAAAAGAAGCCATATTTGGAATTAATAAAGAAGATAAAATCTACCTTAAAAATCTCAAGATAAAAGGAATTAAGGTACTACATCTTGGTCATATGAGGGCCAACTCACATTTGCTTTATTTTGGTTCAATGAACAAACACTAATGTTTCATGGTAAAATAAACCAACATTGCCCCTTGTTTACAGTTACTTGCAATCACTAAGGTGTTCCAAGCAATAAAAATGAATATATTTATTTGAGATTACTAATACACATGCAAAATGCTAAATATAGCAGAGACCTTGGAGAAGTTGTTTGTTTAACTTCTTTGCAAAAGGGGATTTGGAATCCAAATCCTAAGGAAGAGTGTATTTTCACAATTGGGTAAAAAATACCACTCAACAGATTAGCGCTAGAAGGAGGACCTGATTTTTTTTATTTCAGAGTGATTTAAATGCTATAGGGATTTAAATTTTGAATATTTCATGCCCTATTTATTATTATCTTTAGCCCTCTTTTAACAACACAACCTTGTAGTGTTAAAAGGAGGACATGAATATCTATGCATTGTTCTAATGCTTTTGATTGTTCATACAAGAATAATGTGTTTTGATTTGATTTTGAAAAATTTTGGTCTTGACTAACGAGGTTGTCTCCATGCAATTACTTTCATTTGATTTTAATGGATACATCTCTTGGTTGATGCTAACATGATTATTAATAAAGAATTATTTTTTGTCTAAAAATGTATTTGTTTTCGGTATTATGCTCTTCACTTGCATGTAATGCGATCTTGTGAATTAGAAAGCCTACAACACTAGGAGTATGCTCTTCACTTGTGCATATGCGATCTGGTGAATCCGAAACTTACATTTTTAGAATACTGCTTTGTCATGGTTCCTTCTTTCATTCACGACTAACAAATTGATTTTGAAGTTATTCTTTGAATTTCATTAATGGCTATAACTACAGGATTTTCTTTGTGTCATAGGTTTTCTTTGAGGTATTGAGAGTTTTGTCAGGTTTTGTAGGGTAGTTTCATTTACAAGCTGGACCCACCGCATCGCATCACAACTAGGTCCAAAACAATCGAGGAAACCATATTCCAAAGCCTCTCACCCACTCATAGGAATCCAAGGAATAAAACCAAACAAATTGTGATCACACCAAATACTTTTATTACAGAAGATCCTTCTATTTCAGGTGCATCTAGCGGACTTGCACCGATGGTGTCAATTGCCACTAGTGTACCAATTATCAGTACCATTTCCATGGTTCTTGTAGGGTTATCCTCATCGATTTTGAATCAAATGGCCCAACCTCCACCACCTCCTTGGTACGGAGCCCATAACATTCCTTTGAATATTGTAGGGGATATTCATGAGATCCCTAAGAATATAGAGATATTTTTACCCAAATACAAACCGGATGGCCCAAGGACCGTAGAAGAACATATTCAGGCCTATAGGGATGTTTTGATAAGATTGCAAGTTCAACATGAAGATGTGGCTTGTAGACTCTTCCCCATGAGCCTAGACCAAGTGGCCTATGAATGGTATATTTGCTTACCTACTAGTTCCATTACGTCATGGACACAAATGGAGAATGCTTTTTTCAACCAATTCAGGTCACCATTAGATCCCACAATCATCTACAATCAGTTAATTACATGCAAAAGAGGCCAGGGTGAGCCAATTCAAAATTTTAATCAAAAATTTTAGAAGTGCTATAATAGAGCAATTTGGCATTTTGCCATTGATCCCGCAGTAGCTTTGCAAATATATTTTTGGGCATTGGATCCTATGACGGTAATGTTTGCAAGGCAAAATCCTCAAGTTACCACACTTGATCTAGCCTACAATGAAGCTATGACCATTGAACAACAAATGACACCACAGGGTTATGGGTTTCCCCAGATGCCAATGGTAGGACAGTATGGTCCATATGGTCAAGCTCCTATTATGAATTAGATCATGGCACCACAAATTCCAGGCATGAATGCTTTGCCTTATCAACAACCATATTCATCAACACCCGCTTACACACTCATTCCAATTCAACCAATCACATCCATTCCCCTCATTCCTTCATTTTTACAAGGAGCTAGTCTGGTTAATTCTTAGGCTATAGTTACTTTCCCCAATCCAATTCTGATTCAAAGTGTGAATCCCTACGCAAATTAAGTGGCTCAAAATCCAACTCAAATGTTAAGTCAAGATCTCACCAATTATGCAAATCCTACTGGAACTAACAATAACATAGCTCAACCAAAAGAGATTTATTCAGAGGTTGAAGAGCTCAAAAATATAGTTCACAAATTGAGTAATGATTTGGTTCAAAAATAGAAGTATGAATCCCATGCCCCTCACCCAAATCAAAACTTCAACAATAGAGGGAGACAGTGGAGTACGAAGCCAAACAATGGGGGTGTGCCTTCCTCTATTGCTATTCAGATAGATACTTATGCAGGACCAAGTCACTCTAGTTCCATTCTTAATATTTTTGATTTTGCGTGGGAAAAGGGGTGTAGATTGCATAATACAAAGGAGCATAATGAAAGGAATTTTCCCAAAATCTCTAGGTATACCCATTGTCTCCAAGCTCAAGTGGATGATTTGGAACTTGTGCCAAATGAGGGTCCACCCCAACATCAACAATGAGATGACAACATTTTGGTGGTGGAAACTCTATATCGTCAAGAGAGTGAGAATGAGGAAGAAGAGGATGAAATATTGGAACAGGAAGTGCAAGATTTTAGAGAATTTAGAAAGGGGAACCATGGATACCATTTGAGGAGTAAGTCCAAAATCCCTAAAACATCCTCAACTCCACCAAACAATTCTATTCTTCCTCATGATGCTAAGGATGATAATAATCCCCCTCCTCCATTTGGAAGAGAAACATCTAAGGACACGCAAAAAACATTGAAGCTTGAGAAGTCAACTTATGACATAGTGGAGGATTTAAGGAAGTCCAAGTCTAGCCTTTCATTTTTAGAGGCGGCTAGGTTGCCTGGCCAAAAGGAAGCATTGATAAAGGCTTTGGACTCACCTAGTCAAATACAAGAAGGAAATAAAGTTTAATCTCACATGGTTTTATGAAAGGAAACATGAGATGCCCCTCCTTTTTTATTGACTGTGAGAATTGTTGGCAAGAATTTGCATAATTTTTTGGTAGACACAGGTGCCAAAAGTAACCTCATGCCTTCAAAAATTTGTCAAATGTTAGGCCTTGAGCATGTTTCTTCTAAATGCAAGGTGTTGCAATTGGATCGATCTGAGGTAAATGTGGTAGGGACCCTCTACGATGTTAAGATCCAACTCAATTCTGAACCGAGGGTCCAACAGGTGGTTGATAATTTGGTTGTCAATATCCCAAGTCGATATGGAATGCTTCTTGCGAGGGATTGGATGAAAATTTTGAATGGTTATTTCTCCAATGATTGCTCACACATGTGGCTACCCTGGAAAGGGATTGCTAATCAAATTAGAGTGGAAAATGAGCCAAGGCTTAAAGAAATCATCATAGAATTCAACAAGTCGAATGAAGTTCAATTTTCTAAACCTGAGTTAGGAGTATATGCTTTTGATGTTGAAAGAGCTACTGAGGAACCTCAAAAAGAAAATTTTCTTGTAGCTCTTTTGAAGAAGATAATCTCATGTGGTTACTCAAGTTTGATGGATCTAAGTCAAAACAAGGGGCAGGAGCTGGAGTTGATCTCACTTGTCCAAGCAATAAACCATTGTTTTCATCCTATAGATTGCAATTTCCTTGAACTAACAACTTGGTAAAATATGAAGCTCTTATCTTTGGATTACAATTGGCTTTGATCAAGAAGGTTAAGTTTTTGAAAGTATTGGGAGATTCGAAGTTGGTGGTCAAACAAGTTAAAGGACAATATACCTGCTGCGATAAGAGATTGAGCCTTTATAGAAGTAGGGTAAGGGACCTCATTGAGTAATTTGATGCTTTTAATATATCCCTTATTTCTAGGAAAGGAAATCGTATAGTTGATTTTCTTGCAGTCGCTGCAGGCATGCTAAATCCGATCGACATAAAAAAATGCAAGTTTTCCATTGAGTTGGTCCCTTGCCCATCGATACCTAATAATGTCATAAACTTGCAAGTTTTTGAGAATGATAGACACATTTTAAAATTTATCACCAATTCAGGTATTTTTGAAAACCAAGTGATTGATGAAGATCAAATGTGGCAAGAAGAAACAGAAGGAGAAAACGAAGCTACATTTCAATCCAACAAGATACCTAAGAACATTGTTTCATTGGAGACGATGTTTGATATGGGATATAAAGCTAGAAAATGAAAAAGGGTTCCACTTCCTAAAGATGCTTGTGACCTAAACAATATAGGGAGTGCAGATAATCTGCGTGAAGTGTACATTGCAAAGGCATGTCTAGCTTATGAGAGAGAAAATATAATACGTGCATTAAATTATTACATGGATTGCATTGCTTGGAATTACAATGAGTTGAAAATGTATGATCAAAATGTTATTATGCACACCATTCCTCTAAAACTGAATTCCAAACACTTCAGACAAAGACAACGACCTGTTAACCCATTACTTGAGCCCTTGATAGAGAAAGAGGTCAAGTGATAGTTGGATGCAAAGATAATATTTCTTGTTAGGCACTCAACTTGGGTTGCTAATATTGTTCTGGTGAGAAATAAGAATGGGGAGATAAGGCTATGCATAGATTTTAGAAATCTCAACAAAGTCTCACAAAAGGATAATTACCCACTGCCATCAATTGATGAAATCTTGCAAACGATGAATGGGTCTGAAATGATGTCTTTTCTCGATGGGTATTCTGGATACAATCAGATTCTTATTCATCCCAATGACAAGATGAAGACGGCCTTCACAACCAAATGGGAAACATTTGCCTATAGAAGAATGCCTTTTAGATTGTTAAATGCAGGCACAACATTTCAACATGCCATGGATTATGCGTTTAAAGGGCTCATAGGTAAATGTATCATTGTGTATGTGGATGACATTCCTATGTTTTCAAAGGAAAGAGAAGACCATGTGAAATATTTGAGGAAAGTTCTCCAAAGGTGTAGAGAGCACAAAATTTCTTTAAATCCAAAAAAATGCATCTTTGGAGTGATAGAAGGAAGATTTCTTGGCCATATCATTTCAAAATAACGTATCTCCATTGATCCGAAAAGGATAGAAGATATCCAAAACTTTCCTCTCCCAGGTAGCAAAAAGGAATTAAGATCTTTCTTTGGGAAAATCAATTTCATGAGGAAGTTTATTGTTGGCTTCGCTGAGATAGCTAAACCATTGAATGAGATGCTCAAAAAGGATGTGAATGTCATATGGAACGAAGGAATTAGGGTTGCCTTTCAAAGCATCAAGGATGCTATTTCTATAGCCCTTGTCCTTATAAGTCCAGATTATTCTAAGCCTTTCTTTATTTATGCTTTTGCATCTGAACACTCTTTTGCGAGTGTCTTAACTCAGAAAGGTGAAGATAACACAGAAAATACCATAGCTTTTCTAAGTGCTCCTTTGAAGGATGCTCAATTTAGGTATTCCATTATCGATAAGCAAATGTATGCACTTTTCAAAACAGTAAAAAAAATTCAGACATTACATTGTGCATAGTAGGGTCTTTGCCATCGTGCTTGACCCTGCTGTCAAAACCATGTTTATGCAAAATGAGCTAGGTGAGAGAAGAGGTAAATGGATTTCTACCATTCAAGAATTTGATCTTGAAATTCAACCCATGAAATTAGTTCGTGGACAAGGACTTGTGAAAACAATTGCTGAGAACAATCCCCATGCCAATATTCAAATGTAGAGCAAATTTCTAAAGATGATTGGTATGCTGATATTGTTTATTTTCTACTAAATGGTAAGTGTCCATCATATCTTAATTCTACTCAAAGAAGAGCCTTGAGACTTAAATATGCCAATTATTTTATTAGGTCTGGTGCTCTTTACAGGAAAAATCATGAGGGAATTTACCTACAATGCTTAAATCAAGAAGAAGCTACCAATGTTTTGCAAGAGTTCCATGGTAAATATGGAATTGGCCATGGTTCGTAAAATTCAACAACACATCAAATCCTAAGACTGGGATATTATTGGCCCCACATTTTTAAATATGCACATGCACACATGTGATCTTGCCATATTTGTCAAGTGGTTGCCAATAGAGAAAGGAATGCAACTATGCCATTGCAACCTGTAGTTGAGATGAGACCATTTGCATAATGGGGATTAGACTTCATTGGGGTTATTAACACAAATTATTCATATTACCATAAATTCATACTCACAGCTACAGATTATTACACTAGGTGGGCAGAAGCAATTCCTATGAAACATTCCACTATAGATGTGGTAATAAAGTTCCTCGAAGATCACATCGTAACAAGGTTTGGAATGCCCGATTCTATTGTAAGTGATAATGGTAAGGCTTTTGTTTCCACTCAATTTTCAAATTGGGCATATTATAATAAGGTGAGTTTAAAGTTTTCATCTAACTATTACCCTCAAGGCAATGGTTTGGCAGAATCTTCAAATAAAAATTTGTTAACCATCATTAAGAAGTTATTGGAAAAGAATTCTCGGGATTGGCACAACCAATTAAAATTTGCCCTTTGGGAAGATAGGACTAGAGAAAAATAATCAATAGGGAATACACCTTATCATCTAGTTTATGGGCAAGATCCAATTTTTCCTGCAAATTTGAAGCTTCAAACCCTTCATTTCACACAAGAATACCTTGGAACTAATAATCGCATTGAGGCTAGATTAAGTCATCTAATGCACCTTATGAAAAAATAGAAGAAACCATGCTCCACATGAGAAAACATCAAGATGTGGTCAAAATATGGTTTGATAAAAGAGCCAAAATTAAGTCTTTCAGGATCTTAGACTTGGTTTTATTGTGGGATAAAAAACATGAGGAGAAAGGGGATCACAAAAAGTTTGATTGTCTTTGGTTAGGCCCTTATCAAATTTTTGAAATCCTAGGGGGGAATACTTTCAGACTAAGAACTTTGGAGGGGAAATATTTGATGTTACCGATTAATGGGAAAGTTCTAAAGCATTATTTTAGCCCTTAAGTCATGTGAGATTTGTATCATATTGTACATTTGTATATATTTTTTGGTTTTGATGTTGGTTTTGCATTTCAGTTTTGGTTTCAAGTTGTGTGTTGGTCCTTTGGACACTTTTGGTTTGTCTAAAAAAAAAGGGAAAAGAAAAGCGAGATGTCAACTTATATCCTTATGAATGTTGATTAAGACTAAGAGAATATGAAACATGGGAATTATATTGTTGAAAGCTCCACGAGTATCGCAAACACGTTAAAGAATATCATTTGGAACTTGTGATGCATGAAGTTGTCAATTTTACAAATTATGGCAAAGTAGGTGGTATACTCCATCCGTATTTCAAAAAGAGAAATGCATTCATCCATGTCTCATGTTACATTCCACATTGCATATACATTTCATCTCAGTTGCATCTACATTTCAAATACAATCATGGAAAATGTGTTGAATCCTCTTAGTGTTATTACATAACATATATTAAAAGGATCCTAAGGTTGGGAACTGATGCCCAAACTATCTTGAACCAAGCACGTTCTACACATATTAAAGAGGATCTTGAGAAAAATGGTCAAAACCATACTTGGAAGAAAAGGTGATGCAAAAGGAGTATTTCATGTCTGTCCTATCATGCAACATAATCCTTAAATAGTGGTTTTTACCACTCCCATAGAGCTTAAAGCCTAAAATTAAAGTAGTAAGGATAGGGTTAAATCCCCATCGAACTTAGGTTGAGGATCCAACTCCCCAAAGCTTTGATTTGACCTTCATGGAGTAGTAAGGATAGGGTCTAATTCTCATCTCGCTTAGGTTGAGAATCCAATTCCCCAAAGCTTATATTTTTCTCACTCAAGAACTTGAAATTCCAAAGCAAATATTTTTTCATTTCATCATTAATTTTGCATTGGAAGGATCGTACTACATGTCCCTTGCAAGGATGGGTAGTCATCCCCAAGGTTCAATAAATCAAAAGTAAAGCCAAATCCTGGATTATAGGGTTAATATCCATCGAGACTATAGACGCCCAACTGGCAGTGGAGTATGCTCATGCATGGTAACATGTCTTGTCTAAAAGCAAGACCACTAACTGCTCAAACGGACAGGCTAGCCTAACAATTTCATCCATAACAGGTTAAATCATTTTGTTCAAGATGAGGTAATGAACTCCAGATCAGAGTAGTAAGGATAGGGTTAAATTTCCATCTCGCTTAGATTGGGAATATTATTCCCCAAAGCTCTTATTTCACTTACACTTGCACATGGGTTCAAGATGGTAGAGGAACATAACCAACTTTGGGATCTAGTAGATTAATTCAGTATACATATATTTGGTCCTAAGAGGGTTTGACAATTTTAATATGTTTGTTCATGATACTAGAAGGTTTGAGCCTTAGCAAAGCAGGTTGTTATATCTTTAGCATCTTCACCATGAAGAACACAAGCTTATACTGAGAGGGGGAGGTGAACAGTATAAGACCTCTTTACACTTATTCATTTATACTTCAAAATAATAAAGCAATATACCCAAAGGAATATCAAAGCAATGCACAAAATCATCCACAAAGTGACACCAATTTTAACATGGTTCACCCAAAAATCCTGGGCTACGTCCACAAAACTTTTCTCTAAAAGTTATCTCAAAGTTCTTTGGGAAACCTTCCCAATTACAATGTTTATGAGCCTCGGCTCAAAGGAGACACCTTCCCCTAATCTGAATTTATGAGCCTTTTCTCAAAGGAGATACCTTCCCCTCTGCTCTCGAAATGATCCCTCAGAAGATCAACTGCCTCTACCTCTTGCTAGAACATGGAAATCCTTTCCACCGAAGACCTCATGTCCTCAATGCTTAGCCTAAGAGACCTCTACGTTCTATGATCACATCCACAAAAACTCAGCTACCTATACCAAACACAGTCAGTTGGTCTGGTATAGGTCTTCCTCTGTCTGTCAGATCTGTCCAACTCTATGAACAAATCAATCCTTTGCACACAAGCCTTCTCAAAGACTTGCCAAATCTGTCCTCAGGTTCTTCTCAAAGAACCAATGCACCTTTGTCCTCAAGTTCTCTGATAGAACTCTCAAAAACTCAGCTCACAAGTCCTCTGCTAGGACTTGTCCAAATCTGCTCACAAGTCCCCACCAGAGCCTATCCAAAACCTGCTCACAAGTCCTCTGCTAGAACCTGTCCAAAACCTTAGCAAGCTCACCAAGAAAAACTTGCTTAGCATGAACCCATAAAGATAATTGTTAGAGACCCAATGTGATTCATAAACCTCATAGAAGCATAAAGAGAATTGTTAGAGACTCAATATGTTCTATACTTAACTCCCAATCTCAATCTCAAATATCATAGAAACATAAAGAGAATTGTTAAAGACCCAATATGTTCTATACTTAACTCCCAATCTCAATCTCAACTCAATATCAATCTCAAAAGAATAAGATAGATGTAGTATGATTTTCTCAAGAATATGAAACACAACCCAAAAATTGCCAACTATGCAATATCTCATATAACAATGATACTTATATTCTTTCCACCAACAACTAGGGTTTCATCATCTCAATGCAAGTAGCAAGACTTACTAACATAAACCCTAGTGCAAAAATGCTTCCTCTTCCTCAACCAGAATTATGCATTCACCCAAACACTCATCAATGATTTTAATGCATAAACAATCTTCAATATCCAAAAAATAAGATTTACACCAAAGATACCTAGTAGACAACCTTTTCACTCCAAACTCAATTTCAGAAAATATACCATCAACAACATACATGGAAGAAGTTTCCCATACCTTTACTTTGATGAAGAAGGAGAACTCAAAATCTGTCACAACACTAACTCTCAATTTGCCACAAATTAGAGTTAGCAACTATACATTAATACATAATAATAAAGATCCAAAATAACACCTTATTTCTCCAACTTAGTAAAAACACCAAAGTACAATATACATACAAAGTAAAACCTCTTTACACCTTATTACTCCACATAAACATTAAACATCAATAAAACAATGTCAAAAACAAATATGATACCTTAACCTTATACCTCTCGCGCATTCACAACCACTATCCTTTGCACATCGCGACCAAAAAGAAATTCCCAACGAAGAGAATCGAACTCGGCACCTCTGTCGTCTAGCGCTTTTGCATAAATGCCACCGCCGTTGGGTCACAAGTGCCCAACGAAGAAATACAGCACTGCCCTCTCTTTTATCTTCCTTTGACGCCAAGAAACTGGAAAACGTAAACGTGTTCCATAAGCCACATGCAAACGGTGACGTTGTCCAAAACGTAGTCCGATGCTTGCATTTATCATCTCACAGCACAATCTAAAAAACGCAGTCTAGGTGCAATTTCCAATCCACCGACGTCAAGCATAAAGGTAAGGATGTAGCCCAAACTCAATTTTGAATATGCGAAGCACGGTTTCCAACACAAAACAAGCACAATTTCAAGGACATCAATCAGATATCGAAAACACAAAGCACTGTTCGAAAGAATAGAGAAAACGATGCCAAGCACAAATCGCAAGATACAGAGCCAATCATAAATTGCAGATACAGAGCCAATCGTAAATCACAGATACAGAGCCAATCGTAAATCACAGATGTCAAATAATTCCAGGTACTCACTTTGGAAAAACATCCCCACTTATATAGCCATTTCTCCATAAAGTTTGACGTCGGTGCTCCTCCAATGATGGCATTATATCGGCGAAAGAATTCTTTTACTCCCGTCACTTAAGGGTTGAAAGACCCTATAATAATTATTAAAATAATAATAATTATTATTTTATTAATAATAAATTAAACTTGGACCTTTGACAAAGGTTTGAGTTAATTTAATTATTAATAATAAACATGGACCTTTGCATTAAGCTTGGTTTTAATAAAAACCCTTAATGAGTCCAAATGGTTTTAAGAAAAACCTTTAACCTTGTCACCATGGTTTTAATAAAAACCCTTTAACATAATGAAGCTTCTCAAGATATTCTTGACATCACACTCTTTTGATATCAACACAAAAATGCCTTTTGACATCAATGACAACTTATACATTTGAGCAAGGGCAATGTACCCAAAGTACCCAAAATTGCCAACAATCTCCCCCTTTGTCATTGATGGCAAACCTTTATCGAAAACACTTCTCAAGAGCCAAAACTGAAACCAACTATGCTAACAACCGAGAATCTTCCTTTGAAGTTATGCTCCCCCCGACTTGAAGCTTTCCTCTTCACTTTGAAGCTCTCCCCCTTACTCATATCTCTCCCCCTTTGTCATCAATGGCAAAGGGCCACCTTTGGGGCTCGGGACTAAGAATTAGCCTCTTAGCTTAGTCCCTCCCCCACCTCCCGATGAGGTGATTAATTCCGGGGTGGGAGTAAAACTCCCATTAGGCACCGATCATCATCGGTGTCTATAACTTCCTTGTCGGGCCTTCTCTTGAACTCTTTGTCCATATTCCTGTTCTTGTCATTGTTCTTGTTCTTGTTCTCATCCTCTGTTCTTATCCATGCCTTGATCCTTGGACCCGATCATGCCACTGTTCCTATTCCTGTATTTTGGAATTTCAGCTCTACACTGTCTGACTGTGTGACCTTCATTGTTGCACTTATAACAAGTAACAATGTTATTTCTTTTAGGCATACCTATTCTTTGAATCCACCAGTTCTAACCAAACCTATTCTGACCAAACCTGTTTTGACCAAACCTATTCTGACCAAACCTGTTCTAACCAAACCTGTCTTGACCAAACTTGTTCTGATCATACCTGTTCTTGATATTTGCCTTGCAATAAACTGCCTTGTGCCCAAACTATTGACAAGAGTAGCAATAGCCTTGAAAGAAATTACCACCTCTGAAACTGTCATTTACCTTCTTCACTTGAGCCATGCAATGTGAAGCTATGTGACCAAACCTATGACAAGCAAAACATCTGCCTTGAAACTTTCCTTTATTTGACCTCTTAGGTTTTGAAAACTTCTTCTTCTCATTATGAATTCTATTTTCTATTTTTGTGCATCTATCATTCAAGGACTCATGATTTGAAATACTTTCCTCATCAGAACTCTCTTCCTTTTGGAGTCTCTTACTAGATTCTCCAACTTTTTCCTTGTGATGTTTAATAAAACCAAGGCCTGTTTTATCTGTTGTCTTTCTTTGACCTTTGATGAGAGACTTAACCTTTTTGGAGCTATCTTGAAACCTATGAAGCTTATCCTTATACCCTTTAGTTTCCTCTTTCAAAGAAGCCATTTTCTGTTCTAACTCACTATACTCAAGAACCTTAGACTCTAACTCATCCTTGAGTTCTTGTGTCTTAGCTATAGAGAAGTCAAGACTTTCTATAAGATCATCTCTCTCCATACAACATTCATCCAACTTATCCTTGAGTCTAGCATTCTTCTTTCTTTTCTTTTTCAAAGCACTAAGAGCACTAATAAGTTCACATTTAAGATCTACTTCACCTTCCTCTATATGTTTGCTATTAGAATCATCAAAGCATTTTTCAGATTTCTTATCACTAGAGGTGCTACCCTTTTCAAAAACCATACATGCATCTTCCTTATAGTTTTCTGAAGCATCCTCATACATACTAGAAATCAAATCATTATTTGTGCAATCATCCTCAAGGTGACCAAAATTTCCACACCTAAGACATTTCAAGATAATGAATCTATGTTTTGGTTCTTCCTCTTTTTCTGATATGAACAACATATCATTTTCATTATCACTTGAAGAACTTTCACTATCACTACTGGAACACTTACTTGCTTTGTCTAGGTAGAAACTCTTCTTGTGTTTGTGAGGATACATTTTTCCTTGATTGTTGTGCTCATATTTGTTTTTCCTATGATGCTTATGCTATACAGAATCCTTGCTCTTACAGTCCTGTTTATCTTCATCACTTTCATCCTTGGAAACAGTACAGTCAGTAGCATAATAACCAACTTTTCACAATTGAAACATCTTATGTTTTTCATATTTTTGTGCTTTCTAGAGAACTTGTCTTTCTTGCTGTAATATGCCTCTTCATCACTAGAAGACTCATCACTCTCTTGAAGCCGTTTACCTTTGGATTTCTTGGTAGCCTTGAAAGCTGCCTCCTTCTTGACATCAACCTTCACTTGAGTTCTTAACTCAAATGCTGCAAGTATACTATGGAGCTCATCCTTTTTCAACTTATCCAAATCTTTAGCTTCCTCAATAGCAGAAATATTTTCACTAAATCTATTAGGAAGAGATCTTAAAATCTTATCACAAACATCATTTTCAGCAAGCTCAAGACCTAAGTATTTCATGGAGTTAACAACCTCATCCATACGAAGCATGTAGTCACTAATATTTTCATCATCATTCATCTTGAGTTGTTCAAACATACCTTTGAAGTGTCTCAACTTTGCCTTTCTGACATTTGTATCACCTATATGAACCACCTTCAATTGATTCCACATTTCACTAGTCGTCTTGTAGTGAATCACTTTGGTGAGATCTCGTTTCTGTAAGCCTTTCGAGATTGCATTCATTGCTTTTGAATTTCTGTGATGTAGGAGTCTTTCTTATTTAGTGTTAGGACCATGTTCAGGAATAGTGTACTCATCTTCAATTACTTCCCAAACCTCATTCCCAAGTGCCATTAGATGAACCTTCATCCTTGCACTCCAAAGACCAAAATCCGACCCATCAAGAATAGGTGTTGCATTGCCACTTGAATGATCCATTGTGTTCTTTACTAGCTTTTCCTTCAAGCTATTAAACTTTTCGAAGGCACCCGCTCTGATACCAATTGAAGAACACAAGCTTATACTGAGAGGGGGGGTGAATAGTATAAGACCTCTTTTTACTTATTCCTTTATACTTCAAAACAGTAAAGCAATATACCCAAAGCAATATCAAAGCAATGCACAAAATCATCCACAAAGTGACACCAATTTTAACGTGGTTCACCCGTAAATCCTGGGCTACGTCCACAAAAAATTTCTCTAAAAGTTATCTCAAAGTTCTTTGGGAAACCTTCCCAATTACAATGTTTATGAGCCTCGGCTCAAAGGAGACACCTTCCCCCAATCTAAATTTATGAGCCTCTGCTCAAAGGAGATACCTTCCCCTCTGCTCTGGAAATGATCCCTCAAAATATCAACTACCTCTACCTCTTTCCAGCACGTGGAACTCCTTTCCACCGAAGACCTCCTGTCCTCAATGCTTAGCCTAAGAGACCTCTACCTTCTATGATCACTTCCACAGTAGCTCAGCTACCTGTACCAAACATAGTTAGTCGATCTAGTACAAGTCTTCCTCTGTCTGTCAGATCTGTCCAACTCTATGAACAAATCAATCCTCTACACACAAGTCTTTTCAAAGACTTGCCAAATTTGTCCTCAGGTTCTTCTCAAATAACCAATGCACCTCTGTCCTCAAGTTCTCTGATAGAACTCTCAAAAACTCAGCTCACAAGTCCTCTGCTAGGACCTATCCAAATCTACTCACAAGTCCCCACCGAAACCTGTCCAAAACCTGCTCACAAGTCCTTTGCTAGAACCTGTCCAAAACCTCAGCAAGCTCACCAAGAAAAACTTGCTTAGCATGAACCCATAAAGAGAATTGTTAGAGACCCAATGTGATTCATAAACCTCATAGAAGCATAAAGAGAATTGTTAGAGACTCAATATGTTCTATACTTAACTCCCAATCTCAATCTCAAATCTCATAGAAACATAAAGAGAATTGTTAGAGACCCAATATGTTCTATACTTAACTCCCAATCTCAAATCTCAAATCAATATCAATCTCAAAAGAATAAGATAGATGTAGTATGCTTTTCTCAAGAATATGAAACACAACCCAACAATTGCCAACTATGCAATATCTCATATAACAATGATACTTATATTCTTTTCACCAACAACTAGGGTTTCATCATCTCAATGCAAGTAGCAAGACTTACTAACATAAACCCTATTGCAAAAATGCTTCCTCTTCCTCAACCATAATTATGCATTCACCCAAACACTCATCAATGATTTTAATGCATAAACAATCTTCAATATCCAGAAAATAAGATTTACACCAAAGATACCTAGTAGACAACCTTTTCACTCCAAACTTAATTACAGAAAATATACCATCAACAACATACATGGAAGAAGTTGCCCATACCTTTACTTTGATGAAGAAGGAGAACTCAAAATCTGTCACAACACTAACTCTCAATTTGCCACAAATTAGAGTTAGCAACTATACAATAATACACAATAATAAAGATCCAAAATAACACCTTATTTCTCCAACTTAGTAAAAACACCAAAGTACAATATACATACAAAGTAAAACCTCTTTACACCTTATTTCTCCACATAAACATTAAACATCAATAAAACAATGTAAAAAACAAATATGATACCTTAACCTTATACCTCCCGCGCATTCACAGCCACTATCCTTTGCACACCATGACCAAAAAGAAATTCCCAACGAAGAGAATCGAACTCGACACCTCTGTTGTCTAGCGCTTTCGCATAAACGCCGCCGTCGTTGGGTCACAAGTGCCCAATGAAGAAATACAGCACTGCCCTCTCTTTTATCTTCCTTTGACGCCAAGAAACTGGAAAACGTAAACGTGTTCCATAAGCCACATGCAAACTGGTGAGCGTTGTCCAAAACGTAAGTCACAGAATGCTTGCATTTATCATCTCACAGCACAATCTGAAAAATGCAGTCCGTGCAATTGCCAATCCACCGACGTCAAGCATAAAGGTAAGGATGTAGCCCAAACTCAATTTTGAATATGCGAAGCACGGTTTCCAACACAAAACAAGCACAATTTCAAGGACGTCAATCAGATATCGAAAACACAAAGCACTGTTCGAAAGAATAGAGAAAACGATGCCAAGCACAAATCGCAAGATACAGAGCCAATCATAAATCGTAGATACAGAGCCAATCGTAAATCACAAATACAGAGCCAATCGTAAATCACAGATGTCAAATAATTCCAGGTACTCACTTTGGAAAAACATTCCCACTTATATAGCCATTTCTCCATAAATTTTGACATCGGTGCTCCTCCAACGATGGCATTATATCGGCGAAAGAATTCTTTTACTCCCGTCGCTTAAGGGTTGAAAGACCCTATAATAATTATTAAAATAATAATAATTATTATTTTAGTAATAATAAATTAAACTTGGACCTTTGACAAAGGTTTGAGTTAATTTAATTATTAATAATAAACATGGACCTTTGCCTTAAGTTAAGCTTGGTTTTAATAAAAACCCTTAATGAGTCCAAATGGTTTTAAGAAAAACCTTTAACCTTGTCACCATGGTTTTAATAAAAACCCTTTAACAATGAAGCTTCTCAAGATATTCTTGACATCACACTCTTTTGATATCAACACAAAACCTTTATCATCAATTTTACTGGTAGATTTTTGTTATGGTTGTTATGTTTTCTTCATTTGAGGGTTTCAAGTAAACTTTTTGTACATATCAATGTTTAAAATAAAAATGAAGTTCAATCTCACGACGGACATGTATATGTATAAGAAGTATTTACTCAATATTAAAAATAATAATAATAATAATAAAATAATAATATATATATATATACAAGGGTAATGGAAATAAAACATTTAAATCCTTTTGGGCCTTAGTGTTATTTGTAGCTTGGTTCATTTTGTTGATTTTCTTAAAAGCAACCAATTTATACTTTGGAACAAGTTTTTATTGTTTTATTTATGGATTATGTGTAGGTTATAAAGCGGCCAGATCCCTCGACGTCGAATTATTGAAAGTAAGGTGTGTCGACGCGACTGACGTGACTTTGAGACTATATAGAGGGCCCCAATGAAGATGTAGACGCAGTTGATAAGAACAACGATTGGGATCATGGAGGTATCTTATACCACACTAATCTGAGCGACAACAATTAATGGAATGTGCACACGGAAATAGACCCTGCAAAAGCCCGATGATAGCGTGGGGGTCCGCTAGATTATGTGGCAACCCAAACTATCTGGCATAAAATTAGATTTGCACAGATGATGGTATAAACGGATGATGCTACCGGATTAGTGGACAGGACTTGACTGACGAGATGTTATGAGATCGATTTTTAGACGGATGACCGAACCTATCTGGCGGATGAGGTGGACAATGATTGGCACGCGGACATACCACTTACACCAATAAATAAAGGCCACAGTAGTTCAGTTTCCAAGTAGGTGATAGCGTGAGGAGGCAGCCGGGTAGTAGTCAACATCATACACGGTGGCTCATAGTAAGCGGGGTCGATAGTTAAACAACCAGGCGAAGAGACAGGTGTGCAACATCATTGTATAGACGATGGACTCAGACAGCGTGCGGTGGATGATGTGGATAACGATACATGGAGAACTCATAGTGAACAGACATCATTTGGACCTACATGGAGATGCCACGGTGGATAGCAAGATTTAGTGAATCACGAACAAGGATGACACGACATTCAGTGGCTTTACAGATGGAGCTCGTAGCGACCACGTGAAGATGAAAACATAGTCTTTACTATGGCATATTTGGTTCCACGATGCATGCATTGTCGCAGCGGTGGTTCAAGCGGATGATGAACGACTAGCCATTCCAATTTCCAGGTGTAGCATTCGGAGAATGGAATACAAAGCTCCTGACAGTGATGTAAGGCGGATACTGCGTAGATAAATGAGACCTCAGGTTCTTGGTGGTGTTCTAAACAGAGACCAACGATGATTTAGCGGCGTCGAGGAAGTCAGAGGTAGCAACTATCCCATATATTGATCTATAAATAACATGTCAGGCCTTATCGAACGTGTGTGCGACAGCAATTATCCTATACGTGGACCGAAATGCAGTGGTAATCAGAGAGAAGGTGGACGCTGGATTCGATCCCGGGTGCACATAAAATTATATCGTGATGTTGATGTGGAGATGGCCAAAGGATGTCATCGAAGAAAAGGGCAACATTTATGAACATTTTATCACAGACGCTGAGTCAATAGATAGCTTCAATCATTTTAAAAGAGACATAGCTGAATCATTTATATAAATGTATTGTAACTTTAAATAGTTCTCAAAACTTCACACATCCCAGCTTTTGATGATGTGTTGGCTTTTAAAACAAGGAGTGCACCCATTGGTTTATCTATTAGATGAGTGGATTTTACAAAGGATATGTGAATCCTTCCACATGGTCGAGCAAAGGTCCGTTACAAGTGAGGTATAATGGATATGTCAGAGAGTATCATTCATGACATTATTTTAGTAAAGAAAAATACAAAGTATTGATTGAGCGCAAAGGCGATTGCATAATGCAAGAAATCCAAAAAGAATGCATAGGAAAGCGGAACGAAAGGCTTTGGGAAATGAAATGAAGGGCCACAAAAGGGAGAGTCAAACCAGAAATTTTAAAAGGGGAAGCAAAGGCATGCACAAGGGTTGGAAAATGGTTTTGGAAATGCAAGATTGCAGATTTTTTTTTCTGGATTTGTTTTTTTTTAGTTATTTTTCTTTCCATGGCTGAAGCCTTTTGGAGGCCAAATTCTGCTATTGTAAAATGATACATTTTTTTTTAATGCAGGAGTTTTCAGAAATTTGCATCTTGTGGGCAAGAAAGGAGATTCTCTTTGCATGCTATGGATTTAATGTCTATTTTTCTTTTCTTTTTCAGATTTCGAGTTTGTAGATGGAGTTAATGCAAGTTTGCTTGGTTGCTTCATGTGAATGCTTGAACCTGAAATTTATTTTAAACCCTAGGAACCATCACTTAGTCTATGGGGATTGTGCTTGTTTTGCAAGTCCAATAGGTTAGGTTGCATGCATGGAAACCTCATATCTTCGATTTTGTCGAAATACGATAGCATCATACTGAATGCATTTTATTTTCAGTTTTCTGCATTTTCTTTCAACTTTTTTTGCATTTTATTTTCCAGAAGTTTTAACTTTTTTTTAATTTCTCAGGAATTTAAATAAACATTTAAAAAATCACCATTGCGTAGGTTATACTTCAGAATTCCAATACGCAATTTGAAATTTCATTTTCGGAGTTGTTTAATATTTTTAAAAAATCACCGAAGTTGTTTTATTACAGATTTTAAAAAATCCGAAAATAGAAAGTTTCCATTTTTGGACCGCATTTCAGTTTTTCAGTTTTGTTTTGCACTCATGAGCCTATGATGACATTCCCTTCATGAAAATTTCAATTTCATTGAAGGAGTTATGTTTTATGGCATTTTCACAAATTTCCATTTTGAGCCTAAAATTACTCTCTCTTCATAAAAATTATAATTTTACGAAAGAAGGGTAATTTGAGTATTACATTGAAGGTCTTTTTCTTGAAAGCACTTAATTTTTCTTCTTGATGAAAATTTGATTTCATTTAAGAGGGATAAGTTAAAGTGACATTTAAAGCCCTTTATCCAAGGCCATAAATTATTGCCTCTTTGTGAAAATCCATTTCACCAAAGAGGTATAGTTTATCGATTATATTGAAAGCTATCTTTATCTTCATGAAAAGAAGCCATATTTGTAATTAATAAAGAAGATAAAATCTACCTTAAAACTCTCAAGATAAAAGGAATTTAGGACTACATCATGGTCATATGAGGGCCAACTCACATTTGCTTTATTTTGGTTCAATGAACAAATACTAAAGTTTCATGGTAAAATAAACCAACATTGCCCCTTGTTTACAGTTACTTGTAATCACTAAGGTGTTCCAAGCAATAAAAATGAATATATTTATTTGAGATTACTCATACACATATGCAAAATGCTAAATATAGCGGAGACCTTGGAGAAGTTGTTTGTTTAACTTCTTTGCAAGAGGGGATTTGGAATCCAAATCCTAAGGAAGAGTGTATTTTCACAATTGGGTAAAAAATACCACTCAACACTACCTTAGACTTATTACAATTAGAATTGTCCAAGTGGTATAGTTGCCAAGTATACATAATGAATATCCTAAATTTGAATAACTTGTTGACAAGATACAATAATTGTTTGTCCTATTCCCAAGGGAAAATACAAATTAAGGTTTTGTTCAAATATCAACAACTTAACAACCTTAACAAAATATATTTTTAATGACACATTACAAATTATACAAGGATTAAATCATATGCCAAATATTAATGCCACCACATTAAACATTCATGCTAACTGTATAATCTATGTGGTGTCACTATGTTGTCATCAAGCATGGAATTACAACGAATCGAATGGTTTACTCGATTAGCGTTCTTTCAATAGACTCTTTCAGTAGGTACTTTTTGTAATACCTTTCTATAGATACTTTTTCTAACACCTTTATATAGATATTTTCTATAGCACCTTTCTATAACACACTTCCACACAGCTTCTCAATGCACTTTTGTGTGACTTGTTCATCCATACTTGACATATGTCATGTGTTCTAATGCAACATCTCCTATAAAATACCTACAATATTTTTCTACCAAAAACATACAAAAAACTCACACAATTTGTATAAAATATAGTCATATATCACTAAATATTTTTTAAATCAAATTCACTCATAATTCATGCAAATAAGATATAACAATCATCAAAACACATTCATTTTCATATATTTGTAGATAAAATATAGACTAAACTTTGCATAAAATATACATGATTTATCACTCATCAGTACCACCTAACATTAGGCCATACCGCTACCCTAATGCCCTTAAGTTAGAGATCGATAAGCTAGTGCAAGAATTGTTAAAAATTGGAGTCATTCGCCCCAGTAACAACCTATACTTTTACTTGTCTTATTAATAATAAAAATATATGGTTCATGTTGATTATGTATTGATTTTTGTGAGCTCAATAAGCTGACCATTAAGCATAAGTTTCCTATCCCAATCATGGATGAATTGTTGGAAAAGCTAACTGGGAATATGTCTTTCTCTAAATTAGATCTTCGCTCTAAGTACCATAAGATCCAACACAAGGAAGAAGATATTCCCAAAACTACATTCTGTAGTCATTAGGACCATTATGAGTTCTTGGTAATCGCATTGGACTTGACCAATACACCTTCCACATTTCAAAGTCTCATGAACAATATTTTCTATCCATTTATTCATAAATTTATTCTAGTTTTATTTGAATACATTTTGGTTAATAGTCACTCATGGGAAGAGCATCTTGTCCATGTGGATCAGGTCCTACAACTGTTGGCACAACATCAACTTTATGCTAAGTGGTCCAAGTGTTATTTTCGGTTAATAAAAGTGGAATATTTGGGTCAAATCATCTCCAAATATTATGTTAAAGTTAATTCTAGAAATATTTAGGTGGTTCAAGAATGGCCAAAACCTCACACTCTCAAGGATCTTAAAGGATTTTTGGGGCTTATTGCCTATTACCACAAATTCATCTACAATTATGGAAAAATTGTTGCTCCCTTAACATCCATGTTAAAAAAGAATTATTTTACTTGGATGGGTCTAGCTGAACATGCCTTCCTAGATTTAAAGCACACTATGACAAAAACATTGATATTAGCAATGACTAATGTTTCTAAGCCTTTTGTATTTGAAATTGATCCTTTAGGCAATGGTATTTGCACAATATTGATACAGGAATGACTACCTTTGGCTTTCACTAGTAAGGCACTTTCTAGTCGTAATCTAGGAAAATCCACTTATGCTAAAGAAATGCTTGCCATTTTACATGCAGTCACTCATTGGTGAAATTATCTCATTGGTATCACTTTTCCATCAAAATAGATCATCAAAGTCTCAAATATTTCTTAGAGCAACAAGTTTCCACCCCTAAACAACAAAAGTGGATCTCTAAGCTTATGGGCTATGATTATGATATTACTTATAAAAATGGTAGGGAGAACATTATGGTGGATGCCCTGTCTCATCAATTTTAGACTCATAATATGTTATGTGCCATCTTTTCCCCAATTCTCCTATGGATAACTTATCTTTGTGAGGAGCTGCTTAAAGACTTAGGCTTACAAACTTTGGTTGCTTCTCTTCAATCATATCCTACCTCATATCCTAGATACACATGGGATGGATAGGATTTATGCTACCATCAATGCCTTGTTTTTCCTCACACATCTCCACTCAAAGAACTTATTATTAAGAAAATGAATACCTCTCTCATTTTCAATCATTAAAGATTTCTTAAAACCTATGAAAGGATTAAATTTAAATTTTCTTGGAAGGGTATGAATAAGGACATAAATAATTTTTTGGTAGCTTGCGACACCTATCAATGGATGAAAGGTGATACAGTGCATTCTTCGGGTACTCTACAACCATTACTAATTCTTGAATAGGTTTGGATAGAAATTTCAATGGATTTCATTAAAGGGTTACCTATGTTTGGGGACAAATAAGTTATTTTCATGGTAGTGGATATTATTTCTAAGTATGCTCATTTTTATTACCTTTCCCATCCTTACACGACCTCCACCATTGCTCAATTTTTTCTTGATTCTATTTTTTACCTTCATGGCATACCTATTTCCATTGTGTTTTATCATGACCCCATATTCACAAGTAATTTATAGCAATAATTGTAAGTTGAAGGGAACTTAGCTTAAGATGAGTTCAACTTATCATCCACAAATGAATAGCTAGATTGAGATTATCAACAAGTGTTTAGACACTTGTCTTCATTGATTTACATCTGATAATCCTACACAATGGATAAAGTGACTTCCCTTGGTTGAGTGGTGGTATAATACTTCTTATCACTCAACAACCAAGATCACTCCTTTTGAAGTATTTTATGGTCAACATCCATGCACACCCTTCTCATACATTCTAGGTATCTCTAAGGTCCATGTAATCAACACTACACTCAATCAACATACCAAAGTCATCTATCAACTAAAGATGCAATAACAAGCTGATCAACATCATTCTAAACATAGTTTTTATATTGGTGATATGGTCTTCCTTCGCTTGTAGCCATACAATCAATCATCCCTCCAACTTAATAGGTGTCAAAAACTTGTAGCCAAGTACTATGGGCCCTACTAGGTTTTGCAATGGATTAGAACCAAAAACTATAAATTGGCTTTCTCATAGACATCCATGTTCCACACTATTTGTTATGTCTCCTCTCTTAAGAAGGTTGTGGGAAAACTGGTACATGCTTAATATGCTCTCCTAGAATTGGATGAGGAAGGTTCTATCTTGCTGAAGCTAGAACAACTATTGGATCATGGGATGCATACGCTTCACCACCAAACCATTATTGGGGTCCTTATTCTATGGTGTGGTCTCCAACTAAAATATGATACATGGGAGTATCTCCACAAAATCCAACACTAGTTTCCTCATCTATGACTTTGAGGATAAATCGTTTTGAAGGGGAAAGACATGTTAGAACCCCATCCTAACATTATTTTTGTAATTCTCAATTGCTAGTGTAATGATCCACGTCCAATGAGGTAACCCACTTATAATATTATTTTGTAAACTTTTGTAATGGGGTGTGGCAAGTACAACACCTAGAAAAGTGGGGTCATTTCATGTAATCATTATTAATAATGTAACTGATGTTTGGTAGAATATTCTAGTATGGCATTTTGCATGTAAGACAACTCTTGAGATTAGGATTAGGGTTGCATAAATTCTTTTCTTTAAAAGATATGGATCCATGTACGAATGTATATTTTATAAGTTAATGAAATATTGAAGGATGTTGCTCCCTTTAAAAGATCCATGATACTAAGTTATTTGTGATATTGTTTCAATTCTGTAATTACTTTATGCATAGTGTTATTCTATTATTTGATGCATTTCTATTTATTTATAGTATTTTGTGTGAGTGAGCTTATTATTAATAGTATTTTCTTAACAACCTTAGAGGAATTTAGGTAAAATTGGATAAAATTGGGTACCTAGCAGTGGTTTTGTGATAATTTGGGGGTTTTGGTGAATTTGCAATGATTTGAGGGATGTTTTGGTGGTTTTGTGGAAATTCCATTGCAAATGACTAAAATTTGGTATCTACAAGTATAGTTCATCATCACCCAACCATCCATGTGCAATATTGATTGGTGGTGGTCTTCATTAATGGAATGCTTTCATTGTGCCACTATTATATCATTAGTAATCCTTTGGTTCTATTTATCAGATACGCTACTCTAATATGCTCCTCTAATATTTATGATAACCATAAAAATCACTCTTTTGCATCCAAAATTTCTTGTAATTGCCATTGGTTGCATATCCCTAGATTTTCTTTCTATGGTTCCATGTAAACCCATCATAATTATTATTTTCCTTTATACCTTATCTCCATGATTGTTTCCTCTTATGGTAGTATGAGTAGTGATATATTACAACCTTAATAATATGCTTCACTTCAATTGATGCTTTCATAATTCTCTTCTTTATTAAAATATATTTTGTTTATCCTTATTCTCTTCTAATTGTGCTTCATTAGAATTTTCCTATGTGTTTTCCTTGGACTCTGCTATTACCTCCTCCTTAGTCACTATTTAAAGTTTCACTAGTTCTCTAGTTGTTACTATACAATACCTTCTTGTTTTTCTTAGAATCCTTGTTCATTAAGTTGAGAAATAACCTACAATATTATCTTATTTTTCGTATACTATAAATTTATGAACATATTTTGCATATTAATGTTAATAGTGGCCATTGAATCCAACAAAGGATATGATGGATTTTAAAGCCTTAATATTAATGTAAAATCATAGGATAAATATTCACAGGATCAAATATATGATAGCCACAATATAATAAGATCAAATATTAATGTAACCAGAATAATATGAGCCAACTAATATGTAAATCAAGGCTAATAATATATCAACTAACATTCATTAATAAGAAAAAATATATGAATGTAATAACCTGAATCATACATGTACAAAGCATGTAGCACAACTTACAATATTAGTTGCTCAAATGTATGCAATATTTATTACTCCTATTTCTCTTACAAATGTATCATAAAACTCTTTTTTTTTTTGTTGAAAACATCCCAAAAGGGATGCCACTTTTGGGTAAGACCCAAGGAGGCAAGGGTATCCATTCCGCCAAAAATGCCCAGGACTCGGACCTGGCCTACCACATTTGACATACTCAAGGAGCAAACAAACACACAAAACCAAATAAAAAATAAGTAAATAACAACAAAAATAATAAAATAAAATAAAACACAAAAGCACAACCAAACACACACACAATAAGATAAAAGAAACCACAATACAGACCGCATAGAAAAACACAAGAACCACATAACAAAACACAAACAAGACAAAACCAACAGAACAATACAAAGACATAACCCAAAAAAAACATGAAAAATAAACACAACCAAAACATAAAATATTAAAAATAAAAAATAAAAATAAAAATAAAAAACAACCAACAATAGACAATAAAAATAAATAAAAAACATAGAAAACACACAAAAAAAACATGAAATAACACAAACAAAAAGAAACATAATAACAAGAACGACATAAACACAAAACAACAAAAATATAAGAACAACAAAAAACAACACAAAGAACACAAAAAAAAAAAAACAAAAGAACACACACCTTAAAAAACTAAACAAAAAAATAAAAAATAAAAAATAAAAAAATTGAACATAACAATGACCTATCTAGACCAAAAGACTATTAAGGTAAGAAATAGCAAAGGAAACAAAAGAAAGAAAAGAGTGAGGTAGGGAACTAAAAAAAACTGAATGAACCAAAGAAAAGAAAAAAAAGCAAGAAGAAACTAGGTACCTTCAGAACTGGAGCCATCCAAAGAAATGATAGAAAGAAGAGCTTCCCTAATTTGTGAAGCTCGCCATCTAGGAGGGTAGCCATAACAGGTAATATCACCTTTGTCCAAAGCCAAATTAGCTAAAGCATCATCACTCTTGTTTTATCTTTGACCACATGATTGTAATCAATTTTCAAAAATCCCATCTGGATTAATTGAATCTTCTCAATAATTCTTTTTATTCTCTAATCAACCTTATGATTCTTGGAAGGAGTCTTCAAAATATTAATCATAAGTTGAGAGTCAGACTCAACTAACACCTTTTCCCATCCAACCTTAGTAGCCCCTTGAAGGCCTCTAAGGATACCATACCCCTCAGTAAGGTTTTTGTAAAGAATACCCAAATTCTCAGCAAAAGTAAAAACTAGAGAGCCATCTGAAACTCTACCATTTCCTCCCACACTGGATTTTCCAGGGTTACCTCTAGAGGCTCCATCAGTATTGACTTTTCCAAAATCCTTACGGGGAGATTTCCAATTTCTTGTCTTATCCATATTACTAATACGCACATTCCCTTTAAGTCAATTGCCCTTAGAATATTTAATCTTCAATCTTTGCATCATTTGATACCATCTTTGGTGGGAGTTTTGGGGGTGATTAAGGAGTTGATGGACTGATTCAACTAAGTTGGCTATGGTATTTTGCCAAATATAGTGAATATCCTTCCTATGTTGATTAAAAATTCAGTTGTTCCTTTCAATCCAAATATTCCAAAGAAGAATGGTAGAACCCATCCAAACTAACTGCCTAATAAAATGATCAACACCCTCTTGATTACGCCAATCCCTCCAAAGTTGTTCAAAAGTAAACAAATTGGACCATTGTAAGCCAAGTAAAGTGGCCATTCTCCTCCATAGCTCAGAGGTTAAATTACACTCAATAAAAATATGGTTGAGAGTTTCTACATTCTCTTCACACATCTCACATTTAAAAGGGCCATGAAAACCATGCTTCATAAGTTGCTCACTAGTAAGCACCTTACGATGCAATAAAATCCAATTAAAGAACCTCACCTTAGGCTAGATATTTTGAGCCCATAATTGAGAAAAAATGTCAAAAGAATGGTTGGGATTATTATGGCATAAGATCAAATAACCTTGAGTAACCGAATACTCACCCTTAGTAGTGTTGTTCCATCCAAAACAATCTTTTTCATGGGACCAAGAGAGAGATCTCATATGAAGGATGCCTTGGACAACTTGTCTTTGCATTTCTAGAATTTGAATAGATCACTCCTCAATAGGGATCCAATATCTACCAATATTTGAATTACCAGTATGGTACCGATAGTAATAAGCCACCTTTATCTAGTTAGCTCGATGAATATCCTCCATCCAAGGTCTCCAATCGAGAAACTGAGTTATCAAATGCTTGTGACCATACCAAGAATCTATCCAAAAATTTACCCGTTGACCATTATGAATGATCCAAAATAATTTTTTCTTTATAAAATCCTCACCAGTCTTAAGAACTGCTAAAATAGGAGAACCTTTGGCAGGAAGTTGATAGTGAACAAGGTCTTCAGGACTTTTATTCTCAGCATATTTAGCACGAATATTATTGGCCCAAAGAGCATTGGGGTTATGCAATATCCTCAAATATAATTTAGTAGCTAAATATTTGTTGTTATTAATAGAATACCGGAATCCTAACCCCCATTTATTCTTAGGAAGACAAAGTATCTCATTTCACCAAGGCCCATTTTTTTTCTTCTTAGTACCACTCCAAAGGAAACAATGACTGATTTGATCTAGTTATCGAAGAACGACCTTTGGAATATTCAACACGGAAGATACATAAATAGGAATAGCTTGAAGGACTGATTTTACCAAGGTGATTCTACCCCCAGAAGAAAGCCACTTGTTGGTCCACTTTCCAATTTTCTTCTTGACTTTGTCCAACAAACAATTCCAATATTTATTTTTTTGCCTTTGAATATTTATGGGAATACCTAAATAAGTGATTGGAAGGGAGGTCTTCTTATATCTTAATTTATCAAAGACCATGGATTCCTTTCTAGTAGAGCAGTGAAAGAAAATAACTTTAGATTTGTCTTCATTGATCAACTGCCTAGTAGCCTTAGAAAAATAGCTAATGATTTGCTTAATATTAGAAGTTTCCTTAACTGTAGCTTTACCTAAAATAGTAGAGTCATCCACAAATTGAATATGAGATATAGGTCTAGCTCCATGATCAATGGTAAATACCTCAAGGGTTTTGTTTTCCCTCTTTTTGGTTATAGTCCTATCCAAGCATTCAACAAGAATGATGAATAAATAAGGGGATAGCGGGTCACCTTGCCTAATACCTCTGGAAGCTGGGAACAACTGAGAAGGCATGCCATTGATAAGAACTAAGAAGGAAACTAAAGAGATACATCCCATAATCCAATCCATCCAATACTTAGAGAAACCAAATTGCCTCAAAACTTTGATAAGGAAGTGCCAATCCACTCTATCATAAGCTTTGGATAAGTCTAACCGAATGAACATGGAAGGAGATTTTTGCATATCCATGGAATGGATGGCTTCCTGAGCAAGAAATATCTCATATACTATTTGATTCCCTTCCACATAACCCCCTTTCTATGGGGAAATGATGCAGGAGCATCCGGTGTCAATATGAGAAATCTTGCATCCTTTAAGTATTTTCTTTCAGTACTTAAATTCTGAAGTATTTTGGTTCTTTTTCGGGGGGGGAAGATGTAGTAAAGCAGAAGGGAAAGTTGTTAAAAGAACTAAGGCAAGGGTTGGAGTGAGGTCGCAAAATCGTGACATGTCAGTTGCCTGGCGCGACCTCGTTGGCTGCGGCAAAGGCAGGGCGAGTTTCGTCGCGATATCGCGACGTCGCGATATCGCGACGGTTTTGTTAACTGAAGCATAAGTTGCGGAGGAGTCGCGATATCGCGACGATTTCAATAGCTATGGCAAAGGGCGGAGGTGAGGTCGCAAAATCGCGACGTGTCACGATTTCGCGACACGTCGCGGTTTCGCGACCTCAAAGGCAGTAACAAGTGCAGGGGGTGTTTTGTCGCAATATCGCGACGTCGCGATATCGCGACGTTTTGCAAAGTTAAGAGCAGGGCGTCGGTTGGGTCGCGATATCGCGACATGTCGCGATATCGTGACATGTCGCGGTATCGCGGCCCAGAAGAAGATAACCAAGGAACGCACGCGGCCAGCCAGTCAAAGGCCGACGCGTGGCGTAACATTTGATAACTGCAGAAGTTAGAGACGATGGAGGGAAGGGCAAGGCCGACTCGACACGTGGGCAGTGTGGAGGACACGTGTATCAACTAAGTTATAACAAGGAGGAGACACGGCCAGATGGCCGCGTAGAAGAAAACAACGATGCGGGTCAAGGAAGGTGTCGGCCACGTATTTTATTGTATTATTTTTGGCAACACAGCATTTGCAGGAAACGGAGTTATGAGGGAGACATCAGTGCGAAGGACGGTCAGAGCAAAGCGGCCGATGCAGGGAGGCCATTAATGAAGGCCTCCTGGTAGATCGGGCAGATGGCCCATTTATGACCGAAAATTTGAAAAACCCAGGAAGGGGGAAAATTTGAATTTGAAAATTTTGTTAGGCGGGCATTAATTGCTGAGAGGATCGGGGCCTCGATAAAAACCCAAAAATTTGTAATGGGAGGGATGGTGAGTTCGGGATTGTGGGAGAAGAAGTATGCTGGGAAAATTGTAACAGAGGACTGTATTAATGAAATTTACTGCAAATTAAGGAGAAAATTGTTTGTTTGAATCTCGACCTCGCCATCAAGTGGTATCAGAGCGGGAGCTCCTGAGCGTGTAACAGATCGTCGGAGAGAGGCAGTTACACCAGGATCTGTGGAAGGATTTTATAAAAAAATATATATATAATATATAATATAATGCCTCCACGAAGAAACCGTGGCGGAGTAGGAAATGTGGTGCCGGTCGAAGACTTTCGAGCCTTGCAGAGACAAGTCCAAGCCCTGCAGGCAGAGTTACGCAGAAGGCACGAGCCCGGAAGGGATGAGGAAAGTGAGGACGAAGTTGAAGAAGAAGACCAATCTGAGGAAGAGGAAGAGGCCATGGATCCTGCACAAGCCCGGTTATACAAGGCCATCTCTCAGATTGGAAAGCAACCAAAAATGGAGGTTTCCACATACTCGGGTAACTTAAATCCAGAAGAAGTGATTGACTGGATAAATGATTTAGAAGAGTATTTCGAGTACGAGGAGGTTGAAGACCCTAATCGGGTCAGATTTGCTAAGACCAAGTTGAAGGGTCATGCCAGCATTTGGTGGAGGGGAATACAGTTGGAGAGGAACAGACGAGGGAAGGAGAGAATAACAAGATGGGACAGAATGGTGGAGAAGCTGAAAAGACAGTTCATCCCGACAGATTACGAGTTGGATCTGCTAAGAAAAATGCAAAGTTTGAGGCAGACAAACAAAACTGTCCAAGAGTACATCGAGGAGTTTTACAAGATCTCCATTAGAACTGGGCATTTAGAGGCCAACAAAGAAAAGGTGGCCCGTTATATCAATGGGTTGAGACTCGGTATCCAGGAGGAACTGAGCCTGGTTCGGGTAAGCACCATTGAGGATGCTTACCAATTTGCCTTAAAGGTGGAAGAAAAGCTAAATAGGCGGTTTGAAGGCAAGCAAAGAGGAAGGGGCCGAGGTGGAAGAACTGGTGGGAGGACCAGTGGAGAAAAGTACAAAGACCCAAAGAAGACTGGTGAAGCCAGTAGTAACCAGGATCAAAGGGAAGAGGATGTTTATCAGCCCCGAGATCAGAATAGCTACCCAAGAGGACGGGGTGGATCTGGACGAGGATTTGGAAGAGGAGTATTTCGTGGAACATGTTTCCACTGTGGTGAAGAAGGACACCGGGCATTTGAGTGTCCACAACACCGAGAAAGGACGAACAAGAGGCCTGAGGGTCCAGCCAGAGCTGCTTTGGCAGAGGAAGATGCTGAGTCTGAGCATTCCGAAGAAGCGGAGAGAGGGGAAGCAATGATTGTAAGAAGAGTCCTGTTGAATGAGGAGAAGGACACAGACCAGAGAAGAAGTTTATTCCGCACCAGATGTAAGTGTGCGGGCAAGGTTTGCAATATTATTATTGATAATGGTAGCACGGATAACCTGGTTTCTGAGGAAATGGTTACAAAGCTACAGTTAGAAAGGAAGAAGCACCCACACCCATACCGGGTCGCATGGTTACAGAAGGACCACAGAGCTTTGGTCAATGAACAGTGCTCCGTTAAATTTAACATTGGAAATTATTGTGATGAGGTCCTGTGTGACATCCTGCCCATGGATGCTTGCCACATGTTGCTGGGGAGGCCCTGGCAGTTTGACCGGAGTGCAGTGCATGATGGCCGTGCCAACACCTATTCATTGACAAAGAATGGTGTACGCCATAAACTAAAGCCCTTGAAGGATGCGGATGAAAAGGTATGTAACAATTCCAGAATCTGTTTAGTTGAGGGGAGAAAGTTCCTGGATGGATTGAAGCATGAACATTTATGTTATGCAATAATCCCTAGAGCAAGAGAGAAGGAATGCCAGGATACCCCAGCAGAAGTCCTGGATCTGCTGGAGGAATTTCCAGATATTGTGTCTGACAATGTGCCTGAGGGTTTACCCCCAGTAAGGAAAATTAGCCACCATATAGATTTGGTACCGGGATCAAGCTTGCCAAATAAAGCTGCACACAGAATGACACCTGTAGAAACTGAGGAGTTAAATAGACAGGTCCAAGAATTGTTAGAGAAGGGATTGATTCGGGAAAGTTTGAGCCCATGCGCAGTACCTGCAGTGCTGGCGCCAAAGAAGGATGGAGAATGGAGGATGTGTACAGATTCACGGGCCATCAACAAAATCACTATTAAATACAGATTCCCATTGCCAAGGATGGATGATATCATGGACTATTTAAGTGGAGCTAAATACTTCACAAAGATCGACTTAAAAAGTGGCTATCATCAGATCCGTATCCGGGAGGGAGATGAGTGGAAGACAGCCTTCAAGACAAGAGAGGGCTTGTATGAGTGGTTGGTCATGCCATTTGGGCTGTCCAATGCACCAAGTACCTTCATGCGGCTGATGAATGAAGTGCTAAAGGAATTTCTGGGAAAGTTTGTCATTGTGTATTTAGATGACATATTAATTTTCAGCAGAACCCTGGAGGAACACCTAATACATATTAGGAGAGTTTTTGAAAAGCTGCGGGAGGAGCAGTTATTAATAAATCTGAAAAAGTGTAATTTTGTTAAGAAGGAGTTAGTATACCTGGGATTTGTAATCTCAGCAGAAGGCCTGAAAATGGACCCAGAGAAGGTGAGAGCCATCATCGAATGGCCTACCCCAAGAAGCACAACGGAAGTGAGATCCTTTCATGGTCTGGCCAGCTTTTACAGGAAGTTCATAAAGAACTTCAGCAGCATTTGTGCACCTCTCACAGAAACAATGAGGGGGGATAAAAAAGAGTTTAAGTGGACGTTAGGGGCTGAAAGGAGCTTTGATACATTAAAGAGAAAGGTCACAGAACAGCCTGTTTTGGCACTTCCAGACTTTGACAAGGTATTTCAGGTGGACTGTGATGCCAGTGGCAGTGCAATAGGGGCTGTACTGAGTCAAGGAGGCAAGCCAGTTGCTTATTTCAGTGAGAAGTTAAATGATGCTCGAAAAAAGTATTCAGTTTATGACCAAGAATTTTATGCTATAGTTCAGGCTCTGAAGAAGTGGAGACACTATTTATTACCAAAGGAGTTTGTACTATTTACTGACCATCAGGCTCTACAGTACATTAACAGTCAGAAAAAACTGAACCAAAGGCACATGAAATGGGTGGAGTTCCTCCAAAGTTATACCTTTGTGCTGAAGCACAGAAGTGGGAAGTCAAACAGAGTTGCAGATGCCTTGAGCAAAAGGCAGACTTTACTGATTAGATTGACAGTGGAAGTAGTGGGATTTGAAGAACTGAAGGGTTTGTACCCTGAAGATCCGGATTTTGCGGAAGCCTGGAAGGCTTGCTTAACACCTGTTATGGTGGACCGAACAAAGTGGCTGGATTTCCTAATCCAAGATGGAATGTTGTTCAAGGGAAGCAAGTTATGCATTCCAAGGAGCTCCATGCAGGAGAACTTAATCAAAGAAAAGCACAGCGGAGGATTGGCTGGGCATTTTGGTCGGGATAAAACCATTGCCCTGGTGGAGGAAAATTACTACTGGCCTCAACTTCAGCAAGATGTGCGGAAGTTTGTGCAAAGTTGCAGAGTATGCCAGATGGCAAAAGGTGTAAGGCAAAACACAGGATTATACCAGCCATTACCTGTACCTGAGAGGCCATGGGAGGACATAAGCATGGATTTTATCCTCGGATTGCCGAGAACACAGAGGGGAAATGACTCTGTATTTGTGGTGGTTGACCGATTCTCCAAAATGGCACATTTTATTCCCTGCCAGAAGACGAGTGATGCAGTTCATATTGCAGGGTTGTTTTTCAAGGAAGTGGTACGACTTCACGGTCTACCAAGAAGTATAGTTTCTGACAGAGATACCAAGTTTATTGGGTACTTCTGGAGAACTCTGTGGAAGAAGATGAAGACAGATCTAAAATTCAGTTCTGCATACCACCCACAGACTGACGGACAGACAGAGGTGGTGAACAGAAGCCTGGGTAATTTATTGAGATGTTTGATAGCAGATCAGCCCAAGGGATGGGATTTGGTCTTACCACAGGCGGAATTTGCTTATAACAGTTCAGTTAATAAGAGCACCAACAAATCTCCATTCCAGATAATATACGGGAACAGTCCAAGAAATGTGTCTGAACTGAGAAAGTTGGACAAGACAGAAAAGTGCAGTGCCGAGGCAGAAGAATTTGCGGAACACATGAAAAGTCTGCATGAAGAAGTAAGGAAACAAATTATGAAAATGAATACTCAATACAAGACAAGGGCAGACCAGAAGCGGCGGTTCAAGGAGTTTGAAGTCGGAGATGAGGTCATGGTGCATCTCAGGAAGGAGAGATTTCCTGCCAAGACTTATAATAAATTGAAGATGAAGAAATTTGGACCATGCAGAATACTGGAGAAACGGGAGTCAGGAAATGCATATAAAGTAGAATTACCAAATTGGCTTGACATTTCACCTATTTTTAATATTTCAGATTTAGTGGAATATCATGAAGGGGAAAGTACAGAGGTACCAAATGCAGAGTTATGGCCAATTCCAGCATCTACTCCAAACACAGATGAGGCCGAGGAAGTATTGGACACTCGTGAAGGCAGAAGCACCAGGAACAAACAGTATACTGAGTATTTGATCAAGTGGAAAGGCAGACCTATTGAAGATGCAACTTGGGTGTCGAAGACGGAGGTTGACCGCTTGGGTCTTCCCCCAACAAAACAGAAGTGAGGATCACTTCTAATCTACCCCGGGTGTTTGATGCAGGAGCATCCGGTGTCAATATGAGAAATCTTGCATCCTTTAAGTATTTTCTTTCAGTACTTAAATTTTGAAGTATTTTGGTTCTTTTTCGGGGGGGAAGATGTAGTAAAGCAGAAGGGAAAGTTGTTAAAAGAACTAAGGCAAGGGTTGGAGTGAGGTCGCGAAATCGCGACCTCGTTGGCTGCGGCAAAGGCAGGGCGAGTTTCGTCGCGATATCGCGACGGTTTTGTTAACTGAAGCATAAGTTGCGGAGGAGTCGCGATATCGCGACGTCGCGATATCGCGACGGTTTCAATAGCTATGGCAAAGGGTGGAGGTGAGGTCGCGAAATCGTGACGTGTCACGATTTCGTGACACGTCGCGGTTTCGCGACCTCAAAGGCAGTAACAAGTGCAGGGGGTGTTTTGTCGCGATATCGCGACGTCACGATATCGCGACGTTTTGCAAAGTTAAGAGCAGGGCGTCGGTTGGGTCACGATATCGCGACATGTCACGATATCGTGACATGTCGCGGTATCGCGGCCCAGAAGAAGATAACCAAGGAACGCACGCGGCCAGCCAGTCAAAGGCCGACGCGTGGCGTAACATTTGATAACTGCAGAAGTTAGAGACGATGGAGGGAAGGGCAAGGCCGACTCGACACGTGGGCAGTGTGGAGGACACGTGTATCAACTAAGTTATAACAAGGAGGAGACACGGCCAGATGGCCGCGTAGAAGAAAACAATGATGCGGGTCAAGGAAGGTGTCGGCCACGTATTTTATTGTATTATTTTTGGCAACACAGCATTTGCAGGAAACGGAGTTATGAGGGAGACATCAGTGCGAAGGACGGTCAGAGCAAAGCGGCCGATGCAGGGAGGCCATTAATGAAGGCCTCCTGGTAGATCGGGCAGATGGCCCATTTATGACCGAAAATTTGAAAAACCCAGGAAGGGGGAAAATTCGAATTTGAAAATTTTGTTAGGCGGGCATTAATTGCTGAGAGGATCGGGGCCTCGATAAAAACCCGAAAATTTGTAATGGGAGGGATGGTGAGTTCGGGATTGTGGGAGAAGAAGTATGCTGGGAAAATTGTAACAGAGGACTGTATTAATGAAATTTACTGCAAATTAAGGAGAAAATTGTTTGTTTGAATCTCGACCTCGCCATCAGGAAATAATCTTATGCAAAAGAGGCTTCAACCTTTCTGCCATGATTTTAGTAATGATTTTGAGAATAACAGCAATAGGTCTAAAAGCTGAGATATGATCAACCTCTTGAGCTTTTGGAACAAGAGTAATATAAGTTTTACTTATAAACTTCAAAATATATTTGGCTTTCTTGGATTCTTCCACCACCTCTAATAAATCAACATGAAGGATATCCCAAAACTCTTGGTAGAACTCAATGGGAAAACCATAAAGACCTGGGGTTTTCCCTTTTTGCATTTTAAAAACTACCTTTTGAAGCTCATTGATAGTGACAGGAGCAATCAAAATAGAGTTCTCCTTAGAAGTGATAAGAGAAGGGATTGATTGAAGAAAATTTTATTGAGAAGCTATGTCAAGAGGAGTAGCAACAAAATATTGGAAAAGTAATCAACAACAATAGAGTTCATGCCATCCCAAGTATAAACAACATCTCCAAAATATGATTTCAGGGAAGAAATAAAGTTGTGAGATATTCGAGCTAGAAGAGATTTGTGGAAGAAATTTGTGTTTCAATCTCCTTCTTTGATCCATTGAATTCTAGATTTTTGCTTCCATAATATTTCTTCTCTTTTTTCCCATTCCTTTAATTGAGTTGTGAGTTTAATTTCATCTTCACTTCTCTTCTCTGTGAGGCCATCTAAACGAATTTTATTATTCAAATTTTCAAGATGAGCAATAACTTCATTTTTTTTTATGAACATCCCCAAACTCTTTCCAGTTCTAAGTCTTGATTTTGGATTTAATGTATTGCAGTATTTTAGCAAAATAGAACATCTTAGTCCCATGCCTAGGTTTACCTTCATTCCACCATTGTTGCACATGATGTCTAAAGTAAATGTCTCTAAGCCACATTAATTGAAAATAAAAAAGAGAGAAACTCACATTGGTTTCCACATTTCCACCATGACTGGCCAATGATCCGAACCAACATTATTAAGAGTCTTCACTTTAGGAATGTGACCATTGATTAAGAAATTTTAAGAGAGCAAAAACCTATCCAATCTCTTCATTATACAAGTTAGGCCTTGCCTTTTGTTATACCAAGTCATAAGGCCATTATCTGGTTGGATGTCCACAAGATGGAGGTTTGTAATATATTCACTCATGAGGTCAGTGCTTTTGTCCAAATTTCTATTTCTCCCATTTTCTCATCCAGAGAGAGGATGGTATTGAAATATCCTCTGATCAAGATCTAAGCTTCAGGAAAATGAGAGATAATATGAGTTATATCCTTCCACTATCTTATTTTTTCCTCTAAAGCAATCGGAGCATAAACAGTAATGCAGAGCATAATTTGGTTGGAATGTCTACTTTGAATAGTTATAGCCAACATACCTCAAATGCCAACCATATGATGAATAACTACCTCTTTTGGGTCCCAAAGACAAGCAATGCCACTAGAAGTCCCCTGAGAACTGAGGGAAACCACTTTTCCAACTACCCAAATTTTATTGGAAATTGAGTCCATATCCTCCATTGAAATCTTTGTTTCTTGAAGGAAAACAAGATGTGGATGATTTATCTAAATCATTCTTCTAATTTTTTTTTTTTAAAGACTCCGTTTGAGTCCTCTAATATTCCAAGTGACGATCTTCATTAATACCAAGGCTAACAAAGTTGGAAATGGCATTAATATTACCTTTCTCTACAAGATTTTCACCTTCTTTTACCATATGATATTGATTGGTCTTGCGACCTACTTTTTGATTAGAATCAATCTTCAATTTTTTTCCCTATTTCTTGACTTATTCCAATTGAATCTGATATGGCTTCTAACCTTGAAGAATGTTGGTACACAACAAAAATTTTACTAGAGGGTTCAACGGAGTCTATATTGGGACCTGTATTATTTGAAGTATTGACATTTAAAATATTGTTTTTCTTGTATAAATTTTCTCCCTTTTTTTCTGTTGAAAACCTTTGATTTGTTGGTTTATCTCTGATTTCTTCCCTTCATATTTAAATTATGTTTCTAATATTTCTATTTCTAGTATTTCCTCTTCCTCATTTGGGACATCATTTATGGAAAGGATTTCAAACATATTAGAAGATGACTTTGATTGATCCTTCGTAACTAGTTTTTTCTGAGTGTTCTTCTTATTAGGCATTTGGAAACCTACTGAGTTTATATCTTCTTTCTTTTGATTAGGAATTTTATTTGGGCAAGCACTGGCCAAATGACCATATTCATGGCAAATTATACAATGAAAAGGAATGTTCTCATAGTCCACTACTTTCTCCCAAGTGTCTTCCCCAAATTGTAATGTGATATTTTTAGGTAGGGTTTGTCAAAATCCATTAAAACTCAAATTCGAGCATAAATAATATGTTCAAAATTTTTAGTACAATCAACAGTCATCATAAAAGTTCCTAAAGAGTTTCTAATTGAAAAAAAATAGTAGGATTCCAAAATTCAATAGGGAGGACAAAGAGTCTAACCCACACAGGATCTATAGAAGGCATCTCTTCTTCGACTTTAGATTTAGTATGCTAGGGCTTCATGAAAAGTCCTGCCCTTCCAAAAAACCAAGGACTCCCTTGAAAAGTGTTCTCTCTATATTCATTATTATCAAATAAAACAAGAAAATAACAATTTCGATAAATAGAGATTTGTAACTCACCTTTAGTTTTCCAGCTTTTTGTAGCCCAGAATTTGAAATTAGATAGGCTCGAACGAAAACCCACGAACCGACAAATTAGTCCTCTTTTTTTCAAATCTTCAATGCCAATATGAATTTTATCCATATCAAGCTTAACAACAGGAGTTCCATCAACTGCTTTAAGACATCCTGACTCCATTTGCCTAGGATCAATCTTAGGCATTCTTAGAGGTTTATGAGAAGCCCTAAGATTGATATTAGCATTGGGATGAGGCTGTCCACCATGGAGGACATCCCTAAAATTCATTTTTGAGGCTGAGTTTTCAAAATTCTTCAAATTTTCCTCTTTGTAACTCTTCAATTTTCTCCTATCATAAAACTCTTATACAATAATACTCACAATGTAGACAATATAGACTACGTAGGCTATATCGATGATATAGGTAATCTCAGTGATTTCTCTACGCCTCTTTATGGATTAATATATAGTCATTGTAGGATGACTCATTGGTTACTTGAGTCTTCGTTTCCTTATGTCAAGTCTCATGAATCTTGGCTTCTCTAACACTTGCATACACATGACTCTATCTTGTATGTGTAATTGTACATGACTCTTCACATAACACTTCCTAATCTAACAACACATGTGCACACTTACATATGAGATATTTGTGTACATCTACAAACAAAACACTTGTACACCCATTTACATGATACTTGTGCATTTCCTACAAATTATTACATTACATAAAATATTTACTCACACTCTAATCTAGGACATGTTGGATACTCAAAATCCAACTTGAGTATGTCCCCATTTAAAATAAATAAGTAAATAAATAAAATTTACTATTTTTGGGCAATTTGTTGTTTTTGGCCAAAAGCTACCCTATTTTTAGTAAGTCACAAAAAAATTCCAGATAGCCCCCTAAATTAACACACATTATTGCATTTCCTATATTAGGCCTCCTAGAAAATATCTATACCTGTCCATGTCTAAAAAGCCATTAAATTCCAAAAAAAAATTCTTTCGATTTTTCTAAAAAAAAACTAAATCCCATTTTTGAGGCACTAGATGAAGGAATTAGGACCTGATAACACACTAAAAAATATTCAAAGCTTTTATAGAAACCTTACCACGATATTTTCTCTTCTTTATCTAGCTCCATGTAAAATTTCAAGTCGATCCAACGATCAGATCAAAAGTTATACCCTTTGGAAGATAGGCTATTATGGGCCATTTTCAATATTCAATTAAGAGAAAGTGAGAGGCCATCATTCTGTTGGAAAATTTGAGTTAGTTGTGTTGTCATTGATGTCAAAAATCAGTGTCAGGAATCAGTGCAGGACCTCATAAAATAAGGGTTAAAATATTTATATTTTAAGCCCAAGAGATTTGGTTTAAGATCTTCACGTGATTGGTCAAAAGGACAGTTAAATACCTTGAAGAAAAGGCCTAAAGGAAATAATATTATAATATTAAATATGGTCAGAAAAAGTCTAAAGGTGAAAGATAAAAATACCTAGGCCCAATGAAAATAATATTATAATATTTTTATTATAATATTAAAAGGTTAAACTAAAGCCTAAGGTAATTTATAAATAATTTATAATATTTATATTATAAATTAATTTATAAAAATAATATTATTAAAACCCAAAGTTGGGTTGGGTGCAAATTTAATTTAAATTCATATTCCCTCGTCGATGTTCAAAGGATAGAAGCATATGGTATAAATACCATAACACTTACCTCACAAAGGTAAGTCTCTGAATATTTATGCACATGCGAGAATTGGAAGTGGAATGCGAAAAAGTTTATGAGCAAAGGACAAAGATGATTTTAATTTTTTATTGGTAGCCAAAATCACAGAGGATCAAGTGACCAAGGCATAAAGCCTTATCACCAACCATTAGGTTGGGCTAGTGGCAAGCCCTTGGTGTGTAAGGAATTGGGAACGCAGAGGTGTTGTGTTTGAGTTTCGACGGCAATGAAGGGACATAGCCTTTTTGGCTTTGGCATTGGTGGAGAGATAAAGCGCTCAAAGCATTTTTGCCTCTCATGTGAGCGCCTAGCTCATGCGGTAGCTTGGCCATGGCTAGGGCGTAGGTGACGGTTTGACCAGGGATCGAGTCCCACTAAGGAGCACACAAGGTATTTAATTTTTTTATTAAAAGTGCATGATCTATGGTCTATGGTTGTTTGGTAGCACTAAGTTGAAGTGCATGATATAAATTTTTCTTGGTTAGCAGTATTCAAAGAGCACAGTTTTAATTTGCATTGTGGGTGTGAGTTGAGAACGTGGTATATTGGATTTAGTGAACATTTGGGGAGTTAAAAAGAGAGTAAGGTAAAATATTTATTACCTTAGACAAAAGGTGGTAAATAGTATTTTTGAAGGTTAAAAGTAAATTGCATTATCTTGTTTTATAAAGTCAATTATTTTGGAAATGCAATTTTTTAGTAGGGAGACATAAGTACGATTCTGGATTATTTCATGCATTAAATTTCTGAAAGGGGTTATAGTGAAACTGAGTGATTGAAATATTTGTTTGATAATTTTGGAGATAATAAGGTGTATTTGAATCTTGTTAAGTTTTGTAATGGTGAATTAATATTGAGGGAAATATTTGAGTGAAGATTTTTGCTATCTAACCATTGAGACTGGTAAAAAGGTTGATTGTGATTGAGACAAATTTTGAGGTTATTTCTCCATAAAATGAAATGTATGGGCATATATTCCTTATGAGTAGAATATTGTTGGATTGAATGTTGTGAAATACAAAGTTGGAGTGAACAGGTTTTTGTTTGATAAGCATTTTTGGAAATGGTTGAGTGAGTTTTCACATGCATGATTGGTGAATGGTTGTGAAGAAAATTGAGTGTGATATAGAGAACTATCTTGAACTAGGATTTGTGAAAGATCATGAGTATCATTGTTATGTGAATTTGGAATCATCTTGTGTCAAGGTTTGAGTTCCATTGTGTGAATTGTTGAAAGCATTGTGAAACACTTGTATAGAGTTTGTAAGCAAGTTGTGTTTCATTGAGTGATTGGTTGAGTGGATTTGGATGAGCATTATTGATTGAAAGTATTGGAGTGATAGTTCAAGTTCTGTGAAACAAAATGTTCTTTATTTTTGGATTGAGTTGAAGGAGAAATTGAAAGTGATTGAGTGTTTTGTGAAACATATTGAGTCTCTAATAATTCTCTATATGTTTCTATGGTAAAACACGAGAGATTGAAAGTGATTGAGAATTATTGTGAGTGTGAAGCATATTGAGTCTCTAACCATTCTCTATATGTTTTTGTAAGTTAAACAAGATTCTGAGTGAAACTTTTTTGTGTGATTAAAGAGGTTTTTCTGAAAGAGGTTGAGTTGAGTTTTTGTATGCAAGTATTGCAATTGATTTGAATAAGCTTTTGTGAAAGCTAGTGGACATATTTGAGTAAGTCCTAGAGTGGACTTGAGGATAGAGTGAAGCAAGCTTTTGTGAAATCCTATTGGTTGATCTAAGTAATTCCTAGATGGGACTTAAGGATAGATTTGAGGAAGCTTTTGTGAAAGCTTAAGGACATATTTGTGTGAGCTTTTTTGGAATATTAAAATAAGATTTGGACAAATTCTAGGGAGGACTTGTGAGCAGATTTGAGGTAAGTCTTGGTGAAGACTTGTTGAGCAGATTGAGCAAGTTCTTGAGAGGACTTGTTGGATAAATTTAAGGTAAGTCTTGTGAAGACTTGTAGAGCAGATTTGCAGTAAGTCTTGGTGAAGACTTATTGAGTAGAATAGACAAGGTATTGAGAGGATTCATGGATAGATTTGAGGTAAGTCTTTGAGAAGACTTGAGAGCAAAGTTGATTGATTGATTTGTTCAAAACTTGATTTAATATTTGGGGAAGATCTAGCAGATATGATTTGTGATTGGATCAAAATTTGTGTTAAATCTTGAAGACAGTTTAAGGATAGATTTTGGTGTAAACTTGAGAATAGCTTTGTCCTAGACCAAATACAAATATTGAGCATATTTGTGCTAGACCGAAGGATTGTGGTTAGTGGAGATTTGGGACAGAGATTGAGCAAATTTGTGCTAGACCAAAGGATTGTGTTTAGTGCAAATTTGAGATAGAGATTGAGTAGAGTTGAGAGTAAGCTTTGGAGGTGACAAAGTAGAGGATAATAGTATCTAGTGGATAGATATCCATTAGTCAGGGTAGAGAGGACGGAGGTCTTCAATAGAGAGAGATCCATAAGTCAGTGCATTGGAGGTAGTAGTCTTTTAGAGGATCACTAGCCAGATAAAATGAGAAGGAGTTCTCCTATGGATAGAGATCCACAAACCAGCAAAGGATATTGGTGTCTCTTATGGGTTGGTGCCCACAAACTAGATTAGGGGATTGGTGTCTCCTTTGGAAAGAGGTCCATAAACATTGTAATAGGGAAAGGATTCCCAAGAGATTTATTGAGAAAAATTTAGTGAAATATTTTCTTCGTGGAGTAGCCCACATTGGGTGAACCACGTTAAATTGGTGTCTCTATTGTGTGTGGTGATTTTTGCATTGCTTTGATTACTGCTATTGATATTGCCATTGATATATTGGATAATATTGTTTGAGAAAATAAAAGTAAAAAGTGGTCTTATATTGTTCACCCCCCTCTCAATATAAGCTTGTGTTCTTCAATTGGTATAAGAGTGGGTTCCTTAGAAAGAGTTTAATAGCTTGAAGAAAAATCTCACAAGAATACAAATGGATTTTTAGAATGGATCTTTAGGGAATTTGGCACCATTGTTCGATGGGAACAATTATGCACTTTGGAGTATCAGAATGAATATTCACCTAATGGCACTTGGAAATGAAATATGGCAAGCAGTTGAGGATGGATACATACTACTAGATACTCCACCTACAGATAAATATGGTAAGCTCCTACAACTAAATAATTCAAATCCAATGAATGGAATTTTAAAGGGTTTGCATGAAATAGAGTTTATAAAGGTTATGCATTACACATTAGCAAAGAAAATTTTGGATAAGTTGAAAGGCATAAATGAGGGAGACAAAAAGGTCAAAAGGGTAAAGTTGTAAAATTAAAAGAGAAAATTTGAAGACCTAAATATGAAGGATGAGCAAAATATTGTTGCAAACCTACTTCGTGTGGATGAGGTTGTTAACTCCATCCAAGGACTTGGGCTTAAAGTTGAATAATAAATGTTTGTGATAAAATTTTAAGGTCACTCCCAAAAAGGTATAGTGAAAAGATTTCAGCTATAGAAGAGTCAAAAGATATTGAACTTTTGACAAGATATAAATTACATGGAATTATCACAGCTTTTGAGATGAGAATAAAAGAGGAACCATGTCCCCAGAAAGAAGCAACCTTCAAATTTACAAAGAAGACAAAGGGTAAGAATTCATATTCAAGCAATGAGTTATACAGTGATGAATTAAATTATGGCAAAAAGAACAAGGAATCAATAAAGTACAAAGATACAAACTCATTTAGGTATTTTAATTGTGGTAAATATGGTCATTATGCATCTGATTGTCCAAAGGCTAGAAATAGCAATGATGATGAAAATAGGATCATAAGAACAAGGAAACAGGAAAAAACATGCACTAAAAGAAAAGCAGGGATGGACAAGACAAGCAATAAAAGCAGTTTTTCCAAAGGCATAAGAAGATTTTTTATGCAGATAATGCAAGTAAGAGTTCAAGTGATAGTGATGGAAGCTCCTCAAATAATTATTGTAGAGGGGGAAAACTGCCCTACCACGTACAATTCCCAAACAAAATGCTAGATCCGCAAGGAGGGATCCTTTTATGGGGTGAACCACGGGGTATGTTGTACTCTACACTCGATGCTAGAGGAAGGGTTCACCAAGAATGGTTTTAGAACTATCTCCAAGTCGTCGGGATATTCAAGATTGTTTGATGTATTCAATTTTAGGCAATCACCTAAATTTAGCCTTTCTAGATCTAAGCTAGAAAAGATAAAGGACAATGTAGAAAATAGAATAATGCAATTGGAAACAGAATGCCAGCATACAAGAGCTACCCTGGAATGATTCTTTCTTTTGAATGCTCACTAACATAGGTTTTTATTTCAAAAAACCTTTAAAGCATAACTATGCAAGAGTAAATAAACAAAAATTATCCCTAGATGCAAGCTAGATGCTTTTCACTTTTAGATGCCTAGAAATCAACATAGATATTCAACCAATAAGATTGATAGAGCACTTATCTAGACTGGTGGTTAATTTAGCCCTTTTTATACCTCTTTTCCAATGATATCAAAGAATCTTGTTCCTACAAGATCATTTATGAAACACTAAAAAATAATATTAGCATTAGGGGGTCTGCATAGGTCACTATATGACAGATCTAGCAACATTCAAGCCCCCTAGGTCCTTTTAGATGACATTTTAATACAAAAGTAGAAATTGACCTTTGGAGATTTAATCATAAATAAAAAAGATAGCAGCAGAAAACAAAATTAAAAGTACAACAATATGATCTAGAGATAGAATGGATTATAATAATGAAAGAAAAATCTGAAAATTACCCCTAGTGTGCCCTAGGTCAAAATTGTGCCTCTCTTGGAGCGGGTGCGATATCACAGTAGCAAAGTATTACCCTGTCTGTATGGGGCATGATTTCACTTCTAAGAATAAATTTGTCCTAATTAGGGTAAGCAAAGTCGTGCCTCACCAATGCCAGGCACGATTTAACTACAGAATAAATAAAAATAAGAAGTGAAAGTAGAAGATGAAATAAATTCAGATAATAAAATAATCAAACCCTAATGGACATCACAAAATTAAGTAGAAGAGAACCAAGTTTCTAGATAGACACTCTATCTTTCCAAACTATGCCACGGATCTACCAAGTCACAAAACAAATCAATCCAATCCACACAATAGAAGATCAATCTAAAATTCACACTTTGGGGGTTAGCTTGTAGTAGAGAAATTAAATCAGAAATGAACTCTAAATATTTCACATATAGATCACACATAAAAATTTTACATATCACACTTGCACTTAAACTTTGCATATCTCTTATTTGGCAAGAACATCCTTCCTTTTATAGACAATCGAAAGAAGGAAAGTGGGTACAAATAAACTCACAATCGACACCAAAACATGCAAGGAGGTTTAAACCTAGGTCTAAGTAGGCTTAAAAAATGATAAATTAAGTTAAATTAATTTTTTTTTGATAAAATAGCAAATTCATACCCCATCCTGATGGGGTATGATATTGCTAGCATGAAGTCGTGCCTCATAAATACGGGGTGCGATTTCACTAAAAGGAAAACAAATTTAAAAGGGGAGGGACAGAAGCCTTCCTTTGCACTTGGTAAGGGGTGGGGGCCTCTTAAGGGCACTAAGGAATATTGCCCACTCAAAGTGGATCAATTTTTTGTGTCTACATTTTACCCCCTCTTTGATGCATTTATGGCCTAGTAAATACATCAAAGAAATATGTAAACTCCTATGGGAAACAAGCACAAAAAAAGGGGGTGGCCAGGTTTGGTCAAAAGGGTGAGACATTACTACCATTAATGCCTCTATGGCTAGGGTGCCCCCTCAAGTTTTGAAAGGAAAGGGACTTCCTTAAGAAACTCAAAAAGAGCAAAGAAATAAAAGGTAAATCATAGAGAACACAGAGAACAAGGCAAGAAAACAAACAATCAAACCAAAGAGCACTATGTATAGTATGAACCTAATGCAACTAGCATGAAATGCATGGATGAATAGAAGAAAGGAAAAGAAAGAAGAAGGGAAGAGGAGAGAAGAAGAAACAGAAAGCTGTGAAGCAGCAGAAAAAGAAGAGGACAATGATAAAACTCCAAGGTCAACCATCTAAAATCAAGAAGAAATTTGAATCAGAACCCTAACTAGAGGGTGTTATCTTCAAAATATGGTCCATGTATGGAGTGAAGAACCCACTATGGGTGTAGTACTCGCTAAATATGGACCAATAAGTGAGATGTATAGTGTAACCCACTATGGGTGATTGCTCACTAGTGACTGCTATGGGCGATTATCCACTAGGATGTATGTCGAGACTTGATGAAATGGCCAAGGAGCTATCCTGTAATGGGGTGTTGGGCCTACCTATTGTGGTTGCTCCACAATGTACCCCAAAATTGGGGACCCACCTTTTGTTTTTGTTTTGAGGATTTTGATATCCTTGGGAAGATCATTTTAATAGATCCTATCCTTGGAATTTGTAGTGCAGTATTCAAGGTGCTTTATTGGAATAACGTTTCCCTATTCTTTTGTCTCTTTTGGAGCATTGATAAGCTTACATGTGTTTGTGTCACCTGTTTTGTGTCATTTCAAGGTTCATTTTTGAGTAGTATCTCGTTGTTTGCATTCATCATGTTTTGGGTTGTTTGGGTTCTGATGTCATTTTTAAAGGTGTCCTTGTGCTCATGAATTGCAATAATCCAAACATTCATGGTTGAGAGATTCAAATTTTCATTTTATAAAAGCAAAAAAAAATAATAAAAATAAAAATATCTTTTATTTTTATTGAATATAATTGTTGGTTCCAATAAACCTTACATATATATATATATATTATAATTATGTATATTATAATATATATTATGATAATGTATATTAAAATAAAAATAAAATAAAACAAAAATAAAATAAGGAACAACATCATATGTATATTATATAATGCCTTTTCATTATTTAAAATAGTTTAAAGGCTAACACTATTTGGTTTTATATGGTGATGCAACTCGACGGTGGTATCATCTTGGAACTCGACGATAGGAATGCAAGAGAATAGAATGAGACAACAACAAGTAATAATGGTGATATGGCTCCCCTTGTCAACAACAGATGGCCAACAGGTACTACAAGTGAAAGAGGATGATGTGGCAGACCACGACTACGTGGACCACGATTGCATGGACCCCTCCAATGGCACGAGTTATATCGAGACGGGGTGAAGATCATGGATCCAGAGGGCACCCAGTCAGCAGTGGTGTTGACAGAGAAATTGTGATGTCGTACAGTGCATGGAAGGTGACCTCTAAATACGATGTGATGCGACAATGCAACAATGGTAAACCGGATACACATGAAGTGCGTAGAACTCGATAGTGGTGTGAATGAAATGCGTACAATAGGAGAGGACATGGTGCTCGCTCAAGGAAGATAATACCACATCGAAGGTGATATAGAGGTATTTATAATTGGGCGTATGAATGAACGTAGATGTCTGTAGTGGTTGAGGTTCAACCCATGGGAAACGGCATTAGGAGATTTCACCACTTCATGAAATAGAAAATACTCGTCAAATACCTCATCTTTCATAAAATTATTCATGGTGCAGGAAGGTTCAAATCGTAGGCAAAAGCTAGGATAAGCAATTTTTGCTAGATAGTGGGATCGAAAAAATAGATGTGAACTCTTTGTAGTGATGAATGGACATCAGAGCCCAATAAATAGAAATAGATGTAGCCACTGTTGTACACATCCCAGGCTAGAAAGGGTAGTATTCAGGTGAACGTAATCCATAGAATGAATCGGAGCCAATAACATAGCGACAAGCATGGGCATCGACGACATCAAAGGATAGGAAACACCAGGTTTCAGAAGCTGTAGACTAGAAGTGATAGCAATAGAATCAACGTCTAAAAGATGACAGCCAATAGAGGATCATGGGTGCACTGGAGATCTCAACAGTTGACAAGGAAATTGGGAAAATTTGTAGGATTTTCTTTCACATACACTCGGTGGCAGAAGAAAACGTGGATGACAGCTCAACGGTGGTGGTGTGTGGACACAACAACAGACCGCAGTGTACCAAAACCTCTTGATATGTAAGTATTTTAATGGGTACGAAATGACAAAGGTGATAAATGAAGGTTATTTTTACCATGATGGGGTTAAAAGTTGAAGAAGACAGATCTGTCAGAAGCGATAGCAAGCACAGATGTTGTTAATGCTTGTCGCTATGGCGAACAAATATTTTATGAAGGTCAAGTAACCATGGTAAATTAGGTTTGCAGGTCCAAGGGAGATGCATCCAAAAAATTCGACGTGGAACAAGTGACACTAGCATCGCGGTTGTAGGCACACGATAGGACATTACGTAGTAGGCCGGTAGAGCACGGTCAGACAATACAGTGGGAGGACCAGTGGATGATGTCGCAAGGTGGTTGGTGTATTTTCAGACACAACAGTGGTAATGCAAACCCTCCATAGACGGTGATGATAGGTGTTGAAATGCAGATTGTTCATCTGAGTAGACAGTGTGAAATAATCGTAACAAGCATAGGCGTGTAGAATTCGCGTAGACAGAGAAGGGACATGTACAGGCCAGTGAAGTCGTGATTGGTCTAGGGATAGAGTCGTGCATTCATATTGAAGGCCACATAATGAGAAGGAAGGGAATGTCAGGGAGCAAGTGGAGTGCTTGATATTATGAGTAAGTCATACGACGAAAATGACATCGAGTCTCGATAGGTAGACAAAGACCGTGAGAATGTGGACTTAAGGGTGTAGTTGGGGCCATCGGGCCATCGTCTCTTTGTAATGTCCATGAATCTAACCATAGTTTTATTATGGTGGGTGTCCAAATAAGTCGATTATCTATTGGTTTCGAGGTTTGTGCTTATATGTGAAACAAATAAAGCCCATCATGGGAGTCATCATATAGTGATTCACAAGGGCTAAGAGGAAAACGACCTACTAATAATCATGATGGCATATTTCATGTGGATGTAGTGGTTTTCACGTGGATATAGTGGTTATGGATGGTATTTGGCCACAGGGAAAATAAATGTTACTCGTTATGCCCATGAATGGAAAACGTTACTATTTCAGATTAGCGCAAACCAAATAAAAGGTAGAAAGAAAACTAAAAAACGAAGGGACAGAAAGGAGAAAATGATAAGGCAGAAAATGAAAAGTTTATGGGTGAATTTTAAATACTGCATTGAAGTGCAGAAATGGGGCTAGACCGTTTAGGAGGCCACATGCCACTGGAAAACGATGTAACAGAGATGTCTTAACATAAAATATGTCAAAATTTTGCATTTAATGTGCAAGAAAGAAGGGGTTTTATTTTGCATGCATGTTATAATTGCTTATTTTTCCCTTTTCATGTTTTAGGCTTATAGAGGGTGTTGAATGCATTTTTTAATGGTTGCACCAAGTGAAGGTTTAAAACATGAAATTTATTTGTTTTTTCCCTTAGAAGCTCGCACCTAGATTATTTAGAGTTGTGCAAATGCAGATTCGGTAAACTAGGTTGCATGCAAGATTTTCTCACATCTTCGGTTTTGCAGAAATTGGGTGGCAAAATACTGGTGATATTTTGCATGTTTATGTTTCAGTTTTCTGTCATGTTTTCCAGATTTCATTTTTCATTTTTCTAACTTTTTATTTTGCAGATTTTTTATTTTATTTTTTAGCATTAAAAATAAAATAAATAAAATGATAAAAATAATTACATGGCTGTGAAGAATGATGTATAATCTATCATCTAGAACAAATTCGAAGTCATTCCGAAGTCAGGTTGATTTTATAAAAATATTGAAAATGACTATTTTATGCAGATTTTTATAATTTCAGAATTTTAAAATTTTCCATTTTAGAGGCAAATTAGCATATTTTAAAATTTGCATTTTCATTCATAAGCATAAGATGACCTTTCCTTTATGAAAATTCAATTTCATTAAAGGGGGGAATTTTTATGGCATTTCATGAGCCATCATTTTTGGAGCAATAAATGCACCTTTCTTCATGAAAATTCTGATTTCATTGAAGAGGGGTAATTTATCATTACATCAAAGGTCTTGGTTTTAAAGCATGAAATTATTTCTTCTTTATGAAAATTAATTTCATTAAAGAGGGATAATTTATAATGACATTTTGAGGCTATTATTTTAAAGCAATAAATTGGTGTCTCTTTATGAAAATTAATTTCATCAAAGAGGGATAATTTATTAATTATATCAAAGGCTATCTTTATCTTCATGATAAAAGCTACATTTAATGGATCTTTTCATCATTTTAGATTCACATTCATAGATAGATTTAATCTTCTATTTCATGCTTAAAGTAGGATTTAATGCAAGATAAAACTTGTTTAAAATCCACTTAATCAAGGAAGATAAAATCTACCTTAAAATCATTCAAGATAAAAGGAATTAAGGCACTACATCGTGGTCATATGAGGGCCAATTCACATTTACTTTTATTTAAGTTTCATGAACAATCATTAATTTAGCATGGTAAAATGAACCAACACATGCCCCTTGTTAACAATTACTTGCAATCACTAAGGTGTTCCTAGCATTGAATTGATATATCTTTATTGAGATTACTAATACACATATGCAAATGCTAATATAGCGGAGACCTTGGAGAAGTTGTTTTGTTTTAACTTCTTTGCAAGAGAGGGTTTTGGGAATCAAAATCCTAAGGGAGAGTGTAATTTCACAATTGGGTAAAATTACCACTCAACATTTTGGCGCTAGAAGGAGGGCATGAATTGGTTTACTTTATTTTATTTATGCTAAGCAATTCATGAATTGGTATTCATTGATCTAACGCTTTTGGATTGTTCATGGTTACTCAAGAGTTTTAATTGCTAAATATTTCAAGTTCATTTGATTAGCATCTTTGGCATCCTTTAGCACTCAACACTTTGGGAGCTAGGAGGATTTGAATTGATTTATTTTATTGCTATTTAGATGCTAAATTGTTCATGTTACTTGAAATATTTATTTAAAAACATTGGTCTTGACTAACGAGGTTTTTGTTTCCATATGATTACTTTCATTGATTCTAACATTCTCTATTTTTGATGATGCATTAATGCTAACATGTTGCAAATTTGAGAATGTTCTTCAATTTCATGGTTTAATGGATACATATCTCTTGGTTGATGCTAACATGATGATTCATATGTTACATATTTGAGATTGGTTAGTCATTTCATGCTTCTTTGTAAGAAATCTTTATTTGACTAACAAATTGGTTTTGAAGTTATTCTTTGAGTTTCACTAATGGCATCGGTTTTTCCAACTAGGGCAGAAATTTCATTGTGGATAGCTGGCTATTATAGTCACTTGGATAGGCCTACTCATCAAATTCCTCAAGGGGTAGAAAATCATTTACCTATGTTTAAGCATGATGTGACCTCGGCTAAGGAACATATTCAAAGATACAAGGATACCTTAAGGCAATTGCAAATATGGAAAGGAGATGTTCCTTGTAGATTATTTTCATACACATTGGATGAAGTTGCATATGAGTGGTACATACACCTACCTATAGATTCCATTACTTCTTGGGCTCAACTAGAAGCATCATTTACTAGCCATTTTGGAAGACAAGTTGACCCTGTTCGGATGTTAAATCAATTTGTCTCTATCTCTAGCGAACCTAATGAGTCCATGAGTGAATTCAATGATAGGTTTCATAAGTTGTATACCAAAGTGGTGCCCCATTTCATCATTTTAGAAGAGAGAGCTATTGAAATATACATGGGAGCTATACAACCCGTAGTGGCTACATTTTTAAAGGAAAATCTTGATGACCCATCTTTGCATAGAATCTATGAGGCCATGAGAGAATTAGAACAATGGGCCATTTTGAAAAGAGAAAAGGTGGACCAACCATCATTGCTTAACCCTAGGGTGAACGATCAAGGGGACAAAGTTGAATGTCCAAATATTACAACCACCTTAGATTCCATCCAAGAGGATGTGCAAGTCTCAAAGCCAAGGTCCATTAATGAGGATTGGGATGAACAAACCCATCAGGATATGATTTGGTCATGTTTACTCAAAAAGGAAGATTGGGATGACTATTGGGAGAAAGATACAAGAGTTGATCCTATTGAACAAACCCTTGATTCAACAAAGGTGGTTGAGACTGAATTTGAGAAATCAATAGATGAATCGAAAGATATAATAGAATCTCATCACTTATTTTTGGAAGATGATCATTGTAAAGATCAAGAAAGCCAACATGAGTCAAGTAGTGATGAATTGGAGATGAGTGAATCAAAGTTTTGGTTTACAAGTGAGGAGGGGTATGATCCCATTTTAGAAACCCCTAAGCCATCAAAAGTGGTTGAAAGTAATGTTGAAAGAAAATCAATGAATGAATTCGAAGACATAATAGAGTTTCACCACTTGTTCTCGGAAGATACTTTGGATGATATTGTTGAAATTGATGGCCAAGAAAACCCACACCTTCCAAATTGTGATAAAATTGAATCATGGGTTACCAATTTGGATTATAATAGCCTTACAAATTTGAATACAAGAAATAACCCACTCTTGGAAATGATTGAACCATCTAAGGAAGGTGAAGGTGAGTTGGAGGATCAACCCATTGATGAATTTGAAGAATGTGAAGGTATAGTTGAGCATCACACCCCAATTTTGGAAGATGATCATTGTTGGTGGAATAAATGGGAGAACTTTACCACTCTTTCTAATGAAGCACTCACTTCACTTGATATGCAGGACAAGTTGCAAAGGCTAGTTCTACAACTTAAAGGAAACATCTCTCAACTACAAGAACAAAGGCCTCAAGATGCATATCTAGATGATGCTCCAAATCATCCTCATGAGACAAAGATCGAAGATACTAAAAGTGATATTCTTTCGGACAATGGAGGGATCCTAGAGTGAACTAGTTTTGAAACATGTGATGAATTAGGACCTTCCATAAATTTGGATGAGATGATTAAATTGGGTGATCAAAGCCTTCAACATGCTAGAGATGATGACAAAGAAAATTTTGAAGAAGAATTTCTTGAAGATTTTGAGGAAGAAATAGTATGGATGGTTAACAAGAAATGGGAAGAATATGCTCATTCCAAACCTTCTAATGAACTTTTTGTGTCAATTGATATGCAGGATAATACAATTGCTTCCTCACATGAGGATATTACAAGTCCTGTACAATTTGAAAAAGTTTTGGAAGAAGGGTTTGAATCTCATCTAGTATTGGAAAGTGACAATGATGCTACAACCATGGATAAAGAAGGAGAACCATTTGATTTGGTCCCCTTTGAGGGACTTGGAATTAAAAATCTTGATCCATCTATTGGTTCTACAATGTCTATGCCATCTCAAAATGAGGAAATTTTAGAACCTGAATGGTTTGGGTTTGATATCATTGATGATCCAATTGAAAATTTCACGTTATCTGAAACAACCCAAGTGATTGATCATGGAGATGTGTTAGTTGACCCATCCCTAGATAGACAAGACTCATGGTTTGAAAAGGATGGACATGTTTTTAATTGGGTGCCTAATTTTGGTGTCTTTGATAAACAGGTCATGGATAAAGAAGAAGTGCTACAAGAAGATGATGATGAAGATCATGAGAGAAAAGAGGAAGTTTCAAATCCTCTCCAAGTAATGGTAAATGGAAATGTGCCAAAGGTAAAATCTCACCTTTTGGGTTCCACCATTCAAAATCCAAGTGAAGGTTTGTCTAATGGATTGTTGGATTCAAATACTATCAATGATGAAATGCCATTTGTGGTTGATAAATAATTGGACTTAATTTCTCCTCACACCACTAATAAGAATGCTTTGTTGAATGAAAAAGAAATTGAGATGCTTGAAGTGTTAAATCAAGTTCATAATCAATTAGTTATTGAATCTAGGATACAAACTCATGATGATCCTCATTTAATAAATATCCTAGATGCTTGCAAGTGGTTGCATAAATTTGATTGGCCTACAAATTTGGAAAATGATTTGGCTTTAAAGTTTTTAGAAATAGGCTCTTGTTTGCAAAATCTCATTTTTGATAAGGAAAGCCTAATTCTAAATCATGAATTGAATTGTGAAATTGACATAATAAAGAATAGACATGAAAGAATTGAAGATCAATTATTGTCTAATCAATTTGATAATTTGAAACTCCACTATTGGATTATTAATGGAACTATGCTAAATTGGTGGGGTGAGAGAGGCAAGTTGAAGATTGTTGTATTGTTTGGCTTAATCTTGTTTTCGTTGGATTCCTGTAAAGCTTGGCTTGCTTATCATGTTATATGTCTTTTGAAATGTGCTAATCATGTTTGGGATCCAGGGAAGTGATAGTTCAAGCTTTGCACCATCTTGTACCATATTGTACATTTGTATATAGTTTTGGTTTGTGTTTTGAGTTTTGTGTTTTGGGTTGTTCCCTTGTTTTGGGGTAATGTTTCGTGGTCACTAACTTATGGTCTTTGGCCTATTTTGAGGTTTCTTTGCTTAGTAGGTTGGAGTACCTGATCTAAAAATTGATGAACCCGAGAAAAGGGGATGAGTTATTTGGTGATCATGCTCAGATTTTGGGACTAAAATGGTGGAAAGTGGAACAATGAAAGATTATCCAAAGCTCCACATGGAACTCACACACATTAAATGGTGTTTCTAGAATTATGAAGGATGAAGTTATCTTGATTTGCAACCCTAGGCAAAAATATAAAATGCTTCACTTGTAGGCTGCCTTACCCTAGTGATGCTTGAAGCTTTGCAAGGTTGTTCTTTTGAAAAGAAAAAAATTATATATGAAAAAAAGAAAAAAATAGAGAAAAAAAGAGAGAACGAGCATTGAAAAGCTTGATCATATCAGTCACAAGATCTAGATAAACTCTACCGGGGCTATGGACGCCTGACCGACAGTAGGGCTCTGTCTAGATATAGCTCAGGTAAAAGGAAAGGCTTTGCAAAGCGTTGAGCAAACACAAGGGTGAGTTAGATAAACCCCACCGGGGCTATAGATGCCTGACTGGCAGTGGGGCTCTGTCTATAGTCGTTTCGTTATGAGCGATACTTCATAGCCTAATGCAGAAAGGGATGATGGAATCTGGAGGATTTTTAGAAATGCAAGAATGAATCACTTTTGCACACACTGAGCAAAGGCAGATGGATTAGTTGTTTTCATTCAAAGTTGTTTACCCCCATCTTCTCGAGACATTGCTAAATAATTGTGTCTCGCTGATCTTGTGTGTTCTCATTTCAGGTTGGGTTCTTCACCGAAATGCTCAGGAGCATTTCCCAGCAGAGTCACCATTTGTTGTGGTTGCTCCACAACGTAGCCCCAAAATTGGGGACCCACCTTTTGTTTTTGTTTTGAGGATTTTGGTATCCTTGGGGAGATGATTTTAATAGATCCTATCCTTGAAATTTGTAGTGCAGTCTTCAAGGTGCCTTATCGGAATAGCGTTTTCATCTTCTTTTGTCTCTTTTGGAGCATCGATAAGCTTGCATGTGTTTATGTCGCCTGTTTGGTGTCATTTCAAGGTTTATTTTTGAGTAGTATCTCCTTGTTTGCTTTCATCATGTTTTGGGTTGTTTGGGTTCTAATGTCTGTTTTAAAGGTGTCCTTCTTGTGCTCATGAATTGCAATAATCCAAACATTCATGGTTGAGAGATTCAAATTTTCATTTTATAAAAGCAAAAAAAAAAAAAAAATCTCTTTAATTTTTATTGAATATAATTGTTGGTTCCAATAAACCTTATATATATATATATATATATATATTATATATTATAATATAATAATAATATAAAAAAATAAAATAAATTGAAATATATATATATATATATATATATATATATATATATTTCATATATATGATGATAATGTATATTAAAAATAAAAATCAAATAAAACAAAAATAAAATAAGGAACAACATCATATGTATATTATATATATAATATTATATAATTCCTTTTCATTATTTAAAATAGTTTAAAGGCTAACACTATTTGGTTGTATATGGTGATGCAGCTCCACGGTGGTATCATCTTGGAACCCAACGATAGGAGCGCAAGATGATGGAATGAGACAACAACAGGTAATAATTGTGACATGGCTCCCCTCATCAATAGCAAATGGCCAGTACGTACTACAAGTAAAACAGGATGACATGGCAAACCACGACTGCGTGGACCACGATCGCATGGACCCCTCCAATGGCACAACAAGTTATATCGAGACGGGGATAAGATCATGGATCCATAGGGTACCCAGTCAGTAGTGGCGTTGATAAGGAAATCATGATGTTACGCAGTGCATGAAAGGCAACCTCTAAATTCAACGTGATGCGATAGTTCAACAGTGGTGAACCGGGTACACGTGAAGTGTGTAGATCTCGACAAAGGTGTGAACGAAGTGCGCACAATAGGAGAGAATGTGGTGCTTGCTCGAGGAAGATAATGTCGTGTCGAAGGTGGTATAGAGCTATTCGGAATCGGGGGTATGAATAACGTAGACATCCGTAGTGATTGAGGTTCGATCCACGTGGAATGGTATTCGGAGATTTCACCACTTCGTGAAATAAAAAATACTCGTCAAATACCTCGTCGTTCATGAAATGATTCATGGTGCAGGAAGGTTCAAATTGTAGGTAAAGCTAGGGTGAGCAACTTTCGTTGGATATTGGGATTAGAAAAATGGATGTGGACACTTTGTAGTGATGAAAGGATATCAAATCCCAATAAACAAAAATAGACGTAGCCACCATTGTACACATCCCAGGCCAAAAAGGGCGGTCTTCAGGTGAAGGTAATCCGAATGAACCAAAGCCAATAACATAGTGGCAAGCATGGGCATCAACGACATCGAAAGATAGGCTCAACGACATCGAAAGATAGGAAAAACTAGGATTCAGTAGCTGTAGACTGGAAGTGATAGCAGTAGAATCAACGTCTAAAAGATGACAACCAATAGAGGATCATGGGCACACTGGAGATCTCAATAGTTGGCAAGGAAATTGGGCAGAGTTGTAGGATTTTCTTTCGCATACACTCGATGGCAGAAGCAAACGTGGATGAAAGCTCAATGGTGGTAGTGTGTGGACACAATAACAGACCACATAATGCGAGAACCTCATGCTGTGTAAGTATTTTGATGGATACGGAATGACAAAGACGATAAATGAAGGTTATTTTTTTCATGATGGGGTTAAATGTTGAAGAAGATGGATCTGTCAGAAGTGGTAGCAAGCACATGTGCTGTTAATGCTTATCTCTATGGCAAATGAACATTTTATGAAGGTCATGTAACCATGGCAAATTAGGTTTATAGGTCCAAGAGAGACGCAGCCAACAAAGTTGACGTGGAACAGGTGAGACTAGCATCACGGTTGTAGGCACACGATAGGATAGAATTGTTAGAGTAAATTACTATATAAAAGCAATTATAGTGTTTCAAACTTTAACAGCAGAATTAACAAAATAAGACAAACACACACAGTAGAAGAGACAACGATTTTAACGTGGTTCACCCAATGTGGGTTACATCCACCGAGATTTTTCAGTCTTTCTTTCTCAATCCAAGCAGTAGAGGGTTACAACCTACAACAAACATCTGCTGTAATTTCCTCTCTATATTTACAAGGAATCAACACAGTAATTTTCATTGTCTACTCTGTTTTTCTTCACAACTATATATAAGAAAAAACAGAAAAAAAAACTGCTTTTCTTAATACATTCCAAGATTAACATTGAGTTCCCAGCACCTAATTTTGGGATAAAAACAAAAAAACTTTCCCTGGTTGTCCTGTTGTAAATCCGGAAACTTTCTCTGGTAGACTAACAGACGATAAATCTGGAAACTTTCCCTGCCCATCCTGTAGTAAATCCAGAAACTTTCTCCGTTTAGCCTCCTCATAATTAGGCTTCATTCCTAACAATCTCCCACTTGGAGACTAATTCCATTGCACCATACTGCAACCAATGACTGAAAAATTCTCATCATGGCCTCTTATTCCTTAAGTCCAACTAAAGTTGAGTAAAAGCTCAACTTTTCTCTTGACACCACTTTTGTAAGCATATCAGCAGAATTTTGTGATGTGTGAACTTTCCCTAATTTCAAAGATCCATCTTCCACTACTAATCTAATGAAATGATACCTGAGTTTGATGTGTTTAGTTTTTTAATGGAATGTCGAATTCTTCGCAAGGTGTATAGTACTCTGGCTATCACTCCACAACCTATTATCCTCTTGCTTCTTCCCTAGTTCTTCCATTAGTCTTTGCAACCAAACCATCTCTTTGCTTGCTTCTGCAACGACAACATATTCAGCTTCAATGGTTGAAAGGACAACTACATGTTGGAGTTTAGAAATCCAACTAACCGCTCCTCCTCCTATAGTAAAGATGTAGCCAGTAGTGCTCCTTCCACCATCAAGATCACCTGCCATATCAGAATCTACAAAACCTTTCAAGCATATATTAGAGCCTCCAAATTTAAAGAATAATTTGAAGTTCCTCTCAAGTACCTGAGTATCCTTTTTACCGCTTGTCAATGTCCTTTTCCCAGATTACTCATAAATCTACTCACTACTCCCACTACGTGGGCAATGTATGGTCTTGTAAAAACCATTGCATACATCAAGCTTCCAACCGCTGATGCATAGGGAACCTTAGCCATATTCTCTTGTTCCTTTTGTGTCTTGGGACACAAATATTTGGTGAGTTTGAAATGCTTTGCCAATGGAGTAGCAACAGACTTTGCATTGTTCATGTTGAATCTCTTAAGCACTTTTTCAATGTATTTTGCTTGTGAAAATTTTAGAGTGTGACTCTCCTTGTCTCTTGTTATCCTCATACCAAGGATTTTTTTGGCTTCTCCCAAATCCTTCATGGCAAAGGATTTAGCCAACATCTTCTTGAGCATGTTTATATCTTGCATATTTGTTCCTGCAACTAACATGTCATCCACATACAATAGCAAAATAACATAGTTACCATTTCCAGTTTGCTTAAAATATACACAGTGATCACTTTGACATCTTTCAAACCTTTGATTAACCATGAACTTATCAAATTTTAAATACCACTATCTAGGAGCTTGTTTTAACCCATACAAGCTCTTTTTCAGTTTACATACCCAATCCTATTTACCTTTCACCTGAAAGCCTTCTGGTTGGTGCATATAAATTTTCTCCTCAAAATCACCATGAAGAAATGATGTCTTCACATCCAATTGCTCCAGATACAAATATTCTATAGCTATAAGACTCAAAATAGCTCTAATAGAGGTCATTTTTACAACTGGAGAAAAAATCTCATCAAAATCAATACCTTTTTTCTGAGCGAATCCCTTGACCACTAGTCTTTCTTTGTATCTCTTATGCCCTTCATTCTCGTCTTTAATCTTGTACACCCATTTATTGGTCAAAGCTCTTTTACCTTTGGGTAGCTCAACCAAATCCCAAGTTTGGTTGTGGAATAAAGAGTCCATTTCTTCATTCATTGCAAGCTCCCACTTATTCTTGGTATCCATCTGTAATGCTTCCTAAAAACATTCTGGCTCACCAGCATCAGTATACAAAACATAATCAGAGAAATGTTGAGGAATTTTACTTATCCTAGTAGATCGTCTAACAACACTTTCTGGAAATTGAGGTGCTTGTTGCTGATGCTGTACATTTTGCTCTTCTACCACTTTTGGAGTTACCTTTTCTATGTGTCCATCAAGGTCTATGTATTCAGTAATTTCCTTTTTCTGTTTATTTCCCTACAACCGATCTTTATACAAGTTTTTTTCATTAAATATGACATCCCTACTTCTAATGACTTTTCGGTTATCACAATCCCATAATCTGTAACCCAAGCCATCAATACCGTAACCAATAAAATAGCACTTTCGGGCTTTAGCATCTAACTTATTTATGTTCTCTTTGTCTATATGCATAAAATCCTCACATCCAAATACCTTAAGGAAAGAATAATTTACTGGTTTACCTGTCCAAAGCTCTTTCGAAATTCCTCCATCCAAGGCACTAGACGGTCCTCTATTAATTAGATATACTATAGTATCAATAACATGAGCCCATAAAAATAATGGTAAGCCTGCATATATTCTCATGCTCCTAGCACTCTCCATGATGGTTATATTCATTCTTTTTGCAACCCCATTTTCTTGAGGTGTTCTTGGAACTACCTTGATTCTTCTAATTCCATTTTTAGAACAAAACACATCAAATTCTCTACTGCAATATTCTACACCATTATCTGACTTTAAAGACTTTAACCATTTTCCAGATTCATTTTCAACTAATGCTTTCCAATTCTTGAAGGTATTAAAAACATCACTTTTATTCTTAATGCAATATATCCATGTTTTCCTTGTTGCATCATCAATAAAAAATACATAGTAAGAGGAACCTCCAAGAGAAGTTACCTGAGCTGGGCACCAAACATCTGAGTGCACAAGCTCCAATTTCTTTTTCTTCCTTTCCTTGCCATCCTTGAGAAATCTAACACTCTTTGCTTTACCATAAACACAATCCTCACAGAATTCTAAATCAATATCTTTTAAATTAGGCAATAACTTTCTTGAATGTAAAATTTCCATACCTTTTCCAATCATATGGCCAAGTCTTTGGTGCCACAAAGATGCACTCTCACCTGTAGAAACTAAATTCATGGAGAAGTGAGAAAAATGAAGAACACAAGCTTATACTAAGAGGGGGGTGAACAGTATAAGACCTCTTTTTACTTTTTCCTTTATACTTCAAAATAGTAAAGCAATATACCCAAAGAAATATCAAAGCAATGCACAATATCATCCACAAAGTGACACCAATTTTAACGTGGTTCACCCAAAATGGCTAGGCTACGTCCACAAAAATTTTCTCTAAAAGTTATCTCAAATTTCTTTGGGAATCCTTCCCAATTACAATGTTTATGAGCCTCGGCCCAAAGGAGATACCTTCCCCCAATCAAAATTTATGAGCCTCTGCTCAAAGGAGATACCTTCCTCCAATCAGAATTTATGAGCCTCTGCTCAAAGGAGATACCTTCCCCTCTACTCTAGAAATGATCCCTAAGAATATCAACTACCTCTATCTCTTGCCAGCACATGGAACTCCTTTCCACAAAAGACCTCTTGTCCTCAATGCTTAGCCTAAGATACCTCTGCCTTATATGATCACGTCCACAGCAGCTCAGCAACCTGTACAAAACATAGTCAGTCGGTCTACTACAAGTCTTCCTCTATCTGTCAGATCTGTCCAACTCTTGAACAAATCAATCCTCTGCATACAAGCTGAAGAACACAAGCTTATACTGAGAGGGGGGGTGAACAGTATAAGACCTCTTTTTACTTATTCCTTTATACTTCAAAACAGTAAAGCAATATACCCAAAGCAATATCAAAACAATGCACAATATCATCCACAAAGTGACACCAATTTTAACGTGGTTCACCCAGAAAGCCTAGGCTACGTCCACAAAACTTTTCTCTAAAATTTATCTCAAAGTTCTTTGGGAAACCTTCCCAATTACAATGTTTATGAGCCTCGGCTCAAAGGAGACACCTTCCCCCAATCTGAATTTATGAGCCTCTACTCAAAGGAGATACCTTCCCCTCTGCTCTAGAAATGATCCCTCAGAAGATCAATTGCCTCTACCTCTTGCCAACATGTGGAACTCCTTTCCACCGAAGACCTCCTATCCTCAATGCTTAGCCTAAGAGACCTCTGCCTTCTATGATCACGTCCACAGCAGCTCAGCTACCTGTACCAAACACAGTCAGTCGGTCTAGTACAAGTCTTCCTCTATCTTTCAGATCTGTCCAACTCTTTGAACAAATCAATCCTCTACCCACAAGCCTTCTCAAAGACTTGCCAAATCTGTCCTCAGGTTCTTCTCAAAGAACCAATGCACCTCTGTCCTCAAGTTCTCTGATAGAACTCTCAAAAACTCAGCTCACAAGTCCTCTGCTAGGACCTGTCCAAATCTGCTCACAAGTCCCCACTGGAACCTGTCCAAAACCTCAACAAGCTCACCAAGAAAAACTTGCTTAGCATGAACCCACAAAGAGAATTGTTAGAGACCCAATGTGATTCATAAACCTCATAGAAGCATAAAGAGAATTGTTAGAGACTCAATATGTTCTATACTTAACTCCCAATCTCAATCTCAACTCAATCTCAAACTCAAAAGAATAAGATAGATGTAGTATGCTTTTCTCAAGAATATGAAACACAACCCAACAATTGCCAACCATGCAATATCTCATATAACAATGATACTTATATTCTTTTCACCAACAACTAGGGTTTCATCATCTCAAAGCAAGTAGCAAGACTTACTAACATAAACCCTATTGCAAAAATGCTTCCTCTTCCTCAACCAGAATTATGCATTCACCCAAAAATTCAACAATAACTTTAATGCATAAACAATCTTCAATATCCAGAAAATAAGATTCACACCAAAGAATACCTAGTAGACAACCTTTTCACTCCAAACTCAATTTCAGAAAATATACCATAAACAACATACATGGAAGATGTTGCCCATACCTTTACTTTGATGAAGAAGGAGAACTCAAAATCTGTCACAACACTAACTCTCAATTTGCCACTAATTAGAGTTAGCAACTATACAATAATACACAATAATAAAGATCCAAAATAACACCTTATTTCTCCAACTTAGTAAAAACCACCAAAGTACAATATATATACAAAGTAAAACCTCTTTACACCTTATTACTCCACATAAACATTAAACATCAATAAAACAATGTCAAAACAAATATGATACCTTAACCTTATACCTCCCGCGCATTCACAACCACTATCCTTTGCACACCGCGACCAAAAGAAAAATCCAACGAAGAGAATCGAACTCGGCACCTCTGCCTTCTAGCGCTTTCGCTTAAACGCCACCGTCGTTGGGTCACAAGTGCCCAACGAAATACTACAACGCTGCCCTCTCTTTTATCTTCCTTTGACGCCAAGAATCTGGAAAACGTAAACGTCTTCCACAAACCACATGCAAACTGGTGAGCGTTGTCCAAGACGTAAGTCACTGAATGCTTGCATTAGTCATCTCACAACACAGTCTAAAAAATGCAGTTCAGGAGCAATTGCCAATCCACTGCCATCACACAAAAAGTAAGGATGCAGCCCAAGCTCAAATCCGAGTATGCCAAGCATGGTTTCAAAGACGTCAATCGGAGATTCGAAGACATAGAGCAAGCTCAACTCGAAGACACCAAGCGCTGTTCGAAAGGTAAGGAGCAAATGCAAATCGCAGACGCCAAGCGCAAATCGAACGAAATAGAGCAAGTGCAAATTGCAGACGCAAATCGAACGAAACAGAGCAAGTGCAAATCGTAGATGCCAAGCGCAAATCAAACGAAACAGAGCAAGTGCAAATCGTAGATGCCAAGCGCAAATCAAAAAATACAGAGTAACCACAAATCACAGATATCAATAATAATCGGAGGTACTCACTTTAGAAAATCATCCCCACTTATATAGCCATTCTTCCTTAACTGTTTGACGTCGGCGCTCCTCCAACGATGGCAACATATCGGCGAAAGAATTATTTTTTTCTTCCGTCGCATAAGGGTTGAAAGACCCTTTAATAATAATTAAAATAATTATTATTATTTTATTAATAATAAATTAAACTTGGACCTTTGACAAAGGTTTGAGTTAATTTAATTATTAATAATAAACATGGACCTTTGCATTAAGTTAAGCTTGGTTTTAATAAAAACCCTTAATGAGTCCAAATGGTTTTAAGAAAAACCTTTAGCCTTGTCACCATGGTTTTAATAAAAACCCTTTAACATAAAGAAGCTTCTCAAGATATTCTTGACATCACACTCTTTTGATATCAACACAAAAATGCCTTTTGACATCAATGACAACTTATACATTTGAGCAAAGGCAATGTACCCAAAGTGCCCAAAATTGCCAACAATCTCCCCCTTTGTCATTGATGGCAAACCTTTATCGAAAACACTTCTCAAGAGCCAAAACTGAAACCAACTAAACCATGTGCTAACAACTGAGAATCTTCCTTTGAAGTTTTGCTCCCCCCGACTTGAAGCTTTCCTCTTCACTTTGAAGCTCTCCCCCTTACTCATATCTCTCCCCCTTTGTCATCAATGGCAAAGGGCCACCTTTGGGGCTCGGGACTAAGAATTAGCCTCTTAGCTTAGTCCCTCCCCCACCTCCCGATGAGGTGATTAATTCTAGGGTGGGAGTAAAACTCCCATTAGGCACTGATCATCATCAGCATCTATAACTTCCTTGTCGGGCCTTCTCTTGAATTCTTTGTCCATATTCCTGTTCCTGTCACTTTGTTCTTGTTCTTGTTCTCATCCCTATTTTTATCCATGCCTTGATCCTTGGACCTGATCATGCCACTGTTCCTGTTCTTGTATTCTAGAATTTTAGCTCTACACTGTCTGACTATGTGTGACCTTCATTGTTGCACTTATAACAAGTAACAATGTTATTTCTTTTAGGCATACCTGTTCTTTGAATCCACCGGTTTTGACCAAACCTGTTTTGACCAAACCTGTTCTGACCAAACCTATTCTGACCAAACTCGTTACGACCAAACCTGTTCTGATCAAACCTATTTTGACCAAAACTGTCCTGATCAAACCTATTCCTGATATTTGCCTTGTAATAAACTGCCTTATGCCCAAACTATTGACAAGAGTAGCAATACCCTTGAAAGAAATTACCACCTCTGAAAGCTGTCATTTACCTTCTTCACTTGAGCCATGCAATGTGAAGCTATGTGACCAAACCTGTGACAAGCAAAACATCTCGCCTTGAAACTTTCCTTTATTTGACCTCTTAGGTTCTGAAAACTTCTTCTTCTCATTCTGAATTCTGGTTTCTATTTCTGTGCATCTATCATTCAAGGACTCATGATCTGAAATACTTTCCTCATTCGAACTCTCTTCCTTTTGGAGTCTCTTACTAGACTCTCCAACTTGTTCCTTGTGATGCTTAACAAAACCAAGGCCTATTTTATCTGTTGTCTTTCTTTGACCTTTGATGAGAGACTTAACCTTTTTGGAGCTATCTTGAAACCTGTGAAGCTTATCCTTGTACCCTTTAGTTTCCTCTTTCAAAGAAGCCATTTTCTGTTCTAACTCACTATACTCAAGAACCTTAGACTCTAACTCATCCTTGAGTTCTTGTGTCTTAGCTATAGAGAAGTCAAGACTTTCTATAAGATCATCTCTCTCCATACAACATTCATCCAACTTATCCTTGAGTCTAGCATTCTTCTTTCTTTCCTTTTTCAAAGCACTAAGAGCACTAATAAGTTCACCTTTAAGATCTACTTCACCTTCCTCTATATGTTTGCTATTAGAATCATCAAAGCCTTTTTCGGATTTCTTATCACTAGAGGTGCTACCCTTTTCAAAAACCATACATGCATCTTCCTTATAGTTTTCTGAAGCATCCTCATACATACTAGAAATCAAATCATTATTTGTGCAATCATCCTCAAGGTGACCAAAATTTCCACACCTAAGACATTTCATGATAATGAATCTATGTTTTGGTTCTTCCTCTTTTTTCGATATGAACAACATCTCATTTTCATTATCACTTGAAGAACTTTCACTATCACTACTAGAACACTTACTTGCTTTGTCTAGGTAGAAACTCTTCTTGTGTTTGTGAGAATACCTCTTTCCTTGATTGTTGTGCTCATCTTTGATTTTAATATTTGTATTGGCCTCTTCTAGTTCTTTCTTCAATGAATCTCTTCTCTTACGATCCTGTTTATCTTCATCACTTTCATCCTTGAGTTCTTCACTCCTTTTGGACGTCTCTCTATTTGCCTTGCTAACTTTGGTAGTTCCCTTTCTTGAACCACCTTCCGATTCCTCATTTCTTTCTTCTTAAACGTGAATCTCTTTTCTAAGCCTTTGTTTGCATTCTTGAACTTTGAAATTTTCTTGATTCTTCTTTAGTATTAGACCATGTTCAATGTATCATCTTCATTCTTCCCCTATTCCAAGTGCCAATTTAGATGAAACACTTCATCTTGCACTACTATAAGACCAAGGCAATGACCTTCATTATGAAAAAAAAAAAAATTTGGAGGACGAGGGGGCCCCCCCGGGGAAAAATATAATAATTTTTCCTCTTTTTTTTTTTTCTTTATTATATTTTTTTTTTCCCCAAAAAAAAACATAGAGTTTTTTTTATTTTTTTTTTGAAGTGTGTTTTTTTTTTGTGTCTTATAGGTTTTGCATTTGCCTCTCCTATGACCATTTGTGTTCTTGTACTAGCTTTTCCTTCAAGTTGTTAAACTTTTCGAAGGCACCCGATCTAGATACCAATTGAAGAACACAAGCTTATACTGAGAGGGGGGGTGAACAGTATAAGACCTCTTTTTACTTATTCCTTTATACTTCAAAATAGTAAAGCAATATACCCAAAGCAATATCAAAACAATGCACAATATCATCCACAAAGTGACACCAATTTTAACGTGGTTCACCCGAAAAGCCTCAGGCTACGTCCACAAAACTTTTCTCTAAAAGTTATCTCAAAGTTCTTTGGGAAACCTTCCCAATTACAATGTTTATGAGCCTCGGCTCAAAGGAGACACCTTCCCCCAATCTGAATTTATGAGCCTCTTCTCAAAGGAGATACCTTCCCCTCTACTCTGGAAATGATCCCTCAGAAGATCAACTGCCTCTACCTCTTGCCAGCACGTGGAACTCCTTTCCACCGAAGACCTCCTGTCCTCAATGCTTAGCCTAAGAGACCTTTGCCTTCTATGATCACGTCCACAACAGCTCAGCTACCTGTACCAAACACAGTCAGTCGGTCTAGTACAAGTCTTCCTCTGTCTGTCAAATCTGTCCAACTCTTTGAACAAATCAATCCTCTACCCACAAGCCTTCTCAAAGACTTGCCAAATCTATCCTCAGGTTCTTCTCAAAGAACCAATGCACCTCTGTCCTCAAGTTCTCTGATAGAACTCTCAAAAACTCAACTCACAAGTCCTCTGCTAGGACCTGTCCAAATCTGCTCACAAGTCCCCACCGGAACCTGTCCAAAACCTCAGCAAGCTCACCAAGAAAAACTTGCTTAGCATGAACCCACAAAGAGAATTGTTAGAGACCCAATGTGATTCATAAACCTCATAGAAGCATAAAGAGAATTGTTAGAGACTCAATATGTTCTATACTTAACTCCCAATCTCAATCTCAACTCAATCTCAAACTCAAAAGAATAAGATAGATGTAGTATGCTTTTCTCAAGAATATGAAACACAACCCAACAATTGCCAACCATGCAATATCTCATATAACAATGATACTTATATTCTTTTCACCAACAACTAGGGTTTCATCATCTCAAAGCAAGTAGCAAGACTTACTAACATAAACCCTATTGCAAAAATGCTTCCTCTTCCTCAACCAGAATTATGCATTCACCCAAAAATTCAACAATAACTTTAATGCATAAACAATCTTCAATATCCAGAAAATAAGATTCACACCAAAGAATACCTAGTAGACAACCTTTTCACTCCAAACTCAATTTCAGAAAATATACCATAAACAACATACATGGAAGATGTTGCCCATACCTTTACTTTGATGAAGAAGGAGAACTCAAAATCTGTCACAACACTAACTCTCAATTTGCCACTAATTAGAGTTAGCAACTATACAATAATACACAATAATAAAGATCCAAAATAACACCTTATTTCTCCAACTTAGTAAAAACCACCAAAGTACAATATATATACAAAGTAAAACCTCTTTACACCTTATTACTCCACATAAACATTAAACATCAATAAAACAATGTCAAAACAAATATGATACCTTAACCTTATACCTCCCGTGCATTCACATCCACTATCCTTTGCACACCGCGACCAAAAGAAAAATCCAACGAAGAGAATCAAACTCGGCACCTCTAACTTCTAGCGCTTTCGCTTAAACGCCATCGCCATTGGGTCACAAGTGCCCAACGAAATACTACAGCGCTGCCCTCTCTTTTATCTTCCTTTGATGCCAAGAATCTGGAAAATGTAAACGTCTTCCACAAACCACATGCAAATTGGTGAGCGCTGTCCAAGACGTAAGTCACTGAATGCTTGCATTAGTCATCTCACAGCACAGTCTGAAAAACGTAGTTTAGGAGCAATTGCCAATCCACTGCCGTCACACAAAAAGTAAGGATGCAGCCCAAGCTCAAATCCGAGTATGCCAAGCACGGTTTCAAAGACGTCAATCGGAGATTCGAAGACATAGAGCAAGCTCAACTCGAAGACACCAAGCGCTGTTCGAAAGGTAAGGAGCAAATGCAAATCGTAGACGCCAAGCGCAAATCGAACGAAACAAAGCAAGTGCAAATTGCAGTGCAAATCAAACGAAACAGAGCAAGTGCAAATCGCAGATGCCAAGCGCAAATCAAACGAAATAGAGCAAGTGCAAATCGTAGATGCCAAGCGCAAATCAAAAAATACAGAGTAACCACAAATCGTAGATATCAATAATAATCGGAGGTACTCACTTTAGAAAATCATCCCCACTTATATAGCCATTCTTCCTTAATTGTTTGACGTCGGCGCTCCTCCAACGATGGCAACATATCGACGAAAGAATTCTTTTTTCTTCCATCGCTTAAGGGTTGAAAGACCCTTTAATAATAATTAAAATAATTATTATTATTTTATTAATAATAAATTAAACTTGGACCTTTTGACAAAGGTTTGAGTTAATTTAATTATTAATAATAAACATGGACCTTTGCATTAAGTTAAGCTTGGTTTTAATAAAAACCCTTAATGAGTCCAAATGGTTTTAAGAAAAACCTTTAGCCTTGTCACCATGGTTTTAATAAAAACCCTTTAACATAAAGAAGCTTCTCAAGATATTCTTGACATCACACTCTTTTGATATCAACACAAAATGCCTTTTGACATCAATGACAACTTATACATTTGAGCAAAGGCAATGTACCCAAAGTGCCCAAAATTGCCAACAATCTCCCCCTTTGTCATTGATGGCAAACCTTTACTGAAAACACTTCTCAAGAGCCAAAACTGAAACCAACTAAAACCAACTATGCTAACAACTGAGAATCTTCCTTTGAAGTTTTGCTCCCCCTGACTTGAAGCTTTCCTCTTCACTTTGAAGCTCTCCCCCTTACTCATATCTCTCCCCCTTTGTCATCAATGGCAAAGGGCCACCTTTGGGGCTCGAGACTAAGAATTAGCCTCTTAGCTTAGTCCCTCCCCCACCTCCTGATGAGGTGATTAATTCTGGGGTGGGAGTAAAACTCCCATTAGGCACTGATCATCATCAGCGTCTATAACTTCCTTTTCGGGCCTTCTCTTGAATTCTTTGTCCATATTCCTGTTCCTATCACTATTCTTGTTCTTGTTCTCATCCCTGTTTTTATCCATGCCTTGATCCTTGGACCTGATCATGCCACTGTTTCTGTTCCTGTATTCTAGAATTTCAGCTCTACACTGTCTGACTGTGTGACCTTCATTGTTGCACTTATAACAAGTAACAATGTTATTTCTTTTAGGCATACCTGTTCTTTGAATCCACCGATTCGACCAAACTGTTTTGACAAAACTGTTCGACCAAACCTATTCTGACCAAACCTGTTCTGACCAAACCTGTTCTGATCAAACATGTTTTGACCAAACCTGTCCTGATCAAACCTGTTCCTGATATTTGCCTTGCAATAAACTACCTTATGCCCAAACTATTGACAAGAGTAGCAATACCCTTGAAATAAATTACCACCTCTCGAAACTGTCATTTACCTTCTTCACTTGAGCCATGCAATGTGAAGCTATGTGACCAAACCTGTGACAAGCAAAACATCTGCCTTGAAACTTTCCTTTATTTGACCTCTTAGGTTCTAAAAACTTCTTCTTCTCATTCTGAATTCTGGTTTCTGTTTCTGTGCATCTATCATTCAAGGACTCATGATCTGAAATACTTTCCTCATCAGAACTCTCTTCCTTTTGGAGTCTCTTACTAGACTCTCCAACTTGTTCCTTGTGATGCTTAACAAAACCAAGGCCTGTTTTATCTGTTGTCTTTCTTTGACCTTTGATGAGAGACTTAACCTTTTTGGAGCTATCTTGAAACCTGTGAAGCTTATCCTTGTACCCTTTAGTTTCCTCTTTCAAAGAAGCCATTTTCTGTTCTAACTCACTATACTCAAGAACCTTAGATTCTAACTCATCCTTGAGTTCTTGTGTCTTAGCTATAGAGAAGTCAAGACTTTCTATAAGATCATCTCTCTCCATACAACATTCATCCAACTTATCCTTGAGTCTAGCATTCTTCTTTCTTTCCTTTTTCAAAGCACTAAGAGCACTAATAAGTTCACCTTTAAGATCTACTTCACCTTCCTCTATATGTTTGCTATTAGAATCATCAAAGCCTTTTTCGGATTTCTTATCACTAGAGGTGCTACCCTTTTCAAAAACCATACATGCATCTTCCTTATAGTTTTCTGAAGCATCCTCATACATACTAGAAATCAAATCATTATTTGTGCAATCATCCTCAAGGTGACCAAAATTTCCACACCTAAGACATTTCATGATAATGAATCTATGTTTTGGTTCTTCCTCTTTTTTTGATATGAACAACATCTCATTTTCATTATCACTTGAAGAACTTTCACTATCACTACTAGAACACTTACTTGCTTTGTCTAGGTAGAAACTCTTCTTGTGTTTGTGAGAATACCTCTTTCCTTGATTGTTGTGCTCATCTTTGATTTTAATATTTGTATTGGCCTCTTCTAGTTGTTTCTTCAATGAATCCTTGCTCTTACTTCCTGTTTATCATCATCACTTTCATCCTTGAGTTGTTCAAACATACCTTTGAGAGTTTCTTAACTTTGCCTTTTGGACATTTGTAGTCAGATTTGTAACAACCTTTATAGATTCCATATTTCATGTTGTCTTGCGTGAATCGACTTTGGTTACTCTGCATTCTTAAGCCTTTCAGATTGCTTTCATTGCTTTTGAATTGCTATGATGTAGTAGTCTTTCTTCTTTAGTATTAGTACATGTTCAATGAATAGTGTTCCTCATCTTCAATTACTTCCTAAACCTCATTCACCAAGTGTGATTAGATGAACCTTCATCCTTGCACTACAAAGACCAAAATATGACCCATCAAGAATAGGTTTTGCTTTTGCCTCTTCATTGATCCATTTGTGTTCTTGTACTAGATCTTCCTTCAAGTCGTTAAAATTTCTGAAGGAACCCGCTCTGATACCAATTGAAGAACACAAGCTTATATTGAGAGGTGGGGTGAACAGTATAAGACCTCTTTTTACTTATTCCTTTATACTTCAAAACAGTAAAGCAATATACCCAAAGCAATATCAAAACAATGCACAATATCATCCACAAAGTGACACCAATTTTAACGTGGTTCACCCGGAAATCCCGGGCTACGTCCACAAAACTTTTCTCTAAAAGTTATCTCAAAGTTCTTTGGGAAACCTTCCCAATTACAATGTTTATGAGCCTCGGCTCAAAGGAGACACCTTCCCCCAATCTGAATTTATGAGCCTCTGCTCAAAGGAGATACCTTCCCCTCTGCTCTGGAAATGATCCCTCAGAAGATCAACTGCCTCTACCTCTTGCCAGCATGTGGAACTCCTTTCCACCGAAGACCTCCTGTCCTCAATGCTTAGCCTAAGAGACCTCTACCTTCTATGATCACGTCCACAGCAGCTCAGCTACCTGTACCAAACATAGTCGATCGGTCTAGTACAAGTCTTCCTCTGTCCATCAGATCTATCCAACTCTTTGAACAAATCAATCCTCTGCCCACAAGCCTTCTCAAAGACTTGCCAAATCTGTCCTCAGGTTCTTCTCAAAGAACCAATGCACCTCTATCCTCAAGTTCTCTGATAGAACTCTCAAAACTCAGCTCACAAGTCCTCTGCTAGGACCTGTCCAAATCTGCTCACAAGTCCCCACTAGAACCTATCCAAAACCTCAGCAAGCTCACCAAGAAAAACTTGCTTAGCATGAACCCACAAAGAGAATTTTTAGAGACCCAATGTGATTCATAAACCTCATAGAAGAATAAAGAGAATTGTTAGAGACTCAATATGTTCTATACTTAACTCCCAATCTCAATCTCAACTCAATCTCAAACTCAAAAGAATAAGATAGATGTAGTATGCTTTTCTCAAGAATATGAAACACAACCCAACAATTGCCAACCATGCAATATCTCATATAACAATGATACTTATATTCTTTTCACCAACAACTAGGGTTTCATCATCTCAAAGCAAGTAGCAAGACTTACTAACATAAACCCTATTGCAAAAATGCTTCCTCTTCCTCAACCAGAATTATGCATTCACCCAAAAATTCAACAATAACTTTAATGCATAAACAATCTTCAATATCCAGAAAATAAGATTCACACCAAAGAATACCTAGTAGACAACCTTTTCACTCCAAACTCAATTTCAGAAAATATACCATAAACAACATACATGGAAGATGTTGCCCATACCTTTACTTTGATGAAGAAGGAGAACTCAAAATCTGTCACAACACTAACTCTCAATTTGCCACTAATTAGAGTTAGCAACTATACAATAATACACAATAATAAAGATCCAAAATAACACCTTATTTCTCCAACTTAGTAAAAACCACCAAAGTACAATATATATACAAAGTAAAACCTCTTTACACCTTATTACTCCACATAAACATTAAACATCAATAAAAAAATGTCAAAACAAATATGATACCTTAACCTTATACCTCCCGCGCATTCACAGCCACTATCCTTTGCACACCGCGACCAAAAGAAAAATCCAACGAAGAGAATCGAACTCGGCACCTCTGCCTTCTAGCGCTTTCGCTTAAACGCCACCGCCGTTGGGTCACAAGTGCCCAACGAAATACTACAGCGCTGCCCTCTCTTTTATCTTCCTTTGACGCCAAGAATCTAGAAAACGTAAACGTCTTCCACAAACCACATGCAAACTGGTGAGCGCTGTCCAAGACGTAAGTCACTGAATGCTTGCATTAGTCATCTCACAACACAGTCTAAAAAACGCAGTTCAGGAGCAATTGCCAATCCACTACCATCACACAAAAAGGTAAGGATGCATCCCAAGCTCAAATCCGAGTATGCCAAGCACGGTTTCAAAGACGTCAATCGAAGATTCGAAGACACAGACCAAGCTCAACTCAAAGACACCAAGCGTTGTTCGAAAGGTAAGGAGAAAATGCAAATCACAGACGCCAAGCGCAAATCAAACGAAACAGAGCAAGTGCAAATTACAGATGCAAATCAAACGAAACAGAGCAAGTGCAAATCGTAGACGCCAAGCGCAAATCAAATGAAACAGAGCAAGTGCAAATCGTAGATGCCAAGCGCAAATCAAAAAATACAGAGTAACCACAAATCGCAGATATCAATAATAATCGGAGGTACTCACTTTAGAAAATCATCCCCACTTATATAGCCATTCTTCCTTAACTGTTTGACGTCGGCGCTCCTCCAACGATGGCAACATATCGGCAAAAGAATTCTTTTTCTTCCATCGCTTAAGGGTTGAAAGACACTTTAATAATAATTAAAATAATTATTTTTATTTTATTAATAATAAATTAAACTTGGACCTTTTGACAAAGGTTTGAGTTAATTTAATTATTAATAATAAACATGGACCTTTGCATTAAGTTAAGCTTGGTTTTAATAAAAACCCTTAATGAGTCCAAATGGTTTTAAGAAAAACCTTTAGCCTTGTCACCATGGTTTTAATAAAAACCCTTTAACATAAAGAAGCTTCTCAAGATATTCTTGACATCACACTCTTTTGATATCAACACAAAAATGCCTTTTGACATCAATGACAACTTATACATTTGAGCAAAGGCAATGTACCCAAAGTGCCCAAAATTGCCAACAATCTCCCCCTTTGTCATTGATGGCAAACCTTTACTGAAAACACTTCTCAAGAGCCAAAACCGAAACCAAGCTGTGCTAACAACTCGAGAATCTTCCTTTGAAGTTTTGCTCCCCCCGACTTGAAGCTTTCCTCTTCACTTTGAAGCTCTCCCCCTTACTCATATCTCTCCCCCTTTGTCATCAATGGCAAAGGGCCACCTTTGGGGCTCGGGACTAAGAATTAGCCTCTTAGCTTAGTCCCTCCCCCACCTCTTGATGAGGTGATTAATTCTAGGGTGGGAGTAAAACTCCCATTAGGCACTGATCATCATCAGCGTCTATAACTTCCTTGTCGGGCCTTCTCTTGAATTCTTTGTCCATATTCTTGTTCCCGTCACTTGTTCTTGTTCTTGTTCTCATCCCTGTTTTTATCCATGCCTTGATCCTTGGACCCGATCGTGCCATCTGTTCCTGTTCTCGTATTCTAGAATTTCAGCTCTACACTGTCTGACTGTGTGACCTTCATTGTTGCACTTATAACAAGTAACAATGTTATTTCTTTTAGGCATACATGTTCTTTGAATCCACCAGTTCTGACCAAACCTGTTCTGACCAAACCTGTTTTGACCAAACCTATTCTGACCAAACCTGTTCTGACCAAACCTATTCTGATCAAACCCATTTTGACCAAACCTGTCCTGATCAAACCTGTTCCTGATATTTTCCTTGCAATAAATTGCCTTATGCCCAAACTATTGACAAGAGTAGCAATACCCTTGAAAGAAATTACCACCTCTGAAACTGTCATTTACCTTCTTCACTTGAGCCATGCAATGTGAAGCTATGTGACCAAACCTGTGACAAGCAAAACATCTACCTTGAAACTTTCCTTTATTTGACCTCTTAGGTTCTGAAAACTTCTTCTTCTCATTCTGAATTCTATTTTTTGTTTCTGTGCATCTATCATTCAAGGACTCATGATCTGAAATACTTTCCTCATCAGAACTCTCTTCCTTTTGGAGTCTCTTACTAGACTCTCCAACTTGTTCCTTGTGATGCTTAACAAAACCAAGGCCTGTTTTATCTGTTGTCTTTCTTTGACCTTTGATGAGAGACTTAACCTTTTTGGAGCTATCTTGAAACCTGTGAAGCTTATCCTTGTACCCTTTAGTTTCCTCTTTCAAAGAAGCCATTTTCTGTTCTAACTCACTATACTCAAGAACCTTAGACTCTAACTCATCCTTGAGTTCTTGTGTCTTAGCTATAGAGAAGTCAAGACTTTCTATAAGATCATCTCTCTCCATACAACATTCATCCAACTTATCCTTGAGTCTAGCATTCTTCTTTCTTTCCTTTTTCAAAGCACTAAGAGCACTAATAAGTTCACCTTTAAGATCTACTTCACCTTCCTCTATATGTTTGCTATTAGAATCATCAAAGCCTTTTTCAGATTTCTTATCACTAGAGGTGCTACCCTTTTCAAAAACCATACATGCATCTTCCTTATAGTTTTCTAAAGCATCCTCATACATACTAGAAATCAAATCATTATTTGTGCAATCATCCTCAAGGTGACCAAAATTTCCACACCTAAGACATTTCATGATAATGAATCTATGTTTTGGTTCTTCCTCTTTTTATGATATGAACAACATCTCATTTTCATTATCACTTGAAGAACTTTCACTATCACTACTAGAACACTTACTTGCTTTGTCTAGGTAGAAACTCTTCTTGTGCTTGTGAGAATACCTCTTTCCTTGATTGCTGTGCTCATCTTTGTTTTTCCTATGATGCTTGTGCTTTTCAGAATCCTTGCTCTTACAGATCCTGTTTATCATCATCACTTTCATCCTTGAGTTCCACACCTTGTTTTATTTTCTTCTTTGTATTCCATGTTCTAGTGTACTCATCTTCATTCCACCCATCCCAAGTGCCATTATATGAACCTTCATCCTTGCAATCCAAAGACCAAAATTTGACCCATCAAGAATAGGTGTTGCATTGCCACTTGAATGATCCATTTGTGTTCTTTACTAGCTCTTCCTTCAAGCTGTTAAACTTTTCGAAGGCACCCGCTCTGATACCAATTGAAGAACACAAGCTTATACTGAGAGGGGGGTGAACAGTATAAGACCTCTTTTTACTTTTTCCTTTATACTTCAAAACAGTAAAGCAATATACCCAAAGCAATATCAAAACAATGCACAATATCATCCACAAAGTGACACCAATTTTAACGTGGTTCACCCAGAATGCCTGGGCTACGTCCACAAAACTTTTCTCTAAAATTTATCTCAAAGTTCTTTGGGAAACCTTCCCAATTACAATGTTTATGAGCCTCAGCTCAAAGGAGACACCTTCCCCCAATCTGAATTTATGAGCCTCTTCTCAAAGGAGATACCTTCCCCTCTACTCTGGAAATGATCCCTCAGAAGATCAACTGCCTCTACCTCTTGCCAGCACATGGAACTCCTTTCCACCGAAGACCTCCTGTCCTCAATGCTTAGCCTAAGAGACCTCTGCCTTCTATGATCACGTCCACAGCAGCTCAGCTACCTGTACCAAACACGATCAGTCGGTCTAGTACAAGTCTTCCTCTGTCCGTCGGATCTGTCCAACTCTATGAACAAATCAATCCTCTGCACACAAGCCTTCTCAAAGACTTGCCAAATCTGTCCTCAGGTTCTTCTCAAAGAACCAATGCACCTCTGTCCTCAAGTTCTCTGATAGAACTCTCAAAAACTCAGCTCACAAGTCCTCTGCTAGGACCTGTCCAAATCTGCTCACAAGTCCCCACTCGAACCTGTCCAAAACCTCAGCAAGCTCACCAAGAAAAACTTGCTTAGCATGAACCCACAAAGAGAATTTTTAGAGACCCAATGTGATTCATAAACCTCATAGAAGCATAAAGAGAATTGTTAGAGACTCAATATGTTCTATACTTAACTCCCAATCTCAATCTCAACTCAATCTCAAACTCAAAAGAATAAGATAGATGTAGTATGCTTTTCTCAAGAATATGAAACACAACCCAACAATTGCCAACCATGCAATATCTCATATAACAATGATACTTATATTCTTTTCACCAACAACTAGGGTTTCATCATCTCAATGCAAGTAGCAAGACTTACTAACATAAACCCTATTGCAAAAATGCTTCCTCTTCCTCAACCAGAATTATGCATTCACCCAAAAATTCAACAATAACTTTAATGCATAAACAATCTTCAATATCCAGAAAATAAGATTTACACCAAAGAATACCTAGTAGATAACCTTTTCACTCCAAACTCAATTTCAGAAAATATACCATAAACAACATACATGGAAGATGTTGCCCATACCTTTACTTTGATGAAGAAGGAGAACTCAAAATCTGTCACAACACTAACTCTCAATTTGCCACTAATTAGAGTTAGCAACTATACAATAATACACAATAATAAAGATCCAAAATAACACCTTATTTCTCCAACTTAGTAAAAACCACCAAAGTACAATATACATACAAAGTAAAACCTCTTTACACCTTATTACTCCATATAAACATTAAACATCAATAAAGACGTCAATCGGATATTCGAAGACACAGAGCAAGCTCAACTCGAAGACACAAAGCGTTGTTCGAAAGGTAAGGAGAAAATGCAAATCATAGATGCCAAGCGCAAATCGAACAAAATAGAGCAAGTGTGAATTGCAGACGCCAAGCACAAATCAAACGAAACAGAGCAAGTGCAAATCGTAGATGCCAAGCGCAAATCAAACGAAACAGAGCAAGTGCAAATCGTAGATGCCAAGCGCAAATCGAAAAATATAGAGTAACCACAAATCACAGATATCAATAATAATAGGAGGTACTCACTTTAGAAAATCATCCCCACTTATATAGCCATTTCTCCTTAACTGTTTGACGTCGGTGCTCCTCCAACGATGGCAACATATCGATGAAAGAATTATTTTTTCTTCCGTCGCTTAAGGGTTGAAAGACCCTTTAATAATAATTAAAATAATAATTATTATTTTATTAATAATAAATTAAACTTGGACCTTTGACAAAGGTTTGAGTTAATTTAATTATTAATAATAAACATGGACCTTTGCATTAAGTTAAGCTTGGTTTTAATAAAAACCCTTAATGAGTCCAAATGGTTTTAAGAAAAACCTTTAGCCTTGTCACCATGGTTTTAATAAAAACCCTTTAACATAAAGAAGCTTCTCAAGATATTCTTGACATCACACTCTTTTGATATCAACACAAAAATGCCTTTTGACATCAATGACAACTTATACATTTGAGCAAAGGCAATGTACCCAAAGTACCCAAAATTGCCAACAATCTCCCCCTTTGTCATTGATGGCAAACCTTTACTGAAAACACTTCTCAAGAGCCAAAATTGAAACCAACTGAAACCAACTGTGCTAACAACTGAGAATCTTCCTTTGAAGTTTTGCTCCCCCTAAGTTGAAGCTTTCCTCTTCACTTTGAAGCTCTCCCCCTTACTCATATCTCTCCCCCTTTGTCATCAATGGCAAAGGGCCACCTTTGGGGCTCGGGACTAAGAATTAGCCTCTTAGCTTAGTCCCTCCCCCACCTCCTAATGAGGTGATTAATTCTTGGGTGGGAGTAAAACTCCCATTAGGCATTGATCATCATCAGCGTCTATAACTTCCTTGTCGGGCCTTCTCTTGAACTCTTTGTCCATATTCCTGTTCCTGTCATTGTTCTTGTTCTTGTTCTCATCCCTGTTTTTATCCATGCCTTGATCCTTGGACCCGATCATGCCACTGTTCCTATTCCTGTATTCTAGAATTTCAGCTCTACATTGTCCGATTGTGTGACCTTCATTGTTGCACTTATAACAAGTAACAATGTTATTTCTTTTAGGCATACATGTTCTTTGAATCCACCTGTTCTGACCAAACCTATTCTGACCAAACTTGTTCTGACCAAACCTGTTTTGACCAAACCTGTTTTGACCAAACCTGTCCTGATCAAACCTGTTCCTGATATTTACCTTGCAATAAACTGCCTTGTGCCCAAACTATTGACAAGAGTAGCAATACCCTTGAAAGAAATTACCACCTCTGAAACTGTCATTTACCTTCTTCACTTGAGCCATGCAATGTGAAGCTATGTGACCAAACCTATGACAAGCAAAACATCTGCCTTGAAACTTTCCTTTATTTGACCTCTTAGGTTTTAAAAACTTCTTCTTCTCATTCTGAATTCTGTTTTCTATTTCTATGCATCTATCATTCAAGGACTCATGATCTGAAATACTTTCCTCATCAGAACTCTCTTCCTTTTGGAGTCTCTTACTAGACTCTCCAACTTGTTCCTTGTGAGGCTTAACAAAACCAAGGCCTATTTTATCTGTTGTCTTTCTTTGACCTTTGATGAGAGACTTAACCTTTTTGGAGCTATCTTGAAACCTATGAAGCTTATCCTTGTACCCTTTAGTTTCCTCTTTCAAAGAAGCCATTTTTTGTTCTAACTCACTATACTCAAGAACCTTAGATTCTAACTCATCCTTGAGTTCTTGTGTCTTAGCTATAGAGAAGTCAAGACTTTCTATAAGATCATCTCTCTCCATACAACATTCATCCAACTTATCCTTGAGTCTAGCATTCTTCTTTCTTTCCTTTTTCAAAGCACTAAGAGCACTAATAAGTTCACCTTTAAGATCTACTTCACCTTCCTCTATATGTTTGCTATTAGAATCATCAAAGCCTTTTTCGGATTTCTTATCACTAGAGGTGCTACCCTTTTCAAAAACCATACATGCATCTTCCTTATAGTTTTCTGAAGCATCCTCATACATACTAGAAATCAAATCATTATTTGTGCAATCATCCTCAAGGTGACCAAAATTTCCACACCTAAGACATTTCATGATAATGAATCTATGTTTTGGTTCTTCCTCTTTTTTGATATGAACAACATCTCATTTTCATTATCACTTGAAGAACTTTCACTATCACTACTAGAACACTTACTTGCTTTGTCTAGGTAGAAACTCTTCTTGTGTTTGTGAGAATACCTCTTTCCTTGATTGTTGTGCTCATCTTTGTTTTTCCTATGATGCTTGTGCTTTTCAGAATCCTTGCTCTTACAGTCCTGTTTATCATCATCACTTTCATCCTTGAGTTGTTCAAACATACCTTTGAAGTGTCTCAACTTTGCCTTTCTGATATTTGTATCACCTGTATGAACCACCTTCATCTGATTCCATATTTCATTAGTTGTCTTGTAGTGAATCACTTTGGTGAGATCTGCTTTCTGTAAGCCTTTTAGGATTGCATTCATTGCTTTTGAATTGTTCTGATGTAGGAGTCTTTCTTCTTTAGTATTAGGACCATGTTCGAGAATAGTGTACTCATCTTCAATTATTTCCTAAACCTCATTCCCAAGTTCCATTAGATGAACCTTCATCCTTGCACTCCAAAGACCAAAATTTGACCCATCAAGATATAGGTTTTGCATTGCCACTTGAATGATCCATTGTGTTCTTTACTAGCTTTTCCTTCAAGTTGTTAAACTTTTCGAAGGCACCCGCTCTGATACCAATTGAAGAACACAAGCTTATACTGAGAGGGGGGGGTGAACAGTATAAGACCTCTTTTTACTTATTCCTTTATACTTCAAAACAGTAAAGCAATATACCCAAAGCAATATCAAAACAATGCACAATATCATCCACAAAGTGACACCAATTTTAACGTGGTTCACCCAAAATCCTGGGCTACGTCCACAAAACTTTTCTCTAAAAGTTATCTCAAAGTTCTTTGGGAAACCTTCCCAATTACAATGTTTATGAGCCTCGGCTCAAAGGAGACACCTTCCCCCAATCTGAATTTATGAGCCTCTTCTCAAAGGAGATACCTTCCCCTCTGCTCTGGAAATGATCCCTCAGAAGATCAACTGCCTCTACCTCTTGCCAGCATGTGGAACTCCTTTCCATCGAAGACCTCCTGTCCTCAATGCTTAGCCTAAGAGACCTCTGCCTTCTATGATCATGTCCACAGCAGCTCAGCTACCTGTACCAAACACAATCAGTCGGTCTAGTACAAGTCTTCCTCTGTCTGTCAGATCTGTCCAACTCTTTGAACAAATCAATCCTCTACCCACAAGCCTTCTCAAAGACTTGCCAAATCTGTCCTCAGGTTCTTCTCAAAGAACCAATGCACCTCTATCCTCAAGTTCTCTAATAGAACTCTCAAAAACTCAGCTCACAAGTCCTCTGCTAGGACTTGTCCAAATCTACTCACAAGTCCCCACTGGAACCTGTCCAAAACCTCAGCAAGCTCACCAAGAAAAACTTGCTTAGCATGAACCCACAAAGAGAATTTTTAGAGACCCAATGTGATTCATAAACCTCATAGAATAATAAAGAGAATTGTTAGAGACTCAATATGTTCTATACTTAACTCCCAATCTCAATCTCAATCTCAATCTCAAACTCAAAAGAATAAGATAGATGTAGTATGCTTTTCTCAAGAATATGAAACACAACCCAACAATTGCCAACCATGCAATATCTCATATAACAATGATACTTATATTCTTTTCACCAACAACTAGGGTTTCATCATCTCAATGCAAGTAGCAAGACTTACTAACATAAACCCTATTGCAAAAATGCTTCCTCTTCCTCAACCAGAATTATGCATTCACCCAAAAATTCAACAATAACTTTAATGCATAAACAATCTTCAATATCCAGAAAATAAGATTCACACCAAAGAATACCTAGTAGACAACCTTTTCACTCCAAACTCAATTTCAGAAAATATACCATAAACAACATACATGGAAGAAGTTTCCCATACCTTTACTTTGATGAAGAAGGAGAACTCAAAATCTGTCACAACACTAACTCTCAATTTGCCACTAATTAGAGTTAGCAACTATACAATAATACACAATAATAAAGATCCAAAATAACACCTTATTTCTCCAACTTAGTAAAAACCACCAAAGTACAATATACATACAAAGTAAAACCTCTTTACACCTTATTACTCCACATAAACATTAAACATCAATAAAACAATATCAAAACAAATATGATACCTTAACCTTATACCTCCCGCGCATTCACAGCCACTATCCTTTGCACACCACGACCAAAAGAAAAATCCAGTGAAGAGAATCGAACTCGGCACCTTTGACTTCTAGCGCTTTCGCTTAAATTCCACCGTCGTGGGGTCACAAGTGCCCAACGAAATACTACAGTGTTGCCCTCTCTTTTATCTTCCTTTGACGCCAAGAATTTAGAAAACGTAAACGTCTTCCACAAACAACATGCAAACTGGTGAGCGCTTTCCAAGACGTAAGTCACTGAATGCTTGCATTAGTCATCTCACAGCACAGTCTGAAAAATGCAGTTCAGGAGCAATTGCCAATTCATTGCTGTCACACAAAAAGTAAGGATGCAACCCAAGCTCAAATCTGAGTATGCCAAGCACGGTAAAGACGTCAATCAGATATTCGAATACATAGAGCAAGCTCAACTCGAAGACACAAAGCGCTGTTTGAAATGTAAGGAGCAAATGCAAATCATAGATGCCAAGCACAAATCGAACAAAACAGAGCAAGTGCAAATTGCAGACGCCAAGCGCAAATCGAAGAAAAGAGGAAATCGAGAAAGTGAATAAAAAAAGAGCAAGTGCAAATCGTAGATGCCAAGCGCAAATCAAAAAATATAGAGTAACCACAAATCATAGATATCAATAATAATCGGAGGTACTCACTTTAGAAAATCATCCCCACTTATATAGCCATTCCTCCTTAACTGTTTGACGTCGGTGCTCCTCCAACGATGGCAACATATCAACGAAAGAATTTTTTTTCTTCCGTCGCTTAAGGGTTGAAAGACCCTTTAATAATAATTAAAATAATTATTATTATTTTATTAATAATAAATTAAACTTGGACCTTTTGACAAAGGTTTGAGTTAATTTAATTATTAATAATAAACATGGACCTTTGCATTAAGTTAAGCTTGGTTTTAATAAAAACCCTTAATGAGTCCAAAAGGTTTCAAGAAAAACCTTTAGCCTTGTCACCATGGTTTTAATAAAAACCCTTTAACATAAAGAAGCTTCTCAAGATATTCTTGACATCACACTCTTTTGATATCAACACAAAAATGCCTTTTGACATCAATGACAACTTATACATTTGAGCAAAGGCAATGTACCCAAAGTGCCCAAAATTGCCAACAATCTCCCCCTTTGTCATTGATGGCAAACCTTTACTGAAAACACTTCTCAAGAGCCAAAATTGAAACCAACTGAAACCAACTATGCTAACAACTAAGAATCTTCCTTTGAAGTTTTGCTCCCGTTGACTTGAAGCTTTCCTCTTCACTTTGAAGCTCTCCCCCTTACTCATATCTCTCCCCCTTTGTCATCAATGGCAAAGGGACACCTTTGGGGCTCGGGACTAAGAATTAGCCTCTTAGCTTAGTCCCTCCCCCACCTCCTGATGAGGTGATTAATTCTGGGGTGGGAGTAAAACTCCCATTAGGCATTGATCATCATCAGCGTCTATAACTTCCTTGCCGGACCTTCTCTTGAACTCTTTGTCCATATTCCTGTTCCTATCACTGTTCTTGTTCTTGTTCTCATCCCTGTTCTTATCCATGCCTTGATCCTTGGACCTGATCATGCCACTTGTTCCTATTCCTGTATTCTAGAATTTTAGCTCTACACTGTCTCGATTGTGTGACCTTCATTGTTGCACTTATAACAAGTAACAATGTTATTTCTTTTAGGCATACCTATTCTTTGAATCCACCAGTTTTGACCAAACCTGTTCTGACCAAACCTATTCTGACCAAACCTATTCTGACCAAACCTGTTCTGATCAAACCTGTTTTGACCAAACATGTCCTGATCAAACCTGTTCCTGATATTTGCCTTGCAATAAACTGCCTTATGCCCAAACTGTTGACAAGAGTAGCAATACCCTTGAAAGAAATTACCACCTCTGAAATTGTCATTTACCTTCTTCACTTGAGCCATGCAATGTGAAGCTATGTGACCAAACCTGTGACAAGCAAAACATCTGCCTTGAAACTTTCCTTTATTTGACCTCTTAGGTTCTAAAAACTTCTTCTCATTCTGAATTATGTTTTCTATTTTTGTGCATCTATCATTCAATGACTCATGATCTATAATACTTTCCTCATCAGAACTCTCTTCCTTTTGGAGTCTCTTACTAGACTCTCCAACTTGTTCCTTGTGATGCTTAACAAAACCAAGGCCTGTTTTATCTATTGTCTTTCTTTGACCTTTGATGAGAGACTTAACATTTTTGGAGCTATCTTGAAACCTATGAAGCTTATCCTTGTACCCTTTAGTTTCCTCTTTCAAAGAAGCCATTTTCTATTCTAACTCACTATACTCAAGAACCTTAGATTCTAACTCATCCTTGAGTTCTTGTGTCTTAGCTATAGAGAAGTCAAGACTTTCTATAAGATCATCTCTCTCCATACAACATTCATCCAACTTATCCTTGAGTCTAGCATTCTTATTTCTTTCCTTTTTCAAAGCACTAAGAGCACTAATAAGTTCACCTTTAAGATCTACTTCACCTTCCTCTATATGTTTGCTTTTAGAATCATCAAAGCCTTTTTTAGATTTCTTATCACTAGAGGTGCTACCCTTTTCAAAAACCATACATGCATCTTCCTTATAGTTTTCTGAAGCATCCTCATACATACTAGAAATCAAATCATTATTTGTGCAATCATCCTCAAGGTGACCAAAATTTCCACACCTAAGACATTTCATGATAATGAATCTATGTTTTGGTTCTTCCTCTTTTTCTAATATGAAAAACATCTCATTTTCATTATCACTTGAAGAACTTTCACTATCACTACTAGAACACTTACTTGCTTTGTCTAGGTAGAAACTCTTCTTGTGTTTGTGAGAATACCTCTTTCCTTGATTGTTGTGCTCATATTTGTTTTTCCTATGATGCTTGTGCTTTTCAGAATCCTTTCTCTTGTAGTCTTGTTTATCATCATCACTTTCATCCTTGAGTTATTCAAACATACCTTTGAAGTGTCTCAACTTTGCCTTTCTAACATTTGTATCACCTATATGAACCACCTTCAACTGATTCCACATTTCACTAGCTGTCTTGCAGTGAATCACTTTGGTGAGATCTACTTTTTGTAAGCCTTTTAGGATTACATTCATTGCTTTTGAATTGCTGTGATGTAGGAGTCTTTCTTCTTTAGTATTAGGACCATGTTCAAGAATAGTGTACTCATCTTCAATTACTTCCCAAACCTCTTTCCCAAGTGCCATTATATGAACCTTCATCCTTGCACTCCAAAGACCAAAATCTGACCCATCAAGAATAGGTGCTGCATTGCCACTTGAATGATCCATTTGTGTTCTTTACTAAGCTCTTCCTTCAAGTCGTTAAACTTTTGAAGGCACCTGCTCTGATACCAATTGAAGAACACAAGCTTATACCTGAGAGGGGGTGAACAGTATAAGACCTCTTTTTACTTATTCCTTTATACTTCAAAACAGTAAAGCAATATACCCAAAGCAATATCAAAACAATGCACAATATCATCCACAAAGTGACACCAATTTTAATGTGGTTCACCCAGAAAGCCTGGGCTACATCCACAAAACTTTTCTCTAAAATTTATCTCAAAGTTCTTTGGGAAACCTTCCCAATTACAATGTTTATGAGCCTCGGCTCAAAGGAGACACCTTCCCCCAATCTAAATTTATGAGCCTCTTCTCAAAGGAGATACCTTCCCCTCTTCTCTGGAAATGATCCCTCAGAAGATCAATCGCCTCTACCTCTTGCCGACACATGGAACTCCTTTCCACCGAAGACCTCCTGTCCTCAATGCTTAGCCTAAGAGACCTCTACCTTCTATGATCACGTCCACAGTAGCTCGGCTACCTGTACCAAACACGATCAATCGGTCTAGTACAAGTCTTCCTCTTTCTGTCATATCTGTCCAACTCTTTGAACAAATCAATCTTCTACCCACAAGCCTTCTCAAAGACTTGCCAAATCTGTCCTCAGGTTCTTCTCAAAGAACCAATGCACCTCTGTCCTCAAGTTCTCTGATAGAACTCTCAAAAACTCAACTCACAAGTCCTCTGCTAGGACCTGTCCAAATCTACTCACAAGTCCCCACCGGAACCTGTCCAAAAACCTCAGCAAGCTCACCAAGAAAAACTTGCTTAGCATGAACCCACAAAGAGAATTGTTAGAGACCCAATGTGATTCATAAACCTCATAGAAGCATAAAGAGAATTGTTAGGGACTCAATATGTTCTATACTTAACTCCCAATCTCAATATCAACTCAATCTCAAACTCAAAAGAATAAGATAGATGTAGTATGCTTTTCTCAAGATTATGAAACACAACCCAACAATTGCCAACCATGCAATATCTCATATAACAATGATACTTATATTCTTTTCACCAACAACTAGGGTTTCATCATCTCAAAGCAAGTAGCAAGACTTACTAACATAAACCCTAGTGCAAAAATGCTTCCTCTTCCTCAACCAGAATTATGCATTCACCCAAAAATTCAACAATGACTTTAATGCATAAACAATCTTTAATATCCAGAAAATAAGATTCACACCAAAGAATACCTAGTAGACAACCTTTTCACTCCAAACTCAATTTTAGAAAATATACCATAAACAACATACATGGAAGAAGTTGCCCATACCTTTACTTTGATGAAGAAGGAGAACTCAAAATTTGTCACAACACTAACTCTCAATTTGCCACTAATTAGAGTTAGCAACTATACAATAATACACAATAATAAGGATCCAAAATAACACCTTATTTTTCCGACTTAGTAAAAACCACCAAAGTACAATATACATACAAAGTAAAACCTCTTTACACCTTATTACTCCACATAAACATTAAACATCAATAAAAAAATGTCAAAAACAAATATGATACCTTAACCTTATACCTCCCGCGCATTCACAGCCACTATCCTTTGCACACCACGACCAAAATAAAAATCCAACGAAGAGAATCGAACTCGACACCTTTGCCTTCTAGCGCTTTCGCTTAAACACCGCCACCATTGGGTCACAAGTGCCCAACAAAATACTATAGTGTGGCCCTCTCTTTTATCTTCCTCTGACGCTAAGAATCTGGAAAACGTAAATGTCTTCCACAAACCACATGCAAACTGGTGAGCGTTGTCCAAGACGTAAGTCACTAAATGCTTGCATTAGTCATCTCATAGCATAGTCTAAAAAATGCAGTTCAGCAGCAATTGCTAATCCATTGCCGTCACACAAAAAGTAAGGATCCAGCCCAAGCTCAAATCTGAGTATGCCAAGCACGGTAAAGACGTCAATCGAAGATTCGAAGACACAGAGTAAGCTCAACTTGAAGACACCAAGCATTGTTCGAAAGGTAAGGAGCAAATGCAAATCGTAGATGCCAAGCACAAATCGAATGAAATAGAGCAAGTGCAAATTGCAGACGCCAAGCACAAATCGAACGAAATAGAGCAAGTGCAAATCACAGATGCCAAGCGCAAATCAAACGAAACAGAGCAAGTGCAAATCGTAGATGCCAAGCGCAAATCAAAAAATATAGAGTAACCACAAATTGTAGATATCAATAATAATCGAAGGTACTCACTTTAGAAAATCATCCCCACTTATATAGCCATTCTTCCTTAACTTTTTGACGTCGGTGCTCCTCCAACGATGGCAACATATCGGCGAAAGAATTCTTTTTTCTTTCGTCGCTTAAGGGTGGAAAGACCCTTTAATAATAATGAAAATAATTATTATTATTTTATTAATAATAAATTAAACTTGGACCTTTTGACAAAGGTTTGAGTTAATTTAATTATTAATAATAAACATGGACCTTTGCATTAAGTTAAGCTTGGTTTTAATAAAAACCCTTAATGAGTCCAAATGGTTTTAAGAAAAACCTTTAGCCTTGTCACCATGGTTTTAATAAAAACCCTTTAACATAAAGAAGCTTCTCAAGATATTCTTGACATCACACTCTTTTGATATCAACACAAAAATGCCTTTTGACATCAATGACAACTTATACATTTGAGCAAAGGAAATGTACCCAAAGTGCCCAAAATTGCCAACACAAGCCTTCTAAAATACTTGCCAACTATCCTCAGGTTCTTCTCATAGAACCAATGCACCTCTGTCCTCAAGTTCTCTGATAGAACTATCAAACTCAGCTCACAAGTCCTCTGCTAGGACCTGTCCAAATCTGCTCACAAGTCCCCATCGAAACCTATCCAAAAACTGCTCACAAGTCCCCACCGAAACCTGTCCAAAAATTGCTCACAAGTCCCCACCGGAACCTGTCCAAAAACTGCTCACAAGTCCCCACCGGAACCTGTCCAAAAACTCAACAAGCTCACCAAGAAAAACTTTCTTAGTAGAAAATCACAAAGTGAATTGTTAGAGACCCAATGTGATTTTTCAAACTCATAGAAGCATAAAGAGAATTGTTAGAGAATCAATATGTTCTATACTCAAATCCCAATCTCAAAACTCAACTCAAATCAACTCATCTCAATCTCAATTTCAAATCTGAAAACTCAACTCAATATCTAAAATGGATAGGATAGAATGTTTTCTTTCAAGAACATGAAACCCCAACAATTGCCAACTATGCAAAGAATCACATAACAATGATACTCATGTTCTTTTCACCATCAATTAGGGTTTCAACAACAATGCTCATCAAACAAGGTTTAGTCAACCAACACCATTCAACTCAACATCAACCTTAAAGCATTCAACCAATCATCACAAGAAATGGAAACAAGTAGAAATCCTTTTCCCTCCAAAGATATTTGAACAAAAAATCCACCAACACAATATCACCAAATGCAAAGAATAACTTGCTCAAATCAACTCAATGGAGTAAGCCCAATATCATGAATCAAGTAAAGCAATAACTTGATCAAACAACCTCTATGGAAGCAACTCAACCATCAAACTCAAAATAGCCAACCAAGGGTTCCACCAACTCAATGCAAGTAGCTAGACTCACAAATATAAACCCTAGTGCACAAATCTTCCACTATCTCAAACCAAAAATTATGCATTCACCAAAAAATCTCCTTAAGGATAACAATGCATAAGTAGTCTTCAACAAACCAGAAAATAGGATTTACACCTAGCCAAAGGATACCTACTAGAATACCTTTTCACTCCAACCTTATTTCAGAAAACATACACCAATCATACTCATAAGAAGAATGTGCCCATACCTTATTGGAGTAGAAGATAATTGAACCTTCAAGCTGTCACCACACACAACTCTCAAAATTCCAACCAAGTTAGGGTTAGAATAAAAAGAAATGAGAAATAATATAAACTTCCTTTATTACACCTTTTAGCTCCACTTCTTTAAACACAACCACCATAACATGCCAATAAATCAACAATCACAAACTCACACCTTATACCTCCATTTTTAATTTTAGCATAGCAAAGAATAATCTTAAAAATACATCCAAAGAAATATGCCCTTATTTCTCCTAAGATTTTATTCAATGCTAATCACAAAAGCCAAAACTCATAAAATTTAATCACACCTTATAAATCGTTGTCCAAGAAACTCCGAATTTCGTGGCATAAAGATGTTTTAATAAAAACATGTGTTACTCTAGCAAAGCACCCCCACGAGACTCGAAACGGTGACCTCTGCCAATGCAGTGCCCAACAGCAGCCTTCGCTGCCACTAGCCCATGCGGGCTACGAAGTTCACAAGTGAACTTCCCTCCACTTCACCCTCGAAATAACTCTTGAAGACTTTTCAACCGCACATGCTTCTAAGTCTTCCTTCGATCGTAGCGAATACAGAGCACAAACACCACAAATTGCATTCGAGGAATTTTGAATTCATTAGCCTTCCAACCTTAGGAGTTGGAGAATAAATAGTCTCTTCGAAGACACTTTGACGTCGGCAGAAATAAAGACCATTTCGAAATTAATCAAAAGTCTCCCTTAATAATTTCTCCCTTAATTAATTAAATAATTAATTAATTAAAACCTTGAAGGGTTTTAAATAATAATTAAATAAATAATAAAGAGAACCTCCATTGGTTTTAATAAAAACCATTTAACTTGGTTTTAATAAAAACCCTATCCAACTTGGTTTTAATAAAAACCGGTTTGGTTTTAATGAAAAACCCTTGCCAATGGAATCTCTCCGGATTCTCTTAAAAATATTCTCTTGGAATCTTCCACCTTTGAAGCCAACACATCCTCTTAACATTAATGCCATTTCCTTTTGACATCAATGACAACTCATAGACAAGAAGCTAGGATCTCAAACCCAAAATTGCCAACAATCTCTCCCTTTGTCATTTATGGCAAACCATGCTTCTCAACAACATAGAAACTCAACATAAACAACTCCCCCTGTCTTGAAGCTCTCCTATTCACTCTGAAACTCTCCCCCTTACTCATATCTCTCCCCCTTTGTCATCAATGGCAAAGGGTCACCTTTGGGGCTCGGGACTAAGAATGAGCCTCTTAGCTTAGTCCCTCCCCCATTAGGCACTGATCAATGGCAAAGGGTCACCTTTGGGGTGGGAGTAAAACTCCCATTAGGCACTGATCATCATCAACATCTATAACTTCCTTTTCGGGCCTTCTCTTGAACTCTTTGTCCATATTCTTGTTCATGTCACTATTCTTGTTCTTGTTCTCATCCCTGTTCTTGTCCATGCCTTGATCCTTGGACCTGATCATGCCACTGTTCCTGTTCCTGTATTCTAGAATTTCAGCTCTACACTGTCTGATTATGTGACCTTCATTGTTGCACTTATAACAAGTAACAATGTTATTTTTTTGAGGCATACCTATTCTTTGAATCCACCTATTCTGACCAAACCTGTTCTGACCAAACCTGTTCTAGCCAAACCTGTTCCTATTATTTGTCTTGCAATAAATTGCCTTGTGCCCAAACTGTTGACAAGAGTAGCAATACCCTTGAAAGTAACTAGCACTTCTGAAACTATCATTTACCTCCTTCACTTGAGCCATGCAATGTGAAGCCATGTGACCAAACCTGTGACAAGCAAAACATCTACCTTGAAACTTTCCTTTAATTGACCTCTTAGGTTCTGAAAACTTCTTCTCATTTTGAATTCTGTTTTCTGTTTCTGTGCATCTATCATTCAAGGAATCTTTTTCTGAAATACTTTTCTCATTAGAACTCTCTTCTTTTTGGAATCTCTTACTAGATTCCCCAACCTGTTCCTTGTGTTTCTTACCAAAACCAAGACTTGTTTTATCTGTTGTCTTTCTTTGACCTTTGATGAGAGACTTAACCTTTTTGGAGCTATCTTGAAACCTGTAAAGCTTATCCTTGTACTCTTTAGTTTCCTCTTTCAAAGAAGCCATTTTCTGTTCTAACTCACTATACTCAAGAACCTTAGACTCTAACTCATCCTTGAGTTCCTGTGTCTTAGCTATAGAGAAGTCAAGACTTTCTATAAGATCATCTCTCTCCATACAACATTCATCTAACTTATCCTTGATTCTAGCATTCTTCTTTCTTTCCTTTTTCAAAGCACTAAGAGCACTAATAAGTTCACCTTCAAGATCTACTTCACCTTCCTCTATATCTTCCTCTATTTGTTTGCTTTTTGAATCATCAAGGCCTTTTTCAGATTTCTTATCACTAGAGGTTCTACCCTTTTCAAAAACCATACATGCATATTTCTTATAGTTTTCTGAAGCATCCTCATACATACTAGAAACCAAATCATTATTTGTGCAATCATCCTTAAGGTGACCAAAGTTTTCACATCTAAGAAATTTCATGATAATGACTCTATGTTTTGGTTCTTCCTCTTTTTCTGATATGAACAACATCTCATTTTCATTATCACTTGAAGAACTTTCACTATCACTACTAGAACACTTACTTGCTTTGTCTAGGTAGAAACTCTTCTTGTGCTTATGAGAATACCTCTTTCCTTGATTGTTGTGCTCATATTTGTTTTTCCTGTGATGCTTGTGCTTTTCGGAATCCTTGCTCTTAGAATCCTATTTATCTTCATCACTTTCATTCTTGGGAACAATACAGTCAGTAGCATAATGACCAAACTTTCCACAATTGAAACATCTTATATTTTTCATACTTTTGTGCTTTCTAGAGAACTTGCCTTTCTGTCTGTAATATGCCTCTTCATCACTAGAAGACTCATCACTATCTTGAAGTTGTTTACCCTTGGAATTCTTGGTAGCCTTGAAAGCTACCTCTTTCTTGACATCAACCTTCACTTGAGTTCTCAACTCAAATTTTGCAAGTATATTATGGAGCTCATCCTTTTTCAAATTATCCAAATCTTTAGCTTCCTCAATAGAAAAAATATTTTCACCAAATCTATTAGGAAGAGATTTTAAAATCTTATCACAAACATAATTTTCAGCAAGCTCAAGACCTAAGTCTTTCATGGAGTTAACAACCTCATCCATACGAAGCATGTAGTCACTAATACTTTCATCATCATTCATATTGAGTTGTTCAAACATACCTTTGAAGTGTCTCAACTTAGCCTTTCTGACATTTGTATCACCTGTATGAACCACCTTCAACTGATTCCACATTTCACTAGTTATATTGTAGTGAATCACTTTGGTGAGATCTGCTTTCTGTAAGCCTTTCAGGATTGCATTCATTGCCTTTGAATTGTTGTGATGTAGGAGCCTTTCTTCTTTAGTATTAGGACCATGTTTAGGAATAGTGTACTCATATTCAATCACTTCCCAAACCTCATTCCCAAGTGCCATTAGATGAACCTTCATCCTTGCACTCCAAAGACCAAAATCTGACCCATCAAGAATAGGTGCTGCATTGCCACTTGAATGATCCATTGTGTTCTTTACTAGCTTTTCATTCAAGTTGTTAAACTTTTTTAAGGCACCGACTCTGATACCAATTGAAGAACATAAGCTTATACTGAGAGGGGGGGTGAATAGTATAAGACCTCTTTTTACTTTTTCCTTTATACTTCAAAATAGTAAAGAAATATACCCAAAGCAATATCAAAGCAATGCACAATATCATCCACAAAGTGACACCAATTTTACGTGGTTCACCCAGAATGGCTAGGCTACGTCCACAAAAAATTTTCTCTAAAAGTTATCTCAAAGTTCTTTGGGAATCCTTCCCAATTACAATGTTTATGAGCCTTGGCCCAAAGGAGATACCTTCCCCCAATCAAAATTTATGAGCCTCTGCTCAAAGGAGATACCTTCCCCCAATAAAAATTTATGAGCCTCTGGCTCAAAGGAGATACCTTCCCTCTCGTTCCGGAAATGATCCCTCAGAAGATCAACTACCTCTACCTCTTGCCAGCACGTGGAACTCCTTTCCACCAAAGACCTCCTATCCTCAATGCTTAGCCTAAGAGACCTCTGCCTTCTATGATCACGTCCACAGCAGCTCATCAACCTATACCAAACATAGTTAGTCGGTCTAGTACAAGTCTTCCTCTGTCTATCAGATCTTTCCAACTCTTGAACAAATCAATCCTCTGCATATAAGCCTTCTCAAAGACTTGCCAACTGTCCTTAGGTTCTTCCCATAGAACCAATGCACCTCTATCCTCAAGTTCTCTGATAGAACTATCAAACTCAGCTCACAAGTCCTCTGCTAGGACCTGTCCAAATCTGCTCACAAGTCCCCACTAGAACCTATCCAAAAACTGCTCACAAGTCCCCACCGAAACCTGTCCAAAAATTGCTCACAAGTCCCCACTGGAACCTGTCCAAAAACTCAGCAAGCTCACCAAGAAAAACTTTCTTAGTAGGAAATCACAAAGTGAATTGTTAGAGACCCAATGTGATTTGTCAAACTCATAGAAGCATAAAGAGAATTGTTAGAGACTCAATATGTTCTATACTCAAATCCCAATCTCAAAACTCAACTCAAATCAACTTAGCTCAATCTCAATTTCAAATCTGAAAACTCAACTCAATATCTGAAATGGATAGGATAGAATGTTTTCTTTCAAGAACATGAAACCCCAACAATTGCCAACTATGCAAATAATCACATAACAATGATACTCATGTTCTTTTCACCATCAATTAGGGTTTCAACAACAATGCTCATCAAACAAGGTTTAGTCAACCAACACCATTCAACTCAACATCAACCTTGAAGCATTCAACCAATCATCACAAGAAAAGGAAACAAGTAGAAATCCTTTTCCCTCCAAAGATATTTGAACAAAATAGCCACAAACACAATATCACCAAATGCAAAGAATAACTTGCTCAAATCAACTCAATGGAGTAAGCCCCATATCATGAATCAAGTAAAGGAATAACTTGATCAAACAACCTCTATGGAAGCAACTCAACCATCAAACTCAAAACAGCCAACCAAGGGTTCCACCAACTCAATGCAAGTAGCTAGACTCACAAATATAAACCCTAGTGCACAAAGCTTCTACTATCTCAAACCAAAAATTATGCATTCACCAAAAACTCTCCTTAAGGATAACAATGCATAAGTAGTCTTCAACAAACCAGAAAATAGGATTTACACCTAGCCAAAGGATACCTACTAGAAGACCTTTTCACTCCAAACTTATTTCAGAAAACATACACCAATCATACTCATAAGAAGAATGTGCCCATACCTTATTGGAGTAGAAGATAATTGAACCTTCAAGCTATCACCACACACAACTCTCAAACTTCCAACCAAGTTAGGGTTAGAATAAAAAGAAATGAGCAATAATATAAACTTCCTTTATTACACCTTTTAGCTCCACTTCTTTAAACACAACCACCATAACATGCCAATAAATCAACAATCACAGAATCACACCTTATACCTCTATTTTTAATTTTAGCATAGCAAAGAATAATATTAAAAATACATCCAAAGAAATATGCCCTTATTTCTCCTAAGCTTTTATTCAATGCTAATCACAAAAGCCAAAACTCATAAAATTTAATCACACCTTATAAATCGCTGTCCAAGAAACTCTGAATTTCACGGCATAAAGACGTTTTAATAAAAACGTGTGTTACTCTAGAAAAGCACCCCCGCAAGACTCAAAATGGCGACCTCTGCCAATGCAGCGCCCAACAGCAACCTTCACTGCCACTAGCCCACGTGGGCTACGAAGTTCACAAGTGAACTTCCCTCCACTTCACCCTCGAAATAACTCCCAAAGACTTTTCAACCGCACGTGCTTCTAAGTCTTCCTTCGATCGCAGCGAATATAGAGCACAAACACCGCAAATTGCATTCGGGGAATTTCAAATTCATTAGCCTTCCAACCTTAGGAGTTGGAGAATAAATAGTCTCTTCGAAGACACTTTGACGTCAACGAAAATAAAGACCATTTCGAAATTAATCAAAAGTCTCCTTTAATAATTTCTCCCTTAATTAATTAAATAATTAATTAATTAAAACCTTGAAGGGTTTTAAATAATAATTAAATAAATAATAAAGAGAACCTCCATTGGTTTTAATAAAAACCATTTAACTTGGTTTTAATAAAAACCCTATCCAACTTGGTTTTAATAAAAACCGGTTTGGTTTTAATGAAAAACCCTTGCCAATGGAATCTCTCCTGATTCTCTTAAAAATATTCTCTTGGAATCTTCCACCTTTGAAGCCAACGCATCCTCTTAACATTAATGCCATTTCCTTTTGACATCAATGACAACTCATAGACAAGAAGCTAGGATCTCAAACCCAAAATTGCCAAAAAAAAATTAGTAAGTAAATAAAGAGTACCCACCAATTTACCTCTAGCTACTATCAATGAACCTTTAGTAACTTTCCAAGCATTTTCTTCGAATGCAACCGTGTATCCTTCACCATCAAGCTTACTTTCCAATATAATATTTCTCTATAAATCTGGTATGTGTCTCACCTCTTTAAGAGCCCATTGACATCCATTTGGGGATTTAATCAAAATCATTCCAATACCCATGATTTACATGGTTGGTCATTTCCCAACAGAACTTGTCCATAATCTCCATAAACATAATTTATGAAGTATTCCTTATGTGAGGTAGCATGGAATGAAGCACCACTATCAATTACCCAATAATCACTATTTCTATCAAGAGATAAAATTAAAGCATCTTGTAGAATTTGTCCAGTAATATTGGCTTTTGAAGTGTTACCATTATTATCATTACCTTCATTTCCATCACCCTTTCTTTGCCAATAGTCCTTCTTGAGATGACCCTTTTTGCCACAGTGCCAATACTGTAGCTTTCCTTTTCCACGTGATTTGGATCTGCCTTTGGATTTGCCACAATGTGAACTCTTGCCTCTTTCTCTTCCTCTTCCTCTATTCTCAACAGTTAAGGCGATGCTAGATGATTCTCCCGTGGTTTTTCTTATCATGTCCTCACTGAGTATCACACCAACCACATCATCAAATTCTAATTTATTTGAACTTGTAGTAGAGTTACTTACCGCCATTACCAAACTGTTCCAACTTTTTAGAAGAGAGCATAAGATTAATAAGGCCCTAAGCTCATCATCAAAATCCAATCCTCACCGAATGTAATTGATTAGTGACAGTATTAAATTCATTTAAATGATCATGCACAGATCCTCCTTCACTCATTTTCATGTTAAATAACATTTTCATTAAGAATACCTTATTTTATGCTGATGGTTTCTCATACATCTTGGCCAACTTATCCATGACTCCCTTGGTAGTCTTTTCATCAGATATGTTGAAGGCTACGTTGGCTCCCAAGCACAGCCTCACAGTACCCAATGCCTTTCTATCAAGGAGACTCCACTCCTCATCGGACATAGTTGAAGGTCTCTCTCGTTTCCCCCTCAAGAGGTAAGTAAAGATCCTTTTGGTACAAGTAATCCTCCATCTCGCATCTTCCGAATTGAAAGTTTTGGCCATTGAATTTTTGAACTCTAAACCTCCCTTCTTCTGCCATTGCTCCCACTTGATCCAGAAATTCTCCTTCTGTCAAGTGCACCCAACAAAACAACTGCTCTAATACCACTTGTTAGAGTAAATCACTATATAAAATATAGAAAATCAATTATAGTGTTTCAAAATTTAACATCAGAATTAACAAAATAAGACAAACACACACAGTAGAAGAGACAACGATTTTAACGTGGTTCACCCAATGTGGGTTACATCCACCAAGATTTTTTAGTCTTTCTTTCTCAATCCAAGCAATAGAGGGTTACAACCTACAACAAACATCTATTGTAATTTCCTCTCTATATTTACAAGGAATCAACACAGTATTTTTTATTGTATACTCTGTTTTTCTTCACAACTATATATAAGAAAAAAACAAAAAAAAAACTGCTTTTCTTAATACATTCCAAGATTAACACTGAGTTCCCAACACCTAATTTTGGGATAAAAACAAAAAAAAAAATACATGGTTGTCCTGTTGTAAATTCGAAAACTTTCTCTGGTAGACTAACAGACTGTAAATCTAGAAACTTTCCCTGCCCGTCCTACAGTAAATCTAGAAACTTTCTCTGTTTAGCCTCCTCATAATTAGGCTCGATTCCTAACAAGAATGTAGCAAGTCAGTAGAGCATAGTCATACAACGCAGTGGGAGGACCAGCGGATGATGTCGTGAGGTGGTTGGTATATTTTTAGACCTAACAATGATAAGGCAAACCCTCCATAGATGGCGATGATAGGTATCTAAATGGAAATTGTCGATCTGGGCAGACAATGTGAAACGATCATAACAATCATATGCCCATAGAATTCGTGTAGACAGAGAAGGCACGTGTATAGGCCGATGAATCCATGATTGGTCTAGGGATAGTGTTGTGCATTCATCTCGAAGGCTAGATAATGAGCAAGAAGGGAATTTCAGGGAGTAAGTGGAGCGCTTGATATTATGAATAAGTCATACAATGAAAATAACATCGATTCTGGATAGGTAGACAGAGACTTGACCATGTGAACTTAAGGGTGTAGTTGGGGCCTTTGGGACATCATCTCTTTATAACACCCGTAAATCTAACCATAGTTTTATTATGGTGGGTGTCCAAATAAGCCGATTATCTATTTGTTTCGAGGTTTGTGCTTATATGCGAAACAAATAAAGCCCATCATGGGAGTCGGCATATAGTGATTCACAAGGACCAAGAGGAAAATGACCTACTAATAATCAATTATGGCATCTTTCACATGGATGTAGTGGGTTTCACATGGATGTAGTGGTTATGGATGTATTTGGTTGCAGGGAAAAATTTAACGTTACTCGTTATGCCCATGAATGGAAAACATTACTATTTCAAATTAGCACAAACCAAATAAAAGATAGAAAGAAAATGAAAAACGAAAGGACAGAAAGGAAAAAATGAAAAAGTAGAAAACGAAAATTTTATAAGTGAATTTTAAATACTTCATTGAAGCGCAAAAAAGGGGTTGGACCTTTTAGGAGGTCACATGTTGCTAGAAAATGATGTAACATAGATGATTTTAATACAAATATGCAAGAAAAGAGTTTTATTTTGCATGCATGTTATAATTGCTTATTTTTTCCTTTTCGTGTTTTAAGCTTATAGAAGGTGTTGAATGCATTTTTAATTGTTGCACCAAAGAAGGTTTAAAACATGAAATTTATTTGTTCTTTCCCTTAGAAGCTCACACATAGATTATTTAGCAAATGCAGATTTGGTAAACTAGGTTGCATGCAAGATTTTATCACATCTTCGATTTTGCATAAATTGGGTGGCAAAATACTAGCGATATTTTGCATGTTTATGTTATAGTTTTCTGTCATGTTTTCATAATTCATTTTGCATTTTTATAACTTTTTATTTTGTAGATTTTTATTTTTATTTTTCAGGCTTTAAAATAAAAATTGAAAAAAAATAAAATGATAAAAATAATTACATGGCTGTGAATAATGATGTATAATCTGTCATCTAGAACAAATTTGAAGTCATTTCGAAGTCAGGTTGATTTTATAAAAAAAAAATGAAAATGACTATTTTATGCAAATTTTTATAATTTCATAATTTTAAAATATTCCATTTTGGAGGCACAAAAATAGATTTTTAAAATTTGTATTTTCATTCATAAGCATAAGATGACCTTTTCCTTTATGAAAATTCAATTTCATTAAGGGGGGGGGTTTTTTATGGCATTTCATGAGCCCTTATTTTCGAAGCAATAAATGCAACTTTCTTCATGAAAATTTTGATTTCATTGAAGAGGGGTAATTTATCATTACATCAAAGGTCTTGGTTTTAAAGCATGAAATTATTGCTTCTTAATGAAAATTAATTTCATTAAAGAGGGATAATTCTTCATGATATTATGAGGCTATTATTTTCAAGCAATAAATTGGTGTCTCTTTATGAAAATTAATTTCATCAAAGAGGGACAATTTATTAATGATATCAAAGGCTATCTTTATCTTCATGATAAAAGCTACATTTAATGGATTCACATTCATAAATAGATTTAATATTTTATTTCATGCTTAAAGTAAGATTTAATGCAAGATAAAACTTGTCTAAAATCCACTTAATCAAGGAAGATAAAATCTACTTAAAAGCATTCAAAATAAAAGGAATTAAGGCTACATCATGGTCATATGAGGGTCAATTCACATTTACTTTTATTTAAGGTTTATGAACAATCATTAACATAGCATGGTAAAATGAACCAACACATGCCCCTTGTTAATAGTTACTTGCAATCACTAAGGTGTTCCTAGCATTAATTGATATATATTTATTGAGATTACTAATACACATATGCAAATGCTAATATAGTGGAGACCTTGGAGAAGTTGTTTATTTAAATTCTTTGCAAGAGAGGTTTTTGGGAATAAAAACCCTAAGGGAGAGTATAATTTCACAATTGGGTAAAATTACCACTCAACACTACTGAGTCAAAAGAGAGACGTAACCCGATAGGGTTGTTATAATGTATGCTAATGTAAAATGATATATGTAATATGTATTTCAGTACAACCTAAGAAGGTGTATGTGTATGTATGTATGGACCAATCAATATGAGCATAACACGATGAGTGTGTGCATTAGTAGAAGAAAAGAGAGAAAGAAAATGAGAAGCAATGAATTGTGCATGTGTACCCCATATTGAAGTTTCAACTAGTGAAAATTCAAGAAGGGAGGGAGTTTGTAATCAAATAATAGAAGAATGTATATCCTTATCTGAACAAAGAAAACAAAGGAGAAATATGAAACATGCAAAAAAACAAGGACATACCAAAAGAGGACTATATTCCTTGACTTGTAGGAGAAATGATTAGCATTGTAAAAAAAACTTTCAAAGTCAAGGAATACAAGAAGGATGAAAAGACGTAAGAGAAAAAAGAAATACAAGAACAGAATAAGGGATGAGAATTCATGGGCCCTAGGTTGGGGCTTCACTAGTCATCATAACCCTAGTGAAAGTGCAATGCATGTGAGCTACGACCTAACTAGGTATCATTCCATGTCGTTGTTGTGAATCCCTAGAAACTATATGAACAAGCAGTCATGAGCATGCAATAATGCAAATATGACAAGCAAAGTTTCAATAATAGAATGTCAGGAAATCATGCATAATATGATAGGCAAACATGCATAATATGTCAAGAAAACATGTAATGTGACCTAATTAAATGCATATGCAAAAATAAAGAATAAGCTAAGCATAATATCTTTTTAAATACATTATGTTCATGGGTTCTTGCCATCCATGGAAGCTAACTTATAAGCACCAAAACCAAACTTAGTTGTTACAAAAAAATTCCCTAGCCATTTGGCCTAAAATTTACCTCGAAGATCAACACAACCATTAGTGTTTCGTTGGTTTTATTTGAGGACAAGATCCCCAATCTCAAAAGAATGATGGTGAACCTTTTTAGAATAAGATCACTGAAGCCTATCCTGATATGCTTTCAAATGCTCTAAGGCATGGATGCACTTTTCATCCAGGAGCTCCAATTGGTGCAAACACTCTGCACAAAACTCATCGTCAACCTCAACATCTTGTAACAAGATGTACAAAGAAGGTACCTCTAGTTCAAAAGGGAACACTGCCTCAGACCCATAAACCAAGACATATGGGGAGGCTCCTATAGGAGTACGCATGCTATTATGATATGCCCACAAGATGATATAAAGCTGAGTATACTAGTCATGACCGGTCTTATTAACCAACTTCTTCAAAATCCTGATCAAGGATTTGTTAGATGCCTCAACTTATACATTACCTTGGGAGTAATAAGGAGTTGACTATCTATGATGAATCATATACTTAGCACAAATATTATGGATATCCTTGTTCTTGAAAGGAGTACCATTGTCAAAAATAATCACCGAAGGAATCCCAAACCTACAAAGGATCTAGTTGAAGATGAACTTAGAAACTTGAGTTCCAATCACCATAACTAGAGGCATAGCTTCAACCCATTTAGTGAAGTACTCAGTCGCAGTGATGATAAAATTGTGACCATCAAACGACACAGGGTTAAATTTCCCAATAATGTCCAATCCCCACATGGAAAAATTCCAAGGGGAAGATATCACCTAAAGGTCTTGAGAAGGAGCATGAATAAGGTGATCATGGCATTGACCCCTTTTGCAAAATTGAACAAAATTGCATGCATCTTTCTCCATGAAAGGAAAATAATACCCCATTTGAAGGAGCTTTTTGGAAATTGTGTTGTCGCTAAAATGGCCTCCACATGAACCTTCATGAGTGTCACTAAGAACAAGTCGGGTGTCATCAGAGTTAAGGTATCACAAAAGGGTACCTTCAAAAAAAAATTGATATAAAGTATTGCCAATTATAACAAATCAGCACACTCTTTTGTGCAATAGCTTATGTTGATTACGTTCTAAACCATCAAGCATCAAGCCATATTTAAGAAAATTAAAGATGTCGATATACCATGGTTTATATGGAGAATATTTGATGGCAAAACATTCTAGGGGATCCAAAAAAGAACTCAAATATGCGGGTTCCTGGAGCTATAAGATGATAATTAAAGCTTGATCATCTTCTAACTCCAAGGGAACAAAGATGCAGTAGTAGCCATGGCATTTGCATGGTGGTTTGAGGATCTAGGGATAGAATCTATGGTTTCCTGATCAAAAGCAGACAACAACCTGGTAACAATTTCCTTAGAGGGTTTAAGTTTATCATCCGAGTTTGATAAACATCATTAATTTGATTAACCACAAGTTGAGTCACCAAAGACCGAAAGGACCTTAAATTTCAAAGCTAAGTTTGCTCTAAGACCAAGGATCAAAGCTTCATATTATGTAGTATTATTATTGCAAGAGAAACAAATCTTGAAGGACAAATGGATGAGTGGTTTTTGCGGTGTAACTAGAATGACTCCAGCTCCAACACCCTTCATGCATCAGGCTCCATCAAAAAACAAAGTCCAAGACTCGGACTCTTCAATCTCAACATTGAAGTACTCATTGGGAAACTCAACAACTATAGGATGGGTGGCTTCTAGGGGAGCGAAGGCTAACTGACTAGAAATCACCTAACCTTTGATATCCTTCTGACCTATAAAAGTTAAATTAAACTAAGGGTCGACACCCATTTAGCGGCTCGACCATACAGGTGAGGCTTAGACATCAAGTAACACAAGGGATCAAAATTTACAATTAATAACGTCTTATGGCTGAGAATGTAGTGTCTCAAAATATGAGAATCAAACACTATGGTAAGGTAAATCTTCTCTAAGGGAGTGTACCTGGTCTCATAGCTAACCAAAGTTCTACTAATATAGTAGATAGCTCTTTCTTTATTTTCATCATCATGCTGAGACAACATGGCTCCTAAAGCATGAGCATTGGCTGCTATATAAAGCAACATATGCCTACCAAGTACAAGAGGAACTAAAATATGTGGAGAGGTAAGATACCTCTTGAGATCATCAAAAGCTTTTTGACACTCAGAATCCCACTAAAAAACCACATCCTTCTTAAGAAACTAAAGGAAAGGTTAACACTTATCTGCTAGCTGGAAAATGAACGAATGGATAGACTACAGCTTACCTTACAGACTACGGATCTCGGTTAGGGTCCACTTCAATGATATCTCCTACTTTGGTAGGTTCCACTTCAATGCCTCGTATAGACACTATGAAACCTAAAAAATTGCCATATGTGATCCCAAACACACACTTAGAAGGTTTAAGATGAACCTTATTCTGTTGAAGCCTTTCAAAGATTCATATTAAGTCATGGACATGATCCTTTCATTCTAAGGAATGAGCCAAAAGTTCATCCACATAGTCCTGGAGAATATCATGCATCATGTCATGGAAAATTTAAGTCATGGCCTGCTGATAGGTAGCTCCTACGTTCTTAATTCCAAAAGGCATGACCTTCCAGTAGAAGGTACCCCAAGGGGTGGTGAATGTTTTCTTGGCCTGGTCCTCAGGATAAATCATGATTTTATTATAACCTGAGAAACCATACATGAGCAAAAGTATTCAACATTTGGTAACGAAATCTACAATCTAATCTATGTTGGGCAAAGGAAAATCATCCTTGGGACATTCTAAATTAATTTCCCGAAAGTAAGTACATAATCTGATTATTCTTTCCTTCTTAGCTACAGGAACAATATTGGAGATCCAATCAAGAATAGTCGATGGCTTTGATAAAACTAACATCAAGGAATTTTTGGAGCTCCTCCTTGATTAAAAGAGTGACCTTCGGATGCATCTTCTAAAGTTTTTGCTTAACAGCCTTAGCACTAGGCTTAACTACCAAATGATGAATGACAAGAGAGGGATCAAGCCCTGGCATGTCAGCATATGATCAAGCAAAAATACCATGATATTCTTTCAATAACTTGGTCAACTGCTCTTGCTTGTTCATGGTCAATGATTTTTCTAACTTAAGGATTCTAGGGCTTTCCTTAGAACCTATGTTCACATCAATGGTCTCCTCAATGAGGATGGACAACTCATCCTCAAGAGGAGGTGGGGTAGGAATTACTCCTAATTTCTCAAGGTCCTCGAGAGACATAGAACCAAAGTCCACTTGAGAACTAGAAGACTCAACCTACATTGCACAAAGGATAGACCCATCAAATTCAGTATCATTCTAAGATAAATCCTCATATGTAACACATGACTCTAGGGTTAAGACCTTAGGTGAGGGTGGGTCCTCATCCTTAACACTCCACTTAAAATCATTATGATATTCCTTAAATAGAAGATCTAAACAAGAAGAATAATCTTGATCTTGTGATGAAATATTTATAGAAAAAAAATTAGAGGAATATTGTGATGAATTAATTTGAGCGATCTTTTGGTGAGCAAAATTTGAATGGATGAGGATCACCCATAATAAAAATGATTTGGTTTTCAAATTCAAATTTTATGCATTGGTGAAAAGTAGAAGGGATAGCCTCCATTGCATGAATCCAGGGTCATCCAAGAAGAAGATTAAAATATGTAGGACAAGACACCATAGAAAAAATTATGTTTAAAATTTTTGGTCCAACTCTAAGAGGGAGTAAAACAGTGCCACAGGCTTCCTGAGAATCGTTGTTGAGAGTCTTAATGATGTCACTGGATGTAATCAAATCTTCTTTCTTCAATATAATTTTTTTTTTTAAATAATGTGTGCAAACATTAAGTGAAGAACCATTATCAATCATCACTCTCTTAATAAGGGTGTCACCAATGTAAGCAATGATATATAATGAATAATATTATTGTACTCCTAAATAAGTCATATCATTATCTAAAAATGTTAGACGAGGCTTCTGAATAGAGTATATAACTTTTGTCATGTCACCTGGGAAGATATCCGGGGGTACTGGCTGTTATTCCAAAACATTTATCATAGCTTCTTTATGGGCTTGAGAATTCTGTAAAAATTTTGAGTGGAATTTTTTTTGAATCATCCATATTTTGTACTATTTTTCTTGAAGTAGTAGTTATCATTCCAAACATACTGCTATTATATTGGTATGGTACATTTTTATAAGACACTTGATTAGCTTATCTCGTTCTATTCTAATTTGACTGACTATTAGAAGACTGAAAACTACTTGTCTCAATGCGACTAGCATCAATTAAGTATTGAATCACATGTTTAGTATTTTACAAGAATTAGTCCAATTTCCTTATACTCTATGATATGCACAATGCTAATATGCTTTATACCAATGATTTGTAGTATCTGGTGGTCTTACTGGAGGTAGTTATATTGCTTTAGCATCTAACAGTTGCTTTAAAACTGATTCCATAGGGACACTAAGTCTCGTAAAATTTCTTTGAGGAGACTTACGAATAACAATCTTCTGTGGTATATTATTGACATTATTAACAGGCCTACTATCACTATTACCTCCTATATGCTTATTCTTAGGTTGAGACTTAGTTGGCTTATCTTCTTTAACCTTGAACTAACCTCTCCTGATGAGGGGTTGTTCCACTTTTCTTGCTAACTCAATTTCTTGGTCTAAAGATGTGACAATAGTAGTTTCTAAAGCATAAGATAATTGTTCTTGTAAATTTCCCGTAAATATATCAAGTGCATATTTTTGAGACATAGGCTGTCTTAATCGATCAACTAAACTTCTCCAACGAGATAAAATTTTTGAAAAACTTTCTTCTATATCTTTCTTTAAATCATATAGATCTCTTATGGTCACTTCCTTTTCAATATAAGCACTAAACTGATGAACAAACATCTTTGTGATCTTCTCAAAACTTTTCAAAGAATAGTTGGGTAACCAATAATACCATTCTAATGCTACTTCGGTAAGAATCTTTGGAAATATTTTCAATAAAATCATATCATCATAAACAAGATCATGGTAAGCTATTATGAATCATCTCAAATGTTCTATTGGATCTTCAGTCCCTTTGTAGATCAGAAATACTGGCATGGGAAAATGCTTAGGATAATATCTGGAAGCAACAATAAGATCCAGTGGCTGACTACACATATCCCTATAATTGTATGTGAACCTTAATGATTGAATCATATCCATTATTGAGACCAATTGACTCACCATATTTGCCAAATTTTGTATTTCTGGATTATGCGCATTCCCCATATTCCCTTGACTTAGGTTGTACATGTGAAGGTTGTTTTTATAGGTGGTGCCTTATGAGAATAGAATATTTACTTGTGATGGAATAGAGGAAAGAGTGTTGATATTAGAGGATAAAAGAGGAAATTGAGAACCAATTTGAGTGCTACTACTAGTTGGATGAATTGTTGAATTCATTCCAATGTTGGTGGTCATAGTAGTGGTATAAGTAGGTTTATAAGTTTGATAACCATGATTCAAATATTCATTCAAAGGATTCTGGGGTGGGTGAACCATGGGGGTATGTTGTACTCTACACTCGATGTTAGGAAAAGGGTTCACCAGGAATGGTTTTAGGACTCGCTCCAAGTCCTCGGGATATTAATGATTGTTTGATGTATTCAGTTTCAGGAAATCACCTAAATTTATTCTTTCTAGATCTAAGCTAGAAAAGATAAAGGATAATGCAAAAAATAGAATAATGCAATATGAAATAGAATGCAAGCATAAAATATCTATCCTAGAATGATTCTTTCTTTTGAATGCTCACTAACCTAGGATTTTATTTTAGAAAATCTTTAAAGCATAACTATGCAGGAGTAAATACACAAAAATTATCCCTAGATGCAAGCTAGATGCTTTTCACTTTCAGATGCCTAGAAATCAACAATGAAACTAGATTATCAACCAATAATATTGATAGATCACTTATCTAGACCGGTGGTTTATTTAGCCCTTTTTCTATCTCTTGTCCAATAATATCAAAGATTCATGTTCCTGCAAGATCACTTATGAAACACTAAAAAATGAGATTAGTATCAGGGGGTCTTCATAGGCCATTGTATGACAGATATAGCAGCAGTCAAGCCCCCTAGGTCCTTTTAGATGACCTTTTAGTACAAAAGTAAAAATTTATCTTTGAATATTTAAACATAAATAAAAAATATAGTAGCATAAAACAAAAAGAAAAGTATAGTAGTATGATCTAGAGATAGAATGAAATGTAACAATGAAAGTAGAATCTGAAAATTGCCCCAGATGTGCCCTAGGGAAAAATTACACCTCACCTGGTGTGGGTGTGATATCACAGCAGCAAATTCATGCCCTTCCTGGATGGGGTACAATTTTGCTTCTACAAATAACTTTGCCCTAATTAAGACAAGCGAAGTCACACCTTGCCAATGCTAGGAATGATTTCACTATAGAATAAAGAAAAATAAGAATTGAAAGTAGAAGATGAAATAAATTCAAACAACAAAGTAATAAAATCCTAATGAAAATCATAGAAGCAGGAAGAAGAGAACCAAGTATCCAAATGAACACTCTCTCTCCAAACTATGCCACAAATCAACCAAGTCACACAACAAATCAATCCAATCCATGCAATATAAGATCAATCCGAAATTTGCACTTCAGGGGTTAGCTTGCAGTAGAGAAAGTAAATTAGAAATGAACTATAAATATTTTGCAAATAGATATCACATGAAAAGTTCACATATCACATTTGCAGTTAAACTTCGCATGTCTCTTATTTGGTAAGAACATCCTTCCTTTTATAGATAATCGAAAGAAGGAAAGTTGGCATAAATAAACTCATAGCCGATGCCAAAATATGCGAGGATGTTTAAACCTGGGTCTAAGTGGGATTTAAAAATAAATAAAATAAATTTAAAAACTTGGTCAAACAGCGAAGTCGTGCCCCATCCTGACGGGGTGCGATATCGTTGGCGCAAAGTTGTGCCTCATAAATATGGGATGTGATTCCGCTGAAAGGCAAACAAATTAAAAAGGGGAGGGATAGAGGCCTACCCTTGCACTTGGAAATGTGTGAGAGCCTCTTAAGGGCACTAAGGAAGATTTCCCACTCAAAGTGGATCAATTTTTCGTGTCTACAATGATGAAGATGAAATTCTATTTTTGGTAGAAGGAAAAGAAGTGGATAGAAACGGGACATCAATAATTCTCAAGTGTTTCAGATGTGGTAACTTTGGTCACCTTGAATATAGTTGTACAAGAAATGGATCCAATTTTAGTGATGATGAATATGAAGATGCTTTTGAAGGACCATAAGAAGAAAGTCTACTTTTGGCAATAGAATAAGAAGGAAGTACTTCTAGTGGAAATAAATCAGAAAAGAATAAATATGATTTTGAAAATAAAAGAATAGAGGAAGGATAAAAAAAATAAGAGGAAGGAGAAGTTGATCTTGAGGGTGAGATTATTTATACCCTTGATGCATTAAGGAAATTAATAAAGCAGAACTCAAAACTCAAGCTTCAATTTCAAGAATATGATGAAGAGAAAGGAAAGCTTATAGAGGATCTAACCAACTCAATAGCTAAAAAAAGGAGATTTAAAGAGAAGCTATAAGCTAATTTTATAGAATGTGAGAGATTAGAACATGAGGTAGATTCACTAAGGAAGGAAGTAAAATATTCTAAATACAAGCTACACAGGTTTGTAATAAGCTCAAATAAATTGGATAAGATTATCAAGGTACAAAGATATTCATAAAACAAGACAAGACTTGTTTTTGAAGAAGAATATAGAGGACAGGGAGAGGAGTTGATCTCAAGCTCCAATGAAGAAGAAGCTTCATAATAAGAGAGATTAAGAGAAAGTGAGACTTCTGAGGATGAGTTGGACAATAGAAAGTTCATTAAGAGAAGGAACAATGCACAAATGAGGAACAGATGAAACAGGAAACAACACAAGGTAGGAGAGACTAAGAGACCAATGGAGTCAAGGTTAGGTTTCTTCAATGGACATTGCTTCTCATGTCACAGGTTTGGGCACAAGGCTACACAGTGTAGGACACATGGAAGACAAGAATATGGAAACTTCAAAAATAGACATCTCTTTCAAGGGTATTGCTACTCTTGTAATCAGTTTGGTCATAAGGCAATTAATTGTAGGGTTCATGATAGGAATGGATATGGCTTCACCAGGAGAAACTTCAAAATAATTGCACCTTCAAGGAACCACAAAATTAAGTGTTATAAGTGCAATAATTTTGGGCATACAACAAAGTGGTGTAGAGAAAAATTCTAGAAACAAACAGGAACATGAATATTCAAAGGAATCAGAAGGATCAGTTGAGAAATAAGGTGGACAAAGGTAAAGAGCAGTGTATTCTCAGAGTAGATATACTCCCACCCCATAATTAACCACCTCAAAATAGGAGGTGGGGGAGGGGCTAAGATAAGAGTCTCATTCTTAGCCCAAAGCCCCAAAGGTGGCCCTTTGCCATTGATGTCAAAGGGGGAGATATTTGAGTTAGGGAGAGAGCATTCAATCAGGGAGAGCAGTTTCTCAAGGGGAACAGTATTGAAAAAGGAAAAGAAATGGTTTAAAAAAAAAGGGTTGCCATCAATGACAAAGGGGGAGATTGTTGGAAATTTTGAGTTAGTTGTGTTATCATTGATTTCAAGAGTTAGTGTCAGGAATTAGTGCAGAACTTGGCAAAAGAAGGGTTAAATATTTATATTTTAATCCCAAGAGATTTTGTTTAAGAGCTTCACATGATTGGTCAAAAGGACGGTTAAATACCCCGAAGAAAAGGCCTAAAGGAAATAATATTATAATATTTATTATTATAATATTAAATACGGTCAAAAAAATTCTAAGGGCGAAAGAGAAAAATACCTAGGCCCAATGGAAATAATATTATATAATTTTTATTATAATATTAAAAGGTTAAACAAAAGCCTGAGGTAATTTATAAATAATTTATAATATTTATATTATAAATTAATTTATAAAAATATTATTATTAAAACCCAAAGATGGGTTGGGCACAAATTTAATTTAAGTGCATATTCCCCTATCGACGTTCGAAGGATAGAAGCATATGGTATAAATACCATAACACTTACCTCACAAATGTAAGTCTCCAAATATTTATGCACATGCGAGAATTGGAAGAGGGATGCAAAAAATTTCATGAGCAAAGGACAAAGAGGATTTTAAATTTTTATTGGCAGTCAAAATCATGGAGGATAAAGTGACCAAGGCATAAAGCCTTATCACCAACCATTAGGTTGCTCTAGTGGCAAGCCCTTGGTGTGTAAGGCGTTGGGAATGAAAATGTGTTGTGTTGAAGTTTTAACGGTGACCAAGGGACAAAGCCTTTTTGGCATTGGAACTGGTGGAAGAGATAAAGTACTCAAAGCACTTTTGCCTCTCACGTGAGCACCTAGCTCACACGGTAGCTTAGTCATGGCTAGGGTGCATGCGACGGTTCAACTAGGTATCGAGTCCTACTAAGTAGTGTGCGAGGTATTTAATTTTTTTATTAAAATTGCATGGTCTATGGTCTATGGTCTATGGTCTATGGTCTATGGTCTATGGTTGCTTGGTGGCGCTAAGTTGAAGTGCATGATTTAATTTTTGCTTGGTTAGGACTATTCGAAGAGCATAGTTTTAATTTGCATTGTGGGTGTGAGTTGAGAATGTGGTGTATTGGATTTAGTGAACACCTAGGGAGTTAAAAGGAGGGTAAGGTAAAATATTTATTACCTTAGACAAAAGGTGGTAAATAGTATTATTGAAGGTTAAAAGTAAATTACATTATCTTGTTTTATAAATTCAATTATTTTGGAAATGCAATTTTTTAGTAGGGATACATAAGTAGGATTTTGGATTATTTCATGCATTAAATTTCTGAAAGGAATTATAGTGAAACTAAGTGATTGAAATATTTGTTTGATAAGTTTGGAGATAATAAGGTGTATTTGAATCTTGTTAATTTTTTTAATGGTGAATTAATATTGAGGGAAATATTTGAGTGAAGATTTTTGACATCTAACCATTGATATTGGCAAAAAGGTTGATTGTGATTAAGACATGTTTTGAGGTAATTTCTCCATCAAATAAAATATATGGTCATATCTTCCTTATGAGTAGAATATTATTGGACTGAATGTTGTGAAATACAAAGTTGGAGTGAAAAGGTTTTTATTTGATAAGCATTATTGGAAATGTTTGAGTGAGTTTTCACATGCATGATTGGTGAATGGTTGTGAAGAAAATTGAGTGTGAGATTGAGAACTATCTTGAACTAGGGTTTGTGAAATATCATGAGTATCATTGTTATGTAAATTTAGAATCATCTTGTGTCAAGGTTTGAGTTCCATTGTGTGAATTGTTGAAAGCATTGTGAAACACTTGTCTAGGGTTTGTAAGCAAGTTGTGTTTCATTGAGTGATTTGTTGAGTGGAGTTGGATAAGCATTATTGATTGAAAGTATTGGAGTGATAGTTTAAGTTCTGTGAAACAAATTGTTCTTTATTTTTGGATTGATTTGAAGGAGAAATTGAAAGTGATTGAGTGTTTTTTGAAACATATTAAGTATCTAATCATTCTCTATATGCTTATGTGGTAAAACATGAGAGATTGAAAGTGATTGAGCATTATTTTGAGTGTGAAGCATATTGAGTCTCTAACCATTCTCTATATGTTTATGTAAGTTAAACAAGATTCTGAGTGAAACTTGTTTATGTGATTAAAGAGGTTTTTTTAAAAGAGGTTGAGTTGAGTTTTTGTATGTAAGTATTGCAATTGATTTGAATAAGCTTTTGTGAAATCCAGTGGATAGAGTGAATCAAGATTTTGTGAAAGTCCTAGAGGGAACTTAAGGATAGAGTTGAGGAAGCTTTTGTGAAAGCTTAAGGATAAATTTGTGTAAGATTTTGTGGAAGCTTACAATAAAATTTTGACAACTTCTAGGGAGGACTTGTGAGAAGATTTGAGGTAAGTCTTGGTGAAGACTTGTTGAGAAAATTAAGCAAGTTCTTGAGAGCACTTTTTGGATAGATATAAGGTAAGTCTTGGTGAAGAATTGTAGAGCAGGTTTGAGGTAAGTCTTGGTGAAGACTTGTTGAGCATAGTGGACAAATTCTTGAGAGGATTTGTGGATAGATTTGAGGTAAGTCTTTGAGAATACTTGATATCAGAGTTAACTGATTGATTTTTTAAAACCTTGAGTCAAGGGTTGGGGCAGATCCAGCAGAGGTGATTTGTGATTGGATCAAGCTTTGTGTTAAATATTGAAGATAGTTTGAGGATAAATTTTGGTTTAGACTTGAGGACAAATTTTTATCGGACCAGAGATAGATATTGAATAGATATGTGCTAGACCGAAGGAATGTGTTTAGTGCAAATTCGACATAGAGATTGAGCAAATTTATGCTAGATCGAAGGACTATGTTTAGTGTAGATTTGAAATAGAGATTGAGTAGAGTTGAGAGCAAGTTTTGGAGGTGACAGAGTAGAGGATAGTAGTCTCTAGTGGATAGATATCCATTAGCCAGGGTAGAGAGGACAAAGGTCTTTAGAGGAGAGAGATCCAAAAGCCAGTGTAGTGGAGACAGTAGTCTTCTAGAGGATCACCATCTAGAGTAGAGGAGAAATAGAGTAAATTATCCAAAAGTAGAAAAATAACTTGGCTAATCAAAAATCTAGAAAATGAATTGATGATAAGAAATATCAGTTTGATATGAGTATAGAAGTTTCCAAGAAGAAGGTCAAAATCACTTTTGGGAAATTAATGACTATTCTAAAGTATCAATATAGCATATGTAGAACCTTAAAATTAGTTGATCAGTCAGGAGGAAAACCTCAAAATCCCATAGGCCTTGTTAACAATGCAGTTAGAGCCCCATCTTTAGTCAAGCTATTTTATATATCACTAAGATACACATTAGACTATGGAGACCAATATGTTATCCATAACTACATGATTGATAATGGTGCTTCCATGAATATGATGTCAAAATAGGTAGTTGATCAGTTAGGCTTGATTTATCAGAAAGAGCATCGCCCTATTTTTGTAATGGATAATAGGAGAGTACCTTATGTAGGTATTATCAATAAACTTCTTTTCCATATTGAAAAATATTGTAATAAGGGTGTGGTAATGAATGTTGTAGTTTTAGATGTGGATCCTTTATTTTCCATATTACTCTTTAGGCATTGGGTAGAGAATCTAGGTGGCACTATTCAGTTGGATTGGTCACATGCGACTACTCCAATGCAGGGTAAGAAAAATGTGATTTGTAAAAGAGAACCCTTCAATAGGTATTCAGTTGAATTCAGAGATCTTAATGATAATATGGTTAATGTCATGAATTCTATTGAGGAAAAGGACATGGGGTTTTATTCTATTTGGCATTCTCCTTTCTTGTTAGAAGTGCTTGATGCTGAGAATATGGATCCAAAATTGAAGGTTGAAGTAGATGCAAAAACTAACATAATTCTAACTTCGAAGTTATTTACTATGACTTTGATGGGGTAAAATCTAAATCATGAGCAGGAGCTGGAGTACTATTGACAGAAATCAATGATAACTATCTTGGCATACCATACAAGTTAGAAAATTCTTGTACAAATAATATTGTAGAGTATGAAGCTTTATTGCTAGGGCTACAAAAAGCCAAGGAATTTGATATTAATTACCTCAAAGTTAGTGGGAATGTTGAACTGATAATTCAACAAATCAAAAGGAAATATCAAACAAAACACATTAGATTAAAACAATATAATCAAGCAGTGTTGGATGAAATAGATAGATTCTTGGCTTTTGATCTACAATTTATTCCTAGAGTACAGAATCAAAATGTTAATTTTTTTCCCATTGATACTTCTGGAGCAAAAAACCTTGAGATAGACACTTGGTTTATGGAAATGTTCCCATTCATATATATTTATAAGCCATATGTCCCTGACAATGTGGTATATTTACAAGTTTTTCATGATGACATACACATTAATGATTTTATGACTATGCAAAATGAATTTTTTGATGTTATTTATGATGAAAGTGATGAAGAAAAACTTAAGGATGTTATTGGAGAGCCCACAAAATTCATACAACTAAAGACCAATAGGATTCCAAAGGGGTTGGTGTCTTTTGAGAACTTATCTGATGACTTTGATAGAGCATTTAAACCTTTGGTTCAATAATCTAAGGTAGAAGAAGTTAATATCATAATATATGAAGAGCCCTAGATTGTTAGGATTAATAAAGCTATGTCAATAAAAGAGAAGAAACAATATATCAAATTCTTTAAAAATAACATGGATGTTTTTGCTTGGAGTTATGAATATTTGAAGGCCTTCAATACAAAGTTAATGACTCACATAATACCCATTTAGAAGGATACCAAGCCTTTTAGGAAGAAACAAAGAAATTTCAATCCCACTTTGCATACAATTATGCAGAAAGAAGTGCAAATGTTACTAGATACCAAGATAATCAGGAAGGTGAGAGTTTCTTCTTGGTTGGTAAATCTTGTTCCAGTTAGAAAGAACAATGGTGAGATCAATATTTGTGTAGATTTCAAGAATTTGAATAAAATCTCTCTTAAAGACAATTACCCACTTCTAAATATGGAACAGTTGCTGCAAGAAATGGTTGGTTCATCAATAATTGTTGGACATTTTGAATCCTTAAGCTAAAATGTTGTCATTGATGTCAAAAGGTTATTTGATGTCAAAAGGATCTATGATGGCATGCACTATGTTTTGTGAAAGTGCAAGGAAGGGTTCTTGTGAAAGCCAAGGTAGGAAAAATAAAAAGTTTTATTTAAAACCATGGATGGCAGATTTGAAATGGATTTTTCTTAAAACCTAGGTTTGCTTTTCCTTTCATCGAAAAAGGAGTCCTGGTGAAAAAGTTATTCAAATTTGAAGTTTAAGTTTTAAATTTTAATATTTTAAAATTTAAATTTAAATTTCCAAAGTGGAAATTCTTGTCGAAGTCCTCAAATTCGATTAAGGGACGACGTATGAAAATTCAAGGAAATATGTATAAATACCATTGCCAAAAATTCATTTAGCAATAATTCAAATGTGTGTGAGTTTTCGTTCGAACAAAGAGAAAAGATATTTTAGTGCAATAAAAACCTATGAATAAAAGGAGAAATAGAAGGAAGGGAGGACCCTTCCCATACACCATAGGTGCTTGTGGCCTAGCGGTAAGAAGGAGGCAATCAAGTTATTGAGCTCTAGGAGATCCGAAGTTCGAATCCCACTAGCCTTGGTTTTTGCAAAGTGGAAAGGAAGTACACCTTTTGGTGCACGTGTCTTCTGGGGCACGTTTGGAGGAAGGAAAGCATAGTGGCTATGCTCACCATTTCATGTGAGCGGTTTACTCATGTGGTTAGTGGTATCACGGTTAGAGTGGTGCTTGGACAATGACAGGGGATTGAATCCCGTTGAGTAGAAAAAGGTAAGTTAATTTTTATTTTAATATTTGTAAGAAAAACTTTGAGGAGAAATAAGGCTTATGAGTTGTTTTAGAAAATTCTAAAATTACTATTCCTTTTAATTTTGGAAGGGTAGCATATTATATATCGTTGGAAAGTATTTTTCAAGAGCTATTTAATTAACTTGCTTAGAAGGAGAAATAAGGGTTGTGTAAGAATATATTTTAGGTTTTGTCAAGGAGTTTCCAAAAGTCAATTTGATCCATTCTATTGAGGGTTTATTTGTTGCATAAAAGAACTTTGGTGTATGATAAAATAAAGTAGAAGTAATAAGGTGTTACTTGTATATTTTTGTTGTGTTATTACTCTAACCCTTATTGAGAGTTGAAAAATAAAGTGTGTTGAGTGAGACAGATTTTGTGGACAACAAATAAGGCATCAAAAAGGTATGAGCAATATTCTCCATTAATTTTATTTGGGTGGTTGATTTCTAAAATATTATTGGAGTGAAAAGGATTGATTGTGGTTTCCATTTTGAAAGTGGTTGAGTTAATGCTTCAAAGTTTTCTGGCTTGAGTATCATGATTAAACCTTGTTTTATAAGTATTGTTGTTGAAGCCATTGGTTGTGCAAAGAACTTGAACTTGAGTTAGAAAATAACATGAGTATCATTGTTATGTGAGATTTGTTGTTGAGCATTGTTGGGAACATTTTGAGTTGATTGATACATTCTTGGACTAGGGTTTGTAAGAAAGAGTTGTTCCTTGTGGTGATTGGTTGAATAGATTTGTTTAAGCCTAGTCAAGTGATTGTGTGAAGTGGTTGTTCAAGTTCCATAAAATAAACTATTCTATATTCTGATTTGAATTGATTTGAGAAAGAAATTGGATTTGATTTTAGAACATATTGAGTCTCTAATAATTCTCTTTATGCTTCTATGAGATTTTTGAGTTGATATTGATTTGAGTTGATATTGAGATTTGAGTATAGAACATATTGAGTCTCTAACAATTCTATTTATGCTTCTATGAGATTGCTGAGTTGAGATTGATTTGAATTGAGATTGGGATTTGAGTATAGTGTTAGCATAACTATTGGTTATTCTATTATTTGGCTAGTAGTTATACTGTTGCAACTACACCTAATTTTTCCTCGGGTGGTGTTGTAATCACAATGACACTGAGAGGGGGGGTGAATCAGTGTGTTCTTTAAAATTTCTAAAACATATGGTTTTAAATCCAGTAGCAGTTTAAAGCAGATAAAAGAGATACTAAATGCATCAAGAAAGCATCACACATAACACAGCAATTTAACGAGGTTCACCAATGTGGCTACTCCTCAAAAATGATTGCTTGGACTACCATCCAAATCCAGTCAATGCAAAGCTACAACTTTACATAATCCTTTACCGAAGACCAACTGGAAGGAGCACCAACCCCTTAACTTTATCTCGCTTCAAAAGAATGGAGCACCAACTCCTATTTTACCAAGCACCTACTCGGAAAGAGGCACCAACCCCTTATACCAAGCTGCAACTTGGAGGACAATAAAGATAATAAAAATGATAGAATAAAAATTTATTCCTTACAGTCTGCTATTTTTTTGCATTCTACTTCTACGCAAAACTCTTCGCACTGTCCGATCGCTTCTGTGTACTTCTTCACAATCTCTGCTGCAATCGGATGATCGACACTTCTCCTATTTGCGCGCTAACATTTTGAACTTAGAACTCCATCTCTACACATTGCGCTTACGATATGCAGATTCAAACTACGACTTTGCACTCTACTCGACCGAACTTCACTTGCGCAATCACTCTTCTCACATTCGCACATTATCTCATCGCAACGCACTTTCAAACTCGACGTAGTCCTCCTTATATAGAAGAAATTTCAAGACAGATCTTAAATTCTAGTCAGCTGTAACCCTGAGGACGTCGGTTGCAAACCCTAAGAAAAACCGTTATAAAACCCTAGAAGATGTCGGTCGTAAACCCTAGAAGATGTCGGCTTCAACCTCTAAGAACATCCGTTGTAAAACCCTAAAAGATGTCGGCTTCAAATCCGCTGTAAAACCCTAGATGATGTCGGCTTCAAACTCTAAGAACATCCGCTGTAAAACCCTAGAAGATGTCGGCCGTAAACCCTAGAAGATGTCGGCTTCAACCTCTAAGAACATCCGTTGTAAAACCCTAGAAGATGTCGGCTTCAAACCCTAAAATCTGTCGGCCCAGATTTAACTTTGTCGGCCTCAAACTCTTCTGCCACCTTCGTCACCTTCCTGTAGCTTATTGCCGTGAAATAGCAACACGTCACGATATCGCGACACTTTTTGTGGCCGTACGCCTTCTTGACCTTGTCGTCGCGAAATCGTGACCCTTTTGGCCTTTGAACGCTTCACTACCGTTCTTGTCACGAAATCGCGACACTTTGATCAGTTGCTGACGTCATCCTCATTTTTGTCGTGAAATCGTGACGCTTTCGGCTTCCAGCAGCTTTTCTTGCATCCTGTCGTGAAATCGTGACACTTTCAGCTTTTGCTGATGTCATCCTCATTCTTGTCGCGAAATCGTGACGCTTTCGGCTTCCGTACATTTTGTGCTTCATGCAGTAGCGAAATTGCTACAACTTTGTGCCTTGTGCTTCCAACTTGCTTCTACCCGTGAAATTTTGACTTGTAACATAATCGCTGCATCTTTAAGTTTTGCACTATTGTCTGGTAGCGAAATCGCTACACCTTCGTGTTGAGCATTTTCAACTCGTAGCGAAATCGCTACACCTTTGTTTTGAGCAACTTTTACCCGTAGCGAAATCGCTACACCTTTGTTTTGTGCAACTTTTTCCCGTAGCGAAATCGCTACACCTTTGCTTTGTGCACTTTTGACTTGTAGCGAAATCGCTACAGCTTTTCAACTTAACGCTTTCTTCTTGCTTCGGTCAGCGAAAAATCAACATGTAGCGAAATCGCTACAGTTTCTCGACTTAGCTTCTTGGCCTCCAACATGTCGCGAAATCGCGACAGTTTGCCTTGCGCCTTCTCTCTCTTCCGACTTGTCGCGAAATCGTGACATTTTCAACTATGCCTTCTCTCTCCTCCGACTTGTCGCGATATCGCGACATTTTCGATTGTGCCTTCTCTCTCCTCCGACTTGTCGCGAAATCATGACATTTTTTATTGCGCCTTCTCTCTCCTCCGACTTGTCGCGATATCGTGACATTTTTGGTTGCGCCTTCTCTCTCCTCCGACTTGTCGCGATATCGCGACATTTTTGGCTGCATCTTCTCTCTCCTCATTTTGGTCGCGATATCACGACATTTTCAGCTGCGTCTTCTCTCTCCTCCGACTTGTCGCGAAATCGCGACAGAAAACATGTCGCGATATCGCGACAGTTTTCTAACTTGTCTTTTTCTTCGAATTTTTTCTATCTTCTGCATCTGAATGACTCCTACACTGTCTGTCCACTGCATCATTGGATCTAACTGCCTGTGTTGACAACAATGACAAACTTCTTGCACCTCCTTGCTCAACAATCTCCCCCTTTGGAATTGTTGGCAACACCTATGTACATCCCTGTAACTCTTCTCCCCCTTTGTCAATAATACCAAAGGGCTGCTGCAGACTCCCCCTGAGTCCATCCTCACACTTCTCAGGCACAATTTGTTGCATCTGGCACAAATTATGATCATGAGCAAAAGAATAGTCAAATACTCAAATGCTCCCCCTGAGAAAGTGATCACTGTAGCTAGTCACTTCTTAGGAAGTGTGACTACTCCTAATTTGCTTCGAAGGTACTCAAATACTTCCTTGGGCAAAGGTTTTGTAAAAATATCTCGCTACTTGTTCCGTAGTTGGGACATAGTCCAATTTAACTTCTCCTTCTGCAACTTTCTCCTTCAAGAAATGATACCTTATAGCAATGTGCTTTGTCCGTGAGTGCATTCTTGGATTCTTAGAGATGTTAATTGCACTGGTGTTATCACACTTTACTGATATTGGTTCACTAAAATTAATACCTAGATCTTTCAAAGTTTGTTTCATCCACAAGACTTGTGTGCAACATGTTGCTGCTGCAATATATTCTGCCTCAGCTGTAGATAAAGAAACTGACTCTTGCTTCTTACTGTGCCATGCAACCAATCTGTCCCCCAAATAGAATGCACCTCCACTGGTACTCTTTTTGTCATCAACACATCCAGCCCAATCTGCATCTGAATATGATATAAGAGTGAAGTCTTTGCCTTTTGGATACCACAACCCATACTCAATGGTGCCCTTGAGATACCGAAAAATCCTTTTAACTGTTGTCACATGAGTCTCTTTGGGACTGGCCTAAAATCTAGCTACCATGCAAACTGCCTGCAGAATATCAGGTCTGGTTGCTGTTAAATATAGTAAGCTTCCTATCATTGATCTATACATGGTTTGATCTACAGGTGGAGATTTGTCTTCTTTACTCAACTTGCAACCTGTTGTCATGGGAGTGCTTACTGGCTTACAGTCCTCCATAGTGAACCTCTTTAACATTTCTTTTACATACTTAGTTTGGGAAATGAATATGCCTTTCTCATTTTGATTAACTTGTAGCCCAAGAAAGTAAGACAGTTCACCAATCATAGACATTTCAAATTCATTCTGCATCTTATTTGCTAAGTCTTTACAAGATTCATCTTTGTTGCTGCCAAATATGATATCATCTACGTAGACAACTAGAACAATGAGATGCCCACCTTTTGTTTTTACATACAGATTACTGTCCACTAATCCTTTCTTGAATCCCTGTTGAGAAAGATAATTATCTAGCCTTGCATACCATGCCCGTGGTGCTTGTTTTAATCCATACAGTGCCTTTTTTAATTTGCAGACAAGGTTAGGATCTTCACTAATTTGAAAGCCATCTGGTTGTTCAATATAGACCTCTTCTTCAAGTTTTCCATTTAAAAAAGCAGATTTTACATCCATCTGATAAACTCTAAAGTTCTTGTGGACTGCTAAGGCCAGAAACATTCTAATTGCTTCTAATCTGGCCACTGGTGCAAAAGTCTCTTCAAAATCAATGCCTTAGACTCTGTGCATACCCTTTACAAACCAGTCTTGCTTTGTTCCTAATGACCGTCCGTCTTCATTTAATTTGTTTCGAAATATCCATTTGGTGCCGATTATATTCTTATTTGCGAGTCTGGGTACTAATTCCCAAGTTTTGTTCTTTTCAATCTGATCCAACTCTTCATTTATTGCCTTCATCCAGCTATCATCTTTGCTTGCTTCATCTATGTTTTTGGGCTCAATGTTTGGATAAAAGAGAGTAATTACTTATTACTTTCTTTCTTGTCTGAATGCCAGCTGTGGGATCTCCAATTATTTGGTCTCTAGGATGATTTTTCTGCCAGTTGCCTATTTTGAATTTTCTGTTTTCTTGCACCTCTGAGTCATCGGATAAATTATCTGCATCAACCGTAGACGTATTTTTTGTTCCATGCACCTCATCTCCTTCAATGACTTCTTCGTAGATTGGGTAGTTTTCTTGAAAGTTAACTATTTGTTTCCTCCCTTCATCGAATTTAACATCTGCACTTGTCCACAATTTTCTTGAGTCTCTTGTTGTAGCATTTGTAAGCTTTGCTATTTGGAGAGTAACCAACAAAGACACCTTCATCTGCTCTATCTTCAAACTTCCCAAGGTTGTCATCAGTTTTTCTGATGTAGCACTTATAGCCAAATACTTTGAGATGTTTTGTTGTTGCTTTTCTACCAAACCACAACTCATAAGGTGTTTTGCATTCATGAGTTCTTAACATGTATCTGTTTTGAATGTATACTGTTGTGTGAACTGCTTCTTTCTAGAATCTATCTGCTATTTTGTTTTCTGCCAGCATGGTGCGTGCCATTTCTTGTATAGTTCTGTTCTTTCTCTCTACTACACCATTCTGCTAAGGAGTTCTGGCTGCTGAGTATTGTCTCCTGATACCATATTTTTCATAGTATTCTGTAAATTCATTCGAAATGAATTCTCCTCCTCTGTCTGATCGCAAGCATTTAATCCTTTTTCCTGTTTCATTCTCAACTAGCTGTTTGAAGGTTCTGAACATTTCAAAAGCTTCTGTTTTATCTTTTAGGAAGAATATCCATGTCATTCTGGAATAATCATCGATACACAGCATAAAGTATTTGTCGTCGTTTATGCTTTGAGTTCTCATGGGTCCACACAGGTCAGTATGAATAAGTTCTAAAGGCCTGCTAGTGTGGTACTCTTTTGTTTTGAATGACACTCTGGTTTGCTTTCCCTTCTGACATGAAGCACAAACAATGTTTGAAGGTTTCTTAATGGTTGGAATATCTCTCACTGCTTGTTTAGAGCTGATTTTCACCAAATTATCAAAACTTATGTGTCCAAGCCTCTTATGCCATAACCAGTTCTCTTCTTCTTGTCCAATAAAACACGTACCTTCTGAAGTTTCTGAGAGTGTGTACAGATTACCAGACGTCCTTGAACCAGTTGCTATCAATTTCCCATTGTTTATTTTTCTGACTTCACAACCCTGCTTCTTGAAGACTACTTCATGACCTTTATCATAGATTTGACTAACGCTTAACAAGTTATGTTTCAAACCATCCACAAATAAAACTTCTTCTGACTTGATTTTCCCTTCACTAATTTTGACAGACCCTTTTCCTATAATTTTGGCTCCATCATTATTTCCAAACTTCACAGAGCCACCCTCATATTTCTGTAGTTTTTCAAATTTTTGTTTATCACCTGTCATATGAGTTGAGCACCCACTATCAAGGATCCACGGTACACATTTATTCTGAGCTCTAAAAGTTGTCTGCACTATTAAAGATTCATGTTCTTTCCTAAGCTGTTCTTTTTGTTTCCATTCTATTTTAACTGTGGTGTTGGGTTCTAGCTTGGATTTCCCCTTTTTAGAATCTTGCACATATCCTTCAGAAGAAATTCTATTTTGTTTTGCCCTATATGGTTGAATTCTTCTTTTTTGAGATTGATTTGAAATAGAAATATTGCGACAGTTTCTAGCAATATGCCCAAAGTTGTGACAATTAAAGCATTCTATTGCATAACTCATTAGAGGAGCAAAAGCATTTCTACTAGTGAAACTTCTAGGACCTATATTGTACTTGCAGTCCACAATTTTATGCCCATAACCATTACATTTAAAACAGAAACCATAGAAATAATGATTGAACCTGAAAGATGGTTTTTGCCAAGTTGTTGCAGGAGCCTTGGATCTTCTTTTCTTTTGATGTGTGACCTTGGTAAAACCGTCATTGTCAGTTCCTATTTCAGGACTGGCATTACTGCTTTCTTTTGCTTGATTTGTTTTTCTTTCAATAGCCTGTTTCTTGTCTTTACTCTTTTCACATTCAACATTGCTTGCCTTTGGTCCATTTGATGATTCTCCTTCAGTAAAGCCCAGACCGAATTTGATACCTGTGGGTCTTTGATCACTTAGGATTTTGTCCAGCTTCATCGAACTTTCATCACGTTTTAAATGACAGCTAATTTTTTGATCCAGCTCTTGTATCTGTATTCGAAGACTAACATTTTCTTCTTCCAATTTGCAATGAGTAATCTATCTTCATGGTTACCTGTACTTCAAGATCTTCGGACATTTTCTTGTACTCCTCTGTCTGTGTTTTTAGACTAGCTATAATGTCATTTGCATCCTCAAGCTTCCTTAACAATTTTTTATTCTTTCTTTTCTTAGATTTCCATTCCATAAGAGCAGAAACCAGCTCACCTTCTAAATCAACTTCAGCCTCACCTATTTCAATAGATACTTCAGAGTTCATTCCTTCTCTCTTTTGTGTGTTTTCTGCCTCTTCTGATTCTTCTACTTCAAACGCCATAAAGAGAGCCTCACTGCTCCTTCTTCGAGTCTTCACTAGAACTGTCCTCTGAAGATTCTGCATTTCGGGAGATAAAGCTTTTCTTTTTGAAATTGCCTTTTCTGTAGTTTGTTTTCTTCCTCCATTCACTTCTTTCTTGATGCTGAGTTTCTTCACCTTTGTTCTTGTCATTGAGAGGACATTTGATAGCAAAGTGTCCAATGCCTCCACAATTGAAACATTTAAAAGGTAGCTTTCCTTTGTATTTTCCTTTTCCTTTTCTCAGCTTTCTGACAAAATTTGCTTCCATTTCATCTGAAGCATCCTCTTCTTCAGACTCTTGTTTTGTGCTTTTGCCTTTTAGGGCTTTGAAAGCTGCTTCTTTGTCTATGGGATTAGACCTTCCTATTCTCATTTCAAAAGCAATCAAAGAACCATGCATCTCATCCATACTAAAACTATTTAGATCTTTGGCTTCTTCTATGGTAGAGACTTTAGAATCAAATCTAGGAGGGAGCGATCTTAATACCTTTTTCATGATAGCAGCATCGGTTAATTCTTCGTCGAGACCTCTGATTGAATTGGTGATCCCATTGACTCTTTGCATGAAGGTCTCTATGTTCTCATCATTGTCCATCTTTAAAGATTCGTATTGAGCTCGATGTGCTTGAAGCTTGGCCTCCTTGATCCTATCATCTCCTTCATGGATGTTCTCTAGTTTATCCCATATATCTTTTGCTGATTCACAATTTATGACCTTGACTAGCTCACTGTCCACTAGTCCACACATGATGGCATTTTTTGCTTTTGAATCATATTCAAATGCCTTTTTACCAACAGTGTTCTGTTGGAGCGGTTGCAGGAGCTTTGTAACCATTAACTACTGCACCCCAGATGTCAAAACCCAAAGCACTAAGATATGTCTACATTCTAATTTTCCAGAATGCATAGTTAGTCCCATCAAACAATGGTGCTTTGTTCGAGGAGAAACCTTCACCACTTGCCATTGCGTAACTTCCAAGATCACCTTAGCTGTTTAAGTCTGTTCAGGTACTTGGCTCTGATACCAATTGTTGTAATCACAATGACACTGAGAGGGGGGTGAATCAGTGTGTTCTTTAAAATTTCTAAAACATATGGTTTTAAATCCAGCAGCAGTTTAAAGCAGATAAAAGAGATACTAAATGCATCAAGAAAGCATCACACATAACACAACAATTTAACGAGGTTCACCAATGTGGCTACTCCTCAAAAATGACTGCTTGGACTACCATCCAAATCCAGTCAATGCAAAGCTACAACTTTACATAATCCTTTACCAGCACCAACTGGAAGGAGCACCAACCCCTTAACTTTATCCGCTTCAACAGAATGGAGCACCAACTCCTATTTTACCAGCACCTACTGGAAAGAGGCACCAACCCCTTATACCAAGCTGCAACTTGGAGGACAATAAAGATAATAAAAATGATAGAATAAAACTTTATTCCTTACAGTCTATTGTTTTTTTGCATTATGCTTCTACGCAAAACTCTTCGCATTGTCCGATCGCTTCTGTGTACTTCTTCGCAATCTCTACTGTAATCGGATGATCGACACTTCTCCTATTTGCACGCTAACATTTTGAACTTAGAACTCCATCTCTACACATTGCGCTTACGATATGCAGATTCGAACTACGACTTTGCACTCTACTCGATCGAACTTCACTTGCGCAATCACTCTTCTCGCATTCGCACATTATCTCATCGCAACGCACTTTCAAACTCGACGTAGTCCTCCTTATATAGAAGAAATTTCAAGACAGATCTTAAATTCTAGTCGGCTGTAACCTTGAGGACGTCGACTGCAAACCCTAAGAACAACCATTGTAAAACCCTAGAAGATGTCGGCCGTAAACCCTAGAAGATGTCGGCTTCAACCTCTAAGAACATCCGCTGTAAAACCCTAAAAGATGTCGACTTCAAATCCGTTGTAAAACCCTAGATGATGTCGGCTTCAAACTCTAAGAACATCCGCTATAAAACCCTAGAAGATGTCGGCTATCCCTGGTGTTGCTTCCCTCTAAGAACATCCACTGTAAAACCCTAGAAGATGTCGGCTTCAAACCCTAAAATCTATCGGCCCAGATTTAACTTTGTCGGCCTCAAACTCTTCTGCCACCTTCGTCACCTTCCTGTAGCTTATTGCCGCGAAATAGCAACACGTCGCGATATCGCGACACTTTTTGTGGCCGTACGCCTTCTTGACCTTGTCGTCGCGAAATCGCGACCCTTTTGGCCTTTGAACGCTTCACTACCATTCTTGTCGCGAAATCGTGACACTTTGATCAGTTGCTGACGTCATCCTCATTTTTGTCGTGAAATCGCGACGCTTCCGGCTTCCAGCAGCTTTTCTTGCATCCTGTCATGAAATCGTGACACTTTCAGCTTTTGCTGATGTCATCCTTATTCTTGTCACGAAATCGCGACGCTTTCGGCTTTCGTACATTTTGTGCTTCATGCAGTAGCGAAATTGCTACAACTTTGTGCCTTGTGCTTCCAACTTGCTTCTACCCGTGAAATTTTGACTTGTAACATAATCATTGCATCTTTAAGTTTTGCACTATTGTCTGGTAGCGAAATCGCTACACCTTCGTGTTGAGCATTTTCAACTCGTAGCGAAATCGCTACACCTTTGTTTTGAGCAACTTTTACCCGTAGCGAAATCGCTACACCTTTGTTTTGTGCAACTTTTGCCCGTAGCGAAATCGCTACACCTTTGCTTTGTGCACTTTTGACTTGTAGCGAAATCGCTACAGCTTTTCAACTTAACGCTTTCTTCTTGCTTCGGTCAGCAAAAAATCAACATGTAGCGAAATCGCTACAGTTTCTCGACTTAGCTTCTTGGCCTCCAACATGTCGCGAAATCGTGACAGTTTGCCTTGCGCCTTCTCTCTCTTCCGACTTGTCGCGAAATCATGACATTTTCAACTATGCCTTCTCTCTCCTCCGACTTGTCACGATATCACGACATTTTTGATTGTGCCTTCTCTCTCCTCCGACTTGTCGCGAAATCACGACATTTTTTATTGCGCCTTCTCTCTCCTCCGACTTGTCGCGATATCGCGACATTTTCGGTTGCGCCTTCTCTCTCCTCCGACTTGTCGTGATATCGCGACATTTTCGGCTGCAACTTCTCTCTCCTCATTTTGGTCGCGATATCGCGACATTTTCAGCTGCGTCTTCTCTCTCCTCCGACTTGTCGCGAAATCGCGACAGAAAACATGTCGCGATATCGCGACAGTTTTCTAACTTGTCTTTTTCTTCGAATTTTTTCTATCTTCTGCATCTGAATGACTCCTACACTGTCTGTCCACTGCATCATTGGATCTAACTGCCTGTGTTGACAACAATGACAAACTTCTTGCACCTCCTTGCTCAACAGGTGGTTTCATAACCTTCGAAATATTCTAAGGGCATTCATGTATTATTTATTTCATTAATGGAATGCTCCTAATGTTTGATTGTTTATCATGGTATCAAAGCGAGGCTCCGTGGTACACGACACATTTTTTGAGGTCAACTAAACTAGGATCTGACTCAGACCTGTTTGAGCACGGATCTTGAGGTAGCAAAATTGGATGCAGGCTGGGCACTCGGATCTCGAGGTTGACTCTGGCGATCGACAGACTCTTGCACAATTCTTGAGGTCGATCGTCGACTGGACCTGACTCAGGAAACCGACGGACTCGAGCATAATTCTTGAGACAAACTCGAACTGACACATGGCAGATTGAGGATCGGACTGGAATGACACATGGCGGAGAGCACCACCTGGACCTGGAATGGACTGGACACATGGTGGATTGAGGACCAGACTGGACTGACACATGGCAGACTGAAGCATGGATCAAGACGCATGATGTGGACTGACGCTGACACGACCGACTGACGTGGCTACCACGTGACCTGATGCAGACCTGACCCATATCGTGTGGCACGACAAAAAGGGTGACATGATTTCTCGAAGGCAATCACATATACAGGGGGGAATATTTCCTTGTATTCTCCCCTCATGCACCCCATGGGAGCAATGTGGGACTAAAGTCCCACATTTTTTTTTGCTCCTTGCGAGGGTCACAAGGGAAGGAAGGGACAATTGTCCCTTTCCTTCCCATCGGGCATGCTAGCCCAGCCGGTAGGAGCGCCAGGCTAGCGCTCGTGAGGTTAGGGGTTCATTTTTTTAATTAATCATATTTTTTAATTAATATATTAATATTTTTGTTTTTTTTTTTTTTAAATCATTTTTTTAATTAATCATATTTTTAAATTGTGATTTTTTTTAAAAGAAAAGTACTTTTATTATTTATTAAATTATTACTAAAATTATTTAGAAATGTACATTAAAAATAGAATATTTGCCATAGTAAAGGGGGGTGTTTTTTTTCAAAACCTGAAGAAAAAAGGGGGGATGATGAGTAAATTTTTAAGGCAAATTGGCTTATTGTAAAGGTGTATTTTCGGCAGTTCCTGATACCTAGTGGTTTATTTCTGTGGGCACTTTTATGTTGTATGTTGCATATTTTCATATTTTTGCACTACATCATTAAAAGTTAAAATCAAAATCACTCCCTAAGTCCCCAAAATAATTAAAAGCCATCCATGCAATTTATTGCACTGTAGTTTTTGGTATTTGTGATACCTCTAGCCAGCACTTACAGGTAAAGTTGTCATGATTGCGCTACTGTATCCACAACCTAATATAGCTGCCAAAATGACGTCTGAGCTTGTTCTCTATAAATCATCGGGGAGAGATAAGTTTGCCATTTTTTGCTATTTTACTCCATCCACTACCCTAATCGTTCTTGTGTTTAGGCATAAATCCTGACGAGAGTTCTAACATCCACAGTTTTTAGGGGAAGTTACACCCCATGCATGAGGATTGATGACTTTCTATGGTAGGTGCCATCAACAAGATGATTCCCTTTCAGTACCGCCTAAGTACCACGTATCATATAATCTTTAAAAATTACCTACAGTCTCCCTCACGTAAGGGCGGGTAATTTTTTTTATTTTTTCAAAATATCTATAGTATCCCTCACGTAAGTGCAGGTATTTTTTATGGTATAACGGCCTGGCATTAATGTATATAGAAAGGGTGACCAATTGGTGATATAAGGAACCTTCACTATGGCTTCTGCTACAAAGTTAATGACTGATGTTCATCAATTATTGAAAGGTCCTAATTATAAACCATGGAAAAACAAAATGAAGGCAGTCCTCATCATGGAAGATTTATGAGATCTTGTTTCTGGAGAAACAACGAGACCTTCACCAGCAGTTGGATCCAAAACTCTTACTGCTAATCAGATCGCATTTGGTAAGAAAGACAGTCGAGCGAAAGTGCTCATTTTGTTTGCTATTTTAGATGAAGTTCAACCTCATATAGTTGACAAACCGAGTGGTAAAGAGGCATGGGATGCCCTTCAAACCATTTATGAGGGAAAGAATGATTCCACCATTATTCATCTTCAAAAACAACTTCACAATCTGAGTTTGAGATAGGGTGAGACAGTTGAACTCTTTCTTTGCAGAGTTTCTGAATTAAAAGGCAAATTGAATTCTTTGGGAGATACAGTGGACGACAAGCTTCTCACTTCAATAGTGATGAGATCTTTGCATAAATCCTTTGATACATTGATCACCTCCATTCAGGTGTCACAATGACAAATTACCTTTATTGATTTGGTCAATTTGCTTCAACAACATGAGGCACGCCAACTTCACAGGGATGATTCTTCTAATGCAGTCCTATACTCCAACCGACAGGGTTCTAAGAAGAAAGGTAATTTTTAGAAAGGATGCAATTCTCAACAGTATTCAAAATGAAAAGGGAAACAACCTCAAAAAAAGAAGAGGTATTGCAAAATTTGTGATAAAGACAACCATGACACCAACAGGTGTTGGCATAAGAATAAGCAAAAAGTCCAGAACAAACCCCAAAACAAGAACAAACAACCCAAGGTGAATGTTGCTATTGAAGAATCTAACTCAAATTCTGAATAGGCACACAAGGTGCTCATGACTACCACAGTCTCCAAGGAGAAGGATCCTATATGGTATGTTGATTCTTGTGCTAGTAAGCATATGACCGGTGATAGATCATGGTTTTAATCATTTGTGGCTAAAGAGGGCAGACCTGTCACTATTGCTGATGACAAAACCTACAAGGTTTAGGGAGAGGGTACAGTTTTAGTCACTCTTCCTGATGGCAAGTGTTATATTGATAAAGTCCTCTATGTTCTAGGATTGGCTAACAATTTATTGTTGATCACACAAATCCTGGATAATGTTATAATCACAGTGACACTAAGATGGGGGGTGAATCAGTGTGATATTTTAAACTTCAAATATACAGTTCTAAAACCAGCAGTAGTTTAAAACTTATAAATAGATATATCAAATACAACAAGAAAGCATTACACACAACACAACATTTAACGAGGTTCACCAATGTGGCTACTCCTCAAAAATGACTGCTTGGACTACCATCCAAATCCAGCCTTTGCAAAGCTACAACTTTACAATCCCTTTTACCAGCACCAACTGGAAGGAGCACCAACCCCTCAAATTTTTTTGTACCAAACAGAAAGGAGCACCAACTCCTAATTTACCAGCACCTACTGGAAAGGAGCACCAACCCCTTATGCCAAGCTGCAACTTGGACTTCAATAAAAATAATGAAAATTATAGAATAATACCTTCACCTTATTGCGCACAGTCTGTAGTTTCTATGCACTCTGCTTCTTCTGCGCAAACGCTTCGCACTATCTGATTCTGAGTAGACTGCTTCTATGATAATGCTTCACACTCTCTGCTAAATAGTTGATCGATCACTTCTGCCCCTTTGCGCTTTTTTGCTCTCTGTGCGCTATTACTTCGCACTTGGCTTGGTTCGACACGATTCACTTTCTATGCACGATAGACTTAATTCACACAAAATCAAGATAGACCAACTCTCCCAATAGCCCTCCTTTTATAACAAACTTTTCATGAGCAAAGATCTAATCTTAGTCGGCTGAAATACCCTAATCTTAGTCGGCTGCAAACCCTAAACATGGTCGGCTACAAACCCTAAATTTGGTCAGCTGCAAACCCTAAAATTTGTCGGCCTACATCGGTCTTTGTCGGCCTCGACTGCCCTTGCAACTCTTCTATTGTTGTTGCCACGAAAACACATGTCACGATATCGTGACACTTCTGCCTTTAGAGACTTCATCTTCACTTTTGTCATGAAAATGTGACACTTCTGCTATAAAAGACTTGCGTTCTGTTCCTATCGTGATATCGTGACACTTTTGTCTTTAACAACCTCTGCTTTGCTTTTGTCGCGATATCGCGACACTTCTCCCTTCGTCGACCTCCTTTCTGTTTCTATCGCGAAATCACGACACAATCTGCAATCGTAAGCTTTCTCTTCAACCTATCGCGAAATCGTGACACTTTCACTTCCATACACTTTTCTCCTCAGTCACCAGCGAAAATGAAACATGTCGCGAAATCGTGACACTTTCACTGCCTTGTGCTTTTCTCTGTCTTACGCCCACGAAAATGGAACATGTCATGAAATCGTGACACTTTCTACATCCGTACGCTTTTTCTCCAACCTGTCGTGAAAATACGACAGTTCTCGCTTCGAACTCTTTCCTTTGCTGCATGTCACGAAATCGTGATAGTTCCCATTCTGAACTCTACAGTATGTCACGAAATCGTGACACTTCTCACTTTGAACTCTGCGCGATTCCTTCGACTCGGCATGTCACGAAATCGTGACACTTTTCGAGTTACTTTCTCTCTTTGAACTTGTCACGAAATCGTGACAATTCACACTACGGACTCTCTCTTCTGCATTATGTCGCAAAAATGTGACACTTTTTCTATCAGACTCTTTCCTGCAACATGTCGCGAAATCACGATAGTTTTCCTTCCTTGCACTTTTTCTTTCAACATGTCGCGAAATCGTGACAGTTTTTCCTGCTTGCGCCTCTGCTTCGAACATGTCGCGAAATCATGACAATTTTGCCACTTGCTATCTTTTCTTCCAACATGTCACGAAATCGCGATAGTTTTGCTTGCGCCTTCTCTCTCCTCAGCCATGTCGCGAAATCATGACAATTTTTCTTGCGCCTTCTCTCTCCTCGGCCATGTTGCATGAAATCATGACAAAAAACATGTCGCGATATCGTGACAATTTTCTTACTTGTCTTTTTCTTTGATTTTTTGAATCTGGGCCACTTTGTCTTCTTGGAAATTCACTGTACATGTTCTCACCGACCTCCGAACTCCTGTCCACTTCATCAACTGATCTATCTCGTCTGTGTTGACAACAATGACAATACTTTTGCTGCACCTTGCTCAACAATCTCCCCCTTTGGAATTGTTGGCAACACACATGCACTCTCCTGTAAATCTTCTCCCCCTTTGACAATAATACCAAAGGGCTGCTATGGACTCCCCCTGAGTCCAAACACAACATCCTCAGGCAAAATTTATTACACTTAGTAATAAATAAATACATGAGCAAGAAGATGATCAAACACTTCAATGCTTCCCCTGAGAATGTGATCCCCGTAGCTAGTCACTTCTTGGGAAGGGTCACCACTCCCGCTTTATTGCGAAGGTATTCAAAAACATCCTTGGGCAAAGGTTTTGTGAATATATCTCGCTACTTGCTCTGTAGTTGGAACAAAATCTAGCTTAACCTCACCTTCAACAACTTTCTCTTTCAAGAAGTGATATCTGATAGCAATGTGTTTTGTCCGTGAATGCATTACTGGATTCTTGGAGATGTTAATTGCACTGGTGTTATCACACTTAACTGATATTGGTTCACTGAAATTAATACCAAGATCTTTCAGAGTTTGTTTCATCCACAAAACTTGTGTACAGCAAGTTGTTGCTGCAATATATTCTGCCTCAACTGTTGATAAAGAAACTGACTCTTGTTTCTTGTTGTGCCAAGCAACCAACCTGTCACCGAGATAAAAAGCACCTCCACTTGTACTCTTCCTATCATCAACACATCCTGCCCAATCTGCATCTGAATAAGATATAAGGGTGAAGTCTTTACCTTTCGGATACCATAACCCATACTCCATAGTACCCTTGAGATACCTGAGAATCCTTTTTACTGCTGTCACATGAGTCTCTTTGGGATTGGCCTGAAATCTTGCTACCATGCAAACTGCCTACGTGAATATCTGGTCTGGTAGCTATTAAATAAAGTAAGCTTCCAATCATTGATCTGTACATGGTTTGATCAATAGGTGGAGATTTGTCATCTTTGCTTAACTTGCAGCCTGTCACCATAGGAGTGCTAATTGGCTTACAGTCCTCCATTGTGAATCTTTTTAGCATCTCTTTCACATATTTGACTTGGGAAATAAATATGCCTTTCTCATTTTGATTAACTTGTAACCCAAGAAAGTAAGACAGTTCACCAATCATAGACATTTCAAATTCTTTCTGCATTTTATTTGCTAAGTCTTTACATGATTCATCTTTGCTACTGCCAAATATGATATCATCTACATAAACAACAAGAACAATGAGATGCCCATTTTCTATTTTGACATACAGATTATCGTCCACCATACCTTTCTTAAACCCCTGTTGAGAGAGATAGTTATCTAGCCTTGCATACCATGCTTGGGGTGCCTGTTTTAAGCCATATAAAGCTTTCTTTAATTTGCAGACAAGATTGGGATCTTCACCAATTTAGAAGCCATCTAGTTGTTCAATGTAAACTTCTTCTTCAAGTTTCCCATTTAAGAAAGCTGATTTTACATCCATCTGGTAAACTCTGAAATTCTTATGAACTGCTAAGGCTAGAAACATTCCGATTGCTTCTAATCTGGCCACAGGTGCAAAAGTCTCTTCAAAATCAATGCCTTCAACTTGTGCATAACCTTTACTGGACCAATCTAGCTTTATTTCTAACTACCTGTCCGTCTTCATTCAATTTATTTTGAAATATCCATTTGGTGCCGATTACATTCTTATTTGCCGGTCTAGGAACTAATTCCCAAGTTCTGTTCTTTTCAATCTGATCTAACTCTTCATTTATTGCCTTCATCCAGCTATCATCTTTGCTTGCCTCAGCTATATTTTTGGGCTCAATGCTGGATAAAAGAGAGTAGTTACTTACTACTTTCTTTCTTGTCTGAATACCAGCTGTGGGATCTCCAATTATTTGATCTCTGGGATGATTCTTCTGCCAGCTGCCTGTTTTGAATTTCTTGTTTTCTTCCACCTCTGAGTCATCAATTAAGTCATCTGAGTTAAGAGTTGGTTTCTTTTCTGTTTCATTTTCCTCATCTCCTTCAATGACTTCTTCATAAATTGGGTAGTTTTCTTCATAGTTAACTGTTCTTTCCCTTCCTTCATCAAATTTAACATCAAAACTGTCCACAATTTTCTTGAGTCTCTTGTTGTAGCATTTATAAGCTTTGCTTTTTATCGAATACCCAACAAAGACACCTTCATCTGCTCTATTTTCAAACTTCCCAAGATTGTCTTCAGTTTTTCTGATGTAACACTTATAGCCAAAAACTTTGAGGTGTTTTGTTGTTGCCTTTCTACCAAACCACAGCTCATAAGGAGTTTTGCTTTCATGAGTTCTCAGCATGTACCTGTTTTGGATGTATACTATAGTGTGGACTGCTTCTTTCCAAAATCTGTCTACTATTTTGTTCTCAGCCAGCATAGTACGTGCCATTTCCTATACTGTTATGTTCTTTCTTTCTACCACACCATTCTGCTGGGGTGTTCTAGCTGTTGAATATTGTCTCCTGATACCATGTTGTTCACAGTATTCTGTAAACTCATCTGAGATGAATTCTCCTCCTCTATCTGATCTCAAACATTTAATTCTTTTTCCTGTTTCATTCTCAACTAGATGTTTGAAAGATCTGAACATTCCAAAAGCTTCTGTTTTATTCTTTAAGAAGAATATCCATGTCATTCTGGAATAATCATCAATACACAACATAAAGTATTTGTCACCATTTATGCTTTGAGTTCTCATGGGTCCACACAAGTCTGTATGTATAAGATCCAGAGGTTTGCTGGTGTGGTACTCTTTTGTTTTGAATGAGGTTCTAGTTTGCTTTCCCTTTTGACATGAAGCACAAATGCTATTTGAAGGTTTTCTAATGGTTGGAATGTCTCTTACTGCTTGTTTCGAGCTGATTTTCACTAGATTATCAAAACTAATGTGTCCAAGCCTCTTGTGCCATAGCCAGTTTTCTTCTTCCTGTCCAATGAAACAATTACCTTCTGAAGTTTCTGAGAGTGTGTACAGGTTGCCAGATGTCCTTGATCCAATAGCTATCAATTTTCCACTGTTTGATTTCCTGACTTCACAACCCTGCTTCTTGAAAACAACTTCATGTCCTTTATCACAGATCTGATCGACACTCAACAGGTTATGTTTCAAACCATCCACAAACAAAACTTCTTCTGACTTGATCTTCCCATCACTAATTTTAACTGATCCTTTTTCGATTATCTTAGCTCCATCATTATTTCCAAATTTTACAGAACCACCCTCATATTTCTGTAATTTTTCAAATTTTTGTTTATCACCTGTCATATGACTTGAGCATCCGTTGTCAAGTATCCATGGTACCCTTTTACTCTGTGCCTTGAAAGCTGTTTGAACTATTAGGGATTCCTTTTCTTCCTGAGGCTGCTCTTTCTGTTTCCACTCTGATTTGGCTACCGTATTGGGCTCTAGTTTGGACTTTCCTTTTCCAAGTATCTTGAGTATATCTTTCAGAAGGATTTCTATTTTGTCTTGTCCTATTTGGTTGAAATTTTCTTTTCTGAGGTTGATTTGCAGCTAAAGGACTACGACAGTTTCTTGCAATATGTCCAAAGTTATGACAATTAAAACATTCTACTGCATAATTTAACGGTGAAAAAGCATTTCTACTGAAGAGATTTCTTGGTCCTACATTATACTTGCAATCTGCAATTTTATGCCCATAACCATTACACTTGAAACAAAAACCAGAAAAGAAATGATTGAACCTGAAAGATGGTTTTTGCCAGGTTGTTGTAGGAGCCATAGATCTTCTTTTCTTTTGATGTGTGACCTTGGTAAATCCATCATTGTCAGTTCTCCTTTCGGGCCTGGCATTACTGCTTTCATTTGCCTGAGTTGTTTTTCTTTCATCAGTCTGTTTCTTCTCTTCATTCCTTATAGTTTCTACATTTCTGGCTTTTGGTCCATTTGACGATTCTCCTTCCACGAAGCCTAGACCAAATTTGATGCCAGCAGGTCTTTGATCACTTAAAATTTTATCCAACTTCATCGAACTTTCTTCACGCTTTTGATGGCAGCTGATTTTTCGATCCAGTTCTTGCATCTGCATTCGTAGACTAACATTCTCTTCTTCTAGTTTACAACAGTAATCTATCTTCATGGTTATCTAAACTTCGAGATCCTCAGACATTTTCTTGTATTCTTCTGTCTGTATTTTTAAACTGGTTATGATGTCATTTGCATCCTCAAGCTTTCTTGAAAGTTTATAATTCTTTCTTTTCTCAGATTTCCATTCTACAAGAGCAGAGACCAGCTCACCTTCTAGATCTACTTCAGCCTCAGGATTTTTAGCAGAAACTTTAGAATTCATTACTTCCCTCTTTTTTGATTGTTCTACCTCTTCCGATTTTTTTGATTCAAATGCCATGAACAGAGCTTCACCTGTTTCTTCTTCAGAATCCTCACTAGAGTTGTCCTCTGAAGAATTTGCATTCCTGGAGATGAAACTTTTCTTTTTGAAGTTGCCTTTCCTGAAGTTTGATTTCTTCTTCCAGTCACTTCTTTCTTGGTGCGAAGCTTCCTCACCCTGGTTCTTCTCATTGAGTGGACATTTTGTCGCAAAGTGCCCAATGCCTCCATAGTTAAAACATTTAAATGGTAGCTTTCCTCTGTATTTTCCTTTTCCCTTTCTCAATTTTTTGACAAAATTTGCTTCCATTTCATCTGATACCTCCTCTTCTTCAGACTCTTGTTTTGTGTCTTTGCCTTTTAGGGCTTTAAAGGCTGCTTCTCTATCTGTGGGATTAGACCTTCCTATTCTCATTTCAAAAGTAGTCAAAGAACCATGCATCTCATCCATACTAAAGTGATTTAGATCTTTAGCTTCTTCTATGGCTGAGACTTTAGAATCAAACCTTGGAGGGAGTGATCTTAATACCTTTTTCACGATAGTAGCATCATCCATATCTTCGCCGAGACCTCTGATTGAATTAGTGATTCCATTGACTCTTAGCATGAAAGCCTCTATGTTCTCATCATTGTCCATATTTAAGGATTCGAATTGAGCTCGATGTGTTTGAAGCTTGGCCTCCTTGATCCTATCGTCTCCTTCATGAATGTTCTCTAGTTTATCCCATACATCTTTCGTTGATTCACAATTTATGATCTTGACTAGCTCACTTGTCCACTAATCCACACATGATGGCATTTTTTGCTTTCGAATCATTTTCAAATGCCTTTTTATCGGTAGTGTCTGTTGGAGCAGTGGCGGGAGCTTTGTAACCATTAACTACTGCACCCCAGATGTCAAAACCCAAAGCACAGAGATATGTCTGCATCCTGATTTTCCAGAATGCATAATTAGTTCCATCAAACAATGGTGCTTTGTTTGAGGAGAAACCTTCACCACTTGCCATTGCGTCACTTCCAAGATCACCCTAGCTGATTGAGCCTATTCAGGAACCTTGCTCTGATACCAATTGTTATAATCACAGTGACACTGAGAGGGGGGTGAATCAGTGTGATCTTTTAAACTTCAAATATACAGTTCTAAAACCAGCAGTAGTTTAAAACTTATAAACAGATATATCAAATACAACAAGAAAGCATTACACACAACACAGCATTTAACGAGGTTCACCAATGTGGCTACTCCTCAAAAATGACTGCTTGGACTACCATCCAAATCCAGCCTTTGCAAAGCTACAACTTTACAATCCCTTTTACCAGCACCAACTGGAAGGAGCACCAACCCCTCGGATTTTTTTGTACCAAACAGAAAGGAGCACCAACTCCTAATTTACCAGCACCTACTAGAAAGGAGCACCAACCCCTTATGCCAAGCTGCAACTTGGACTTCAATAAAAACAATGAAAATTATAGAATAATACCTTCACCTTATTGCGCATAGTCTGCAGTTTCTATGCACTCTGCTTCTTCTACGCAAATGCTTCGCACTATCTGATTCTGAGCAGACTGCTTCTGTGATAATGCTTCGCACTCTCTGCTGCTAAACAATTGATCCATCACTTCTACCCCTTTGCCCTTTTTTGCTCTCTGCATGCTATTACTTCACACTTGGCTTGGTTTGACACGATTCGCTTTCTATGCACGGTAGACTTAATTCACACAAAATCGAGATTGACCAACTCTCCCAACAACCCTCCTTTTATAACAAACTTTTCATGAGCAAAGATCTAATCTTAGTCGGCTAAAATACCCTAATCTTAGTCGGCTACAAACCCTAAACATGGTCGGCTGCAAACCCTAAATTTGGTCGACTACAAACCCTAAAATTTGTCGGCCTGCATCGGTCTTTGTCGGCCTCGACTGCCCCTACAACTCTTCTATTGTTGTTGCCGTGAAAACACATGTCGCGATATCGCGACACTTCTGCCTTTAGAGACTTCATCTTCACTTTTGTCATGAAAACGTGACACTTCTGCTATAAAAGACTTGCGTTCTGTTCTTGTCGTGATATCGTGACACTTTTGTCTTTGACAGCCTCTGCTTTGCTTTTGTCGCGATATCGCGACACTTCTCCCTTTGTCGACCTCCTTTCTATTTTTGTCATGAAATCATGACACAATCTGCAATCGTAAGCTTTCTCTTCAACCTGTCGCAAAATCGTGACACTTTCGCTTCCATACACTTTTCTCCTCAGTCACCAGTGAAAATGGAACATGTCACGAAATCGTGACACTTTCACTGCCTTGTGCTTTTCTCTGTCTTACGCCCACGAAAATGGAACATGTCACGAAATCGTGACACTTTCTACATCCGTACGCTTTTTCTCCAACCTATCGCGAAATTGCGACAGTTCTTACTTCGAACTCTTTCCTTTGCTGCATGTCGCAAAATCGTGACAGTTCCCATTTTGAACTCTGCAGTATGTCACGAAATCGCAACACTTCTCACTTCGAACTCTGTAGCATGTCTGGAAGTTCCTTCGAACCCATGTCACGAAATCATGACACTTTTCGAGTTACTTTCTCTCTCTTCGAACTTGTCACGAAATCATGACAATTCACACTACGGACTCTCTCTTTTGCATTATGTCGCAAAAACGTGACACTTTTTCTATTAGACTCTCTTTCCTGCAACATGTCACGAAATCATGATAGTTTTCCTTCCTTGCACTTTTTCTTTCAACATGTCACGAAATCGCGACAGTTTTTCCTGCTTGCGCCTCTGCTTTGAACATGTCGCAAAATCGTGACAGTTTTGCCACTTGCTATCTTTTCTTCCAACATGTCACGAAATCATGACAGTTTTGCTTGCGCCTTCTCTCTCCTCGGCCATGTCACGAAATCGCGACAATTTTGCTTGCGCCTTCTCTCTCCTCGGCCATGTCACAAAATCACGATAGAAAACATGTCGCGATATCGCGACAGTTTTCTTACTTGTCTTTTTCTTTGATTTTCTGAATCTGGGCCACTTCTGTCTTCTTGGAAATTCATTGTACATGTTCTCACTGACCTCTGAACTCCTGTCCACTTCATCAACTGATCTATCTGTCTGTGTTGACAACAATGACAATACTTTTGCTGCACCTTGCTCAACAGATAAAAATATGGTTGTCAACTTTCATGTTGAAGATGGCAAGAATGTTGTACAATCACCAGGAAGGGTAAGAATATTGCAACAACTTCTTATAAGCATGGCTTATTTGCCCTAGATGCTATCTCTACTCTCAATGTTGCCATGACAGTCTCTACCAAGGAGGCAAATTCCCTATGGCACAAGAGATATGGGCATCTTAGTTTGGGCTACTTACTTGAGCTTAGCAAGTATGAAATGGTAAAGGGTCTTCCTTCCCTTTCTTCCACATTGCCAGTGTGCTCTGACTGCTTGGCAGGAAAGCAGCATCGAGTACCTTTTGATAAGAGCTCAACAAGAGTGAAAAAACCTTTGGAGTTGATTCACACCGATCTGTGCGGTCCTTTCACACCCAACAGTTGTGGGGGAAAGAGGTATTTTCAGTTATTTGTAGATGACTACTCAAGAAAGATGTGGGTTTTCTTTCTTCGACTAAAATCTGAGGCTTTTGATTTCTTCCAACAATTCAAAAAATATGTTGAGGAGTCAGGGAATTTTATAAAAATCCTTCACTTAGATCGAGGGGGGGATTTTACCTCTAAATAATTTTCAACATTCTTAACTGAGCATGGAATCTCGAGACAGTTAACTACTGCTTACACTCCTCAGCAAAATGGAGTTGTTGAGATGAGGAACAGTTATATTATGGAAATGGTTTGTTATATGCTCACCGGAGCTACTCTTGGGAAACAATATTGGGTAGAAGCTGTCACCACTTCAGTATATCTATTGAATAGGGCACCCACAAAGGCCCTAAAAGGAATAACTCCATAGGAAGCATGGAGTGGTCGTAAAATCCCAATATCTCATCTTCGTATTTTCGAATGTCAAGCTTTCATGCACATACCAAAAGAGAAAAGGAATAAGCTAGATGAGAAGACATTGAGATGCATTTTTCTTGGCTATGATGAGCACTCTAAAGGTTATCGTTTGATAGATCCTTTGACCAAGAAAATTCATGTCAGTAGAGATGTTGTTTTTGATGAAGCTTTCACATCACAAAGCACATCTAATGTATACCTCGATCTTGTGGAATCTAAGGAAGAGAAGTTCCTTTTGTCAACACAGACAGGAGGTCCTTCCACATCTTCTTCATCACCAAAAATGAAGAATCCAAAATGGTATACAAGTACAATTAGGGATGCCAAGTTATCCACTCCACCAGATTTGACTTTGGAAAGAGCACCCGCAAAGACCAGTGAGGTTGATGATCTTTGTCAATATTTTGAGGAACTTTATGTAACTCCACATAAAGAAACAGAGGATTTGGATATAGATGATGACAGGGTATTTTTGTCTTCAATGAATGAACATGAACCTGCTTTGGTACAAGATGCTCTTAGCAAGCCACAATGGATGGATGCTATGGATGTTTACAAGTCTCTTAAAAAGAACAAAACTTGGGAGCTTGTCGATCTGCCACAAGGAAATAAGCCCATTGGCTGCAAATGGGTGTACAAAGTCAAGTATAATATAGATGGGATAATTGATAAGCATAAGGCCCGTCTTGTTGCAAAGGGCTATGCTCAAAAGGAAGGCATTGACTATGAGGAAAATTTTGCACCTACTACTCAGATGACCACAATTTGAATTATTTGTGCTATGGAAACACAGTATGGGTGGAAATTTCACCAAAAGTATGTCAAGAGTGCTTTTCTAAATGGTGATCTCCAAGAAGAAGTCTACATGACTTAGCCTGAAAGATTTATATAGGAAGGCCAAAAGCAAAAAGTGTGCAAATTGGTCAAATCCTTATATGGATTGAAACAAGCTCCTCGAGATTGGTATATAAAAATGGATAATCACCTCCTGTAGCATGGGTTTAAGAGATTTTCGTCAGATGCAAACATTTATTTTAAGAAATAAGGTTCTAAAATAGTTTTGCTTGTACTCTATGTTGATGATATGCTCATTACAGGGAGTTCAGAAACTATGATCTCCGCTGTCAAAAGAGACTTGAGTCAATCTTTTGAGATGTCAGATCTCAGACTTCTCCATTATTTTCTTGGTCTGGAAGTTAGCCAGAAGGAGCACTACATCAAAGTGTCTCAGAAAAAATATGCCAAGACACTGTTGGAAAAATATCGCATGACTGATTGTAAGCCAATGGAAACACTGATGGAAACAAGAATTTAGTTATCATGAGATGATGATTCACCTTAGGTAGATGGTACTCTCTATCGATAGTTGATCGAAAGTCTCATATATCTTACCAATACTAGGCCAGATATCGTATTTGATGTCAACCATCTTTGAAGGTTCATGCAGGAGCCTAAGACCACTCATTGGAAAGTAGCAAAGCGTATTCTTCATTATGTTTGTGGTACTATGGAATATGGCCTAGAATACAAGAAGAATAACAAATTATTCTTGCAAGGATACATGGACTCCGACTATGCTGGGTCATATGATGATCATAAGTCAACTTCAGGATATATTTTTCATCTTGGATCCACTCTTGTCTCTTGGCATAGCAAGAAGCAACAGGTGGTTGCTCTTTCATCAACAGAGGTAGAATATTGTGCCGCACATGAAGCTGTGTGCGAAGTGATATGGTTGTGTCACATTCTGACAAGTATAGGTCATCCATCAAAATCTCCAATACACTTGTTCTGCGACAACCAAGGTGTTTTGAAACTTGTTAAGAATCCAATACATCATGCAAAAACCAAGCACATTGACACACAATGTCACTTCATTCAAGACGAAGTTCCAAAGCACCGAATTCAGCTTCAGTACATTCCCACCGATGCTCAAGTTGTAGAAATTTTTACTAAGGCACTTGCATGTGTCAAATTTGAATTGTTTCGCAGCTCTCTTTGTATTGAAAAATGATGTAATATAGGGGGATGTTAGTATAGCTAGTAGTTATAATATTACCCAAATAATATCATAATGGGAGATGTTAGCATAACTATTGGTTATTCTATTATTTGGCTAGTAGTTATACTATTGCAACTACGCCTAAGTTTGCCTCGGGTGATTTCGTAACCTCCGGGCTATTCTAAGTGCATTCATGTATTATTTATTTCATTAATGGAATTCTCCTAATGTTCGATTTTTTATCATATAGAACATATTGAGTCTCTAACAATTCTCTTTATGTTTCTATGAGATTGGACAAGTTCTGTGTGGACTTGTTAAGCAGATTTGAGACAAGTCTTTGAGAAGGCTTGTGGACTGATTTTGTGTAAGCTTTTGTGAAAGCTTGCTATGCATATTTGAGCAAGTCCTAGAGAGGACTTATTGAGCATATTTGGACAAGTTCTGAGTGAGCTTGTTGAGCATATTTGGACAAGTTCTGAGTGAGCTTGTTGAGCATATTTGAGTAGGTTCTAAGTGAACCTATTGAGTATATTTGAGCAGGTTCTGAGTGAACCTATTGAGCAAATTTGAGCAGGTTATGAGTGAGCCTATTGAGAATATTTGAGCAGGTTTTGAGTGAGCCTATTGAGTAGATTTGAGGAGGTTCTAAGTGAACCTATTGATAGAGATTTGGAGGTGATAGAGTATAGAGGATAGAGTCTCAGTGGATAGAGATCCAGTAGCCAGGATAATTGAAGATAGATCTGAGTGAGGAGTCTTCAAGTGGAGAGAGATCCACAAGTCAGTGTAGTAGAGAGACAAAGTCTTCTAGAAGATCACTAGCCAAAGCAGAAGGGGAAAGAGTTCTCCTATGGAAGAGATCCATGAACTTGAGATTAGGGGATCAACATCTCCTTTGGATAGAGGTCCATAAATATTGTAATTGGGAAGGATTCCCAAGAGATTGATTGAGAAATTTTTAGTAAAATATTTTCTCCGTGGAGTAGCCCGCATTGGGTGAACCACGTAAATTGTGGTGTCTCTATTGTGTGTGATGATTGGTGCATTGCTTTGGTTATTGCTATTGATATTGCCATTGATTATATTGATTAATACTATTTGGGAAAGAAAAGTAAAAAGTGATCTTATACTGTTCACCCTCCCTCTCAGTATAAGCTTGTGTTCTTCAATTGGTATCAAAGTCGGTTCCTTCAAAATAAGTTTAACAACTTGAAGGAAGATCCTACAAGAACACAAATGGCAAAGAAAGGCAAGAGTAGAAGCATGAGACACAAGAAGAAAAGAACACCTATGGTCATGAAAGAAAATGAAGATGAGTTTAATATTGTTGTGTTGGGAGGACAAATGGAAATAGATTCAAGAGATGAATCAAGTAATGGAGAAATATCCAGATTGATAAAGTTTTGTACCAGATGTGGGAACATAGGTCACCATGCAGCTTATTGTCCACAAGAATATTTTGTTTGTGGTCAACTCGGTCATGATGCAAGTTATTGCAATGGGTTTGATAGTAGTGAAGATGAAGATGATTCTCTCAGATTTGAAGTTCTAAAGAATGAGTCAAAAAAAGGTAATAGGAATAGTCAAAGCAGGTATCAAGAAGAAACTCCACTTTGGACAATAGAAGAAATTGAAGAAGAGGAAGATTCAAAAAAATAAAAGGAGGAAGCCACTCTTAAGGAACTTGGTGAATTGAAAAAGGAGAATTTAGAATTGAAGGCTCAAATACAAGAAGATGAGAAATGTAAGACAAAGCTTCTACAGGATATCTCTGACTTGAGAGATAAGGTTGAAAAAGCAAGAAGAGTTGAAGAAGGTATGATTGAACAGTCAAAGGTAAAAGAGATAGAATGTGAAAGGCTTATGATTACTCTTGAAGAATTAAAAAGGGAGAACTCAGGATTAAGGGTTCAAGCTCAAGAAGATGAGAAAGCAAAGGAAAAGTTTCTACAAGAACTCACCCACTTCAAAATCAAGGTTGAAGAAGCAAGGAAAATTGAAGAAGGTATGACCAAAAAATTAAAGACAAAAGATCTAGAGTGTGAAAAATTAGAGCATGAGATAGTTTCACTAAGGATGGAAGTAAAAGGCTCTAAGGACAAGTTGCACAAGTTTGAGGAGAATCCAAAGACTTTGGATAGAATTATCAATGCACAAAAGTCATCAGTCATCAAAATAGGACTTAGTTCTAAAGAAGGACAAAGGAAATAGGAGGCAAAAAAAGGAGAATCAAGCTCAAACACTAGAAAAGAAGAAGTGTCAAAAGAAGTAAGTAAAAGAGAGAGTGAGACTAAGTTGGACAATAGAAAGTTCAACAAGGAAAGGAACAATGCACAAGTAAGGAACATATGGAACAGGAAATAGGTAGAAGATACTAAGAGACCAATGGGGTCTAGGCAAGGTTTCTTCAATGGAAAATTCTTCTCTTGTCATAGGTTTGGACACATGGCTTCACAGTGCAGAACATAGGGAAGACAGGAATATGGAAATGGACAACATTTTCATGGGTATTGCTACTCATGCAATGGTTTTGGTCACAAGGCAATGAATTGCAGGGTTCATGATAGAAGAGGATATGGCTTTACTAGGAGAAGTCCTAAGATAGTTGCACTTCCAAGGAATAATAACATTAAGTGTTATAAGTGCAATAATGATGGTCACATAGCAAGATGGTGTAGAGAAAATATTCTAGAAATAGGTATGAAAAGGAATATGAACATGAATAGAGAAAGAATAGGAATAGAACAGAGAATAGAAACTAGAAAAGAATATGAACAAAAACATGGATGAGAACAAGAACAGGAATAGGAACATGAAGTGATGACAAAAATAGAGATGATATCTTGGAAAGAAACAGTGAGAGGATTCATAAGACTCACAAAAGAAGAGAGAAAGACAAAGGCACAGATGTGCTTTCGAGGAGTAGAAATACTCCCACCCCAGAATTAACCACCTCATGTGGAGGTGGGGGAGGGGCTAAGCTAAGAGGCTCATTCTTAGCCCCGAGCCCCAAAGGTGACCCTTTGCCATTGATGTCAAAGGGGGAGAGATTTGTGTATATTGGGGAGAGTTTTTGATATGGGGAGAGATTTGATATTTGAGAGAGCATTGAGCCAGGGGGAGCAAAAAAGAAGGTCAGATTTCAGTAAAAGGATATGGGTTGCCATCAATGACAAAGGGGGAGATTGTTGGACATTTTGAGTCCCTAAGCTAAAATGTTGTCATTGATGTCAAAAGGTTATTTGATGTCAAAAGGATCTATGATGGAATGCAATATGATTTGTGAAAGTGCAAGGAAGAGTTTTTGTGAAAACCAAGGTAGGAAAAATAAAAGTTTTTATTTAAAACCATGGATGGCATATTTGAAATGGGTTTTTCTTAAAACCCATGTTGGCTTTTCGTTTCATCGAAAAAGGAGTCCCGGTGACAAAGTTATTCAACTTTGAAGTTTAAGTTTTAAATTTTAATATTTTAAAATTTAAATTTAAATTTCCAAAGTGGAAATTCCCATCGATGTCATCAAATTCGATTAAGGGCCGATGTATGAAAATTCAAGGCAATATGTATAAATACCATTGCCAAAAATTCATTTGGCAATAATTCGAATGTGTGTGAGTTTCGTTCGAACAAAGAGAAAAGATATTTTAGCGCAATCGAAACCTACGAAGAAAGGGAGAAATAGAAGGAAGGGAGGACCCTTCCCATACACCGTAGGTGCTTGTGGCCTAGTGGAAAGAAGGAGGTAGTCAAGTTGTTGAGTTCTAGGAGATCCAAAGTTCGAATCCCTTCGGCGTTGGTTTTTGCGAAGTGGAAAGGAAGTACACCTTTTGGCGCACGTGTCTTCTAGGGCACGTTTGGAGGAAGGAAAGCATAGTGGCTGCGCTCACCATTTCATGTGAGCGGTTGGCTCACATGGTTAGTGGCACCATGGTTAGAGTGGTGCTTGGACAATGATAGGGGATCGAATCCTGTTGAGAAGAAAAAGGTAAGTTAAATTTTTATTTTAATATTTGTAAGAAAAGCTTTGAGGAGAAATAAGGCTTATGAGTTGTTTTAGAAAATTCTGAAATTACTATTCCTTTTAATTTTGGAAGGGTAGCATATTATATATCGTTGGAAAGAATTTTTCAAGAGCTATTTAATTAACTTTCTTAGAAGGAGAAATAAGGGTTGTGTAAGAAGATATTTCAGGTTTTGTCAAGGAGTTTCCAAAAGTAAGTTTGATCCATTCTATTGAGGGTTTATTTCTTGCATAAAAGAACTTTGGTGGATGTTAAAATAAAGTAGGAGTAATAAGGTGTTACTTGGATATTTTTTTTGTGTTATTACTCTAACCCTTGTTGAGAGTTGAAAAATAAAGTGTGTTGAGTGAGACAGATTTTGTGGACAACAAATAAGGCATCAAAAAGGTATGAGCAATATTCTCCATTGATTTTATTTGGGGTGGTTGATTTCTGAAATATCATTGGAGTGAAAAGGATTGATTGTGGTTTCCTTTTCAAAAGTGGTTGAGTTAATGCTTCAAGGTTTTCTGGCTTGAGTGTTGTGATTAAACCTTGTTTTATAAGCATTGTTGTTGAAGCCATTGGTTGTGCAAAGAACTTGAACTTGAGTTAGAAAAGAACATGAGTATCATTGTTATGTGAGATTTGTTGTTGAGCATTGTTGGGAATATTTTGAGTTGATTGATACATGCTTGGACTAGGGTTTGTAAGAAAGAGTTGTTCCTTGTGGTGAATGGTTGAGTTGAGTTGATTGAGCCTAGTCAAGTGGATGCAAGTGGTTGTTCAAGTTCCAAGAAATAAACTATTCTTTATTCTGATTTGAGTTGAGATTGAGATTTGAGAATAGAACATATTGAGTCTCTAACAATTCTCTTTATGCTTCTATGAGATTGTTGAGTTGAGATTGATTTGAGTTGAGATTGGGATTTGAGTATAGAACATATTGAGTCTCTAACAATTCTCTTTATGCTTCTATGAGATTGATGAGTTGAGATTGATTTGAGTTGAGATTGGGATTTGAGTATAGAACATATTGAGTCTCTAACAATTCTCTTTATGCTTCTATGAGATTGAAGTTTGAGTGACTTGTTAAGCATATTTGAGGTAAGTCTTTGAGAAGGCTTGTGGACTGATTTTGTGTAAGCTTTTGTGAAAGCTTGCTATGCAGATTTGAGCAAGTCCTAGAGAGGACTTATTGAGTAGATTTGGACAAGTTCTAAGTGAGCTTGTTGAGCAGATTTGAGTAGGTTCTGAGTGAACTTATTGAGCATATTTGAGTAGGTTCTGAGTGAGCCTATTGAGTAGATTTGAGCAGGTTCTGAGTGAGCCTATTGAGCATATTTGAGAAGGTTTTGAGTGAGCCTATTGAGTATATTTGAGAAGGTTCTGAGTGAACCTATTGATAGAGCTTTGGAGGTGATAGAGTATAGAGGACAGAGTCTCAGTGGATAGAGATCCAACAGCCAGGACAATTGAAGATAGATCTGAGTGAGGAGTCTTCAAGTGGAGAGAGATCCACAAGTCAGTGCAGTAGAGAGACAGAGTCTTCTAGAAGATCACTAGCCAAAGCATAAGGGGAAAGAGTTCTCCTATGGAAGAGATCCATGAACTTGAGATTAGGGGATCAACATCTCCTTTGGACAGAGGTCCATAAACATTGTAATTGGGAAGGATTCCCAAGAGATTGATTGAGAAAGTTTTAGTAAAATATTTTCTCCGTGGAGTAGCCCGTATTGGGTGAACCACGTAAATTGTGGTGTCTCTATTGTGTGTGATGATTGGTGCATTGCTTTGGTTATTGCTATTGATATTGCCATTGATTATATTGATTAATACTATTTGGGAAAGAAAAGTAAAAAGTGGTCTTATACTGTTCACCCCCCTCTCAGTATAAGCTTGTGTTCTTCAATTGGTATCAGAGTCGGTTCCTTCGAAAGAAGTTTAACATCTTGAAGGAAGATCCTACAAGAACACAAATGGCAAAGAAAGGCAAGAGTAGAAGCATGAGACACAAGAAGAAAAGAACACCTATGGTCATGAAAGAAAAGGAAGATGAGTTTAATATTGTTGTGTTGGGAGGACAAATGGAAATAGATTCAAGAGATGAATCAAGTAATGGAGAAATATCCAGACTGATAAAGTTTTGTACCAGATGTGGGAACACAGGTCACCATGCAGCTTATTGTCCACAAGAATGTTTTGTTTGTGGTCAACTCGGTCATGATGCAAGTTATTGCAATGGGTTTGATAGTAGTGAAGATGAAGATGATTCTCTCAGATTTGAAGTTCTAAAGAATGAGTCAAAAAAAGGTAACAGGAATAGTCAAAGCAGGTATCAAGAAGAAACTCCACTTTGGACAATAGAAGAAATTGAAGAAGAGGAAGATTCAAAAAAAGAAAAGGAGGAAGCCACTCTTAAGGAACTTGGTGAATTGAAAAAAGAGAATTTAGAATTGAAGGCTCAAATACAAGAAGATGAGAAATGTAAGACAAAGCTTCTACATGATATCTCTGACTTGAGAGATAAGGTTGAAAAAGCAAGAAGAGTTGAAGAAGGTATGATTGAACAGTCAAAGGTAAAAGAGATAGAATGTGAAAGGCTTATGATTACTCTTGAAGAATTAAAAAGGGAGAACTCAGGATTAAGGGTTCAAGCTCAAGAAGATGAGAAAGCAAAGGAAAAGTTTCTACAAGAACTCACCCACTTCAAAATCAAGGTTGAAGAAGCAAGAAAAATTGAAGAAGGTATGACCAAAAAATTAAAGACAAAAGATCTAGAGTGTGAAAAATTAGAGCATGAGATAGTTTCACTAAGGATGGAAGTAAAAGGCTCTAAGGACAAGTTGCACAAGTTTGAGGAGAATCCAAAGACTTTGGACAGAATTATCAATGCACAAAAGTCATCAGTCATCAAAATAGGACTTAGTTCTAAAGAAGGACAAAGGAAACAAGAGGCAGAAAAAGGAGAATCAAGCTCAAACACTAGAAAAGAAGAAGTGTCAAAAGAAGTAAGTAAAAGAGAGAGTGAGACTAAGTTGGACAATAGAAAGTTCAACAAGGAAAGGAACAATGCACAAGTAAGGAACATATGGAACAGGAAACAGGTAGAAGATACTAAGAGACCAATGGGGTCTAGGCAAGGTTTCTTCAATGGAAAATGCTTCTCTTGTCACAGGTTTGGACACATGGCTTCACAGTGCAGAACATAGGGAAGACAGGAATATGGAAATGGACAACATTTTCATGGGTATTGCTACTCATGCAATGGTTTTGGTCACAAGGCAATGAATTGCAGGGTTCATGATAGAAGAGGATATGGCTTTACTAGGAGAAGTCCTAAGATAGTTGCACTTCCAAGGAATAATAACATTAAGTGTTATAAGTGCAATAATGATGGTCACATAGCAAGATGGTGTAGAGCAAATATTCCAAAAATAGGTATGAACAAGAATATGAACATGAACATGAACAAGAATAGGAATATGAACAAGAATAGAGACTCAAAAAAGAATAGGAACAAAAACATGGATGAGAACAAGAATAGGAACAAGAACAAAAGTGATGACAGGAACATAGATGATATCTTGGAAAGAAATAGTGAGAGGATTCAGAAGACTCACAAAAGAAGAGAGAAAGATAAAGGCACAGATCTGTGCTTTCGAGGAGTAGAAATACTCCCACCCCAGAATTAACCACCTCATGTGGAGGTGGGGGAGGGGCTAAGCTAAGAGGCTCATTCTTAGCCCCGAGCCCCAAAGGTGACCCTTTGCCATTGATGTCAAAGGGGGAGAGATTTGTGTATATTGGGGAGAGTTTTTGATATGGGGAGAGATTTGATATTTGAGAGAGCATTGAGCTAGGGGGAGCAAAGTCCTAGGGGAGCAAAAAAGAAGGTCAGATTTTAGTAAAAGGATATGGGTTGCCATCAATGACAAAGGGGGAGATTGTTGGACATTTTGAGTCCCTAAGCTAAAAGTTGTCATTGATGTCAAAAGGATCTATGTAAGTAAGCACTATGTTTGTGAAAGTGCAAGGAAGGGTTTTTATGAAAACCAAGGTAGGAAAAATAAAAGGTTTTATTTAAAACCATGGATGGCATATTTGAAATGGGTTTTTCTTAAAACCTAGGTTGGCTTTTTGTTTCATCGAAAAAGGAGTCTCGGTGACAAAGTTATTCAACTTTGAAGTTTAAGTTTTAAATTTTAATATTTTAAAATTTAAATTTAAATTTCCAAAGTGGAAATTCCTGCTGACGTCATCAAATTCGATTAAGGGCCGACGTATGAAAATTCAAGGCAATATGTATAAATACCATTGCCAAAAATTCATTTGGCAATAATTCGAATGTGTGTGAGTTTCGTTCGAACAAAGAGAAAAGATATTTTAGCGCAATCGAAACCTGCGAAGAAAGGGAGAAATAGAAGGAAGGGAGGACCCTTCCCATACACCGTAGGTGCTTGTGGCCTAGTGGCAAGAAGGAGGTAGTCAAGTTGTTGAGCGCTAGGAGATCCGAAGTTTGAATCCCGTCGACGCTGGTTTTTGCGAAGTGGAAAGGAAGTACACCTTTTGGCGCACGTGTCTTCTGGGGCACGTTTGGAGGAAGGAAAGCATAGTGGTTGCGCTCACCATTTCATGTGAGCGGTTGGCTCACGTGGTTAGTGGTGCCATGGTTAGAGTGGTGCTTGGACAGTGACAGGGGATCGAATCCCATTGAGAAGAAAAAGGTAAGTTAAATTTTTATTTTAATATTTGTAAGAAAAGCTTTGAGGAGAAATAAGGCTTATGAGTTGTTTTAGAAAATTCTGAAATTACTATTCCTTTTAATTTTGGAAGGGTAGCATATTATATATCGTTGGAAAGAATTTTTCAAGAGCTATTTAATTAACTTTCTTAGAAGGAGAAATAAGGGTTGTGTAAGAAGATATTTCAGGTTTTGTCAAGGAGTTTCCAAAAGTAAGTTTGATCCATTCTATTGAGGGTTTATTTCTTGCATAAAAGAACTTTGGTGGATGTTAAAATAAAGTAGGAGTAATAAGGTGTTACTTGGATATTTTTGTTGTGTTATTACTCTAACCCTTGTTGAGAGTTGAAAAATAAAGTGTGTTGAGTGAGACAGATTTTGTGGACAACAAATAAGGCATCAAAAAGGTATGAGCAATATTCTCCATTGATTTTATTTGGGTGGTTGATTTCTGAAATATCATTGGAGTGAAAAGGATTGATTGTGGTTTCCTTTTCAAAAGTGGTTGAGTTAATGCTTCAAGGTTTTCTGGCTTGAGTGTTGTGATTAAACCTTGTTTTATAAGCATTGTTGTTGAAGCCATTGGTTGTGCAAAGAACTTGAACTTGAGTTAGAAAAGAACATGAGTATCATTGTTATGTGAGATTTGTTGTTGAGCATTGTTGGGAATATTTTGAGTTGATTGATACATGCTTGGACTAGGGTTTGTAAGAAAGAGTTGTTCCTTGTGGTGAATGGTTGAGTTGAGTTGATTGAGCCTAGTCAAGTGGATGCAAGTGGTTGTTCAAGTTCCAAGAAATAAACTATTCTTTATTCTGATTTGAGTTGAGATTGAGATTTGAGAATAGAACATATTGAGTCTCTAACAATTCTCTTTATGCTTCTATGAGATTGATTTGAGTTGAGATTGGGATTTGAGTATAGAACATATTGAGTCTCTAACAATTCTCTTTATGCTTCTATGAGATTGATTTGAGTTGATATTGGGGATTAAGTATAGAACATATTGAGTCTCTAACAATTCTCTTTATGCTTCTATGAGATTGAGTTGAGTTGACTTGTTAAGCTGAATTTGAGGTAAGTCTTTGAGAAGGCTTGTGGACTAATTTTGAGTAAGCTTTTGTGAAAGCTTGCTATGCAGATTTGAGCAAGTCCTAGAGAGGACTTATTGAGCAGATTTGGACAAGTTCTGAGTGAGCTTGTTGAGCATATTTGAGTAGGTTTCGAGTGAACCTATTGAGCAGATTTGAGTAGGTTCTAAGTGAGGTTTGGAGAGCCTATTGAGCAGATTTGAGCAGGTTCTGAGTGAGCCTATTGAGCAGATTTGAGCAAGTTCTGAGTGAGCCTATTGAGCATATTTGAGGAGGTTTTGAGTGAACCTATTGACAGAGCTTTGGAGGTGATAGAGTATAGAGGACAGAGTCTCAGTGGATAGAGATCCAGTAGCCAGGACAATTGAAGATAGATCTGAGTGAGGAGTCTTCAAGTGGAGAGAGATCCACAAGTCAGTGTAGCAGAGAGACAGAGTCTTCTAGAAGATCACTAGCCAGAGCAGAAGGGGAAAGAGTTCTCCTATGGAAGAGATCCACGAACTTGAGATTAGGGGATCAACATCTCCTTTGGATAGAGGTCCATAAACATTGTAATTGGGAAGGATTCCCAAGAGATTGATTGAGAAAGTTTTAGTAAAAAGTGGTCTTATAATGTTCAGCCCCCCCTTTTAGTATAAGCTTGTGGTCTTCAATAATGTCTTTGTTGGATGGCTTTTCAGGTTACAATCAAATTGTAGTGAATCTAGAAGATAAACAAAAACAAATTTTGCCACACCATGGGGAACATTTGAATATCTCAGGATGCCCTTTGGTTTGATGAATGCAGGGGCAACATTTCATAGAGTAATGGATGTTTCATTTAAGGGATCGATATTCAAGATAGTTGTAGTATATCTTGATGATATTATAGTTTTATCCAAAAATCTTGAAGATCATTTTGCATATCTAACTCAAGTGTTTGATAAGTGCAAGGAGCTTGGCATATCCTTGAATCCTAGAAAATGTATGTTTGGTGCCACACAAGGTAAAATGCTTGGGCATGTTGTTTCAAAGGATGGAATTAGCATTGACCCACAATAGAGGAAAATGCCAAAATTCCCCCTCCTAAAAATATTAAGGGAGTTAGATCATTATTTGGGAAGATTAACTTAATTATGATATTTTTCTATAATTTTACTCAGATTACCAAGTCGATAAATGATATGATCAAGAAAAATGGACAAATAAGGTGGAAAGAGGAAAATACTGCAGCTTTTTAGAAGATCAAAGATGCAATTACTAAGGCTCCAGTACTGAACTGCCCTAATTAATCCAAAGATTTCAAAATCTACTCATTTGATTCAGAAAAATATTTCTACAGTTCTATCTCAACAAGATGAAGAGAAAAATGAAATGCCCATAGCCTTTATGATTACAACATTGAAGGGTGCTAAACTGAAATACTCTTTGTTGTAAAAATAGGCTTATGCATTGATCAAGTGATTGGATCATTTCAAGTGTATTTTTGTGTCTAATAAGGTAATAGCCTGTATCTCTTACATTTTTGTGAAATATTTTTTCACTCAAACTGAACCTTTAGGAAACACTACAAGGTGGATGGCTAAATTGTAGTAGTATTATGTGGAATTAAAAGTAGTACATATTATCAAATGAAAGGGATTAGCAAAATATTCGGCTAACAAATAATGGGAAGGCTATGAATAACACTATCATAGTAGATGAATAATAAGAAGCAAGAGCAACTAATAATTCTGATTGTGGGTGGTATGATGGCATTATATTTTACCTTTATAACTTGTCATTTCTAGGAGATATGCCCTAGATACAATAAGTTCTATCAAGAAATTGGCTCAAAGGTATTACATTCAAGAAGGTAGACTATATTGGAGGTATCTATATGGTGTGTTGCGTATCTGTTTGTTTTAGAAAGATATCCCTCAAGTTTTGAGACAATATCATTTTGGCTTTTATGGGGGTCACTTTACTCCAAAGGCTACTCCTCATACGATCATTAGAGTTGGTTATTATTAGTGCAAAAATAGGTATCATATGGGTGGGGGGCATGCCCAATGGTCCTCGACCAACATTGAACAACTATCAAGCCTGAGAGAGGCAAGGCGGTAGATCTTCGGAGAAGGTTGGCTCCTTTTGTTCTAGCTACCTATGCTGCAAAGTGTAAAATGGGAAAAGGGAATGAGAGAGAAAGCAAAGAGAGGTCATAGCCAAAACTTACAAATATGGGATATGACCACATCAAGATACACATGTTTGACATCACCAATGAAAATAGTGGTACACCACCTAATATATTAGCTCATCTCATCCTCATTTATCGTTTGATGTAGTAGGTAAGGGCAAATTCTAGAACCAACGAGAGGGTGTATGAAATCCATAGTGAAAAATTAGAGTGCTCCCACCTGATTGACTTTAGAAAAAATAAAACCGTAACACCCAAAGGTGGATGAAAATTTTAGAACCACTCAACAAGACCCAGGAAATCCAAATTGTAGAATTAAGTGAACAAGCTTAAATGGCCATCATAGAAATAAACATCCAAACTTAAGCAAAATGAAGTGAAGATAAATTGAGAGACCAAACAATGATATGCTTTATATTTACAAGGCAAGAAGAATTACATATAAATTATAATGACCATAGAGCCATCCTTTGGAATGGCAAGAATTCCACTATTTATAGAAGATTTTAAAACAATTTCAAATTCAGGCATTAATGGTGTTCAATGGGAAGAATCACACTAGAACGGTCAGAAGATCTATTGATGTTCTACTCTAGGAGGTATGGCGGTTGTTTGAAAGATATTAGGTGCCTCTACATAAAAATATACCCTTGATTATCCTGCTAGACCTGATCAATAATAAATTTCCATCTACTTTACCTATTCGAGCAATCAAAAAGTTTGAATTTAATTACCTCAGGATTTGTGTACTTCAAACTACCCTCCATCAGTTCATATCAAGGAAGCTACTATCTTTAATGACCCTACTTGATTTTTTTGATGTCTCCCTTTTGATTTCAGCTACAAACGAGTACTCAGGCATGCTCCTTCGTGTGCCAATTTTCCAATATTCTACCCATTATCAAGGATGATAGGTGATTGGAATTGGACCTTTGACATTGCATTCCAAAAGTTTTGTCCAACTTTGGGGATGAAAACTCGGGACTCATAATCACTATGTTGTGGTATGATTATTTTGCTCGAGGATTTGGGATCCTAATTTTCCACCCAAAGTTAGGGCAGGTATTTGGGGTCTACTTTGAACACACCCCTACCCAGTTTTCCATATGATTTTAGACTTAGCCATTTTTGGAGATTTGCTTTTTTTTCCATCTACTTGGTCTTTGAAATCCACCTCAACCACTAATGCCTAAAAAATTGGCTAGCCTTAATATACCATTATCTTCAAAAATAAGTGTAGGTGATAAGATGTAAACTTCTACCCATAGATATTATTTGCCCTCCCTATTTAAGGATGTTTACCAGTTTGCTATAAGTTGTCATACCTATCAATTTTTTTGCAAGAAACAAGAATTTTCCAGCCATGCCCTTAAAGCCAGTGATTATGGAAGCTCCTTTTACTCAATGAGGAATAGATCTCATAGGTGAGATTAACCCCAACTATTCTAGAGGTCATAAGTGGATCATTACAGTAAAAAACTATTACACCAAGTGGGTAGAAGCAGCACCTCTCAAGAAATATAATACAAAAGTGATCATCAAGTTTTTAGAAGAGTACATATTGACAGGATTTAGGGTTTCTAGGAAGATAGTCACAAACAATGGTATATGCTTCTTTTGAGACAATTGACTTTTGTACTAGGAACAACATAGAGCTTTTTCATTCTAAAAATTACTATCCTAAAGGGAATGGTTTAGCAAAATCCTCAAATAAGAATTTGATCATAAGAATCAAAAGAGCATTAGGTAGAAACAAAAGAAATTGAGACAGTGAGATGAATTATACTTTATGGGTTGACAAAATATCTATCAAAAGAAGTATAGGAAAGTCTCCCTTTGAACTAGTATATGGTGAGAATGCTCTACTACCCCCTCAGGTGGAAATTCATGCTTTATATTTACTTCTTCAGGATCATGAAAATCCAAATATCTTGTAGATAAGACTTGATCAAATTACAAAGTTGCGGGAAGACAGAATGGATGCATTAATGAATATGTCTGAGCAAGCTCACAAAATAGTGCAGTTTTTCAATAATAAAGCAAGAGGTAAACCTTTTCAAGGAGGAGATATAGTGTTGTACTGGGACCCCAAAAATGATAAGCATGGTGATAAAGAGAAATGGGAGCCTAAATAACTTGGCCCCTATTCAATACTCTATAATGTAGGCCAACATAATTACAAATTGCAAACTCTAGATGATGCAAATTTTTCAATTCCTATGAATGGCCAACATTTGAAATTATATCATTCAGCACTGAGGGCTTGAGAAGCCACAAAAAACAAGTATGTTTTGGTATTTTTCTTTTTACTAGTTCAGTTTGTACTAGTTCAGTGAGATGTGGTTATTATGAGCAAACTCCCATTGTAATGATTTGTTGTTTAATGTAATATTTTATCCTCCTTTTAGCAGTTCTATGTGCAAATTTATGTGTTCTGCCATTTACATGTTACATCATTTGAATGTGTAGATGGCATCATTTTTCACTGGCATATTGAATTATTTATGTTACATTATTTGAATGAATGTGATTGGATCAATTTTATCTTCTACCCCTTCTATATTTATCATATTTTAAGTATGGCTACAATTTTCCAATGGATAAGGCACTAGTCTATAGCTTGAAGCACTAGCTAGGAGTTACTTTCAAACTTGGTCAAATTTTATTTTGCAGTTTTATTTCATTTTTATGAATTTGGATGAGCATGAGCATATAAGAAATATCATAGGCTCACCTTTGAGGTTTCCTTACCCTACTTAGTATGTCTAGATTCTTAGGATAATAATTTCATGATTTAAAGAGGTGGATCCACGAAAGTACATAATGTTGATTGGATCAGGGAAGTATTGTAGCGTGAAAAATCTATTAAGGGTGCAGGAATTTCCCCCAATAAGTTTTTGGCACCGTTGTCAGGGATGATTCTAGAACTTTTTGTGTGGGAGAATTCAGCCAACAATTTTTGGTGGCTTAGTATTATTGTGTGTTTTGTGTTTATCAATCTCTCCTAGAGTGAAATTTATGAGAGTTGAGTGAATATCAGGCTAAGAAATCTTGTCCCAAGTATTATCGAAGATCTTGCTCTTTCTTTGCACATATTGCTAGCGACTTTAAATGAACTCAAAATTTCAATCAAATAAAGAATAGATAGATCTAGCGCCCACAAGAAGAATTGGAAAATAAGTGCTTGTTGGAGTTTTGAATACTGAGGTATTCTTCAAGTCTCACAAAAAATCTTCAATTTTGATTCATACTATTTATGTTTCTAGACCAAATCTTGGTTTGAATCAGTATTCTCCTATTGTAAACCAAGTACCTATAGTGAATCAACTTGTAGTGAGTATAGCAGCTCCTAATATAAATCAAAATATCAATGTAAATAAAAATGTCAATCAAAATACCAGTTATAATGTTAATTAGTGGAGGACCAATAGATATAGAGATTTTTTTTTACCTATAAATCTGAATCCTCTCCCTAGTAAAGCTCATAATTACTTGCCTAAATTCCAAGGAAATAATGTTATCACTAGTGAAGATCACATTAGAGATTTTCTATATGCCATGGATAGTCTTGAGGTAGATGATGAAGATGTTATCCTAAGATTGTTCTTTCAAACTTTAGAGAAATATGCTTAAGAATGGTTTAACAACCTTGGAGATGGTACTATCCATAATTTTCAATATCTAGAGAATAATTTCGTTAAGAAATATTGAGAGAGGAATAATGAATAGTCATTGTTGATAGATTTGGCTACAATAAAGAAAATTAATCAATGGAATATTTCAATAGAATATTCTTTAAGACCAGAAATAAGATTCTCATAGCATTAAGGTCAAATGATGATCAGTCTATTTATTTCTACAAAAATGCTTTCCTTGGAGATTTCAGTTATGACCTGAGACAACAATCAACAACCACCATTGATATATGTATGGAAAGGGCTATTTAAATAGAGAGATATATGATTGATAATGGTAGTATAAAAGAATACTTTTTAGAGCCTAATAAACCTAAAAGGAAGCCCACTAAGGTTGAGTTATCTATCCCTAAGAAAATAGATCAGGATCATATGAACAAAATAGTTGATCAGTTGAGTGAGATTTTTACTACTTTAAATAAAAGTCTGTCTAGAATTGAAAAAGGTAAGGACAGTGATGAGCACCAAAAATGCTCATATTTTTGTATGGACTAATAACATAGTGCAACATTATTTTTATAGAATGTACTTTTTATAAAAAAAATATATATATTTAATAGGAGATCGTGTATATTCTCTAATATGTATTTTGAGTGTAATTTGTGTGTAGATTCAATGATTTTGCTATTTTTTTGCATATCTATGTCAAGGTCCCATTTGGACCTGGCACTTCATGTTTTATGGTGGAGAACTAAGGACAAAGGTTGACCACAACAAAGAAGTTATGTAAGATAGAAAGCACCTAGCTCCTATCTTCCGAAAGAGCAACGCTTGACTCTCGACTTTATGGTCAAAGGCACCTGACTCTTAGCTTCGGGATCGATGTTGCTTGACTCCTGACTTCGATGTCGATGATCCCTAACTCCTAAATTTAGGGTCAAAGGCACATGACTCCCATATTTGGGGTAGATGATGCCTGAATCTCAACTTCAGAGGGAATAGTGTCTAATTTTTTGTGATAATCTAGATGAAGTCTGACTTCTATTGAAGCAGAGTGCAACAAGAACCCTATTTTTGAATATGCGAATGTAGGACAACAAAATGAGCCAAAAAAAATATTCATTTCTTATTAATTATTAATAAAAATGCAAATCGATTGTACAAAACTATATATATCATATATTATGTTCGATAAATAGAACACACCTAATTTATCTTCCAAAGGATAAACTTAGCATGTGTTCGTTGTCTAAGATTTTTTTTTGCGTGTTTGTTGTAATGACAAGTCTAAAATAGACTTTCCTAAGTTTTTAATAAAGGATGGTTGTACACTATATAAATGTATAGACCACCCCTGAAAAAGGATCCCTAAACATTATTTTGAAAAATCACTTCTAAAGTTGCAATACAATTCATTCGAGTGTTCATATTTATATTTCTAAGCATTCGATGTGTGTGAATTCATCTGGGTGTAATCTTGTGGAAGCTTGGGCCCACTCTCAACAGTATTCCTCTCCTTTCCTATTTTTTTGTAATTTATTTATGCACTGTTTATTCTCTATTTTCTATCTTTTCTACAGTTTACTTAATTACTGTAATTTTCCCTGTTTTCTTTGTATTTTCTAGCAAGTGTGTGTTTTACTTTCTATAGTTTATTTCCAATCATGTGTTTGATAATGTAGTTTGGCTTAATGGTTTGGAAAAGAAATAAAAAACACCACAAACCACCCCCCCAAACCTCAGGATATAAAGGACTCATATTTTTGGTTTTCAGGCATAAATTATGCATGGTACTTCATAAAGTTTATGATATTTTCTAGGTTTGACAATTTAAATGGAGATAATAAATCAACTATAGTGTAACCAATGTTTTACACAATATTTTGGCACCAATTTTTGGGAAGTACTGACTTTAAAAACCTATTTTTTAGCAAGTGAATTTTGAAATTTTAGGTTAACTTATCTACAAAAAATTTCCACCTAATCTTGTATGAGTCCACCATGAACCAAAGGACCGAACGGTCGTTTTATCAAGAGTAAAAACATTATTTCATAGAAATCCCCTGAATCAGTTGTACCATATTTTGAAATTTAAATTTCTTCACCTCCATCACCTCCACTAGTGCATTGGATTCAACATCCAATTTTTGCATAGAGTTCTTTACCAAAATAGCCAAATCCTGATGAAGAATTAATGGTAGATAATAGCAACTTTAGAAGAATCAAATCCGAGGAGGATTTTCTATACAACCAACATTGGAAAGTTGTAGAGGATGGAACTATATCAACATCTAAATTAGAGATTCTTATGCAGAATACTCTAAATGATAGAAGAGCCTTAGAGACTTCTTTGAGAGAAGCAGGTGTAGGTACCCCATTTTCTAAAAATATGGCTGAAACTAAAGAGACATATACTATTTTTAACATTCCAATAGAAGAGGCAATAAGAGACACAAAAATTAAATACATCTCTCCTACCCACCTTCCTATTTTTAGAGGATTTCAGACTGAAGATCTTGACCTGTTCCTATTTAAGTATGATGTTTTGTGTAGTTCAGTAGATTACAAGACCAATGCACAAAAACTAAAAAATTTTCCTTTAAACTTAGATGATGCAGCCTTACACTGGTTTATTAGTTTAGGAAATAAACATATTACTATTTGGGAAGATATGAAAAGAATCTTCCTAGACCAATACCAAAACTTTGGTAGGGCACGAGATTCTAGAGAGGAAATCTTTGATATGACTCAAAAGGAAGATGAATCATTGGAAGAATACTAGGATAGATTTAGCTTTAACCTACAAATATCTCCCCATGCAAAAATGAGTGATAGGTCCTTAAGAAGTGTCTTTTTAAAAGAACTCACCAATTAGTCTCTTGAAGCACTAAACATGATATTTGGAAATGTTTACCAACATCAAATTGCAGATATTCGATTATATGTCAAATTTATTTGTGAACAAAAGTTAAACCAACCTTCCAAAATATCAAATCAATAGCCACAATCACCCAAAATGAAATAGGTAACATGCTAGAAGACCCAAGAGTGAGATACTATCATCTCTTGCACTTCAAATAGATACTCTTCTGCATCAAAAAAGAAGCAGCAGAATGAGGTAGCATTAGCCTATTTATGTCCAAAATGTAGAGAGAAGCACTCCAAAAATTCATGTCCGAAAAACAATATTAGAGTATGTGTTGTTTATCGAAAAGACCATAAGACAAAGTTGTATCCATAATTACCAAAAGCTATAGAATATCCTATTAGGACTAAAACTGATGGGATTGTTTTTTTGATACAAATGAGTTACATATATAGGCAGAAGGCCTATATGATAAACTGAAAAGTGTCAATATAAACTGACAAGTGTCAAAACAGAGGCATAGTGCACTTTAAGTCTAACATTCCCCCTTAAAGTGCACTATCCTAACTAAAGAAGAAACAAAACAAGTCAACATTAGGTAACATTCCCCCTTAATGTGCACTATCCTAACTAAAGAAAAAAACAAGTCAACATTAGGTAACATTCCCCCTTAATGTTGACTTCTCTAAAAGCAACCTATCATCCTCTTTTATTGTTGATTTGGTCTAGGCTCGTGCTCTTTGCGCTTGGATCTCCAACTATGAATAATGCTAGATTCACTGTGTATACATCTCGGTCTGTTGCCTCAGGGTCAGCCACTTCCACAGGTCTATTGCCACTGGGTCAACCGTCTAAGTGCCTCAGGGTCATCATGGGTGCCTCAGGGTTAGCCACTTCTAGGTCTATTGCCTCTGCAGGTCATCCTCAGAGGATGTTGCCTCTCATAGGTCAATGACTAGATTCACCACAAATATAAAATCCCTCCTCATGGTGAACTCAATCTAGAAGGTTTCAGTCTCTGTCGAAAATGCACCTTAATACAAAGGGAAAATGAGCCATATAAGAGTGTCGGTTTCAATGCACTCAATACAATAAAATGAGCCATAGATACCAAATATGGAGGAGAAGAAGAGAAGAATAGAATAGAATCTTTTGAAGTGTCTTCGTCTGTAGTCTTCAAAAGTAGATCCAAAAAAACCTCGGATAGAGTCTAGGGTGTCTATGTCTGTAGTCCCTAGAATAAGTGTCCTTATGGTAGTCACCTCATCTTACCGAAATGCATGGGTAACTAGCCGCTGCATCTACCAAGTAGATAGAGGTGAATACTAGATACTAGGTTCACTTACAAGTACCTCAGGAGTGTTGGGTACAACCAAAAGTGCACTCCAAGGCAGAAAAAAAACTTTGAGGCTAAAAAACTCAATTAAAATAGCCTCAAAATTAAAATATGACACCACCATTGTGTTCATCATGGAAAAATGTTTCCAATGACTATAAATACCCCTAGACTCCACATCAATGGAGCCTTCATTTGCTGAAAAACAACTTGCCTCTCATAGGAAGCAAATAAAAATCATCACGTAATGGTAGCATCGCTCTCTGGAAATTTGAAAAAATAGTCTTTTATATTCCCACACAGGAGAAATTCATGTGGTCCCCCCCTTTTTTTTTAAAAAGATACGGCCATGTGACCTTCCATGTCCTTCCACTTCACATGTGGAAAATAAGATGCCCCACATTGTAAATAAACTTCCCATAGTTTAAAACATATTTAAATCATCCCCTTACAATTTGCATACCCATACAATCTAAAGAAACAATGGTCCCTCCACTCTTAAATAAGTATCCCATATACATGATATGCTATTATACCATTTTTAATACTTGTTATGACTAGGAGATAATGAGCATTGAAGGGTGATTAAATAAGCACCATCAACAATAAAAAAATATCGCCCAGGCTATCAAATACCATGTAAAACTCATCAACAGGTCAAAACTTAACAACAGGCCAAAACTTAAGCTGCATGATAAGCCCTGTTTTAGCACTTTCTCCACCTATTTATCAGATTGAACTGGCCCATCAACAACGGGCGGATCCTGCGATCACCACTTTTGCTAGAAAATACCACTAATTCTACTGCCAGTATGGGTCTCCATAGTCGTCGAATAGCGCATGCGTAGCAATGAATATGAGCCGATAGTATGAAGGCAATTGCATGATCGAAGACTGCTGCTACCCTATTTTGGTCGCCTAGATGTACACTGCCCATACCCAGACTGCACTCATGGAGGCACTGGCGAAGCCGCCCGTTTCCTCCCCTGACTTTCCTGTCCACCCGAACGACTCGCAAGTGTGTGTTGCCATGCTTCAGACATCTCTCAAGACGCGTGGCATCAACATCCCCCATCCAAACGCCACATGCGATGCATTTTAGTGTTTTTGTGGCATTCAGCTCCATATCGTAGCAAAGTACCATTGTCCCACAATATCCATATTCTCTTGGAGTTGACACAACCATCCGTAATGCGTGCCAAAAATTATATCTTTAACTCCTTTAGGTTCATGTTGTCGGGCCCTACTTGATGGATGTGCGGCAATGAATTTACACCCAACATGCTAAAGCTAGCCTGTGACTCCTTGAATTCCATGTCATAGAAGAAAACCTTATGCCTCGATGACTATCCTCAGTTATTATTGATGAAAGTGGATGCCATGAGCTGAAACACCTGTCGTAGCTCCCCCAACCGTAGATCCGCATTGTCCTTCATCTGCTCCACATCGAAGAATATAACCAGTGAGTGTGATCTGATAAGGCCCATGCAGAGATCTGCACTACTGGGCGAGGGCACTGTGCATCATGTGGTGCCAGATGGAGCACTAGGTGCTACTATGGTGGCTCTCAGGTGGCACCACTGAGGTGACAAAGATCACGAGCTTCCCTTCAATCTCAGCCAAAATTTGACCAGTAACAGCAATTCCTGCGATGGTGCAGCCTCATAGGAAGACTCACCAAAAAAGTACATTCCTAGGATCATCACGTTCTGGCATCTGTAGATAAAAAATTGTCATATCCTCCCCTCCATAAGGCGAGATGATCCTCCATGATCCTCTTCGAATTCACGTCACCATTGCTCTAAAAATACACGGTTGAAATTTGTAGGTGCATGTCTTTAAACTGGAACCAAATCTTTTCCATTGTCATGGCTGAAGATATTTTTCCATGGTGAGCAGGGCTAGGGCATCGTGGGATCCGAATCTCAGGAACTACAATGGTTGGAGCCCCAAATACTGCTGTCATAATTCCTTCTCCGAGAGAATGGTTCTATCAATGAAATAACTCTAGAACTCCACCACTCATCCCCTCGTAGCAAAACGGCCCTCCGGATCAAACATTTCCATATTTGTGAGAAGCATGATCCATTCGAGCAGATCTGGCAAACTATATTCTGACAGGGACAACACTTGATGAGATTATTGCATATGAACCCACGACGGACATGAATTTTAAAAAATATCCATGACTTGCTTTGGATGATGGAAACACCTCCTCCATGGGATAGACATGAGAAAAAAATAACAGTGTCATGAGGGCAGAAACTGAGAATCACTGGCTTCAAAGCCTTGCACGATATTCAAGACCAATCTGTGCAAAAAGCCAGAGGTGGTAATGCTACCCTAGATTTGCACTATAATACTGCAAAAAAAACCATAAAAAATAACTAAAAAAACTCCCAAATTTTTATATTTTTGACCATATGGTTTCTGATCCATCAAATGATGGAGAGCATACTCCCTCGGTAAAAAATAAATTTAAAAAAATAGGGAAAAAAAAAGTCATGGGAGAGGGAGGATTTCCATGAGGGAAATCCCCCCTCAAGAGGTTTCACAGGGCAGGGAAAGCCTGCTCTGACACCAAATGTTGGGACTGAAACTAATGGGATTATTTTATTGATACTAATGAGTTACATATATAGGCAGAAGGCCTATATGATAAACTGAAAAGTGTCAATATAAACTGACAAGTGTCAAAATAGAGGCATAGTGCACTTTAATTCTAACATATCCTGAAGTAGAGAATTTCATGGGAAATGGGAGAAACTATCAATTTTCTCCTATGGAAAATAACATGCTATATGGAATGCCACTCTATGGGGGAGGTAATTACATGAATCAACGTCAAGTTCAACAACCAAATATGGGTTTGTGGGAACAACAACAACCTTGGAAAAACACCCCCAAGAAGCCACTCTTTATAATCAATACCCATGGATTTCATATCAATAGCCTAGAACTTAGTGGATAAACTATAATATGTGGAATTCAACTCCATATAATGCACCACAAGTCCCACTGCAGTAGATTTTGCCAACTCCCCATGTTTTGAGACTTGCTCAACTTCCTACATAGTCCACATCAAATCCCAACAACAAACCAAACTAACCAGGATACCAAGTGGAAAATAATATTTTACCAGTGTATAATATTAGAGTAGGATGCAGTGTTGTACAGTTAAAGTCAGGTAGACAAGTAGAAGTAGATGAAGAACATAAGCTTATACTGGGAAGGGGGGTGAACAGTATAAGACCACTTTTTTCTTTTCTTTTCAATCCAATATTATGTAGTGTATAGATAGCAGTAATAAAAGCAATGCACAAAACACCATCCACAAAAGTGACACAACAATTTACATGGTTCACCTAATGCGGGCTACTCCACAGAGAAAATATTTTACTAAAACTTTATCAATCAATCTCTTGGTAATCCTTCCAAATTACAATGTTTATGGACCTCTATCCAAAGGAGATGTTGATCCCCTAAATATCAAGTTCATGGATATCTTCCACAGGAGAACTCTTTCCCCTTCTACTCTGGTTAGTGATCTTCTAGAAGACTCTATCTCTCTACTACACTGACTGGTGAATCTCTCTCCACTTGAAGACTCCTCACTCAGATTTGTCTTCAATTTTTTTGGTTTTCGGATCTCTATCCACTAATACTCTATCTTCTGTACTCTATCACCTCCAAATCTTTATCAATAGGTTCACTTAGAACCTCTTCAAATCTGCTCAATAGGCTCACTCCGAACCTGCTCAAATAATCTCAATAGGCTCACTGAGAACCTGCTCAAATCTGCTCAACAAGTTCACTCAGAATTTGTCCAAATCTTCTCAACAAGCTCACTCAAAACTTGTCCAAATCTGCTCAACAATCTCACTCTAACTTGTTCAAATATGCTTAATAATTCCTCTCTAGGACTTGCTCAAATATGCATAGCAAGATTTCACAAAATCTTACTCAAAATCAGTCCACAAGCCTTCTCAAAGACTTGCCTCAAATCATCTCAAATCTATCTCAACTCAGCAATCTCATATAAGCATAAAGAGAATTGTTAGAGACTCAATATGTTCTATACTCAAATCCCAATCTCAACTCAAATCAATCTCAACTCAGCAATATCATAGAAGCATAAAGAGAATTGTTAGAGACTCAATATGTTCTAAACTCAAATCCAATTTCTTTCTCAACTCAATTCAAATCAAAATATAGAATAGTTTGTTTTATGGAACTTGAACAACCACTTCACACAATCACTTGACTAGGCTCAAACAATTCTACTCAACCAATCACCACAAGGAACAACTCTTTCTCACAAACCCTAGTCCAAACATGAATCAACCAAATCAAAATTTCTTCAACAATACTCAACAACAACTCTTACATAACAATGATACTCATGTTATTTTCAGCTCAAGTTCAATTTCTTTGCACAACAACTCACTCCAACAACAATGCTTATAAAGCAAGGTTGTAATCACAACTTTAAAACCAAAAAACCTTGAAACATTAAACCAACTATTTTTGAATGGGAAACAACAGTCAATCCTTTTCACTCCAATGATATTTCAGAAATCAACCACCCAAAAAAAATCAATGGATAATGTTACTCATACCTTTTTGATGCCTTATGAGTTGTCCACTAAATTTGCCACACTCAACACTTTTTCTTTTTCCAATATCAACAAGGGTTAGAGATCTTGAGTAATAACACAACAATAAAATAATGTCCAAATAATTTATTTTAACATCCACCAAAGTTCTTTTTAAAGAAAACCCTTACTCAAAAATAACTTTCACTAAAATAACTTTATGAAAAACCCTTATTACTCCTAATAATTTCAAAAATCACAATTAAAAATTTAACTCCACAACTCTAGTAGCCACTATAACCTTATTCTTAAGATTATTCAATACATCAACTATGAAATCACCTTTACCCCTTATCACTCCACCTTAGGCAATAACAAAATAAATAAAAACCTCAATACCTACCTCGAGGGGAATCGAACCCCTGTCCTATCCAACGTGAATGTCCTAGCCATGGCCAAGCTACCACATGAGCAATGGGCTCATTGTGAATAAATAAGTGCCACTCACTTCTTGTTCTTCACTCCTTCCAAGGAAAAAATAAATGCGCCTTGAGCACCTCAAAAAATCCAAAACGACACTTGCAGGAATCGAACGCTTAACCTTCCTGCAACCAACACATTTGCACAAACCAAGCTACCACTAGGACACACTGCCCAACATTCTTTGTAAAATGGACATGGTTAGCTTTCAATATTCGTTGCTTCACAGAATAAAAACAACACGAGCTCTTCCTTCGCAAAAACAAATTGTTAATCTCAATCGAGCAAGGATGATTTTCTTCAAAAACATTAATGGCATATATATATTCCTTCCCTTAGCTTGGAAACATCGATGCTTTTGAACCCTCCTTTATAACGTCAATGAATATACTTATAATTTAATTTTAAAATTTTAATTTTAATTTTAAATAAATTAAAATTTAAACTAAATCTTTAGAATTAAATAACTCCATCATCAGGGAACATTTTTTGATGAAACAAAAAGCCAAATTGGATTTTAAGAGAAATCCATTTCAAATCTGCCGTCCATGGTTTTAAATAAAACCTTTTATTTTGTCTACCTTGGTTTTCATAAAAATCCTTCCTTGCACTTTCACAAAACTAGTGCATGCCATCATAGATCCTTTTGACATCAAATAACCTTTTGACATCAATGACAACATTTTAGCTTAGGGACTCAAAATGTCCAACAATATCCCCCTTTGTCATTGATGGCAACCCATATCCTTTTACTAAAATTTGACCTTCTTTTATGCTCCCCCTGGGACTTTGCTCCCCCTGGATCAATGCTCTCTCAAATATCAAATCTCTCCCCATATCAAAAACTCTCCCCAATATTCACAAATTTGTCCCCCTTTGTCATCAATGGCAAAGGGTCACCTTTGGGGCTCGGGGCTAAGAATGAGCCTCTTATCTTAGCCCCTCCCCCACCTCCTCATGAGGTGGTTAATTCTAGGGTGGGATTATTTCTCCTCCTCGAAAGCACTTCTCTTTACCTTTATCTTTCTCTCTTCCTTTCTAAGTTTTATGAATCCTCTCACTGTTTATTTCCAAGACATCATCCCTGTTTCTATTATCATTTTTGTTCCTATTCTTGTTCCTGTTCTCATCCATGTTCTTGTTACTATTCTTGTTCTTGTTCTCATCCAAGTTCCTGTTCCTGTTCATATTTTTGTTCCTGTTCATGCCTTCTTTTGGAATATTTTCTCTACACCATATTGTCATGTGACCATAATTATTGCACTTATAACACTTAATTTTATTATTCCTTGGAGGTACAAATGTCTTAAGATACCTCCTAGTGAAACCATATCCTCTTCTACCATGAACCCTGCAATTTATTGATTTATGATAATACTCATTGCATGAGTAGCAATACCCATGGAAAAGCTATCCTTTTCCATATTCATGTCTTTCATATGACCTGCACTGTGAAGCCATGTGCCCAAACCTGTGACATGAAAAGCATCTTCCATTGAAGCCTCCTTGTCTTGACCTCATTGGTCTCTTTTTCTGATTGATGTTTCATTTGTATCTTCTTTGTGCATTTTTATTCTCTTTATTGAACTCTTTGTTGTCCAACTCATCCTCTGATGTGCCACTCTCAATTAAACAGTCTTCTTCTGATGTATCTTCTTCTAAAGTTTCTTCTTCATCAAGACTTGAAGTAGATTCTTTTTCCTGTTTCTTTTGAACCTTTCCAAAGCCAAGACCTGTTGAACATGATGTTTTTTGTTTTCCACAGATGAACTTATCCAAGTTCTTAGAGCTATTTGTGAAACTCTTCATCTTGATATTGGAGTCCTTTAATTCTTCTTTTAGAGTAGCCATTTCTTGTGCTAACTTCTCACATTCCAAAACCTTTGCTTCTAACTTATCCATGAACTTGCTTGCCTTAGCCTTTGACTTCTCTAAATCGTCTATGATTAATAACCTTTCTTCATCACATTCTTGAAACTGAATTTCAAGCTTGGGATGTTGCTTTCTAACCTTCTTTACTGTATCAAGGGCATAGATAAGTTCTCCCTTGAGATCATAACCATTCTCTATTGAGTAATCCTCTATTTGTTTGACTTTTTCCTTATCATTACTTCCTTTTGGCTTGTCTTCTATAGGATCACTTAATTCATCTTCTAAAGCCATTAGAATATTTTCATATGGTCTTTCAAGGGTATATTCAAAACCATCATCACTGAAACTATGGCCATCCTTAGTGAAATCATCTTCAAAATGTCCAAATTTACCACATCTAAAATATTTGAGAATAACTAGAGTCCTTTTATCTCTAAACATAAATAGGACTTCATCTCTATAATTGTCTAAAAAACTAGAATCACTATCAATTGAGTACTTACTTGCATTATCTGCATAGTAGATTTTCTTTTGCATTTGGAAGAACTTCTTTCCTTGTCTGTTTTTTCCATCCTTGCTTTTCTTTCGATACTTGTGTCTTTCTGATTCCCTGTACCTGTGGTCCTATTTTTCTTCATCATTGTTGTACTTTGGATCTTTTCACTTTGTTGCATAATGTCCATGCTTTCCACAATTGAAGAACTAAATAGATCTTATATATATATGGATATTTTGGAACCTTTATCTCTTCTACCATAGGTAGCTTCTTCATCACTAGATGACTCACTACTTGATTATATCTTCTTTACCTTTTTCTTTTTTTCTACTTTGAAAGTAGCTTCTTTCATAGGAATAGGATCTTTTGTTCTTATCTCAAAAGTAGTAAGCATGCTAAGAAAATAATTCCTTGTCAAAGAATAACTATCAATTGATTTTTTTGTAGTAGAAACCTTTTCACTATACCTTTTTGGAAGAGTCCTCAAGATCTTGTCACAAGCATCAGATTCATCAACCTTCATTCCAAGACCTTTCATCTCATGTACAAGTTCATCAACCTTGTTGAGATAGTCATGAATGTTTTCATCATCACTCATTCTTAGGTTCTCAAATTCTCCTTTGAGATTTCTGATCTTAGCCATGCTGACTCCTTTATCTCCTTCATATATTTCATGGAGAAGTTCCCACATACTTTTTTGTTGTTTTACATTCCATAACCTTCATAGATTCTACTCTATGCAAACCTTTTATAATTGCATTCATAGCTCTTTAATTTGCATGCATTAGAATCTTACATTATTTATTTGTAGGAGGATTGACTGTTGAATCATATTCAAGTCCACTACATCCCAAAATTTATTTCCAAGTGCCATCAAGTAAAATCTCATAAGCATAAACCAATATAAGAAGTCACTTCCATAAAATACTAGTACTACATTATTGAAGGGTCCATATCTTTGATACTTTTGATCCATTGTGTTATTATACCACTTTTTCTTCACACTGTAAAACTCTTTCGAAGGAACCCACTCTGATACGAATTGAAGAACATAAGTTTATACTAATAGGGTGGGGTGAACAGTATAAGACCACTTTTTACTTTTTTTTTCAATTCAATATTATGCAGTGTATAGGTAGCAGTATCAATAGCAACAATCAAAGCAATGCATAAAACACCATCCATAAAAGTGACACAACAATTTACGTGGTTCACCCAATGTAGGCTACTCCATGAAGAAAATATTTTGCTAAAACTTTATGAATCAATATCTTGGGAATCCTTCCCAATTAAAATATTTATGGACCTTTGTCTAAAGGAGATGTTGATCCCCTAAATCTCAAGTTTATGGATCTCTTCCATAGGAGAAATATTTCCCCTTATATTATGGCTAGTGATCTTCTAGAAGACTCTATCTCTCTACTGCACTGACTGGTGGATCTCTCTCCACTTGAAGACTCCTCACTCAGATCTGTATTCAATTATCTTGGCTATTAGATCTCTATCCACTGAGACTCTATCCTTTGTACTCTATCACCTCCAAATATTTGTCAATAGGTTCACTCAGAACCTTTTCAAATCTGCTCAATAGGCTCACTCAGAACCTGCTCAAATCTGATCAATAAGCTCACTTAGAACCTGCTCAAATATTCTCAAAAATCTCACTCAGAACTTGTCCAAATCTACTCAACAAGCTCACTCATAACTTTTCCAAATTTTCTCAACAAGATCACTCAGAACTGTTGAGTAAGGTGTTGCAAGAGGTTTGTCATTGTTGTCAACACAGGCATTTAGATCTAATGATGCAGTGGACAGCTTCAGGAGTCATTCAGATGCAGAGGACAGAAGTTCAAAGGATAGTCAGCTTATGTAAAGTGCAATTCCAAGAAAACAAAGTGACCCAGTTTCAAAAATTCAAAGAAAAAGACAAGTTAGAAAACTGTCACGATATCGCGACATGTTTTCTGTCACGATTTCGCGACAGGTCGGAGGAGAGAGAAGGCACAGTCAAAAATGTCGTGATTTCATGACAAAAATGAGGAGAGAGAAGGCATAGCCGAAAATGTCACGATTTCACGACAAAAATGAGGAGAGAGAAGGCGCAGCCAAAAATGTCATGATTTCGTGACAAAAATGAGGAGAGAGAAGGCGCAACCGAAAATGTCATGATTTCATGACAAAAATGAGGAGAGAGAAGGCGCAAGGAAAACTGTCATGATTTCGTGACATGTTGGAGGCCAAGAAGCTAAGTCGAGAAACTGTAGCGATTTTGCTACATGTTGGATTTTCGCTGGCCGAAGCAAGGAGAAAGCGTTAAGTGGAAAAGTTGTAGCGATTTCGCTACAAGTCGAAACTGCAAGACACAAAAGTGTAGCGATTTCGCTACAAGTCAAAAGTGTAGAAAACAAAGGTGGAGCGATTATGCTACAAGTCGAAAGTGCAAGGCACAAAGGTGTAGCGATTTCGCTACAAGTCAAAGTTTCACGGGTCGAAGCAAAGTTGGAAGCATAAGGCACAAAGTTGTAGCGATTTCGCTACATGTCTTGATTTCGCTAGTGCATGAAGCGAGAAATGTACGAAAGCTGAAAGCGTCACGATTTCACGACAAGAATGAGGATGACGTCAGCAAAAGCTGAAAGTGTCACGATTTCGTGACAGGTTGCAAGAAAAGCCTCTGGAAGCCGAAAGCGTCGTGATTTCGCGACAAGAATGAGGATGACGTTAGGAAAAGTTTGAAGTGTCACGATTTCGTGACAAGAACGGTGGCAAAGCTTTCAAAGGCCAAAAGGGTCACGATTTCACGACAGCAAGGACAAGAAGGCGTACGGCTACAAAAAGTGTCACGATATCGCGACATGTTATTATTTCATGACAATAGTTACAGAAAGGTGACAAAGGTGGCAGTAGCAGTTAAGGCCAACAAAGTTGAATCTGGGTCGACAGATTTTAGGGTTCTGTAGCCGACAATTTCTAGGGTTTTGCAGCCGACGTTCTTAGGGTTACAATCGACAGATTTTAGGGTTTTGCAAATTTCTAGGGTTTTGTGACGTTCTTAGGGTTATAGCCGACTATTGTTTAATATTTGATCATGAAATTTCATCTATAAAAGGAGGGCTATTTTGAGTTTGAAGTAGAGGAAGTATCGTGTTTGTGCAAGTGAAGTCCGCGTCGAGCAGAGAGCGAGTCATATCGATTCGAGCTGAGTGCGAAGTCGTAGGTCGAGTTGAAGCGAAGAGTGCGTATCGTGATTGCGTGAATGAAGAGCGCGGGGTGCAGAGGTTGAGTTCTAAGTGCGAAGTGATAGCGCAGACAATAGAAGTGATCGATCATCAGGTTGTAGCAGAGAGTGCGAAGAAGTTCACAGAAGTAGTCGGATAGTGCGAAGTGTTTTGCAGTAAGCGTAGAAACCCTAGGAACAATAGACTGTGAGAAATAAGGTGAAAGTATTATTCTGTATTTTTCATTATCTTGATTGACTTCCAAGTTGCAGCTTGGCATAAGGGGTTGGTGCCTCTTTCCAGTAGGTGCTGGTAAATTAGGAGTTGGTGCTCCATTCTGTTGGTGCAAAAAAATTGAGGGGTTGGTGCTCCTTCCAGTTGGTGCTGGTAAATAAGTTGTAAAGTTGTTGCTTTGCTTGAGCTGGATTTGGATGGTAGTCCAAGCAGCCATTTTTGAGGAGTAGCCACATTGGTGAACCTCGTTAAAATTGTTGTGTTGTGTGTGATGCTTTCTTGCTGTAATTGATATATCTTTTATAAGTTTTAATCTGTCTGGTTTTTAAACTCGTATACTTGAAATTTAAAAGATCACACCGATTCACCCCCCCTCTCAGTGTCACTGTGATTACAACAATTGGTATCAGAGCAAGGTTCCTGAACAGGCTAAATCAGCTAGGGTGATCTTGGAAGTGACGAAATGGCAGGTGGTGAAGGATTCTCCTCAAACAAAGCACCATTGTTTGACGGAATGAATTATGCGTTCTGGAAGATCAGAATGCAAACATATCTCCGTGCTTTGGGATTTGATATCTGGAGTGCAGTAGTTAATGGTTACACAGCTCCCGACACTGCTCCAACCGACAACACTGGGAAAAAGGCATTTGAAAATGACTCTAAAGCAAAAAAATGCCATCATGTGTGGATTGGTTGACAGTGAGTTGGTCAAGATCATAAATTGCGAATCAAGAAAAGATGTGTGGGACAAACTAGAAAATATTTATGAGGGAGATGACAAGATCAAGGAAGCCAAGCTTCAAACACATCGAGCTCAATTCGAATCATTAAATATGACCAATGATGAGAACATAGAAGCCTTTATGCAGAGAGTTAATGGAATCACTAACTCAATGAGAGGTCTTGGCGAAGATTTGGATGATGCAACTATCGTGAAAAAGGTATTAAGATCGCTTCCCCAAAGATTTAATTCTAAAGTCTCAGCCATAGAAGAAGCTAAAGATCTAAATCACTTCAATATGGATGAGATGCATGGTTCCCTGACTGCTTATGAAATGAGAATAGGAAGATCTGATCCCATAGACAGAGAAGCAGCCTTTAAAGCCCTAAAAGGTAAAGACACAAAACAAGAGTCTGAAGAAGAAGAAAATTTGGATGAAATGGAAGCAAATTTTGTTAGAAAGCTGAGAAAGGGAAAAGGAAAATACAGAGGAAAGCTTCCTTTCAAATGTTTCAACTATGGGGGGATTGGACACTTTGCTACCAAATGTCCTCTCAATGATAAGAACAAAGGTGAGGAAGCATCTCATCAAGAAAGAAGTGAATGGAGAAAGAAAACAAACTTCAGAAAGGGAAATTTCAAAAAGAAAAGTTTCATCTCCAGAAATGCAAATTCTTCAGAGGACAGCTCTAGTGAGGAGTCTGAAGAAGGAACAGGTGAAGCTCTATTCATGGCTTTTGAAGTAGAAAAATCAGAAGAGGTAGAAAAATCAGAGAAGAGAGAAGGAATGAACTCTAAAGCATGTGTTGAAAAACCTGAGGCATAAGTGGATCTAGAAGGTGAACTGGTCTCTGCTCTTGAAGAATGGAAATCTGAGAAAAGAAAGAATTATAAACTGTCAAGAAAGCTCGAGGATGCAAATGACATTATAACCAGTTTAAAAATATAGGCAGAAGAATACAAGAAAATATCCAAAGATCTTGAAGTTCAGATAACCGTGAAGATAGATTACTGTTGTAAACTAGAAGAAGAAAATCTTGGCCTACGAATGCAGATACAAGAGCTGGATCGAAAAATTAGCTGCCATCACAAACGTGAAGAAAGTTCGAAGAAGCTGGATAAAATCTTAAGTGATCAACGACCTGCAGGCATTAAATTTGGTCTGGGCTTCATTGAAGGAGAATCATCAAACGGACCAAAAGCCAACAATATTGAAACTATAAGGAGTGAAGATGAGAAACAGGTCGATGAAAGAAAAACAAAGCATGCAAAAGAAAGCAAGAATACCGGGCCTCGAAAGAAGAACTGACAATGATGGCTTTACCAAGGTCACACATCAAAAGAAAAGAAGGTCTATGGCTCCTGCAACAACCTGGCAAAGACCATATTTCAGGTTCAATCATTACTTTTATGGTTTCTGTTTCAAATGTAATGGTTATGGACATAAAATTGCTGACTGCAAGTATAATGTAGGACCACGAAGTTTCACCAGCAGAAATACTTTTGCTCCTCTAACAAGTTATGCAATAGAATGCTTTAATTGTCACAACTTTGGGCATATTGCTAGAAATTGTCGTAGTACCTCTGTTTCAAATCAATTTGAGAAAAGAAGAGTTCAACCATATAGGGCAAAACAAAATAGAAATCTTTCTGAAAGATATGTGCAAGATACTGAAAAGGGGAAATCCAAGCTAGAGCCCAATACCATAGTCAAAACAGAGTGGAAATAGAAAGAATAGCCTAGGGAAGAAAAGGAATCTCTAATAGTATAGACAGCTTTCAAGGCTCAGAATAAATGTGTTCCATGGATTCTTGACAGTGGCTGCTCAAGTCACATGACAGGTGATAAACATAAGTTTGAAAAACTACAAAAATATGAGGGTGGCTCTGTAAAGTTCGAAAATAATGATGGAGCCAAGATAATCGGAAAAGGATCTCATCAAAATTAGTGATGGGAAAATCAAGTCAGAAGAAGTTCTATTTGTGGATGGTCTGAAACACAACCTGTTGAGTGTCAGTAAAATCTGTGATAAAGGACATGAAGTGGTCTTCAAGAAGCAGGGTTGTGAAGTCAGAAAGATAAACAGTGGGAAATTAATAGCAACTGGCTCAAGGACGTCTGGCAACCTGTACACACTCTCAAAATCTTCAGAAGGTATGTGTTTTATTGGACAAGAAGAAGAGAACTGGCTGTGGCACAAGAGGCTTGGACACATAAGTTTCGATAACTTGGTGAAAATCAGCTCGAAACAAGCAGTGAGAGATATTCCAACCATTAGAAAACCTTCAAATAATATTTGTGCTTCATGTCAGAAGGGAAAGCAAACCAGAGTCTCATTCAAAACAAAAGAGTACCACACTAGCAAGCCTTTGGAACTTATACATACAGACTTATGTGGACCCATGAGAACACAAAGCATAAATGGAGACAAATACTTTATGTTGTGTATTGATGATTATTCCATAATGACATGGATATTTTTCTTAAAAGATAAAACAGAAGCTTTTGAAATGTTCAGATCTTTCAAACAACTAGTTGAGAATGAAACAGGAAAAAGGATAAAATGTTTACGATCAGATAGAGGAGGAGAATTCATTTCGAATGAATTTTTAGAATACTATGAAAAACATGGAATCAGGAGACAATATTCAGCAGCTAGAACTCCCCAGTAGAATGGTGTAGTAGAAAGAAAGAACAGAACTATACAGGAAATGGCACGCACTATGCTGGCAGAAAACAAAATAGCAGACAGATTCTCGAAAGAAGCAGTTCACACAAGAAGATACATCCAAAACAGATATATGTTAAGAACTCATGAAAGCAAAACACCTTATGAGTTGTGGTTTGGTAGAAAAGCAACAGCAAAACATCTCAAAGTGTTTGGCTGTAAGTGTTACATCAAAAAAACTGATGACAATCTTGGGAAGTTTGAAAATAGAGCAGATGAAGGTGTTTTTGTTGGGTATTCACCAAAAAGCAAAGCTTACAAATGCTATAACAAGAGACTCAAGAAAATTGTGGACAGTGCAGATGTTAAATTCGATGAAGGTGGGAAACGACTAGCTGACTTTGAGGAAAACTACCCAATCTATGAAGAAGTCTTCGAAGGAGATGAGGTGAATGAAACAAAAAATAAATCTACGTTTGATTCAGATGAATTAATCGATGACTCAGAGGTGCAAGAAAACAAGAAATTCAAAACAGGCAGCTGGCAGAAAAATCATCCAAGAGACCAAATAATTGGAGATCCCACAGCTGGTATTCAGACAAGAAGGAAAGTAATAAGTAATTACTCTCTTTTATCCAAAATTGAGCCCAAAAACATAGATGAAGCAAGCAAAGATGATAGCTGGATGAAGGCAATAAATGAAGAGTTAGATCAGATTGAAAAGAATAGAACTTGGGAATTAGTACCTAGACCTGCGAATAAGAATGTAATCGGCACCAAATGGATATTTCGAAACAAATTAAATGAAGACGGACAGGTCATTAGGAACAAAGCAAGACTGGTTTGTAAAGGATATGCACAGGTCGAAGGCATTGATTTTGAAGAGACTTTTGCACCAGAGGCCAGATTAGAAGCAATTAGAATGTTTCTCGGCCTTAGCAGTCCACAAGAACTTCAGAGTTTATCGATGGATGTAAAATCTGCCTTTTTAAATGGGAAACTTGAAGAAGAGGTCTATATTGAACAACCAGATGGCTTTCAAATTAGTGAAGATCCTAACCTTGTCTGCAAATTAAAGAAAGCATTATATGGATTAAAACAAGCACCACGGGCATGGTATGCAAGGCTAGACAACTATCTCTCTCAACAGGGATTCAAGAAAGGTTTAGTGGATAGTAATCTGTATGTGAAAATAGAAGGTGGGCATCTCATTGTTCTTGTTGTCTATGTAGATGATATCATATTTGGCAGAGAACAAAGATGAATCTTGTAAAGACTTAGCAAATAAGATGCAGAATGAATTTGAAATGTCTATGATTGGTGAACTGCCTTACTTTCTTGGGCTACAAGTTAATCAAAATGAGAAAGGCATATTCATTTCCCAAATCAAATATGTGAAAGAAATGCTAAAGAGGTTCACTATGGAGGACTCAGAAGCCGCTTAGCACTCCCATGACAACAGGCTACAAATTAAGTAAAGAAGACAAATCTCCACCTGTAGACCAAACCATGTACAGATCTATGATTGGAAGTTTACTATATTTAACAGCTACTGCGACTCGATATTCTCGTAGGCAGTTTGCATGGTAGCTAGATTTCAGGCCACTCCCAAAGAGACTCATGTGACAATAGTTAAAAGGATTTTTTGGTATCTCAAGGGGACCATGGAGTATGGGTTGTGGTATCCAAAAGGCAAAGACTTCACTCTTATATCATATTCAGATGCAGATTGGGCTGGATGTGTTGATGATAGAAAGAGCACAAGTGGAGGTGCTTTTTATCTCGATGACAGGTTGGTTGCTTGGCACAACAAGAAACAAGAGTCGCTTTCTTTATCAACAACTGAGGCTGAATATATTGCAACAACAACTTGTTGTACTCAAGTTTTATGGATGAAACAAACTTTGAAAGATCTTGGAATTAATTTCAGTGAACCAATATCAATTAAGTGTGATAACACCAGTGCAATTAACATCTCCAAGAATCCAGTTATGCACTCACGGACAAAACACATTGCTATAAGGTATCATTTCTTGAAGGAGAAAGTTGCAGAAGGAGAAGTCAAGTTGGATTTTGTCCCAACCACAGAACAAGTAGCAGATATTTTTACAAAACCATTGCCCAAGGAAGTGTTTGAGTACCTTCGAGACAAATTGGGAGTAGTCACATTTCCCAAGAAGTGACTAGCTATAGGGATCACTTTCTCAAGGGGAGCATTTGAGTATTTGACTACTCTTTTGCTCATGATCATAATTTGTGCTAGATGCAACAAATTGTGCCTGAGAATTGTGAGGATGGACTCAGGGGGAGTCTACAGCAGCCCTTTGGTATTATTGACAAAGGGGGAGAAGAGTTACAGGAATGTACACAGGTGTTGCCAACAATTCCAAAGGGGGAGATTGTTGAGTAAGGTGTTGCAAGAGGTTTGTCATTGTTGTCAACACAGGCAGTTAGATCTAATGATGCAAAGGGACAGATAGTTTAGGAGTCATTCAGATGCAGAGGACAAAAGTTCAAAGGATAGTCAGCTTATGTAAAGTGCAATTCCAGGAAAACAGAAGTGACCCAGTTTCAAAAATTCGAAGAAAAAGACAAGTTAGAAAACTGTCGCGATATCGCGACATGTTTTCTGTCGCGATTTCGCGATAGGTCGGAGGAGAGAGAAGGCGCAGCCGAAAATGTCACGATTTCATGACAAAAATGAGGAGAGAGAAGGCGCAGCCAAAAATGTCACGATTTCATGACAAAAATGAGGAGAGAGAAGGCGCAGCCAAAAATGTCACGATTTCGTGACAAAAATGAGGAGAGAGAAGGGAGAAAATGTCATGATTTTGTGACAAAAATGAGGAGAGAGAAGGCGCAAGGCAAACTGTCATGATTTCGCGACATGTTGGAGGCCAAGAAGCTAAGTCGAGAAACTATAGCGATTTCGCTACATGTTGGATTTTCGCTGGCCGAAGCAAGGAGAAAGCGTTAAGTGGAAAAGTTGTAGCGATTTCGCTACATGTCGAAACTACAAGACAGAAAAGTGTAGCGATTTTGCTACAAGTCGAAACTGCAAGACACAAAAGTGTAGCGATTTCGCTACAAGTCAAAAGTGCAGAACACAAAGGTGTAGCGATTATGCTACAAGTCGAAAGTGCAAGGCACAAAGGTGTAGCGATTTCGCTACAAGTCAAAGTTTCACGGGTCGAAGCAAAGTTGGAAGCATAAGGCACAAAGTTGTAGCGATTTCGCTACATGTCTTGATTTCGCTAGTGCATGAAGCGAGAAATGTACGGAAGCCGAAAGCGTCACGATTTCACGACAAGAATGAGGATGACGTCAATGAAAGCCTGAAAGTGTCACGATTTCACGACAAAGTTGCAAGAAAAGCCTCTAGAAGCCGAAAGCGTCGTGATTTCGCGACAAGAATGAGGATGACGTCAACAAAAGTTCGAAGTGTCACGATTTCGTGACAAGAACGGTGGCAAAGCTTTCAAAGGCCAAAAGGGTCACGATTTCATGACAAAGAAGGACAAGAAGGCGTACGGCTACAAAAAGTGTCACGATATCGCGACATGTTATTATTTCACGGCAATAGTTACATAAAGGTGACAAAGGTGGCAGTAGCGCTTAAGGCCGACAAAGTTGAATCTGGGCCGACAGATTTTAGGGTTCTGTAGCCGACAATTTCTAGGGTTTTGCAGCCGACGTTCTTAGGGTTACAACTGATGGATTTTAGGGTTTTACAATCGATAATTTCTAGGGTTTTGCAGCCGACGTTCTTAGGGTTACAACCGACTATTGTTTAATATTTGATCATGAAATTTCATCTATAAAAGGAGGGCTATTTTCGAGTTTGAAATAGAGGAAGTATCGTGTTTGTGCAAGTGAAGTCCACGTCGAGCAGAGAGCGAGTCATATCGATTCGAGCTGAGTGCGAAGTCGTAGGTCGAGTTGAAGCGAAGAGTGCGTATCGTGATTGCGTGAATGAAGAGCGTGGGGTGCAGAGGTTGAGTTCTAAGTGCGAAGTGATAGCGCGCAGATAGCAGAAGTGATCGATCATCAGGTTGCAGCAGAGAGTGCGAAGAAGTTCACAGAAGTAGTCGGATAGTGCGAAGTGTTTTGCACAGAAGCAGTAGAAACCCTAGGAACAGCAGACTGTGAGAAATAAGGTGAAAGTATTATTCTGTATTTTTCATTATCTTGATTGACTTCCAAGTTGCAGCTTGGCATAAGGGGTTGGTGCCTCTTTCCAATAGGTGCTGGTAAATTAGGAGTTGGTGCTCCATTCTGCTGGTGCAAAAAAATTGAGGGGTTGGTGCTCCTTCCAGTTGGTGCTGGTAAATAAGTTGTAAAGTTGTTGCTTTGCTTGAGCTGGATTTGGATGGTAGTCCAAGCAGCCATTTTTGAGGAGTAGCCACATTGGTGAACCTCGTTAAAATTGTTGTGTTGTGTGTGATGTTTTCTTGCTGTAATTGATATATCTTTTATAAGTATTAATCATTGCTGGTTTTTAAACTGTATACTTGAAATTTAAAAGATCACACTGATTCACCCCCCCTCTCAGTGTCACTGTGTTTACAACAAGCTCACTCATAACTTTTCCAAATTTTCTCAACAAGATCACTCAAAACTTGTCCAAATTTGCTTAATAAGTCCTCTCTAGAACTTGCTCAAAACTGAATAGCAAGCTTTCACAAAATATTACTCAAAATAAATCCACAAGCTTTCTCAAAGACTTGCCTCAAATCAGCTCAAATCTATCTCAACTCAGCAATCTCATATAAGCATAAAGAGAATTGTTAGAGACTCAATATGTTCTATACTCAACTCCCAATCTCAACTCAAATCAATCTCAACTCAGCAATCTCATAGAAGCATAAAGAGAATTGTTAGAGACTCTATATGTTCTAAACTCAAATCCAATTTCTTTCTCAACTCAATTCAAATTAGAATATAGAATAGTTTGTTTTATAGAACTTGAACAACCACTTCACACAATAACTTGACTAGGCTCAAACAACTCTACTCAACCAATCACCACAAGGAAAAACTCTTTCTCAAAAACCATAATCCAAGCATGATCAACCAACTCAAAATTTCTTCAACAATAATCAACAACAACTCTTACATAACAATGATACTCATGTTATTTTCAGCTCAAGTTCAAGTTCTTTGCACAACAACTCACTCCAACAACAATGATTATAAAACAAGGTTTTAATCAAAACTTTCAAACCAGAAAACCTTGAAGCATTAAACCAACTATTTTTAAATAGGAAACCACAATAAATCCTTTTCACTCCAATGATATTTCAGAAATCAACCACCCAAATAAAATCAATGGAGAATTTTAGTCATGCCTTTTTTATGCCTTATGAGTTGTCCACTAAATCTACCACACTCAACACTTTTCCTTTTTCCAATCTCAAAAAGGGTTAGAGATCTTGAGTAATAAAATAACAATAAAATAATGTCCAAATAACACCTTATTACTCCTACTTTATTTTAACATCCACCAAAGTTCTTTTTAAAGAAAACCCTTACTCAAAAATAACTTTCACTAAAAAAACTTTATGAAAAACCCTTATTACTCCTAATAATTTCAAAAATCACAATTAAAAATTTAACTCCATAAATCTAACATCCACTATAACCTTATTCCTAAATTTATTCAATACATCAACTATCAAATCACCTTTACCCCTTATCACTCCACCTTAGACAATAACAAAATAAATAAAAACCTCAATACCTGCCTCAAGGGGAATCGAACCCCCATCCTGTCCAACGTGAATGCCCTAGCCATGGCCAAGTTACCACATGAGCTACGAGCTTGTTGTGAATAAATAAGCACCACTCGCTTCTTGTTCTTCACCCCTTCCACAAAGCGAAAAAGAAATGCGCCTTGAGCAGCTCAACAAAGCCAAAACAACGCTTGTAGGAATCGAATGCTTAACCTTCCTGCCACCAACACCTTTGCACAAACCAAGCTGCCACTAGGCCACACTGCCCAACACACTTTGGAAAATGGACACAGTTAGCTTTCAATATTCACTGCTTCACAAAACAAAAAATAACACGAGCTCTTCCTTCGCAAAAACAAATCGTTAATATCAATCGAGCAAGGATGATTTTTTTCAAAAAATTTAATGGCATATATATATGCCTTCCCTTAGCTTGGAAACGTCGGTACTTTTGAACCTTCCTTTATGACATCGAAGAATATTCTTATAATTTAATTTTAAAATTAAAATTTAAACTAAATCTTTAGAATTAAATAACTCCATCATCGGGGCACATTTTTCGATGAAACGAAAAGCCAACTTGGGTTTTAAGAAAAATCCATTTCAAATATGTCATCCATGGTTTTAAATAAAACCTTTTATTTTTCTTGCCTTGGTTTTCACAAAAACCCTTCCTTGCACTTTCACAAAACATAGTGCATGCCATCACAGATCCTTTTGACATCAAATAACCTTTTGACATCAATGACAACATTTTAGCTTTAGGGACTCAAAATGTCCAATATTAGAAGTAGCTCATTTGTTAGAAGAGGAGAAAAATTTAGAAGTAGAAGTTGAGGAATCACCTCTTGTAGATGAAATAGAGGAAGAACCAATTACTGAGAATGACAAAGGAAAAGTTCCACCTATTCAAAAAAGGTTACAGGAACCAAGAAAGCTAGTACAACTAAAGTTTGAAATTTTATCCAGTCTAAAAAATTTAACAATCACAATTCCTCTTTTCTAGGCTATAAGAGATGTATTAATTTACACAAAATCCATATAGGAATTATGTCTATAAAAAAAATACAGAAGGCTAGCAAAAGCAATTAATGTGGTAGGTTAGCTAGTTGATCTCATTCTAAAAAACACCGACCACAAAAAATATTTTGACCCAGGAAGCCCTATTTTAAATGTCAAAATTGAAGGCTATCCATTACCTAATACACTAGTAGATCTGGGGCAGCCATTAATGTCATTCCCAAATATACTATGCTAAAATTGAAACTCACAAATTTTTAGCCAAAAATATTTGTTCTGCAATTGGTTTATAGAACTATAGTGCTCCCTGAAGCAATGCTAGAGGATATTAAAGTTACATTAGATGCATAAGAATATCCAACAGATTTCTTGGTGTTACAATCCAAGTCTAGGTTAGGTGGTTATCCATTCATCTTAGGTAGACCCTAGCTGGAAATAGTTGACACCTACATAAGTTGCAAGAATGGGAAAATGACCATTTCTAATGGTTAGAATATTAAAAATCTTATTATTCATCCACTTGTACTATTCGTTGACTTGTTGGGAGAACCTGACTATGAAAATCAGAATACTGGTGATTTATCAATGATTCAACCAATAATGGCATTAGATGAGCTTGAGGATGAAAATGATGAAGAAAGAGTTATGTCAAAAATTTCCCAAGGAGAATCCTTTGACCCTCCTCTATAATTACCACTTTTTGGAAGTAAATATTACCCCATCAAAAAATTGAGGTTGAACCTGGGAGTATATTGAATGTAAACAATGAGTTGACACTTGTTCAACAGGACACCCTAAAAGATATATTAGTCAAACACTAAAATACTTTTTCTTGGGACTATTCATACATGAGGGGAATTTCTCCTGAAGTTTGTACTCATTGTATATATTTGGAAGAACAAGTAAGACCAGTAATACAACCATAATATCGGATGCATCCAACCATGAAGGGAATTGTTAAAACTGAATTGTAGAAAGTCCTAACAATTAGATTTATCTACCCTATATCTGATAGAGAGTGGATATCACCTTTGGTGGTGGTGCCCAAGAAAAATGGAAAGTGACATATTTGTGTTTCTTATATAATGCTCAATAAGACCACAAATAAATACCACTTCCCCCTACCCTTTATAGATTAGGTCCTTGACACTTTAGCAGTAAGAATGTACTTTTCTTTCTTAGATGGGTTTAGTGGATACAATTGGATACATATTGGGGAAGGGGATCAAGATAAAACAACATTCACTTGTCCATAGGAGCCTTTTCTTACAGAGTCTTACCTTTTGGTTTATGTAATGCACCTACCACTTTTCAAAGGGCAGCATTGAGTATATTCTCTGATATGATTGGAGAAACTATAGAAGTATATATGGATGACTTCATAGTTTATGGTGAGACTTTTGAGGAAGCCACAACACATTTGGAAAGAGTGCTTCAAAGGTGTAAGGAAACTAACTTGTACCCAAGTCATGAAAATTGTTTTATGTTAATGCAGGAGGGGATAGTATTAGGACATCATATTTTTGGAGATGGGATAAAGGTAGATAAAAAGAAAATTAAGGTAATCAAAAATTTACCCACTCCTAAAACTCAAAAATATTTTTGAAGTTTCCTTGGCTCTACTGGATACTATAGAAGGTTTATATCAGATTTTAGCAAAATTTCTAAACCTCTGATCACATTGTTGTCAAAATATGTAGATTTTATTTGGATAGATGAACATGAACAAGCATTTTAAACTTTGAAATAGAGGCTGACCACTGCTCTAGTATTGAGAGGTCTAAATGTTGGAAATATTGAGTACATTGGTTGTCATTGATGTCAAAGATAGCCTGGCATTATAAAAAGATAAGGTTTATAAGCTGGATAATTATGCAAGGGATAAATTTCTAAGTAATTAAATAAAAGGTTTAAGACCATGGTTCAAAAAGAAAGCAAGTTTAAATAATATTATAATATTTTAATATTATAATATTTGGGACAAAAGGTTTGAAGACAAAGGTTCAAGTGTTGCAAGGGAATGTAAAAAGCCCATTATAATATTTTATATTATAATTCAAACTCAAGATGGGTTAGGCACAAAAATCATTGAGGGCATACCAATATAATATTTGAAAATATTATTACTCCAAGCGCAACGCCAACGTCAAAGTTTCAAGGGCAAAAAATGTATATAAAAAAATTTAAATTATTTGTTGGCAATGATATGAGTCAAGAGCACATTTTTTGGATATCCACTCGAAGCATATAGTGGAGGCAGACAAAGTCAGATTGATTGCACCATTTGAGGATAGAGAGACAAAGGTTGGAAGCATGAATTGTAAATATTTTGAGCACATTGTGGAGGCAAAGAAAGGATGCATTATTTTCATCATTCAAGGGTAGAGAAGCTATGGTTGAGTGCATTTATTAAATTTAGAAATAGCTTATGTGGACATAGGAAGGAGAAAATGCAGGTTTCACACACCTCAAGGTGGGGTAGCACAGTAATTAGAAGGTAGCACACATTTTGTTCCAAGAGGGCAGTTAGCCCATGTGGTAACCTATATTGGGCTAGGACATAGGCCAGTAAAAGGTTGCAAGTTCGATCCACGATGGTAGCACTTGATCCAAGTCAATTTTTTGATAAAAATAAGGTATGCACAATGCTTGTCCTAGGGAGACATAAGGGTTAATTTTTGCATTGGTTGATGTGCATGTTTTTTAATCTAAGGAAGATATAAGGTTGAAATTTTTCATATTTAATTAAATCTAAAATATTGTGCTCATTGTGATATCTCAGATTCTAAGTGTGGTTGAAATAATTTAGATACATTGGATGTATAAGGTGATGGTAGTGAAATTAAATTTTTGGTATGCACTTAGGGTTTCTAGGTTGATATTGTTGAAAAATAAATGTGGCTTTCATAAGTAGGAGTTATAAGATGTTACATGGTATGATTATTGTGAGTATTCATGCATGGTGAAATAAAGTGTTTGAAGGGTGATGATTATTAATTAAATAGGTTTACCTTGTGAAATTAAAAGAAGTGGTAAAACAATATCTCTATGCATATGTTTTGAGAAAATATATTCCATGTGGATGATTTAAAAAGTGTTATGCTATCTAACTTTCAAAAGTGGCACAAGAAAGATAAGTTGTTTTTAAGATAGGTATTAAAGAGCACATCTTCATCAAGCATTTTGAGGTATGGTGGTTCAACTCTTTATCTAGGTGGTTGTGTTTTGAGAAAGTAATTTTGAGGTGGAGTAAAAAGGTTTTAATGGTGTGCATTGTTGGAAATATTTGAGCTAGGGTTTGTGAAACAAATTGTGCATTCATTGTTTGAATGAATTTATAATTTTTTAAGCATTGGTTTGAATGTATTGAATGTGGATGAGCAATTTTTGTAAAAGCAATTTGTGTTTTGGGTTTGAGTAATATTGGAAATAATATATTGTGAAATTATATTGCATATCATTTCCTATGTGTTCTTGAACAAGAATTTTGGGTAGAATATGTTTGAAGTATTATGATCAAGCAAGTGTTATGAGTAGTTTTGAGCATGTGTTATGAGCAATTATGAGCATGTGTTAGAGCAGAATTGATCAGATACAGTGAGCAAACTAGAGCAAGATTGTAACCTATTTTGAGTAGGCCTTTTGGAAAAGTACTTGTGAACAGTTCTAAGCAATTTTTGTAAGCAGGTTTGAGGTAGTTTGATGAGTAGGTTTGAGGTAGTTTGATGAGCAGGTTTGAGGTAGACTTGTGAGCAGGTTTGATTCAGAATTTTGAGCAAGTATGAGATATATTAGTTTAGGAAGTTGAGTAGATTTGATAAAATTTGTGAGCAAATTTGATCAGAGTTGAGAAGAGTTGAGAATAGGCTTTGGAATCCAACCGGCACAAAGGGGATAGAGTTCTCCTATGGATAGAGGTACACAAACCAGAGCAGTGGGGACAGAGGCCTCCTATGGAGAGAGATCCATGAACTTGAGCATAAAGGATTGGTGTATCCTTTGGATAAAGGTCCATAAACATTGTAATAGCGATTTAGTTCCCAAGAGATTCATTGAGAAAATTTATAAGAAATGTAGATACAAAAACACACCACATCTATTGCTTAAAAGAAAACAACAAATGAATATATCAAACTAGAAATGCACAACCATGAAATATATGTATTATATTAATGGGGGAGCTTATAAACTCCGTTGTTACATATCAGGATGATACACAATCCTTTGTTGATACAATATTACAAATATGTAGGGTTCTCTGAAACCCTAATGGCAAATGTTGCAATGTCTTCAATCGTATCTTTGATCCCAATAGGGTTGAGTGGGCCTCATATATCCGTTGAGCTAGGCCACTCCAGTTTGAATAGTTTTCCAATGCTTCTGATGTACTATCTAATCTACACACCAATAAATACCAGAAAGTTAATAATAATAATGAGGGCTCCACTGTGTGAGCCCTCAAAAATCGTAACTAAAACCCTAACTAATAACAACATAAAATGTGAACAAAGTTAAACAATATGAAATGTAATAAAATAAGTAGATTTACTTTGATATATATTGATGAATAGATCTATTGCTCCATATCATACTAATGGCAGGGTGCCCCAGCAGCACCCAATGATCTTACGTGATGATCTTACGTGGCAGGCTCTAGTATGTGGTTTTGGGGATGATAGGTGCTATGCTACCCTTACAATATGCAACAAGTGTGTTGCTATGCATGTGGGATAAACTAGGTTCCTGAGAGCACCTGCGGGTAGTATTATATCTGCAAAAGTAGATTAGGGGGGTTGCGAAGGGTTTGGTGGATGACCGATAATGGTGGCAGCAAAAATGGGATGTGGAGATGGATGGAATATGAAAATCCTAGGGCAAGCTAGAGTTTTTTGGGTAGGCTATGCTAGGGAAAAACTAAGGTAAATGTAGGTCGAATTCACTTAGAAAGCAAGAGTTCCAATTAGAGCTAGTTCGAACAAATTAGAAAAAGTTCCAGGGATTGAGCATTGAGAATGCTCCTATTTTTCTTCAAACCTAGGGTTTTCTTAGGGTTTTAGCTTAACACTTTTGATCATGTGGCTAATATTAAAGTGGATCCAAAGGCTGATATTAAACTTTAGGTGTGACACAGATTAAGGAATATGGACGGCTGAGATTAGATTGGATCAAACAGTTGAGGTTAATTTGACTTATAAATATATATTTTATAATAAATATATTAAAATATAATATAAAATATTATATTTAAATATAAATAATATAAAATAAATATAAATAAGTCAAATAATGGTTTACCCAGGTGTTGTAGGTGAGTTGGAGAGGAGAGGGCAATCCTCCAAGGGAGGTCCCAGGTTCGAATCTCCACCCTACCAAAAAGTTGAATTGGGTATCCAAAATCCAATTGATAATGTTGGTGTGGGCAGGGCTGGGTGCGACCCCGGGTGACTTTGACGGTGTAGAACCCCCTGTTCATGGTCTATTAGACCAAGGCAACCCCGCAAGGGGTTTTTCGCTTTAAAAAAAAAAAGTCAAATAAGGGTTTAAAAATGGCGAGAAAGGCTAAAGTGGGCCATTGGATGGCGGTAAAGGCATGGAATGGCCAATTGAATGGTGAGAAAGGATGATCATGGACAAGTGGCTAGGATTTAGTGTCTACATATGCCCCTTTTTGTAGCATGTTGTGTGAAATGCAATATGGTGCAAAAATACGAGACTCTTGGTTGGGATTTGGGCGTAGAAGCACCTTCTCTCTCTTATTGGATTTTTGAGCAATAATGTTGAAGACAAAAGAATTAAGAATTTTGGAATTTGTGTAGCTTACCCCCTCAATTGGAAAATGAAATTACGGATGAATCTCATGAGCCAATTGAAAAAATTTTCAAATGATGAATGATGTGCTACTGTTTTTGCCCCAACGGTGCGAAGGGGGGTGGTGTAAAATGTGATATGATGTGTATGTGTTTACCCTAACGGATGAAGGATTTTGTGCAAATGTGATGTGATGTGGATGATATGAATGATGTAAAATATGATATGATATGGATGATATGAATGATGTAAAATGTGATATGATGTGGATGATATGAATGATGTAAAATGTGATACCATTTTTACCCCAACGATGGGAAGGGGGTTGTGTCAAATGTAGATGTCATGATCATGTAAGGTGTATCCCATCATGGGAAAATCATAATCAAATTTTGGTTATCCCAAATTTGGGGCGATTCAATGTTGTTGGAATATTTTGCCTTTTTGACATCATTAATATGCAAAATGATGATGCAAAGGAAAAAGGAATCAACCTTGGATGTATTGCTAGTGACTCTTTGAATAATTCCCACAATTGAAACCAATCATACTAGATAGTACCTATCTCGAAGGTGTTAACCAGATTTTGAATTATGAAATTTGATTTGTGTCCATGTTTTTAAGCCCCACGAACTAGGCCATCAATGACAACGGTTGTGCAAATTGCTCTTGGAAATGTTTCACTCTAAGTTATGATGATGATGACCAAGTTTTCTTATGGTAATTCATTCATATTACCTAATTGCATGGATGCAAATCATTGCAATCACCAAGTATATAGAATAAACCACTATATACGAGATTCACTTGTAATTTTGACATGCATTGGAAGAAATGATGGTATATTATGAGATTGGAAGAATTTTTATGGAAAAATGTGATGATGTTGCCAAAATTGGAGTCAAATTATAAATTTTAGAGCTTTTAGTTGTTGATTTTACATTTTTTGAATGGAAACAATTGATTTGATGGTCAAATAAACTCCAATTTTCATAAAAAATTGTGGAATGATAGAGAATATGGAGTAGAGGATATAATTATTACTTTTGTAAAAATTTGGAATCGTTTGATGTGTTTTGTAACTTGATTTATGTATTTAAAAAATTTGCATTGTATTCGAAAAATATGTATGCAAAACGATTTGTATTTTCACAACACGTGATTTTCTGATGTGTATGATGTGTGCTAAAATTTGTTGAGATTTTGAGGGGGTAAGCTACTATTTTCATCTCTTTTGTATTAATTTTATTTTAGCACCAGGTGCCCAGCTATGCCTGTGGTATCCTAAAGGTGCCCGGTTGTGCCTGGGTGCACATGCAGGCACCCATACGTGCCTACAAACCGTAGGTGCTAGACTGTGCCTGAGTGTGCTAGTTGTAGCTATAAATAGCTTGTAGGGTAAATTTGAGGCTCATTTGTGTGTTTGAGAGTTTGTGAAGCTGCGCCTGAGGAGTGGAGTGGATTGGTGAGGAAAGTGAGGTTGGTATAAATATATGCAGGAGCTATGGTGGTGAAAGCAGTGAATTTTTCTAGTGGAGCTGAGGTATGATTTGCCCCGGTAATGTTAAAAAACATTTTTTCTTGTGTGCAAAAATTTTGAATTTTTTTTTTGAAATAATACTAATGTAAAATGTTTGTTGTTGTAGTTGAGGGATATAGAGCCTTGACATCGGTTCTCTCCTCTCGTTCCTAGGATGAGGAAGAATCTTACAAAGGATGATTGGGATATTTTGAGGGAGGTGGGCTTGGAGGGAGTGGCTCGGTTGGATGTGGTGAGGGCAGATGATGGGTATCTCTCATCGTTGATAGATACATGGGATTTGGATAGAGGAACACTCCAATTGTCAATTTGGGAGGCTACTATCACCCTTAAGGATGTATACAACATCCTCAAGGTACTAGTGGAGGGGGAGAAGATGATAGCTGGGCACGATAAGAAGGTGGAGATGATGAAGATGTTCAGCAAGCGATGGCGAGAGGCAAGGATGGGAGATAGGGGTATATGTTATTTGAGCATGTACAAGGCTAAGGATTTGGATGCACTCCCAACCTTGATCATGTTCATGTTAGAGAACATAGTGCTCCCTAATAGCATGGGGTGTAGGTTTCCTTGGAACCTATTGGAATTGGTGAGTGACCTACTCACCAATTCAAGGGCATATGCATGGGCTCCTACATTACTGGTGTAGTTATATCAAGAGCTATATAATATGACATGGAGAGGGAGGAAGGGGATTGGATGTAGCTTCCTTATTTAGTGCTGGCCTTGGGAGTATTTTAGAGTAGCTCATCTAGAGGGGTTACCTTTCCAAGCATGGCATATTGGTAAGCCCTATACAAGGAGATGGGTAGTGGTTGAGGAGGTGCAGCCAAGCCGAGAGGAGCATACCAGCCGATGGTATATAGATCTGTGGGTAGGGTTGACTCTGGTTCAGGTGATATGGAGGCCATGACGAGGAGCCATGTGGAAGGGTGATGAAGAATAACTATGATGGGTGAGGTAGGCATGATGGTTGGTTTGGAGGAGAGATGAGGAAGTGGAGTATTTTTAGTACTTTTGGGTGTTGAGGTAGTTTGGCTTACCTCAAGATGTGCCTGATGAGCTAGTGTTGTACTGGAATCAGTGGGATGAGGTGGGGCTTCCATGTGCAGAGCCATGGAGGGTGTAGATAGAGGATGAGGAGTATCTATAGGTCTCATATTTAGACAATGCAGGGGTGACTCTTGAGTATGTAGCATGGTTTGGTACTCAACCAGTATGGGTGCCAAATGTGGTGATGGGTGGAGATGTGATAGCTACAGAGTCGAGGATGACTCCAAAGAGGATGAGGTCTTAGAGATCAATAAGTCATAGGAGATCTATGGGAGCATTAAAGTAGACTCCTGAGGTGGAAGTAGTGGGGGATGAGAGGGAGTATGATGAAAGGATAGGGGAGATATCCTAGGTGTTTAGGTTATGGGTTGAGGTAGAGCAACTTTGCAAGGAGCGAGAAACTATGATGCAGGTTCATAGGGAGGATTTGGCAAGGAAATATGTGGTCATAGCTAGGTTATGGGCTACCATAGCTTGGATGGAGGTAGAGTGGCTAGCAGGTGGCATTGGTTTAGGTGATCATAAGACAGTCATGAGGCTCTGGGTAGAGATTTTGGTGAGATAACATCGACATCAGATTAAATTACGGTGACTACAGGCTAGTGAGACCTATACACACTCTATGGAGGAGTTGTGTATGGCTTATTACATTCATTTTTTTGATCCTCCATCATCTTCTAGGACTAAGTCATCGAGGAATACGACATCTTGGTAGATTTCTAGGTCTAGGGCTCCTACTAGGTTTTAGGGGTCCTCTCATAGACATTAGCTTAGTGCATAGATGCACTTTTGTATATGAGCCTTGGTGCTCCATTGTAGCCTTTTTGGCAATCATTATACATGTGATATTTTATATATATACATGGATTTTATATTTGTGTTATATTTTGTGTGAATTTTTTATGTGTATGCAATGCATATTTTATGAAAATATTTTTATGAATGTTTTATGGAAACTAATCATGATATGTATGTGTAGTGCTTATATGGATGATTATTGCAAACTAAATGGTAAATTTATGTATGAATAATGCAAGTGCAATGACATGTATATGAATAATGAATTTAAATTATATGAGAGTAATGTGTGATGTTTGAGTGATCATTTAAAGTTTAGAATTTTGTTGGCCAGTTTTATTCATTATTTTTGCAATCAGGGGCACCGAAATTGGTGGTGTTATGAGGATTGATCTATGATGAAGACATGGATGTTGATATGGAAGACTGAAGGATTTTTAGAGACTAAAACTTACTAATGTTATCAACCAAACTCACTAAAGGTTGTCTAACTTTCTTTAGGACCAATGTGTGTGCAAGTGAAGTTCATGTACCAAATCTTGAGAATGACAATGAACCTAGGCAGTCAAGAACCAATGTGTGTTCATGTGAATTTCATTAACCCATTATGAGTAAATTAGGCATGACCTATTATGGATAGGACCAAGAAGCTAGCTTGTTCGTATGTGCAGTCAGAGGTCTCCCTTTTTGGAAGAGAGACATGTCACCCCGCATGAGTTTACTCCACTGCCAGTAAAGCATCTATAGTCCTAGTGGAGACTCACTCCATAGTCCATTGATATGATATTTAGACCTTGGGGATGACTAGATAACTTTCTAAGGGGAATGTAGTACGATCCTTACAGCTTTAAGGATCTATGGTGTGTATATAGAATTTTTTAACTTTGTATAGAGCTTTGGGGAATCAGATTCTCAACCAAAGTGTGATGAGAATGTGACTCTATCCTTACTATATTGTTTTGTGTTTATATTTGGAGAGAAATTATGATAGTGGTGAAAACTACTATTTTTTATTTTGGACTATGTTGCATGATAGGAAAAGTGAGGAATACCCTTTTCACTTAAAGGTGCCACCTAAGTATGGTGTTATCCATCTTTGACTCAAAATGTTTTTAATATGTGAAGAAGTGTGATTGGTGCAATATTATTTTTGGAATCAACTGACAAGACTCAAGATTTTCTTAATGTGGAAAAGTGATTTTGGTCCTAAAGAAAATTGGACATATTTTTGGAGGTTTTTAGACACACTAGTAGTGGCTGAGTGACTGAAAACTTGGGGTTTGTGATTTTTGACAAATGGGATTTTTGGATTATGATATTGGGGAAAATTGCATAAATGCCAAAAATGGGTACCCCCAATTGTAAAAACTTGATTTTTTTTGGCCATATCATCACTACTATAAAAGATCATTGAACATGGGATTGGATGAATGCAATATGAATGAATGTAGTGGAATGCATGTGGAATGAATGCAAATGGAATATGTATGAAGATGCCTTATGAATGCAATATGAAAAATACATGTAAATATACCTATATGTAAATGCAACAGGAACATGCCTATGCGAATGATTTGTTTTTGTTTGTTGTATTTTTTTTTAGCCATGTATATATATACATATAAACATTATATTAACAATAAAATACCTTCAAATGGATAACATTAAGTGGTTCGGGTTCCTTGGTAGAACCCTAAAGGTTCTAACACAATTTTAATAAAGAAATAATTAAAATAGCATCTAAATTAAAAGAATCACTTTTAGATATGAATCACCTTTTGCATTGGTTTGGGAAATCCCTCCAATGGGTCTAAATAATATATATTCTTCTTGTAGGATGATTTGATATGGATGGCCAACCTAATATATATATCTATCCTAAAGCTACGTTGGTGAAGAGACATGATGGTTCACGTATGAAGAGACATGATGGTTCATGTTATGAAGGGTTGTGATGGTTCACTTTATAAGTTAATAATATAATAATTAAATTATTAATAATACTAACTAATACTAACTAATAATATTAGGATTGAGGATCCTAACATGCCACCCTCCTTAAAAAGAGCTTTGTCCTCAAAGCTCAAGGTGAGGAGCTTTATATTTTGTTTTCCAAGAAGGATTTGCGTAAGTTCTTGGACTCTTTTAATGGCATCCTTTCGTAGGTAGGGATATCAAGAAGGATGAAGCATTAGCGGGGGGTTGCCAAGAACAATAGTAGAATATTCCTTAGGAAAATCATGATGATGATGGGAGGGCAACCCTTGGGGTTCCTCAAATACTTCAAAATGATGCATCAAAAGTGATGGTAATGATTTCATATCCTTTTTTGGTTCCTTGGTAGAGCCAATGGAGGAGTGTGTAGTCACTCTGCATTGGTTTCGAATAGGTTTATTCATATGGAAAGAACTCACTATTGGTGAGGAAGGTATGTGTAGGTCTTGTAGAGTCATTTTTTCCTAGCATTGATCACTTTGGGTATGTCTACCTCATCCTTTATTGGTACATAAATCACTTCTTGCACATCAACCTCATTGTCTTCATTGTGGTGAGTAGGTGCACTGGTCACTTCGGACACAACTACCTCATCTACTTGATCTATGGAGAGACAGGGATCAACTTCCTTCAATAAATACAATGTTAGTGTAGCACATTTATGGTGGGGTCCAAATTGTTCATCACAATTATCACAGAGTCCTTTTGCTCGTCGTTCCTTCATCTCCTCAAAGCTAAGATGTTTAATTCATAAATTTCGGTTAGATTTGGGGGTTGTGTAAGTGCTTTGTGCCCTTCCATTATGCATAGGTTTGAGAGCGATGTAAGTGGTCGACGATTTTTCCATAAGTCGTTTCTCTAATAGTTGTGCATTGATTTTATCTTCAGCAAATTTTTCCAATCCATAGGTCTGCATCATGGTATAGGGATTGAACCTTTTCACCTCTATTCTAATTTCCTCTTTTAATCCCCTAATGAAGCTTTTGATGAGAATCAATTCATCCAATATTGTGTTGTGTTTGGTGATATCCTCAAACCAATTTTGATACTCACGCACATAAGTAATTTGATGAAGATATTTGAGCAATTCCCACATGACTGGGTCCCACATGGCTCTGATACCAAATGGTAGAACCCTAAAGGTTCTACCACAATTTTAATAAAGAATAAAATAGCATATAAATTAAAAGAATCAATTTTAGATATGAATCACCTTTTGCATTAGTTTGGGAAATCTGTTGAGCAAGGTGCAGCAGTAGTATTGTCATTATTGTCAACACAGTCAGATAGATCTGTTGATGCGGTGGATAGGAAGTTCAAAAGCTATTCAGATGCAGAAGATAGGAGCTCAAAGGTTACTCAGAGTATGTACAATGATTTTCCAAGAAGACCGAAGGGGCCCATATGCAAAAAGATCAAAGAAAAAGACAAGTAAGAAAAGTGTCGCGATATCGCGACATATACAGCAGGCAAGAAAAACTGTCACGATTTCGCGACATGTTGGAAGAGAGAGAAAAAGCTAGAAAAACTGTCACGATTTCGCGACATGTTGGAAGAGAGAGAAAAAGCAAGAAAAACTATCATGATTTCGTGACATGTTGGAAGAGAGAGAAAAAGCAAGAAAAACTATCACGATTTCACGACATGTTGGAAGAGAAAAAGGCAAGTGGAAAAACTATCACGATTTCGCGACATGTTGGAAGAAAAAGAGAAAGCAGGAAAAAGTGTCGCGATTTCGCGACAAGTTCGAAGAAAGAGAACAAGTTGGAAAAGTGTCGCGATTTCGCGACATGTCGCATTTTCGCGACTAAAATAGGAGAGAGAAAGCAAGTTGGAAAAGTGTCACGATTTCGACATGTCACATTTTCGTGACTAAAATAGGAGAGAAAGTACGTTGGAAAAGTGTCACGATTTCACGACATGTCGCATTTTCATGACTAAAATAGGAGAGAGAAAGTTCATTGGAAAAGTGTCACGATTTCGTGACATGTCGCATTTTCGTGACTAAAATAGGAGAGAGAAAGTTCATTGGAAAAGTGTCACGATTTCGCGACATGTCGCATTTTCGCGACTCGGAAAGCGTAGGAAGGAAGAGAAAGAAAAAGTGTCACGATTTCGCGACATGTCACATTTTCGCGACTCGAAAAGCGCAGGAAGGAAGAGAAAGAAAAAGTGTCACGATTTCATGACATGTCGCATTTTCGCGACTCGAAAAGGCAGGAAGGAAGAGAAAGAAAAAGTGTCACGATTTCGCGACATGTCACATTTTCACGACTCGAAAGCGTAGGAAGGAAGAGAAAGAAAAAGTGTCACGATTTCGCGACATGTCGCATTTTCGTGACTCAAAAAAGGCAGGAAGGAAGAGAAAGAAAAACTGTCACGATTTCGTGACAAAAGCGAAAAGCAAGACTTCGAAGTAGAAGTGTCACGATTTCACGACAAAAGCAGAGAAGAAGACTTCGAAGGCAGAAGTGTCGCGATTTCACGACAAAAGCAAAGAAGAAGACTTCGAAGGCAGAAGTGTCACGATTTCGCGACAAAAGCAAAGAAGCTAAGTACGAAAGTAGAAGTGTCACGATTTCACGACAAAAGCAGAGAAGAAGACTTCGAAGGCAGAAGTGTCGCGATATCGCGACAAAAGCAAATATGAAGTATACAGAGGCGAAAGTGTCACGATATCGTGACATGTTGTATTTTCATGAGCAGAGCAAAGAGAAAGAGGAGAGAGAAAATAGTGTCACGATTTCACGACATGTATTTCTCGGCCAAAGCAAAGAGAAAGAGGAGAGAGAAAATAGTGTCACGATTTCGCGACATGTATTTTCGTGGGCCAAAGCAAAGAGAAAGAGGAGAGAGAAAATAGTGTCACGATTTCGCGACATGTATTTTTGTGGGCCAAAGCAAAGAGAAAGAGGAGAGAGAAAATAGTGTCACGATTTCGCGACATGTATTTTCGCGGGCCAAAGCTAAGAGAAAGAGCAAGGAGAAAAAGTGTCACGATATCGTGACATGTTGTATTTTCATGGTTAAGTTGAAGCCGACGAAGACCGATGAACAATCGACTAAATTTAGGGTTTACAGTTGTCATGAAAGCCGACTAAGATTAGGATTTACAGTCGACTAAGATTAGGGTTTTCATCTTGAACATTCTGTTATAAAAGGAGGGCTGTTTGGAGATTTGAGATGATGTCGAAGTGTGCAATATACGGTCATTGTGCGCAGAGAGCAAGTCATGTCGAATCATGCTAAGTGCAAAATTTGCAAAGAGAGCAAAGTGCACAAAAGGGAGAAGATGATCGTGAAGTTCGACTGTAACGAAGCAGAGTGTGCGAAGTGATTGCGTAGAGAGAGCAGAGTGCATAGAGAGAAAAAAGGTTGAAGTTTGACCAGGTGCTACTGTGATTGCACAGAGAAAGCAGAGTGCGTAGAGAATGCAAAGGTGAAGAAGACCAGTCAGGGTCTTGCAAAAGCAAAGGTATCTTACTGTCAAATTTCTAGTTTCAGAATTGAAGTCCAAGTTGGTGCTTGGCATCAGGGGTTGGTGCTCCTTCCAGTTGGTGTTGGTAAATCAGGGGTTGGTGCTCCTTTCTGTTGGTGCAGATAAATCAGGGGTTGGTGCTCCTTCCAGTTGGTGTTGGTAAATTGATTGTAAAGTTGGTGCTTTGCAAAGGCTGGATTTGGATGGTAGTCCAAGCAGTCATTCTTGAGGAGTAGCCAAATTGGTGAACCTCGTTAAATCTTGTGTTGTGTGATGTTCTCTTGTGATACTTGCTTTATCTGGTTTTAAGGTTTCATTATTTTAGTTTTAAGAGCTGTCAATTTAAGTTTAAAGAGCTACACTGATTCACCCCCCTCTCAGTGCCATTGTAAGACTAACAATTGGTATCAAAGCCAAGTTCTTATACAAGCTTAACCGGCTAGGGTGATCTTGGAAGTAACACAATGGTAGGTGGTGAAGGCTTCTCATCAAACAAAGCACCATTGTTTGATGGATCTAATTACGCTTTCTGGAGAATCAGGATGTAGACATATCTTTGTGCTTTGGGTTACGACATCTGGGATTCAGTAGTTAGTGGATACACAATACCCATCACTCCTCCAAAAGAAGCTGACAAAAAGAAACTGTTTGAAAACAACTCAAGAGCAAAAAATGCTCTCATGTGCGGATTAGCAGAAAGTGAACTAGTAAAGATCATGAGCTATAATACGGCAAAAGAGATATGGGACAAACTAAGGAGTATTCATGAAGGAGATGATAAGATCAAGGAGGCCAAGTTACAGACACATCGGGCTCAGTTCAAAGCATTGAAAATGAACGACGATGAAAACATTGAGGCATATATGCTAAGAGTTAATGGAATCATTAATGCGATCAGAGGACTCGACGAGGATATTGGAGACTCTATCATCATGAAAAAGGTACTAAGATCTCTTCCTCAAAGGTTTGATTCCAAAGTCTCAGCGATAGAAGAAGCTAAAAATCTAAACTATTTCAGTATAGATGAGATGTATGGTTCTTTGACTGCATATGAGATGAGGATAGGAAGATCTAAACCCACAGACAAAGAAGCAGATTTTAAAGCTCTTAAAAATAAAAACACAAAACAAGAGTCCGAGGAAGAAGAGACATCAGATGAAATGGAAGCTAACTTTGTTAGAAAACTAAAAAAGGGAAAAGGAAAATACAGAGGAAAGCTACCATTTAAATGTTTCAACTGTGGAGGCATTGGGCATTTTGCGACTAAATGTCCACTTAAAGAGTAGAACAAAATTGATGAAGGATCACACCATGAAAGAAGTGACTGGAAGAAGAAAACGAATTTTAGAAAAGGCAACTTCAAGAAGAAAAGTTTCATCTCCAAGAATGTCAGTTCATCAGAAGACAACTCCATTGAAGAGTCTGAAGAGGAAAAAGGTGAAGCTCTTTTCATGGCATTTGAAGAAGTAAAATCAAAAAAGGAATAAGGAGTGAACTCTGAAGTATGTGGTGAGAACCCTGAGGCTGAAGTAGATCTAGAAGGTGAGTTGATCTCTACACTTGAAGAGTGGGAGATAGAAAAGAAAAAGAATAAGAAACTTTCAAGAAAGCTTGAGGATGCAAATGAAATCATAACCAATTTGAAAGTACAGTTAGAAGAATCCAAGAAAATCTCCGAAGATCTCGAAGTGCAAATAACCATGAAAATAGATTACTGCAACAAGCTAGAAGAAGAGACTGTTGGTTTGAGAATGCAACTAGAAGAGATGAATAAGAAAATTAGTTGTTATCACAAACGTGAAGAAAGTTCTATGAAGCTGGATAAGATCATAAATGACCAAAGGCCTACAGGCATCAAATTTGGTCTGGGTTTCATCGAAGGAGAATCATCAAGTGGACCAAAGGCCAGAAATGTAGAATCCATAAAGAATGAAGATAAGAAACAAGTTGATCAAGGAAAAATGTCTCATGCAAAAGAAAGCAATAATGCCAGGCACGAAAGGAGAACTGACAATGATGGATTCACCAATGTCACACATCAAAGAAGAAGAAGACCTATGGCTCCTACGGCAACATGGCAAAGACCATCACCCAGGTTCAATTATCCCTTTTTTGGTTTCTATTTTAAATGCAATGGCTATGGACATAAAATTTTAGACTGCAAATATAATGTAAGACCAAGGAATTTCACCAGTAGAAATGTTTTTTCTCCTCTGATGAATTATACAGTAGAATGTTATAACTGTCATAATTTTGGGCACATTGCAAGAAATTGTAGAAGTACATTTACATCAAATCAATTTTAGGGAAGAAAATTTCAACCAAATAGGATGAGACAAAATAGAAAGCTTCCCGAAAAACATGCACAAACTACTGATAAGGGAAAGGCAAAACAAGAGCCCAAAACTACTATCAAAACGGAGTGGAAAAGAAAAGAGCGACTTAAGGAAGAAAAGGAATCCTTAATCATACAAACAACATTCAAAGCATAGAATAAATGTGTACCATGGATACTTGATAGTGGATGCTCCAGTCATATGATAGGTGACAAACAGAAATTTGAGAAGTTACAGAAATATGAAGGTGGTTCAGTTAAGTTTGGAAATAATGATGGAGCTAAGATAGTTGGCAAAGGTTCAGTTACAACTAGTGATGAAAAAATTAAGTCAGAAGAAGTCCTGTTTGTGGATGGTCTGAAACATAACTTGTTGAGCGTAAGTCAAATTTGTGATAAAGGTCATGAAGTAGTTTTTATGAAGCAGGGTTGTGAAGTCAGAAAAACAAATAGTGGAAAATTGATAGCAACTGGATCAAGGACATCTGGTAACCTGTACACGCTCTCAGAGACTTCAAAAGGAGCTTGTTTTATTGGACAGGAAGAAGAAAATTGGTTGTGGCACAAGAGACTCGGGCATATCAGTTTTGATAATCTAGTAAAAATCACCTCAAAAAGAGCAGTGAGAGATATTCCCACCATCAGCAAACCTACAAACAACATTTGTGCTTCATGCCAAAAAGGGAAACAAACTAGAGTCACATTCAAAACAAAAGAATACTACACAAGCAAACCTTTGGAACTAATACACACCGATTTATGTGGACCCATGAGAACACAAAGCATAAATGGTGACAAATATTTTATGTTGTGCATTGATGACTATTCCAGAATGACATGGATATTTTTCTTGAAGCATAAATCAGAAGCTTTTGATATGTTCAAGATTTTCAAAAACTAGGTTGAGAATGAAACAGGAAAGAGGATCAAATGTTTAAGATCAGATAGAGGAGGAGAATTCATTTCAGAGGAGTTTGTAGAGTACTATGAAAAATACGGTATTAGGAGACAGTTCTCAGTAGCCAGGACACCTCAACAAAATGGAGTGGTAGAAAGAAAGAACAAGACAGTGCAGGAAATGGCACGGACTATGTTGGATGAAAGCAGAGTAGCAGATAGATTTTGGAAAGAAGCAGTCCATACTGTGGTGTATATCCAAAATAGGTACATGCTGAGAACACATGAAAGCAAAACTCCTTATGAATTGTGGTTCGGTAAAAGGGCAACAACAAAATACCTCAAAGTTTTTGGCAGCAAGTGCTATATCAAAAGAACTGAAGATAATCTTGGTAAGTTTGATGATAGAGCAGATGAAGGTATTTTTGTTGGTTATTCATCAAAAAGCAAAGCTTACAAATGCTACAACAAGAGGCTAAAGAAAATTGTGGACAATGTCGATGTTAAATTTGATGAAGGTAGAGAACGAGTAATTAGCTATGAAACGAACTACCCAATTTATGAAGAGGTTATTGAAGGAGATGAGGAAAACGAAATGGAAAAGATACAAAAAATTGACTCGAGATGATTTAAGTTGTGATTCGAAGTGGAAGAAAATAAGAAATTCAAAACAGGCAACTGGTAGAAAAATCATCCTAGAGAGCAAATAATTGGAGATCCCAAAGTTGGTGTTCAGACAAGAAGAAGAGTAGTAAGTAACTACTCTCTATTATCCAAAATTGAGCCCAAAAATATTACTGACACAAGCAAAGATGAAAGTTGGATGAAGGCAATAAATGAAGAATTAGATCAGATCGAGAAAAATGAAACTTGGGAGTTAGTACCTAGACCTACAAATAAAAATATAATCGAAACTAAATGGATCTTTCAAAACAAATTGAATGAAGATGGACAGGTAGTCAGAAATAAAGCAAGATTGGTATGTAAGGGTTATGCACAAGTTGAAGGCATTGACTTTGAGGAAACTTTTGCACCAGTAGCTAGACTAGAGGCAATTAGAATGTTTCCGGCTTTAGCAGTCTACAAGAATTTCAAAGTTTATCAAATGGATGTGAAATCAGCATTTTTGAATGGGAAACTTGAAGAAGAGGTTTATATTGAGCAACCAGATGGTTTCCAACTTGGTGATGATCCAAACTTGGTTTGCAAGTTGAAGAAAGCATTATATGGCTTAAAACAGGCACCCCAAGCATGGTATGCAAGGCTAGACAACTATCTCACTCAACAAAGGTTTAAGAAAGGTATGGTGGATAGTAATTTGTATGTCAAAATAGAAAATGGGCATCTTATTGTTCTTGTTGTATACGTAGATGATATCATATTTGGCAGCAGCAAAGATGAGTCATGTAAAGATTTAGCAAATAAGATGCAGAAAGAATTTGAAATGTCAATGATTGGTGAACTGTCATATTTCCTCGGGTTGCAAGTTAATCAAAGTAAGAAGGGCATATTTATTTCTCAAGTTAAATATGTAAAAGAGATGTTAAAAAAGTTCACAATGGAGGATTGTAAGCCAGTTAGCACTCCCATGACGACAGGATGCAAGTTGAGAAAAGATGACAAATCTCCACCTGTTGATCAAACCATGTACAGATCTATGATTGGAAGCCTACTATACCTAACAGCTACCAGACCAGATATTTTGCAGGCAATATGCATGGTAGCACGATTTCAGGCCAATCCCAAGGAGACTCATGTGACAACAGTAAAGAGGATTCTTCGGTACCTCAAGGGTACTATGGAGTATGGGTTATGGTATCCAAAAGGTAAAGACTTCACCCTTATTTTGTATTCAGATGCAGATTGGGCAGGATGTGTAGATGACAGAAAGAGTACCAGTGGAGGTGCATTCTATCTTGGAGATAGATTGGTTGCATGGCACAGTAAGAAACAAGAGTCAGTTTCTTTATCGACAATAGAGGAAGAATATATTGCAGCGACAACATGTTGTACGTAGGTATTGTGGATGAAACAAACCCTGAAAGATCTTGGTATTTGCTTCGATGAGCCAATATCAGTTAAGTGTGATAACACCAATGCCATTAACATCTCCAAGAATCCAGTTATGCATTCACGCACAAAACACATCGCTATCGGTATCACTTTTTGAAGGAGAAAGTTGCAGAAGGTGAGGTCAAGTTGGATTTTGTTCCAACTACAGAGCAAGTAGCAGATATCTTCACAAAACCATTGCCCAAGGAAGTTTTTGAGTACCTTCACAATAAATTGGGAGTGGTCACACTTCCCAAGAATTGACTAGCTACAGGGATCACATTCTCAGGGGGAGCATTTAAGTATTTGATTATTTGTCTGCTCATGTTCATGATTTTTGCTAAGTGTAATAAATTGTGCCTAAGAATGTTGTGCATGGACTCAGGGGGAGTCTACAGTAGCCCTTTGGTATTATTGTCAAAGGGGGAGAAAAGTTTCAAGAAACTGCACATGTGTTGCCAACAATTCCAAAGGGGGAGATTGTTGAGCAAGGTGCAGCAGTAGTATTGTCATTGTTGTCAACATAGTCAGATAGATCTGTTGATGCAGTGGATAGGAAGTTCAAAAGCTATTCAGATGCAGAAGACAGGAGCTCAAAGGTTACTCAGAGTATGTACAATGATTTTCCAAGAAGACCGAAGGGGCCCATATGCAAAAAGATCAAAGAAAAAGACAAGTAAGAAAAGTGTCGCGATATCGCGACATATACAACAGGCAAGAAAAACTATCGCGATTTCGTGACATGTTGGAAGAGAGAGAAAAAGCAGGAAAAACTATCGCGATTTCGTGACATGTTGGAAGAGAGAGAAAAAGCAAGAAAAACTATCACGATTTCGCGACATGTTGGAAGAGAGAGAAAAGCAAGAAAAACTGTCACGATTTCGCGACATGTTGGAAGAGAAAAAGGCAAGTGGAAAAACTATCGCGATTTCATGACATGTTGGAAGAGAAAGAGAAAGCGAGAAGAAGTGTCGCGATTTCGCGACAAGTTGGAAGAAAAAGAACAAGTTGGAAAAGTGTCGCGATTTCGTGACATGTCGCATTTTGCGACTAAAAAGGAGAGAGAAAGTAAGTTGGAAAAGTGTCACGATTTTGCGACATGTCGCATTTTCGCAAATAAAATAGGAGAGAGAAAGTTAGTTGGAAAAGTGTCGCGATTTCATGACATGTCACATTTTCGCGACTAAAATAGGAGAGAGAAAGTTCGTTGGAAAAGTGTCGCGATTTCGCGACATGTCGCATTTTCGCGACTAAAATAGGAGAGAGAAAGTTCATTGGAAAAGTGTCGCGATTTCGCGACATGTCGCATTTTCACGACTCGAAAAGCGCAGGAAGGAAGAGAAAGAAAAAGTGTCACGATTTCATGACATGTCGCATTTTCGTGACTCGAAAAGCGCAGGAAGGAAGAGAAAGAAAAAGTGTCACGATTTCGTGACATGTCGCATTTTCACGACTCAAAAAGCGTAGGAAGGAAGAGAAAGAAAAAGTGTCACGATTTCGTGACATGTCACATTTTCGTGACTCGGAAAGTGCAAGAAGGAAGAGAAAGAAAAAGTGTCACGATTTCGTGACATGTCACATTTTCGCGACTCGAAAAGGGCAGGAAGGAAGAGAAAGAAAAACTATCACGATTTCGCGACAAAAGCAGAAAGCAAGACTTCGAAAGTAGAAGTGTCATGATTTCATGACAAAAGCAGAGAAGAAGACTTCGAAGGCAGAAGTGTCACGATTTCGCGACAAAAGCAGAGAAGAAGACTTCGAAGGCAGAAGTGTCACGATTTCATGACAAAAGCAAAGAAGCTAAGTACGAAAGCAGAAGTGTCACGATTTCATGACAAAAGCAAAGAAGAAGACTTCGAAGGCAGAAGTGTCACGATATCGCGACAAAAGCAAAGATGAAGTATACGGAGGTGAAAGTGTCACGATATCATGACATGTTGTATTTTCATGGGCCAAAGCAAAGAGAAAGAGGAGAGAGAAAATAGTGTCACGATTTCGCGACATGTTGTATTTTCGTGGGCCAAAGCAAAGAGAAAGAGGAGAGAGAAAATAGTGTCACGATTTCGCGACATGTATTTTCATGGGCCAAAGCAAAGAGAAAGAGGAGAGAGAAAATAGTGTCGCGATATCGCGACATGTATTTTCGCGGGCCAAAGCTAAGAGAAAGAGCAAGGAGAAAAAGTGTCACGATATCGTGACATGTTGTATTTTCATGGTTAAGTTGAAGCCGACGAAGATCGATGAACAACCGACTAAATTTAGGGTTTACAGTTGTCATGAAAGCCGACTAAGATTAGGATTTACAACCGACTAAGATTAGGGTTTTCATCTCGAACATTCTGTTATAAAAGGAGGGTTGTTTGGAGATTTGAGATGATGTCGAAGTGTGCAATATACGGTCATTGTGCACGCAGAGAGCAAGTCGTGTCGAATCATGCTAAGTGCAAAATTTGCAAAGAGAGTAGAGTGCACAAAATGGAGAAGACGATCATGAAGTTTGACTATAACGAAGCAGAGTGTGCGAAGTGATTGCATAGAGAGAGCAGAGTGCATAGAGAGAAAAAAGGTTGAAGTTCGACCAGGTGCTGCTATGATTGCATAGAGAAAGCAGAGTGCGCAGAGAATGCAAAGGTGAAGAAGACCAGTCAGGGTCTTGCAAAAGCAAAGGTATCTTACTATCAAACTTCTAGTTTCAGAATTGAAGTCCAAGTTGGTGCTTGGCATCAGGGGTTGGTGCTCCTTCCAGTTGGTGTTGGTAAATCAGGGGTTGGTGCTCCTTTCTGCTGGTGTAGATAAATCAGGGGTTGGTGCTCCTTCTAGTTGGTGCTTTGCAAAGGCTGGATTTGGATGGTAGTCCAAGAAGTCATTCTTGAGGAGTAGCCAAATTGGTGAACCTCGTTAAATCTTGTGTTGTGTGATGTTCTCTTGTGATACTTGCTTTATCTGGTTTTAAGGTTTTATTATTTCAGTTTTAAGAGCTATCAATTTAAGTTTAAAGAGCTACACTGATTCACCCCCCCCTCTCAGTGCCATTGTAAGACTAACAAAATCCCTCCAATGGGTCTAAATAATATATATTATTCTTGTTGGATGATTTGATATGGATGGCCAACCTAATATATATATATATATATATCCTAAAGCTACGTTGGTGAAGAGACATGATGGTTTGCGTATGAAGAGACGTGATGGTTCATGTTATGAAGGGTTGTGATGGTTCACTTTATAAGTTAATAATATAATAATTAAATTATTAATAATACTAACTAATAATATTAGGATTGAGGATCCTAAAATTCCTCCACTCCCTCTAAATCAACAATTCTATATGTACCATTACCCACTTTTTGGGAAATTATGTATGCACCTAACCAATTAGCTACGAATTTGTCACGAAGGTGTGGTAAAACATTGGTGTTTTTTTGGTTCTATTTAAGTACAAGATCTCCTACTTTAAATTCATGAAGATGGACTTTGACATTGTAAGCACACTTTAGGCAGTCTTGATAAACTTGTAAGTGTTCTAGTGCATTGAATCACCTCTCATAAAGAAGAGTAAGTTGGTCAAGACATTCTTGTCTAGCAGTATCATCATCTATGAATTCTTGAAAATAAATTTGCAAGGAGGGAATATTAATCTCAAGAGGCATGATAGCTTCAGCTCCATAGACCAAGAAAAATGGTGTTGCTCCTATTAGAATTTGGATGCTTGTTCAATAATACCATAGTGCCAAAGGGATTTTTGTATGCCAGTCTATGATTTTCATTAACAAGTTTCTTGAGAATAGAAATCAAGGTCTTATTGGTAGCTTCAACTTGTCCATTTGCTTGTGGGTAATAAGGAGTCGAGAAACTATGTTGGATATTATATTTTTTGCAAAGTGCTCGAACATCCTTGTTCTTGAAATATTTTCCATTATAAAAAAATATTTTAAAGGGAATACCAAAACAATAGATGATATGGTGGAGTATAAATTCCACAATTCAAGGTCCTGTCGTACAGGTTATAGGAATGGCCTCAACCCACTTTGTGAAGTATTCAGTGGCTGTAATGATGAAAGTATGTTATCCCAAGGAAGGAGGTGAAATTTTGCCAATTAGGTCTAGGTCCCATTGTGAAAAGGGCCAAAGGCTTTGTATAGGTTTTAAAGCTTGTGATGGTACATGAACTAAATTGGCATGCGCTTGACATTGCTTACAATTTTTGATATAATTGCAACAATCACGTTCCATTGTGGGCAAATAATAACCCATGTGTAAAAGACACTTTGCAATGGCCATCCCACTAAAATGACCACCACAAGTACCATCATGGGCTTCATCTATGGCTCTTTGAGCCTCACTTTTTTTGAGACAATGAAGAAGGATTCCATCATAACCACGTTTATACAACACATCCCCCAAGAGAATAAAACGGGTTTCTTTTTGCTTGAAAGAGTGTTTTATAGACTGATACATATCATATGGGAGAGTTACAAATTTTAGAAAGTCCACTATTTGGCTTGACCAAGACTCATATGGTTCTGAATTAATAAAGAAAATGTCTTTTTTCATCCTTAGGATCAATAAGAATGATGGATCCTTTAGATATTATTGATATTATTAGGGGTTGTACCTCTCCTAAGTCATATTTTGGAATAAATGACCAAAGGGAGGCCATCGCATCTGTAAATATATTAGTCAAATTAGGCAAGTTGTTGATTTCATACCATTCAAATGTTGAGAGCAATTTCATTGCTACTTCATGATAAAGCTTAATGGTAGGTTCTTTGCATTGGTATTCTCTGGTTACTTGTTTGACAAGTTGAGAATACCCAAATATCCTAATACGCTTGATGCCCATAGCTATAGTGGATTGAATTCCTAAGATTAATGCTTCGTAATCTGTAGTGTTATTTATGAATGGAAAGTCTAGCTTGAATGATAAAGGGATGGGTATCCTGTGAGGTGTATGAAAGACAACTCCAACACCATGACCTTTCTCGCACTTAGATCCATCAAAGAATAAGGTGATATCAATTTATTCCTTTGGAATGACTTATTCTAATTAAGTGATAGAAAACACCAAGTCATCTAGGAGCTCTATAACCAAAGGATGATCACTAGGTAGTGGAGCTTCCACAAGTTAATCAGCTATAACCTAACCTTTAATATATTTTTGGCTGATAAATTCAAGATCAAATTATGTAAAGAGCATTATCCATTTAGCGGTACGAGTGTTATTGTAAGTGCGAGATATCATATAACACAGAGAATTTTCTCTAGCTATGACATAATTTGTATGGCTAAGCATATAATGTCAAAGTTTCTTAGTGGCAAAAACCACTTCTAAGCACAACTTCTTTACATAAGCATATCGGGTTTCATAACTTACCAATGTTTGACTAGTGTTATAAATGGCTTGCTCTCAATTTTGTTCATTTTTTTGTGCAAGCATTGTCCCTAAATAAAATTCCATTACTGGAACTAAAGATAGAAAGGGATCCCCAGTCGAGGAGGAACTAAGATTGGTAGAGAATCTAGGTATTGCTTTATGTCATCGAAGGCTTTTTGACATTCATATGTCCATACAAATGGCACCCCCTTTTATACCAGGTAATTGAATGACCTACATTTATCAAAAATTTGCATAGTAAAACATCATATTGATTGAATATTTCCTTATAAACTACGTAATTCCTTAATGCTAGTTAGAGGAGGTATTTCCATGATGGACTTGACCTTGTTTGGGTCCACTTCAATACCTATTTTAGAGATAATGAATCCTAAGATTTTACCTGAGATAACACCAAAGACACACTTTTTAGGATTTAACCTCACCTTATATTCTAGAAGTTGGTCGAAAATATTTTCCAATACACTAATGTGCTCTTGTCGAGTTTTAGATTTAGCCAAGAGATCATCCACATAGTATTCGATAATATTATGCATGTAATCATGAAAAATTTAAGTCATGGCTCGTTGATAAGTAGCTCCTACTCTTCTAGGGTTTGATGAAGTTTGGAGTTTGGAGGAAAAACTACTCTGGTAGGGTTTGATGAAGAAAAATTGTTCTACGGGGATGGCAACAGCTTTCAGAGGAGGTCTGAAAAATTGGAGGAATGTCATGATGGCATCAGGTCGGGCACAGAGAGTACATGCTCGTGATGTTTTTTCATCTAAAAATTACTAGAAGGAACAAGATTTTCCAATGCATGTCGGGAACCGCTTGTTAAATAACAATGGATGTTTGGAACGATGTGAAGCCAGGCTAGTTTTAGTGGTTCAACCATACCCGGTGGCGGAAGATGTGGAGTATCTAACCAAACATGCCCTTATTGGCAATTTTTTGGGCATCCGAATTTCTCTCCCCTTTGTGGAGGCTTGGGTTAGGAAAACGTGGAATCTTGAAGGTGATGTGGAGGTGATGTTGAGTACAAACAACTATTTTATGGTGGTTTTCTCTTGTATTGTAGATCGTAACAAAACATTTTAAGGGAGTCCTTATTTCTATAACCAAGTGGGACTATTTATTAAACCTTGCATGTGGGTTTCAACCCATCAAAGTAGCGGTCATCACGGGTTCCAGTATGGGTACGGCTTCCATGGCTCCTGTTGGAATTCTGAAGAACTGATATATTGCATAAGATTGCCCTTCTTCTTGGGAAGCCGGTTGGACCATCACAACATACAATGGATAAAAATGTAATCTCTGTTGCTTGTATTTGTGTTGAAATTGACTTAAATAATCCTATTCCAGATTCTATTGAAATACAATTTGGATCAACTACATGGGTTCAAAAACTTGACTATGAAGCTCTTCCATTTCGTTGTCGGATTTGTCGTGAATATGGCCACCTGCAAATAAAATTCCCTAATTTTGTCCCGCATGTGGCTTCAAATCCTGGGCCCTCTCGGTCTGGACAAAGCTTGGATAAAGGAAAAGCCTTGATAAAGGAAGGGGAACAGGATAAGGAAGGTTTTGTTCTGGTAAAAGCACGAAATGAAGGACGAAGGGCAAAGAAAGACATTAAGGATAGCCAGCCAGATGCTCTACTCAACTATTTTTAAATATTATATGATCTTGATTAGTGTATGGAGATACCTGAAACATCGCTACCTGATGCAAATATAACAAGGCTGAATCAGATGTCTCTTCTTGAGGGGGAACTTAAGGAATCAGATCTAGGGGGTTTAAATGAAGAACAAAGGGCTTTGGATCTGAGTATAGGGGACATGAATGGGTCTAGCCCTATAAGGGAAACTATTTTGGAAAGTGGTACAGATTTAGTTATGCCCTATCCTACTCTAGCACTGATGCAGTCATCCTTGGACTACAAAACTCCTACGGTGTTGGGATTGCAGTAGAAAATAATTAAAAAAAAAATGGATAAGAATATGAAGGTGGGTTGGAATAAGAACCAGGATAAAATTAAGTTAATGGGGAGACTTTGGTGGTGTCAGGCTTGGTGATAACATTGAACTCCCATTTTTATAAACCCCAAAAATTATTATCCTCTCATGGAATGTAAGGGGTTTGAACAACATCCCCAGACAAAAAGTTGTTTGTAATTTGGTTCAGGTGCATTCTCTCGATGTGGTGTTTATTCAGGAGACTAAATTGGCTATTGATAGTATGTTCAATATTGCTCCCAAGTTGTGGAGAAGGGGGAAATTCCAGTGTATTGGTGCATGTGGATATGCTGGTGGCATCACTTATTTTTGGGATCCGGTTAAGATATCCCCTCTTACTTGGATTTCTAGCAAATGGTCTATTTCGATGGTCGGGCATGATAATGAATCTGGTGAAACCATCCTACTTACAAATGTGTATGCTTCTATTGATTACAATGGTAAAGTGAATTTGTGGAAGCACATTTGCTTTGTGAGAAGTTTGGTTCCCCTGTACCCATGGATTTTAGCTGGAGACTTCAACTCTATCACTTGTCTAGAGGAGAAATGTGGTGGGGTGGACCGTCTCGAGCATTTTTCTTATGTCTTCAATGCTCATATCCAGGCCCTAAACTTGGTTGACATCAAGCCAGATAATAGGATCTTTACTTGGCACAATAGAATGTGTGGGGAAGATTCCATCTCAGAGAGACTGGATAGGTTTTTGATATCCAATTATTCAATGGGTAATAACAGAAGTGCTAGTTCTGTGATTTTGGAGGGTAGGGGATCTGATCATTGGCCTATAAAACTCTCTGCTTTGGATTTAGGGCTAAAAAATAATTCCTCCTTTAAGTTTCAACTTATGTGGCTTCATGATACTAAGCTTCATGATTTCATGCAATGCTAGTGGACCACTAGCAAACCTCCTCATGGCATCGCTATGTATTCCTTTATGAAGCGGCTACAATTTGTAAAATATAAATTGAAGAGATGGAATAGACTGAATTTTGGGAACCTTTCCTTGGCTAAGCTAGAAACTCTTAGGAGGATGGAAGAAGCTTCAAGGAACATTAAAGATCAGGGATTCACGAAGAAGCTTCTTGTTGAGGAATTTGAGGTTGCGAAAGACCTTGCTGAATGGGAACTGAGGGAAGAAATTTTTTGGAAACAAAAAGCTCGAGTAGATTGGCTTTAGGAAGGGGATAGGAACACAACCTTATTTTATAACTCAGTTAAGGCTCACCGTAATGGTAACCTAATTACCTCTCTTGTGAATTCTCAGGGTGCCTTGCTCTCTTCTTTCAAGGATATTTCAGAAGAGACTAAGAGGTATTTTTCCTCTCTCTTCAAGGAGGACTCCCTATTAGATGATGAGAATGAAAATCTTATTCTAAAATGTCTTCCAACGATTGTTTCTAGAGAGATCAATGAGCACTTTATGGGTCCAATTTCCCTTGAGGAGTTGGAAAATGTTGTATTCAATATGAAAAAAGGAAAATCCCCAGGCCCAGATGGATTCCCGATTGAGTTTTATCAAGAGTTTTGGGATTTAACCAAATTTGATCTTTTGGAGGTGGTACATGAGTCCCAAAATAACAAAAAAATGCTAAGGGCCCTAAATTCTACCTTTGTGGTGCTTATACCCCAAAAAAAGGGAGCAATTTCCTTGGATATGTTTAGGCCTATTGCCCTCTGCAATGTTGTATATAAGATCATCACAAAAATTATTGCTGAGAGGCTGTAGATATGGTTGAGAAAAATCATCTCTGAGGAGAAAGGTGGGTTTGTTGCTGGCCGAAAAATATTTTATGGGGTTTTTATTTCTACAGAAGTTATTCACTTGATTGAAACTTCTAAGGAGAAAACTATGTTCATTAAGTTGGACATGGCCAAAGACTATGATCGGGTCAGATGGTCCTTTCTTCAAAAATTTATTACTACTTTTGGATTTGAGGAGGAATGGATTATATGGGTGATGAGTTGTTGTGTTTCTTCTTCCTCATTCTCTGTTCTTGTTAATAATGAGCCATCAAAGCTGTTTGAGGCCTCAAGGGGATTGAGGCAAGGAGATCCTTTATCTCCTTATTTTTTTATCATTATGACGGAAGGGTTGGGAATATTGCTCAACTCTCAAGTCATGCAGGGTCTCATTCAGGGGTGGAAGTGGAATAGTAGTTTGCCACATCTTTCCCACATTCAATTTGTTGAATTGGTATTCCAATTTCATCTCATCCTCTATGTATATATTCTTGGCAATATATTCTTGATAAGTTTATAAGGAAAGTGAATCACTATAGGTAGAGTGTTGCTTTTAAAATATGTTGTTCAAGCTTTACCCATTTATAGATGTTTTGTACAAATAGCTCCCTCTCACTTCATCAAGGACATGGATGCTTTGTCAAGACAATTTTTATGGTCTGGAAAACTTGATCAATCTAAATATAGTTTGGTTAGGTGGGATTCTATATATAGTCTGATGTAAGAGGGAGGACTTGGGTTGCGACAGACAACTCTTTTTGGGCAGACTGTGGCTACAAAAATTTATTGGAGATGGTGTACCTCTCAAGATCAAAATTGGGCTAAAATATTATCTTGTAAATACTTGAGAGGTATTGCATGGCCAAAGACTATGATCGGGTCAGATGGTCCTTTCTTCATAAAGTTATTTCTACTTTTGGATTTGAGGAGGAATGGATTATATGGGTGATGAGTTGTGTTTCTTCTTCCTCCTTCTCTGTTCTTGTTAATAATGAGCCATAAAAGTTGTTTGAGGCCTCAAGGGGATTGAGGCAAGGATATCCTTTATCTCCTTATTTTTTTATCATTATGGCGAAAGGGTTGGGAATATTGCTCAAATCTCAAGTCATGCAGGGTCTCATTCAGGTGTGGAAGTGGGATAGTAGTTTGCCACCTCTTTCCCACATTCAATTTGTTGATGATACTACTTTGTTGCGAGTTGCCACTATCAAGGAAGCTGGCAATATTATACAGTCTCTTAGCATATATATTGGTGCTTCTGGACAGTTGATTAATGAGGATAAGTCTTCTATTTTCTTCTTCAATACCCCTCCTCTTATTCAAGCTAGGATTGCTTGCATTATAAGATTCCAGGTTGGGACTCCCCCCTTCATTTATCTTGGTATTCCAATTTCATCTCATCCTCTACGTAGATCTTCTTGGCAATATATGCTTGATAAGTTTATAAGGAAAGTGAATCACTAGACTTTCAGATGGCTATCCACTATAGGTAGAGTGTTGCTTTTAAAATATGTTGTTCAAGCTTTACCCATTTATAGATGTTTTGTACAAATAGCTCCCTCTCACTTCATCAAGGACATGGATGCTTTGTCAAGACAATTTTTATGGTCTGGAAAACTTGATCAATCTAAATATAGTTTGGTTAGGTGGGATTCTATATATAGTCTGATGTAAGAGGGAGGACTTGGGTTGCGACAGACAACTCTTTTTGGGCAGGCTGTGGCTGCAAAACTTTATTGGAGATGGTGTACCTCTCAAGATCAAAATTGGGCTAAAATATTATCTTGTAAATACTTGAGAGGTATTTATGAGGTTGAGATCCCTAGATTTAGCTTGGTTGGGAAAGGTTATGTTATCTAGGACACTCTAAAAAGAGGAGCTAATTTAATCAAGCAGGTTTTGTTCTAGATTTGCAATAAGGGATCAAATGCTTTTTTTTGGTAGGATTCTTGGGATGGCCACCCTCCTATCTTGAATCAATATCCTAGGTTATGTTCCCTAAGCATTTTTTTATTGGAAGCAAGCTGGTATCATGTGGAGGACTTTAAAAAAATCTAGTCTTTTGGAAATATGGAGATGTACAGGTGGAAAGATCCACAAGAATGGCCCCAGGGGGGACTGGCCAAGGACAGAGAGGTGTTCGCTCTTATTATTATGGGGAGACCTTGTTCTTCATTGAGGTATAAAGATATTCTGGCTTGGAACCCTGATCCTAAGGGAACCTACTCGATAGCCTATGGTTATCAGGTTCTTGATAAGAAAAAGTATGGGAGTCTTCCTATCACTTGGTGGAAAAAGGTGTGGAATAAATTTTCCTAGCCAATATGTAACTTCTTTCTCTAGTTGGTAGCTCGTAATAAATGCCTCACTTGGGATAATGTGAGGAAGAGGGGATTTAAGGGTCCCTCTTTTTGTTTCCTTTGCAGTAAGAATAAGGATGACTCTTCTCATTTATTTTTCCAATGCTCCTTTGCCAGAGACATTTGGCACCATTGGTGGAGCACCTGGAACCATCCATGTTTTCATGTGTTGTCCCTGGTGGAGTTTTGGAGTAGTCTGGGTAGACCTTCGGCAAAGGCCCCCTTCCTTTGGGTGGCTTGGAATTTGGGCCCTTCTTGCATAATCTAGCAAATTTGGCTCGAATGGATTCAATGCATATTTTAGGGCAGTTATTTGGCTATTCAACAGATCTGGCAAATAATCCTATATATGGTTTAGGAAACCATCCATAGTAAATGTGATGTGGACCCTCTTTTGGATTCTAGGGAGAAGAAGGAAGAGCACACCCTTGGTCTCTTTGGGGATGGTGTGAACTCTTCTAGCCCTAGTAGGGTTCCTCAACTCAAAAAGAAGGTTAGGAGAGATGGAAGGTGGAGGCCACCCCCTAGAGTAGTTTTAAAAATTAATACTAATGGATCATCTAGGGGTAATCCTGGACATGATGGCATTGGCGATGTTTGGAGAGATTCTACTGGTGGTGTCAATTTTTTCTTTTCCATTTATAAATGTGTTCGCTCCAACAATTTTATGTAAGCTCTTGCAATTCTTGAGGCCTTGCGGAGGGGGTTTTCTCTTGGTTGGCATAGGATTATCTACAATTCTAACTCTCAAATTGTGGTTAATATTTTAAATAGTAAAAGGGTGGAGGAAGTTAATTGGCAGTTGGTCTCTATAGTCGTTCAGATTCTCAGAATGAGTGAAGAGTTAAAATTTATATCCTTTGTGCACATTCCAAGGGAATAAAATGTGGTTGGTGATTACCTGGCCAAAAGGGATTTTGAGCTGCTGGATCCTTGGAGCATCAATAATTGGGAGAGTCTCTCATCTAGGGACTCTCAATGCATGTGGGAGTTGATCCAGAAGGATGTACAGACTTAATGTGGTTTGTTCTTGTTGTCTTTTTTAGGTGTCATTCTAGTCTAGTGGTTTTAGCCTGTTTGGCTATTTATTTGAGTCTTGGTTGGAAGCTCAGTTGTACTCTGTAATCCAAAATTTTTATCACTAATTTTTTACCCCTTTATTTAAAAAAAAAGTAGCTCTTATATTTTTGAGTCCAAGGGCATAACCTTGTAACAAAAGGTTCCCCAAGGTGTTTTGAATGTTTTTTTGTGTTGGTCATCAGGATTTATGTGAATTTGATTGTATCTTGAAAACCATCCATGAGGGAAAGCATTTCATGGCCAGCACAGGTATCGACAAGAGTATCAATGTTTGGAAGAGGAAATTCATCCTTATGACACGCCTTATTGAGATCTCAAAAATTAGTGCAAACACATATCGACCCATTAGTCTTAAGAACGAGTACCATGTTTGAAAGCCACTCAATATAGTCAATAGGAACAATTAAATTAACATCTAAAAGTTTTGAAGTTCTACCTTGACTAAGAGGGCCATGGTAGGATGCATCCTTCTAACCTTTTGTTTTACCAGTTTGGCATCGGGATGTAAGGTGAGTTTTTGGACCACAATACTAGGATCAAGACCAAGCACATCCTTATAGGACCATGCAAACACATCTCTTTTCTTATTGATGAGAGCAATGAATTGCTCTTGTTAATTGGATGATAAGTGTTTTCTAATCTTGACAATTTGGTATTGTTATGGTTTGAATTAAGGTTCGCTTCGATGGTATCTTAAATAGACATATGTGAACCTTCCTCAAGTTGATATGGTGTTGGAATCATATGAATATCATCTAATATGTCATCCTAATCTTCCTACTTATCGTCATCCAACTCTGCCTGAAAGACATTGGGATTCTTGGTAGAAGACGGGGGTGAAGGTGGAGGGGAAGGAAGAATGTAGTTGGCATAAGCCCTTAAAAATTCCTTAGATAGGACAAAATCCAAAAAGGAGGGTGGGGAAGAAATATGGTCCATGTCAACAAGGCTTATGTCAATTGGAATTGGCCTAGCCAGGTTGTATGGATTGCGAAGTAGGGTGAATAAATCAGTAGGATTCATAGTGACTTAGTAGAAGAAGATGGATTTGAAGAATGGATGGGTGGAATGATTGGATTGGAACCGTTGTTAAATATTGTTAATCCTGGATAGCAGTAAAAAAAAATGAAATTAAATGCTATGTACATGCAAAAAAATATATTTTTTTGTTTTGTTTTGTTTTGAATGTTTTGATTTTTTTTTAAATGTTTTAAATTTTTTTATATACATATGTTACAAATTTTGGCTTGGTTGAATGACTCAATGGAATTCATGTGGGTCTTTGATCCCAATAGGGTTGAGTGGGCTTCAGATATATGTTGAGATGGGCCACTCCAGCTTGAACAGATGTCCAATGCTTTTGATGTACTATCAAAAATGCACAACCATGAAATATATGTATTATATTAATGAGGTGGAGCTTATAAACTCTGTTGTTACAAATCAAGATGATACACAATTATTTTTTGATACAATGTCATAAATATACAGGGTTCTCTGAAACCCTAATGGCAAATGTTGTAATGTCTTCAATCATGTCTTTGATCCCAACAAGGTTGAGTGGGCTTCAAATATCCATTGATTTGGGCCACTCCAGCTTGAACAGTTATCCAATGCTTTTGATGTATTGTATAATATGTACACAAAGAAATACCAGAAAGTTAGTAATAATAATGAGGGCTCCACTGTGTGAGCCCTCATAAATCATAACTAAAACCCTAGCTAATAATAGTATGAAATGTGAACAGAGTTAAACAATATGAAATGTAACAAAATAAGTAGATTTACCTTGTTTTCTATTGATGAATAGATCTATTGCTCCGTTGTAAACTGGTGGCAGGGTGCCTCGACAACACCTGATGATATTGTGTCAGGATATGGTCTACGGATATGGGGAGGATAGGCTCTATGTTGTTCTTGTAGTATGCAACATGTGCATTGTTGTACCTGTGGTATGAACTAGGCACCTGGGAGTACCTACATGTAGGATTAGATCTGTAGAAGTAGATCAAGGGGGTTGCAAAGCGTTTAGTGGATGAACAAAAATGGTGGTAGTGAAAATGGGCTGTGGAGATGGTTGGAATCCAAAAATCCTAGGGCAAGCTAGGGTTTTTGGGGGAGGCTATGCTAGGGTACAACTAAGGCAAATGTAGGTCGAATTCACTTAGAAAGCAAGAGCTCCAATCAGATCTAGTTCGAACCAATTAACAAAAGTTCCAGGGATTGAGCATTAAGAATGCTCCTATTTATTATCAAGCCTAGGGTTTTATTAGGGTTTTAGCTTAACACTTTTGATCATGTGGCTAATATTAAAGTGGATCCAAAGGCTAATATTAAACTTTAGGTGTGCCACAAATTAAGGAAGATGGACAGCTGAGATTAGATCGGATCAAATGGTTGAGGTTAATTTGACTTATAAACATATATTTTATAATAAATATATTAAAATATAATATAAAATATTCTATTTTAATATAAATAATATAAAATAATTATAAATAAGTCAAATAAGGGTCAAAAAATGGTGAGAAAAGGCTAAAGTGGGCCATTGGATGGCGAGAAATGCATGGAATGGTCAATTGAATGGTGGGAAAAGGTGATGGTGGATAAGTGGCTAGGATTTGGTGTCTAAAAGAAATATTGTATTCGTGGATGTAATCCACATTGGGTGACCACATTAAATCATGTCTCTCATGTGTGTGATGATGAGTGCATTATTTACTACTTTGATATTATTGTTGTTATCATTTGGATTGAAAAGTAAAAAATTTTATCTTATATTGTTCACTCCTCCCTCTCAGTATAATCTTGTGTTCTTCAATTGGTATCAAAGTAGGTTCCTTCGTGAAAAGCCTAACAGTTTGAAGGAATATCCTACAAGAACACACATGACCACATAAAATGGAGAAGAAGCCATGGTTGACATGAAAGAGGAACTTATTGCTGCTCTTGGAAATTTGGAAAGAGTTAGAAATAAGAATTCAAGTTTGAAGGCTCAAATTCAAGACGATGAGAAGGAAAAGACAAAAATTCTACAAAATCTCACAAACCTAAAGGTGAAAGTTGAAGAGGCAAAGACAATTGAAAAAGATATGGTAGAACAGTTAAAGGCAAAGGAGTTAGAATGTGAAAGGTTAGAACTTGAAATTGTCTCTCTAAGAAAGGGAGTTGAAAAGTCTAAGGATAAATTATAGAAAAATATAAATTTAGGGAAGCATAAAGAAATAGGAGTCAAGCTCCAAAGGAACAAAGATATCAAATAAAGAAGAGTCTAAGACCTATACTGATATATTGAATTGAAAAAGCATCAAGGAGGAAGAAAATAGAAAAACGTCATGGACAAAATTCAATTACATAAACAACAAAGGAAGAATCATGCGACCATATCATTCAAGGCAATCTAACAGATTACAAAATTTCTTCCTTGTGTAACAAATATGGTCATAGAGCTATACATTGCATGGTCCATATGAGAAATAATGTTGATAGAAATTCAAATTCATTCGCACCTCTCATGAATAAAAATATCATATGTTGCAAATGTAATAACTTTGGGCACAAGGCCAAATGGTGTTAAATAATATTTCTTGAATCAAGCAAAAATAAATAGGATCAAAAGGTTCAAAATATTACAACCTCAAAGGTTTAGAAAGAGAAAGAGGAACAAGAAAATGAGAAGTCAATGTTGGTACAGACAACTCTTCATGCACAAGATAAGGGAAATTAGTGGTATGTTGATAGTGGTTGTTCAAGTCATATTACAGGTGATAAAATTAAATTTCTTTCACTTAAATAAATCAATGGAGAATCGGTAAAATTTGAAGATAATGCTTCAAAAAACATTGTTGGAAAAGGGACTTTGATTTTAGATAATGGAAAATTAAAGACAAAAAATGTGTTGTATGTTAAGGGATTGAAGCATAATTTACTAAGTGTAAGTCAGATTTGTGATCAGGGGCACACAATCACCTTTCACCCAAATAGATGTGAGATCAGGAAATCCAAGATAGGAAATCTTATTGTAGATGCTAGTAAAACTTCAAATAATCTCTATATGTTGAGTGAAATTAAAGGAGAAAAATGTTTTCTATCACAAGAGGATGAGAGTTGGTTATAGCATAGAAGAATGGGTCCTCTAAAATTTGAAAACATTGTAAAAATAAGAAAAAAATAGGTATTCAAAGATTTACCTAGGTTAAAAAGATCTCAAAGCACAATTTGTGCACAATTTTAGCATGGTAAGAAAACAAGAACAAGTTTCAAGTCAAAAGAATTTTCTTCATCCGAACCATTGAAACTAGTTCACACTGATTTATGTGGTCCTACAAGGACAAATATCTTACAAGGTTAAATTTACTTCATGCTATTTATAGTTGATTTCTCCCAAAATGACTTGCCTTTGAGAAGTTCCAGGTATTCAAAGTTTTAGTAGAAAATGAAATAGGTAAAAAGATAAAGTGTCTAAGATCAAATAGAGGAGGATAATTTAACTCAAGTGAATTCATAGAATTCTATGAACAACATGGAATCAAAAGAGAATACTCAGTAGTAAGGACTCCACAACAAAATGGAGTAGTTGAAAGAAAAATAGAACTATAAAGAATATGGCCAAAGCTATGCTAAATGAGTTTAGGATTTCATATGGTTTTTAGAGAGAGGCAATTCATACAACTATATATATCATCAATAGAGCTCAAGTAATATTAAATCACTCCATATGATCTTTGGAATGGAAGACCATCCACTATGAAGTATTTTAGAGTTTTTGGAAGCAAATGCTACACTAGACAAGAAGAGAAAAATATGGGCAAGTGTGAGTCAAGGTGTGATGAGGGTATCTTCCTTGGTTATTCCACTAAGAGAAAAGCCTATAAATGCTATAATAAAATGACACATACAATTATGGAAAGTATAAATGTGATAGTTGATGAAAAAATAGGGTCAAAAGAATCAGCTCAAGAAATTGTATATCAAGAAGAAGAAAGTTGCCAAGAAGAAGTAGGTGAAGAATCAGAAGAAGATGAAGCACAAAGAACACCACCTAAGACTCCATCCAGGTATGTGCAAAAGAATCATCCAAGAGATCTGATTATTGGAAATCCAGATGAAATACAAACAAGGAGGAAGATAATAGGAATAGGTGAATATGAAAATATTTCTTTACTATCTAAAATTGAGCCCAAGGATTTCAATGAGGCAAGAGAAGATAAATTTTGGGTCAAGGCAATGGATGAGGAGTTGGATTAGATAGAAAAAAGTGAGACTTGGGAACTTGTCCCATGACCAAAAGACAAGAATATAATTGGCACTAAAATGGTTTACAAAAATAAGTTAAATGAATATATTCAGGTAGTCAGGAACAAAGTAATACTGGTATGCAAAGGCTATGCACATGTTGAAGGGATTGATTTTGATGAAACATTTGATCTTGTTGCACGACTTGAGGCCATAAGGATGTTTTTAGATTTCTCAAGCTTCAAAATTTTTAAAGTATATCAAATGGATGTAAAATCAGCTTTTCTCAATGGCTTCTTGGAAGAAGAGGTCTACATTGAGCAACCTGAGGGGTTCAGCCTAACTGATAAGCTAGGTTATGTATGCAGATTAAAAAAGGTTCTTTATGGACTAAAGCAAGCTCCTAGAGCTTGGTATTCAAGGTTGGATAAATATCTTCAATAAAAAGGTTTTAGAAAAGGAATAGCTGATAGCAATTTATACATCAAAAATGAAGGAAACAAATTATTGATTGTGGTTGTCTATGTGGATGATATCATTTTTGGAGGCAATAATGATAAGATGTGTCAAAAATTTGAAAAGAGTATGCAAAATGAATTTGAAATGTCAATGCTTAGTGAGTTGTCCTTCTTCCTTGGACTATAGATTTCACAATCAGAAAAGGGTGTATTTCTCTCACAAACCAAGTATATAAAAGAAATGTTGAATAAATTCAAATTGGAGGATTGCAAACCAATGAGTACCCCCATGGTTACATGATGCAAGTTGAGTAAATATGATGAATATCCTAAGGCAAATCAGACATTGTATAGATCTATGATTGGTATCTTACTATATGTCACAACTACAAGACCAGATATAATGCAAGTAGTGGGACTAGTGGTAATATTTCAAGCAGCGCCAAAGGAAACACATGTACTAGAAATAAAGAGAATTCTCAGTTATTTAAAAGAAACTATGGATTTTGGACTTTGGTATCCCAGAAGTAACAACTTCACTCTCATAGCATATACATATGTATATTGTGTAGGCAATATTGATGATAGAAAAAGCACAAGTGGAGGAGCATTCTTTCTTGGAGATTTTTTAGTCTCTTGGCTAGGCAAGAAACAAGCATCAGTATCCTTATCCATGGAAGAGGCATAGTACATTGTAGTAGTTCCTTCTTGTACACAAGTGTTATTGATGAAGCAAACTTTAAAATATTTTAAAATAGAGAATGATCTATGTGATAATACAAGTGCCATAAAAATTTCAAAGAATCCAATGATGTATTCAAGGACCAAGCACATTCCAATCAAATACATTTTTTGAGAGAATAGGTGACGGATAAGCAAGTCAAATTGGAATATGTTACTACAAAGGAACATATTAGGAACATATTTACTAAGCCACTTCCAAAGGAAACTTTTGAGTGTCTTAGAAGGAAATTGGGAGTAGTCTTACTCCCACCCCAAAATTGATCACCTCAAGGAGAGGAGGTGGGGAGGGGGCTGAGCTAAGATTTTTATCTTTAGTCCCAAAGGAGTCTTTTGGCCATTGATGTCAAAGGCGGAGATTTTCAATAGGGGGAGAGAATTCAGTCAGGGGGAGTAGCTTCTCAGAGATAGAAGATTTGGAATTCAGTGGTTGTAAAAGGATTTTTTTAGAAGGGTTGCCATCAATGACAAAGGAGAAGATTGTTGGAAATATTGAGTACATTGGTTGTCATTGATGTCAAATATAGCTTGGCATGGCAAAAATATAAGGTTTATAAGTTGGATAATTATGCAAGGGACAAATTTCTAAGTAATTAAATAAAAGGTTTAAGACCATGGTTCAAAAATAAAGTAAGTTTAAATAATATTATAATATTTGGAAATAAATGTTTGAAGACAAAGGTTCAAGTGTTGCAAGGGAAGTTAAAAAGCCCATTATAATATTTTATATTATAATTCAAGCTCAATATGGGTTAGGCACCAAAATCATGGAGGGAATAACAATATAATAGTTGAAAATATTCTTACTCCAAGTGCATCACCAACATCAAATTTTCAAGGGCAAACAATGTATATAAAAAAAGGTTAAATTATTTTTTTGGCAATGATATGAGTCAAGAGCACATTTTTTAGATATCCGCTTGAAGCATATAGTGGAGGCAGATAAATTCAAATTGATTGCACTTTTCGAGGACAGAGAGACCAAGGTTGGAAGCATGAATTGCAAATCTGTTGAGCACATCATGGAGGTAAATAAAGAATGAATTGTTTGCACCATTCAAGGGCAAAGAAGCTAAGGTTGAGTGCATTGATTAAATCTAAAAATATCTTATGTGGACATAGGAAGGATAAAACACAGGTTTCACACACCTCAAGGTGAGGCAGCGAAGAAATTAGGAGGCAACGCACATTTTTTCCAAGATGGCAGCTAGCCCATGTGGTAACCTAGCTTGGGCTAGGATGCAGGTCAGCAAAAGGTTGCAATTTTGACCCACGATGGCAGCACTTGAGGCAAGTCAAATTTTTGATAAGAATAAGGTATGCACAGTGCTTGTCCTAGGGAGAAATAAGTGTTAATTTTTGCATTGGTTGATGCGCATGTTGTTTGATCTAGGGAATATATAAGGTTGATATTTTTCATATTTAATTAAATCCAAAATACTATGTGCATTGTGATATCTCATATTTTGAGTGTGGTTGAAATAATTTAGATACATTGGAGGTATAAGGTGTATGATAGTGAAATTAAATTTGTGATATGCACTTAGGTTTTTTGGGTTGATATTGTTGAAAATTAAATGTGGATTTCATAAGTAGGAGTTATAAGGTGTTAAATGTTTTGATTATTGTGAGTATTCGTGCATGGTGAAAGAAAGTGTTTGAAGGGTGATGATTATTAATTAAATAGCTTTGCCTTATGAAATTAAAATAAGTGGTAAAAAAATATCTCTATGCATATGTTTTGAGGAAATATTTTCCATGTGTATGATTGAAAAAGTGTTATGCTATCTAACTTTCAAAAGTGGCACAAGAAATATAACTTGTTTTTAAGACAAGTATTAAATAGCACATATTCATCAAGAATTTTGAGGTATGGTGGTTCAAATATTTATCTAGGTAGTTGCGTGTTGAGAAAGTAATTTTGAGGTGGAGTTAAAAGGGTTGATTGGTGTGCATTGTTGGAAATATTTGAGATAGGGTTTGTGAAATAAATTGTGCATTCATTGTTTGAATGAATTTGTAATTTTTGAAGCATTGGTTTGAATGTATTGAATGTGGATGAGCAATTTTTGTAAAAGCAATTTGTGTTTTGGGTTTGAGTAATATTGGAAAGAACATATTGTGAAATTATATTGCATATCATTTCCTATGTGTTCTTGAACAAGAATTTTGGGTAGAATATGTTTGAAGTATTATGATCAAGCAAGTGTTATGAGCAGTTTTGAGCATGTGTTAGAGCAGAATTGATCAGAGACAATGAGAAGACTAGAGCAGGATTGTGAGCTATTTTGAGTAGGTATTTTTGGAAAAGACTTATGAATAGTTCTAAGTAGTTTTTTTAAGCAATTTTGAGGTAGTTTGATGAGCAAGTTTTAGGTAGTCTTGTGAGCAGGTTTGAGGTAGACTTGTGAGCAGTTTTGAGGTATACTTGTGAGCAGGTACAAGACATATCAGTACAAGCAGTTGATCAAATTTGATCAGAGTTAAGAAGAGTTGAGAACATGCTTTGGAAGACAACCAGCACAAAGGGGATAGATTTCTCCTGTGGATAGAGGCCCACAAACTAGAGTAGTGAAAAAAGTGGTCTCCTGTGGAGAGAGATCCATGAACTTGAGCATAGGGGATTTGTGTCTCCTTTGGACAAAGGTCCATAAATATTGTAATAGGGATTTAGTTCCCAAGAGATTCATTGAGAAAATTTATAAGAAATATTTTCTCCGTGGATGTAACCCACATTGGGTGAACCACGTTAAATCATGTCTCTCATGTGTGTGATGATGTGTGCAATATTTATTACTTTGATATTATTGTTGTTATTATTTGGATTGAAAAGTAAAATTTTTTATCTTATACTGTTCACCCCCTCTCAATATAAGCTTGTGTTCTTCACTAATTTGGACCATTCCATTTCACATATATGTGGATGCATCCAATAATGTGATAGGGGCAGTACTGGGACAAAAATATGGTGAAGAATTTTATGTCATTTATTATATCAGTAAATATATTACTGGTAGTTTAATTACACTATCACTGAAAAATATTTTCTTGCAATCATTCATGCTATTAACAAATTTTACTATTATATTACAAATTTTGGCTTTTACTTTTGCAAGAATTTGATATTACAATTGTTGACAAACTAGGTAAAGACAATGTGGTTGCAGATTTTCCTTCCACATTGAGACCTCTAGATCATACAACCACATAATATCAATTTCTAGATGAGCATCTCTTTACCCTTGATGAACAAACACCGTGTTTTGCAGATATGGATAATTACTTAGCCACGAGTAAAGTATCCCCTACACTCACCACATGAAAAAAAGACATTAATAGAGAAGAGTGGGGCATTTTCATGGATTGATGATCATCTATTTAAAATCAGGTTTGATAAAGTCATAAGAAGGTGTGTTGCTAAAAATGACATTGCAAAAATTCTTAAAGCTTGCCATGACGAACCCTGTGGTGTCCATTTTGCAAGTAAAATGATTGCATTTAAATTATTGCAAGCTAGATATTTTTGGCCTGTACTACTTAAGTATGCAACCAAACATATGAGTCAATGTGACCCGTATTAGAGGACGGGTATACCAACTTTCTGAGATGAAATGCCACTCCAAACACATGTGCATATTGAGCCATTTGAAAAATTGGGAATGGATTTTGTAGGGCCCATTAATCCATAGTCAGTAGGTAAGAGATATATTTTATTTTGCACTAACTATGTGACTAAATGGGTTGAGGTGCAGGTATTACATAATTCCAAGGAAAATACTGTACCAAATTTCTTGTTTGCATTCATATTTACACAATTTGGCATTCCAAGAGAAATCACTACTGATCAAAAACCCCAATTTACTTAAAATATGATCTAGGAGAATATGCAACAGTACAAAATCAGGCACAATAAGACCACTCCTTACCATCCCCAAGCAAATGGGCAAGTAGAAGTCGCCAATCGTGAATTAGAAAATATTATCACAAAAATGGTGCAGCAACACAGGAAAGACTAAGCTATGAGATTATTATAAGTAGTCTATGATTACAGAACCACCTAGAATACTACCACTGGTTTTACCCCATTCTAGTTGGTATATGGGAATAATGCTATGATGCTTATAGAATTTGAAATTAGAACTCTTAGAACTATAGTAGAGCTAAATTTGAATCTGGATGAAGCATAGAAAGAATGGATTTAGTAGCTTAATAAGCTAAATGAATACTGGTGTGATGCTTTGCATCAAACAAAAGTCATTCAAAAATAGAGAATCCAATGACATGATCATCGCATTCGATGAAAGTAGTTCAAGGTGGGAAAATGGGTATTTTTGTATGATTATTGGTTCCAGGAATGAAAGGAAAAACTCATGCAATGCTGGATGGGACCATATGAAGTTATTAAATTGATCAACAATGGTTTTGTGTGTGTCAGAACTATTGATGACAATAACATTATATTTACAGTCAATGGTCACCGATTGTGGCCATATCATATGCCTAAAAATTACGTGATTGAGTCTAGATTAGGCATGGGGGAGACCCCACTTGATTAAAAATTTTAAAATTTCTTAGTAATATATGGACACATGTTTGTCCACATGAACCAAAAATAATTTTTTTTAAGTTCTACATTTTCTTTCTTTAGTTGTGTTTTTGTTTTGTAGGAACGATGCCCTGAATGCACTCTGAAGGTAGCCTAGGAAACCTAGGCCTATCAGGTACAGGATCCATGACCCTATGCATTTCCATATTTCTAGGAGGTTTAATTTTAGTAGAGTATGCTCATTCCCATCCAAAGGGGAATAACCAGATTTGGACGTATGTGCCAGTGTTTACATATTCATGGAGAGAAATATCCACATGCTAGTTCAGACAGTGAATGTGTATTCCCTCCTTCAAAGGAGAAGATCAAAATTTTGATCAACCAAAAGCAGTCATTTGCAAACACATCAACAGATGTTGACTTTTCAATGATGAGGAGGCACCTGAATTCTACAGGCACCTGACTCCCATTATTAGAAAGTTCATTTAAAAATATATATTCTTGATATTCAATGAGCATGTGCCTATTTCTAGTGTATTGAAGTAAGGCACCTAATTTCTGGTGAAAAATGTACCTGACTATTATTCTAGCGGGTGCCTATTTTATGTGGATTGAAGTAAGGATCTTGATTTATGGTGAAAAAAGTGCTTGATTTTCTTGTATTGAAGAGACACACCTAACTTCCATTCTAATGGGCACATAATTCCCATGTATTTAAGTGAGGTGCCTGACTTCCATTCTAATGAGTGCCTGTATCTCGTGTCTTAAAGTAAGGCATTTGATTTCTAGAAAAAAGGTGTTTGACTTCTATTTTAATAAGACCCTATTGGAGGCTTGTTCCTTGAGGACTTTGGAGCTCTACTAGGGTTTGATGAGGAAAAACTACTCTGCTAGGGTTTGATGAAGAAAAATTGCTCTGCGAGGATGGCAGCAGCTTTTGGAGGAGGTCTAAAAAATTGGAGGAATGTCGTGATGGCATCGGGTTTGGCATAAAGAGTGCATGCTCGTGATGTTTTTTCATCTGAAAATGACTAGAAGGAACAGGATTTTCTAGTGCATGTCGAGAACCACTTGTTAAAGAACAATGGATGTTTGGAACAATGTGAAGCCAAGCCAGTTCTAGTGGTTCAACCAGACTCGGTGGTGGAAGATGTGGAGCATCTAGCCAAACATGCCCTTATTGGCAAATTTTTAGGCATCCGAATTTCTCTCCCCTTTGTGGAGGCTTGGGTAAGGAAGACTTGGAATCCTGAAGGTAATGTGGAGGTGATGCTGAGTGCAAACAACTATTTTATGGTGGTTTTATCTTGTATTGTAGATCGTAACAAAGCATTTTAAGGGGTCCTTATTTATATAACCAAGTGGAACTCTTTCTTAAACCCTAGCATTTGGGTTTCAACCCATAAAAGGAGTGGTCGTTGTGGGTTCCAATATGGGTGTGGCTTCCATGGCTCTCATTGGAATTCTAGAGAATCGATATCTTGCATAAGATTGACCTTCTACTTGAGAAGCCGATTAGACCGTCACAACAGACAATGGATAAAAATGTAATCTCTGTTGCTCGTATTTGTGTTGAAATTGAATTAAATAATCCTATTCCAAATTCTATTGAAATACAATTTGGATCAACTACATGGGTTCAAAAACTTGACTATGAAGCTCTTCCATTTCATTGCCAAATTTACCATGAATATGGCCACCTACAAAGAAAATGACCTAATTTTATCTCACCCGTGGCTTCAAATCCTCGGTCCTCTTAGTCTAGATAAAGTTTGGATAAAGGAAAAGCCCTGATAAATGAAGGGGAATGGGATAAGGAAGGTTTTATTCCAGTAAAAGCCTGAAACAAAGGACGAAGGGCAAAAAAAGACCTTAAGGATAGCCATCCAGATGCTCTACTCAACCATTTTGAAATATTAGATGATCTTGATCAGTGCATGGAGATACCTGAAACATCGCTAATTGATGCAAATATAACAAGGCCGCATCAGATGTCTCTTCTTGAGGGGGAACTTAAGGAATAATATCCAGGGGGTTTAAATGAAGAACAAAGGGCTTTGGATCTGAGTATAGGGGACATGGTTGGGTCTAGCCCTATAAGGGAAATTATTTTGGAAAGTGATACAAATTTAGTTATGCCCTCTCCTACTCAGGCACTAATGCAGTCATCCTTGGACTGCAAAACTCCTACGGTGTTGGGATTGCAATAGAAAATAATTAAAAAAAAAATCGAATAAGAATATGAAGGTGGGTCGAAAGAAGGACCAGGATAAAATTAATTTAATGGGAGATACTTTGGTGGAGTCAGGATTGGTGAGAACATTGGACTCCCATTTTTATAACCCCAAAAAATGATTATCCTCTCATGGAATGTAAGGGGGTTAAATAGCATCCCTAGACAAAAAGTTGTTCATGATTTGGTTCGTGTGCATTCTCCGGATGTGGTGTTTATTCAGGAGACTAAATTGGCTATTGATAGTATGTTCAATATTACTCCCAAGTTGTGGATAATGGGGTAATTCTAGTGTATTGGTGCATGTGGATATGCTGGTGGCATTGCTTATTTATGGGATCCGGTTAAGATATCCCCTCTTACTTGGATTTCTAGCAGATGGTCTATTTCGATGGTCGGGCATGATAATGAATCTGGTGAAACCATCCTACTTACAAATGTGTATGCTCCTATTAATTACAATGGTAAAGTAAATTTTTTGGAGCACATTTTCTTTGTGAGAATTTTGGTTCCCTTGTACCCATAGATTTTGGCTGGAGACTTCAACTCTATCACTTGTCTAGAGGAGAAACATGGTGGGGTGGACCGTCTTGAGCCTTTTTCTTCTATCTTCAGTGCTCATATCCAAGCCCTAAACTTGGTTGACATAAAGCAAGATAATGGGATATTTACTTGGCATAATAGAATGTGTGGGGAAGCTTCCATCTCAGAGATACTGGATAGGTTTTTGATATCCAGTTATTGGATGGGTAATAATAGAAGTTCTAGTTATGTGATTCTTGAGGGTAGGGGATCTGATCATTGGCCTATCAAACTCTATGATTTGGATTTAGGGCTAAAAAAGAATCCCTCCTTAAAGTTTCAACTTATGTGGCTTCGTGATCCTAAGCTTAATGATTTCATGTGAGGCTGGTGGACCACTGGAAAACCTCCTCATCACACCGCTATGTATTCCTTTATGAATCGACTACAATTTATAAAACATAAATTGAAGAGATGGAATAGACTAAATTTTTGGAACCCTTCCTTGGCTAAGCTGGAATCTCTTAGGAGGATGGAAGAATATTCAAGGAAGATTAGAGATCAGGGATTCACGAAGGAGATTCTTTTTGAGGAATCTAAGGTTGCGAAAGACCTTGCTAAATGGGAACTGAGGGAAGAATTTTTTTGGAAATAAAAAGCTCGAGTAGATTGGCTTCAGGAAGGAGATAGGAACACAATCTTATTTTATAACTTATTTAAGGCTTTCCATAATGGTAACCTGATTACCTCTCTTGTGAATTCTCAGGGTGCCCTACTCTCTTCTTTCAGGGATATTTCAGAAGATACTAAGAGGTATTTTTCCTCTCTCTTCAAGGAGGACTCCCTATCAGATGATGAGAATTAAAAGCTTATTCTAAACTATATTCCAACGATTGTTTCTAGAGATATGAATGAGCACTTGATGGGTCCAATTTCCCTTGAGGAGTTGGAAAATGTTGTATTCAATATGGAAAAAGGAAAATCCCCAGGCCCAGATGGATTCTTGATTGAGTTTTATAAGGAGTTTTGGGATTTAATAAAATTTGATATTTTGGAGGTGGTCCATGAGTCCCAAAAGAACAAACAGATGCTAAGGGCCCTAAATGCTACCTTTGTGGTGCTTATACCCAAAAAAGAGGGAGCAAATTCCTTGGATATGTTCAGGCATATTGCTCTCTACAATGTTGTGTATAAGATAATCACAACAATTATTGCTGAGAGGCTGAATAAATGGTTGAGCAAAATCATCTCTAAGGATCAAGGAGTGTTTGTTGTTGGTCGTCAAATTTTGGATGGGGTTGTTATTTCTACAGAAGTTATTCACTCGATGGAAACTTCTAAGGATAAAACTATGTTCATTAATTTGGACATGGCCAAAGCCTATGATCGGGCCAGATGGTCCTTTCTTCATAAAATTCTTGCTACTTTTGGATTTGAGGAGGAATGGATTAGATGGGTGATGAGCTATGTTTCTTCTTCCTCATTCTCTGTTCTTTTTAATAATGAGCCATCAGAGCTATTTGAGGCCTCAATGGGATTGAGGAAAGGAGATCCTTTATCTCCTTATTTGTTTATCATTATTGCGGAAGGGTTGGGAATATTGCTCAAGTCTCAAGTCATGTAGGGTCTCATTCAGGGGTGGAAGTGGGATAGTAGTTTGCCACCTCTTTCCCACCTTCAATTTGTTGATGATACTGCTTTGTTGGTTGTTTCCACTATCAGGGAAGCTAGAAATATTAGACAGTCTCTTGACATATATCTTGGTGCTTCTAGACAATTTATTAATGAGGACAAGTCTTCTATTTTCTTCTTCAATACCCCTCCTCTTATTCAATCCAGGATTGCTTGCATTCTAAGATTCCAGGTTAGGACTCCCCTTCATTTATCTTGGTATTCCAATTTCATCTCATCATCTACCTAGATCTTCTTAGCAGTCTATGCTTGATAAGTTTAGAATGAAGGTGAATCATTAGACTTTCAGATGGCTATCCACTACAAGTAGAATGTTGCTTTTAAAATATGTTGTTCAAGCTTTACCCATTTATAGATGTTTTGTACAAATAGCTCCCTCTCACTTCATCAAGGACATGGATGCTTTGTCAAGATAGTTTTTATGGTTTAGAAAACTTGATCAATCTAAATGGAGTTTGGTTAGGTGGGATTCTATATGTAGGCCGGTGCAAGAGGGAGGCCTTGGGTTGTGACAAACAACTCTTTTTGGACAGGCTTTGGCTGCAAAACTTTATTGGAGATGGTGTACCTCTCAAGATCAGATTTGGGCCAAAATATTATATTGTAAATACTTGAGAGGTATTTATGAGGTTGAGATCCCTAGAGTCAGCTTGGTTGGGAAAGGTTCAGTTATCTAGGACACTCTGAAAAGAGGAGCTAATTTAATCAAGCAGGGTTTGTTCTAGATTTGCAATCAGGGATCAAATGATCTTTTCTGGGAGGATTCTTGGAATGGCCACCCTCCTATCTTGAATCAATATTCTAGGTTGCATTCCCTAAGCATTTTTTCTTGGAAGAAGGTTGGTCTCGTGTGGAGGACTTTAAAAAAATCTAGTCTTTTGGAAATATGAAGATGTACAGGTGGAAAGATCTACAAAAATGGCCCCAGGGGGGACTGGCCAAGGACAAAGAGGCGATTTCTCTTATTCTTATGAGGAGGCCTTGTTCTTCATTGAGGGGTAAAGATATTCTAGCTTGGAACCCCAATCCTAAGGGAAACTACTTGGTAGCATATGGTTAGCAGGTTCTTGATAAGCAAAAGTATGGGAGCCTTCCTATCACTTGGTGGAAAAAGGTGGAACAAATTTTCCTGGCCAAAATGTAACTTCTTTCCTTTGTTGGTAGCTTGTAATAAATGCCTCACTTGTGATAATGTGAGAAAGAGGGGATTTTAGGGTCCCTCTTTTTGTGTCCTTTGTAGTAAGAATGAGGATGACTTCTCATTTATTTTTCCAATGCTACTTTTCCAGAGATATTTGGCACCGTTGGTGGAGTTCCTGGAACCATAAATGTTTTCATGTGTTGTCCCTAGTGGAGTTTTGGAGTAGTCTAGGCAGACCTCCAAAAAATACCCCCTTCCTTCGGGTGGCTTGGAATTTGGGCCCTTCTTGCATCATCTAGCAAATTTGGCTCAAACGAAACCGACGCATATTTCAGGGTAGTTATTTGGTTGTTCAACAGATCTGGAAAAGGATCTTGTATATGGTTTAGGAAACCATCCATAGCAAATGTGATGTGGACCCTCTTTTGGATTCTAGGGAGGAGAAGGTACAACAAGCCCTTGGTCTCTTTTGGGATGGTGTGAACTCTTCTAGCCCTAGTAGGGTTCCTCAACTCAGCAAGAATTTTAGGAGATATGGTAGGGGGAGGCCACACCCTAGAGGAGTTTTAAAAATTCATACTGATGGATCATCCAAGGGTAATCCTGGAAATGCTAGCATTGGCAGTGTTGGGAGAGATTCTACTGGTGTCGTTAGTGTTTTCTTTTCCATTTATAAAGTTGTTCACTTCAACAATTTTATGGAAGCTCTTGAAATTCTTGAGGCCTTGCAAGGGGGTTTTCTCTTAGCTAGCATAGGATTATCTATGAGTCTGACTCTCAAATTGTGGTTAGTCTTTTAAATAATAAAAGGGTGGAGGAATTTTATTGGCATTTGGCCTCTGTGGTCATTTAGATTCTCAGAATGAGTGAAGAGTTCAAACTTATATCCTTTGTGCACATTCCAAGGGAAGGGAATGTGGTTGTTGATTACCTAGCCAATAGGGCTTCTGAGCTGCTAGATCCTTGGAGTATCGATAATTGGGAGTCTCCCATCTGGGGACTCTCAATTCCTGTGGGAGTTGATCCACAAGGATGTACAAACTTTTTGTTCTTGTTGTCTTTTATGGGTTTCATTCTAGTCTAGTGGTTTTAGCCTATTTGTTTGTTTATTTGAGTCCTGGTTGGAAGCTCATTTGTACCCTATAATCCAGACTCTTTATCAATAAATATTTACCCATTTATTTAAAAAAAAAATAAGCCCTTGTTTCTAGTATACAAAATAAATCTTTAGCATTAAGAAGTGGTCGAAGCCACATCAGCATTTTATCCACATGATCAAATTCAAACTTCTCATAGATAAAAATATTTTTTCGTTGGATATTTGTGCACATTCCAAGATAATTAGTAAACAAATTCCAAGGAGGGATGTGTGTCATCCTATAGAAAAGTATTAATTTAATATTTTTCTTGTATGTTTTTCTTAGTAGGGAACCTTGAATGAAAATAAAATTGCAACACCCAAAAATAATTTCTTCGCATGTGATATACGCATGGAATTATTTGTTCTAGTAATCATACTTATCATGAGACAACCAATCCGTATGCACAACAAGCATATACACATAAGACACATGCAAAACACTATTGAGGTATGTACTCAATTATTTGTTTTATATGTATATATTTTTTATGGAAAATACATTTATGTAAAGTGTCATCACGTTATCCGTAGACATCAATCCAATCATCATACCCAATTCTACATTTCTCCATATTTCAATAATCAGTTGGGTAAATAATTATAACGATCATCCATTAGAAATTTGACACACAATTTTAATGATATTTTGCACACATCACTATAATTATTTCTAATTATGGTGACGAAGTGCTTGATTTCACAAATAAAATTGAATTAAAATGATATGTTAAAAAAAACTATGAGCTAGGGTAAGTTGCAGAGAAATCTAGAGAATCGAAAAAGAATTTGCAGATGAAAAACAAAGAGTAATTCGCTATGGGAGGAAAATCAACAAATCATTTGCTTAAAAATAATGAGCCTAGAGATATTTCAGGGATCAATGAATATGTTCAGAGCCAATTCGAAGATATCGGGTGGATGGATTTATACCGCCTAGTTAGTTAGAACTAGGAAACTGAAGCAACTAAAAAAATTGTAAAATCCTTGAGAGATGAGGTCATCCGAATGTGTAGACTAGAAATTCCATTCACATAGGCTCATATTGTTGCAATCATCGGTCTCCCTCAAATAGGGGACCGTGTATATAAATATGATAACCCTATGAATTATGCATAGAGGTTTTTTGGGTAACCAAAAACGTATTTGATGCATTCTAGACTACCGAGATAGTACCTCCTAGATATCTAGAGCTAAGTCTTTGAGAAAATGGCTCGATTCTTCACCTACATGGGTAGGTACTCATGGCCCAATGTAAATAATTTTTATTTTCTAAATCATCTATTACATGGGGACAAGATCAATGTCCTATATTACTTAGCATGTGCCCTAAAAGATGAGGCCATGCAGTATCAAGCAGGGATAACTACTACCCTGGCACACCATGGGCTGATTTCAACCCTGATCAAGCATGTAGAGGCACATAAAGAGGCACCAAGTGAATAAAACACTGCTATTCCAGAGTATCATAAGATGGTAGATGTGCTTGACTCCCGTAGTTACTCGACTATAGGGCATCAGGGCCAACTGAGTCAGTGCCTCCCTCCCATCATGATCAATTAACAAGGGAGGTAGGGCAATATCTATCCCTTGTTTCTCATCATTTTAATGTGGAATCAGAACCAAACATGTTAATACGTACTCATATGATGACCTACCCAAGGACCCAAAGCAGGACAAAGACTTAGATACATGTGGAAAATTTGTCTCAATCACTATCTTTGGCAGGTGTGGTTAGAAAGGAACCATAAAGTCTTTAATGAGTCTATCCATGATCATCAAACTATCATTTCCAAGATCTTATTCTTTTCCAACAAGAATGTGAACCTTATCCCTTTTGATAGTTGTAAACCTCATATACAGGAGACCACGATTGCTCAATATTTAAGCTTAACCTTGTTAGATGAGTCTGTTCCTAGGGTAGTCAACCTCAGAGCCAATGTTAAGTGGTATCCACATCCTACATGTTGGTTTAAGCTTAATTTTTATGAAGCAGCTAAGGACAATCCTTGAAGAGTAGGTGCTAGTGCCATTGTGCAAGATCATAATGGGAATATGATGCTTGTGTTTTCTGAATATTCGGGAACAAAGACGAACAATAAAGCTGAAGCTAGAGCTATGTGGAGAGGCCTTCAAATGACTCAAGACTTAGAAGGTAATTTTATCATAGAAGGAGACTCTATGCATGTTATAAATCTCCTCAATAATTGGAAAACACCTCCTTGGAGGATTAAAACAATTGTTGAAGAGGCTAGGATCCTTTTCTAGGGAAGACAGGATAGAAAATCCCAACATGTATTTCGAGAAGCTAACAAAATTACTGATATGCTGGCCAATTTGGGTGTCGATGGTGATAGACTTTTCAAATGGGAACACGGTATCCCAAGTGAATTAGAGGAGCTTATTCAACAAGAATTCCAAGAATGATAGTCAAATTTACCAATAGGGAAGGCACTATAAGTTCTAAGGCTAGGAGAATTTGTGTCTCTTTTTGAATTGGACTCATAATAAAAATTATCTGAGTTATTAGTCTTCGTGGATGCTACTTGGAAATACCACAAAGACTAATTGGGATAGTCACATGTCAGATAACATGGCTCCTAGTCATATTAGTAATTTGAGGTTGGTTGATAATCACAAGGAAGGAAAGAAACGACAATATAATACTTCGAACCAAAGCCACGTGGACCACCAGATAGCCATCGCCATAAATCTAGCCAACAGGTTCACTTCTCCAAGGTTGATTGGCCAAGATAGTATGTGGTACCAAAGCATGTCATATACGAAAGAAAGCAATTACCAAAGAATTATTAAGAGTAATTTTCAATACAGAGCTTGTGGGAGTTTTTTCAGTACTCTGCTATGTGTGTCTACAGCTTTTTTTTTTCTCCATTATCTCAAGGAAGGGATTCATGTCTATTTCTTTTTTGTAATTATGATGCATGTGTGTTTTCTTGGGGTATACCCAAAATTTTGTATGGGAATTTTCTTTTTTATAACATGCTATGTGCCTTACCGGATGTAATGGCTTTGGAGGCATGTAGATTTTACATATATAGGATCCTTAGTAAGGATATGTTCATCAACATCCCTGGGTTGATTTTTGTAAAAGGTTTTGGGTCAACCTGTAAAACCTGATATTAATGCTATAGTATCTTATCTACCCAAAAAAAAGTATGACAAAGACACCATCCTTGGTTATCTTCAGTTCATCCATTGATGAAGAAGTCATTAGCACAAATGAGGATGAATTTGTTGTCCAGGTGCTGCAGAATATGGCCAACGGTGAACCTTCTCACCTAGAAGCCTAAGGAGAATATCTGTAGAAACAATTGTAGATATTGAAGAAGCAAGCCTTCATTTGGAAAGGCAAGTAAAAAATAGAGTAGACTCTCTTTGAGGTGTCTAGAAAGGATATTGTAGAAAAGAAACTAGAGATGTACAACAACATACACCAACTACAGGACATAGTGCAATTATTGAAATCACAAATACAACAAACAGAGGTTGGTTAGCTAGCCAAGGTTGAAACTGCAATCAAGATAGACTGGGAAATGGAGGTCCCTATGACTTCTCCATAATATGAAGAGAATATTATATCTTCTAGCCAGATTAGGTTAGATGTCAAAAAAGTAGCTAGCATAGAAGCCATAGCAAGGGATATTTTTGAGTCCTCTGCTAAAATAATTGAAGAACAAGGGAGTCCTATTGTGCAACAGGAACCTCGTGTCATAGAAATTGATTAAAAAATGGTAGAGGAGTCAGTAAATATACCTGATGTTGCCCAATATGATGGCCAACTACTAGATGACCAAACAAGAGTGGCACAGTCAGTTGAAGAATTTGAAGCACAACTGGGTGCCACTCAATCGACTGGTGATACATAGACATTTGAACATGCTATCTACATAGAAGCAAGGCAAGGGAAATACTATGAAAAGAGTCACCCATAGGGGTCAATAGATCCCATAGAGGCTGTACAGTTAGTTGGTCAACCATTAGTTGACCAAACCAAGGCTAAACAATTTGACAAACAACCCACAGCTAGACCAACTGGGAACATGCCAGGGACCCAAGAAAAGCAAGATACAGGTTCCTCCAAGATCTAGGAGATACCACCCCTATAGAAGGAAGAGGAGTTTGGTCCTTCATCTTCCATAGATGAGGTAATAGCACCTAGACCATCAAGGAAATTATGATCTAAAAGGAAAGTTGAGATAGCACCATAGAAAAGGTCGAAGACAAGGGCCAAAATAACAAGGACCAATGAAAATTGAAGGTGCAGCAAGACCTAAAGTCAGATGAATAGTGGGTTGCATCAATGAACAAGGTTTCATATAGAAGTAGGACCGAGTCAACCCCTTGTTGGCAATTTTGGGTTTGAGATCCTAGCTTCTTGTCTATGAGTTGTCATTGATGTCAAAAGGAAATGACATTAATGTTAAGAGGATGTGTTGGCTTCAAAGGTGGAAGATTCCAAGAGAATATTTTTAAGAGAATCCGGAGAGATTCCATTGGCAATGGTTTTTATTAAAACCAATGGAGGTTCTCTTTATTATTTATTTAATTATTATTTAAAACCCTTCAAGGTTTTAATTAATCAATTATTTAATTAATTAAGGGAGAAATTATTTTTAATTTATTAAAAATACTTTAAGGGTTTTTAAACCCTTTAGAAAGCAAATTTTGATTAAATTCGAAATTACTTTTCTTTGCAGCCGACGTGTTCCAAAGTCCACGTATGGACTATAAATATGAGAAGGTTCCTAAGGTTAAACCCACTTGGAAAATAAAATGCAATTAATTGGTTTGGCTGTGATCAAATGTTCTGTTTACGCTGCGAAAGAGGAGAGCTCGTGGTTTGAAAAGCTTTCGAAAAGCTTGACTGTTTATGTGGAAGGAAGTTCGTCTTGGACTTCATAAGCCCCTTGTGGGCTAGTGGCAGTGAAGGCTACGTTTGGGCCTTGCATAGGCGGAGGTCTGCGTTTCGATCCCCGCGGAGGGAGCTATGCATGGATTAGTCACGTTTTTATTAAAACGTGTTTTGTGCCGCGAATTTCGGATTCTTCAAGGGCAGCCATTATAAGGTGTGATTATTTTCTTGATATGATTTTTGGCATTGTTTAGCATTGTTTAAAAGACATAGGAGAAATAAGGGGATATTTCTTTGGTTGTATTTTTGAGATTAGTCTTTTGCTATGCTAAATTTAAAAATGGAGATATAAGGTGTAAGTTTTGGTTGTGTTTTTGGCTTCTTTGGTGGTTGTTTTTAAAGAAGAGGAGCGAAAAGGTGTATTAAGGAAAGTTTTTATATATGCTCATTTATCTTGGTTCTAACCCTAACTTGGTTGGAAGTTTGAGGGTTGTGTGTAGTGACAGCTTTAAGGATCAATTTTCTTCTACTCCAAAAAGGTATGGGCACATTTTTCTTATGAGTATGATTGGTGTATGTTTTTTTGAAATAAGGTTGGAGTGAAAAGGTTTTCAACTAGGTTTCCTTTGGTTGGGTGTAAATCCTATTTTATGGTTTGTTGAAGACTTCTTATGCATTGTTATCCTTGATAAGAGTTTTTTGGTGAATGCATAATTTCTGGTTTGAGATAGTGGAAGCTTTGTGCACTAGGGTTTATATTTGTGAGTCTAGCTACTTGCATTGAGTTGGTGGAACCCTTGGTTGACTGTTTTGAGTTTGATGGTTGAGTTGCTTCCATAGAGGTTGTTTGATCAAGTTATTGCTTTACTTGATTCATGATATTGGGCTTACTCCATTGAGTTGATTTGAGCAAGTTATTCTTTGCATTTGGTGATATTGTGTTGGTGGCTATTTTGTTCAAATATCTTTGGAGGGAAAAGGATTTCTACTTGTTTCCTTTTCTTGTGATGATTGGTTGAATGCTTCAAGGTTGATGTTGAGTTGAATGATGTTGGTTGACTAAACCTTGTTTGATGAGCACTGTTTTTGAAACCCTAATTTATGGTGAAAAGAACATGAGTATCATTGTTATGTGATTCTTTGCATAGTTGGCAATTGTTGGGGTTTCATGTTCTTGAAATAAAACATTCTATCCTATCCATTTCAAATATTGAATTGAGTTTTCAGATTTGAGATTGAGTTTGAGCTGAGTTGATTTGAGTTGATTTTTGAGATTGGGATTTGAGTATAGAACATATTGAGTCTCTAAAAATTCTCTTTATGCTTCTATGAGTTTGACAAATCACATTGGGTCTCTAACAATTCACTTTGTGATTTTCTACTAAGAAATATTTTTTTGGTGAGTTTGCCAAGTTTTCGGACAGGTTTCGGTGGGGACTTGTGAGCAGTTTTTGGACAAGTTCCAGTGGGGACTTGTGAGCAGTTTTTGGACAGGTTCCGATGGGGACTTGTGAGCAGATATGGACAGGTCCTAGCAGAGAACTTGTGAGCTGAGTTTGATAGTTCTATCAGAGAACTTGAGGACATAGGTGCATTGGTTCTATGAGAAGAACCTAAGGATAGTTGGCAAGTCTTTGAGAAGGCTTGTATGCAGAGGATTGATTTGTTTAAGAGTTGGACAGATCTGACAGACAGAGGAAGACTTTTACTAGATCGACTGACTATGTTTGGTACAGGTTGTTGAGATGCTATGGACGTGATCATAGAAGGAAGAGGTCTCTTAGGCTAAGAATTGAGGACAGGAGGTCTTCGATGGAAAGGAGTTCCACGTGCTAGAAAGAGGTAGAGGTAGTTGATCTTCTAAGGGATCATTTCCAGAGCAGAGGGGAAGGTATCTCCTTTGAGTAGAGGCTCATAAATTATAATTGGGGGAAGGTATCTCCTTTGGTCCGAGGCTCATAAACATTGTAATTGGGAAGGATTCCCAAAGAACTTTGAGATAACTTTTAGAGAAAAGTTTTGTGGACGTATCCTAGCCATTCTAGGTGAACCACGTTAAAATTGGTGTCATTTTGTGGATGATATTGTACATTGCTTTGATATTGCTTTGGGTATATTGCTTTACTATTTTGAAGTATAAAGGAAAAAGTAAAAAGAGGTCTTATACTATTCACCCCCCCTCTCTCAGTATAAGCTTGTGTTCTTCAATTGGTATCAGAGCGGGTGCCTTCAAAAATTTTAACAGCTTGAAGGAAAAACTAGTAAAGAACACAATGGATCATTCAAGTGGCAATGCAGCACCTATTCTTGATGGGTTAGATTTTGGTCTTTGGAGTGCAAGGATGGAGGTTCATCTAATGGCACTTGGTAATGATGTTTGGAAAGAGATTGAAGATCAGTACACTATTCCTGTACATGGTCCTATTACTAAAGAAGAAAGGCTCCTACATCATAGCAATTCAAAAGCAATGAATGCAATCCTGAAAGGCTTACAGAAAGCAGATCTCACCAAAGTGATTCACTGTAAGACAACTAGTGAAATGTGGAAATAGTTGAAGGCGGTTCATATAGGTGATATAAATGTCAGAAAGGCTAAGTTGAGACACTTCAAAGGTATGTTTGAACAACTCAAAATGAATGATGATCAAAATATTAGTGACTACATGCTTCGTATGGATGAGGTTGTTAACTCGATGAAAGACTTAGGTCTTGAGCTTGCTGAAAATGATGTTTGTGATAATATTTTAAGATCTCTTCCTAATAGATTTAATGAAAATATTTTTGCTATTGAGGAAGCTAAAGATTTGGATAAATTGAAAAAGGATGAGCTCCATGGTATACTTGCAGCATTTGAGTTGAGAACTCAAGTGAAGGTTGATGTCAATAAAGAGGCAGCTTTCAAGGCTACCAAGAATTCCAAGGGTAAACAGCTTCAAGATAGTGATGAGTCTTCTAGTGATGAAGAGGCATATTACGACAAGAAAGGCAAGTTCTCTAGAAAGCACAAAAGTATGAAAAATATAAGATGTTTCAATTGTGAAAAGTTTGGTCATTATGCTACTGATCGTCACTGTTCCCAAGAATGAAAGTGATGAAGATAAATAGGATTCTAAGAGCAAGGATTCGAAAAGCACAAGCATCACAGGAAAAACAAAGATGAGCACAACAATCAAGGAAAGAGGTATTCTCGTAAGCACGAGAAGAGTTTCTACCTAGACAAAGCAAGTAAGTGTTCTAGTAGTGATAGTGAAAGTTCTTCAAGTGATGATGAAAATGAGATGTTGCTCATATCAAAAAAAGAGGAAGAACCGAAACATAGATTCATTATCATGAAATGTCTTAGATGTAGAAATTTTGGTCACCTTGAGGATGATTGCACAAATAATGATTTGGTTGAAGAACACAATCTTATACTGAGAGGGGGGGGTGAACAGTATAAGACCACTTTTAACTTTTTCTTTCAAACAACTTTCAATTCAATATTAAGCAGTAATCAACAGCAGCAATCAAAACAATGCATAAAACACCATCCACAAAGTGACACAGCAATTTATGTGGTTCACCCAATGTGGGCTACTCCACGGATAAAAATTTCCTCTAAAAGTTATATCAAAGTCCTTTGGGAATCCTTCACGATTACAATGTTTATGAGCCTCGGCTCAAAGGAGATACCTTCCCCTAATCTCGCTTTGGTCGGTGATCCTCTAGAAGACCTCTACCTCCTTCGCCCTTAGCAAGTGGAACTCTATCCATAGAAGACACCTGTCTTCCCTACTCTGGCTAGAGATCTCTGTCCTCAACTCTGTCACTGCAAAGCTAGTCCTTAAATATGCAGTAAACACAGTCCTTCGGTCTAGCAAAAATATGTCCTCTTCCTCTATTCTTTTTTGTTACAGTTGCACTTGGTCGAAACCAATTTTTCACAGTCTGTGCAAACACAGCAGCTCTCGATCTACTTATGCTCTTCTATGAAAACATAGCAGCATAGTCGTCGCACACTTTGCACAAATGCAGCAGTCGCTCAGACTTCACTTATGCACCTCTGCGATCAAACTTCTCCCTGCACCCTATCTACATAAATCGCAATTCAAACACACACTTCGATCGATGCACAAACTACTCAAACAACCCTCCTTTTATACTCACAATATCAAGATTGAAATCTTGGTCTTAGTCGGTTGTTTTACCCTTCAACCACGTCGGCTGCAAAACCCTGCGCTACGTCGGCCCAGATTTAACTTTGTCGGCTTCACTACCTCCCTGTAGCTTCTGGTGTGAAACTTTGACATGTTGCGATATCGTGACACCTTTGCTTGTCGTAGCCTTCTTTTGCCTGTTGTCACGAAATCACGACACTACAGCCTTTGACGACCTCCTTTCTGCTTATGTCGCAAAATCATGACACTTCCTGTCTTTGCTGACGTCACCTTCTCTTCTTTCATGAAATTGCGACCCTTTTGCCTTCATGGCCTTCCTCTCAGCTTTTGTCGTGAAATCATGACACTTTTGATTTTTGCTGACATCATCTTCACTCTATCGTGAAATCGTGACCCTTCTGTCTTCATGCCCTTCCTCTCAGCTTCTGTCGTGAAATCGTGACACTTTTGATTTTTGCTGATGTCATCTTCACTCTATCACGAAATCATGATGCTTTAGTCTGCAAAGCCTTCTTCTCTGCTTTTGATGTGAAATCATGACACATCTGCCTCTGTTGATGTCATCTGCAACTCTGTCATGAAATCACGACGCTTTCGCTGCCTTAAGCTCTTTTCTGCCATATGCCCACGAAATTGGAACATGTCGCGAAATCACGACACTTTCACCTTCGAGCTCTTCCTTCTTCAACTTGTCATGAAATCACGACGCTTCTTCTGATTAAGACTTGCTAACTATTTTTGTCACGAAATCGTGACACCATCTCCAACTACAAGCTACCAACTCAACCTATTGTGAAATCGTGACACTTTTTGCATCCGTACAACTTCTTTGTAGCCTGTCGCAAAATCACGATGCTTTCAGCTTTCGAAAGCTTTCCCTGCAACCTGTCGCAAACTCGTGACACTTCAGCTTTCGAACGCTTTCTCCACTGCTTGTCGCGAAATCGTGATGCTTCTCCTTTCAATCTCGTCTCTTTGATGCATGTCATGAAATCGTGACAGTATTCAACTCGACCTTTGTAGCATGTCACAAAAATGCGACAGCCCTTACTTGGAACTTTGAATCATGTCATGAAATTGCGACAGTTCCTGAATCACTTTCTCTCTCTTTAATCTTGTCGCGAAAATGCGATAGCTTACACTGCGGACTCTTTCTTCTGCACCATGTCGTGAAATCATGACATTTTTCCGTCCGTACAGTCTCCTTTGCAGAATGTCACGAAATCGTGACACTTTTCTTTCTCTGCCTTCCTGCACCGTCCGAGTCGCGAAAATGCGACATGTCACGAAATCGCGATAGTTTTGCCTGCTTCGTCTTTGCCTTCCCGCATGTCACGAAATCACGACAGTTTTGCCCAAAATTTCTCTCTCCTCAAACATGTCATGAAATCACGATAGTTTTGCCAATGCTTTCTCTCTCCTAAAACATGTCACGAAATCACGACAGTTTTTCCAGCCACCTGCATACTTTTTCTTACTTGTCTTTTTCTTGATCTTTTGCAACTGGGTTACCCTGATCTTCTTGGAAACTCACTGTCCATGCTGGAAACCTTCATCAAGACACATTCTTTGACATCAAACCAAATTGCTTCAAGACCTTCTTGACATCAATGACAACATCTACACTTAGAGTAAAGGCAATGTACCCAAGGTACCCAAAATTGCCAACAATCTCCCCCTTTGTCATTGATGGCAAACCTTAACTGAAAAACACTACTCAAGAGCCAAAATGGAAACCAACTGTGCCAACAACTGAGAATCTGCAATTGAAGTTTTTGCTCCCCCTGACTTGAAGCTCTCTTCTTCACTATGAAGCTCTCCCCCTTACTCATATCTCTCCCCCTTTGTCATCAATGGCAAAGGGTCACCTTTGGGGCTCGGGACTAAGAATGAGCCTCTTAGCTTAGTCCCTCCCCCACCTCCTGATGAGGTGATTAATTCCGGGGTGGGAGTACAACTCCCAATTTCTCCCTTAGATACTCAAATGTATCTCTTGGAAGAGGTTTTGTGAAGATATCTACAATCTGCTCTTTAGTAGACACATATTCTACCTTGACCTGCTTCTCTTGCACTTTCTCCCTTAGAAAGTGATACTTGATGGAGATATGCTTTGTCCTTGAGTGCATTACCGAATTTTTGGAAATACTTATGGCACTAGTATTATCACAAAATATGGAGATGGGTTGTTCATGCTTGACTTTGAAATCCTCCAAGGTGGTTTTCATCCATAGAACTTGAGTACACCCAGCCACTGTTGCTATGTATTCAACTTCTGCCGTAGATAAGGAAACCGAAGGTTGTTTCTTACTTAGCCAAGAAACTAAACTCTTTCCCGGAAAGAATGCTCCACCACCGGTGCTTTTCCTGTCATCATTACCGCCACCCAATCTGCATCTGTATAGGTTGTGAGAGTGAAATCATCACCTTTGGGATACCAAAGCCCAAAGTCCATAGTGCCCTTCAGATATCTGAATATCCTTTTAACTGCTATAACATGAGAATATTTTGGAGCAACCTGAAATCTGGCTACTAACCCAATAGCCTGCATGATATCTGGTCTGGTAGCTGTAACATATAATAAACTTCCAATCATCGATCTGTACAATTTTTGATCTGTCGCTAGAGATTCATCATCTTTACTCATCTTGCACCCCGTAGTCATTGGAGTACATACAGGTTTGTTGTCCATCATCCCAAATTTTTTTAACATTTCTTTGATATACTTTCCTTGGGAGAGAAATATACCGTCTTTTGATTGAGCAATCTGAAGACCCAAAAAGAATGACAACTCTCCAATCATAGACATCTCAAATTCCTTCTGCATGGTGCTAGCAAAATCTTTGCACATCTGGGTATTATTTCCCCCAAAAATGATATCATCAACATAGACAACTACAATCAACATATCATTACCTTTATCCTTTATATACAAATTGCTATCTCGCCACACCTTTCCTGAAACCTTGCTCATGAAGGTACCTATCAAGTCTTGAATACCAAGCCCTAGGTGCTTGCTTTAACCCATACAAGGCCTTTTTTAGTTTACACACATAGTCCGATTGATCTGAGAGAAACACGCCTTCTGGTTGTTCTACGTAGACTTCTTCATCCAAGACTCCATTTAAAAAAGCTGATTTCACATCCATTTGATACACCTTGAATGCTTTGAAGCTTGAAAGGGCCAAAAACATTTGGATGGCTTCGAGACGAGCAACAGGAGCAAACGTCTCTTCGAAATCAACACCTTCTACTTGAGCATAACCTTTGCAAACCAACCTAGCTTTGTTTCTGACAATCTTTCCATCCTCATTGAGTTTATTTCTAAAAATCCATTTTGTGCCAATGACATTCTTGTCCTTAGGTCTTGGAACTAAATCCCAAGTTTCACTTTTCTCTATTTGATTTAGCTCTTCATCCATTGCTTTTACCCAAAATTTATCTGCACATGCTTCACTGAAATCTTTTGGCTCAATCTGAGATAATAAAGAAATATTTGTAGAATCGTGTGCCGAAATGACTCTTCTTCTAGTTTGTCTACTGTTTGGATCACCAATGATCAAATATTTGGGATGATGTTTCTGAACATATCATGATGGAGTTTTGGGAAGCAACTACTATTTTTCTTCTTCTTCATCTAAAACCTCTCTAAATTCTTCTTGATAGATTTCATCACTGATTTCCTTGACAGGTTCTCTTATCCCTGTCTTTTCATCAATTGTTACATTTATGCTCTCTACGACTGTATGCATTCTTTTGTTGAAGCATCTGTAAGCCTTGCTTCTGCTGGAATAACCAAGAAAAATTCCTTCATCACACCTAGGATCAAACTTACCCAAATTCTGATCTTCCCTTCTGATGAAGCACTTACTCCCAAATACTTTGAAATGTTTGACTATAGCTGGTCTTCCTTTCCACAACTCATAAGGAGTTTTATGATGATTTACTCTAAGTTGGGCCCTGGTGATAATGTAGACTGTTGTACTAACTGCCTCTTTCCAGAATCCATCTGAAAGTTTAGACTCATTTAACATAGCTCTAGCCATATTTTCAATAGTTCTATTTTTTCTTTCAACTACTCCATTTTGTTGAGGAGTTCTTGCTACTGAATATTCTCTTTTAATTCCCTATTGCTCACAGTATTCCACAAATTCATTTGAGGTGAACTCTCCTCCTCTGTCCGATCTCAAGCATTTGATTCTCTTTTCAGTCTCATTCTCAATCATTTCTTTGAAAGCTTTGAATTTTTCAAACGCTTCAGATTTTTCTTTGAGAAAGGTCACCCAAGTCATTCTAGAATAATCATCTATAAACAGCATGAAGTAGCTTTCTCCCTGAATGCTCTGAGTTCTGGTGGGGCCACATAAATTAGTATGAATGAGATCTAATGGTTTTGAAGAAGTATACCCTTTTGATTTAAAACTGGTTCTGGTCTATTTTCCATGTTGACAAGGACCGCAAATGGTGTTATGGGGCCTTTTTATTTTGGGCAAGTCTCTAACCTGCTTCCTTGTTACTAATGTTGACAAGATTATCAAAGCTCAAATGCCCCAATATTTTATGCCATAACCAACTCTCATCTTCTTGAGTTAGAAAGCACTTTTCCTTTTTTATCTCATTTAGCATGTAAAGATTGTTTGGAGTCCTTGTAGCACTAGCAATGAGTTTTCCATTTTTTTCTTTACGAATCTCACATCTATCTAAAAAGAAAGATACTATATGACCTTGATCACAAAGTTGACTCACACTTAGAAGATTATGTCTCAGACCTTCTACATAAAGCACATTTTCAGTTTTAGATTTCCCATCCAGGCTAAGAGTCCCTTTACCACAGATTTTAGCAGACCTGTTATCTCCAAAACTTACTGTTCCTCTGTTTGTGTTTTTTAAGACCAAAAACTTTTCCTTTTCACCAGTCATATGTTTTGAACAACCACTATCAAGATACCATTTCTCAACCTTGTCTTGTGCATGAAAAGCAGTTTGAACTATCATAGACTTAGACCTGATCTCATTTCTCTTTTTAGTGAATTTAAGGCTAGGTCTATCCAAACTGCACATCCTTGCTATATGCCCAACATTCTTGCATTTGTAACACATGACATTTTTATCCATAAGAGGTGCAAAAGAGTTAACATTTTCCTTACTATGGCTATTCACGGATTTAATGCAATGTATAGCTTTGTGACCAAATTTCTCGCAAGAAAAACAATAGCCATGGAAAGTATTATGTAACCTGTTTTGATGCCTTGGATGATTGTTCTTCTTGTGACCAACTAGAATCCATCGTTCTTCAAACTGAAGATTGATCTTGCTATCTCTTCTTCCTGTCATGATGCTTGAGAACAGAACTCTATTTTTTGAAATCCTTAAAGCCTAGAAGAATTCACTTTAGAGATCGAACTTAACCTCTTCATCCTATTCTGAAGCTGTATGTTCTTCTGATAGATCCTTCTCCAAGCTGTTAGGCTTTATCTGGAGAAACCTGCTCTGATACCAATTGAAGAACACAAGCTTATACTGAGAGGGGGGGTGAACAGTATAAGACCACTTTTAAATTTTTCTTTCAAACAACTTTCAATTCAATATTAAGCAGTAAAGATAGTAGTAATCAATAGTAGCAATCAAAACAATGCACAAAACACCATCCACAAAGTGACACAGCAATTTACGTGGTTCACCCAAGGTGGGCTACTCCACGGATAAAACTTTCCTCTAAAAGTTATATCAAAGTCCTCTGGGAATCCTTTCCGATTACAATGTTTATGAGCCTCAGCTCAAAGGAGATACCTTCCCCTAATTCTGCTTTGGCTAGTGATCCTCTAGAAGACCTCTACCTCCTCTGCCCTTAGCAAGTGGAACTCTATCCATAGAAGACACCTGTCTTCCCTGCTCTGGTCGGAGATCTCTGTCCTCAACTCTGTCACCGCAAAGTTGGTCCTCAAATATGCACTAAACACAGTCCTTCGGTCTAGCACAAATCTGTCCTCTTCCTCAGTTCTTTTTTGTTACAGTTGCACTTAGTCAAAACCAATTTTTCATAGTCTGCGCAAACACAGCAGCTCTCGATCTACTTATGCTCTTCTACGAAAACATAGTAGCACAGTCATCACACACTTCGTGCAAACACAACAGTCGCTAAGAATTAACTTATGCACCTCTACGATCGAACTTCTCCCTGCACTCTATCTGTGCAAATCGCACTTCGAACGCACACTTCGATCGATGCACAAACTACTCAAACAACCCTCCTTTTATACTCACAATATCAAGATTGAAATCTTGGTCTTAGTCGACTGTTTTACCCTTCAACCACGTCGGTTGTAAAACCTTGCGCTGCATCGGCCCAGATTTAACTCTGTCGGCTTCACTACCTCCCTGTAGCTTCTGGTGTGAAACTTCGACATGTTGCGATATCGCGACACCTTTGCCTGCCGTAGCCTTCTTTTGCCTGTTGTCGCGAAATCACGACACTACAGCCTTTGATGACCTCCTTTCTGCTTATGTCACGAAATCGTGACACTTCCTGTCTTTGCTGACATCACCTTCTCTTCTGTCGTGAAATCGTGACCCTTTTGCCTTCATGGCCTTCCTCTCAGCTTCTGTCATGAAATCATGACACTTTTGATTTTTGCTGACATCATCTTCACTCTATCACGAAATCGTGACCCTTCTATCTTCATGCCCTTCCTCTCAGCTTCTGTTGTGAAATCATGACACTTTTTATTTTTGCTGATGTCATCTTCACTCTGTCGTGAAATCACGACGCTTTAGTCTGCAAAGCCTTCTTCTCTGCTTTTGTCGTGAAATCATGACACATCTGCTTCTGCTGACATCATCTGCAACTTTGTCGTGAAATCGTGACGCTTTCGTTGCCTTAAGCTCTTTTCTGCCATATGCCTGCAAAACTGGAACATGTCGCGAAATCACGACGCTTTTGCCTTCGAGCTCTTCCTTCTTCAACTTGTTGCGAAATCTCGACGCTTCTTCTGATTAAGACTTGCTAACTGTTTCTGTTGTGAAATCGTGACAACATCTCCAAATGCAAGCTGCCAACTCAACCTGTCATGAAATCGTGACACTTTCTACATCCGTACAACTTCTTTGTAGCCTGTCATGAAATCGTGACGCTTTTAGCTTCTGAAAGCTTTCCCTGCAACCTATCACAAAATTGCGATGCTTCTGGCTTTTGAACGCTTTCTCCACTGCCTATCGTGAAATCGCGATGCTTCTCCTTTTAGGCTCTTCTCTTTGCTGCATGTCACAAAATCGTGATAGTCTTCAACTCGACCTCTGCAGCATGTCACGAAAATGTGATAGCCCTTACTTGGAACTTTGCATCATGTCACGAAATCGTGACAGTTCCTGAATCACTTTCTCTCTCTTCAATCTTGTCGTGAAAACGTGACAGCTTACACTACGGACTCTTTCTTCTACATCATGTCGCAAAATCGTGACATTTTTCTGTCCATACAGTCTCCTTTGCAGAATGTCATGAAATCGTGACACTTTTCTTTCTCTGCCTTCCATCATTGTCTGAGTCACGAAAGTGCGACATGTCACGAAATCACGACAGATTTGCCTGCTTTGTCTCTGCCTTCCCGCATGTCGCGAATCATGACAGTTTTGCCTGAACTTTCTCTTTCCTCAAACATGTCATGAAATCATGACAGTTTTGCCAATGCTTTCTCTCTCCTAAAACATGTCACGAAATCGTGACAGTTTTTCCAGCCGCCTGCATACTTTTTCTTACTTGTCTTTTTCTTTATCTTTTGCAACTCGGGTTACCCTGATCTTCTTGGAAACTCACTGTCCATGCTGAAACCTTCATCAAGACACATTCTTTGACATCAAACCAAATTGCTTCAAGACCTTCTTGACATCAATGACAACATCTACACTTAGAGTAAAGGCAATGTACCCAATGTACCCAAAATTGCCAACATTGGTTTCTAGTATGTATGAGGATGCTTCAGAAAACCATAAGGAAGATGCATGTATGGTTTTTCAAAAGGGTAGCACCTCTAGTGATAAGAAATCTGAAAAATGCTTTGATGATTCAAAAGGAAATCAAATAAAGGATCTTGAAAGTGAACTTATTAGTGCTCTTAGTATTTTGGAAAAGGAAAGAAAGAAGAATGCTAGACTCAAGGATAAGTTAGATGAATGTTGTATGGAGAGAGATGATCTTATAGAAAGTCTTGACTTATCTATAGCTAAGACACAAGAACTCAAGGATGAGTTAGAGTCTAAGGTTCTTAAGTATAATGAGTTAGAACATAAAATGGCTTCTTTGAAAGAGGAAACTAAAGATTACAAGGATAAGCTTTACGAGTTTCAAGATAGCTCCAAAAAGGTTAATTCACTCATCAAAGGTCAAAGAAAGACAATAGATAAAACAGGCCTTGGTTTTGTTAAGCCACACAAGGAACAAGTTGGAGAGTCTAGTAAGAGACTCCAAAAGGAAGAGAGTTCTGATGAGGAAAGTATTTTAGATCATGAGTCCTTGAATGATAGATGCGCAAAAATAGAAAATAGAATTTAGAATGAGAAGAAGTTTTCAGGACCTAAGAGGTCAAATAAAGGAAAATTTCAAGGCAGATGTTTTGCTTGTCATAAGTTTGGTCACATGGCTTCACATTGCATGGCTCAAGTGAAGAAGGTAAACGACAATTTTAGAAATGCTAGTTTCTTTCAAGGGTATTGCTACTCTTGTCAACAGTTTGGGCACAAGGCAGTCTATTGCAAGGTAAATAACATGAACAAATTTGATCAAAATAGGTTTGGTCAGAACAGGTTTGGTCAGAACAGGTTTGGTCGAAACAGGTTTGGCCGAACGAGTTTGGTCGGAATCAGTGGATTCAAAGATCAAGTTTACCTTAGAGAAACAACATCATCAAGTGTTTCAAGTGCAACAATGAAGGTCACATAATCAGACAGTGTAGAGCTAAAATTCCATAATATAGAAACAGAAACAGTGGTATGATCAGGTCCAAGGATCAAGGCATGGACAAGAACAGGGATGAGAAAAAGAACAAGAACAGTGACAAGAACAGGAATATGGACAAAGAGTTCAAGAGAAGGCCCGACAGGGAAGTTATAGACGCCGATGATGATCAGTGCCTAATGGGAGTTTTACTCCCACCCTAGAATTAATCACCTCATCAGGAGGTGGGGGAGGGACTAAGCTAAGAGGCTCATTCTTAGTCCCAAGCCCCAAAGGTGACCATTTGCCATTGATGACAAAGGGGGAGAGATATGAGTAAGGGGGAGAGCCTCAAGACAGGGGGGAGCTATTTATGTTGAGTTTCGTGTTGTTGAGAAGCATGGTTTGCCATCAATGACAAAGGGGGAGATTGTTGGCAATTTTGGGTTTGAGATCCTAGCTTCTTGTCTATGAGTTGTCATTGATGTCAAAAGGAAATGACATTAATGTTAAGAGGATGTGTTGGCTTCAAAGGTGGAAGATTCCAAGAGAATATTTTTAAGAGAATCCGGAGAGATTCCATTGGCAATGGTTTTTATTAAAACCAATGGAGGTTCTCTTTATTATTTATTTAATTATTATTTAAAACCCTTCAAGGTTTTAATTAATTAATTATTTAATTAATTAAGGGAGAAATTATTTTTAATTTATTAAAAATACTTTAAGGGTTTTTAAACCCTTTAGAAAGCAAATTTCGATTAAATTCGAAATTATTTTTCTTTGCAGTCGACGTGTTCCAAAGTCCACGTACGGACTATAAATATGAGAAGGTTCCTAAGGTTAAACCCACTTGGAAAATCGAAGGCAATTAATTGGTTTGGCTGCGATCGAATGTTCTATTTACGCTGCTAAAGAGGAGAGCTCGTGGTTTGAAAAGCTTTCGAAAAGCTTGACCGTTTATGTGGAAGGAAGTCCGTCTTGGACTTCATAAGCCCCTTGTGGGCTAGTGGCAATGAAGGCTACGTTTGTGACTTGTGTAGGCAGAGTTCTGTGTTTCGATCCCCGCGGAGGGAGTTGTGCATGGATTAGTCACATTTTTATTAAAACATGTTTTGTGCCACGAATTTCGGATTCTTCAAGGGCAGCCATTATAAGGTGTGATTATTTTCTTGATATGATTTTTGGCATTGTTTAGCATTTTTTAAAATACATAGGAGAAATAAGGGGATATTTCTTTGGTTGTATTTTTGAGATTAGTCTTTTGCTATGTTAAATTTAAAAATGGAGATATAAGGTGTAAGTTTTGGTTGTTGTGTTTTTGGCTTCTTTGGTGGTTGTTTTTAAAGAAGAGGAGCTAAAAGGTGTATTAAGGAAAGTCTTTATATATGCTCATTTATCTTGGTTCTAACCCTAACTTGGTTGGAAGTTTGAGGGTTGTGTGTGGTGACAACTTTAAGGATCAATTTTCTTCTACTCCAAAAAGGTATGGGCACATTTTCCTTATGAGTATGATTGGTGTATGTTTTTCTGAAATAAGGTTGGAGTGAAAAGGTTTTCAACTAGGTTTCCTTTGGTTGGGTGTAAATCCTATTTTCTGGTTTGTTGAAGACTTCTTATGCATTGTTATCCTTGATGAGAGTTTTTTGGTGAATGCATAATTTCTGGTTTGAGATAGTGGAAGCTTTGTGCTCTAGGGTTTATATTTGTGAGTCTAGCTACTTGCATTGAGTTGGTGGAACCCTTGGTTGGTTGTTTTGAGTTTGATGGTTGAGTTGCTTCCATAGAGGTTGTTTGATCAAGTTATTGCTTTACTTGATTCATGATATTGGGCTTACTCCATTGAGTTGATTTGAGTAAGTTATTCTTTGCATTTGGTGATATTGTGTTGGTGGCTATTTTGTTCAAATATCTTTGGAGGGAAAAGGATTTATACTTGTTTCATTTTCTTGTGATGATTGGTTGAATGCTTCAAGTTTGATGTTGAGTTGAATGATGTTTGTTGACTAAACCTTGTTTGATGAGCATTGTTGTTGAAACCCTAATTGATGGTGAAAAGAACATGAGTATCATTGTTATGTGATTCTTTGCATAGTTGGCAATTGTTGGGGTTTCATGTTCTTGAAAGAAAACATTCTATCCTATCCATTTCAGATATTGAGTTGAGTTTTTAGATTTGAGATTGAGTTTGAGCTAAGTTGATTTGAGTTGAGTTTTGAGATTGGGATTTTATTATAAAACATATTGAGTCTCTAACAATTCTCTTTATGCTTCTATGAGTTTGAAAAATCACATTGGGTCTCTAACAATTCACTTTGTGATTTCCTACTAAGAAAGTTTTTCTTAGTGAGCTTGCTGAGTTTTTGGACAGGTTCCGATGGGGACTTGTGAGCAGTTTTTGGACAGGTTTCGGTGGGGACTTGTGAGCAGTTTTTGGACAGGTTTCGGTGGGGACTTGTGAGCAGATTTTGACAGGTCCTAGTAGAGAACTTGTGAGCTGAGTTTGATAGTTCTATCAGAGAACTTGAGGACAGAGGTGCATTGGTTCTATGAGAAGAACCTGAGGACAGTTGGCAAGGCTTTGAGAAGGCTTGTATGCAGAGGATTTGTTCAAGAGTTGGACAAATCTGACAGATAGAGGAAGACTTGTACTAGATCGACTGATTATGTTTGGTATAGGTTGCTGACCTGCTGTGGACGTGATCATAGAAGGCAGAGGTCTCTTAGGCTAAGCATTGAGGACAGGAGGTCTTCTGTGGAAAGGAGTTCCACATGTTGGCAAGAGGTAGAGGTAGTTGATCTTCTGAGGGATCATTTCTAGAGTAGAGGGGAAGGTATATCCTTTGAGCAGAGGCTCATAAATTATGATTGGGGGAAGGTATCTCCTTTGGGCCGAGACTCATAAACATTGTAATTGGGAAGGATTCCCAAAAAACTTTGAGATAACTTTTAGAGAAAAGTTTTGTGGACGTAGCCCAGCCATTCTGGGTGAACCATATTAAAATTGGTGTCACTTTGTGGATGATATTGTACATTGCTTTGATATTGCTTTGGATATATTGCCTTACTATTTTGAAGTATAAAGGAAAAAGTAAAAAGAGGTCTTATACTGTTCACCCCCCTCTTAGTATAAGCTTGTGTTCTTCAATTGGTATCAGAGCGGGTGCCTTCGAAAAGTTTAACAACTTGAAGGAAAAGCTAGTAAAGAACACAATGGATCGTTCAAGTGGCAATGCATCACCTATTCTTGATGGGTCATATTTTGGTCTTTGGAGTGCAAATATGAAGGTTCATATAATGGCACTTGGTAATGAGGTTTGGGAAGTGATTGAATATGAGTACACTATTCCTGTACATGGTCCTATTAGGCTCCTACATCACAGCAATTCAAAAGCAATGAATGCAATCCTGAAAGGCTTATAGAAAGCAGATCTTACCAAAGTGATTCACTGCAAGACAGCTAGTGAAATGTGGAAAGAGTTGAATGTGGTTCATACAGGTGATAAAAATGTCATAAAGGCCAATTTAAGACACTTCAAAGGTATGTTTGAACAACTCAAGATGAATTATGATGAAAATATTAGTGACTACATGCTTCATATGGATGAGGTTGTTAACTCCATGAAAGACTTAGGTCTTGAGCTTGCTGAAAATGATGTTTGTGATAAGATTTTAAGATCTCTTCCTAATAGATTTAGAGAAAATATTTTTGCTATTGAGGAAGCTAAAGATTTGAATAAATTGAAAAAATATGAGCTCCATATTATACTTGCAGCATTTGAGTTGAGAACTCAAGTGAAGGTTGATTTCAAGAAAGAAGCAGCTTTCAAGGCTACCAAGAATTCCAAGGGTAAACAGCTTCAAGATAGTGATGAGTCTTCTAGTGATGAAGAGGCATATTACAACAAGAAAGGCAAGTTCTCTAGAAAGCACAAAAGTATGAAAAATATAAGATGTTTCAATTGTGGAAAGTTTGGTCATTATGCTACTGACTGTACTGTTCCAAAGAATGAAAGTGATGAAGATAAATAGGATTCTAAGTGCAAGGATTCTAAAAAGCACAAGCATCACAGGAAAAACAAATATGAGCACAGCAATCAAGGAAAGAGGTATTCTCACAAGCACAAGAAGAGTTTCTACCTAGACAAAGCAAGTAAGTGTTCTAGTAGTGATAGTGAAAGTTATTCAAGTGATGATGAAAATGAGATGTTCATATCAAAAAAAGAGGAAGAACCGAAACATAGATTCATTATCATGAAATGTCTTAGATGTGGAAATTTTGGTCACCTTGAGGATGATTGCACAAATAATGATTTGGTTTCTAGTATGTATGAGGATGCTTCAAAAAACTATAAGGAAGATGCATGTATGGTTTTTGAAAAGGGTAGCACCTCTAGTGATAAGAAATCTAAAAAATGCTTTGATGATTCAAAAGGAAATCAAATAAAGGATCTTGAAAGTGAACTTATTAGTGCTCTTAGTGTTTTGGAAAAGGAAAGAAAGAAGAATGCTAGACTCAAGGATAAGTTAGATGAATGTTGTATGGAGAGAGATGATCTTATAGAAAGTCTTGACTTCTCTATATCTAAGACACAAGAACTCAAGGATGAGTTAGAGTCTAAGGTTCTTAAGTATAATGAGTTAGAACAGAAAATGACTTCTTTGAAAGATGAAACTAAAGAGTACAAGGATAAGTTTTACAGGTTTCAAGATAGCTCCAAAAAGGTTAAGTCACTCATCAAAGGTCAAAGAAAGACAACTAAAAAAATAGGCCTTGGTTTTGTTAAGCCACACAAGGAACAAGTTGGAGAGTCTAGTAAGAGACTCCAAAAGGAAGAGAGTTCTGATGAGGAAAGTATTTTAGATCATGATTCCTTGAATGATAGATGCACAGAAATAGAAAATAGAATTCAAAATGAGAAGAAGAAGTTTTTAGGACCCAAGAGGTCAAATAAAGGAAAATTTCAAGGCAGATGTTTTGCTTGTCATAAGTTTGGTCACATGGCTTCACATTACATGGCTCAAGTGAAGAAGGTAAACGACAATTTTAGAAGTGCTAGTTTCTTTCAAGGGTATTGCTACTCTTGTCAACAGTTTGGGAACAAGGCAATCTATTGCAAGGTAAATAACAGAAACAAGTTTGATCAAAACAGGTTTGGTCAAAACAGGTTTGGTCAGAACAGGTTTGGCCAGAACAGGTTTGGTCAAAACAGGTGGATTCAAAGATCAAGTTTACCTCAAAGAAACAACATCATCAAGTGTTTCAAGTGCAACAATGAAGGTCACATAATCAGACAGTGTAGAGCTAAAATTCTAGAATACAGAAACAAGAACAGTGGTATGATCAGGTCCAAGGATCAAGGCATGGATAAGAACAGGGATGAGAACAAGAACAAGAACATTGACAAGAACAAGAATATGGACAAAGAGTTCAAGAGAAGGCTTGGCAAGGAAGTTATAGACGTTTATGATGATCAGTGCCTAATGGGAGTTTTACTCCCACCCCAGAATTAATCACCTCATCAGGAGGTGGGGGAGGGACTAAGATAAGAGGCTCATTCTTAGTCCCAAGCCCCAAAGGTGACCCTTTGCCATTGATGACAAAGGGGGAGAGATATGAGTAAGGGGGAGAGCCTCAAGATAGGGGGAGCTATTTATGTTGAGTTTATGTGTTGTTGAGAAGCATGGTTTGCCATCAATGACAAAGGGGGAGATTGTTGGAAATTTTGGGTTTGAGATCCTAGCTTCTTGTCTATGAGTTGTCATTTATGTCAAAAGGAAATGACATTAATGTTAAGAGGATGTGTTGGCTTCAAAGGTGGAAGATTCCAAGAGAATATTTTTAAGAGAATCTGAGAGATTCCATTGGCAATGGTTTTTATTAAAACCAATGGAGGTTCTCTTTATTATTTATTTAATTATTATTTAAAACCCTTCAAGGTTTTAATTAATTAATTATTTAATTAATTAAGGGAGAAATTATTTTTAATTTATTAAAAATACTTTAAGGTTTTTTAAACCCTTTAGAAAGCAAATTTTGATTAAATTCGAAATTACTTTTCTTTGCAGCCGACGTGTTCCAAAGTCCACGTATGGACTATAAATATGAGAAGGTTCCTAAGGTTAAAACCGCTTGGAAAATCGAAGGCAGTTAATTGGTTTGGCTGTGATCGAATGTTCTGTTTATGTTGCGAAAGAGGAGAGCTCATGGTTTGAAAAGCTTTCGAAAAGCTTGACCGTTTATGTGGAAGGAAGTCCATATTGGACTTCGTAAGCCCCTTGTGGGCTAGTGGCAGCGAAGGCTGCGTCTGGACCTTGCATAGGCAAAGGTCTGCATTTCGATCCCCGCGGAGGGAGCTATGCATGGATTAGTCATGTTTTTATTAAAACGTGTTTTGTGCCGCGAATTTCAGATTCTTCAAGGGCAGCCATTATAAGGTGTGATTATTTTCTTGATATGATTTTTGGCATTGTTTAGCATTGTTTAAAATACATAGGAGAAATAAGGGGATATTTCTTTGGTTGTATTTTTGAGATTAGTCTTTTGCTATGCTAAATTTAAAAATGGAGATATAAGGTGTAAGTTTTGGTTGTTGTGTTTTTGGCTTCTTTGGTGGTTGTTTTTAAAGAAGAGGAGCTAAAAGGTGTATTAAGGAAAGTTTTTATATATGCTCATTTATCTTGGTTCTAACCCTAACTTGGTTGGAAGTTTGAGGGTTGTGTGTGGTGACAGCTTTAAGGATCAATTTTCTTCTACTCCAAAAAGTGTTGGCAATTTTGGGTACTTTGGGTACATTGCTTTTGCTCAAGTGTATAAGTTGTCATTGATGTCAAAAGGCATTTTTGTGTTGATATCAAAAAGAGTGTGATGTCAAAAATATCTTGAGAAAGCTTCATTTTGTTAAAGGGTTTTTATTAAAACCATGGTGACAAGGTTAAAGGTTTTTCTTAAAACCATTTGGACTCATTAAGGGTTTTTATTAAAACCAAGCTTAACTTAATGCAAAGGTTTTTGCTTCTTGAAAAACCTTGAAGGTCCATGTTTATTATTAATAATTAAATTAACTCAAACCTTTGACAAAGGTCTAAGTTTAATTTATTATTAATAAAATAATAATTATTATTATTTTAATTATTATTAAAGGGTCTTTTAACCCTTAAGCGATGCAGATAAAGTTTTCTTTCGCCGACGTGTTGCCATCGTTGGAGGAGCGCCGACGTCAAAAATTTAAGGAGAAATGGCTATATAAGTGGGGATGATTTTCTAAAGTAAGTGCACCACCGATTAATTGGAGTCTTCGATTTGCGTTTGCTCTATATCATTCGAATAGCGCTTGGTGTCTTCGATTTGCGTTTGCTCTGTATCATTCGAATAGCGCTTGGTGTCTTCGATTTGCGTTTTCAACTTCGAATAGCGCTTGGTGTCTTCGATTTGTGCTTGCTCTGTGTCTTCGAATCTCCAATTGATGTCTTTGAAATCGTGCTTGATCTTGGAAACCGTGCTTGGCATACTCGGATTTGAGCTTGGGCTGCATCCTTACTTTTTTGCTTGACGTTAGTGGATTGGCAATTGCACCCGAACTGTGTTTTTCCAGATTGTGTTGTGAGATGATTAATGCAAGCATTCAGTGACTTATGTTTTGGATAGTGCTAGGAAAACGAATACGTTTTCCATATCCTACGATCAAGTGAAGATAAAACAAAGGATAGTTTAATATTTCTTTGTCGAGCACTTGTGCTCCAACGACGATGGAGTTTGAGTAAAGGCGCTCGCTAGGCGAGAGATACAAGTTTCGAATCACGTCGAGTGCATTTTTCCTTTTGTTGCGATGCACGAAGGAGAGCGGTTGTGATTGGGCTACGTAAGTAGAGGAGAATGCGCTTTAGCGCTTATAGTGGTGGCTCCTCATTTCTCCTAAGGTTGGAGAACTAAGTATTGCCAAGGTAAATCTTTTTATTGTTGACTTGGGATATTTGAGTTGATTTGATCAAGAATTATTGATGGAGGTATAAGGTTAAGTTGTAATCTTTGTTTTGACATTGTTATTATTAATGCTTGATGCTTATGTGGAGTAATAAGGTGTAAAGAGATTTTACTTTGTATGTATATTATATTTTTGGTGGTTAATATTAAGTTGGAGTAATAAGGTGTTATTTTGGATCTTTATTATTGTGTATTATTGTATAGTTCCTAACTCTAATTGGTGGTAAATTGAGAGTTAATGTTGTGACAGCTTTTGAGTTCTCCTTCTTCATCAAAGTAAAGGTATGGGCACATTCTTCCATGGTTGTTATTGATTGATGGTTTTCTAAAAATAAGTGTGGAGGGAAAAGGATTTCTACTTGTTTCCTTTTCTTGTGATGATTGGTTGAATGCTTCAAGGTTGATGTTGAGTTGAATGGTGTTGGTTGACTAAACCTTGTTTGATGAGCATTGTTGTTAAAACCCTAATTGGTTGTGGAAAGAACATGAGTATCATTGTTATATGAGATATTGCATGGTTGGCAATTGTTGGGTTGTGTTTCATGTTCTTGAGAAAAGCATACTACATCTATCTTATTCTATTGAGATTGAGATTGAGTTGAGATTGATACTGGGAGTTAAGTATAGAACATATTGAGTCTCTAACAATTCTCTTTATGCTTCTATGAGGTTGATGAATCACATTGGGTCTCTAACAATTCTCTTTGTGGGTTCATGCTAAGCAAGTTTTTCTTGGTGAGCTTGCTGAGGTTTTGGACAGGTTTCGGTGGGGACTTGTGAGCAGGTTTTGGACAGGTTTCGGTGGGGACTTGTGAGCAGGTTTTGGACAGGTTTCGGTGGGGACTTGTGAGCAGATTTGGACAGGTCCTAGCAGAGGACTTGTGAGCTGAGTTTGAGAGTTCTATCAGAGAACTTGAGGACAGAGGTGCATTGGTTCTTTGAGAAGAACCTGAGGATAGATTTGGCAAGTCTTTGAGAAGGCTTGTATGCAGAGGATTGATTTGTTCAAGAGTTGGACAGATCCCGACAGACAGAGGAAGACTTGTACTAGACCGACTGACTGTGTTTGGTACAGGTTTTTGAGCTATTGTGGACGTGATCATAGAAGGCAGAGGTCTCTTAGGCTAAGCATTGAGGACAGGAGGTCTTCGGTGGAAAGGAGTTCCACGTGCTGGCAAGAGGTAGAGGCAGTTGATCTTCTGAGGGATCATTTCTAGAGCAGAGGGGAAGGTATCTCCTTTGAGCAGAGGCTCATAAATTTAGATAGAGGGGAAGGTATCTCCTTTGAGCAGAGGCTCATAAATTCAGATTGGGGGAAGGTATCTCCTTTGGGCCGAGGCTCATAAACATTGTAATTGGGAAGGTTTCCCAAAGAACTTTGAGATAACTTTTAGAGAAAAGTTTTGTGGACGTAGCCCAGGCTTTCGGGTGAACCACGTTAAAATTGGTGTCACTTTGTGGATGATATTGTGCTTTGTTTTGATATTGCTTTGGGTATATTGCTTTACTATTTTGAAGTATAAAGGAAAAAGTAAAAAGAGGTCTTATACTGTTCACCCCCCTCTTAGTATAAGCTTGTGTTCTTCAATTGGTATCGGAGCAGGTGCCTTCGAAAAGTTTAACAACTTGAAGGAAAAGCTAGTAAAGAACACAATGGATTATTCAAGTAGCAATGCAACACCTATTCATGATGAGTCTTCTAGTGATGAAGAGGCATATTACAACAAGAAAGGCAAGTTCTCTAGAAAGCACAAAAGTATGAAAAATATAAGATGTTTCAATTGTGGAAAGTTTGGTCATTATGCTACCGATCGTACTTGTTCCCAAGAATGAAAGTGATGAAGATAAACAGGATTCTAAGAGCAAGGATTCTAAAAAGCACAAGCATCACAGGAAAAACAAAGATGAGCACAACAATCAAGGAAAGAGGTATTCTCACAAGCACAAGAAGAGTTTCTACCTAGACAAAGCAAGTAAGTGTTCTAGTAGTGATAGTGAAAGTTCTTCAAGTGATAATGAAAATGAGATGTTGTTCATATCAGAAAAAGAGGAAGAACCGAAACATAGATTCATTATCATGAAATGTCTTAGATGTGGAAACTTTGGTCACCTTGAGGATGATTGCACAAATAATGATTTGGTTTCTAGTATGTATGAGGATGCTTCAGAAAACTATAAGGAAGATGCATGTATGGTTTTTGAAAAGGGTAGCACCTCTAGTGATAAGAAATCTGAAAAAGGCTTTGATGATTCAAAAAGCAAACATATAGAGGAAGGTGAAGTAGATCTTAAAGGTGAACTTATTAGTGCTCTTAGTGCTTTGAAAAAGGAAAGAAAGAAGAATGCTAGACTCAAGGATAAGTTAGATGAATGTTGTATGGAGAGAGATGATCTTATAGAAAGTCTTGACTTCTCTATAGCTAAGACACAAGAACTCAAGGATGAGTTAGAGTCTAAGGTTCTTGAGTATAGTGAGTTAGAACAGAAAATGGCTTCTTTGAAAGAGGAAACTAAAGAGTACAAGGATAAGCTTCACAGGTTTCAAGATAGCTCCAAAAAGGTTAAGTCACTCATCAAAGGTCAAAGAAAGACAACAGATAAAACAGGCCTTGGTTTTGTTAAGCCACACAAGGAACAAGTTGGAGAGTCTAGTAAGAGACTCCAAAAGGAAGAGAGTTCTGATGAGGAAAGTATTTCAGATCATGAGTCCTTGAATGATAGATGCACAGAAATAGAAAATAGGAAACAAAAAAAGGGGAGAAAGTTTACAGGACCTAGAAAGCCATTTACAGGAAAGTTTAATGGCAGATGTTTTGCTTGTCACAGGTTTGGTCACATGGCTTCACATTGCATGACTCAAGTAAGGAAGGTAAATGACAGTTTCAGAGGTGGTAATTTCTTTCAAGGGTATTGCTACTCTTGTAAACAGTTTGGGCACAAGGCAGTTTATTGCAAGGCAAATATCAGGAACAGGTTTGATCAGAACAGGTTTGGTCAGAATAGGTTTGGTCAGAACAGGTTTGGTCAGAACAGGTTTGGTCAGAACGGTGGATTCAAAGAATAGGTATGCCTAAAAGAAATAACATTGTTACTTGTTATAAATGCAACAATGAAGGTCACACAGCTAGACAGTGTAGAGCTGAACTTCCAAGGAACAAGAACAAGAACAGTGACAAGAACAGGAATATGGACAAAGAGTTCAAGAGAAGGCCCGACAAGGAAGTTATAGACGCTGATGATGATCAGTGCCTAATGGGAGTTTTACTCCCACCCCAGAATTAATCACCTCACTCGAGGGTGGGGGAGGGACTAAGCTAAGAGGCTCATTCTTAGTCCCGAGCCCCAAAGGTGACCCTTTGCCATTGATGACAAAGGGGGAGAGATATGAGTAAGGGGGAGAGCTTCAAAGTGAAGAGGAAAGCTTCAAGTCAGGGGGAGCAAAACTTCAAAGGAAGATTCTCGGTTGTGGGCACAGTTGGTCAGTTGTTAGCACAGTTGGTTTCAGTTTTGGCTCTTGAGAAGTGTTTTCAATAAAGGTTTGCCATCAATGACAAAGGGGGAGATTGTTGGCAATTTTGGGTACTTTGGGTACATTGCTTTTGCTCAAGTGTATAAGTTGTCATTGATGTCAAAAGGCATTTTTGTGTTGATATCAAAAAGAGTGTGATGTCAAAAATATCTTGAGAAAGCTTCATATTGTTAAAGGGTTTTTATTAAAACCATGGTGACAAGGTTAAAGGTTTTTCTTAAAACCATTTGGACTCATTAAGGGTTTTTATTAAAACCAAGCTTAACTTAATGCAAAGGTTTTTGCTTCTTGAAAAACCTTGAAGGTCCATGTTTATTATTAATAATTAAATTAACTCAAACCTTTGACAAAGGTCTAAGTTTAATTTATTATTAATAAAATAATAATAATTATTATTTTAATTATTATTAAAGGGTCTTTTAACCCTTAAGCGACGTAGATAAAGTTTTCTTTCGCCGACGTGTTGCCATCGTTGGAGGAGCGCCGACGTCAAACAGTTAAGGAGAAATGGCTATATAAGTGGGGATGATTTTCTAAAGTAAGTGCACCACCGATTAATTGGAGTCTTCGATTTGCGTTTGCTCTGTATCATTCGAATAGCGCTTGGTGTCTTCGATTTGCGTTTGCTCTGTATCATTCGAATAGCGCTTGGTGTCTTCGATTTGCGTTTGCTCTGTATCATTCGAATAGCGCTTGGTGTCTTCGATTTGTGCTTGCTCTGTGTCTTCGAATCTCCAATTGACGTCTTTGAAATCGTGCTTGATCTGTGTCTTGGAAACCATGCTTGGCATACTCGGATTTGAGCTTGGGCTGCATCCTTACTTTTTTGCTTGACGTTAGTGGATTGGCAATTGCACCTGAACTGTGTTTTTCCAGACTGTGTTGTGAGATGATTAATGCAAGCATTCAGTGACTTATGTTTTGGACAGTGCTAGGAAAACGAATACGTTTTCCATATCCTACGATCAAGTGAAGATAAAACAAAGGATAGTTTAATATTTCTTTGTCGAGCACTTGTGCTCCAACGACGATGGAGTTTGAGTAAAGGTGCTCACTAGGCGAGAGATACAAGTTTCGAATCACGTCGAGTGCATTTTTCCTTTTGTTGCGATGCACGAAGGAGAGCGGCTGTGATTGGGCTACGTAAGTAGAGGAGAATGCGCTTTAGCGCTTATAGTGGTGGCTCCTCATTTCTCCTAAGGTTGGAGAACTAAGTATTGCCAAGGTAAATCTTTTTATTGTTGACTTGGGATATTTGAGTTGATTTGATCAAGAATTATTGATGGAGGTATAAGGTTAAGTTGTAATCTTTGTTTTGACATTGTTATTATTAATGCTTGATGCTTATGTGGAGTAATAAGGTGTAAAGAGATTTTACTTTGTATGTATATTATATTTTTGGTGGTTAATATTAAGTTGGAGTAATAAGGTGTTATTTTGGATCTTTATTATTGTGTATTATTGTATAGTTGCTAACTCTAATTGGTGGTAAATTGAGAGTTAATGTTGTGACAGTTTTTGAGTTCTCCTTCTTCATCAAAGTAAAGGTATGGGCACATTCTTCCATGGTTGTTATTGATTGATGGTTTTCTAAAAATAAGTGTGGAGGGAAAAGGATTTCTACTTGTTTCCTTTTCTTGTGATGATTGGTTGAATGCTTCAAGGTTGATGTTGAGTTGAATGGTGTTGGTTGACTAAACCTTGTTTGATGAGCATTGTTGTTAAAACCCTAATTGGTTGTGGAAAGAACATGAGTATCATTGTTATATGAGATATTGCATGGTTGGCAATTGTTGGGTTGTGTTTCATGTTCTTGAGAAAAGCATACTACATCTATCTTATTCTGTTGAGATTGAGATTGAGTTGAGATTGATACTTGGGAGTTAAGTATAGAACATATTGAGTCTCTAACAATTCTCTTTATGCTTCTATGAGGTTGATGAATCACATTGGGTCTCTAACAATTCTCTTTGTGGGTTCATGCTAAGCAAGTTTTTCTTGGTGAGCTTGCTGAGGTTTTGGACAGGTTTCGGTGGGGACTTGTGAGCAGGTTTTGGACAGGTTTCGGTGGGGACTTGTGAGCAGGTTTTGGACAGGTTTCGATGGGGACTTGTGAGCAGATTTGGACAGGTCCTAGCAGAGGACTTGTGAGCTGAGTTTGAGAGTTCTATCAGAGAACTTGAGGACAGAGGTGCATTGGTTCTTTGAGAAGAACCTCGAGGATAGATTTGGCAAGTCTTTGAGAAGGCTTGTGTGCAGAGGATTGATTTGTTCAAGAGTTGGACAGATCCGACGGACAGAGGAAGACTTGTACTAGACCGACTGACTGTGTTTGGTACAGGTTCTTGAGCTGCTGTGGACGTGATCATAGAAGGCGAGAGGTCTCTTAGGCTAAGCATTGAGGACAGGAGGTCTTCGGTGGAAAGGAGTTCCACGTGTCTGGCAAGAGGTAGAGGCGGTTGATCTTCCGAGGGATCATTTCCGGAGCAGAGGGGAAGGTATCTCCTTTGAGCAGAGGCTCATAAATTTAGATAGAGGGGAAGGTATCTCCTTTGAGCAGAGGCTCATAAATTCAGATTGGGGGAAGGTATCTCCTTTGGGCCGAGGCTCATAAACATTGTAATTGGGAAGGTTTCCCAAAGAACTTTGAGATAACTTTTAGAGAAAAGTTTTGTGGACGTAGCCCAGGCTTTCTGGGTGAACCACGTTAAAATTGGTGTCACTTTGTGGATGATATTGTGCTTTGTTTTGATATTGCTTTGGGTATATTGCTTTACTATTTTGAAGTATAAAGGAAAAAGTAAAAAGAGGTCTTATACTGTTCACCCCCCCTCTCAGTATAAGCTTGTGTTCTTCAAAAAGGTATGGGCACATTTTCCTTATGAGTATGATTGGTGTATGTTTTTCTGAAATAAGGTTGGAGTGAAAAGGTTTTCAACTAGGTTTCCTTTGGTTGGGTGTAAATCCTATTTTTTTTTTTGTTGAAGACTTCTTATGCATTGTTATCCTTGATGAGAGTTTTTTGGTGAATGCATATTTTCTGGTTTGAGATAGTGGAAGCTTTGTGCACTAGGGTTTATATTTGTGAGTCTAGCTACTTGCATTGAGTTGGTGGAACCCTTGGTTGGTTGTTTTGAGTTTTATGGTTGAGTTGCTTCCATAGAGGTTGTTTGATCAAGTTATTGCTTTACTTGATTCATGATATTGGGCTTACTCCATTGAGTTGATTTGAGCAAGTTATTCTTTGCATTTGGTGATATTGTGTTGGTGGTTGTTTTGTTCAAATATATTTGGAGGGAAAAGGATTTCTACTTGTTTCCTTTTCTTGTGATGATTGGTTGAATGCTTCAAGGTTGATGTTGAGTTGAATGATGTTGGTTGACTAAACCTTGTTTGATGAGCATTGTTGTTGAAACCCTAATTGATGGTGAAAATAACATGAGTATCATTGTTATGTGATTCTTTGCATAGTTGGCAATTGTTGGGGTTTCATTTTCTTGAAAGAAAACATTCTATCCTATCCATTTCAGATATTGAGTTGAATTTTCAGATTTGATATTGAGTTTGAGCTGAGTTGATTTGAGTTGAGTTTTGAGATTGGGATTTGAGTATAGAACATATTGAGTCTCTAACAATTCTCTTTATGCTTCTATGAGTTTGACATATCACATTGGGTCTCTAACAATTCACTTTGTGATTTCCTACTAAGAAAGTTTTTCTTGGTGAGCTTGCTGAGTTTTTGGATAGGTTTCGGTGGGGACTTGTGAGCAGTTTTTGGACAGGTTTCGATGGGGACTTATGAGCAGTTTTTGGACATGTTTCGGTGGGGACTTATGAGCAAATTTGGACAGGTCCTAGTAGAGGACTTGTGAGCTGAGTTTGATAGTTCTATCAAAGAACTTGAGGACAGAGGTGCATTGGTTATATGAGAAGAACCTGAGGACATTTGGCAAGTCTTTGAGAAGGCTTGTATGTAGAGGATTGATTTTTTCAAGAGTTGGACAGATCTGACAGATAGAGGAAGACTTGTACTAGACCGACTGACTGTGTTTGGTATAGGTTGCTGAGCTGCTGTGATCATAGAAGGCAGAGGTTTCTTAGGCTAAGCATTGAGGACAGGAGGTCTTCTATGGAAAGGAGTTCCACGTGCTGGCAAGAGGTAGAGGCAGTTGATCTTCTAAGGGATCATTTCCAGAGTAGAGGGGAATGTATCTCCTTTGAGTAGAGGCTCATAAATTTTTATTGGGGGAAGGTATCTCCTTTGGGACGAGGCTCATAAACATTGTAATTGGGAAGGATTCCCAAAGAAATTTGAGATAAATTTTAGAGAAACGTTTTGTGGACGTAGCCCAGCCATTCTGGGTGAACCACGTTAAAATTGGTGTCACTTTGTGGATAATATTGTACATTGCTTTGATATTGCTTTGGGTATATTGCTTTACTATTTTGAAGTATAAAGGAAAAAGTAAAAAGAGGTCTTATACTATTCACCCCCCCCTCTCAATATAAGCTTGTGTTCATCACCCCTACAATTTAGTCCATGAAAGAAGACACCTGAAACAGGTCTTAATCAGTCAAAATAGGGTGGCAAATAAAAACGTAATAAGGAAAGAGACCGAGCCACAACCAAGGAAAGAAACCATAGAAACAAAGCACACTAACATAATTTTAACCAAATAGGGGACTACCAATAGTAATTGCCATGAGGGCATGGCAACAGTTAGGCATGGGGGGTGATGAGCACCAAAAATGCTCATATTTTTGTATGGATTAATAATATATTATGTAGCATTATTTTTATAGAATGTACTTTTTATGAAATTTTTATATATATTTAATATAAAATTGTGTATATTCTCTAATATGTGTTTTGAGTGTGATTTGTGTGTAGATTCAATGATTTTGCTATTTTTTTTATATCTACGTCAAGGTCCCATTTGGACCCGGTAATTCAGGTTTTATGGTGGAGAACTAAGGACAAAGGTTGATCATAACAAAGTTATGTAATATGGAAAGTGCCTAATTTTTGTCTTATTAAAGAGCAACGTTTGACTCCTGAATTTAGATTCAAAGGCACCTGACTCTCGACTTTGAGGTCGACAATGCCTGACTCCTAACTTTAGGGTCGATGGTGTCAGACTCCTGACTTCAAGGTCAAAGGTGCCTGACTCTAGACTTCAGGACCAAAGGCACCTGACTCCCAGATTTAGGGTCAAAGGTGCCTGACTCCCAAATTAAAAGTCAATAGTTCCTAATCTCTAGTGATAGGTTGGATGATGCCTGAATCCCATTGAAGTAGAGTGCAACAAGAACCCTATTTTCAAAAGAAATAGAATAACAATTTTTAGTGATATATGCGGATGCAGGACAATAGAATGAGCCAAAAAAATTATTCATTTCTCATTAATGATTAAGCAAACACGTAAATCAATTGTACAAAACTATGGATATCATATATTTTGTTTGATAAATAGAACCCACATAATTTATCCTACGAAGGATAAACTTAGCACGTGTTCGTTGTCTAAGATTTTTTTTGCGTGTTTGTTATAATGACAAGTCTGAAATAGACTTGCCTAATTTTGTAATTGGGGATGATTGTACACTATATAAATTCATAGACCACCCCTAGAAAAGGATCCCCAAACAATTTTTTGTAAAATCACTTCTAAAGCTACAATACAATTCATTCGAGTGTTCATCTTTATATTTCTATGCATTCGATGTGCATGAATTCATTTGGGTAGAATCTGCTAATATCTTGGGTCCACTCTCAATAATATTCCTCCCCTTTCCTATTTTTTTGTAATTTATGTATGCACTGTTTATTCTCAGTTTTCTATTTTTCTATAGTTTACTTAATTACTGTAATTTTCTTTGTTTTCTTTGTATTTTCTAACAAGTGTGTGTGTTTTACTTTCAACAGTTTATTTCTAGTCATGTGTTTGATAATTTAGGCTAGCTTAATGGTTTGGAAAATAAACAAAATGACACCACAAACCACCCCCCCAAACCTTAGGATATAGAGGACTCATCTTGTTGGTTTTACAGGCATAAACTATGCATGGTACTTCACAAAGTTTACGAGCTTTCCCAGGTTTGACAATTTAAATGGAGGTAATAAATCAACTGTAGTGTAACCAAAGTTTTGCCCAACTAAAAACATCATAAAAAATTTTTAGGGTAATAATAGATAGCAAGAAGATAATAGGCCTCCTTTCAGGAGGAATTTCAATAGAAAATGGAATAAAATTGGAAATGAAGAGAGAAATAGGAATCTAAATAGAAATTTGAAGAAGAAAGAAATAGAGAGAAATCTAGATTTTGTTCCAAATCCCATGCCATAAAATAATTTTGCATCAAATCATCCCTTTTATTTCTATGCTTGTGATGCACCACATAACCTTTTTTATTGTGGTATGTATCTAAGTATGAATTCTAATGTTGATTTAAATGTTGAATCCGAAGATGAATACATTAGAATTAATGTATGTTGTACTTAAGAGGATGAAACCAAAGAATATAATTTGAAAGGGATATGGATATATGTGCTAGTAATCTTGAGCAAATAGCCTTAGTATGTAGAGAGGCTTCAACCTCAAGTGAGCCTTCTAATACTATATTTGATAGAATGAAGCAGGGAAAGATTATACCTATAGCACAAGAAGTTGAGTTTTTAGAAAGAATACATGCTATTAATCTTAGGAACAAAATAGTGGAGTAAAAAGTTGATGAAGGTCCTATAGGAGTGATTTCACATAAAAAGGTAAATCGTATGAATCTGCAAATGATTCTTGAAGAGCCTGAAGTAGAGGAAATTATCTAAAAGAAGCAAAATAACTTGGCTAATAAAAAAGCTATAAAATGAATTGATGATAAGAAATATTAGTTTGATCTAGGTATAGAAGTTTCCAAGTAGAAGTTCAGCATCACTTTTGGTAAATTAATGACTATTACAAAGTATCTACATCAGGAATGTAGAGCCTTCAAATTAGCTGATAAATTAGGAGGAAAACCTCAAAATCCCATAGGCCTTGTGAACAATGCAGTCAAAGCCCCATATTTAGTTAAGCCATTTTTATATCACTAAGATACACATCATGCTATGGATATCAATATGTTATTCATAATTACATGCTTAATAGTGGTGCTTCCATGAATATTATGTCAAAACATGTAGCTGATTAGTTAGGCTTGATTTGTCAGAAAGAGCATTTTCCTATTTTTGTAATGGATAATAGGAGAGTACCTTGTGTAGGCATTATCACCGAACTTCTTGTCCATATTGAAAAATATCCTAATAAGGTTGTGGTAAAGGATATTTTATTTGTAGATTTGGACCCTTTATTTTCCATCTTACTCTCTAGGCATTGGGCAGAGCAACTAGGTGGTACTATTCAGTTGGATTGGTCATATGCCACTATCCCAATTCAGAGTAAGAAAAACATGATATTGAAAATAGAACCCTTAAATAGGTATTCAGTTGAATAGAAATATCCTAATTATAATATAGCTAATGTCATGAATTCCATTAAGGAAAAGTACATGGGGGTTTACTCTATTTGGAATTCTCCTTGTTAGAAGTGCATGATGTTGAGAATATGGATCCAAAATTGAAGGTTGAAGCATATGCAATAACTAATAGAATTTTGACTTTGAATTTATGGACTATGACCTTTAATGGGGTAAAATCTAAAGTAGGATCTAGAGCTAGAGTACTTTTAACAGACATCAATGAAATCTATCTTGGCATACCATATGGGTTAAAATTTTCTTGTACAAATAATGTTGTAGAGTATGAAGCTTTATTGCTAGGGCTAATAAAATCCAAGGACTTGGGTATTAATTACCTCAAATTTAGTGGGGATGCAAAGCTAATAATTCAACAAATCAAAGGGAAATATCAAACAAAGCACCCTAGATTAATCAATATAATCAAGCAGTGTTGGATAAAAAAGATAAATTCTTGGCTTTTGATATGCAATTTATTCCTAGAGCACATAATCACAATGCTAATATTTTGACCCCTAATGCTTTTGGAGCAGAAAACCATGACATAGACACTTGATTTATGGAAAGGTTCCCAACCATATTTGTTTATAAGTCACTTGTCCCTAAAAATATGGTATATTTACAAGTTTTTCATGATGATATACACATTAATAATTTTATGACTATGCAAAATGAATTTTTTGATGCTATTTGTGATGAAAGTGATGAAGAAAATTTGAAGGATGTTATTGGAGAGCCTATAGAAGTCATACAACTGAAGACCAATAGGATCCCTAGGGGTTTGGTGTCTTTAGAGAGATTTTTTGATGACTTTGATAGAGCATATAAACCTCTGGTTCAATAATATGAGGTAGATGAAGTTAATATCCAAACAAAGAAAGATCCCAAGATTGTTAGGATCAATAAAGCTCTATCAGGAAAAGAGAAGCAATAGTATATCAAATTCTTGAAAAAGAACATGGATGCATTTTCTTGGAGTTATGAAGATATTAATACCTTCAATACAAAGGTAATGACTCACATAATACCCCTTCAGAATGATGCAAATACCTTTCATGAATAAACAAAGAAAGTTCAATCCCACTTTGCATCCAATTATGCAAAAAGAAGTGCAGAAGTTACTGGATACCAAGATAATTAGGAAGGTGATATTTTCTTCTTGGTTGATAAATCTTGTTCTAGTTAGAAATAAGAATGTTGAGATCAGGATTTGTGTAGATTTCAAGAATTTTCTTCAAATATAGAACATTTTCTTCAAGTAGTGGTTGGATCATCAAGAATATCTTTTTTGGATGGCTTTTCAGGTTACAATCAGATTGTAGTGAATCCAGAAGACAAACACAAAACAAATTTTGCCACACCATGGGGAAAATTTGAATATTTCAGGATGCCCTTTGGGTTGATGAATGCAGGGGCAACATTTCAGAGAGCAATGGATATTGCATTTAAGGGATTGATGTTCAAGATAGTGGTAGTATATCTTGATGATATTACCATTTTTCCAAAAATTTTGAAGATCATTTTGCACATCTAGATCAAGTGTTTGATAGGTGCAAGGAGTTTGGCATATCCTTGAATCCTAGAAAATGTGTGTTTGGGGCCACACAAGGTAAACTGCTTGGGCATATTATTTCAAAGGATGGAATTAGCATTGATCCACAAAGAATAGAGGCAATCGCTAAAATTCTCCCTCCTAAAAATCTTAAGGGAGTTAGATAATTCTTTGGGAATATTAAATTCATTAGGATATTTGTCCCTAATTTTGCTCAGATTGCCAAGCCGATAAATGATATGATCAAGAAATTTGGAGAAATAATGTGGATAGAGAAAAATACTATAGCTTTTTAGAAGATCAAAGATTCAATTACTAAGGCTCTAGTACTGAACTACCCTGATTACTCAAAATATTTAAAAATCTACTTATTTGCTTTAGAACACACTATTGCTACAATTCTAGCTCAACAAGATGAAGAGAAAAATGAAAGGCATGTAGCCTTTATGAGTACAACATTGAAGGGTTCTAAACTAAAATAATATTTGCTAGAAAATAGGCTTATGTATTAATCAAAACATTGGATCATTTCAAGTGTATTTTTGGGTCCAATAAGATAATAGCCTATATCCCTTACATTGTTGTTAAATATTTTTTCACTCAAACTGAACCTTTAGGCACTCTTGTAAGTTGTATAGCTAAATTGTTGTAGTATGATGTGGAATTCAAAGCAGTACAGATTGTCAGAGGACAGGTATTGGCAAAGTTCTTGGATAAAAAATAAGGTGAGGCTACAAATAACACTATTGTTGTAGATGAACAACAAGAAGCAAGAGCAGTTGATAACTTGGATTGCAGGTGGTATGATGGCATTATATTTTACCTTTAGAACTTGTTATTTCTATGAGACATGCCTAGAACAAAAGAAGGTCTATCAAGAAACTAGCTCAAAGGTATTACATTCAAGAAGGTATACTATATTGGATGCATCCATATGGTGTGTTTTTTCTCTATTTGTTTGAGAAAGAGGTCCCTCAAGTGTTGAAGAATATCATTCTAGATTTTATGGGGGTCACTTTGCTCCAAAGGCTACTGCTCATAAGATCATGAGAGCTAGTTATTATTGGCCCTCTTTGTTTAAGGATGTTTACTAGTTTGTTAGAAGTTGTCATACCTAGCAAATTTTTGTAGGAAAGAAGAATTTTCCAGCCATGCCCTTGAAGCCAGTGATTATGGAAGCTCCTTTTACTCAATAGGGAAATTATCTCATAGGTGAGATTAACCCCAATTTTTTTGGAGGTCATAGATGGATCATTACAACAATAGACTATTTTAATAAGTCGGTAGAAGTAAAACCTCTCAAGAAATTCACTACAGAAGTGGTCATCAAGTTTTTAGAAGAGCACATATTGATAAGATTTGGGGTTCCCAAGAAGATAGTCATTGACAATGGTAACTGCTTCACTTCTTTTGAGATGATTGAATTTTGTGCTAGGAACAACATAGAGCTTTCTCATTCTATAAATTACTATTCTCAAGGGAATGGTTTAGTAGAATTATCAACTAAAAATTTGATCACAAGAATCAGAAGAGCATTAGGTAGAAAAAAAAGAAGTTGGGATAGTGAGCTAAAGTATGCTTTATGGGCTAATAGAATATCTATCAAAAGAAGCACAAGAAAGTCTTCCTATGAACTAGTATATGGTGAGAATGCTCAAATAACCCCTTAGGTGGAAATTCATGCCTTATATTTATTTCTTCAAGATCATGAAAATCCAAATGTCTTATAGAGAATATTTGATAAAATTGCAAAGTTGCAAGAATATAGAAATGATGCATTAATGAAGATGATTGAGCAAGCTCACAAAATAGTGCAGTTGTTCAATAATAAATCCAAAGGTAAACCTTTTTAGGGATGAGATATAGTGTTGTACTGGGACCCCAAAAATGACAAGCATGGTAAAAAAAGGAAATGAGAGCCTAAATGGCTTTGCCCCTATCAAACCCTCCATAATGTGGGCCAACATACTTATAAATTGAAAACTCTAGATGGTGTAGAATTTTCAATTCCTATCAATGGCCAATATTTGAAATTGTATCATTCAGTATTGAGGGCTTGAGAAGCCACAAAAAAAATGTGTTTCAGCATTGTTCTTTTTAGGTGAGTAAGGTTTCAGTTTTTAGGTAAGCAGTCCTTTTTAGGTGATTAGGCAAGTTTTTGAGTTTTTGTGGTCTAGTGGAGATTTTAGAATTCTTAGGTGATTCATGTTAAAAAAAATATATATGTTTTAGTCTCATTCTTTTTAGGTGATTAAGGTTTCAGTTTATAGATGATTAAGGTGTCATTTTTAGATGATTGGGTAGGTTTTTGACTTTTTATGGCCGAATGGAGATTTTGGAATTCTCAAGTGATTCATTTTCAAATGTACTTTTCATCACCTGTACCAGTTGAAGCCTATGTTAGATCCTCAAAATCCAATTTAATTTTACCCCCATTTAAAAATTAAAAATAAATAAATAAATAAAATTACTATTTTTAGGCAATTTGTTGTTTTTGGCCAAAAGCTACCCTATTTTTAGTAAGTCACCCAAAAATCCTGGATAAATACCTAAATTAACACACATTATTGCATTTCCCATATTAGACCTCCTAAAAAATCTCAACACCTATCAATTTCTAAAAAGTCATTAGATTCTAATTTTTCTTTCTTTCAGATTTTCTAAAAAAAATCTAAATCCCATTTTTGGGACACTATATGAAGGAATTAGGGTCCAATAACACACTAAAAAATATTCAAGGCTTCTACATAAATCTTACCGCGATATTTTCCTCCTCTTTATCTAGCTCCACATAAAATTTCAACACGATCCAACAGTCGGATCAAAATTTATGCCCTTCGAAAGATATGCTATTATGGTCCATTTTTAAGATTCAATTAAGAGATAGTGAGAGGCCATCATTCAGCTCTGGTAATTGTAGTTATAAAATATAATTATCATCAATATTTATGTAATGAGAATTTTTGACCAACTAAGACCACTACCACACTACAAATAAGAACCACTACTAGGAAAATTAATAATATGAGCAATTATGAAGACAGTTGCAGTTATTGACCATCATCGAAATAGTTGTAGTTTGTTTATAATTATGGACCATCATCAAGATTTTAATGAGAACCAATTTTCAGGCTATATGAGAGAGTTTTTGCATAGTAATTTTGTAAGAGGTATACCAGTGTGCCCGTATTTGTTAGTTGTATTTTGCAATAGGAAAAATCATCAAGTTTTTGCACAGTAATTTTGTAATAGGTATACCAGTGTGCCCATCTTTGTTAGTTGTATTTTCCTTTATGTGTCTTGTCTAGTCACCCCTATTTCTTCCCTATTATTGTGCAGGTTTTGCTAAGGAGGTACCTAGTTTACTGAGATCATTTAAATGCTAAGGCTGGAAGCTAGGAGGCTATTTTTTACATAATTTGAACAAAGAGTTACAATTTCTATTGCATCATTTGAATGGAGAATTTATTTGTATTGGTTCAGTGAAATTTGATTATTTTGATCAGACTTCCATTTTAATTATTTGTTGTTTAATGCAATCTTGTTTACTCCTTTTAGCAATTCTATGTGTAACTTTGTGTGTTCTCCCATTTACATGTTACATCATTTGAATGTGTAGATGGTATCTTCTTTCACTAGCATGTTGAATCATTTATGTTACATTATTTGGGTGGATGTGATTGGCTCAGTTTTATCTTCTCCCCCTTTTATCTTCATCATATTTTAATTTTAGCTACAATTTCCCAATGGATAATGCATCGATCTATAGCTTGAAGCACTAGCTAGGAGTTACTTTCAAACTTGGTCAAAATTTATTTTGTAGTTTTATTTCACTTTTGCAAATCTGGATGAGCATGAACATATAATAAATATTTTAGGCTCACCTCTGAGGTTTCCTTACTCTAGTTGTTCTATCTAAATTCTTAGGATGATATTTTCCTAAGTTAAAGAGGTGGATCCACTAGAGTCCACAATGCTGATTAAATCAGGGAAGTCTTGCAACATGACAAATCTATTAAGGGTGCAGGAATTTCCCCCAAAAATACACAACCCTAATCTAATATTTACAAGATGTGCCATGAGAGTATTTTTAGAATGTACCAAATAATGTAATACTCTCTAAAAATATAATAAAGAACAATATCAACATCATCCATAGATATACCATAAAAATTGAATATAAAATATATTTATCAATGATTATCTTCAATATTAAAATATATTTACATCCTTTCCCTCTAGTTGTATTTCCTTAATACTCTTTGTAAGAACTAAAAACCTTTTTATCAAAGTAATATTAATGAAACTATACTTGGTATTAGGGTGTAGACACCCAATTTTCACATACCTAGTAACCCTTAATCCAAAGCAAGACACTAGACACCATATCTATAGTTAATCACCTTAACCCAGATAATATAGACATCAAATTTAGCTACTTTTCAAAAATTCCACACTATTGCAAAAGTACTATTGATGATTTTGCTAAGTCATTGGTGCTTTTGCAAAACAACTTTTTTTAGTAGTTTGACTAGTCAACTTAATTGTTGGACAATCAGGTACAAAACCACCACAAGTGCTTTTGCAAACCTTTGGTAATTTTGCAACATGAATGAAATCTCTCCACACACAAACATAAAACATATGGATTCCTTCATCCCACTACCTAGTCTGATCATGCATGCTCAGCTGTCTCCTTTGGCCTACAAAATTTTAATTTGGTCATTTCCCTAATAGCATATTTGACCCTCTTTCCCTCTAAGTATCAATTCTACCAAAATATATAAATAGATCCCTTGGGATAGACATGTCAAGAATTATTTTATGATAGCCATACTCTACCAAATTTTCTTCACTCTCATTTATCTCATTTCTTGCATTCTTCTGCTTGAATCAAGCATTTGGAGTAAGGAAGGCAAGGCAAATAGGTATTGAGGTAAGGATATAATATTGATTCCAAGAGGAGGTCCTACTATGTATTAAAATTCCTATATCCTTTCTCTTTTCATCTCCTTTGCTTTAATTTCATGCATTTACCTCTTATTTAATGCCTTGCTAATATTTGGTTTCTCTTATTATGGTTGCTAATCCTTGTTTTTATTTGTCTCTAGCATATTTAATATATATTTTTAGACATATAACACTATTGTGTGCTTAGTTTCTTTTACTTATAGTAAATTTTAATTTACATGGATCTCTAATCATTTTATGCAAGCTTGTTTACTCTATCTTTATTACTAATCAATGTTATCTTCCTTGTTTATGCATTTACAATCATTTAAATATTTGCTATTATTTAATATATTAGTAATGTATGCTTATATTTGTTTGATATAATATCATTGTAGGCTTATTCATGTTTATGATCATTTGTGATATCCTTTTACATAGGCATAAGAATCTTATAATGTTCTCACTTCCTTATTTTCATGATATTTGATTACAAATCTATGTTATAACTTGTATCTTTCACATTTGTAGGTATATGTGTATTTTATTTGTTTGCTTTGATCTTATTTGTAAGAAATATAGTTATTGAATCCATTTATACCTATTTATATTTCTAGAATTTTCGTTTCCATTAAGCATTAGTTTCTCTCTTGACCTCATAAATCTATTAAATCTCTATTGTAGGCCTCTACTTGGGTATTGTAACAACATATGATCCATTTCCCATAGAATGACAGTTGTATTGATATCCCTAGGTTCAATTTGAGCCCCTATTAAGTTTTATTATGTTCTCAATTCGTTTTATATCCATTTTGGCTCATTTATATTATATTTTAGTCATCCTTAGGCTCTAATTTGAATTATTTCAAGCAATCAAATATTTTATCTCAGTAGTTTCTATTATTTATAAGAAATCCCATAAATTTTGGAAAATTTTGGGATCATTTAACAATATGCTATAAATCCCCAAGCTTGTAGGCCTTAAACAGTAGTATTTGCACCTTTGGTTGAATTTGACAACATCTAGATCCAATTAGCTTCTAAATTTCTCCCAAAACACTTTGATTTATAGATGCAAGTTCAAATATGCCACTCAACCAAGATAATTGGCACTTTTGAATCAATGTTGTACATAGAACAAAACTACCACTAACTATCAAAAGCATCAATGGTGCTTTTGCACAAACTATGGCACTTTTCCATGACCAATTTTTCTTCCAAATTTTAAGTTAATTTTAATTTTGTGTTCATAATAGAAGGCTAATCAAATAAGGAAGGTAATTTATCACTTCTCTGTAATTAGAAAAACCTTCTAAACCTAACTCCAAATTGTTTTTCCCATTTAGTTTGTAGGTTTTCAAAAGCACCATAAATCATACAAAGGCACTAGTGGTGCTTTTTATAATTAGTGGTGCATTTGTTCAACCTTAAAAAATAGGTAATTCCATACCTATGACTTTATGTTCACTATAATTTATATCTAGTAGATTTATTTGCTATAAAATATATCTAAAACACATCTATTTTGGGAAAATTAAGGAATATTTATAGTAGTTTAAATTTTTTATTTTGAAAAGCAAGTAGGCAAGGAATATAAAGTAATTTAACTACATATTAGGTTAGCTTATTTGCTACATCATATATTTTTTTTACTTGAAAATAAAAAGTCTCTTTAGTTAGAAAATTATTCAAATCGAAAGGGAATATTAGTGTAGGAATATTGTTTGTTGCATTCTTGTGTTGTTGCATATAGCTTACAAATTTAATGATAACTTGCTTAAGTTTAGTTAATTTTATGTTAAGATGATTGTTAGAGACAAAAACCTTAGTTGTTTTCCAAATAAACTCATCAAACACCGCATGACCATTAACATATACATAATATATACATGTACACAAATATAGAGCCAACTTACATGAAATAAATTTTTAGAAATCCTTTGGAAAAAGACTCAAGCTATCAACCCATGCAAAAAATGTGTAAATATATATATTTTGGTGAATTTGACATGAACAAACACATTTCCTTTAAAGATAAAAATTTATTCAAACTTAAACAAGATCATTTAAATTTGTTTGATTTATTAGATCACATTATTCAAAAATTGACAATTGATTCCTTTACCTTCATGAAAGTATCAATAGTGAGTCATATATCTAGGTGTGACTGATCCTTGTACCATTTCTAGTCTAGTACCTCAAGGTTTACATTCTTGTATGACCATGCATATCGAGGGAACCAAGTCACTTCCAATACCAATGAGTATATCGAAAGGGCAAGTATATCAGGAAGGTTTAGGTATATAGAGAAACCCTCCTAAGGTATATAAGCTAGTTGACTAGTATTCACAACATTTGCTACCTATCTTAATCAAGACTTAATAAAATTTTATCTCTCCTCTTTACTCAAAACCTATAACCTATGGTTGAACATCAATATAACACTCATAGCAAATGTCTATCATCAATATATTATGAACCTTTTTCACATGCTCATGAAGAACAAGAAGAAAATACTTGGGTAAACCATGAATATAAAGAAGTGGAACATGTTGTTGAAAAATTAACTTTTGATTTTGTAAATCACATTAGAGAATATGTAATAATAAATAAAAATATTTTCTTGGATTCACTTAGAGAAGATCTTGAAAAAAATATGAGAGATCCGTCTAATTCAAATCAAAATGTTTAACCCATTAATGAGCAATCTACTATTACACCACCTTATGAAAATCAAATTGATTCTACTCCACCAACCATATCTATAGTTATACCTATTTTAACCCCATCTCTTAGTATACCTATAGGTATATCTATAGGTATACCTATTTTAACTATAGGTATATCTGTGAACGTCCTACAAATTATACTACTCCACCAACCATATCTATAGGTATACCTATTTTAACTCCATCTCTTAGTATTACCTTTACCATTTCTATTTCAAGCCTTAATTCCACTAATACCTTTTTAACAAATGATTTAGGGATTACTTACATTCCTCCACCCACTACACCTAATTAAGTTACACAACCTTTAGCAACTCTACATCATATACTTTAATATTATCCTCAACCCCTGCAATTTTTACCTACATCTTTAAATCAATCAAATTTAGAGTTTCAAAATATAAATTCTAAACTAGAACACCTTGAAAGGTGAGATTCCAAATTTGAAGAATTAGAATGCCAAATTGCCTCTCTTCAAGATACAACATCTGAAAAAAATATTATTTTCACAAATTCTATAGTCAACCTTTAGATCCTATGGTCATTAATCACCCTTTTCCACCTAATTTTAAAACACCTAAATTTTAAATGTATAATGGTAAGCAAGATTCCATAATTTTTTTAAGATTGTTTCAAATCGCATGTAGTGATATAACCCATGATGAAAGATTAGTCCTAGGTTATTCCCTAAAATTCATAATGGTTTAGTATTAGAATGACATGTCCAAATACCCAACCATTCCATTAAAAAATTAAAAGAATTTATGGAGATATTTTTCAAACAAATTTTAGTTTATATCAAAGAAAATATCACCATAGATATTTTATATCAACTTAAGCAAGGTAAAAAAATAATCATTTTACATACTTTCTATCAAATTGGAGAACCTTTCTAGCAGGAATATTTTAATGCATTCCCCCACCAAAGGAAATATTACATATCTTCATATGAAATCTACATGAACAATTATCTTATCCTTTAGAGACAACTAATATCACCTCCTTTGAAGAAGTAGTAGATATGGCAAAAAGAGTAGAAGTTTCCCTTATAATATGAGGACAACTTAATTATAAGAAATAAGACAAATCCTCTCACAATAAACAACAATAAAAAATAAACATGTTGTAGGGGATGGTGTGACCAATTCTTTCTAGATAAACAATATAAGTATAACTCAAAATGCTCCCCCAAAATTGGTGTTATCATGACAAGACAAACATAGATGACATAAACAAATATTGGACAAACAAAAAACACTATCCTAGAAATGCTCATTGATTCAAAAGTGATTATTCTTCCACATATTATCCCTTTGGATACTTCCAAATAATTTCTTAATTGGTATCATTAAGAAGAATATCGTGATTATCATGGTATAGATGGTCACAAAACTAATAGATATATCACTTTGTAAAATATTATTCAAGATCTTATAGAAGATGGAAAAATAGTTTTCAATGAATAAAATACCCTTAATAAAAACTTGAAATTTTTCAAAACCCTTTACCATCTCATAATAAAAAAGCCTCAAATTTTGTGGGTATAATTCATCTATCCAATTCATCCTATGTAGTAACTAGACAAGATAAAAATAAATCCTTTGAACCATCTACAAAACCGCCATTGTTCCTTCCTTGAAACACCAAATTAAATGATTCCCACAAAAAAATATTTAATCCTTACACAACCTAGAAATAATTAATATTATTTTGATCTCTAACAATAGCTAGAGTGTACCAGCTAATATTTCCCTCTTGGAATTGTTAAACACTTCACCTACTCATAGAGATATATTGTATAAACTTTTGAGTGAGCAAGAAGTCCCTCAAGATGTGTCTCCCAATTAAATCACTAAATAGTATTTTCTTAGAATTCCATGAAACGTACATGCCTTTAAATTCCATGTCAAGATAACCACCTCAATATATAAGCTCAAATTGGGGCTAAAAATATCAAAAGAGTTTTGGTAGACAACATGCCAACCCTTATTATTTGTAATGTGAAATTTCTATAAAATTTTGGATTAAGGAAGACTTACATGAATCAGACCTCATAATTAGGTATTTTGAAAATGAAGAACAAGAATTCATTGGCACCGTAACCTTACCCTTCAAAGTAGGATCATGTATCCTTAACAACCTTTTTTATGGCATACCATGTGACATAACTTAGATGACCATTGATCCATATTATGAAGGTAGTGCCACCCATATTACATATATGTTTAAAATATGAATATTAAGGAAGTATTATTAATATCCTTATGGATATGAAACCTTTTAATTATTACCAATTATTAATATCCAACATAAACTCAACCTTTGTCCCATACTCTAATCAAACTTGCCATCAACTTATTCTCAGTAAAAAAAGTGAAGAAATATTAAAAATAACCTCTTATAAATTTAAGGTATGACCATAAATATCCAATAAAATGTCAATTTAATTTAATTAATCAAAATAAGGACCCTTTCACATACCTAGTCAACCTTTTTCTTTCTCCCCATCATATAGGATTACCCATTAGGAAAGGACTAAAATTACAAATCAGAAGTTGTTCGTTTATTTGTGTTAGAATTATAGGTAAATTTTATCACCTACATCCACAAGGTGGTATAGCAAGTCCTATAGTTATTTATGTTAAGGCAATAGTATAGCAAAGGATATGCAGCAAGTCAAAATGCAACTAGAATAGCCCTAGATGAAGATCTTATGGTATATTTAGATATAAAAGATGGTACAAAGTAGGTCAAAATATTGAAGAGAAGTGTGAAGAGTAAGAATGTATGGCCCAATATAAATTAGGGCAAGGTAGGTAGCAAAGTAGCAAACAAAAGCTTACCAAACAGTGAAAAAATATCAAAGCAACTAAATCTGACAAAGAACATAAAAATTTGGCTAAGTTAAAAGTCTATCTAGATATTTGATATGCTAATGTCAGCAAGGGAATTTAAAATATGACATCTGAAAAGGGACCAAAAGCAAAGCATGTGAAGGATTGGGCATCCAACATCTAGAATTGAGGTAAAGTACAAAAGAATGAAGCAAATTGGATGAATAGTAATGATGATGTCATCAAGGAAACATAAAATATTTGAGCTAGTATAAAGCAATGCCTAAGCAAGAAATACTCTAAGGTATTGGATCCAACATCTAGCATCTGATGTCATGCTCTACAAGGAATTTTATTTGAATATTATTTAAATTAGGATTAGATTAATCAAAGCATTGAATCTAGTGAAATTGTCGAACTTATTTTGGCCATATTTCACTCATCCAAACTCGGATTAAGCTAAATTTTGAGGGTAGATGCCTGAAAAACCCTATAATATCACCACAAATTTTTAGATAATTTGGAGCAACACTAATCCTAGTGCATCCCTATGTGTGAACAAGATTTTTAGCAAGCGGTTGTGTGAGGGTTTCATCTAGGTTGAGTGCAAGCAACTCCAGAGGTTGCTTTTTAGGGCCTTCGGGCCCTAGCAACCAATATTTTTATCGTTTCTACTCAATATTTTAGCAAGATATGTTGTAGGGTATCCAATATGGGTTAGAAATTTGTCTTTCAATAGATCATGTAGTGAAAATAAAAGTGAAAACCATACCTTTCCACAACATCTAGGGCAAGGATTAAAGAGATCATGAAATAAGTTTCAATCAACTGATCAAAAAATGGCTCAGATATCAAGTGAATTTGGTGCTAAGGTACACCCACAAAATAAATCTACTGTGAAAACCCTGTCAAGGGTAAGAATTTTGAAGACAGCCCCAAAAATGAATTTTAGGGATGCCCTCCATGGTGGACAGCCTCATCCCAATGCTAATATTAATCTTAGGGCTTCCCATAAACCTCTAATAATGCCTAAGATTGATCCTAGGAAAATGGAATCAGGATGCCTTAAAGAAACTGATGGAACTCCTATTGTTAAGCTTGATATGGGTAAAATTTAAACTAGCATTGAAGATCTGCAAAAAAGAGTACTAATTTGTCAATTCATGGGTTTTCATCCGAGCCTATCTGCTTTCAAAGTCTGGGTTGCAAAAAGCTAGAAAACTAAAGGTGAGTTACAAATCTCTATTTATCCAAATGGTTATTTTCTTGTTTTATTTGCTAATAATGAAGATAGAGAGAAAACTTTTCAAGGGGGTCCTTGGTTCTTTATAAGGGAAAGGCTTTTCATGAAGCCCTAGCATACTAAAGTTAAAGCTAAAGAATAGATGCCTTCTATAGCTCCTATGTGGGTTAGACTCTTTGGAATCCCTATTGAATTTTAGAATCATACTATTTTTTCTTCAATTGGAAACTCTTTAGGAACATTTAGGATGATTGTTGATTGTACTCAAAATTTTGAACATATTATTCATGCTCGGATTTGTGTTTTAATGGATTTTGACAAAACCCTACCTAAAAAAATCACATTACAATTTGGGGAAGACACTTGGGAGCAAGTAGTGTACTATAAGAACATTCCTTTTCATTGTAGAATTTGACATGAATATGGTCATTTGGCTAGTGCTTTCCCAAATAAAATTCCTAATCAAAAGAAAGAAGATATAAACTCGACAGGTTTCCAAATACCTAAGAAGAATAACACTTTGAAAAAACCATTTATGAAGGATCAATCAAATTCATCTACTAATATGTTTGAAATCCTTTCCATAAATGATGTCCCAAGTGAGGAAGAGGAAATAATGGAAACATAAATCTTAGAAACACAATTTAAATATGAAGGGAAGAACTCAGAGACAAACCAACAAATCAAAGGTTTTCAACAGAAAACAAAAGGAGAAAATTTACTCAAGAAAAACAATATTTTAAATGTCAAAACTTCAAATAATACAAGTCCCAATATAGACTTTGTTGAATCCTGTAGTAACATTTCGGTTGTGTATGAGCATTCTTCAAGGTTAGAAGCCATCTCAAATTCAATTGGAGTAAGTCAAGAAACATGGAAAAAAAACTGAAGATGGATTCTAATCAAAAGGTAGGTCGCAAGACCAATCAATATCATATGGTAAAAGAAGGTGAAAAGCTTGTAGAGGAAGGTAAGATTAATGCCCTTCCCAAATTTTTTAGCCCTGGTATTAATGAAGATCATCACTTGAAATATTAGAGGACTCAAAGGGAGTCTTTCAAAATAAAATGAAATTAGAAGAATGATTTAGATAAATCATCCACATCTTATTTTCCTTCAATAAATAAAAATTTCAATAGAGGATATCGACTTAATTGCTAGTAAAATTTTTCCAGCTAGAAAAGTGGTTTCCTTCAGTTCCCAGGGGACTTCTGGTGGTATTGCTTGTCTTTGGGACCCAAAAGAGGTAGTTATTCACCATATGGTTAGAAGTTGGGGTCTTTTGGTTATAGCTATTCAAAGTAGACATTCCAACCAAATTATGCTTTGCATTACTGTTTTTTCTTTGATTGATTTAGAGGAAAAAAGAAGACAGTGGAAGGATATAACTTATATTATCTCTCATTTTCCTAAATCTTGGATCTTGATCGGAGGATATTTCAATACCATCCTCTCTCTGGATGATAAAATTGGGGGAAATAGAAATTTGGATAGAAGCACTAACCTCATGAGAGAATATATTGCAAATCTCCATCTTGTGGACATCCAACTAGATAATGGTCTTATAACTTGGTCTAACAAAAGGTAAGGCTTAGCTTGTATTATGGAGATATTGGATAGATTTTTGCTCTCTGAAAATTTCCTAATCCATAGTCACATTCCTAAACTAAAGACTCTAACAATGTTTGTTCGGATCACTGGCCAGTCATGGTAGAAATGTGGAAAACCAATGTTAGTTTCTCTCCTTTTTATTTTCAATTAATGTGGCTCAGAGACAGTTCCTTTACACCTTGTGTGCAACAATGGTGGAAAGGAGGTAAGCCTAGGTATGGGACTAATATGTTCTATTTTAACAAAATACTACAATACATTAAATCCCAAATCAAGACTTGGAACTGGAAGGAGTTTGGGGATTTTCATAAAAACATGAATTTATTGCTTAACTTAAAAATTTGAATAAGAAAATTAATTTAAATGGCCTCATAAAGAGTAGAAGTGCAGATGAAATTAATCTCACAACTCAGTTAGAGGAATGGGAAAAAAGAGAAGAACTCTTATGGAAGCAAAAATCTAGAATTCAATGGCTCAAAGAAGGAGATCAAAACACAAATTTCTTCCAAAAATATCTCCTAGCTCAAATATCTCACAATTTTATTTTTTCCCTAAAATCATATTCTAGAGAGGTTGTCTACACTTGGGATGGCATGAACTCTATTGTTTTTTATTATTTTTCCAATATTTTTGTTGCTACTCCTCTTGACTCAACTTCTCAAAAAAATGTTCTTCAAGCAATCCCTTCTCTTATCACTTCTGAGGAGAACTCTATTTTTACTACTCCTATTACTATCAATGAGCTTCAAAAGGTAGTTTTTAAAATGCAAAAATGGAAAACCCCAAGTCCTGATGGTTTTCCCATTGAGTTCTACCAAGATTTTTGAGATATCCTTCATGCTGATTTATTAGAGGTGGTGGAAGAAGCTAGGAAATACAAAGAATTTTGAAGGTTATCAATAAAAATTATATTACTCTTGTTCCAAAATTTGAGGAGGTTGATCATATCTCAGCTTTTAGACCTATTGCTTTATGTAATGTTCTTCTCAAAATCATTACTAAGATCATGGCTGAAAGGTTGAATCCTCTTTTGCATAAGATTATTTTATCTGAACAAGGGGGTTATGTGGAAGGGTGTCAAATAGTAGATGAGATAGTGCCATCTATTCCATGGATATGCAAAAATACCCTTCCATGTTCCGGTTAGACTTATCCAAAGCTTATGACAAAGTGGATTGGCACTTCCTTATCAAAGTTTTAAGGCAATTTGGTTTCTCTCAGGATTGGATTATGGGATGTATCTCTTTAGTTTCCTACGTAGTTCTTATCAATGGTAGGCCTTCTTAGTTGTTCCTAGCTTCTAGAGGTATTAGGCAAGGTGACCTACTATCCCCTTATTTATTCATCAATATTGTTAAATTCTTGGGTAGGACTATAGTAAAAAAAGAGAGAAAAAAACCCTTGATGGAGTTACCATTGCTCATGGAGCTAGACCTATCTCTCATCTTAAATTTTTTTATGACTCTACTCTTTTACATAAAGCTATAGCTAAGGAATATTCTAATATTAAGCAAATAATTAGTTGTTTTTCTAAGGCTACTGGGAAATTGATCAATGAAGAAAAATCTAAAGTCATTTTCTTTCACTGCTCTGCCAGAATCCATGGTATTGGATAAATTAATATATAAGAAGACCTCCCTTCCAATCACTTATTTAGGTATTCCCATCAATATTCAAAGGTAAAAAAAAAAAATTGGAATTGGTTGTTGGAAAAAGTCAAGAAGAAAATAGGAAAGTGGACCAACAGGTGGCTTTCTTCTGGAGGGTAGAATCACCTTGGTAAAATAAGTCCTTCAAGCTATTCCTATTTATATTTCTTCCATGTTGAGTATCCCAAATGTTGTTCTTCAAGAACTGGATCAAATCAGTCATCGGTTCCTCTAGAGTGGTATTAAGGAGAAAAGAAAATGGGCCTTGGTGAAATGCGACACTTTGTATTCCTAAGAATGAAGGGGGGTTAGGATTCTAGTATTCTATTAATAAAAATAAAGCTTTAGCTGCTAAATTATAATGGAGGATGTTGCATAACCCCAATGATCTTTGGGCCAATATTTTTCATGCAAAATATGATGATAACAAAATTCTTGAAGACTTTGTTCGCTATCAATTGCCTACCAAAGGTTCTCCCACTTTAGCAGTTCTTATGATTTATGAGGATTTGATAAAGAAAAAATTATTTTGGATCATTCATAATGGTCAACGGGTAAATTTTTGGATAGATTCTTGGGATGGTCACAAGCCTTTGATAACTCAGTTTTCCAATTGGAGGCCTTGGATGGAGGAGCTTCACCGAGCTAACTGGATAAAGGTGGCTAATTATTGTCGGTACCATACTAGTAATTCAAAGGTTGGTAGATATTGGATCCCTATTGAGGACCAACCTATTCAAATCCTAAAAAAGTAGAGACAAGATATCCAAGGCATCATTCATATGAGATCTCTCTCTTGGTCCCATGAAAAAGATTATTTTAAATGGAACAAAACTACTAAGGGTGAGTGTTTAGTTGCTCAAGGTTATTTGACCTTATGCCATAATAATACCAACCAATCATCGACATATTTTCTCAGTTGTGGGCTCAAAATATCTAGCCTAAGGTGAGGTTATTTACTTGGATTTTATTGCATCGTAGGGTGCTTACTGGTGAGCAACTTATGAAGCATGGTTTTCATGGCCCTTTTAGATGTGAAATGTGTGGAGAGAATGTAGAAACTCTCAGCCATATTTTTATTGAGTGTACTTTAGCCTCTGATATATGGAGAAGAATGGCCACTTTACTTGGCTTACAGTGGTCCAATTTTTTTTACTTTTGAACAAATTTGGAGGGATTGGCCTAATCAAGAGGGTGTTGATCATTTTATTAGGCAATTAGTTTGGATGGGTTCTACCATTCTTCTTTGGAATATTTGGAATGAAAGGAACAACCAAATTTTTAATCAATATAGGAAGGATATTCACTATATTTGGCAAAAGACCATTGCTAACTTAGTTGAATCAGTCCAAAAACTCCTTAATCACCCCAAAACTCCCACCAAATATGGGATCAAGTGATGCAAATATTGAAGATTAAATCTTCTAAGGGAAACCAAATTAAAGGGAATGTGAGTAATTGTAAGATGGATAGGACAAGAAATTGGCAACCTCCTCCTAAGGATTTTGGAAAATTCAATACCGATGGAGCCTCTAGAGGGAACCTTGGAAAAGCTAGTGCAGGAGGAATTGGTAGACTTTCATATGGCTCCTTGGTTTTTACTTTTTCTAATAATTTGGGTATTATTTCCAATAACCTTGCTGAGGGGTATGGTATCCTCAAAGGCCTTCAAGAGGCTACTAAGGTTGGATGGGAAAAGGTGCTAGTTGAGTCTGACTCTCAACTCATGATTAATATTTTGAAGACTCCTTCTAAGAATCATAAGGTTGATTGGAGAATAAAAAGAATTATTGAGAAGATTCAATTAATCTAGATGGGATTTTTGAAAGTTGATTACAATCATGTGGTCAGAGATCAAAACAAGAGTGTTGATGCTTTAGTTAATTGGGCTTTGGATAAAGGTGATCTTACTTGCTATGGCCACCCTCCTAGATGGTGGGCTTTGCAAATAAGGTAAGCTCTTCTTTCTATCATTTCTTTGGATGGATCCAGTTCTAGAAGTACCTAGTTTGTTCTTGCTTTATTTTTGCTTCTCTTTGGTTCGATCAGGGTATTTTAGTTCCCTAGCTCAAACTATTATTTCTTTTGTTTCCTCTATTGATTCTTGCCTTAAAAGTCTTTTGGTCTAGAAAGGTCATTGTTGTGTTCAATTTTTTTTCTTTTTTCTTTTTTTGTTTAGTTTTTTGAGGTGTGTGTGTGTGTTTTAATTTTTTTTTTGTTTTTGTGTTTTGTGTATTGTTTTTGTTGTTCTTGTGTGTTTTTTTTTGTTCCTTTGTGTTTTTTGTTATTTTTCTTGTGTTTTTGTTGTTCTTGTTCTTGTATTTCTGTGTGTTTGTGTTAATTCATTTTTTTGTGTGTGTTTTCTATGTTTTTGTTTTTGTTTTTGTTTTTGTTTATTGTCTATTGTTGGTTGTTTTTTATTTTTATTTTTATTCTTATTTTTTAATTTTTTAGGTTTTGATTATTTTTGTTTTTCATGTTTTTGTTGGTTATGTCTTTGTAGTGTTCTATTATTTTTTTCATGTTTGTGTTTTGTTATGTTGTTCTTGTATTTTTTCTATGTGGTTCATGTTGTGTTTTTTTTTATCTTATTGTGTGTGTGTTTGGTTGTGCTTTATATTTTCGACACACTCAAGGAACATGTTTTTTATTTTATTTTATTTTATTTTTATTTATTTATTTTTATTTTTTAATCTTATTATGTGTTTGTTTGCTCCTTGAGTATGTCAAAGGTGGTAGGCCAGGCGCGAGCCCTAGGAAATTTTGGTGGAATAGATACCCCTGCCTCCTTGGGTATTACCCAAAAGTGGCATCCCTTATGGGATGTTTTCCACAAAAAAAATGCCATGCTCTACAAAAATTTCAAAGATGCTAGACTTTAGGAAGCAATGACATCATCATTAAAATATTAAATGCTTGGAAAACCAAAATGAATGTTGGATGCAAAGAAATCCCAAGGAATAGGACCTAAAAATAAAGTAGTAAGCAAGAAAATTGGTGTCTAGCACTATGAATAAGAGGATATGGCTACCAAAATCTTCAAGCAATTACATCATCAAAAGAGAAAAGAACCTCCAACACAAAATATGAAGAGAGAGTAGAAGAAACAATATATAGCCAAGATAAACTATCTGGCAACAAGAAATATGCTTACACCACTAATTTTTGCATAAAGGTTGTAGAATTATATTAGTCAATAGGATCACACGTTCCAATCAGATGTTAGACATCATTATTATCAGAATATCTCAACGGTCAAACCTTTCTTCATCACACACTTGCACCTACTCAACTGGCTAAGCATAACAAAAATAAGTGGACTACCATCATAAGGTTAGAATATAATGATGAAGTGCACAAGCCAACCTCAATCAAATCTACACCATACACATTAGTAACGCATGATTAAAGCAATTAAGCATAGCTAACATAAGTACAAAATCCACATATTTTAATTGTTTTGACATACCTACAGTATGCTTTATAGGAAATCATGATTAGATAACTAAATGTATTGTAAATATATATACTATAATGTAAGCCATCCAAATGGTTGGCAACTCTTTATTGTTTACAATTGCATAGTTGTATGATTCAGAATATATACCTTTTGAATGAAGATTGGATTATTGTCTAGCCTCTTGCTCAATTCTTTGTAAAATATTTATGTATTGCAACTAAGTCATTAAGTATTTTTATTAAAGCTATGAATGGATAATTTTGTTATAGTTATTCTACTTTTTAGATTTCTCCCTGGATTTATTATTCATTAGTTCTAGAATGCTTAATAATACTTAGATTTTGTTATGATTAACATTTTTTGTCATACGGAAAGTAATTTGGTATGTTAGTTATTTTAGTTTAATTTATATTATGATAATCTCATGCACTATGTCTTTTGATGTTGCTAAATTCACACCACTTTCAGTTAGCTTCTAATATTTTGCATTCCTTACTTTAGTCTACAACCCCATTTTAGTTAGATTAGCTAGGACCATAGTAGTTGATCTACTATGGATTTTGACTCAAAGACACATGTTTCTAAGCCATTCAATCTTGGCCAAGGTTTTGAGGGTGCATCTCATCCACTTAGGTGTATTTTGGACCAAGATTTTTTGGCACTCCCAATGGGACAAGATTTCATAGATTCTGTTTCAATTACCCAAAGGACTCAAGATTTTGATGAACAATATTGACCTCACATTTCGAGACTATATGTTCACCTAGAAAATCTATCAAAGGTATGAGTCCAAATAAGTTAACTCTGTTGGAAAGGAGGCTTAGAATAAAATGGTAAAAGTTCCAAAAAGATAAGGTAATTTACTATGTACAAATTAGATGACTCTACAAACACATTAATAAATATTCTAGAGCCATGGTTTGATAAATTTGTCTTGCTTGGAATAAACCGGGCCATGCAACCTCCCAATTCTTGATAAAATTCCCTAGACTACATTAAATATATTTCCCATTTATGATGGTAATGGGAAAATTACTTTTGAGCATTGTCAAAATATCTTAACTTTGGCTGCCCTATGCAGTATATGAAGATATTATGCCAAGGTTTCTTGTTCAATTCCTTCAAGGTAAGGTGTTATAGTGGTACAGGTATTTAGAAGACAATAATTCAAGAACTTGGGTAGATCTGGATGAGCCATTAATAACACATTATGATGATTTGGGAGATCCTCTTCTACTATTCAATATGTTCTTCTTACTACAAAGGTTGCCTCAAGAACATATCATAGACTTCAATACCAATTTAGAAGAACTTATAATAGGATTCCTCAAGGAATTAGACCTTCACATGAGCAAGCACACATATACTATATCCATATTTTTGGTTTAGATCTAAGTTCCCTGATTTAGGAGTCCAATGAGAAAAAATTTCCTCAAATATTTTAGATAGTTATCTAGGTAGAAAATATGCTTATTTCAATAGGGAATATGTCACCTAGACTAATAATTTTGTCTCCCATGTTTCCCTCCCCATATTTAATTAATAGGAAAGGATCATTCCCATATATTCCTACCCAATAATAGAATGAGGAATTGATGAGAACTAGGGAATCTCAAGAAATCCATGAGCTAAGAATGATGGTTTAGTGTCTAACCAATCAAATCAATATGTTGATGCAACATATAATCCTAGTTGTTTATCCTTCTTATACTTATCCTCAAGGAAATTCATCCTTAGAGAACCAAGTCATGTACATTGGGAAGAAGAACACAAAATATCTACAGATATACCAAGACCAAAGGTCCATAGAAGCATGTAATTTTTAAATTAATGAATCTCAAAATTTAGAGGAATCTCTGGTTATGATAAAGGAACTAGATCTAATTATGGGATTAGATGATGGCTTCCCACCAACAAAGGTGCAACAGATAAAACAAATTTGAGGTAAGAATCAAGAAATACAATAAGAATCTAAAAGGGATTTGTTGATTAAAGTATCAATCTCTCATAATAGGATCTTAGAATCAAAAGGCTCACATTTATAGGGCATATCTTGTGAATTGGGGGCTTTATTTCGATATTTCTAAAGAATACAAGATTGCTAGAGATTATATTACCCATCCATACTAAAATAACAGTGGATAGATGTAGTCAAGATCTACAAGGAGTTAAAGTAGAAAGCAACAAAAATAACACATGATTCCAAAAAATATATTTTAGAAGGAGATTTGAAGGTATTGTTTTTGGTCTTTTCACAAGTTGATTTGATCAAAGTAGATCTAGAAATTTTAATGGAAAGTACAATGTATCATTTGGAATTCAAACTAGTATATGGGCAATCATGGGGAATCCAAACTAGTATATGCGAAATGATAAAGGTTAATCCTCATCTATGTTATTTGTTGATATGCTTAGAAGGATGGATGTTACATAATTGCTTAATATACCATGAAGTTGAATTCACTATCATACCTAAGGTAATATGTGATACCATGATATTGAATACACTAACATGTGTTGGCAATTTTGGGTACTTTGGGTACATTGCTTTTGCTCAAGTGTATAAGTTGTCATTGATGTCAAAAGGCATTTTTGTGTTGATATCAAAAAGAGTGTGATGTCAAAAATATCTTAAGAAAGATTCATATTGTTAAAGGGTTTTTATTAAAACCATGGTGACAAGGTTAAAGGTTTTTCTTAAAACCATTTGGACTCATTAAGGGTTTTTATTAAAACCAAGATTAACTTAATGCAAAGGTTTTTTCTTCTTGAAAAACCTTGAAGGTCCATGTTTATTATTAATAATTAAATTAACTCAAACCTTTGACAAAGGTCTAAGTTTAATTTATTATTAATAAAATAATAATTATTATTATTTTAATTATTATTAAAGGGTATTTTAACCCTTAAGCGACGCAGATAAAGTTTTCTTTTGCCGACATGTTGCCATCATTAGAGGAGCGCCGACGTCAAACAGTTAAGGAGAAATGGCTATATAAGTGGGGATGATTTTCTAAAGTAAGTGAACCACCGATTATTTGGAGCCTTCGATTTGCGTTTGTCTCCGTATCATTTGAATAGCGCTTGGTGTCTTCGATTTGTGTTTGCTCTGTATCATTCAAATAGCACTTGGTGTCTTCGATTTGTGCTTGCTCTGTGTCTTCGAATCTCAAATTGACATCTTTGAAATCATGCTTGATATCTATCTTGGAAACCATGCTTGGCATACTCGAATTTGAGCTTGGGCTACATCCTTACTTTTTTTGCTTAATGTTAGTGGATTGGCAATTGCACCTGAACTATGTTTTTCCAGACTGTGCTGTGATATGATTAATGCAAGCATTCAGTGACTTATGTTTTGGACAGTGCTAGGAAAACGAATACATTTTCCATATCCTATGATCAAGTGAAGATAAAACAAAGGATAGTTTAATATTTCTTTGTTGGGCACTTGTGCTCCAACGACGATGGAGTTTGAGTAAAGGCGCTCACTAGGCAGAGATACAGGTTTCGAGTCATGTCGAGTGCATTTTTTCCTTTTGTTGCGATGCACGAAGGAGAGCGGTTGTGATTGGGCTACGTAAGTAGAGAAGAATGTGCTTTAGCGCTTATAGTGGTGGCTCCTCATTTCTCCTAAGGTTGGAGAACTAAGTATTGCCAAGGTAAATCTTTTTATTGTTGACTTGGGATATTTGAGTTGATTTGATAAAGAATTATTGATGGAGGTATAAGGTTAAGTTGTAATATTTGTTTTGACATTGTTATTATTAATGCTTGATGCTTATGTGGAGTAATAAGGTGTAAAGAGATTTTACTTTGTATGTATATTATAATTTTGGTGGTTAATATTAAGTTGGAGTAATAAGGTGTTATTTTGGATCTTTATTATTGTGTATTATTGTATAGTTGCTAACTCTAATTGGTGGTAAATTGAGAGTTAATGTTGTGACAGTTTTTGAGTTCTCCTTCTTCATCAAAGTAAAGGTATGGACACATTCTTCCATGGTTGTTATTGATTTGAAAATAAGTGTGGAGGGAAAAGGATTTCTACTTGTTTCCTTTTCTTGTGATGATTGGTTGAATGCTTCAAGGTTGATGTTGAGTTGAATGGTGTTGGTTGACTAAACCTTGTTTGATGAGCATTATTGTTAAAACCCTAATTGGTTGTGGAAATAACATGAGTATCATTGTTATATGAGATATTGCATGGTTGGCAATTGTTGGGTTGTGTTTCATGTTCTTGAGAAAAGCATACTACATCTATCTTATTCTTTTGAGATTGAGATTGAGTTGAGATTGATACTGGGAGTTAAGTATAGAAATATTGAGTCTCTAACAATTCTCTTTATGCTTCTATGAGGTTTATGAATCACATTGGGTCTCTAACAATTATTTTTGTGGGTTCATGCTAAGAAAGTTTTTCTTGGTGAGCTTGCTGAGGTTTTGGACAAGTTTCGGTGGGGACTTGTGAGCAGGTTTTGGACAGGTTCCGGTGGGGACTTGTGAGAAGGTTTTGGACAGGTTTCGATGGGGACTTGTGAGCAGATTTGGATAGGTCCTAGTAGAGGACTTGTGAGCTAAGTTTGAGATTTCTATCAAAGAACTTGAGGACAGAGGTGCATTGTTTCTTTGAGAAGAACCTGAGGACATATTTGGCAAGTATTTGAGAAGGCTTGTGTGCAGAGGATTGATTTTTTCAAGTGTTGTATAGATCTGACAGATAGAGGAAGACTTGTACTAGACCCACTGACTGTGTTTGGTATAGGTTGCTAAGCTGTTGTGGACATTATCATAGAAGGCAGAGGTCTCTTAGGCTAAGCATTGAGGACAGGAGGTCTTCGGTGGAAAGGAGTTCCACGTGTTGGCAAGAGGTAGAGGCAGTTGATCTTCTGAGGGATCATTTCCAGAGCAGAGGGGAAGGTATCTCCTTTGAGCAGGGGCTCATAAATTTAGATAGAGGGGAAGGTATCTCCTTTGAGCAGAGGCTCATAAATTCAGATTGGGGGAAGGTATCTCCTTTGGGCCGAGGCTCATAAACATTGTAATTGGGAAGGTTTCCCAAAGAACTTTGAGATAACTTTTAGAGAAAAGTTTTGTGGACGTAGCCTAGGCTTTCTGGGTGAACCACGTTAAAATTGGTGTCACTTTGTGGATGATATTGTGCTTTGTTTTGATATTGCTTTGGGTATATTGCTTTATTGTTTTGAAGTATAAAGGAAAAAGTAAAAAGAGGTCTTATATTGTTCACCCCCCCCTTTTAGTATAAGCTTGTGTTCTTCAACATGGAGCATCAAATCATCCAATTTAGGAAAATACAAGTCAAAGAAATAGGGATAGCTAAAAAAGTGTTATTGTTATTATATAGAATGCCAAATTTAGCAATAATTTAGAATATCATGGTAGTGGAGGTACCTCCAACATTTGGAATGGGTTTGTTAAAAAATAATTTGGTGTAAAATAGGAACACATGCAACATGATGGTGCACATATACTGGTATCATGCATTAAGAAATTTTTCTGAATTCATACCAAAAATATTAGACCCTTTCACATGTAGGGATATGAAGAATACAAGGTAAATTTGTCTCAAGAGATTCATAAGTTGGCCAAAATGGAGGGTGAACAAAGGTCAACTTGAAATAGCTCAACTTCTAGAGATATAAATCTCATGCTACTATAAATCTTAGGAAATAAATATAATCTACGAATCAACTATGATGCTTTACAATTTTAGGCTGAGGCTAAATTTCAAAAAACACTCCCAATATTTTTGAGATATAAAATAAAGTGGTTGGTGACAAAAGAATATTTAGCATTGCACGACCAATTAGAAAGCTTTGTGTTCATTGAACATCTTCAATTTTCAATCAATGATTTGGTACATAGAAAAATATGCATAAAATGGTTATTATTAACTCATGTAATCAACAATAGCTTCCACCACTAGTTTCGTACATCACTTTTCAAGTCGACTCAAAAATAGATTTGAGATCAAAGTCAAATATGTGGAAGAATCTTGAAAATACTAGTTGTGCTTCCCAAGATTAATATCATAGAGAAAAACACAAATTTGGCATTATATGGTTTGGTCACTACAAATTTAGATGCAAGAGCTAAAAATTTTATACAGTTGGCATGAAGGTTTCATGCCACAATTTTGTGTATATAAGTCAGCTAGTAAATAAAAATTATGCAATAGCAGAGAAATAATTATAAAAGGGGATAGTAAGAGAAATTCAGAATTATACAAAGCATATCACATAATTAAAATATTTGTGGGGTGTCATGATAAATATTTCTTCTCAAGAACTAGAGGTAATCAAGCTAAAAAATAGGAAGATTGAAAATCTAATCCAAATAGCAACTTCTTCATAGTGAAAATCCTATATAAGGGTGCAAATCGTTCACCTTCTTATCCCATTGACAATGAAAGAGAATTTAGGAGATGGAAAGAAGATAAAGGATGAAGTATAATTTGGATTCATATTGGGTCAAGGATACATTGTATTATTTTCCCCTTCTCTTGTTTTATCCCTTTTCCTAGAGAAAAATCAAACATTAGGACATGGGCTAAACAACAAAAAGGTAAGAAAAAATCACAAAAGATTCTAGAATGAAAGTAGGAATAGAGTCTTTCCTTCCCCCAAGTATGAATCATCTCATATCACATTATAATAATATCTCATCTATATGTGCACATTCTCTCCACAAGCCTTATGTTACCTCCTTATGCACAATATTTGATCCTTTCCATACACCATCATTTTTTCTTGTATCCATTGAGCATTCTCAACATTTTACAGAAAAACCTTTTCCTTCCCCTATACTAATGCAAGAGCATCCAATGGTGTAAGGAAAATCTTGCGTCACCCAAAAAAAACAATTTTTTTAATTCCCAATTTATTCATTAATGATGGTATTTTTAAATGCCTAATTTATTCATTAATGATGGTATTTTTAAATGCCCAATTTATTCATTAATGATGGTTTTTTTGAATGCTCAATTTATTAATTAATGATGGTATTTATAAATTCCCAAATTTTCCATTAATGATGGTATTTTTATTTGCCCAATTTATTCATTAATGATGGTATTTTTAAAATGCCCAATTTATTCATTAATGATGGTATTTTTTAATGCCCAATTTATTTCATTAATGATGGTATTTTTAAATGCCCAATTTATTCATTAATGATGGTATTTTTAAAATGCCCAATTTATTTTGAAAATGAATGGTGAGAAAAGGGGAGTTATGTATCCAGAATATTCTATGGAAGTTATTAAAGGGAGAACAAATATTTACTGAAGATAGTCTGGGATGACAAATTGTGGCTCCGGCTTATAGATTTCTGATCGTGTTTTTCTTTGTAATCAAATCGGCCCTTGTGGTCGGTTTTGTAGCCCCTTATCAACTATTATTATTGATTATTGTTATTTAAAATTGGCTATGTTTTTGTGTATTGTGCGAGTGTTGGGTGGAGTGGACCTTCACCATATACTCTCTTATGACTCCATAGACCAATGGATAAGACTAACCTCATTGTCAACCTATGAAGTAGGACAAATTTTATGGTCCTAGATAATCTAACTAAAATTGTAGACTAATGTAAGGAACGTGAAAGGTTAGAAGATAAGCTAAAAGTGGTGTAAATTTAGCAACATCAAGAGATGTAGTACATGAGAGTCTTGCAATCTGAATTAAAATAAACTACCTAAAAAACTAGTTTACTTTCCTTATGACAAAACAATTAATCATAACAATAAATCCAGGGAGAAATATAGAAAGAAAATTAATTATTATAGAATTATCCATTCATAGCTTTAATAGAAATTCTTAATGACTCAGTTGGCATACATACATGTTTTTCAAAGAATTGAGTAAGAATCCAGATATCAATACAATCTTCATTCAAAAGGTATATAGCCTCAATAATATAACTATGCAATTGTAAATGCTAAAAGGTTAACCATTTGAATGGCTTATATTCTAGTATATATAGATTTACAATACATTCAGTTATTTAATCATGATTACCTATAGAGTATATTGTAGGCATGTTATAATAGGTGTGGGATGTGGCTATCACACTCAAGTTAATTATGCTTAATTGCTTCATGCATGCTTTATTGATGTGTATGGTGCAAATTTCATTATGAGGCTATCTTGTGTGCTTCATCGTTGAATTCTAACCATTTTATGGTAGTCCACTCCTTTATGTTATGCTTAGCTAGCTAAGCAGGGGTAGGTGTATGATAAATAAGGGTTTGGCCATTGATATCTTCTAACAACAATGGTGTTTTAGAATTTGGTTGGTATGATGTCTCTCTTTTCAAGCTTCATTATTGAACATGACATGTGTTCACCTTATACATGTTGATGTATTCTATTGTTGTAAATGTAAAGCTCAATACAAGGTCTATTCTAAATATTTTATCAAATGAAGAATCAAATATATAATGAGCCAACTAAATATTTAAAATTTGTATTATCACCATAAATAAAAGAGGTAAAATTATATATAAATACACTTAAGGATTCAAAGATAGAACAAACACCAAATCTTACCACCACAAGACCACAAAATTGCAGCATGACAAGAATGAGTATGATATTAATGAGTTTAATGGCAAAATTTACAACTACACAAGCTTCCATAAGACAACTAGAATGGAAAACAACTATGGAATTAGAATATGCAACATTAATGAAGAATAAAACATGGGATCTAGTTGATCTACCACAAGGAAAGAAAGTAGTAGGATGTAAATGGGTCTACAAGATAAAATAAAAAGAAGATGGTTCTCTTGACAAATACAAGGTATGATTAGTTGCAAAGGATTATACTCAAATAGAAGGTATTGACTATGAAGAAACATTTGCACCTATAGCAAGAATAACTATTATCAAAACATTTTGTGCATTAGCAGCACAACTTGGATGGAAACTTTGTCAAATGGATGTCAAGAGTGCATTTATTAATGATGATCTTGAATAAGAGGTAAATATGGCTCAACCAAAAGGTTTTGTTATTAAAGGAAAAGAATAGAAGGTCTGCAAATTAAAAAAAACTTTATATGGATTAAAAAATTAATGATCATCTACTACGATATTATTTCAAAAGGAATGCATCCAATTCAAGTATTTATACAAAAATGGTTGGGTCTAAAGGAATAATTCTTGTAGTATATGTTGATGATATAGTAATAACATGAATTTCTAAACCTTTAATGGATGAAGTTAAAAAGGATTTGAAAAAATACTTTGAAATAATAGATCCTAGACTACTACACTACTGTCTTGGTTTAGCAATTTGTCAAAGAGACAATAGCATCACAATAATACATATAGAGCATGCAAAATAATTACTCAAAAAATATAGAATGACAAAATGTAAACCTAAATACACTCCTATGGAGCAAGGGCTACAATTATCAAGATATGATAAGACATCACTAGTTTCTACTACTATGTATTGACAACTAATTGGAAGTCTTATGTATTTAATAAATACCAAACTTGATATTGTTTTTATTATAAATTATCTTTCTAGGTTTATGAAATAACCTAGAGAAAGTAATTAGAAATATACAAATAGAATACTACAATATATCAGGAAAACCATAGAATATGGGCTAAAATATGAAATAAATTATAACTTTTACCTAATATTTAGATTCTAACTATGCTAGATCTGTAGATGATAGAAATGCAACATCGAAATATGTATTCCATCTTGGGTCAAGACCTATTTCTTGGTATAGTAAAATACATGCAGTGGCTCTTTCATCAACATAAGCATAATATCGTACAACAAGAGATGCAGTATGTGAGGTAGTCTAGCTATAGTATACTTTTTTAGATATAGGAACAAAAAGGCTCCTACAATACTAAATTATGATAATCAAGGAATTATCAAATTAATTCAAAATATTGTGATTCATCAAAGGACAAAACATATTGAACCTCTATGTCACTTTATAAGAGACCATGTTCAAGATCATCATATTCATATAAAACATGTTCCAACTAAAGAACAACTTGCAAATATTTTTACAAAATAACTTGGAAGAAACAAGTACAAGATATTTCAAAGCTATCTATGTATATCTAAAGTTATATTATGGAGATATAGCTCTATGTATTGTATCAAATCAAATTTTATAACAAAGATCTTGTATATTTGATTCATCAATATTGTGAGTTTGTTTCATATTATTGTTATTTCATGAATATGATATTCATTGATATTGGCAATATAGTTGATAGCTTTATATTGTGTTTGATATTTGATCCTTGATTAAAGGAGATGTGATTTATTCTAGCTAAAAATCCAGCAATGAGTAGGCAACTAAATAGTTGGTTAATACTTCAAAATATAGGATTTTTATTAACACTACCCTAGATTTACAATGAATTATTATGGATATTTTAGGGTTTAAAATTGAAAATTTTCCATCAACCTACTTGGGTATTATTTTGTCTCATAAAGAACATAAAAAGGATCTTTAGGTCTATTGTTTAGATAGAATGAAAATTTATTTGTCAGGTTGGAATATATAAGTTCTTAACCATGACAAGAAGACTACATTGCAATCCATCCCTATTTATATGATGCCACTTTCAATTTCTTAACCATGACAAGAAGACTGCATTTCAATCCATCCCTATTTATATGATGTAACTTTTGGCATTTTTGCCACATTGTTTTCGTTGTTGCTGTTCATGCAAAATAACTAATTTTTGTGCCTAAGCAAAGTAAGTAAAAATTGTCGTGATATCGTGACATGTCGCATTTTTGTGACCTATCACGTTTTCGTGGCATCCGTACCAGAAAAAAGCTAAGCATAGAAGTTGTCATGATATCGTGACATGTCGTGTTTTCGTGACCTATCGTGTTTTCCTGGGGTCTAAAGCTGAAAAGTGCAAGCAAAGAAAAATGTCGCGATATCGCGACATGTCGTATTTTCGTGACCTATCACGTTTTTGAGGTAGGAAACAGCAAAGGCAGCAGTAATGGCAAAGTTGTCGCAACATCACGACATGTCGCATTTTCGCGACTTGTTGCGGTGAGAAAGTGAAAAGTGAAAAGTTGTCGCGATATCGCGACATGTCGCATTTTCACGACTTGCAGTGGAAACAGAGCACAGTGATAGAAAAATGTCACGATTTTGTGACATATCATGTTTTTGCGAAAGGGCTGAATATAAACACAAGGCAAGAGAAAGATGTCGCGATATCGTGACATTTTTGGAAATGAAGCCAAGCAAGAGAAACTTGTCACGATATCACGACAAGAAGCAGAAATGGAGGAGAAGACATGAAACATGTTGTGATTTCGTGACATGTCATGTTTTCACGATGATAAATCTGAAAGGAGCAAGAAGACAGAAACATGTCACGATTTCATGAAATGTCTTGTTTTCGCGATGAGAAAGCACGAAAAGAGCGAAATGGTGCGGACTGTCACAAATTCACGACATGTTGCATTTTTGCGACAAAGAGTAGCGAACAAAGCCAAACAGAGGAAGATGTCATGATTTCATGACATTTTGTGGATAGATAGAAAAATGAAGGCAGATGTCGTGATTTCATGACACGTCATGATTTCACGACTGGTGGCAATAAGAGTGTTGTACTTAGTATGGCACTGAGAGGGGGGGTGAATCAGTGTGGCATTCCAAAACATGAATTAACAGCTCTAAAAACCACAACAATTAAAACTTATAAACAAATATAATAAGTACAGCAAGAGAACATCACACAACATAGATTTTTAATGAGGTTCACCAAAATGGCTACTCCTCAAAAAGAACGGTTTCTTGGACTACCATCCAAATCTAGCCTCTTGTAAAGCACCAACTTTACAATTTGTTTACCAGCACCAACTGGAAGGAGCACCAACCCCTTATTTATCTGCACCAACAGAAAGGAGCACCAACCCCTAATTTGCCAACACCAACTGGACTTCAATTTTGAATGAAAATGTTTGACAAATACCTTTGTTATTGCAAGACTCTAACTGATCTACTTCACCTTTGCAATCTCTACACACTCTGCTCTTTCTTACGCAATATCTTCACACAATCTGCTGCACTGCTACAGCCAAACTTTGCAATCAACTTTGCCCTTTGCGCTCTCTGCACATTCTGCTTTCTCTGCTCACACGCTTTGCACACTCTGTGTCATTCCACACTCTGCTCTCTATGTGCATTCACATTATGCACTTCGCTATCATCTCATCGATTCTATGCTATCTGCGCTTTTACGGCCGCATCTCGCACTTCAACATTCACTCGATGGATCCCTAAATCTCCAAATAGCCCCACTTATATACTTGAGATTTTGAGATGAAAACCCTAATAGTAGTCGGCTGATTATGCAAATGCAAACCCTAATCTTGGTCGGCTGCAAACCCTAAACATGGTCGGCTGCAAACCCTAAATGTGGTCAATTACAAACCCTAAAATCTGTCAGCCTGCATTGAATGACTTCTGAACTGCCTGTCCACTGCATTATTAGATCTAACTGCCTGAGTTGACAACAATGACAAAACTCTTGCAACACCTTGCTCAACAATCTCCCCCTTTGGAATTGTTGGCAACACCTGTGTACATTCCTGTAACTCTTCTCCCCCTTTGTCAATAATACCAAAGGGTCGTTGTAGACTCCCCCTGAGTCCATACACACCATTCTCAAAACCACATTGAAATAGTTAGCAAAAATCATGGATATGATCAATAAGATGAACAAATGCACAAATGCCCCCCTCGAGAATTTGATCCCAATGGCTAGTCAAATTTTAGACTATTCTTGGGAATATGTGGCCACTTCAATTCACGCTGTCTTCTGAGCCTCAACCCTCTGTTGCTCTGTAATCTCAAACTTGTCCACTAATTTTAGTGAAAGCATACACTGATCGTTTAACTATCCAACTTTTTGCTCTGTAATGCAAACAACATCTGCATATACATCTTGAATATTCTCAACAGACTTGAACCTAATGACAGCTGTTTGTCTTTCTCTACAGTGAGAATCCAGCAAACTACCTCAATTCTTTATAAAAGCACCTCAAACATTCATCACCAGGCTAGAAATCATATGGCTGCACATTATAAACTTTTTCTTCAATCTTCCCATTCAACATGCTGATTTCACTTCTATCAACAAAATTGACAAGTGACTCATATCTGTACCAATTTTTGTCCAGCACTGCAATTTTACTGCCAACTCTTACTTTCAACTATGCATGTCGAAAGAAGACATTTTGTCAAACACTTTATGGCCAACCGTAGTGCACCTTACTCAGCCTCAAACTTCTTATCCTTGAATTGGCATTATATTAAAAGTTAAAACAAAACTATCTATGAATTAAATATATTCACCAAGGTGTAATGAAAGATCTGACAATCTTCACATCAAGTGTCGAACAAAAACACGCTGCTATTATCGAAACACAAATACGTAGCTGGGGCAAGCATTCTTTCAAAAAACAAAAACAATCTGAACTGTTATAATCCATAGCTATAATCGATGGCAGTAAGAACCATCAACAAAACAACAATGACATAAGCAATACTACCAATGGTGAAGATTCTCAATGCAAACACTACCCTTCATGGCACTTCCACACACAACTAAATGAACAGCCAACACACTTGACAATTATACCACAAAAGCCCAACTGCTGGTCTTTCATCCTCAAATACCCAGACAAATATACAAAAGCATTAAAATAAAACCTTTTTCAAAATGCTCCCCTTGAGGATGTGTTACCTGGAGTTGCTTAGTGCAGTAGAAGAGCAGTCTCCTTTAGTTCAAGGAGACATGATTTCCTCTCTTCTTTCTTTCTCCAGACTTTCTTGACCTCGGGCTTGGATTTTTCACCTGCGTCCCTATTTTGCATCATTGCATGAACTTGAATATCTCTCTGGTGTGGTTGTATCTTATGCATCCATGATGAATGATTATTTTCCTTTCTTCTATGAACCTGATTTATTTCCTGTCTGTGTTGTGTTCTTTGCATCTTATGAAATCTACTATTTTGCCTTAGATTTGATACATAAGCGCTTGGAAAAAACCTTGCTATGTGCCCATGACCATTGCATTGAAAACATTGTACAAAGTATTCACTCAGATATGCAGATGTATTTTGACCAGCATAACTCTTTGATTTATTATTTAATCCAAAATAAGTTGCCTTGTGACCATACTGGTTACATCTGAAACAATAGACATTAAAAGTGTTAGTATGAAAAAAGTGAGAGTGGTAGAACCTCTTTTGTTGTGGCTGCTTTCTTTGTAAATCTCCTTTGATATTTTCTTTCTTTTGAAGATACGACTTTAACCTTTTCTTGCTCGGACCCTTCAACAATGAACTTCTTATTCTCTGCAGAATTGGAAGATACGGAGTTGTTCAACTTCATATCCAAGACCATGCTTAATCGTGGAGCTTCTCTGATGACTTATCATTTTATCTAGCAATTCTGTGCTCTTCTCGAATTTAAGATTTGTATTGGCCTCTTCTAGTTGTTTCTTCAATGAAACAATCTCTTCTTCTTGTTTGCAGCAAATAATCTCTTTCTCATTGATCTACGACCTGAGAGTTTCCTCAATCCTTTTAGACTCTTCTACTTGCAGCTTTGGATTACTAACTACTTTGTTAGAATCCTCTTCATGTTTGTTACACACATTGACTTTATCATTCAGCTGTGACTTCAAGTCTTCTTCTATTTTTTTGACCTATTGGAATTGTAAGAACAAATTTTCAATCTCATCCCCATATTCTTCCAATTTCTTGGACAGTCTTTTGTTCTTTTTCTTTTCTATACTAAACTCTTCAAGAGCAGAGATCAACTCACCTTCCCAGTCTACTTCAACATTGAGGTTTTTATTATCTGCTTCAGTGTTCACCCCTTCTGCTTTTTCTGGTTCAATTTCCTCTACCACAGAAATTGAAACTGGCTGAGATGTCCTTTTGAAGGAGGTTCTATTCTTCTTACTTGGAGCTGTAATTTGATCTTCATTCCAATTTTCTTCTGCATTCATTTCTTCTTTATTACATTCCTGTTCTGATTCTATTTCTTCTTTATCTTCACTGATACTAAACCCATAACACTGACGTTCATTATGCCGAAGTTGATCAAAACATTCTAAACCTTGAGAACTTGCATTATGACCGAGTTGACTCTTGGCCTTTTCTCCATTGTTTGATTCATCTCTTGAATCTACAGTAATAATGAATTTATCTTTATTTTCTTTTATGACCCTATGTGATCTTTTCTTCTTGTGTCTCATGGTTCCATTCTTGCCTTTCTTTGCCATTAGAGTATTAATCCAAGATCAACCCTAGATGATTTAGCCTTTAAAGGGAACTTGGCTCTGATACCAATTGTTGTACTTAGTATGGCATTGAGAGGGGGGGTGAATCAGTGTGGCATTCCAAAACATGAATTAATAGCTCTAAAAACCACAACAATTAAAACTTATAAACAAATATAATAAGTACAACAAGAGAACATCACACAACATAGATTTTTAACGAGGTTCACCAAAATGGCTACAATTCAAAAAGAACGGCTGCTTGGACTACCATCCAAATCTAGCCTCTTGCAAAGCACCAACTTTACAATTTGTTTACTAGCACCAACTGGAAGGAGCACCAACCCCTTATTTATCTGCACCAACAGAAAGGAGCACCAACCCCTAATTTGCCAGCACCAATTGGACTTCAATTTTGAATGAAAATGTTTGACAAATACCTTTTTTATTGCAAGACTCTAACTGATCTACTTCACCTTTGCAATCTCTGCACACTCTGCTCTTTCTTACGCAATCTCTTCACACAATCTGCTGCACTGCTACAGCCAAACTTTGCAATCAACTTTGCCCTTTGCGCTCTCTGCACATTCTGCTTTCTCTGCTCACATGCTTTGCACACTCTGTGTCATTCCACACTCTGCTCTCTGTGTGCATTCACATTATGCACTTCGCTATCATCTCGTCGATTCTATGCTATCTGCGCTTTTACGACCGCATCTCGCACTTCAACATTCACCCGATGGATCCCTAAATCTCCAAACAGCCCCACTTATATACTTGAGATTTTGAGATGAAAACCCTAATAGTAGTCGGTTGATTATGCAAATGCAAACCCTAATATTGGTCGGCTACAAACCCTAAACATGGTCGGCTACAAACCCTAAATGTGGTCAATTGCAAACCCTAAAATCTGTCAGCCTTCATTGAATGACTTCTGAACTGCCTATCCACTGCATTATTAGATCTAACTGCCTGAGTTGACAACAATGACAAAACTCTTGCAACACCTTGCTCAACAAAGAGAAAGTAGTAAGGTAAAAGTGTCACGATTTTGCGACATGTCACATTTTCATGACCTGTCACATTTTCGTGACAGAAGCAAAAACAAAGTCCCAATACAGTTCTATCTGCATTTTTCTTCAAAACTGCATAGGAGAACATGAGGAGAAGATAATATCAAACAAAGTAATGTTTTAAAAGCTCTCCAACTAATTTTGATATCGTGGTCAAAGAGGATCCAAGATTAAATGTTGTTGTTTACCTATGTGCGCAAGATGGAAGAACATGAGGCAGTTTTCGATGCCACCAAAATTAAAGATACCTCTAGTATTAAAAGCTCTTGTTCATGATCTCATAACAACTTCAAGCATGCCCTGAGAATGGTCATTTAATGGAGAAATCTGGTCTCTTATTTTCATTTGATTTTCAGTTCTGATCCATAAAAGCAGGAATGTGATTTCTCCAAGGGGGATGGTTTTCTCTTTTCAAGTGCATATTTTGCGGATCGCCTCTTCAAAATCTGTTTGATGTTTTAAATGTTATGATGCAAAAGAGAGAGGGAAGACCTCTATAAATACTCATGTATATCTAAAGAAAGGAGGTTAGACATTTTGCAAGAAAACTCTCTAAGTTCTCTGCATCAATAGAAGAGACTTGGCTTCTAAAATTCGTAAGCATTCTTATGTGTGTGATTTCTTTCTATTTTTAAAGTCATTTCTATTTATGCTCATGTTCTTGCTATTAAGTTCTGAATTTTGCATCCTAAATTCAAACGTTGCTGGTTAGTGAGTAAATTTTGGAATGCGATCTGGGGGTTATCTCTATAAAGGTGTGAGTTTAATTCTGTTGCTTTCCTTTAATTAGATGTTGTTATAAAACTTGGTGGAATTCTTGTTGTTAGTCTACCCCAAATTATACACTTCGGCCTATGGCCATATTTCCATCTCTTTCTGTTATTTCCCTTTCCCTTTCTTCCTGCATTTTCCATTTCTTTCCCGCACCCTTATCTTCAAACAAGTTTAGATTATTTTGGGAGCTAGCCCTCTCTGGAGATTGGCCCGGGAGACTTCTCTTTCTCTTGGCCTTTCAATGTTGGCCGAGTCTAGGGTGCACAAGTGATGAAATCTTGTACTTAGGCAGATTTCCCCTTTGTACAGAATAAATCAACTTTGACTTCTCTTGCACACGAGCCTACAGGTACGTCTATTTCTTTATCTTTTTTTTTTCTTTCCAGTAGGAAGTGGCTTCCCCTCTACTTATTTCTTCCACTCCCACTCCTTCCACTGTACATACTCAAGCCACTATTGTTGTTTCTACTCCCCTCTATGATGTTCTCGTTTCTTCTTCCCCTTTCTTCTAATCCTTTGTCTTTTGAACACTTCTCTATCGTTCCTACCACCTTCTCCATTCCATCCACTTGCATTTCATTATATGTTTTCATGAAATCCTAGTAGCTGGTAGCACAGTAGCACCCTCTTCAGTTGTTGTATCTACCACTTCTACTCCTCTATCTTCCACCATTCCATCATTCACCATTCCCATTCTGTGGCATGCACATATATCGGTCATCACTCCATTCATTCCCATTTTTGCAACTCGGGTGCTTCTCACTACTGCTATGGAAACTCTTTCACAGCACCTGGTGATTAACCAGCTCATCTGAGCTAGGCAAAATGTAGTAATAAAAGAATAAGGGAAGTTATGCTCTTCCACCAATTTCTGTTGGAGATCCTATTTTCAGTGCTGAGCGCCAGCAGGAGCTTGTTGCAGCAACCCGTAGAGATGTCCAGCATCCACTAGCACTCACTTCTTCAGCCCCTCTAGCTTCTTGACTCTGTTTCCCAATGGATAAATGCTTGAGGTTCATGCATACAGCAGAACTGTATACCCCGCGAGCCACCAAGAATATTGGCATTTTTGCCACATTGTTTTTGTTGTTGTTGTTCATGCAAAATAACTAGGTTTTGTGCCTAAGAAAAGTAATTAAAAATTGTCGTGATATCGCGACATGTCACATTTTCATGACCTGTCACATTTTCACGACGTTCATACCAAAAAAAAGCTAAGCACAGAAGTTGTCACGATATCACAACATGTCCCGTTTTCATGACCTATCACGTTTTCGCGGGGTCTAAAGCCAAAAAGTGCAAGCAAAGAAAAATGTTAAGATATCGCGACATGTCGCATTTTCACGACCTATCATGTTTTCACAGTAGGAAATAGCAAAGGCAACAGTAATGGCAAAGTTGTCGCGACATCGCGACATGTCGCATTTTCGTGACTTGTTGCGATGAGAAAGTGAAAAGTGAAAAGTTGTCATGATATCGCGACATGTCGCATTTTCATGACTTGCAGTGGCAATAGAGCACAGTGATAGAAAAATGTTGTGATTTTGTGACATGTCACATTTTCATGGAAGGGCTGAAGATAAACACAAAGCAAGAGAAAGATGTCACGATATCGTGATATTTTTGGAAACAAAGCCAAGCAAGAGAAACTTGTCGCGATATTGTGACAAGAAGTGGCAGCGGAGGAGAAGACATGAAACATGTCATGATTTCATGACATATCACATTTTTGCGATGATAAATCCAGAAGGAGCAAGAATATAGAAACATGTTGCGATTTCATGACATTTCTTGTTTTCACGATGAGAAAGCACGGAAAGAGCGAAATGGTATGGACTGTCACGATTTTGTGACATGTTGCATTTTCACAAAAAAGAGTAGTGAACAAAGCCAGACAGAGGAATATGTCACGATTTCACGACATGTTGTGGAAAGATAGCAAAATGAAGGTAAATGTCACGATTTCGCGACACGTCGTGATTTCACGACGGAAGGCGATGAAAGGGCAAAGTGGAAGAAACATGTCACGATTTCGTGACATGTCGCATTTTTGCGACTGGTGGCAATAAGAGAAAGCAGTAAGGTAAAAGTGTCACGATTTCACGACATGTCACATTTTCACGACCTGTCACATTTTTGCGATAGAAGCAAAAACAAAGGCCCGATACAGTTTTGTCTGCATTTTTATTCAAAATTGCATAGGAGAACATGAGGAGAAGATAATATCAAACAAAGTAATGTTTTAAAAGCTCTCCAACTGATTTTGAGATCATGGTCAAAGAGGCTCCAAGATTAAATGTTGTTGTTTACCTATGTGCGCAAGATGGAAGAACATGAGGCAGTTTTCGATGCCACAAAAATTAAAGATGCCTCCAGTATTAAAAGCTCTTTTTCATGATCTCATAACAACTTCAAGCATACCCCGAGAATTGTCATTTAATGGAGAAATCTGGTCCCTTGTTTTTGTTCGATTTTCAGTTTTGATCCATAAAAGCAGGAATGTGATTTCTCCAAGGGGGATGGTTTTCTCTTTTCAAGTGCATATTTTGCGGATCGCCTCTTCAAAATCTGTTTGATGTTTTAAATGCTATGATGCAAAAGAGAGAGGGAAGACCTCTATAAATACTCATGTATATCTAAAGAAAGGAGGTTAGACATTTTGCAAGAAAACTCTCTAAGTTCTCTGCATCAATAGAAGAGACTTGGCTTCTGAAATTCGCAAGCATTCTTATGTGTGTGATTTCCTTCTATTTTTAAAGTCATTTCTATTTATGCTCATGTTCTTGCTGTTAAGTTCTGAATTTTGCATCCTGAATTCAAACGTTGTTGGTTAGTGAGTAGATTTTGGAATGCGATCTGGGGGTTATCTCTAAAAAGGTGTGAGTTTAATTCTGTTGCTTTCCTTTTATTAGATGTTGTTATAAAACTTGGTGGAATTCTTGCTGTTAGTCTGCCCCAAATTATACACTTTGGCCTATGGCCATATTTCCATCTCTTTCTATTATTTCCCTTTCTTCTCGCATTTTCCATTTCTTTCCCGCACCCTTATCTTCAAACAAGTTTAGATTAGTTTGGGAGCCAGCCCTCTCTGGATATTGGCCCGAGAGACTTCTCTTTCTCTCGACCTTTCAATGTTTGCCGAGTCTAGGGCACACAAGTAATGAAATCTTGTACTTAGGCAGATTTGTGACCAACAGTAACTTTCAAGTTCTTAACCATGACAAGAAGACTACATTGCAATCCATCCCTATTTATATGATGTCACTTTCAAGTTCTTAACCATGACAAGAAGACTACATTGCAATCCATCCCTATTTATATGATGTCACTTCCAAGATTGGCAATAGGTATAACATCAAAAATTGATAAAATTTAAAGATACTTTCTTTGAAAAGGACATGAGGAAAATTTTAGGTTTACTCTTTATAAGTGGGATAGGGTTTTCAAAGGAAAAGCTTATGAGATTGGCCTTAAGGTAAAACCTTGAGTGGAGATTATTCAACTATCAAAAAAATAATTGAGAACAAATATTACTTTAAAAACATATAGGTTCTCTTGATGCAATGAAATTTATTTAGTAAAATAAACCTATCAAACTTCATATCATATAGTTTGAAATCAATAAATAAACATATTGGATGGTCAGTCAACAAGGGGTATTATACAAATTTTTGGTTTGATACTTGGTTGAAGCTTTATTCTCGTATACCTGACTCAAATATAATCATTGGCTTAGGCATGCTTAGCTTGTTAATGTCCATTTAGTAGATTTTTTGCTCTCATCTAAGATATGCATATAGTAAAATATCATGTAGACATATATCTATTGAATATATCACTTATGTATTTTACAATGATCTATGTTATACATGCATGCAATATTTTTCAAATATAGTTCAAAGGTGGACTAAAAGTTTATCATTGATAATTTGTTAAATTAGTTTATGGATTGTCTAAGAATTTTTAAAGGGGAAAATAAATAATGTAGTTGCAAAAGGAGAAAAAATATAACAAGGTCATGGAAGTTTTATTCATAAGTCAAATCTAGTTATTTCTCCCCTTAAAATATAAAAAGAGAAACTTTTAACAATATGTTAGAACCCACTCGTTTTTGTAAGAATAATTTATATATGTTATTTTTGGAATTATTTTAGTTTTCTATCTCTTAATATTGGCTAAGAAAATTAAATAGAGAAAATTCTCAAAATATGCAAATGATAAAAATTTTAAAAAGTATATGCATATTTTAATCCTATTATTATTCTTCCATACATCATAAGTGAAGAACATAAGCTTATACTGAGAGGGGGGATGAACAGTATAAGATAAAACTTTTTACTTTTCAATCCATATGATAACATCAACAATATTAAAGTAGTAAATATTGCACACATCATTATACACATGAGAGACATGATTTAATGTGGTTCACCCAATGTGGGCTACTCCATGGAGAAAATATTTCTTATAAATTTTCTCAATGAATTATTTTGGGAATCAATTCCCTATTACAATATTTATGGACTTCTGTCCAAAGGAGACACCAATCCCCTTGCTCTAGTTTGTGGATATCTATACATGGGAGAACTCTATCCCCTCTACTCTGGTTGATGATCTTCTATAAGACTTCTACTCCCACTGCTTTGGCTTATGGATCTCTCTCCACAGAAGACCTCTATCCTCACTGCTCTGGATAATGGATTTCTATCCACTAGAGACTTATGTCCTCTTTACTCTATCACCTCCAAATATTACTCTGTCTCAAATCTGCACCAAAATCTGTCCCAAGTCTAGTACAAATTTGCTCTATATTTTCTCACAAATCTGCTCATAAATCTGCACTAACTTCTATCTCAAATTTATCCCTAAGCCTTAATACAAAGCTTGAATAAATTAATCCTGCTCTTAATGCTATTTCAAGTCTTCCCAAGACTTGCTCAAATATACCTTCAAGTCCTCTTAAGAACTTGCTCAATCTGCTCTCAAGTCTTCACAAAGACTTTCTCAAATCTACTCTAGTACATGCTCAAACTTGCTCTAACACATGCTCAAAATTTTCTCTAACACATGCTCAAAATTTGTTGTAACACATGCTCAAAACAACTCACAAAATATCCTCAATCATTTAACCAATGAAACACAACTTGTTCACAAATCCTAAACAAGTTTTTTCATACTTCTTCAAACAAAGAGCACAATGTAGGTCTCAAAACCCTAACACAGATAATTATCGATCTCTATCTCAAATGTTCTCTAAACATTCAACCATGAAGAATATAGAACTCACTTAAATATTTCCAACAATGCTTATCAAACAATCCTTTTCACTCCACCTTATGTTTCACAACATTCAATTCAACAAACACTTCAAACAAAGGATGATGTGCCCATACATTTTTTCTCTGATGGAGATATGTCTTCAAAACTTGTCTTATAACCAATCAATCCTCCTTGTGCCACTCCAAGGGTTAGATAGCAACAATCTATTTCAAAACATCCACAAAATATTCCTTCCAAAATGTGCTCAATGAAATCTTGAAAAATATACTCTATAACCCTTCTATTGATCTCAAGGATAATGCATTAAAGTTTCATCATAATCCCACAAATACTCTTCTTCATAATACAAAAGGTACAATAAAATTCAAACCAATTTTACACCTTATAACTCCTAATCTTGCAAATTAAATCAACCCGACAAGATCATAGAGTAGACAAATTATTTTTCTTTTACACCTTATATCTCCTACTTGACATTAATGCATTTCCAAAAGAAATATAACCACCATTCAAAATAATATTCCAAGGCACTTAACAATTTCACTAGATCAACAACCAAATTATTTCAAATCCCTCTTGATGGCAAAAATAAAAAAATATTTTAAAATATTATACCTCCCAAGCTAAGTGCATACCTTGAAACATAGGACCTTAGCATCAATTTAATTAAATAAAAATCAATTCCTTGCGCGTTGCCTCCCGCGTGAATCTAAACCTCACTGCTTCTGTCGCTACACCTTAGTCACAGCTTAACCACTGTGTGAGCTAAGAGCTCACACAAAACCACTATTGCATCCTCCTTCATTTGTTCCTTCTTCTGGTGCCAAAACCTTTTTAAAACAAAACTTTTCTCTCTGTTGTTGTTGCGTCTCGAACCCGAGACCTTCCTATTGCTATGACCTAGAACCAAGGGAAACACCATCTGGGCTATCCTCCTGGATGTAATCAAACTTTGAAGTCGCTTGTCCTTATCCCTTTCCTACCTCGAAAAATGAACCAAAGGTTTTCTCTTCTTTCTCTCTATCGCGATTCAATCGACAAACAAGGCGAATGATTTTTTGATTATTTTTCACACCTTCCACCTTATTCTTTGCTCTGTTAATATGCTCCTTCATGACATAAACGACGTCGAAGCCTTGGGAAAAAACTTAGGCGCTTCGAATTTAAATTATATTTAATTATAATTATTTAAATTCAATAAATTTAAATATTATAATTTAAAGATCAAAATTCTTTTTGGGATTTTTCTTAAAGATAACCTTTTGCCACCATTTAATAAATATTTTAACCTTTGTCCCATATATTATAATGCAAATCATTATAATATTATTTCTTTTAAACTTGTTTTCTTTTCTTGTTGAAAGGCCCTATTGGCTAGATATTATAATATTATTCTTTTTCACTTGCTCTCTTTTTGCACATAGTCTCAAACTTGACCTTTAAACTTTTCTTTGCCATTTTGACATCAATGACAACCTAATGTGCTCAAATTTCCAACAATAAGAAGAGTAAGAAGCTATTTAAATTTATGCAATTATAAGTGGAAAGTAAAGAGACCACATTAAGTAAGATAAGCTAAATTTATTAGTGGATTTGGTCATTGTTATACAAAGTACCAAAACAAACCACAAAAATTTATTTTTTAAACCTAATTATAATTCATCTTTTCTATCTTATTAAATTATAGTGAAAATTATTTAACTAAATTGTGCTTCTACTTCATTTGCATATAAATTTTTATGTAAAATACATGACCAAATTAATTAATAGCATTATTTATTTTAAATATATTATTTTTTAGGAAACAAAATAAAAGATTAAAATATTCATGTCTACTATCTTTGTTCTTGTATAATCTTGAGTCGTATTTAAAAAACAAGTAGAAAACATGTAGTGGTACAAAAATAATTAAAAAAACTAATAATAAATTAAAAAAATAAATTATAATTTAATTATTACTTATAATTCATCATTATTATTTTAAACAAATAGACCCTCTTTTATAATAATTGCTAGTAGATTATATTCTAAGAATAGGAAACTTTCAAGGTAAAAACATAAATTTTTATCAAACTAATAAAATACTCAACACGTTGGCTTTATCCAAGAAATAAATATAATTATATGCTCATAACACACATAAAGAGAAATCATCAATAACATTATAATATACTATAAACAATATTATAACAAAGAGATAACTAAATATTATTATATGCTCATCACACACATAGAGAAGAATCATCAATAATATTATTATATACTATAAACAATCTTATAACAAAGAGAGAACTATAATGTAAATGTGAATGAAACATGCAATCTAGTAAATATTGGTCATCAAATTCAATATTGTATAGTAGCCCTCCAACATCCAATTAACAGAGATTCCAATAATCCAAGTGGGTTTAAAGGTGAAAACTTTGAAACTATAAATGTAGGTTCAAGGTTTGAATCTTATGGGAGTAAAGGTTGTACACCATGCTCTAGTGTGTTTCAATAAAAATCCAAAATTATGAATATAGTGCATCCATAATAAAAGGTATTGTCCCATATGGCCTATGGTCTATTGAATGTTAAAAACCACTTTTCAACTTTCCATTAATAAGGGTTATTCATGTGAGTTGATAAGAAATTCATAATGGAAATGTTGTATTCTTTCATATTAAAAATAAAATATAGTAGAAGGTTTTTGATGTCCACAAAACTAAAAATAGCCTATAGGATGAAGACTTTACAAAGAACCATGGTCAGAAAACACAAAATCTAACCCAATAATTCTTTCTATAATATTAATCTTTTGCTACTAATTTTGATAATGAATTCATCTACTTTATCCTTTAAAAAAAAAAATCATCATTGATTCTCCTACTTGAATATTTACATATCTAGCTTGAATTTCACTATATTCATCACATTCCAAGAGGAAATGTCATTTTATCTCAAATTTCCTTGATGTGCAAAAGGTACACATCATCTCCTCCCATTCTTATTTTGGTTTCTTTTGTTTGCTTGTTTCACATCTAAGTTGGTTTAAATTGGTCTTCAATTGAACCACAAGCATATTTTCTCTCCAATTGATTTTTGCTTCTATAAATGATTTTTTATGGTGATCATATATAGGAGTAAATTTCATGAGATAATATTATCTTTTTATTCCTAACTTTTTTCCCACATAGGTGCTTTGAATTTTTCCTTAAAAAATATATTTGTCTTTGTTGTTATTTGGGTATTAATCGAAGTTGTATTCCATTTGTTTATCAACTTTTTTTTTTACTTTATCCTTTTTTTATTTTTTCTAGACCTTTTATTGTAACTTTGGACCATCTACTCATTTTTTTATATATTATAGAAGATAAACCATAACAATTGCCTCTACTAAGATGGTACATGGTTTTGCTAGATTAATCTCATATGGAACTAAGGTTTTTATTTTAATTATGTTTGTAATTAGATGCTTTTGAATTCTCTCTATTTGCCTCCATTTGAAATTTGATGTGTTGTTATCCCACACTTCACATGCATACAAAATCAATTCTAGCACTAGTAGCCCAAATAAAACTTATATAGTCTTTTAGTCTAATAATCCAACCTCTTTGCTTATATATTATAATACAAAAAAAGTTGTATAACCTCCCAATGTTCTATGTATTCTACATCTTTCCCAACTTAAATTATTGTAGACATCAAAATCTAGCCACTTGTCATCCATCCATGCCCTTCAATCACAACCATCCGTTATTTATATCTATATATGTGTATTTACTTAATATATGTATAAATATTAATATTTTATATTATATTTATATATATTTAATAATATATATATATATATATATATATATATATATATATATATATATATATATATATATATATATATATATATATATATATATATATATTCATATGAATTAATCCTAGCCCTCCACCACGTTTTAATCTCAGTCATTCATCCATATCAATCCATGCCACTTACCCAGATTTAATCTCCACCCTTCCTCATGTTTTAATCTCGGCCACTCAAATTGTGTTGTTGAAACCCTAACATGTCTAAGGGAATATTATAAAAGAGGAGTCATTTTGATGACTCAGACCCTAACATACCTTGAATTCTTAATCCCTAATAGATTCTTTGATATTTTGAGGCTAAATTCAGTCGATGTATATTTGCAAAGAATTCTCAGATATCAAACCCTTCTACCCTAACCATCACGTTGTTATCCCTGCCCTCCATCGTCACCTTCACATAATCCACATCCACCATTGTAGAACCAGTGCAAACCATTTTTGGTTCTGTGATATTTTCCTCAACCCATAAACGCCCTCTAGAGCCATCTGGATGCTCGTGGACACCTCTTAAACACCTTGGTGTATCCACAGCCACCTTGAATGCCCTCCAAATCTAGTTCAGCATCCACAAGAGCCAGTCAAGCACCCTCTAGAGCCATTCAAGTGTCCACCAGAGCCAGCAAAGTACCTCTAGGTATTTTTTGTCATCCTCAAGCGCTCGTAGGTGTCTCATACACCAGATCTACAACCCTATAGCCCTCGAGCGTCATTAGGGCATCTTCGCAACAATCACTGGTATAATTTACATAAGAAAAAATAAAAACAAAATGTTTGTTGACAAGGTAATAACTTTTTGCATTTATTTTTATATTCTTATGCTTTATTTATAATTTTATTGCAGTATCTAGGGTTAGTGATTTTATTCTGAGGATCTCATGCAATGGAGACCTCACAGGTATTACTGATATTTGTTACTATTTGTTGTGTGCAGATCATACACTTGGTAGCTGTTGAAGATAGGATGGCCCTATATAGGATACACAAGCCCACCGACAACCTCATTGGGATTAGATAAGCGTGAAGACACTAGCCATTATTTTCAACTAGGTTTTTGGAGAACCCTAGTATCTATAACTTTTGTATCAAAATAAGCATTGTAAAACTTCACATTTGGGGCATATTGATTTTAACATTTAAGATCTACCCATAGCAATAAAGAATTTATCTATTTTTGTGCAATAATTGTGTTTTATGGTGCTTATTATTATTTCAATATTTTTATTAGTGGTTTTGCTTGATTTCTTATTCACAAATGGTGATCATGGTGGGGTCCACAAAGGGTTCTCTATGCTGATTTACTTTGTCACTTATTTTTTCTATTTCTATTTTGCAAGTTTTCAGAAATTCGATCATGTAATTTTTGCAGAGTAAGGGTTTTTAGAAAGCTGTAAAAGTTGGCTAGAAGTTGCGCAGATGCCCTACAATGCTTGGTGAACGCCCTACTGCATTCCAAAGACTTTGGGGTGTGTTTAACAGAGTGGGGAAGAGATATGTAGGCTTACTTGTAAGTTTTCTTCAAATCCTAACCCACTTCTGCTTTTTTTTAATGTTTTTTACAGATAAATTGATAAAAATAATATCATTAATTTCTGTTAAAAGCAGTCATATTTCATTTGTATTTTAGGATAGAATTGCATTCATATTCACCATAGTTCACATTTTAGATTTAAAATTCTACTATTTTTTGGTGTATTTTATTCAATATTCTGCATATTATTTTCATGTGAAGTGATAATTGCATAAAATAGTTTGCATAATAGGGTTAAGAATTCTTCTTTTACTTGCCTAAGTAGGAATGAAAATCAGGATACTTAAGTATATTGTTGCACTTGGTGATTCAATGCGGAATATTAGGTGAACCCTCCATTGTTGGAATCACTTGATGATTTAGAGTGGGTCTTAAGCAGCGTACCCTAAATTATTTTATGGAACTTAGTATTTCTATCTTTGGTTTTTGATTTAGGCCTATAAAATTATTTATTTTTGACATCATATGTACAAATTTGAAAACATGAAATCTTAAAAAGAATCACACACACACACACACACACATTTTATTTTAAACATCAGCAGTTGTATTTCATCACCAACTACTGATCAATACTAGTGAATGTGGGCTTCATCTCCATCCATTGGCTTGATCCCCTAGAATTCCATAACAGCCCATGGTTAGAATTTTTGGATTTCATCACCAGGAAATCTCTCATCTGTCTTTCATCCTAGGTATCCCGCATAGTTTTTCAGGTTTAGGATTTTTATATCTTAAACACACAAAACCAATCAAGAGATTTAAAAAAATGTTGCAAAACTTAGGACATATTTTTATTTGTTTGTTCTGAATGTTTTTATTTTCATTTCCATTTTGCACACCACACACATCACCCACATTCACCAATCCTTACCTATTCATAGTTTAGAGTCTTGATCAAAAATTAGACTAGCAACATGAGTTAGGCACCCACCACATCCATGGAGTGCTCCACTCCTAACCCCACCAATCCTATCTTCAAACCACTTCATATTCCATCCATGCAAGCTTCTTCCTTCTAGTAGGAAAATGCTACTTTACAGATTCCATCTACCATTTCATCAACCACTTCACATTCAGTTGTGATACCTTTCGTAACTTATCCTCCACCAAATTCAACCCACATTGTTAACATCCACAATTCACCTCCACCGCCTTCCACTTCCACACAATCTATTTCTAATATTTCCATACAACAAGCATGGCAAAATCTCAACCAATTGCTTATGAGTCGACCCCACTCCATCCCCAACCAACAAGCATGCTTCACACCCAATCAAACTTGGGTATCACCATATTCCCAAGTCACCATCCCCATGCCCCCCAATTCATCACACCACCAACAACACACTCAATCTCATCCATCCACCAATCCATCCACCCTACCGCAATACACTCAACAAACAAAACAAGGCTTACAATAAGATTTTCAACACATTTTAATTTTGCAATAAACTTTAACTCGACTCACTAACATTGAGTTACAGTTGAGTTACCATCAATTTCATCATCATCCATCTCAGCAACCATAGCAGTTGCAACATCTAAAACCACAATCCACATATCAAGTTACGATACCTATACCACAAATCCAACATTCAACATAATCATACAAATGAACCAAGTGTCCTGCAAAGCCCCCTTGCAACTACACGCTGCTTCCAAAATCTTATGCAACCATTTTTTTAAGGATTTATGAAGCATAAGAGTTTTCACTTCTAGAAATCAAACCAAGATATCCTAACAAGCCACATGGAAGAGATTATAAGAAGCACTCATATTATCCCTATTATCAACAAGCAGGACATAACATCAATAATTGCCATGCATTTAAAGACATTGTTCAAGATATTATTGATATTAAAGTCTTTCCCACAAATGGTTCATCCAACCTATCTAATCAGGACATTGGTACCAACTCAGTCATCAATAATATTAGGGATTCTCAGGATATTGCATCTTCCCAGTCACTCACACAATCAATCAAAAAGTAAATTGGGGATGCTTAAGGTATCACACTTTCCCTATACAAAAAAATAAAAAGAGCTCCAAAGGTATCAAATACCTTTTGTCACATATCAATTTAAAAAGGCTCCAAAGGAACAAAAATCCCTTTGGTCACATCTCAATTCCAAAAGGCTCCAAAAAAGTCAAAATCCCTTTGGTCATAGGTCAATTCAAAAGCTCTAAAGGCATCTAACACCTTTGGTCACATTTTAATTTCAAAAAGCTCCAAAGACACCTAACACCTTTGGTCACATTTCAATTTTAAAAGGCTCCAAAGGCACTTAACACCTTTGGTCACACATCAACTCAAAGTCATTTGCATCTATACATGTTGCTTGCTGCTATCTGAGTTCACAAGATTCAAGGATCACATAAGATTACCAAGCTAGGGGGAGTAAAATAACCCGAGCCACTGAACATCATACACTTGAAAGTGTTCCATGCTTATTGTGATTTATATATATGTATATATACATGGCTAATACACAAAAAAAAAATTGCATTTCACACATTTGGATTGCATACATTTCATTTGCACACATTTCATTTCACTGCATTGCATTTTACACCTTGTATTTCACACATTGCATTGCACACATTTCATTTCACACATTTGCATTACACACATTCCATTTCACAAATTATATTTCATACATTGCACTCACAACCACATTTCACATTTCATATTAGGTATCATTTATTCAGTTCATATATTAATTGGTCCAATAAAGTCATGTTGCCTTAATCAAGGGCACCTTCAAAACATCATCCATGTCATTGCACCATTTCATTGAGTCAAAATTATCATTTTCCACCACATGTTCATCACCCCTAGGTATTTTCGATCTCTCAGTCACTCCTAGTGTTTCTAGCAACCTCCAAATACATATCGAGTTTTCTTTAGGACCAAGACACATTGTCACTAAGAAAATCTTGAGTTCTGTGAATTGATTCTAAACACTCTTGAACAAAACACAATTACACATCTTAAAAACATCTTATGTTAAAGAGGGATAACACCATACTTAGGTTGAACCTCAAACCGAAAAGGGTCTTCTTTGCTTGTCCCATCATGCACATAGTCCACAAAAATAGTGGTTTTCACTACTTTCATAATTTCAAAATGAAAGAAAGAGTTGGGTAAAATCCTCAAAAAGCTCTAAATATTTTACATGTCACACCACAAATCCTCAAGTTATAAGTTAGGTAGTCCAAATACCCAAAACTTAGAGATCAAATTCTTGTACTATGGATCTAATATCCATCGAGGCTATAGAAACTTGACTGGCAGTGGAGTACACTCATGCATGGTGACACGTCTCTTTTAAAGAAACCTCTGACCACACATAAGGACAAGCTAGCTTCTTGGTCTTCTCCATAATAGGTTTCACTCCAATTTACTCAATATGGGTTAAAAACTCACTCACACACACATTGGCTCTTTATTATCTCAAGTCTTACCATTATCATTATTCGGTAAATGAATTCATTGCACACACATTTGATCTTAGAGAAATTTGGCAGTGTTTAGTGGGTTTGTTTGATATCACTAGTATGTCTAAGTCTCTGCAAAATAGTCAATTTTCCATATCAACATCCATATATTCTTCCATATCAACATTCATATATTCTTCCATGTCAATATCCATGTCTTCTTCCATATCATTACATTTATATTCCATTTCACATTCCACCAGTTTGGTGCCTCTGATTACATGTCAAGAAACATCTAAACTATGAATGATCATTAGAGCATTAATTCATTTGTATTCATACATGTTATCATTGCATTATTATCCATAAAAAGAATCCATCACACACACACACACACACACACACACACACACACATATACTTTACATATGCAAAGATCGCTAGAAAGTTCTATAAAACAACACAACTTGGGGGTGTTCAAGGTATCATGCCTTCCCCCCAATCAAACAAACAAGAACACAACTTGGGGGTATTCAAAGTATCACACCTTCCTCCAATCAAACAAACAACACCATAACTTGGGGGTGCTCAAGGTATCACATATTCCCCACCAATTCAACAAATAATTGAATCACTCAATCGCATTACATCATCAATAAGTCAATTTCTAGGTTCAAAAGGTTATGTCCTTTTGTCAAAGGTTGAGCCCATCAAAGTCAAAAATCTTCAAAGGGCCTAACCACTTTGGTCACATTTCAATTCAAAAGAATTCAAAGGAACCAAACTCCTTTGTTCACATACACATTACATCATCAACAAGTCAATTGCAAGGTTCAAAAGGTTGTGTCATTTTATCAAAGTTTGAACCCTTTGCCTCACATACACACATAAAATTCAAAAGGCTCCAAAATAACCACACTCCTTTGGTCACATATACATCACATCATCAACAATTCAATTGCTAGGTTCAAAAGGTTGTGTCCTTTTGTCAAATAGTAAGCCCTTTACCTCGCATACACACATAAAATTTAAAAGGCTCCAAAGGAACCAAATTCCTTTGGTCACAATCACATCACATTATCAACAAGTCAATTGCTAGGTTCAAAAGGTTGTGTTCTTTTATCAAAGGTTGAGCCCTTTGCCTCACATATACACATCAAATTCAAAAGGTTCCAAAGGAACCAAACTCCTTTGGTCACATACACATTACATCATCAACAAGTCAATTGCTAGGTTCAAAAGGTTGTATTATTTTGTCAAAGGTTGAGCCCTTTGCCTCACATATACACATCAAATTCAAAAGGTTTCAAAGGAACCAAACTCCTTTGGTCACATACACATTACATCATCAATAATTCAATTGCTAGGTTCAAAAGGTTGCATCATTTTGTCAAAGGTTGAGCCCTTTGCCTTGCATATGCACATCAAATTCAAAAAACTCCAAAGGGCTTAACCCCTTTGGTAATATTTCAATTCAAAAGGTTCCAAAGGAACCAAAATCCTTTGGTCACATACATATTACATCATCAACAAGTCAAAAAACCTCTTCATCTATTGGGGCAAAAAAAAACTCAATCACTTAAACTTTCACAAAACCCCGTCATCTGTTGGGATAAAAATAGACTCAATCACTTGCATATCTACAAATCCCTTCATCTGTTAGGGCAAAAAAAAACTCAATCACTTGCATGTCAAAAACCTATTTTTCTATTGGGGCAAAAACAGATTCAATCATCCGTATTTTCAAAAACCCTTTTTTTGTTAGGGCAAAAACAAAATCAATCATCTACATTTTCAAAAACTCCTTTTTTGTTAGGGCAAGAATAGAATCAATCATACACATGTAAAAAAAAACCCTTTATCTGTTGAGACAAAAACAGACTCAATCATTTGCATTTTCAAAAATTTCTTTATTTGTTGGGGCAAAAATAAAATTAATCATTGCATTGCATTTTCTCATGTCAAAAACCCCTTCATCTATTGGGACAAAAATAGAATCATTCATTACATTATCCATACATCAGCATTTAACATCATCCATTTCATTCATCATTATACCTTCATTCAACATTTGCATTTCAACACCATCAAATCCATCAACAATTGCATTTACATTCAATGTTTGTCAAGTTCACCTACAAATTCAAGTGAACCTCGTATCTAGTGGTCTATTCTATCTCCTTGGCAATTGCAATGATTGGTTATCCATGTAATTTGGTAAGATGGGTAAATCACCATAAGGACACTTGGCTATATTTATCATCCAATATCCTCTTGTTCAAAAACAAAATCACTTTTGGTCCCTCATATTTTGAGTGAGACTATGCCAAGACCAATTTGCTCAATAGTTGTCATTGATGCCCTTTTCCATGGGGTTCCCAACATGGATAAATTTCATCATTTTAATTTACAACTACACCAGTCTCCAAATATACAGGTTGAGTAAAGTGATTGAGCAACTATTTAGGAATTCTGTGTGGGAATTAGCTGCAATCATGAGTGGCACCGAGGGCAAGACTGTTTCTCTTTTTTTTTTGCATTTGCATATTTGCATTTTAATGACGCCAAAAGACAATTTCTTCAACAACATGGAATCATCCCAAACTTAGGGTAACCACATTTGATTTTGATTTTCCATAATGGGATACATCTTACATGATCATGGCATCTACACTTGGAAAAAACCCCCTTTCTTCGTTGGGGAAAAAATGACATCAATTTATATCATTCATATCATTTGCATTTACATCATTCATATCATCCGCATTTACATCATACACTTGCATTTACACCATTCAACTACATTTTTCATTGCACAATTCTATCAATCGTCTTGTGAGATTCATTCTTCACTCATTCACCAATTGAAGGGGTAACTACATATACAAATTATGTTATCTTCAAAATCGTCTTTGCATATCAAAGAAATAAAGTTGCTTCTTCATCATGCCAAACCAGGTGTCTTGTATTTTTGCACCACATTGTGTTTCATGCAATGCGGTACAAAAGGGACATCTGTAGACACCAAAATCTAGCCACTTCTCATCCATCCATGCCCTTCAATCATAACTATCCATTACTTATATCCATATATGTGTGTATATATATATTAATATTTTATATTATATTTATATTTATATATATTTAATAAAAATATATTTATATGAATTAATCCTAGCCCTCTGCCATGTTTTAATCTCAACCATTCATCCATATCAATCCATGCCACTTACCCAAATTTAATCTCCACCCTTCCTCATGTTTTAATCTCGACCACTCAAATTGTGTCGTTGAAACCCTAACATGTCTAAGGGAATATTATAAAAGAGGAGTCATTTTGACGACTCAAATCCTAACATCCCTTGAATCCTTAATCCCTAATAGAGTCCCTGATATTCAGAGGTTGAATTCTATCGATGTATATTTGTAAAGAATTCTTAGAGATCAAGCCCTTCTGCCCTAGACATCACACCATCATCCCTGCCCTCCATCATTGCTCTCGTACCATCCGCATCCAACGTCGTAGAACCCGTGCAAACCAGTTCTAGTTCTGTGACATTTTCCTCAATCCTTGAATGCCCTCTAGAGCTAGCTGGATGCCCGTAGACATCTCTTGAATGCCCTGGTGCATCCACAACCACCCTGAATGCCCTCTAGATCCAGTCGAGCACCCACTAGAGCCATTCGAGCACCCACTAGAGCCAGTTGAGCGTCTACCAGAGCCAGTTGAGGGCCCACCAAATCCAACATAATGACTCTAGGTATTTTTGGTCATCCCTGAGCGCCCGTGGGTGTCTCATGCACCAGATCTACAACCCTTGGGTGCCATTATTGCATCTTCGCAACCATCATTGGCATCATGTAAGCAAAAATAAAAACATAAGGTTTGTTGACAAGGTAATAACTCTCTGCATTTATTTTTATATTATTATGCTTTGTTTACAGTTTTATTGCAGTATCTAGGGTTAGTGATTTTTTTGTTATGAAGAAAATAAGATCTTGGTTTTGCTTGTATTAAGTTACATGCCTACCTCTTCACAAAAGTGCTCTAAAGCCCTTAAATGCTCTTCCAATCCCTATGATGACCTTGCAATCAAATTGAGATTGATTGTATACAAAAGTAATTCCACCACATATTCTTCCAAATTATTATGTCTCCTCCTCTTAAATTAAGTCATTCTATTTTGTCAATATAAAAACCAAATAAGGTAAGGAATACTGGCATCCTTCTTTAAAACCTACGTAAGCTCGATTTTGTTAGCTCCAACCTGTTATGAAGAAAATAAGATCTTGCTTTTGCTTGTATTAAGTTACATGCCTACCTCTTCACAAAAGTGCTCTTAAGCCCTTAAATGCTCTTCCAATCCATGTGATGACCTTGCGATCAAATTGAGATTGATTGTATACAAAAGTAATCCCACCACATATTCTCCCAAATTATTATGTCTCCTCCTCTTAAATTAAGTCATTCTATTTTGTCAATATAAAAACCAAATAAGATAAGGAATAGTGGCATCCTTCTTTAAAACCTGCATCAGCTTGATTTTGTTAGCTCCAACCTCCTCGTAGAATCTAAAAATCATTGCTTTGTATACTTTTGGTATGTTTAAGTCTTCTATTCTACTTCATAATATACATCTCAATATTAAGTTAAAAACTTTTTTAAAGTCTACAAAATAATAATAAGCTTTTCCTCTTTCATTTTATATGTATCTTTAAAAGTAATTATTTTCAAGTGTTTTGATTTAAAAGCTACATCCTACATTCAACTATTCATTAAAAAAATATTGAAATGAAAATATAAACCATAGTTTTTTTTTTTTTTTTGGTTGTTGTAGTAATTTAAGAGCTTTTATACCTCTTCACTCATGAAGAGAGGTACTCATAAACTTGTTATCCAATCTCTTATGAAAACCATGTTGAATGATATTATTATATATCATATTAAATGTGTGTTGCCAATTCTTTTACTCTCCATTTTAAATATTTTCAATGTAAGTATGGAACCCATCTATGTCACAAGCTTTTCCTATTCTAGATTCTAGGAATAGTACGAAACTTGGGAAGGAATGTGATATTTCACTTTTATTTTACGCCGTATTCAATTTGCTAATGAAAAAATGCAGATACATCCACAGAACAATGATCATGCGTAAAACGTTGCCAGCAGCCAACGACATCCCGATGCGAGTAAGAACTTGAATAGATGCATCCAAATTTTGATATCAACGAGGCAAAGTAATTGACATGGTGATCATCTAGATAACTGATAATGGGACTCTCCACGTCCGCCTCTGTGTTTGACAGGCGCGCAATGAAATAATCATATCCATATTCACGTCTTTGATCATTACGATGTCAACAAGTGGAGACCACGTGGTTTGATCGGCTTCACGTCTCCCATTCTACGATGAACATGCGGCTTCTGATGTGCGTCTCTTTCTTCAGAGAAAACCTTCCTTCCTTATCCATTTGTATTAATGGGTGCAAAGCTTTGTTTTCTCCGGGTACGTACAGCAGAATGATCAGTATGGTCCCTCCACTTTTCCAAGAGCCAACTGTAACTGACCCATTTTGCACTTTGGAGGTCGAAATGGCTGCATTGGATGGGTCTACAACCGTACCGTGTCCCCTGAGTAAAACGAAGGGTCATCTACTTTCAACTTACCCTTGTTTGGACGTAATCCATTATTTACCTCTTTGAAAATGATTGAAACAGTATGTGTTGGCAACATAATTTATTATTTTTCATGTGCAAAGTTCAATGTTGGCCTTAACCATATCTTTGTTTGCCAACCCTATCCTTTTAATCTTGTCCCATGCATCTCCTATCAAACCAAAAAAAAAACATGCACATATCTTTCTTTCTTTTTTTTGGGTTATATAAGAGATGGTTTTAGTAAACCTTATTCAGTTTCGTTATTGTTAACCCAACAATAACCCAACATGAAGTGGGTTGCTCCCACCAAACCTTATTCAGCCTCGTTATTGTTGACCCAATAATAACCCAACATGAAGTGGGCTACTCCCACCAAACCTTATTCAGCCTCGTTATTGTTGACCCGACAATAATCTGACATGAAAGGGACCATCGGTTACTCGGAATTTATACTATCATCATCGGTTTAATGCACACTCAAAAAATTCAAATCATACTACTACCTTTGCAAACAGGCTGCCCTCCAGGTTTGAACCTGGATGTCTTCTTAGTAAATGTCAACCAAACAAACACTTACCAATCCACCTAACCCTTGGGGATGTCCCATGCATATATCACCTAAAACACACATAAAAACACATATAGATAAATAAATAAATAAATATTTTTTTGTTTGTTGAAGTAATGTGGAGTATAACCAAAAATATAATGGAACCATATTCCCTCGTGACATAATAACAAGGGTTTCTTACTGATTTAAATTGAAATAACTAAAATAAAACACCAACACTATACCATTGGGGTCTACCAACATGGACTCTTATAAATATATTTGATAATAATACCATTGTATTTTCAAAATAACTTTATATTTTTTTGGGAGGTCCACAATTCAAACCATGGCATGTGTTAGTGTGAGTTGTGTGTTAAAAAAAAAAAAAAACTTTAGAGACTAGAAATGCAAATTCCATAATTGTTATCAATGTTAATTGATGAATAATTTGTTGTAAGTATAGGTGGATTAGGTAAGTAGGACTTGAGGTTCAAACCATAGAAAAGTATAGGTGGATTAGGTAAGTAGGACTTGAGGTTCAAACCATAGAAAACCCATGGATACCTCTCCATTGATCAACCCAACTAGGATTAAGACTATTCAATGCCCCTAACATGCCTATAGTGTTGCCAAATTGTCTAGGATAACCCTCCACCCCTAAAATCTTTAATTTTTCTTTTCTTTCCATTATCAATGAGAGTGTCATTTTGTTAGATTAGAGCATCTTTGAAATTATTGAAGTGTTTCTAAAATCACCAATGCCTTCCTATCATAGGTCTATGCTCATTTTATATATATATATATATATATATATATATATATATATATATATATATATATATATATATATGTTTTTCTCAAATTTACATGCTTAGCTATAAAATCATTGTCATTATGAGGGAACATCCATTGTAGTATCTTATGTTTAGACCTCACCTTTTAGGAAGAGTTTTTAAGTGGGTTACTGTGCATAGTGAATTTAATTTTTTGTTTATTAATTAGAAGTGTGTATAAAGTCAAGTGATTTTTGACCAATTAACAATTGTGCCTTTACAAGCAAGCCAACCCTTAGTAGTATATTTCTCAATGAGTCATTCTTCAACATTAACATGGAAGAAGACCATAGAAACTTTTGGACCTTATAATTCTATGGAAAAGGATGCATCAAAGGAGTGGAAGTAGGAGTCATTATAATCACTCCTAAATAACAACTAATCTCTTTGTCATTTAAGCTAAGGTTCTCTTGTACCAATAACATAACAAAATATGAGACCCTTATTTTAGAGCTTCATGCTACTAGAAGTCTTAATGTTAGAATACTTTCTATCTTTGGAGACTCTCAACTAATCATTAATCAATTCAATGTTGTATACTAAACTAATGATGATAAATCGAATCCACACAAAGATACAATAAACAAGTTGATGTCTTCTTGTAGTAAATTCACCTTTGATGCTATTCCTAGGTATAACAACTGTAGCAAGTGTGAACCGGGATTATCTTCAAAAGGCTTAGAAAAAATTGGATTTTTCTAAGCAAGTGTGAATTCTCTTTCCTATTGTCGGCTAAGCTAGGTTGATGGTCGGCATGATTTTTTTATTGTTGTTTTCTATCCTTCGCCTTATTCTTCTCCTTATCCCTCCAATGTCCTTCCTCCTTCCCTACCGTCCATTTTCTCTTATCACTCCACTTCCTTCCTCTCCCCACGCCCGCTGCCACCTCCCTCTCCACTTCCTACTCCTTCGTTCTCTCATCCTTCCGAACTTCCTCCAACCTCCCTTCCCTACTCTTCCGCATGTACTAAGCCTATATAAAGGTTTAATTATTGTAAGGTTAATAGTGTGTTATTTTATTTAATTAATATTTCCCTTGTTATTTTTTGTTGTGTCAATTAATCTCGGGCCCACATTAATCTAAGACTTACACTGGTATCAGAGCTCCAGGGGGCACGAAAGTCGAGGGCCGAGGTGAGGCACGAAAGCCGAGCATAGCAGACTGGTCAGGGACCAGGGCACAGATTTTGAGGAGCGATTGAGGCATGAATCCCAAGGAGCACACGAATCTCGAGGATGCATGAATCTCGAGGAGTTGACTGGGTGCAAATAACAGGTTGATGTTGAGGTGCACACCTCAAGGAGCTGACGAAGCAGTTGAGGTGGCAGAATGACGTGGCGGTGATGAACTGGCAGCGGAGCTAGGCGACAGCTGACGTGGCAGGCGATGACATGGCAGGTTGAGTCGGCAAGGAGGTCCACGTGGATTGAGGCTGGCAGAGTTGACGTGGCACAACCACGTGGCGAAGGTTTATTGGTCGAAGTTGGGCAAAAGGATCTGTTGGTCGATTGCCCGAAGGCAATCGACTTTCAATGTGTTCACAGGCTTTGATAAAGCCTGAACACGCCCACCTCCCACTGCATGTGGGACTAAAATTTTTTTTAAATTGTTTAGCCACTCACTTTAAATTTAAAGTGATTCTTCCTTCCTCCCGTCCGGCTAGCATGGTCTAGCGGTCAAGGCTCCCGCTTGCAGAGTAGAGACCCAGGGTCGAATCCCGTCGGGGTCAAAATACAAAGGTTTTTTATTTTTTTTGTGTAATCGCCAAAAACGAAGGGTTTATAACGAAGTTTGACACTTTTCTACCATAGCAGTCACGTGGTGCAGCGGCTAAGACTTTCGGGTAGACGGCGGAGGTCAGCGGTTCGAATCTCATCGGGGAATAAAACAAAAAAAAGGTTTATTTTATAAAAAAATTTATTATTTAGTTTTTTTAAGGTTTTAGAAATTAATTTAATAATTTCTATTTATATATTTTTTATTATGTTTTTTAAATATACATTTATTTAAAAAGAATAATTAAAAAATATATATAGGAAGTTGTTAAAAAAAAATTAAAGACCTTTATTAAAACAAATTTTGAATTTTTTTTTTGAAAAGTGAAAAGATATTTTGAGGTAAAAGTTTTTTTTGGGCATCATAAAAATTAAGTTGTAACCCAGTTCATGCGGTGTGATTATGAGTAGATGATCCGGTCAGCCGGATGCTATAATGCATTACTCTCTCTGTTGAGAAGAGAGACACTTGATTCCTTTGACAAGAAAGTCCAGCAGTACGGACTTCATATAGTGTTTTGCCAAATAGAAAACCAAGTGATTGCTCATCTAAGGAAACCGGACTCTGGATACGAGGCGGATTCTGAAGATAATATCTTCGAGCAAAGGATAGACGAGTCCGAGACGGTTGAAATAGTACCTGAAGGACAATCAAGTGAAAGTTATACACCTGCAATGCCTGAAGTAGAAACAAGTGAGAGCTATACACCACGCTCTCCTAATTTAGAACCGTAGAAGAAGAAGAAGAAGAAGAAGAAGAACCAGTGGAGGTGAAACCTAAAACTAAAGAACGAGATGTTCTCAACAGACGTTATGAGCCAACAGCAACACCAGAAGTCATTGTAATTAGTGACGACGAAGCAGACAACTTCGCCTTTCCAGTTTTGGGCGATCCTCAAGAAGAAGAACGCCATATCAGTGAGCATATTAAAAAGGCTAGATTTGATTTAAATCAGTGATCTATTTTGTACTTCTTTGTACTACTTGTTTGAAGTTGAAATAAAATTTGTTTTCTGAAATGGCATCCAATACAAGTCTACCAATCCCTGAGTTCAATGGTGGTGATTACGAGTATTGGTCAATTAAAATGAAAACTCTTTTGATAGGCAAAGGTCTTTGGGATGTGATTGAAGAGGGATATACTGAACCTACTATTGTTGATTGGGCAGCTTTGAATGTTGCTGATAAAAGGGCTAAAAAGGAAGCTCAAAAGAATAATTCTTCCACCCTTTATCACATCCAAGCCGCCCTTGACAGAAGTATTTTCCCTAGAATAGCTTCTTTTATAACTGATGAATCTGCTTGGAATGCTTTAAAAGAAAGTTATAGGGGTAGTGACCAAGTCAAACAAGTTAAACTACAAACCTTGAAACGAGAGTTTGAAACTCTTAAAATGCAAGAGAATGAAAAGGTTGGTGATTACTGCGTGCGTGTGAAAGCCGTAGTAGATAAGATGGTCACTTTAGGAGAAGAAGTCAAGCCTGAAGTTATAGTGAAGAAAGTGTTAAGGACACTTCTTCCTAAGTGGAATTCAGTTGCCATAATTATAGAAGAATCCAAAGACCTAACTTCTCTGTCTTTTGAAGCCCTCATTGGCTCACTTCTCTCACATGAAGAGAGGTTACAACAAACTCCTTCCACAAGTTACGGAGGAGATGATAAAGCCTTTGCTTCTCATGAAGGCAGAGGTAGAGGCCGTGGCAGAGGACAGTATAGAGGTAGAGGCAAAAATAATCAGAGAGGTGGAACTCCTAACAGAGGAGGAAATCAGAACAGAGGAGGATTCTCAAATAGAGGTGAACAACAGAATAGAGGAGGACAACAAAACAGAGGGAAACAATCAGGCAGAGGCAAAGGAGGAGATAAATCAAAACAAACTTGCTACAATTGTGGCAAACCTGGCCATTATGCTCGTGACTATTGGACAAAGCCTTCACAAGGAAGCAGCAGCAGCCAGAGCAGTCAGTTTGGAAATTTTGGAGAAGAGGAAGAGGCCACAAATCTCTTTCTCTCATATGGTCAGGCAGATCAGAACATGAATGATACATGGATCTTGGACACTGGGTGTTCAAACCATATGAGTGGCAAAGAAGAACTCTTTGCTACTCTAAACTCCTCATACAAATCCAGCATCTAATTGGGAGATGATAAATCATTGGCGGTTGAAGGCATTGGAGCCATGGCAGTTCCAACTAAAGAAGGCGTCAAACAAGTAAGTGATATCTATTACACACCCCATCTCCAACACAATATTTTAAGTGTTGGTCAAATGTTAGAAAAGAACTACAAGTTGCTTTTTGATGAGGGTAAATGCACTATTTTTGATAAAAATAATAGTAATAGAATCATTACACAAGTGCCAATGTCAAAGAATAGATTGTTTCCTTTAAATTTTGGCCAGCCAAGGGGAGATAAGTTAGCAAATGTTGCTATTTCCAATCCAAGTGTCTTATGGCACTTGAGATATGGTCATTTGAATTCAGCTAGTTTGAAAATGCTAACTTCACAAGCGATGGTAACCGGACTTCCTAAAGTTCAGGATAGTAAGGAAGTCTGTGAAGGGTGTGCTCTAGGGAAGCATGCCAGATCAAAATTTCCTCATGGACAAGCATGGCGGGCCAGTCATCCACTTCAGCTAGTGCATACAGACATCTGTGGTCCGATGCAGACCAAGAGTCTTGGTAACAACTCTTACTTCCTACTCTTCATTGATGATTTTACTAGAATGTGTTGGATATATTTTTTGAAACATAAGGATGAAGCATTTGAATGCTTTGTCGATTTCAAAACAAGAGTTGAAAGTGAGAGTGGATATTTTGTAAAATGTCTTAGATCAGATAGGGGAGGAGAATACTCCTCTAATGAGTTCTTGAATTTCTATAAGCAACATGGCATTAAGAGGTAGTTCACAGCTGCCTACACTCCACAACAGAATGGTGTCGCAGAGAGGAAGAATCGCACCATTGTGGAGATGGCAAGGTCTATGCTTCAGACGAAGCATTTGACTAATTCATATTGGGCAGATGCAGCCAGGACCAGCGTACATATCTTGAACAGAAGTCCTACTTCAAGTTTGGAAGGGCAAACACCTTACCAAGCTTGGTATGGTAAAAAGCCAAATGTTAAGTATTTCAAAGTGTTTGGCTCACTGGCATATTCTCACATTCTTGATGAGCTGAGAAAGAAGCTCGATCCAAAGAGTCAGGCATGCATCTTTGTAGGGTACTTGTGAGAATACAAAAGCTTACAGACTCTACAATCCCAGGACTAGAAAGTTTGTGCTTTCCAGGGATGTGATTTTTGATGAAGGGGGAGAATGGGGTAAGCCCCAAATATTCAGTGATGATGAATCCAATGATGTAGTTTCTAAGCAGGTGCAACAACAGACACCACAGAAAGGTAAGAAGTCTCCTCCCACAAACCCAAGTTCATCTTCTGATTCAACTTCTTCACCAAGTCCTTCTCCGTAGAGATCAGTAAGTTCCTCACCAATGGACATCGATTCTCCATCCAGAGGTAAGAGAACTCTACAGAATCATCCATCATATCGGATGTTGGATAATTTTTTTCAAAAAGATACACTAGGAGTCAAGCTAGTGAAATGAATTCTATTCTACAAAGATTAGAAAATATGCACTTGTATGGTGATGATGTCTCCCGAGCAGGAACCTAGGGGAGATCTAGTTAACTATGCTTTGTTAACTAGTTCACAGCTTGAACCTTCTAGTTATGAGAAGGCTTGTACTCAAAATATTTGGCAAGATGCCATGAAAGAGGAGATAACCTCTATAAAAAACGACACTTGGGAGCTGGTGAAGCTTCCTAAAGGAAAGAAACGTGTTGGATGTAAGTGGGTCTTCAAGACCAAGTTTAATGCTGATGGTAGCATCGAGAGGCACAAGGCGAGATTAGTTGCAAAGGGATTCACTCAGAAATATGGAATTGATTATGAAGAGACTTTTGCTCCTATAGCCAGACAGGAGACTATCAAAATAGTTCTTGCCTTAGCTGCACATAAGGGATGGAATGTCCAACACATGGATGTAAAGAGTGCATTTCTCAATGGTTACTTGATAGAAGAAGTGTATGTTGAGCAACCATGGGGATTTGAAGAGAAAGACAAGGAACATCTTGTTTACAAACTGAAGAAGGCACTTTATGGCCTCAAGCAGGCACCGAGAGCTTGGTACTCACGCATTGATGGGTACTTTAAAGATTTTGGGTTCATCAGAAGCAAAAATGAACCCACGCTCTACTACCTGAATCAAGGTAATGACATCCTCATAGTTTGTTTGTATGTGGATGATCTCATTTTTATGGGTAGTAATGAAAAAGTCAATATGGAGTTCAAGCACTCCATGATGCAGGAATTTGAGATGAAGGATCTTGGCTTAATGAAATACTTTCTTGGAATGGAAGTCCATCAGACAGATTCAGGGATCTTCATCTGTCAACTTAAGTATGCTCGAGATATGATTAAGAAGTTTGCTATGGAGCAATGCAAATCGAGTTGCAACTCCAATTGGACATGGGATCCAATTAAGCAAGGATGATGGAGCACCGAAAGTTGATGTGACCACTTTCAGAAGCATTGTTGGGAGTTTTATGTTTCTCGCCAACACCAGACCAGACATTCGATATGTTGTATCTCTTATTTCTAGATTTATGTCTAATCCATCCGAGCTGCATTTGCAGGCGGCTAAAAGAATTTTGAGATATGTGAAGGGTACATTGGATTTTGGAATCCAAGTACTACAGAAGTGATACTATCAAGCTTGAAGGCTTCAGTGATAGTGATTGGGGCAGCAATGTTGATGATAGAAAATCCACATCGGGTAATTGTTTTAGTCTTGGTTCGGGACTAATAACTTGGAGTTCCAAGAAGCAGATAGTAGTAGCGCTATCTTCAACAGAAGTTGAGTATATAGCGGTCACTCATGCTAGTACTCAAGCTCTATGGCTACGAAAGGTATTAGAAGAGATTGGAGAACAACAAAGTGGTCCAACTAGAATATTCTGTGACAACATTAGTGCCATTCAGTTGGCATACAATCCTGTCCACCATAGTAGATCAAAGCATTTTGATATGAAGTACCACTTCATCAGAGATATGGTGGAAGCGATACTTGTTGAGCTTCACTATTGCCACACTTTGGAGAACGTCGCGGACATCTTCACCAAGGCACTGGCCAAAGCTCAATTTGTAAAGCTGAGAGACTGTATAGTCAGTCCTCTCAACTTTAAGGGGGAGAATGTAGCAAGTGTGAACCGGGATTATCTTCAAAAGGCTTAGAAAAAACTGGATTTTTCTAAGCAAGTGTGAATTCTCTTTCCTATTGTCGGCTAAGCTAGGTTGATGGTCGGCATGATTTTTTTATTGTTGTTTTCTATCCTTCGCCTTATTCTTCTCCTTATCCCTCCAATGTCCTTCCTCCTTCCCTGTCGTCCATTTTCTCTTATCACTCCACTTCCTTCCTCTCCCCACGCCCGCTGCCACCTCCCTCTCCACTTCCTACTCCTTCGTTCTCTCATCCTTCCGAACTTCCTCCAACCTCCCTTCCCTACTCTTCCGCATGTACTAAGCCTATATAAAGGTTTAATTATTGTAAGGTTAATAGTGTGTTATTTTATTTAATTAATATTTCCCTTGTTATTTTTTGTTGTGTCAATTAATCTTGGGCCCACATTAATCTAAGACTTACAACAACGACCATGTCGATGCTAGGCCTTGACTACATCTCTAATCCCTTAGAATTGTATAACAAACAAGCAACCATAATTATTATATACTTTAGGTATCTCACAACTCTAGAATCTATCCAAATCCACTTAGAGGTATGTTCTCTTAGAACAACCTTATCCCTATATCCTCAGTATGAGAACATCTATGAATACCTTAAATATGGAACTCCACTTGATGTTCTAAACTACAATGAGTGAAAGAACCTTTATAAAATATTATACATATATACCACCATTGGTGATTAATATTATCATCATACTCTTGATGGTATTTTGCTTAGGTGTTTATACTATGGCAAAGCTCAAAAAGTAGTCCAAAAATCTAATGACAAATCCTACAATGGGTACTTTTTTGTGTTGTCATCACTAAGAAACTACTTAGGATGGGTTACTATTGGACCTCAATGGAGAATAGTTCTTTTTGTTATATCAAGAGGTGTGAGAAGTGTCAAAAGCATGAAAACCATATCCATGCCCCTTCTCAAATCCTTCAATCCTTCACCTCATCTTGGTATTTTTCCATTTAGGTATTAGACATCATCAGGAAGCTAATCCTATGTCTTATGATGGACACAAATTTATAATAATAACTAGTGAATACTTAATCAAATGGGTTGAAGCTATATCTCTAGCCTCAACAATCATAGTTCAAGTCTCCAAAGTTCTCCTTAACAAAATCATTTGCCATTATGCCATCCATTTATATTAGAGTATATTACATTATTAGGTACATGTCAGTGTACCACCTTGGGTACATAACTAGAGTAGGAGTTTACTTTAGAGTAAGGTTTAAGTAGTTACTTCATGCAAGTAATAAATGCACAAGTGTTAGAATGTGCAATGATGTAAATGTGCATGTAGTCCACATGTACATGAGTCATAGGATAAGGTAGATGAAGAGTCATGGGTAGAGTAAATGCCAAGGCACATATCTTCCTATATATAGGCCTTTAAGGAGTAATAGGGTAATAGAGATAGAGAGAGTGACAAAGTGACAATGTTACTATAGTAGTGAGTAGGTACAATGCAGTTCTTCATTGAAACTTTTGGAGTGTTCAAGTCCTCCATTATATTGCATTGTATTTTTTTTGAGTTTTCATTAATGGTATATTACTGAGTTATTGCAAAATTTTATCTCATTATTTTCCTACGTATTATAGTGTCATTATCATATACTTATCACAACTTACTTATTTCACATCTTGTGGTTGCAATTCCCTCAATATGTATCCTCAAAATCTAACAGTGGTATTAGAGCACACGGTAGATCAATAGAAAATATGGAGATCCACAAGAGAGATTAAGAGGAGATCAAAAATCTCATTTGTAAAATTTTTGAAAATTGCATTTGGCTAGAGTCTTTCCACAGGGTTGTAGAAAAGCTTGTGAAGACTAAGACTCAACATTGATTCCACTGGATTGATAAATCAACTAGTAAATATTGATTATCTCTATATTTAAAGTTTTTTCCATTACAATTTCTAATATTTGTTGCAGGAAAAGGAGATTCAAAGAAATTTGGGAAGCTTCCTACAAAGAGTTAGGAAGAATATATTTTTTGGAATCAATCTAGTATTGAAAGCAACAAATGAAAGATTGAATATTTGGAGGCCTAAGCAAAAGGTATCATTACCATATTATAGACCTATAGATTGTAGAAGAGAGAAAGGCTAAAGGAGCCATATGTAGATTGAGGAAGAAAAGACTCCATAGAAGAGTCCAAGAGAATATTGGAGGTTGGTGATATCCATTGAATATTAAAGACTATAGATTATAGATTGTAGTAGAAGAGAAATTAGCTTGAGAAGCTGAAGAGACCCACAAGAGGTCCCATTGAAGAACTTCTAGTTCAGGAAGATTGAAGATAGAGAAGGACTAGCAAAAATCATATTCTAGATTCCAAAAATAGTATCTTTCAGAGATCCAAAAGGGAGATCTCATTGCAAAACTTCCACAGTATAATTTTGAAGAAAATGTCTCATTGAGAAGATCAAAGAAGCTACGATATTTAAGACCCTAGAGAAGAGGTCTCAAGGATAAATAAGGAGAAGGCTAGGAAATACTTATTACCAAGTTCGAGAAAGCCATTGAAGCATATTTCAGAGAAGGCCATCGAAGGAGTTCCCAGGAGAACCCATTGGAGAAATTTACTAGCCAAGAGGAGTTCCTAATAGAGCAAAATTTGGGACAATTATCACCATCTGACAACAAGCCCAAAAGAAGAAGAATTTGGGAAGAACTTTGTCAAAATTTTGGAGGATAATAGTGAAGACCTCAAGATAGTTAGAATCTTGAGAAGAAGGCCACTAGATAGGCCAAGATTGAAGCTAGAATTTGACAAGGAGGTTGAAGGAGAAAGGAGATAGAGAAGCCACTGGTCTAGATAGGTCATTGTTATGTTCAATTTTTTTTTTTCTTTTTTGTTTTTTTGTTCAGTTTTTTAAGGTGTGTGTTCTTTTGTTTTGTTTTGTTTTTGTGTTCTTTGTGTCGTTTTTTTGTTGTTCTTGTGTTTTTGTTGTTTTGTGTTTTTTTATGTTTTTTGTTATTGTTCTTGTGTTTTTGTCGTTCTTGTTCTTGTGTTTCTCCTTGTTTGTGTTAATTCGTGTTTTTTTGTGTGTGTTTTCTATGTTTTTTTTTGTTTATTGTTTGTTGTTGGTTGTTTTTTATTTTTATTTTTATTTTATTGTTTTAATATTTTAGGTTGTGTTTATTTTTCATGTTTTTTTTGGTTATGGCTTTGTAGTATTCTATTGTTTTTGTCTTGTTTGTGTTTTGTTATGTGGTTCTTGTGTTTTTCTATGTGGTTTGTGTTGTGGTTTTTGTTTTCTTATTGTGTATGTGTTTGGTTGTGCTTTTGTTTTTGACACACTCAAGGAGCATGTTTTTTATTTTATTTTATTATTTTTAAATTGGTTTTGTGTGTTTGTTTGCTCCTTGAGTATTTCAAATGTGATAGGCCAGGTTCGATTCTTGGGCGTTTTTGGCAAAATGGATACCCCTGCCTCCTTGGGTCTTACCCGAAAGTGGCATCCCTTTTGGGATGTTTTCCACAAATAAAAAAAAATGAGATAGAGAAGCCACCAAATATGAGATATTTAGGGATTGTTATTGAAGGCTTAAAGGTTATTTCAGAGATAGGAGGTTGTTGAATTTACAATAGAAAATTATATGTCTCTAGGAGACAAATCTCAATTGTGATTTGGAGGAGTTTCCTACCAAATTTAGGAGATTCATTGATAACATTTTGAAGGAGAAAGTAACTATGAAAATGCAGCATTATGAGTTGCAAAGTTTTATATTTCAAGAGAGCATCATGAAGGATAGTCAAATACACAAAACTACAGTTTTAGGGCAAAAATTTATGTAAACAAGAGGTCCAAAATAATTGAATAAAATATATTTGAACATTAGGTTGGAGCATAGGTTCCACTTAGCTTAAATAGGTTACAAAATAGGCTTTAGAATAAATGTAAAATAATATTCCCCTAACTAATTGCTAACAAATGCGCTATGAGAAGATAGCGCTAAACCTAACCAACTAACCTAGGATATTTAAGTATTAACCTAGGTAACCATTAGATATTTGAAACAATAAATATCTACATGGTAAATGGTAAAAATTAACTGTAATAATCTAGCTAGTATAATGCATAATACTACTATTTTACCTAGTGGAGTAAAAGGGTAAATATCCGAAAGAATGGAATATTACTTTGACATCCCCCATTATTACATTATTTGGGTAATACATACATATCCCCTATACAACAATATTTTGGGTAAAGTATATAACTACCCCAATACAGTGAAGAAGATGTCGATCTACAAGTTCTTGCTCTGTCACAGTGCTCTGGCTACTTCTAAGCAAACACACCAATGAATGTAACCAGCTGCTACAATCGCTAGGTGTAGTATAATAGATCACTTCATACAAGGTTCATTCTTTTACAATATGAGTTTGCAAAAGATAAGGTAGCTAAGGTGTCGAACGCTGCCGAAAATGCACCCTTATAAGTTCCCCCCTGCTTGTTGCAAAACATGTTGTAATTAATTTTTGAAATAAGTATGACTAAGGTGTCGGTTGCTGCCAAAAATACACCTTATAAGTCTTCTTCTCTTTTAAAAAAAAAAATTGAAGAAAAGAAATGTATATCCTCCCTTAATTACAGAAGATGCGCAACTCAAGAAGCTTTGTGAAGGATTATACAAATATTGCCTCCTAGGCAATTTTACATCAGAAAATTCCCTCATTTTGTTACAAGAACTTCAAACAATGAGAGTTTGCTATTTATGAAGCCTAAAAGAGGTAAAAACACCCCTTTATTACAAGTACTTAAAACAAAAACTTATGCTATTTATCAAGCCTAAAAGATAGAGAGAGAGAGAGAGAGAGAGATGGTGTTTTGCTCAAGGTGATAAATGTGTTTTACCTCTACAATATTGTCTTAGCAATAAGCACTCTGTGTGCTTTTTCTAAACCAAAATCAGAATCGGAACTAGACACTTCACTAGCAATGTTGCCTTTATTTTTCTTTTGTGATGTGCCTTTGTCTTTCTTGTTTTGCTTGTTTTTGAACCAACACCGATTGGTGTCATGGTTGTCCTTTTTACAATGCAAGAAAAACCTCTTTTGAGATTGCTTTCCCTTACCTTTTGAGGATGATCCTCCCTTTTGAAATTTATCTTTCTTCTTATCATCCTTATAGTTTGAATAAAGTGCATTATTTGAAACATCATCTCTTTGGAGTTGATTTGCTTCCTCAATTTGAAGCAAATTGACTAAATCCATAAAGGTGACTGATCTTTGTGAAATATTAAGGGATGTAATCAACATTTTTTAGGATTCGGGAAGGGCTCTTAAGATAATTGAAGTCAAAATGGTGTCTTCAAATTTGGCCCCTAAAGCATTAAGCTTAAACTTCAGATCTGCCACTCTGTAGAGGGAAAGCTCTACTGATTCACCTGACTTCATATGGAGTGTATGAAGTTGTGTTTGAAGGTTTAGAATATTTTATTGATTCTTACCTTAAAAATGGTACAAAGAGCATCCCATGCCTCTTTACCAGTTTTAGCTTCACTTATGTGAGGTTGGATTTCATCAGTATTTGCTAGGATTATTAACATGAGAAGATGATTGTTCTTTTTGTCCCATGCTTTTTGATCTACTCCTACTATTGCAGGTCTTGATTCAGTGCCATAAACTAAATCCCACAAGTCCTCTATAGTCAATATGGCTTTCATCTTAGTTTTCCATGCTGAATAGTTAGGACCTTTTAGAAATTGTGTATGACTTAAGTATTTATTGATAATTGCCATTATGAAGGTCCTACAATTTGTACTAAGATGATCTTTCTTTCAGTATACCTTCAAAAGAGTATATGGAAGATTTTAATTTGCTCTTTAAGATATTTAATGGCACCAACTCATCCTCCAGGCGGGCAAAAAAATAGCTCTGATACCAATGTAAACAAGAGGTCTAAAATAATTGAATAAAATATATTTGAACATTAGGTTGAAGCATAGGTTCCACTTAGCTTAAATATGTTACTAAATAGGCTTTAGAATAAATGTAAAATAATATTCCCCTAACTAATTGCTAACAAACGCGCTATGAGAAGATAGCGTTAAACCTAACCAACTAACCTAGGATATTTAAGTATTAACCTAGGTAACCATTAGATATTTGAAACAATAAATATCTACATTGGGTCATTCCTCACTTTGTCTTCACACCAATGAATGTCCTTACAAATGCAAATTTTAAATTTTTTTGCAAAGAAAAATGACCTATTTCCTTGCCTAATGTTTTAAATATCTTTGTTTTGCAATAGAAGTTTGAGTTGCTATGTCTTTTTATCTCCAAAAAAATGTGAATAAAACTATAGAACTTTGAGAAGTTTATTGCAAAATGTTGAAGAAATCCTTGTTTTAGTAAAATTTTATTTTTCTTTGTCTCTTTATCTCCCAATTTGGAAGAAAACTAAAGAAAGTTTCTATGGCTTGATTTTGCAAAGGATTGGTTTTAAAGATAAAAATTTGTAAGGTCTAATATTTAAAAAAAAATTAATGATAAAAAATATATAACAAAGATTTTTAATTAAAAGAAATCTCAGATTTACTCAAATTAATCAATTTCATTCAAAAAAATCTAAGTTATATAATAAAATATCAAAAAAAAATATTAATTAAAACCTTAGAACAAAAAATTGTACCTTTTTTTTTAATTTTTGAAATCAAATGTTGCGCGATCAAAAAAAAATTGAGTGTGAGGGCCGCCCCGGTGGGAGTCGAACTCCCGACCTCTTGTTGGGAGCGTTATCGTTGACTCCCCTTGTCGATTGGGCTAGCAATCCCAACGAGAGTTGAGGGAGGCGACCTTCATATTGAAGGCAGTTTTCTATTCTTAACAAAAATGCGAAAGATTTAGAAAAGGCTTGGGACTAATTATTCCACATTCGTCCTGCGGATGGATGTTCGCTTATTTATAAAGCTGAGATGCCTAGTAATTTCTTGGCTGCCTACAGGCAGTCAAGTTTACCCTTGTTTTGTCGATGGAGGTAACCCAATTGGGCTCCACATGGTGGAGTTCACCACTGCCATGTGTCCCAATCAAAGTTTACCCAATAACCCCTCAATGCCCAGTCGAATCTAGTTAACCCATACATCTAGTGGTAGTGCCATGTGTCCACCAGTCGGATCAAGTCTGCTCATCGGTCTAGTGATAGTTCCACATGTCAACATGTAGTAGGTCACCAATTTTGTGTCTAGTAGGCTCGTCGATCTATATCAGCTTGACTAGAGGGTGCTCCTACCCTCTAGGCTCAGCTTGTAGGCCATAGCCATGTGGGATCAGGAGGGCACTCCTGCCCTCCTCGCGATCCCACTAGCTGGTCTATGGGGGCCCGATCACTCAGCTTGTGGGCCATAGCCACATGGGATCAGGAGGACACACCTGCCCTCCTGATTATCCTGTTGGTTGGTCTACAGGTGCCTCGGTCTCGTTTGACCAGTGATGGCCACAGGATCATGGGCCTAGAAGGCTTCGACTGTGAAGGTCGAAAGCACTATGGGGGGTCGGTCAGTGTCGATCACTGTGGTGATCTATCGTGGTTAATTGACCCCACGATAGGCTAGACCTTGGTAGGTTGATTTGACCTGGCCAAAAGTGGACCTGCAGTCTCTCCTGCCATCTAGCTTGCTTGTTGAGGTGGGTTTGGTGGCTACCAAATTGCACCAACTCATCCTTCGGATGGGCAAAAAAAATAGCTCTGATGCCAATGTAAACAAGAGGTCCAAAATAATTGAATAAAATATATTTGAACATTAGGTTGGATCATAGGTTCCACTTAGCTTAAATAGGTTACAAAATAGGCTTTAGAATACATGTAAAATAATATTCCCCTAACTAATTGCTAACAAACACACTATGAGAAGATAGCGCTAAACCTAACCAACTAACCTAGGATATTTAAGTATTAACCTAGGTAACCATTAGATATTTGAAACAATAAATATCTACATGGTAAATGGTAAAAAGTAACTGTAATAATCTAGCTATTATAATACAGAATACTACTATTTTACCTAGTGGACTAAAAGGGTAAATATCCCAAAGAATGGAATATTACTCTAACAAGTTAGAGGGTTTAAAAGCTACAAATAGGTGATATAAAGAGTTGTTTCAAACATCAAGGAAGAGCTATGATTTCATCCATTACAAGGTAGTATTTAGGTGAATCTAATCACCAATATTTCCATCATCTATAGAGGTCATTGAGGTAAGCAACTTTGGTGCAAAAATTTCATTACTTGAACATTACTTATTCGGTTCATTATTAAGTTTTGTTAAGCACACTATTAGAGTTAAAAGTTTCAAGGAGAAGGTTTCATATTTAAGTCTTCAAGGGAGTGGAGAAGATAGTTTCTTATAAGGATAATACCTGCACATAAAAAATAGGAGTTAGATATATTTCAAAAGAAATAAAAATATCAACATCCTATCTTTTACTGAAAACAAAGAAGACATTACTCTTAAGTGAAGGTTGCATATATTAAGAGTTCATTTACAGGAGCAATAAGGAGATATATATATATATATATATATATATATATATATATATATATATATATATAATAAAGAGAAAACCCTTTGTAGGGATGCCTTGGTTTGAGAGACCATGAATAGGGTGTTCTACACCATCAAAGTCACCCGGGAGTAGCACCCGACCCTGCCCGCACCAACATTATCAATTGGATTTTGGATACCCAATTCAGCTTTTTGGTAGGGTGGAGATTTTAACCTGGGACCTCCCTTGGAGGATTGCCCTCTCCTCTCCAACTCACCTACAACACCTAGATCTTAATAAGGAGATATTACTATTGCATCATAATAGTTATTAAAGGTGAATTAAGTATTCAAGTTAAGGTGAAAATTAGTGCAAAGTTAAGCCATCCAAAAGGGCATTTTAGTTGCATGATTAAGAACTTGGATTCATTATTGCTAAGTTAACCAAGCAAAGGAGATAGAGGAGTAATCTGTCTAGTAAGGAGGGCAACTTCAAATCATTGTTTACCACCAAGGAGTAGAGCAAGTAGCCACCTCATCAAGGAAGAAAGAAAGCTTGCAAAAGGAGATTTAAAGACTTCAAAACTTTGATGCAAGTTAGGGTATTTTATTCTAACTATTTGCATTACATTATTGCACCATATCTCTCTTGTCCTAATCAAAAAATAAGGATAGAAGATAGAGTGTCTTAAATACACTAAAACAGTAAGCATCCTATGTCTACAAAGTGGCCAAATCATCAAGTTTATAGATAAAAATTTAAGCAAGCGAAGAGATTCATTTAAGGGCTAAAATAGTCGAGTTTCAAGGCATCTAAAGACACCAAATCCATATATAAATTGAGCATTTACAAGAAACATTAACTTGTAGCATCAAAGCCTATGTAAAAAAAAAAAAACTTGTAGCATCAAAGCCTATGTAAAAAAAAAAAAACTTGTAGCATCAAAGCCTATGTAAGGCAGCTTTACATCCATTACAAGTCCAATGTAAAGCAAGGAGAATATCATGAAGGATAAATAAGTGTAAGGTACAATACTAAATCTTACATAAGTTATGAAAAATCAAGGTGAAAACAAAGGTATATTACCTAAGAAATATATGAACTGCCAGCTAAGAAGAATCATCACCAAAGAGGGTAGCATTGGAGTGCCATAGAACCACCATAGCTAGAGCCAACTTCATGGGAGAACAACATCACCATTCGCTTGAGAGAAAGTATTGAAGATAAGACTCATAGTGCATTCATTGGCAAGAAGTATTCAGGGAATAAAAGACATTGAAGGTATCATTACATGCAAGAAAAATGAGCATCACTTGCAATCTAGATCCAAGACATCTTGTGCCACTTGGCAAAACAAAAGAAATCATATCATATTCGTTCTAATGCCTTCACAATAAGGGAGCACCCATGACAAAGTAACACCCATCATGAGCATTGAAAATTTTATTTGAAATCTAAAAGGAATCATAATTATTGCAAGGAATATAAGAGTGCTCATCAAGAATGTAACTGATATTCACCCAAGCAACATATGTGCCACACAGCAAAAACATCAATAAGGGACAATGTTTATTAAAGCACCCAAGTCTAAGAAAAGAGTGAGATAATATAAGGCACATAGTCAAGCATTAAATAAGGGAGTCAAAATACCATTAAGGAGAAGAAAAAGGTGTCCATGAACGTTGATTGATACCTGCCATACATAGGAGTCCAAAAATATGCTCGTGGATTAAAGAGTCACTCCATAGACCAATCAGCTTGCACAATACACTTTACAAGGAAGGTAAAAAACTTTACATTATTCAATATTTTCTTTCCTAAGTTCAGGGAGTTATAAGGTTTCTAATACAAGGTTGAAATTTCTTTATTAATGCATTAAAAATATCAACCTTTGAGTGTAAGAAATCAATTTTAGAAAAGGAAGTATATCCTAGAAGATATTATAAATTGCTTGAAATATAAACATTACAATATTTGCAAATAACTAATTTAGTAGATATAAGGTTTTCAACATTAGAAAATTTGAAATATTATTCTTCAAATATTATTACTTTCTAAAATTTCAAATTACAGAGTTATAAGGTATACTACTTCAAATTTTAGTTTCTTGAAATTTAAAAAATTGAACCATTCAAAATTGAAGGAGCAAAACCATTAATTGCTTAGAAGTTGCAAATTACATTTTACATTACTCTCTTACATTAATTTATGATACATAAGTCTAAAAGGTCTTGAATGACAAGAACCTTATTAAAACTTGAAAGTGCATCACTATTTATCTTTAGCTTTCTACTTACTAATCAATAGGGAGACATAAGGCAAGAAAGTAAAATTGAACATTAGGGAGACAAAAGGAATGCAACTTAAACTAAGAAATCTAAGCATACCATCAAGTTTCATAGTGCATTTAAACACTTGTTAGATAGAATATATTTTACAAAATTTGTAAAATTGAAAAGTTCTTAGCAATATTGAGCATATACTCTAACCTAGGGACACATAAGGTAGACTAATTTAAAGGTGTATCGCTCCAAATTTTTTGCATCCTTACCTTCAGGCTATAGGATCCATGCCCGGAAGGGGGATGCGAGAAGGATGGGACAATACCTCGGATTGAGAGGCCCTTTGAAGGTCGCGCCTCTTGGGGGAGGGGTATAAGGGTGAATTTTTGATGGATGGTGGGTTCACCAGGAAACTTTTGAGTGGCAGTTTCCACGCCTAGGTTGAGAGTAGGTTTGATGTGTTCATTTTGTATTTTAATCATTCAATTCCTAGGTTTGGCCAAGATGAATCTAAGCTATTCTATATGCCGATGTTGATTTATATGGGTGCAAAAAACATGAATAAGTGCTAAACACAGAAAGTGTGCTAAATAAAATAGAATGTACCTGATTTCGGATGTTTGATGAAGATTCTGAGGTTTGTAGAAGTCCAGATCATCTCAAATCTTACATAATCATCTGAGATTGCACAGAATCATCTCAGATCACAGTCGATCATCTGAGATCAGATGAGATCGTCATTGATCTAATGAATTCGTTAGACGAATTCATCAAAAACCTACAATCACAAAAACAGATACCAAAAACCAAAAATGCGACTGCAAAAGCAAGGGGAAATGATAGAAATGACAATAAACTTGCCTAAATGATAAATCCAGATAACAATCAAAGGAAATACATTAATTTGACAATTTATTTTAACTTTATCATGCACCTATGCTAAATGAGGTGAACTCCAGGATGCAAAAAAGAATAAACTAAGTCAATGCATAAAAAAATGAAGATAGAAGATAAAGAAATGCAAACTCGGGCTCTGATTGCCCCCAATATGGACTACAGTCGAGATCACCTCTAATCATACGAGATCATCGCCGATCTACGATAGGATCGTCCGAAATCATCTAGAATCGCCTGCGACGATCCGAGCTTGCTTCGACTGAAAAACAGTAAAATTCCTACAAGAAAACTTGAAATACGCAATGCAAACGAAGGTGTGAAGGTGTTCTAATGCACGAAAAGTTAAAGTTGCAAAGAAATCAGTCATCCAGGGGGTAGGGGATAAACTGAGAAAATCCCAGTTTATATAGGATTAGGGAGAGGTTAGGAGGTTGGAGATCATCCCAATTTGGGAGATCTCCAACGGGGAAGACTCTAACCGCGTAGACACGCTTTCTGCCCAAGTTAGAGAAGCTGTTGAACAATAAGCTAATTATGAAAATTTAGTTTTGGGACGAAATCGTCTGGACGTTCTGTTCTAGACGAATTCGTCAGATCTGGGACGATTTCGTCTGATCGTCGACGATATCGTCCAACGGTCAAAACAAATCCTAAAAATGGCACGAAAAATGAGGAGAGCGGGTAACGGGCGGTTATGGGGTTAAAATTCAAATTTTTATCTTTTTACTAAGGGTTTAACTGCACCAATTTTAGGGTGCTACATTTTGCCCCCTCTTTAGCGAATTTTTTGAAGAAAATGCGTTAAAGACGAGTTTTTCCCGTTTTACGAGAAAGCAAAAATTTACTCAATTTTCTAGACGATGATTCTAGGTCGAATCGTACGACTGTTGACTATGGTGCCCCCTCCGTGTTTTTACCCAAATCGAACGTTTGAGGTAAAAGCGCGAAAAAGAAAAATTAAAAATGTTGTTGTTTTTAAATAAAATTAAGAAAAATAGGGTAAAACCCTAATTCATTTTTACTGTTTTAGAGCTCTGCAAACAAAAATGGTTGAGACAATGCACAGATCGACAGAGGTCCGACGCGGGCTACGGGTAAGAATCTAAACCTAGTGAATTATGTTTTAGTTTGATTTGTGCAATTTTTTATTGAAATTTTGACTATTTTGGGGCATCGCGGCCGTTTTTAGGCCGTCGACGACGTCGGGACGAAATCGTCCCAATTTCATCGAAATCGTCTCTAGATCATCGATTTCGTCTGAGGGCGAAATCGATGAACTGGGACGATCCCGTCCAACAAGGGGCGATCCCCAAGTTGCGAAATCGGAGACGATTTCATCCTACAAAGGACGATTTTACCCAATTTAGGATGATATCATCCAATGGTGGACGATATCATCATTTTTATGAAATTAAGCTTGGTTGAATTGTATTTAATTGATTTTAATGATTGGTTTATTAATGAATTTTATTGTTTTATTGTTTGTTTTGTAGAAGGGATTACTAAAGAGTCAGGAGTGGAAATACGAGGGGCTAAGAGATGACATAGCCATGCTCGACCAGGCGAGCACGATCGACTAGCACAGGTCGGATTGTAGCATGTGGCAGAGATGCCACAAGTACCGACGGACATGGGGCTATTGACAGCCCTAGCAGAGAGATGGTATCCGGGGTCGTCCTGCTTCTAGTTATCGATAGGGGAGATGGCTCCCACACTAGAGGACGTATGGAGGATCTTGAGGATCCCCATACAGGGACGATTGATGACTCCTACGGCCAATCAGGGCCAGGCGATGATGAGGTTGAGCGGAGACCCGAGCTTCACCCTGGAGAAGGGCGGAGTGAACATCGAGTCTCTGAGGCAGATGCTTGGGGCATCTAGGTTGACTCAGGTGTTGGCCGGGATAGTGGGTGGCCTATTGTTGTGCCACCAGAGTGGGTGCAGATTACCCTGGCTCCTTTTAGATGTGGTCTGTGACATGAGAGACCACGGATATAGATATGCATGGGGCAGCTTTGTACTATGCCGCTTGTATAGGATCCTACATGGGGTCGTATACAAGGGAGGCCGATGTCTGGTGTTGACATCACTACTGTAGGTTTGGTGTTGGGAGCACATCACGGTGCGGAGGCCGGTAGGACTCCCACTGATAGGGGTTGACCGAGAGAGACCCCGGGTTTTCTATTGGTGGTTACAGAGGGGGTCATAGCGGCGGATAGATCTACCGATGTCATGGAGGTTGCTAGATGACCTCATCCCAGACCAGATCACCTGGAGGCCATGGAGAGAGCATCCAGGGTGGGCAGAGGACGGGCAGGAGCTGGCTCGCATCAGGCGAGTCTATTGGCTGAGGATGGAGCGGGGAGAGGTAGAGCTCCATCGCTACGATCGAGTTTTGTGGTAGTTCGGTCTTCAATAGGGGATCCCTTCTCTCAGGGATTATGAGTACTCCTAGACTATTCGAGATAGTACTACACTAAGTGGGGCTCTAGATATGCAATGATTTTAGAGCCAGGATGTAGATGATGCCCCCATCCAGCCAGTGGATGGTGACGATGCTAGGGTTGCCGATAGATACGATGCCTGGTACGTAGGCATCTACCCTCCTTGGATGATGAGGGCACAGGGTCCGATGCACGTTGTTGTGCGATGGATGGGGAGGCGGCACCAGGCAGCCATTGAGGCAGTGCAGGGTCATGAAGGGAGAGAGCAATGACGGTCTCCGTAGGAGAGATGCCAGAGGATGGGTCAGGCTCCATAGAGGCCATAGCAGATAGGGAGGAGGGAGGAGGGATTCCCTCCTCAGCAGAGGGAGAGGCCACCATCGCTCGATAAGGGCAAGGGTGTCGAGGTGGGGGAGAGCAGCGAGATGGCGGCTCTCCGGGCTGAGAATGCCCGCCTCCGAGCTCAGGTGCAGACTCTACAGGATGAGGCTACATGGCTCAGAGCTCGGAGTGGAGGGGCGAGCATACAGGAGTTGGCATGGTCTATGGCCCAGACCATGTTCTACCAGGGAGTATACTTCCAACTGGTTCTAGAGGGCCAGAGGTTGCAGCTGCCAGCCGACATTGCAGAGCCTATCAAGGTGGGATCATCGAGGACATCCTCACGATCGACAGCGAGGACCCGAGACATAGCCCGGACCTCTATGGGACCACCTCCTCCATGCCAGGGTGGGAGAGGCGATGAGGCTGAGAGCTCGAGGGCTTCTCGAGACTAGCTGCTAGAGACTGGATGTATATATTTTGATTATTATTTTTTTGAGAGGATTGAGTATGCCAGGATATTGATTGTGGCATACCAGTCCAGTTTTGATATGATGTACATAATTTGTTGATATATATATATGGTCTTTTTGATGATATGACTTGTGTATATGTTGTATGATGCTTTAATTTTGAATTTTGTGATTGATTATTCATGTAATTATGTCATTGGAAATAAATTATAATGTTATGTCATGCCATAAAATTGTAAATGAAATAATCTGATGTGAATAAATTGGTTGTTTTGTGGTGTGATTTGATGAAAAATAAAAGGGACTTCTAACAATAATTTCAAAGGACATTGTCGTTGTTATAGACCATTTCATGGAGTCGTCGCTCGCTAGGTCGTCAAGCTAATCCCAGTATAGAAATATTGCTAAAAGTAAAAGGGTGCTTAAGAGACTGTCTTAAGACTTTGTGTTGTGATGATGAAAAATGGTGATGATTTGTTTTCAGATTTTCATAAAAATATTATGCATGAAATATTAAAAGAAATATGATTTTTGCTAGGCATAAATTCCTAAGTGTGATAAATTTTTTGAATAAGTCCCTAGGAACTATACCATCATTGCAAAATTGAATGTTGACATAATGACATAAAATAGAAAAATTTGCGTTCTTTTTAAAGCACAATTGGGTAACATAATGATGTAAGCCATATGTTTTTATGAATTAAAATGAATGGGAAATAAAATGAGAACAATGGTTTGCGCTAGGCATAGAATTATAGGTATAGACTTATACCATCATCGTGAAATCCAAAAAAAGAATTTGATATTTTAGTTTTATTGCATGATTGATTTTTTGGTTTTGAGATAAACAGAAAATAATAATATATAAACATGACTTTATTTACTAGGTTTTTGAAGATGTGAAAGAAAATTTTTGTTTGTTGGAAAGAAATATATTTAATTGTTTTTATGCTAAGCAAATGTTCTTAAATAAGAAGATGAAATGATTCGAAAATAATTGCAGAGATATTTTAAACTATCTCAAAGACAAAATGTAGATTTATAAGGAACCCTCATGTGCAAATGTGAGTTCATTACCGATCTTGATTTATCATAATGATACAAAATCTCTCAAATACAAATGTGTGTGCAATTGTATTGTTCATTCACCAATTTTGAGCAAGAGAATTTGATACAAGTAATTTGAATTAACCAAATAAGGGTTCATTGACCATGATTTATATGCATGTAACCATACCAGACTACTATGTAAGTCGGGTCATCAAGAGCTAGCTAATCCATAAGCCAACATAGGTCTGTACAAAATAAGGTCGCTAATGTGACAGACATATCACCACGCTAGGGATTACCCAAGGCCAAGCGGGTTGGGCACAAACCACCTGTTATGGGGCTTACCTCACAGTTTTCGAATAATTGAGAATTCCAGGGATTCAAGCTCATTCACCCTTCTTTTCTTTTCAAGGGGTAGGGAAAAGGATTTTATTGCTTTTTGCTTTTCTTTTCTCGTTTGCTTCTTTTCTCTTTTTTTTTTTTGTATTTTTTCTTGGAACTGAGACAATGCTGAAATATTGCTGCGATGGTACAAAATAATATTTTTCTTTTTCTCATTTTCTTTGACTTTTTATTTTTCTTCCTATACTAGGGATACTTGCTCGGATTGGCTGTAGAGCAAGGGATTTTTATTCTGGGTAGGGGTGAGCTTGTCCTTTTGTCAATTCTCAAAGATTCTAGACCATGTGCATGATAGGATAGGAAGGGAAACTTTTCGCTCAAGAAACCACTTCTACTATGTAGCATCATATCGAATTTGCAATGAAATCATTTTAATGTGAAGAGATATACTTGGTTCAAGTAAATAACAAGATCAGTTCTCTATGCTCAAAACTTTATTTAATTCAACTATGGACTTTGATATAAGAGAGATTAATAATCATACCAAATAAAATCAAGATATTTATGCATGTGAGTGTGAAAGTGCGGGATTCCAAATAAATGCTAATTTATCCAAAATAATTGAAAATATAACTGCAATACTTCAAGAATTGACAGGTACGAAAATAAAAAATGTTTTGAAGATTTTGATGATTTTGAAGTTTTTATATTTTGATTTTGATTGATGAATTGAAAGAATAAATACTGTTACTATTTTTGAAAAATTTTATATGGATGACTAAAATGAAACAATATGCAAAATAACAATATATACAAATGATGAAATGACCAAATGTTATGCATAATAGCGCTTAAGATGCATAATGTTCATAGGTTCTTTAAGATCTTTACCATCTAAGGTAGCTAATTGGTATGCTCCTGAGCCAAATTTAGTAGTGATGATATACGGTCCAAGCTAGTTGGGCTCAAATTTACCTTTAAGGTCTTTAGTTGCATTAGTATTTCTTTGATTTTCTTTTAAGACAAGGTCACCGATCTCAAAGGATCGATGATGAACTTTCTTGAGGTATGCTCGCTTGAGCTTGTTTTGGTAGGCACGAAGATGCTCCAAAGCATTGATGCGCTTCTCATCTAGGAGTTCCAGTTGACTAAGTCTGCCAACACGATATTCATCTCCTACTTCAGTATCTTGAAGTAGTAGAGCCAAAGAAGGAACTTCTAATTCAAAGGGAAAAATAGCTTCAACGCCATAAACCAAAACAAAAGGTGAAGTGCCCATGGGGGTGCGAACGCTAGTTCGATAAGCCCACAAAGCAGGATATAGTTGGATGTGCCAATCTCGGCTAGATTTATTGACTAGTCTTTTGAGGATTTTGATTAATGTTTTATTAGATGCTTCTGCTTGGCCATTACCCTGAGGATAATAGGGAGTGGACCAACGATGTTGAATTTTATATTTTTGACATAATTTTTTGACATCTTTATTTTTGAAACAAGTTCCATTATCTGAGATGAGATTTGCAGGAATTTCGAACCTACAAATAATTTGATTAAAAATAAACTTGGAAACTTGGGTTCCAGTGCAAGAAGCTAAGGGCATAGCTTCAACCCACTTCATGAAATACTCGGTGGCGGTTATGATGAATTTGTGTCCATCGGATGACACAGGGTTGATTTTTCCAATGATGTCTAAGCCCCATTTTGAAAAGGGCCAAGGAGATGAAATAGCCTGCAGTTCTTGTGCAGGCGCATGGACAAGGTCAGCGTGTTTCTGGCACTTGTCGCAATGGCGCACATAATCATGTGCATCATTCTCCATGGTAGGCCAAAAATATCCTATCCTAAGGAGCTTCTTAGCAATGGCGCTACCACTAAAATGTCCCCCACAAGATCCATCGTGGGCTTCACTCAAAGCTGATCTAGATTCTTCTAGATTCAAACATCTCAGTAGGATGCCTTCAAAAGATCTCCTATACAATGTATTGCCAATAATTACGAAGCGACTTGCTCGTCTACGTAGTAACCGATGCTGGTTGCTATTACAACCTTCAGGAAAGGTCCCATTTTGAAGAAAATTAAATATATCAGTGTACCAAGGTTCAGGAGTAGTTTCGTTGATTAGAAACACATCCAAAGGTTCTAAGCATGATTTATTTGAAGTGGGTTCCTGGAGTCGACGAATAATGATGGTAGCATATTCGTCATCTAACTCCAAGGGCAAAAGAGATGCAGCTGCAACCATAGCATCAGCCGCACGATTGCTAGTTCGAGGAATAGCTTCCAAGGTAACTTGATCAAATAAAGATAATAATTGTAAGACATATGCTTTATATGGACGTAATTTATCATCTCTGGTCTGATAAACATCATTGATTTGATTTATGACAAGTTGAGAATCACCGAAAACCAATAGATTTTTAATTTTCAGTGCCAAGGCAGCTCGTAATCCAAGGATGAGAGCCTCATATTCAGCAGTGTTATTAGTGCAAGCAAACGTTAATTTAAAGGACAGAGGTATAAGATGTTTCTATGGAGATATTAAAATAATACCTGCACCAGCCCCACTCATGCATCGGGCTCCGTCAAAGTATAGGGACCATTGCTCTGGATGGTCTGCCTCTAGTTTAAGGCATTCATCGAGAAACTCAATGATGAGGGGATGGGTAGACTCTAAGGGTGCAACAACTAATTGATCTGCTATGATTTGACCCTTAACAGACTTCTGTCCTATAAATGTGAGTTCAAACTCGCTTAGCGCAAGAACCCACTTTGTTGTGCGACCAGATAAATAAGGTCGACTCATGAGATATCGCAAAGGATCAAATTTAGCAATAACATACGTTTTCTGACTGAGCATATAATGGCATAATTTCTGTGTAGAAAATACGACTGCTAGACATAACTTCTCTAATGTTGTATAGCGAGTTTCATAACTGATTAAGGTTCTGCTAATGTAATAATTAGCACGCTCTCTTTTCTCATCGTCAAGTTGAGCTAACATAGCTCCTAAGGCAAAATCTGAGGCATAGAAATATACAAGATAAATGGGCGATCAGATCTAGGTGGTGAAAGCATCGGTGGGTTAAGGAGATATTGTTTGAGGAGTTCAAATGCTTCCCGACATTCGTCGTCCCAATGAAAAGAGACATCTTTCTTAAGAAGCTTAAGAAAGGGTCCTGTTTTGTCCGCCAACTTATCGATGAAGCGACGAATAGCTTGAAGCTTACCTTGTAGACTTCGTAATTCAGATATATTTGTGGGTGCGGGCATATCAGTGATAGCCATGATCTTGAGAGGGTCAATTTCAATGCCACGTAAAGAAACTATAACCCCCAATAATTTATCGGACTTAACTCCAAATATACATTTAGCTGGATTCAATCGGATAAGATATTCCCTTAACCGATCAAATACTTTTCTCAAGTCATCTAAATGATCATCTTCTTTGATGGAACGAGCTATAATATCATCTACATAATCATGTAGAATATCATGCATCATATCGTGAAAGATATAAGTCATGGCTCGTTGATATGTTGCACTTGCATTCTTTAAACCGAATGGCATCACTTTCCAACAAAAGGTTCCCCAAGGGGTAATAAAGGTTGTTTTAGCCTGATCTTCAGGAGCTATCCTGATCTGATTATAACCAGAGAATCCATCCATTAGGGATATCATTCCACTCCCAACAAGTAAAATCAATGATCTGATCCATGTTGGGAAGAGGAAAATCATCTTTAGGGCATGCAACATTAATATCTCTAAAGTCTATGCAAACCCTAACTTTGGTAGCTTCTTTCTTAGTTATTGGAACTACATTCGAGATCCATTCAGCATAATCAATGGCTTGTATAAAAATAACCTTCAAGAGTTTTTCTAATTCCCCTTTGACTAGTAAGGCCACTTTAGGATGCATTTTTCTAAGTTTCTGTTTAATAGGTTTAGCATCCGGATGGACTACTAGGTGATGCATGACTACAGAAGGGTCTAATCCTGGCATATCCTCATATGTCCAAGAAAAAACATCTTCATAGTCTTTAAGAAATGAAATGTATTTATCTTGTTTTTCTTGACTCAATTCTGATCCAATGTTGATTATGTGAGGGTTATCTTCGGTTCCAATGTTAATTTTTATGACGTTTTCTACTTCCATGTGTAGATCTCTCTCAAAATTAGGTGGGGCGGGTGAAATGCCCAATTCTTGTAATTCTTCCAGGGTTAGCTTGGATAATTCGTCTTGAGGAGTCGTGGCCTCAAGCTGGGCTATACTAGGTATAGAGCCATCGAAATAAAATCCGTTATGTAACAATTCCTCAACGGAGACATCATGGAAGATATCTCCCTCCAACTCATCATCGGATTCAACAATCATCTCAGGGTAAGCTATGGATAGCATATTACATGTAAATGGGTTATTCCTTAAATGCAAAGCATCACGTTTATCCAAATAATCTTGGTAACATATGAGATGGTCATCATCCTCAAATGGGAAGGGCTGACCTTTACTAGGAAATAGGCCCACACCACATCGGGCAGGCCATGGTTCTACCTCAAAAGGTTCTTTCATACCATTCTGGAAAGGTCCCAAACCTTTCCCTTTATATCCCAATTTAAGCATTATAGGCTTAGCTTTAATATACTCATTAGCAAAATAACATCGAGCATATCCATCATAATGAGTCTTGATGTTTCTAGGTATTCTTCCCCAGTCATATCCCTTGTAAATAAAAGCACAACTCCCGACTTGGTAAATACTTCCCATAGGCTGTGGGAGGCCCAAAGTACGAGGAGAGGATGGCAAATTATTTAAAATAAGGGAATTTTGCATAGCAGCGTTTGTTTTCTCTGATATAAGAATTTTAGATAAATCGGGTAAGAGCTCATCAGTAAGAGCGTAAGAGGTAGAAGGAACATTTCCTATATCTTCGGATGCAAAAAATATGCCTCTGGTAGGTGTAGATGTTGTAGAGATGTCTATGGATGGATCTATAGGTATGGAAGTTATAGGAGTAAAACAAGAAGCATTGGTTGTGGGTTTAGGATCTTTTTGAGGTCCTAATGTGGTTTGTTCGGAAGATGGTTGAACTATATGTAGAGGTGGAGTTGATGGAGAAAAAGTAGATGATGTTATGAGTGTGTGTTTCACACGTTTAGATGGATGATTAGAATTAGGATGTGTGGATGATAAAGCAGGGAAAAATTGAACTCCAACAGGTTCTACCAAAGCACACATATCAAAGGGTCTAGGATCACCATGAATGGTAACCAACTGATTCTTAAATTCGAATTTAACACACTGATGTAAAGTTGAGGGAACAGCTCACATCGCGTTGATCCAAGGGCGACCCAAGAGTATATTGTACGATGCAGGGCAATGCACAATAAACACGGTCGTGTCTAAGGTTCTTGGACCAACTTGCAATGGGATAGTAATAACTCCACACGTTTCTTGTGTTTCGTCATTGAAGGCTTTTATGATCATATCAGTTCTTTTCATTTCATCACTTCTAAACCCAAATATTTGGTAGAAGTCAAAAGTGCAAATGTTTAAAGATGAACCATTATCAATCAAGACTCGTTTAACTGCTACATCTCCAATTAGGGCAGTAATATATAAGGGGTTATCCTTATGTAAACTATGTTGTGGTATATCTCTATCCCGAAAGTCAATACAATCGACTTCTCGAGTTATGATAGTATTGGCCATGGCTTCAGGTTGAATATTTTGTGGTACCATCATTTGGCTTAATGTGAGCATTAATTCATCCCTATGTGTAGGAGAAGATTTTAAAAGGTCCAAAAGGGAAATTCTAGCTGTAGTATTTGATAATTGTTCATTAATATTATAAGGAGGTTTAGGTTGAACATTAGGCGCATGATTCCCTTTATTAGGAACTTTCAAAACAAATGGAGCTGATCCATCATTCTAAGTTTGATCTTGTTGAGAATTTTGAGCCTGTTGTCGAGTAACAACTCCGATGGTACCTACAATATTATTTTGCGGATGATGAATGGGTCTTGGTCTAGCGTTTATGGCTTGTTCATTAGAAAGTAATTGGTGAGAAGATGGTCTAGTAATGACTCTTCTTGGAAATGGTTCTTCCAGAACCATAGAATTTGTGATAGGTTGAATAGCATCTGATTCATCTTCAGAACTATTCGATTGATTTGAGGTGATTTCCATGTCACTTTCAGTCTCGTATTCTGTATCACTAAGATCAGGTGTCCGAATATTATATAGAGGTCTCGTCGTAACCATGGATAAAGTTGTGTCAAATATTTGCAGATCATGAGCAGGTAAATGTCCACTAATAGTCCCTACATATCGGGTAGGAGGGGGAACATTATGATGCTCAATTTGATTAGCCACCTCTTTACCATGCTTTGGTAAAGGATGTTGAAATATGTCCAATGATTGATTGGCATTCTGATTCTGATTTTGGGGGATGTTCTTTTGAGCATTATTAGGAGGATTTTGTTTAGGTTGAAAGGCTTGCACCTCCATCTCATTGTTATCAATTAAATCTTGTATTTTATGTTTTAATATTTTACAAGAGTTGGTAGCGTGTCCAGGTCCTCTATGGAAATCACAGTGTAAATCAGCTCTGTATCCGGGTATAGTTGGATCAGGTTCTCGGATATTTGGTAATTGGATCAAACCTCATTCTAATAATTGCGGGAGAATGGTTGATAAAGGTTGATTTAACCTAGTAAATTCTCGAGGTGGTTTATCAGGAGGTTTCAGTATAAACTTCTCTGTTGTTTTCGCAGCATTAATAGTAGCAATATTTCTACTATCAGTGACTCCATCACCCACAACTTGTTTATTTTTATATTGATTTCTGGATGTTTTCTCATCATCTTTCTTTTTAAGCTGACCTCTCCTAATGAGAGCATCTTCCACTCTTCGAGCTAAATCTATAGCTTGATCGAAGGTGGTCAAGGTAGCAGTTGATAACTCATAGGATAGTTGTTCTTGTAAATTATTGATAAAGATATCCAACATTTCCCGATAAGGTAACACAAAGTGCAATTTTCCTATCAACTGTCTCCATCGAGCTAGGAAATCAGCAAAACATTCATCTTTGTCTTGTTTTAGGTTGTACAAATATTTAATGGTTACATGCCTTTCAATGTAGGCACTAAATTGATGCACAAAAGACTCGGCTTTCTCTTCGAAATTCCTCAAAGAATGAGTGGGTAATTGATAATACCACTCTAATGCCATTCCTCCTAAACTTTTTGGGAACATTTTTAGTAATAACAAGTCATCATGTGATATATCATGACATGCTATCCTAAACATACGAAGATGCTCTATGGGATCTTCGGTTCCTTTGTATATAGGTAGGACAGGCATAGGAAAGTGTTTAGGATATGGTTGTGCTACAACTATAGGATCTAGAGGCTGACTACACATCTCTCGATAATTGTACGAGGGACGGTAGGGATCTATCTGGTCCATGCGGGAGACTAACTGTTTCACCATGGCTTCCAGATTACTAGTTTGTCCACCATATTGGTTCGGTGGTACATGAGTATGGGATTTGTGAGCGTATGATGGCGTGACGTAAGGATTAGATGCTATATTGTTGTTATGCAAATGGTTGGTAGGGAGAGTATTATGAAGAAGATTTGTTGTAGCATTATGTTGTATCCCAGATTGTTGGAAATTGGTGTTTGGTTTCGTTTTAGGCTTTTGTTGATTTGAGGTATATTGATCAATAGCTTGGCAAAACAGAGCAGTGAATGAGGGTTTCTTTTGTGCAGGAATGACTCTAGGCTTGGTAACAGGCACTCTAGGTGGTTGGGTAACCTGTTGTTGTTGCATGTTCTGGATTATAGCGGCCATATCCAAATTGGATGGTCCAGCTTGATCACTCTCTTGATCAACGAAGGACAAGGGATTAGTGCGTGTGTGATATATGTCTTCTAGGGTTGCTTGAGTGTCACTAATTTGATCCTTGTCCATATGGACTGCTCTATTAAGAGTGCCAATATTAGTATTGAGAAACTTCCAAAAATGTTCCATGTTCTCGAAAGTAACAACTCCTCCTCGGAGACATTTTAGGGGATGAGGATCCTTCCTCTCTAACAGTTTCTCTTTGTTCATTTCCTTCAGCAAACTCTTCTTCTTGTTGGTCTAGGGTTCCTTCTTCCTGAATTGGGTCTTCAGGAAGGACATCTGGTTTATTTATTGGTTTTCCTAACCAATCTTCTTCTACTTCAATCTGTTTTCCATTCCTAAGTCTAGTCATTATGCTTAAATTTAGATTTTAGCAAATATATATTGATATATATATATATATATATATATATTTGCAACAAATTTGGGAGGTATATATTTTAATTATATACCTACTATAATACTTAAAAGAAAATGTTTTGATTTTTGTTATATTTTTGTTTTGTTTTTTTTGTTTTTTTTATAATAATATTATAAAGACAACAAACAACACACCAAATGCAAGAAATAATAGTAATAAAAGAATAGCTTAGTTTTCTATAAATAGTTTATGGATATCGTTAATAGGATCAAGTTCATCAGGAGTCATGAAATGCTCCTCTTCAAATTGGAAATGGTTTTTCAAGAATTTGACAAAGTGTGCTATGGTGATATTATCTACTTCTGACTCTGACTTGTAAAAATAGAGCTCATGGCAATACTCTCGATATAACACAGACTCTAGGAACTCTATTCCATCTCTTTCTATCCGTAAGAATGACCTCTTGATCCTCTATACGAGATAGAAATTTATGTACTACAACTGCATTGTCGAGGTATTCCTCAAAGGTGTACAACTCGGAAGACACAAGCGCTCTTTTATCGGCTAACCACCTATGGCAAGCTCTCTGAAGTTCATGGTACAAAGTTACTTGATCAGGATCCAGGATTCTATCTAGGACAAACCTCTTAATTTGCCTAAGTTCGGTTGACCTAGATGAAATAATACCCAATCTCCTATTAAGTTCGTCCCATAAAGGTGGGACTCTATATGTTTGAGATACTCTAAGCAAAGAAGTAATCTCTATAGCTGCTAATTGATTTTCAACATTTATGGTGACAGCTCATCTTTTATTATAATCTACCATCTAAATATGATATGCAACTTAAATTGTTTGTCTGATGATTCTAAATGCATTTATGTTTTATTTTTATTTTTGGATTGTTTTCAAAAGGTTTTTAGTTTTCACGTCGGGTTCACCAAAATGTATCGCTCCAAATTTTTTGCATCCTTACCTTCAGGCTATAGGATCCATGCCCGAAAGGGGGATGCGAGAAGGATGGGACAATACCTCGTGACTGAGAGGCCCTTTGAAGGTCGCGCCTCTCGGGGGAGGGGTATAAGGGTGAATTTTCGATGGATGGTGGGTTCACCAGGAAACTTTTGAGTGGCGCTTTCCACGCCTAGGTTGAGAGTAGGTTTGATGTGTTCATTTTGTATTTTAATCATTCAATTCCTAGGTTTTGCCAAGATGAATCTAAGCTATTCTATATGTCGATGTTGATTTATATGGGTGCAAAAAACATGAATAAGTGCTAAACATAGAAAGTATGCTAAATAAGATAGAATGTACCTGATTTCGGATGTCTGATGAAGATTCTGAGGTTTGTAGAAGTCCAGATCATCTCAAATCGTACGTAATCATCTGAAATTGCATAGAATCATCTCAGATCTCAGTCGATCATCTGAGATCATACGAGATCATCGTCGACCTAACGAATTCATCAGACGAATTCATCAAAAACCTGCAATCATAGAAACAGATACCAAAAACCAAAAATGCAACTGCAAAAGCAAAGGGAAATGATAGAAATGACAGTAAATTTGCCTAAATGATAGATCCAGATAGTAATTAAAAGAAATGCATTAATTTAATAATTTATTTTAACTTTATCATGCATCTATGCTAAATGAGGTGAACTCCAGGATGCAGAAATAGAATAAACTAAGTCAATGCATAAAAAAATGAAGATAGAAGATAAAGAAATGCAAACTCCAGGCTCTGATTGCCCCCAATATGGACTACAGTCGAGATCGCCTCTAATCATACGAGATCATCGCCGATCTACGATAGGATCGTCCGAAATCGTCTGGAATCGCCTGCGACGATCCGAGCTTGCTCCGACTAAAAAATAGTAAAATCCCTGCAAGAAAACTTGAAATACGCAATGCAAACGAAGGTGTGAAGGTGTTCTAATGCACGAAAAGTTAAAGTTGCAAAGAAATCAGTCAGCCAAGGGGTTCAGGGGGATAAACTGAGAAAATCCCAGTTTATATAGGATTAGGGAGAGGTTAGGAGGTTGGAGATCATCCCAATTTGGGAGATCTCCAACGGGGAAGACTCTAACCACGCAGACACGCTTTCTACCCAAGTTAGAGAAGTTGTTGAACATAAGCTAATTATGAAAATTTGGTTTTGGGACGAAATCATCTGGACGTTCTATTCCAGACGAATTCGTCAGATCTGGGACGATTTCGTCTGATCGTCGACGATATCGTCCAACGGTCAAAACAAATCCTAAAAATGGTGCAGAAAATGAGGAGAGCGGGTAACGGGCGGTTTGGGGTTAAAATTCAAATTTTTATCTTTTTACTAAGGGTTTAACTACGCCAATTTTAGGGTGCTACAAAAGGTTCTATCAAAATATTCTCAAGTGCTAAAATAATTCTACTAATTGAACATATACTTAACACTAGGGAGCTATAAGGATGTCTACTTCAAAGAACACATTAAATAATGTAATTAGAAAAGGAGCAAGGAAAATACCAATATGGCTTAAAATACACTTGATTCAATGGAAAACATGATTGACATTTCAAAGAATTCAATGGATAATAATAAGGAAGATGCAAATGGAAGAGAATAATCAGTAGGGTTTAAAAGGATTTCTAAGAACTCGTAAACTAATAGTTTGGCAAAAGAAAATTATTCAAAAATATATTCCAATGAGATAATAAAGGAAGTTGATGGCAAAAGAAAATTCTTCAAAAATAAATTTGCCCCCTTTTTTCGGAGTGATTTGCGAAGAGGAGCGACTTTCAAAATTCCCACGGTTGGTGGGTGGTTGGTGGGTGTGGGTGGTTTAGCCCATGGTGTTGTGCCCATTGTATTCTAATACCACATAGTGGTTTAGGGTTGGAAGAGTTTCCTTTATATTTATTGTAATGTCCCATTTTTGGGCAAGGAAGTGAATAATAATATCAAGGAGGTGTGGCTCTTTTTTTGGAGTAGCCCATATCGGGTGAACCAGGGTAAATCTTGTGTGTTCTATGTGCATTGTGTGGTGTCATTTCTTCTAATTTGTTTATTTTTTCTTTATTTATGGAATAAGTTTATGTAAATATCTTCAAAATCTATGAAAGAAGTAAAGATGAAATATCTTCAATCATACGTATACGATTTAAATATTTCATCAAGGAAATTGATGGACATGATTCTCGTAAAAACAATGACAAAGAATTTGGAATATCTCTACTATGCACTTATTGAAGCAAATTTGGTCATGAGAAATAAAATTGCTGGAGTTTCTATGCATGTAAATATTGTGGAGAAAAATATCATTCATCTTACTTCTGTTACTACAAAGAAAAGTACTATAAAATATTTGAAGAAAGATTGATATTCAGATTAGATTGTTTCTTTCAAGTTCTTATTTCAGAAGCATCCACTAACAATGAATTCAAGCTTGATATTTTTGAAGATCAAAGAAACAGGTCATACAAAAAATCAAAGGAAATAAAAGGAGGTAATTCAGATCCACTTATGACTTGCAAGATCATCAGATCTTTAGTTCATCAAGGTTACCTAGAAGACTTCAAGGTCAAGAATTCTACAAAACACTTTGGAATACTGAAAGATAGTGGAATGAAGAAAACATGAAAAGACAACATGAAGACTAAAGTAGAAGTAGAAGAAGAGTACAAATTCTAGAACAAAGACAAAAATCCATATTGAAGACTAAAGTATTTAATACCCAAATAATGTAATACATTGGGATGTTAGATTATATTACATTATTGGATACATAACTAGAGTATGAGTTTACTTTTGAGTAAGGTTTTAGTAGTTACTTCATGCAAATAATAAATGCAAAAGTGTTAGAATATGCAATGATGTAAATGTGCATGTAGTCCACATGTACATGATTCATAGGATAAGGTAGATGAAGATTCATGAGTAGAGTAAAGGCCAAGGTACATATCTTCCTATATATAGGCCTTTAAGGAGCAATAAGGTAATAGAGATAGAAAGAATGAGAGAGAGACAATGTTACCATAGTATTGAGTAGGTACAATGTAGTTCTTCATTAAAAAATTTAGAGTGTTCAAGTCTTCCATTATATTGCATTGTACTATTTTCGTGATCTTTCACTAATGGCATATTACTGAGTTATTGTAAAAGTCTATCTCATTATTTTCCTACATATTATAATGCCATTATCATATACTTATCATATCTTACTTATTTCACATCTTATGGTTGCATTTCCCTCAATATACATCCTCAAAAGTTAACACTTTCATAAGGGTACATATTTTAATAATAAGGATGTCCAAATTATTTGTGATAAGAATTAGATACAAAAAAATAGCCTACCCCTTACCATCCTCATGGCAACAACCAAGCTAAAGCCTCTAACAAAACCATTATGAATATCCTGAAGAAGTTAATTGATGCAATGGGAAGATGTCGGTACCCCTAGTTATACCCAATCTTTAGGCATATCATTCTAGTGTCATATTACCTACCAATATGATACTTTATGATTTATTCTATGGCATCAAAGAAGTTTTTCCTTTTGAGGTCAAAGTCACTTTCCTATGCATTTTATTATAGGATGCTTTTATAGGAGAAAAATATCATCTCTCTTGCCTTAGGCAACTAAAACTGCTTGATGAACAATGAAATCCATTCCATAGAGCATCTATAGGTCCATCAATAATGACTTAAATGCCTATGATAAGAAGTTACAATCCATATCCCCTAAATTTTACAATATGGTCCAATACCAAACTCAAAGGAAAGTTTTAGATAAATTAGATAGGCCCATACATAATAAATACCAAGAATGGTTAAGGTGTATATCATGTCACTACCCTTAAAGAACCAATAAACATCATTCATCTAAAGAAATATTTTGCTTAAAGCTTCAAATTTGACTACTTTCTTTATAACTACCTTCCTACATGTTTGATTGCTTAGCTCTTCTTATGTATGCCTATAGAATTAGATAGCCAAGGATCTACAATAATATGCAAATGATGATCCTAGCTAGGATAGTTATTTTTTGTTTTAGTAGATGATTGATGTGAGTGGATCCTCCCTTGTCTTGATATGTGAACTATTTGTAAGTACATGATTTGAACAAGAAAACATGTCATATCATTACAATTTAAATAAATGTTACAACATAAATATTACAAATACCCCATTGGGCTACAAGATGGTCTTCCAATGTGGAATCCCTAGGCAATATAATCTTTGGCACTCCTAATTTCTTTGACCACCTTAAGAGGGGTGGGCTTGTGTATCACCATTGGTTGAGTAGAGTCTCCAAGCCTACAAAACCAAACCAAATGTTAGTAGCACCTGTTAGGTCCACCTAAGTTGGACCCAAATTTGTAAAAGGGGGGGAAATAATAAAACTTAAATTAATGCATTAAACAAATCTCAAAATAAGCTAAAAATATAGTATACCATCTTATTCATCTCTGTGACTAATCTAATGTGATATGGTTGACTAAAAATGGATCTTGATAAGAACCATCCCAATTGAGATGGTTCTAGTTGTAAACCATCCCTATCTAGACAATTTTTGTTGTATTAACTCTAGTTAAATTTCCTTCAATGAAAGTCTTCTATAGGTTGCCAGGTAGCTTTACTCTGAATCTAGTGATTATGGGAATCTAAATCTATAACCTATTCATAAAATAGGGGTATACAAAGAAAGGTACAATATGTTGTCCATGGTGTTAGCACCCTAAGCTAAGTGGCTTCTCATAATGCACACAAGTGGAGGCTAGACTAATTTTGATAGAGTTTCTCTAATCATCATCTCACTCTCATGTAAATGAAAGGAAAAAGAGGGCTATTTATATACTTTTTCCAAGGGAGAGTGGCTGGTGAGATCACATGGGTGCACCATGCCTCATTAATATTTTTAGGTGGAGGAAGTCCTCACCCCACCCATATGCTTTAAATGAGCATGGGTGCACCATACCCCATTAATGCATAGGGGTGGAGAAAGTCTTCACCCCATTAATGTAAATTGGGTGGATAAATTTTTCACCCATTAATTTAAATTGGGTGGAGAAAGTCTTCACCCCATCCATGTGCATTAAATGAGCATGGGAGGGGTGTGGGTGCATGGGGATGTGGAGATTAGGGGGTAAGGTAGAGTAGGGTGATAGGGTAGACTAGGGTGACATGCACATAGACTAGGGTGATGTACACCTAGGCTAGGTGAATGGGATGGTCACATGGTGACCAAGGGCTAGGTGTGGGATGGGGTTTAATGGAACAATGGAACTAAGATGAGGTGAATTAATGTTTTAAGGGTAATCATACCAAATAATTGGATATTTGGAGCAATTTGCAAAACCATTAAATATTAACACTAGACAAGAGATAATATGATATTTTTAGGTGTCTACATTTACCTCTTTTTGTACTATAGTGTGTGTAGACACAATGTAGTGCAAAAATATATCACACAATGGGTGGTTGACTATGACAATAATGGATTGGCATTAGATGGCAATGGCTTATAATAGCTTTGAGCATGCTATAACGATATTTGAGGGAGGAGATGTAAGTTTATCTCAAATCATGAACAATGTAAGATGCCCTAATTATGGAAGGGATGAATATCCTTGAATATTTGCCTTTGATAGATTTTTGAGCTCACTTGATTGAGCAAGTTGACCAACCATAGGTATGTATCCTCATGTCACTTTGATCAATTAGATAAGTGGGCTTAAGTTGCCACCTTGATGAAGTGAGTGTGTGAGTAACCATACAACATTGACATGGGGTATACTCAATTTGAATTTGAGTAGAGTTTTAGTTGAGAGAAGAAGAAGAAGAGGATAAATTCTACCTTTTCCCCTGTAGAAAAGGGCTAGTGATAGTATTAGGAAAAGTTCTTGGACAAACATTATTTCAAGATTAAGTTTTTGGATATTGGACATGTTCAAGGTGACATTGATTGGTAATTTCTTCCCCCTTAAGCAGTGAGTTGATGGGTGAATAATTAAAACACAACAAATTTATTCAATGAATATTGTTTTGCAACAACGAAGTGGAAAATATAGAAGAAACTAGTGAAAATATGATAGGAACTAAAACTTTATGACTGACCAAATATCATACCATTGATGAGAAATTATAATAACATTCATTGATCGTACAAGATAGTTATCGACCGTACAACTAGTCATTGATCTTACGACTAGTCACCAATCATACTAAAATAAAAAAGGGCATGAGAGGGGCATGCAAATGATTATTTTCATTGTATTATTTGGGAAAACAGAGAGTGAGAGGGACATGTGAGGATAATATTTTGACACAAAGTACTATCAGAATGGAGATGTAGAGGGAAAATATGTCAGATGGTGGTGCAAGACCTAGTGATGGAGGGAGTGTAGTGCAGGTTAGTAAGTTTTTGTCCTTTCACTTTGGCTTGTGTATTTTTAGGATAAAATAAGTCATAGGGCCCATTTTTATATAAAAGAAACCATAGAAGCCCAAGCTATCATAGGGATGGGCAATTGAATGTTAGGGTGTGTTTTTGGATTGTGGGTTTAGGGTTTGATTGTTTTTTTTTTTGTTTTTTTTTGGTGTGGTTTTCATAAAAATATGCAGACACAAACCATACCTATTAGGATAGTTTTAGTGTCCATGCATTGTAAGAAACATACGACTATATGGATGGTTACAAGAACCATATAACAACTATACATTTCTTTTTGGACAAAGTGTGATGGGGGATGGTAGAAAAATGATATTGATGGGTGATATTATGGTAGGGGAAAATGGTATGGTCATGACATAGGTTCATGTCACTCCTAGAAAAGATGAGGAGGGAGTTTACTGATGAGGATTGGATATTTTTGGTGAGGATTAGATTTTGGTAAGTGGCTCATATGAAGACCATACATGTTGATTAATTATATATGTTGATACTAAATGAGCATTGGGACCCAAATAGGGGTACCTTCCATTTCCCCATAGGTAAAATGATAGTGACACTAGAGTATGTGTATAGGATATACTGGTTACCCATGGAGGGATGCACAATTATAGTAGCAAAGGTGACACAATAGGATATGGTGATGGGGCATATTTTTGGATCGAATTGGGATAGGGTGATCATGAAGAGAGGTGTCATGACCCACCCTGGAAAGACTCTCTCTCAATTTGGTTAGAATTAGGGTGTTATAGCTATGTCATGACCCACATTGGTAATAATATCTCCCAGGTTTCTTTCCATCTTGACCCAAATTTCATTACACTACTGATCTTGAGTTTACATTTTCTTGACTTGGTCCATCAAGTCCACATGACTATGAGTTAATATTGTTATATCCTTTCTCCTACTTAAGGCATCAACAACCTTATTTTATTTACCTTTGATATACTCTATACCAAATCCATACTCTGCTAAGAACTTGACCTATCTTCTCTATCTAGCACTGATCATAGGATGAGTAAAAATGTACCTTACAATTTGATGGTTAGTCGTTAACTCAAAAGGTTTTCCTAACAAGTAATGTTACCAAATTTTAAGAGTGTGAACAATGACTACTAGCTCTAAATCATACATAGCATATTTACCTCATGTTTCTTGAGCTTTTCGGACTCATATACTATAGCAACTTCATCTTGGGACAATACTCCTCCCAATATTCTAGTAAAGCATTTGTACATACAATAATTTTTTTTTACGAATTTGGTATCCTAATTATGGGTGTCGTAACTAGATTTTGCTTCAGATTATTAAAAGTGGTTTCACATTTATCAATCCACTTGAATTATTTTTCCTTCCTCCAAATGTTAGTGATAGGATAGGCAATCTTCAAATAGCCTTTCATAAAATTCCTATAATAATCTGTAATGCCGATGAAGCTCTGCACTTTAGACAAATTGGTAGGTGTTGGCCAACTCAAACTGGATTCAAATTTCTTGGGATCTACATCAATCCCTTCTACAGATATGATGTGCCCCAAGTACTATACTTGAGAAACATAAAATTCATATTTGGACAAATTCTTGTGAAGTTGATTCTTTCTCAATACCTCTAGCAGGATTCTCAAATGCCTATCATGCTCTTCCCTAGTGCAGGAGTATATCAAGTTATCATCCAAAAATATCAATACAAACGGATATAGATATATTTTGACCACACTATTCATCAAATTCATAAATATCACGAGTGCATTTTTCAACATGAAGGGTAACACTATGAACTCGTAATGCCCATATTTGGTCTTAAAGGTTCTCTTGTGAGTGTCCTCCTCATGAATCTTCTGCTGGTGACACCCAAATTTTAAATGAATCTTGGAAAATATGGTGGAATCCCTCAATTGATCGAAGATATCATCAATTCTAGGTAGAGGATACATATTCTTAATGGTTACTTTATTTAGAATTCTATAATATATGCATAATATTAAAGAACCATCATTATTTTTGATAAAAATAACTGGTGCACCCCATGGTGACACACTAGGTTTAATCAAACCTTTATCTAGCAACCCTTGAAGTTGCACCTTTAACTCCTAAATCTCAATAGGGTTCATCCTATAAGGATTTATATTGATGGATTCGATTCTATGCATCAATTCAATAGTGAAATCAAATTCATATTTAGGTGGAAGACCTAGAAGATATTTTGGAAATACATCCCTAAATTCATGAAGAATTAGGTTTTTCCTAAATATTTATTCCTTTCCATTATTTGTTGTATCATTTATCTTAACAACATAGATCATTCCACCTTTCTTCATAGCTTTTCTAAGTTGCATTGCTGACAACAACTAAGGTCGAAAAGACCCTTGTTCACTATGAATCCTTATTCTCTTCTTATCCTTATCCATATAATCCATCCATCTATCTTGGAAATTGATTAAGGCTCCATGAGCCTTTAACCAGTCCATTCCTAAGATAATATTAAAAGCATGTAGTGGTGCTACATATAGATACCATATGGTCAAACCATTGGATAGAGAGATCTCAACTGTAGGTAGACACTGATCCACTGAGTAAGTTTATCTAGAACCATACTTGACTTTCCACCCTTGTGCAAAAAATCTATCTTTTTGGCATATCCTCAATTATATTAGTGGAAATAAAACTATTAGTAGCTCCACTATCTATTAAAATTTTAACTTCTTTATCAAAAAATTTACCATTTAAGATAATTGGTGTGGATTGCCCATCTAAGTTATGGTATCTAGTTGCTACATAAATTATATGGTTTTTTTCCTCTACCTTCTTACCTGATACTGACCCTTGAGGATATTTTTTTTATATAATGTGGACCACCACAATTAAAGCAACCTCCCTTGGGACCTTGGGCTCTTTCCTTATTCTATCCCCTATCATTTTTGATTACGTCAGTTCTATCTGCCTTTGAGGTTGAGGATTATTATTATTTTTGTTATTCCTCCTTTGAAACTTCTTTAAATTCCCTTGCTTTCATCATTATTTTTCTCAAAATTTGGATTACCCATTTTCTTTTTATTCTACTCTTGTTCCCACTTCAAGAATCCAACACTTTTTCTTTTTCTAAGTGATTGTCGATATTTCTCTAAAAACTCAACATAGTTGAAGTAGGCCATCTTAGTTTGCAATTTGGTTTCTTCTTGATGAGCCAAATCATATACCTTTTGTAATATCTTGGGCTTGTGCAAGTTTATCACTATTCTAATATTAGAATCCGCTCCTAGGATGAACTTATGTACCTTCATTTTCTCATTTGCCTCATATACTAGTACATATTTTAATAACTTCACAAATTTTTGATAATATGTTTCCACCATTCTTATTCCTTGGTGAAGTGTCAAAAATTCCTTGAATTTATCTTCATAGTATTTTTCTATGAAGAATATTTTCTTGAAGGCTTGTACAAAGCCATCCCACTGAAGATTCACTACTTGAATATTATGATCAGCTTTAAAGGTATTCCACCATTCTAGTCATGTTTCCTGTAAGTGGAGTATCCTAAACTATTTGGGATACTCAAGAGTAGTTCATCATGGAAAAGTTGAAGAGAAATAAAGGAGTCCCAATAAACTAAATCAAAAAATTAGTAATAATAGAATCAAAAGAAAAAGATCATATATTCACACATTACACAATATTTATCTTGGAAACCCTCAATCGGGAAAAACCAACACAGTATTATCTTATTATTGCATTAACTTGACCATCTCCAATACAATATTATTCTTCTTCTATATTTATTCAAACCCTAATGCTAGTGTGATATATATAACAAAGGCATATACATGGATTTTACAATATCATGGGCAAAAAAGTATGGGTTAAAATATAGTAATCCTAAAAGCCCATATGGTTCTAAAAATAACTTAAAAAGCCCTAAAAATTTTATCCTCTAAAGTGTCCAGTACCTTTTACTATTAACCCCACCAGAATAACATGGAAAATATTCAACATATTTCCAACATTCTCCCTCTTGTTGAATACTTTCCATAGAGTCTAACAACTACCATTGTCAACTATCAAGGGCAACCATACCCATAGATCTTCTACACTAAGAAAATTTCTAAGTAGGTATAGCCTTTGTTAACGAATCAATAGTATTCTTCTCTATATCAACTTTCTCCAATATCACTCGGTTCTCTTCAACCATCTCTCTCATAAAATGGTACTTTATATCAATATGTTTTGACCAATCATGAAAACCATGATTGTTTACCAAAAATATTACACTTTGATTGTCACTATTAATTCTCATAGCCTTTTGTTTAATGTCAACTATTAAACACAACCTTTGTAGCCACACTGCTTATTTACTGGTATGAGTTGCTACAATGTACTCTACTTCTATATTGGATAAAGCAACAACTGATTACTTTTTACTCATCCAACTTACTGCCCCTCCAAACAACCTCAACACATAAGCACTCGTGAATCTTCTCTTAACAAGATCTCTAGCCTAGTCAGCATCTACAAACCCTTGTAGATTTACAATATCATTATCTCTATGTTTTCCTTCATAATAGATAGCATAATATGTAGTTCCATGAAAGTATCTAAAGATCTCCTTCACAAAAATCCAATGTTCCTTTCCTGGATTTGATATATATCTTCTAACTACTCCCACTGCATGTGCAATATCAAGTCTAATACATACCATTGCATACATCAAACTTTCCACAACACTAGCATAAGGAACATGATGCATTTCTTCAATTTCCTCATATATTTTAGGAAATTATTCAATAGATAACTTTTGACCAATCAGATATGGAGTACCTATTAGTTTACAATCATGCATCCTAAATCTCTATAGTATCAAATCAACATATTTCCTTTGATTAACCACAAATTTCTATTTGCACGATCCCTTATTATTTCCATACCCAAAATAAATTTTGCAGCACCCAAATCCTTCATGTTAAAATTAGAAGATAACTAAGATTTTAGTAACTTTATCATCTCCTTACTGTTACCAACTAACAACATGTCATCCACATAGAATACAATGATAATAAAATTTTCACCTTCTTTTTTGAAATATAAACATGGATCTGCTTTGCTTTTTCCAATCCCATGTGTCAAAATAAACCTGTCATATTTTTGGTTCCACATACTTCGAGACTGCTTCAACCCGTAAAGAGACTTCTTCAACTTGCATACCAGGTCCTCCTTACCTTTTACCTTAAAGCATTCTGGTTGTGACATATATATCCTCATCAAGTTCACCATGTAGAAAAGTTATCTTTACATCCATCTGTTCTATTTCAAAATCAAAAGCAATAGAAATAGCCAACATAAATTTTATTGAAGTTAGTTTAGCCACAGGAGAAAAAATCTCACCAAAGTCAATTCCCTCAACCTGATAAAATCCTTTTTCTACCAAGCGAACCTTGTACTCCAACTTTTCTTCTACATTGTACTTATTGAATAACCACTTACAACCAACATGTTTCTACTAGGAGGTAATTTCACCAAGTCCCATGTCTTATTTTTATCCAAGGACTCTATTTCTTCTTTCATAGCTCTTTTCCAAGACTTATTCTCACTTGATTGAAGTGCCTCCTTTATAGTATTGGGTTCTTCATCAGTAACTAATAAATTAAATGTAGAATAAAAATTTGAAGGACTATACCTGTCTAAAAGTCTTCTCTCTCGATTTGATATCCTCAAAATTGGAGTTCTAGGTTCTACATCTTCAGCTTCCTTCTCACCTTCTTCCTCTAAATATTCCTCTTTAGAATCTCTCTGTAATTCAGGATCTACCATAGGTTCTTCCTCCTGTTCCAATTTTACTTGTGCTATTTATGGTTCTTTGCTTGGTTGCATTTTATATTTTAAAACCCCTTTTGTTTCTCTAAAGATCACATGATGACTATAAAACCCCTTTTGGGTTCCACAACTTATATCCTTTAACACTAGTACTATAACCCACAAAAATGCATTTTTTAGATTTATAGTCTAGCTTAGTCCTTTTCTCTTTTGGGATATACATATAAGCATCACAACCAAAAACCCTTATATTTTTGAGAGAGGGTTTCTTACCAGTACATACTTCCTATGGAGTTTTATCCACTAAAGTTGAGGTAGGAGATCTATTGATGAGATAACAAGTTGTTAACACAACTTTTGCCCAAAATGTCTTTTCTAATCCTGTACCACTTAGCATGCTTCTAGCCTTATCCATCAATGTCTTGTTCATCCGTTCTGCAAACCCATTTTGTTGTGGAGTATACAGAGTTGTTCTCTGCCTTTCTATTCCACAGTCCTTGCAAAACTGCTCAAATTCATTAGAGCAATACTCACCACCATTATCACTTCTTAAAACCTTTATATTTTTCTCTATATGATTTTTTACAAGAGCCTTAAACTCTTTAAATTTATTAAAAACCTCATATTTTTTTCATAGAAAATATACCCAAGTCTTTCTTGAGAAGTCATCTATAAATGTAACAAAATAGATAGATTTACCTAATTATGGTACTTTTGTAGGTCTAAACACATCACTGTGAACTAGATGTAGAATTCCTTTAGACCTTGTAGCACTACTTGGAAACTTGACTCTAGTTTGTTTCTTGAAAACACAATGCTCACAAAAATCAAAATTTAATGGGCAATCAGAAAGTCCTTCAACCATACCTTTTATTTTCAATGTTCAAAGTCCTTTCTCACCAATATACCCCATGCATTGATGCCACAACATTGTCTTCACTATAGGAATACTTGGAGCCATTTCAATCGTATTATTTTCCTGTACAACTAAAGAGTTATTGCAATTAATACTTACATTGCTAGCCTCAAGTTTGAACAAAGTTCCAGTGCAAACTCCTCTTGCCAACACCAAGGATCCATGGACCATCTTGCAAATATCCTTATTGAATACCACATTCACACTTGCATCATTCATCTTACTCATAGATATCAGATTCCTTGCCAAACCCAAAATATGCAACACATCGGGAAGGATTTTAATTCTTCCATATTTTAGCATCAACTTAACTCTTCCTTGACCTATTATTTTATATGTTGAATTGTCTCCTAAGAAGACTTTACCTCCATCTATATTTTTATATTCATAAAACCCCTCTCTATGAGGAGTCATATGAAAAGAAGCACCTGAGTCAATCAACCATGAGTCATCGCATTCACTTGAGCATGTTGCAACTAAGAATAAGTCCCTTGAATCTTCATTTGTGGTCTTCATTTTTGTAGAAGTTCCTTCATCATATGATCGATTATTATCAATATTTTTAGATCTGTAGTCTCTTTTATAATGCCATGCTTTACCACAATTCTAGTATTTCCTCTTTTTTGAGGCAACATATTTACCCCTAGATTTTGATTTCTTGTCTTGATTTCTTTTTGCTTCTTTCTTGAGAACAACCTCTCACAATCAAGGCTTCCTTTTGATGATAATCCTAAAAAAAAAATTATCTCATCTTCTCAAACAACAAAGTTTCTACTATATCCTCTACTTTCAATGTAGATGTAGTATTGGTAATAGCCATAACAAGGTTATCCCATGAATCAGATAATGAAAAAAGTAAAGTAATACATTTTTATTTTTCATTAATTTTTACTTCTATAGAGGTTACTTGACTTACCATGGTGTTAAAATCATTCAAATGTTCAGCTATAGAGTCACCATCATTCATTTGAAGTGAATACAATTTCTTTTAGAGAAAGAGTTTATTTACCAGTGACTTTGTCTGATACAATGTTCTCAACTTCTCCCATAACAACTTTGTTGTGATCTCTATATATACATTCAACAATATCAAATCATATAAGTATAGATAGAGCTTCTTGACTTCCTATCAATGTTTAGCCAATCCTCATCTATCATTGATTTTTTTTTTGTTCTTGAGATCGCAATCCACTGATCTCTATCAACCAATAGATCCTCCCTATTGAGTTTCCATAACTCAAAATTTTATCTATTAATTTTTTCAATCTCTATCCATGTGCTTCTCATCTTTCTCCTTTACCTCGATCCTTTTGCATATGACTCCCACTCAAGAATTAATTTATCACAGGGTTGAAACCCTTACTCCTCTAACAAAGTGAAAACCTAGCTTCGATACCAAATGAAGAGAAATAAAGGATCCCAAATAAACTAAATAAAAAAATAGTAATAATAAAATCAAAAGAAAAATATCATAGATTCACACATTACACAATATTTATCGTAGAAATCCTCAACCAAGAAAAAACTATCACATTATTATATTATTATTGCATTAACTTGACTGTATCCAATACAATAATTTTCTTATCTTATATTTATTCAAACCCTAATGAAAGTGAAATATATATAACAAAGGCACATGCATGGATTTTACAATATTATGGACGAAAAAGCATGGATTCAAATATAGTAATCCTAAAATCCCATATGGGTCTAAAAATAACTTAAAACACCTTGTTCGACACCCAACCCAGTCCCGAACCCCAACGAGTATAGGTACAGAGTGTCTAGTACCTTTCACTATTAACCCCACAAGAATAACATGGAAAATATTTAACATATTTCCAACAAAAGTAGGTCTCTGATTCATTCAATCAAGTCTCAACTGAGTCACCTCCATCCTTTCTAGTAAATTTAGATATTTTAACATTTTCATATCCTTAGATAGTTTTACCTCTATACAAGCCCTAACTTCTTGTTCTTTTGTAGCAGGATTTCCCTCCTACCTAACATCAAAATTTTAGTTTTTGAATTATTCACTATAGTTTCCAGCAATTACCTTTGTTGGTTCATCTCTTCCCTTTGTTGTTCTAGCTATTCTTGGAGTAAATAAACTACAACATTAAGATTCTCCATGTCTCTATTTTAATTTCCTAAACTTTCTCTTGGTGGTCTAGCTTTGACACTATTTTGCCTAGATTGTCTTATATTTTGGAAATATCCTCTTCTTCCTCTCCTTAGCTTTAGTATCATATTGCCTGATCAAAAGGTTTAAGTTAGGTTACAATGTTTTCTCCAAGTTGTACTTCTAAATTCTAGTTAGTTACATCATCCATATGAAATAACAATAGAGTATTATCATCCACATATAATAGTAATGGTCACACTTACTCCATGCAAGATGTCATCCCTAATAAGAAATTACATATTTTAGGATTTTTACTCCTTGGTATGAATTGAGCCCACCAATGTGCAATACCTAGTGTACCTAATTCAAGTTAAGGTCCCTAAATTTACAAATATCCCCAAGGTCTATGCATCAAGTTAGTCCAATCCTAATTTCTCTTAATGGAAGCTTCTATTCCTATGACCTAAAGCTCTGATACCAATTGTAACACCTAATTCTAACAAACCCAAGATGGAGACTTTCCAAGGTGGTTCATGATAGGTAGGGTATTGTATGAGTCTTCTTATGTGGATGGGTTATTGTAATGGAGATAGACATTAACAATGGTGGTAATATCAAGTTTTATGCTCCTCGACTTCTTAGATCCATGGTTCTCATGGAATTTGTTATGAACATGTCAGGCTTGGTGGAGTCATCAACAATGTATGCATGAGAACTAGCCTTGATGATGCAAATATATAGGGAGTTATATGGATTGAGTAGAAGTGATCATCGAGTGAGTTGCAATTTACTAGTGTATTTGTGGATGTGGGAGCACATATCAATTTAGAGGCCATAGGAATTACCATATGGTGCTCATGGATTGATTGGGTAGGGGTTCTCATACACCTTAATGTGGTGGATTGACATGGAAGCCCATGGAAGGAGGGCCCATGAGGGACATGCTAAGTTTTATCATCAAATATGGGTGAGATTAAGGCAATAGAACATTATTTTGTGACCATGTAGATGTGTCCTAGTGTAGGAGGAGGAGGTTGCACATCTATATTGGGTCTAGAAGGGACAATGGTTGATTGGCCATTGAAGAACACAAGCTTATACTGAGAGGGGGGGGGTGAACAGTATAAGACCTCTTTTTACTTTTTCCATTATACTTCAAAACAGTAAAGCAATATACCCAAAGCAATATCAAAGCAATGCACAATATCATCCACAAAGTGACACCAATTTTAACGTGGTTCACCCAAAATGGCTAGGCTACGTCCACAAAAATTTTCTCTAAAAGTTATCTCAAATTTCTTTGGGAATCCTTCCCAATTACAATTTTTATGAGCCTCGACCCAAAGGAGATACCTTCCCCCAATCAAAATTTATGAGCCTCTTCTCAAAGGAGATACCTTCCCCCAATCAAAATTTATGAGCCTCTGCTCAAAGGATATACCTTCCCCTTTGCTCTAGAAATGATCCCTCAGAAGATCAACTTCCTCTACCTCTTTCCAGCACGTGGAACTCCTTTCCATTGAAGACCTCCTATCCTCAGTGCTTAGCATAAGATACCTTTGCCTTCTATGATCACGTCCACAGTAGCTCAACCTGTACCAAACACATTTAGTCGGTCTAGTACAAGTCTTCCTCTGTCTGTTAGATCTGTCCAAATCTTGAACAAATCAATCCTCTACATATAAGCCTTCTCAAAGACTTGCCAAATTTGTCCTCAGGTTCTTCTCAAAGAACCAGTGCTCCTCCGTCCTCAAGTTCTCTGATAGAACTATCAAAACTCAGCTCACAAGTCCTCTGCTAGGACCTGTCCAAATCTGCTCACAAGTCTCCACCGAAACCTATCCAAAAACTGCTCACAAGTCCCCATCGAAACCTATCCAAAAACTACTCACAAGTCCCCACCGAAACCTATCCAAAAACTGCTCACAAGTCCCCACCAGAACCTGTCCAAAACTGCTCACAAGTCCCCACCATAACCTGTCCAAAACTGCTCAGCAAGCTCACCAAGAAAACTTTCTTAGTAGGAAATCACAAAGTGAATTGTTAGAGACCCAATGTGATTTGTCAAACTCATAGAAGCATAAATAGAATTTTTAGAGACTCAATATGTTCTATACTCAAATCCCAATCTCAAAAATCAACTCAAATCAACTCAGCTCAATCTCAATCTCAAATCTAAAAACTCAACTCAACACCTAAAATGGATAGGATAGAATGCTTTCTTTCAAGAACATGAAACCCCAAAAATTTCCAACTATGCAAAGAATCACATAATAATGATACTCATGTTCTTTTCACCATCAATTAGGGCTTCAACAACAATGCTCATCAACCAAGGTTCAATCAGCACCATTTAACTCAAAACACAACCTTGAAGCATTTCACAATCAACATTAGAAAAGGAAACAAGTAGAACTCCTTTTCTCTTCAACATTATTTGAACAAAAAGCATCCACCAACTCAAATCACCAAGCACAAAACAACTTTTCAAATCATCAACAAAGAAGTAAGCCCAACACTTTAACCAAGTAAAGAATAGCTTGATTATAACCAATTTAATGAAATCTAATGTCAATCTCAAAGCTGCCCACTTAAGGTTTCACACTTTCACACAAGAAGCAATTCTAACCTTAAAACATCATGCTTTCATTTCCATAATCAACCAAAAGCACTCTCAACAATACAAGAAATATTTATCCCTTATACACCTTATTTCTCCCTTATAGTCTTATCAACAATAAATTTTATCTCTCATAAGAATGCAATAAGATAATGTAAACAACACCTTAAAAAGAATCTTTTATCAAAATAAAGCAAGCTTCAAACTCCTTATAACTCCTAAGCTGTTTTTCTCTCTAATAAACTTCCTCCATCCGCAAAATACACTAGAAAAAATTAATTTCGAAAATACCTTGGCCAACACCAAAAATAGCGCTATGGAGAAATTGCACACGAACTCTAACACCACCCGTTGCGTCCACTTCAATGCAAAAAACCCTTTCGCATTATTTGAACGTGAAACCTCCCGTTCGAGTAGCGCTCCAACAGCCTAGCCGCTATCGGTGCGCCAATGGCATCTGGTGAGGTTTAAACCTCACTCTGTTTCCCTTGTACCTTCTACGCCGGGGCTAAAATAAACAACATGACTCCCTATCTTCTGACGCGAACGATGATGACGAAACCTTACAACGGATACAAAAGACTGAACGATGGATATCTGAACAGCGAATCACGAAATCTCAGCGAAGAAGAAATCGAACATCAGATCGCGAAATCGCAGCGAGCAACACTTTTTGAAAATGCAGATGGAATGATCTTTGATCTTCACCGTGGGAGATTTATATGCATATTTCCCATAAACTCTTGACGTCGGAGAGGATTTTAACACGTTTGTGGAGGATTTTAACACATCGGCGGAGGTCTTGGCTAGCGCCCACAATCTTAGAACATAGCGCCATCAAAGTTAAGACATTTGAGCCATGGGTTAGGAGAACCCAATGCAAACAATAAATTAATATTTATTTAAAAATAATTAAAAGGAACTTTAACAAGGTTTTTAATTATTTAAATAAATACTTCCTCCTGGACCCAAATGCATTAAACTAATGCATCCACCTATAATCTTTAAACCTACCAATTTGGGGTTTACAAAAGACCTTTGAAACTGCCATGCCATAACCTTCATCAAAACAAATTTTTTGACATCAAATCAAATTCCTTCAAGAGCTTCTTGACATCAATGACAACTTATACACTTGAGCAAAGGCAATGTACCCAAAGTACCCAAAATTACCAACAATCTCCCCCTTTGTCATTGATGGCAAACCTTTACTGAAAACACTTCTCAAGAGCCAAAACTGAAACCAACTGTGCTAACAACTGACCAATTGTGCCCACAATTTAGAATATTCCTTTGAAGTTTTACTCCCCCTGAATTGAAACTCTCCTCTTCACTTTGAAGCTCTTCCCCTTACTCACATCTCTCCCCCTTTGTCATCAATGGCAAAGGGTCACCTTTGGGGCCCGGGACTAAGAATGAGCCTCTTAGCTTAGTCCCTCCCCCACCTCTTGATGAGGTGATTAATTTTGGGGTGGAAGTAAAACTCCCATTAGGCACTGATCATCATCAGTGTCTATAACTTCCTTGTCGGGCCTTCTCTTGAACTCTTTGCCCATATTCCTATTCTTGTCACTTGTTCTTGTTCTTGTTCTCATCCCCGTTCTTGTCCATGCCTTGATCCTTGGACCTGATCATGCCACTGTTCCTGTTCCTGTATTCTAGAATTTTAGATCTACACTATTTGATTATGTGACCTTAATTGTTGCACTTGAAACACTTGGCGATGTTGTTTCTTTGAGGTAAACCTGATCTTTGAATCCACCAGTTCTGACCAAACCTATTCTGACCAAACCTGTTCTGACCAAACCTATTCTTATTATTTGCCTTGCAATAAACTGCCTTGTGCCCAAACTGTTGACAAGAGTAGCAATACCCTTGAAATTAACTAGCACTTCTAAAACTGTCATTTACCTTCTTCACTTGAGCCATGCAATGTGAAGCCATGTGACCAAACCTTGTGACAAGCAAAACATCTGCCTTGATACTTTCTTTTATTTGACCTCTTAGGTTCTGAAAACTTCTTCTTCTCATTTTGAATTCTATTTTCTGTTTCTGTGCATCTATCATTCAAGGACTCCTTTTATGAAATACTTTCCTCATCAGAACTCTCTTCATTTTGGAGTCTCTTACTAGACTCTCCAACTTGTTCCTTGTGTGGTCTGACAAAACCAAGGCCTATTTTATCTATTGTCTTTCTTTGACCTTTGATGAGTGACTTAACCTTTTTGGAGCTATCTTGAAACCTGTAAAGCTTATCCTTGTACTCTTTAGTTTCCTCTTTCAAAGAAGCCATTTTTTGTTCTAACTCACTATACTTAAGAACCTTAGACTCTAACTCATCCTTGAGTTCCTATGTCTTAGCTATAGAGAAGTCAAGACTTTCTATAAGATCATCTCTCTCCATACAACATTCATCTAACTTATCCTTGAGTCTAGCATTCTTCTTTCTTTCCTTTTTCAAAGCACTAAGAGCACTAATAAGTTCACCTTCAATATCTACTTCACCTTCCTCTATATCTTCCTCTATTTGTTTGCTTTTTGAATCATCAAAGCCTTTTTTAGATTTCTTATCACTAGAGGTGCTACCCTTTTCAAAAACCATACATGCATCTTCCTTATAGTTTATGGGAGCATCCTCATACATACTACAAACCAAATCATTATTTGTGCAATCATCCTCAAGGTGACCAAAATTTCCACATCTAAGACATTTCATGATAATGAATCTATGTTTTGGTTCTTCCTCCTTTTCTGATATGAACAACATTTCATTTTCATTATCACTTGAAGAACTTTCACTATCACTACTAGAACACTTACTTGCTTTGTCTAGGTAGAAACTCTTCTTGTGCTTGTAAGAATATCTATTTCCTTGATTGATGTGCTCATCTTTGTTTTTCCTGTGATGCTTGTGCTTTTCAGAATCCTTGCTCTTAGAATCCTGTTTATCTTCATCACTTTCATTCTTGGGAATAGTACAGTCGAGTAGCATAATGACCAAACTTTCCACAATTGAAACATCTTATATTTTTCATACTTTTGTGCTTTCTAGAGAACTTGCCTTTCTTGTTGTAATATGCCTCTTCATTACTAGAAGACTCATCACTATCTTGAATTTGTTTACCCTTGGATTTCTTGGTAGCCTTGAAAGCTGCCTCTTTCTTGACATCAACCTTCACTTGAGTTCTTAACTCAAATGTTGTAAGTATACTATGGAGCTCATCCTTTTTCAACTTATCCAAATCTTTAGCTTCCTCAATAGCAGAAATCTTTTCACTAAATCTATTAGGAAGAGATCTTAAAATCTTATCACAAACATCATTTTCAGCAAGCTCAAGACCTAAGTCTTTCATGGAGTTAACAACCTCATCCATACGAAGCATGTAGTCACTAATATTTTCATCACCATTCATCTTGAGTTTTTCAAACATACCTTTGAAGTGTCTCAACTTGGCCTTTCTGACATTTGTATCACCTGTATGAACCACCTTCAAGCTGTTTCCACATTTCACTAGTTGTCTTACGGTGAATCACTTTGGTGAGATCTCGCTTCCGTAAGCCTTTCAGGATTACATTTATTACTTTTGAATTGCTGTGATGTAGGAGCCTTTCTTCTTTAGTATTAGGACCATGTTTAGGAATATTGTACTCATCTTCAATCACTTCCCAAACCTCATTCCCAAGTGCCATTAGATGAAACTTCATCCTTGCACTCCAAAGACCAAAATTTGACCCATCAAGAATAGGTGTTGCATTGCCACTTGAATGATCCATTGTGTTATTTACTAGCTTTTCCTTCAAGCTGTTAAACTTTTTGAATGCACCTGCTCTGATACCAATTGAAGAACACAAGCTTATACTGAGAGGGGGGGGTGAATAGTATAAGATCTCTTTTTACTTTTTCTATTATACTTCAAAATAATAAAGCAATATACCCAAAGCAATATCAAAGCAATGCACAATATCATCCACAAAGTGACACCAATTTTAACGTGGTTCACCCAGAATGGTCGGGCTACGTCCACAAAACTTTTCTCTAAAAGTTATCTCAAATTTATTTGGGAATCCTTCCCAATTACAATGTTTATGAGCCTCGTCCCAAAGGAGATACCTTCCCCAAATCAAAATTTATGAGCCTCTGCTCAAAGGAGATACCTTCCCCCAATCAAAATTTATGAGCCTCTGCTCAAAGGATATACCTTCCCCTTTGCTCTGGAAATGATCCCTTAGAATATCAACTGCCTCTACCTCTTGCGAGCACATGGAACTCCTTTCCATCGAAGACCTCTTGTCCTCAGTGCTTAGCATAATATACCTTTACCTTCTATGATCACGTCCATAGTAGCTCAACAACCTTTACCAAACACAGTCAGTCGGTCTAGTACAAGTCTTCCTCTATCTGTCAGATCTGTCCAACTCTTGAACAAATCAATCCTCTACATACAAGCCTTCTCAAAGACTTGCCAAATCTGTCCTCAGGTTCTTCTCAAAGAACCAGTGCTCGTCTGTCCTCAAGTTCTCTGATAGAACTATCAAAACTCAGCTCACAAGTCCTCTGCTAGGACCTGTCCAAATATGCTCACAAGTCCCCACCGAAACCTATCCAAAAACTGCTCACAAGTCCCCACCAAAACCTGTCTAAAAACTACTCACAAGTCCCCATTGGAACCTATCCAAAAACTGCTCACAAGTCCCCACCGAAACCTGTCCAAAACTGCTCACAAGTCCCCACCGGAACTCGTCCAAAATCGCCAACGAAGCTCACCAAGAAAAATTTCTTAGTAGGAAATCACAAAGTGAATTGTTAGAGACCCAATGTGATTTGTCAAACTCATAGAAGCATAAAGAGAATTTTTAGAGACTCAATATGTTCTATACTCAAATATCAATCTCAAAACTCAACTCAAATCAACTCAGCTCAATCTCAATCTCAAATCTGAAAACTCAACTCAACATCTGAAATTGATAGGATAGAATGCTTTCTTTCAAGAACATGAAACCCTAAAAATTGCCAACTATGCAAAGAATCACATAATAATGATACTCATATTCTTTTCACCATCAATTAGGGCTTCAACAACAATGCTCATCAACCAAGGTTCAATAAACACCATTTAACTCAAAACACAACCTTGAAGCATTTCACAATCAACATTAGAAAAGGAAACAAGTAGAACTCATTTTCTCTCCAATATTATTTGAACAAAAAGCATCCACCAACTCAAATCACCAAGCACAAAACAACTTTTCAAATCATCAACAAAGAAGTAAGCCCAACACTTTAACCAAGTAAATAATAGCTTGATTATAACCAATTTAATGAAATCTAATGTCAATCTCAAAGCTGCCCACTTAAGGTTTCACACTTTCACACAAGAAGCAATTCTAACCTTAAAACATCATGCTTTCATTTCCATAATCAACCAAAAGCACTCTCAACAATACAAGAAATATTTATCCCTTATAAACCTTATTTCTCCCTTATAGTCTTATCAACAATAAATTTTATCTCTCATAAGAATGCAATAAGATAATGTAAACAACACCTTAAAAAAAAATATTTTATCAAAATAAAGCAAGCTTCAAACTCCTTATAACTCCTAAGTCGTTTTTCTCTCTAATAAACTTCCTCCATCTGCAAAATACACTAGAAAAAATTAATTTCGAAAATACCTTGGCCAACACCAAAAATCGCGCTATGGAGAAATTGCACACGAACTCTAACACCACCCGCTGCGTCCACTTCAACGAAAAAAAACCCTTTCACGTTATTCGAACATGAAACCTCTCGTTTAGGTAGCGCGCCAACAGCCTAGCCGCTACCGGTGCGCCAATGGCATCCGGTGAGGTTTAAACCTCACTCTGTTTCCCTTGTACCTTCTACACCAGGGCTAAAATAAACAATAGGACTCCCTATCTTCTGACATGAACGACGACAACGAAACCTTATGACAGATACAAAAGAATGAACGACGGATATCCGAACAGCGGATCATAAAATATCAACGAAGAAGAAATCGAACATTAGATTGTGAAATCACAGCGAGCAACACTTTTCAAAAATGCGGATGGAATGATCTTTGATCTTCATTGTGGGAGATTTATATGCATATTTCCCATAAACTCTTGATGTCGGCGAGAAGTTTAACATGTCGGCGGAGGAGTTTAACACATCGACGGGGGTCTGGGCTAGCACCCACAATCTTAGAACATAGCGCCATCAAAGTTAAGACATTTGCGCCATGGGTTAGGAGAACCCAATGCAAACAATAAATTAATAATTATTTAAAAATAATTAAAAGGAAATTTAACAAGGTTTTTAATTATTTAAATAAATACTTCCTCCTGGACCCAAATGCATTAAACTAATGCATCCACCTATAATATTTAAACTTGCCAATTTGGGGTTTACAAAAGACCTTTGAAACTGCCATGCCGTAACCTTCATCAAAAAAAATTGTTTGACATCAAATCAAATTCCTTCAAGAGCTTCTTAACATCAATGACAACTTATACACTTGAGCAAAGGCAATGTACCCAAAGTACCCAAAATTGCCAATAGCCATAAGGCCACTCAAATGGAGTATTTCCAATTCACTTGAGTGTTATGATAGTTTGAGCTGAGACAAGGGGTATCTGACTTACCTATGATATATTGGAGGAGGGATGAGGATAGGCCAACACCTCAAGTAGTGCTTATGGATGAGCATGCAAATGAGGTGGTGATAGGGCCATATACAAATGATGTTGACACTATGTTAGAGTATTATAGGTGGTGGGCCACACAATAGTGTCATAGAGGGAGGGTTGTGGAGGATCTTGGATCACAAGGGGAGAGAGATATGTTGGTGAGGGTAGTGATGAGGGAGGAGAGGAGGAGGTGTGACTCAAGTGGTAAGTATGCCACTTAATATATGAGGGAGTGGGCCAATAAGGGGTAGTAGGTGTGTAGATAGTTGTAGTAGACTTTGGGAATGGGAGGATACATGATTTTGATGATATTGTGGATATCAATGGATTAGACATAGTGACTAAGGAGGCAAAGGTTTAGAGGGAGCAAAAATTGTGAACCTATTTTCTTATTACCATAGATCATTCACCAATATGTAAAAATATCAATATGTATCTAAAAATAAATTGCACAATAAATTGCTCACAATAAAATAGAGATTGATTATACCCTTGAGGTAGGGAAACACCATACAATTCTCCATTTGGAAGGAAGCCACTCCATAAGATCTCTAGCTCCATGATCAAAGACTTCTCTAAGAATACATCCTAGATCGCTTCTATAATGGGGGTACATCTCTCTTTATACAAGAGTGTGATGGTTCACCTTCCATGAGTTACAAGATCACCCATGTGGTGGTATGAGTTACAAAGTGCATAATGATATGACAATATTCCTTGTGGTTACATATAAAAATATTATCCAATGGTTATATATGATCTATGACATACCTATTTCTAATTTTGTTAGTCTCACAATGACACTAAGAGGGGGGTGAATCAGTGTAGCTATTTTAAAACTTAAATCTTCAACTCTTAAAGCCGAAACAATGAAAACTTAAAACCAAATAAAGTAAGTATAACAAGAGAACATCACACAACAAAAGATGTACCGAGGTTCACCGATTTGGATACATCCTCAAAATTACTGTTTGGACTCCCATCCAAATCTAGCCTTTGCAAAGCACCAACTTTATAATCAATTTACCAGCACCCACTGGAAGGAGCACCAACCCCTGATTTATTTGCACCAATAGAAAGGAGCACCAACCCCTGATTTATCTCCATCAATAGAAAGGAGCACCAACCCCTGATTTATCTGCACCAACATAAAGGAGCACCAACTTGATTTTAATATTGATAATAAAATGACATATATGAATCTTCTCTTCTCACATAAAAATTGATCGTTCTCTTAGCTCGTTTTGTCAATTGCTAAACGCTTTCTGGGTATTGTGCAGAACTTTGTCTATGACCTCCTATCAAAATTTCAGCCAAAAATAATATTGTATGAGAAAGTTATGCCCAAAAATACTAAAGTGATGTTTTTCACCTTTTTCCCAAAAACATGGATTTTCACTCTTTATTTTTCTCCACACACTCTTCTCTCCGCACAAAATAAAATCACACTCTTCAATAAAAAAACTTCTAACTTAAATGCACACACTTATATTCCTTTTCACTTTTCACTTTCTCCAAATATCTTTATTTAATGAAACTGCTTAAAATAATATAACTCCATTTTTTTATATTCAGAAGGCATTTCGTCAAACACATCACATGCAAAGAATTGACACCTTACTCGTTATCATACTTCGGAGCCACGTGACAACTCAAATCAAAAACAAAATATGATCTATTTTATGCCTTGAAGGTGTAACAACACTGAAACTAAAACTCTAGCGACTCTTCAAGGTCGAAATGGCCAACTAAAGGATTTTGCCCAAGTGGCACAAATTGACATAAAAGAGACCTGTAACGTTTTTACAAAAATCATAACTCTCACCTCGTAAATCAGTTTTCTCTAAAATTTGAAACATAGAATATTTGCAACACTGAATATGTCCAAACCAAAAATCACTACCTAACTCCTTACGGTTCGCCTATACCACTTCCACAAAAACTGCTACTGACACACTTTTTCAAAAAAGAGAGTTTTTGTGACAGTCTTGAAACGTTTGAAAAATTTTCCTCGTTTCTTTATTTTTGTTGAAATTTGGAACACATGTTATTGAGGATAACTAACACCTCCAGTTAAAATTTTGCTACATAACTCCTTACGGTTTGTTCGCAGTGCTTCTGACAAAACCTACACTTTTTCAGCCTATACAACCACTTGCCAAATCATCCGCCAAGATACCGAAAACACCACCGATCACTCCAAACACTGTGCTGACATCTCCAATGCTGTTTTGGACTATTTCCTAACATGTTGGCATGTTTCAAACTGATCCATCCTGTCCAACTGTGCTCATGGCAACTTTTTGACTATTTTGCTGCTTTGACAACTTTCTGATGATTTTTTCAACTTTTACAAATTTGCACAAACAACCTGTAACTTCACCCAAACATTAAAAACATCCTCATAAGAATTTAACATCATTATACATATTCTGAATAACCTCTGAACTCCTATCCACTGCATCAACCGATCTATCTGACTGTGTTGAGAACAATGACAATACTGTCGCTGCACCTTGCTCAACAATCTCCCCCTTTGGAATTGTTGGCAACACACGTATAATTTCTTGTAAATCTTCTCCCAATTTGACAACAATACCAAAGGGCTTCTGCAAACTCCCCTTGAGTCTATGCACAACATTCTCAGGCAAAAATTATTACACTTAGCAAAAATCACAAACGAGCAAAAAGATAAACAAATACACAAATGCTCCCCCTGAGAATGTGGTCCCGATAGCTAGTCAATTCTTGGGAAGCATGACCACTCCCAATTTATTGTGAAGGTACTCAAAGACTTCCTTGGGCAATGGTTTTGTGAAGATATCCGCTACTTGCTCTGTTGTTGGAACAAAATCCAACTTAACCTCACCTTCCGCAACTTTCTCCTTCAAAAAGTGATACCAGATAGCAATATGTTTTGTGCGAGAATGCATAATCGAATTCTTTGAGATGTTAATGGCACTGGTGTTATCACACTTAACTAAAATTGGCTCACTGAAGTTAATACCAAGATATTTTAGGGTTTTTTTCATCCATAATACCTGCATACAACACGTTGTCACTGCAATATATTCTTCCTCTACTGTGGATAAGGAGACTGACTCTTGTTTCTTACTGTGCCACGTGACCAACCTATCTCCAAGATAGAATGCACCTCCACTAGTACTATTTCTGTCATCTACACATCCTACCCAATCTACATTTGAATACACAATAAGGGTGAAGTCCTTACCTTTCGGATACCATAACCCATACTCCATAGTACCCTTGAGGTACTGAAGAATCCTCTTCACTGTTGTCACATGAGTCTCCTTGGGACTAGCCTGAAATCGTGCTACCATTCATACTGCCTGCAAAATATGTAGTCTGGTAGCTGTCAAGTATAGTAAGCTCCCAATCATAGATCTGTACATGGTTTGATCAACATGTGGAGATTTGTCATCCTTGCTCAACTTGCAACCTGTCGTCATGGGAGTGCTAACTGGATTACAATCCTCCATTGTGAAATTTTTTAGCATCTCTTTCACATATTTAATTTGAGAAATAAATATGCCCTTCTCATTTTGATTAACTTGCAACCCGAGGAAATACAAAAGTTCACCAATCATTGACATTTCAAATTCTTTCTGCATCTTATTTGCTAAATATTTACATGACTCATCTTTGCTGCTGCCAAATATGATATCATCTACGTATACAACAAGAACAATAATATGGCCATTTTCTATTTTGACATACAAATTACTATCCACCATACCTTTCTTGAACCCTTGTTGAGTAAGATAGTTGTCTAGCCTTGCATACCATGCTTGGGGTGCCTGTTTTAAGCCATATAATGCTTTCTTCAACTTGCAAACCAAGTTGGGATCATCGCCAAGTTGGAGACCATCTGGCTGCTCAATATAAACCTCTTATTCAAGTTTCCCATTCAAAAATGCTGATTTCACATCCATTTGATAAACTTTGAAATTCTTGTAAACTGCTAAAGCCAGAAACATTCTAATTGCCTCTAGTCTAGCCACAAGTGCAAAGGTTTCCTCAAAGTCAATACCTTCAACTTGTGCATAGCCTTTACATACCAATCTTGCTTTATTCCTAACTACATGTCCGTCTTCATTCAATTTTTTTTGAAAGACCCATTTAGTATCGATTATATTTTTATTTGCAAGTCTTGGTACTAACTCCCAAGTTTTGTTTTTCTCGATTTGATATAATTCTTCATTTATTGCCTTCATCCAACTTTCATCTTTGCTTGCATCAGCAACATTTTTGGGCTCAATGCTGGATAATAGAGAGTAGTTACTTACTACTCTTCTTCTTGTCTGAACACCAACTATGGGGTCTCCAATTATTTGCTCTCTAGGATGATCTTTCTGTCAGTTGCCTGTTTTGAATTTCTTATTTTCTTCCACTTTTGAATCACTATTTGAATCATCTGAGTCAATTTTTTGTTTTTTTTTTTGTTTCCTTTTCCTCATCTCTTTTAATAACCTCTTCATAAATTGGGTAGTTCTCTTCATAGCTAATTACTCGTTCCCTACCTTCATCAACTTTAACATCGGCACTATCCACAATTTTCCTTAGCCTCTTGTTGTAGCATTTGTAAGCTTTGTTTTTTGACGAATAGCCAATAAAAATACCTTCATCCACTCTATCTTCAAACTTACCAAGGTTTTCTTCAATTATTTTTATGTAACACTTGCTGCAAAAAACTTTAAAGTATCTTGTTGTTGCCTTTTTACCGAACCACAACTCATAAGGAGTTTTGCTTTCATGCGTCCTCAACATGCACCTATTTTGAGAACATGAGTATCATTGTTATGTAAGATTGTTTGATAAGCATTATTGGAAATAAGTGAGTGAGTGTTCATATACTTGGACTAGGGTTTGTAAGCAAGGAGTGCTTTATTGAGTGGAGTTGATTGAGCCTAGTCCAGTGGAAGTGTTGAAGTGATAGTTCAATTTATGTGAAATAAATTGTTCTATATTCTAATTTTATTTAAGAAATAGATTGAAAGTGATTGAGCATTGTGGTAAGTGTGAAGCATATTGATTCTCTAACAATTATTTATATGTTTATGTGAGATTGGACAAGTTCTAGTGAGGACTTGTTGAGTAGATTTGAGGTAAGTCTTGCTGCAAACTTGTTGAGTAGATTGGACAAATTCTAGTGAGGAATTATTGAGGAGATTTGAGGTAAGTCTTGGTGAAGACTTGTTGAGCATATTGGACAAGTTCTAGTGAGGACTTGTTGAGAAGATTTAAGGTAAGTCTTGGTGAAGACTTGATTGGGCAAGTTCTAGAGAGGACTTGTGGATAGATTAGTGTGAGCTTTTGTGGAAGCTTACAAGGCAGTTTTGAGACGTCTTTGAGAAGAATTGAGAGCAGAGTTGATTGATTGATTTATTCAAACCTTAGATTAAGGTTTGGGACAGATCTAGAAGATTTAATTTATGATTGAGTCAAGCCTTGTGTTAAGGCTTGAGGATAGATTTGAGGATAGATTTTAGTGCATATTTGAGGATAGGTTTTTGCCAGACTAGAGACAAAGATTGAGTAGATTTGTGCTAGATCGAAGGACTGTATTTAGTGTAGATTAGAGGACAAATATTGAGTAGATTTGTGCTAGATCGTAGGACTATGTTTAATGTAAATAAGATGATAGAGATTGATCATATTTGTGCTAGACTGAAGGACTATTTTTAGTGTAGATCAGAGGATAGAGATTGAGTAGATTTGTGTTAGATCGAAGGACTATGTTTAGTAAAGATTTGAGATACAACTGAGAGCTAGCTTTAGAGGTGACAGAGTATAGAGGATGATATTATCTAGTGGATAGAGATCCATTAGCCAGAGTAGTGAAGATAGGTCTTCTGATTGAGGATAGGAGTCTTCAATGGATAGAGATCCATAAGCTAGTGCAGTGGAGGTAACAGTTGTTCTAGAAGATCACCAGCTAGAGTAGAGGAGGAGTTCTCCTATGGATAGGTATCCACGAACTTGATTAGGGGATTGGAGTCTTCTTTGGATAGAGGTCCATAAACATTGTAATAGGGAAAGGTTTCCCAAGATATTTTTTGATAAAAATTTAGTGAAATATTTTCTCCATGGAGTAGCCCACATTGGGTTAACCACGTTAAATAGGTGTATCTGTTGTGTGTGGTGATTTATGCTTTACTTTGATTACTACTGTTGATATTGATATTTATACATTGCATAATATTAATTGGGAAATAAAAGTAAAAAGTGGTCTTATAATGTTCACCCCCCCTCTTAGTATTAGCATGTGTTCTTCAATTAGTATTAGAGCGGGTTCCTTTAGAAGAGTTTAATAGCTTGAAGGAAAATCTTACAATAACACAAATGGATTCTAAGAGTGGTTTCTCAGATAATTCAACACTAGTGTTTGATGGAAGTGATTATGTATTTTAGAGTATGAGAATGAATATTCATCTAGTGGCACTTGGAAATAAAATTTGGAAAGCAATTGAAAATGGATACATACCACTAGCTACTCCACCTACAAATAAATATGGTAAGCTTCTACATCATTACAATTCAAAAGCAATGAATGCAATTTTGAGAGGTTTGCATAAAACAAAGTTTATAAAGGTTATGCACTATGAATCAACAAAGGAAATGTTGGACATTTTGAGTCCTCTAAGTCAAATTTGTCATTGATGTCACCTGATAGAGTTATCACTCATCTCAAGGAATTCGACAAGAAATAAAGTCGCCCAAGTCATCCAAGAAAAAGCTTCATCAATGCAAAAGTGAAAGGAAAAAGGCTCCATAATATTTTAATATTATTGGGAGCACAGGTTAAATGATTGGTTTATAAAAACCCAATATGGGTTATTGCAAAAGTTAAAAAGGAGGTTTAATAATTATTTATAAATCATTTAAATTCACAAGGAATTTAAATTTTATAAATAATACCAAGGTTGGGCATTAATACAAGGTTCTAAGGTTTTATTAAACCTAAGGTTGGCTCTTTAAGACAAAGTTCTAAGGTTGATTTTAATTTATAATATTTAAATTTAAAATTAAATTTAAACTTATTATAAATTAAATCATGTCGACGTCGAATTCATTCAAAGCACCAACGTGATGCTAAGGAAGGAAAAGACATTATATAAATGCCAAAAAAATTCATTTACCAAGTATCCCTTGCTATTGTTTTTGAAGTGCATGCGAAAGAGATTTATGTTTCGAAAGCCTTATTATTTTTGTGAAGGTTAAAGCTGTGAAGATTTGAAAGCCCTAAGCACAAATTCCAGTGTGGCCTAGTGGTATGTTGGCTCGGTGCTAAGGAGGAGGTTCTGAGTTCGATTCACATGAGGTCTATTTTTGGATTGCAAGGAAGAAGCACTCTACGCGCTTGTTGTTTTTTGGAGGTTCATTGCTCGAAGATATTGCATGGTGGACGTGCCCTTTTACACATGTCACGGTGCGTGTCCCAACGATGTCTTGGTTGCAGCTAATGCATTGGGAAGAAAACAGTCAGGAGATCGAATCCCGTCGAGGGCAAGGCATGTAAATTTAATTTTTGTTTAATATTTTATTTTCTACCAAGGTTGCCTAAGGAGAAATAAGGTTATGGTATTCCCTAGGAAAGATAGATATTTTTGGTGATTTTCTTTGTGGAAGCATATCATATTAAATATATTTGAAAAACTATTTTTGAGACCTACTTGTTTAGATTGCTTTGAGGGAGAAATAAGGTATGTGCAAGAAGATATTTCTGGTTTTGTCAAGGAGTTCCAAAAGTAAGTTTGATTCATTCTTTTGAGGGATTATTTCTTGCATAAGAGGGTTTGGTGCATTTTTATTAAGAGTAATAAGGTGTTGTTGAGATATTATTTTGATTATTGTGTTATTACTCATGACCTCTAACCCTTGTTGAGATTGTAAAAATAAAGTGTGTTGAGTGTGGCAGATTTAGTGGATAACTCATAAGGAATCAAAAAGATATGGGCAATATTCTTCATTGACTCATGTGGGTGATTGATTTTTGAAAATATCTTTGGAGAGAAAAGGTTTGATGTTGGTTAACCTTTTTGAGAGTTTTTGGTTTAATGCTTCAAGGTTTTCTGAATTGAGAGTTGTGATTAAACCTTGTTTATAAGCATTTTTGTTGAAGCCCATTGGTTGTACAAATAACTTGAACTTGAGTGTCATTGATATGTGAGATTTGTTGTTGAGAATTATTGGAAACATTTTGAGATGGTTGATACATGCTTGGACTAGGGTTTGTGAGAAATGATTGATCCTTGAGGTTATTGGTTGAGTAGAGTTGATTGAGCCTAGTCAAGTGATTGTGTGAAGTGGTTGTTCAAGTTCCATGAAACAAACTATTCTATATTCTGATTTGAGTTGAGATTGAGATTTTAGAATATAACATATTGAGTCTCTAAAAATTCTCTTTATGCTTCTATAATATTGATTTGAGTTGAGATTGGAATTTGAGTATAGAACATATTGAGTCTCTAAAAATTCTCTTTATGATTCTATGTGATTGAAGCAAATATTTGAGAAGGCTTGTGGATTGATTTTGTGTAAGCTTTTATGGAAGCTTGAAATGCATATTTGAGCAAGTCCTAGAGAGGACTTATTGAGCATATTTGGACAAGTTCTGTGTGATCTTGTTGAGCAGATTTTGACAGGTTCTAAGTGAGCCTGTTGAGCAGATTTGAGCAGGTTTTGTATTTACCTATTGAGAAGATTTGAGCAAGTTTTGTATGGACCTATTGAGAAGATTTGAATAGGTTCTGAGTGGACCTGTTGAGCATATTTGAGTAGGTTCTGAGTGAACCTATTGAGAATATTTGAGAAGGTTCTAAGTGAACCTATTGAGTGAGCTTTGAAGGTGACAGAGTATAGAGGATAGAGTCTCGGTGGATAGAGATATAGCAGCCAGGACAATTGAAGACATATCTTCTGAGTGAGGAGTCTTCAAGTGGAGAGAGATCCACTAGTCAATGCAGTAGAGAGACAAAGTCTTCTATAATATCACTAGCCAGAGCATAAGGGGAAAGAGTTCTCATGTGGAAGAGATCCACGAACTTGAGATTAGGGGATCAGCATCACCTTTGGATAGAGGTCCATAAACATTGTAATTGGGAAGGATTCCCAAAGATATTATTTGAGAAATATTTAAAAGAAATATATTCTCTGTGGAGGTAGCCCACATTGGGTGAACCACATTAAAATCTTTGTCTCTATTGTGTATGGTGTTGTGTGCATTTCTTTGATTACTACTATTGATACTGCTATCTATACACTACGTAATATTGAATTGAAAATAAAAGTAAAAAGTGATCTTATAATGTTCACCCCCCCTCTTAGTATAAGCTTATATTTTTTAATTGGTATCAGAGCGGGTTCCTTCAGAAGTGTTTGATAGCTTGAAGGAAAAGCAGTCTAAGAACACAATGGATCAAAAGGATGGGTTCTTCAACAATGCAATACCAATATTTTATGGAAGTGACTTCTTGTATTGGTGTGTACTGATGATATTTCACCTGATGGCACTTGGCAATGAAGTTTGGGATGTAGTGGAATTTGGATATGATTCAGGATCCAATCCTCCTATAGATAAGGAAGGTAAGCTTATAATGCATGCAAATTCAAGAGCTATGAATGCAATTATAAAAGGGTTTCATAGATCAAAATCTATGAAGGTTATGGAATGTAAGACAACAAAATACATGTAGGATCTATTGCATACCATATATGAAGGAGATAAAAATGTTAGGAAGGCTAAGATCAGAAATCTCAAAGGATAATTTGAGAACCTAAGAATGCGAGATGATGAGAACATTCGTGACTATCTCATCAAGGTTGATGAACTCATACATGAGATGAAAGGTCTTGGAATGAAGGTTGATGAATCAAATGCTTGTGATAAGATATTGAGAACTCTTCCAAAAAGGTACACTGAAAAGGTTTCTGCTATAGAAACATCAATTGATAGTGATTATTTGACAAGGAATTATTTGCTTGGCATGCTTACTACGTTTGAGATAAGAACAAAAGATCATATTCCTCCAAAATAAGTTGCATTCAAAGTGGACAAAAATAAAAAGGGTAAGAAGTCAGAATCAAGCAATGAATCTTCTAGTGATGAAGAAGCTAACTATGGTAGAAGAGATAAAGGTTCCAGAAGACCCATAGATATAAGATCTATTAAGTGCTTCAATTGTGGAAAGTATGGACATTATGCAATAGAGTGCAAAGAGCCCAAGAGAAACAATGAAGAAGAAAAATAAGATCATAGGTATAGGGAATCAGAAAGACATAGGTACCAAAAGAAGAGCAAGGATGGACAAAACAGACAAGGGAAGAAGTTATTCCAAAGACAAAAGAGAAGATACTATGTGGATAATGCAAGTAAGTACTCAGTTGATAGTGATACTAGTTTTTCAGACAATGATAGATATGAAGTCTTATTTATGGTTGAAGAAAAATATCCAGTTAAGAAAAAGACTCTAGTTATTCTCAAGTGTTTTAGATGTGGTAGAATTGGACATCGTGAAGATGATTGCATAAGGGATGGTTATAGTTTCAGTAATGATGATTTTGAAGATGCACTTGATAGACCAGATGAAAATCTTCTAATGTCATTAGAAGAAGTGAGTGATTCTATAGAAGACAAGCCAAAAGGAAGTAATGATATGGACAAAGGCAAACAAATAGAGGATTATTCAGTAGAGAATAAATATGATATCAAGGGAGAACTTATCTATGCCCTTGACACAATAAATAAGGTAAAAAAAAAACACTTTAAGCTTGAAAGACAGTTTCAAGAATGTGATGAAGAAATATTATTGCTCATAGAGGATCTAGAAAAGTCAAAAGCTAAGGCAAGCAAGTTCAAAGATAATTTAGAAGCAAAGATCTTGGAATGTGAAAATTTAACACAATAAGTGGCCCTATTAAAAGAAGATCTAGAGGATTCCAATAATAAGCTATACAAGTATGTAAAGAGTGCAAAGAGTGTGGATAAAATAGTCAAGATACAAAGAAGAGCAACAAACAAGGCAGGTCTTGGTTCCAAACAGGTTCAAGAAGGCAAGTTAACTACCAGTTCCGAAGACACTTCAAAAGAAGAGGATACTTCAGAAGAGGGTTTCTCAGATGAGAGCGAAAATGAAAGTGAAACTCCTAAGGATGAGTCATATTGTAGTGAGTCCAGTAGAAAATAAAAAATGAACAAAGAAGATTCATATGGAACAACAATAAAAACAGGTCAAGAGGAACTAGAAGACCAATGGGGTCTAGGAAAAGTTTCTTCAATGGAATATGTTTCTCATGTCACAGGTTTGGTCACATGGATTCATAGTGCAGGACACATGAAAGACAGGTATATGGGAAAGAACAGCTTTTCCAAGGATATTTCTACTCATGCAATGAGTGTGGTCATAAGGCAATAAATTGTAGGTTTCATGACAGGAGAGGATATGGCTTCACTAGAAGAAATCCTAAGACAGTTGCACATCCCAAAAATAATAACATTAAGTGTTATAAGTGCAATAATTATGGTTACATAGTAAGATGGTGTAGAGAAAATATTCCAAAATCAAGCATGAACAAGAACATTGGCATGAACTAGAACAATTATAGGAATAAGAACATAGATGAGAACAAGAACATGAACAGGAACATTGATGATGTTGGCAATTTTGGGTACTTTGGGTACATTGCCTTTGCTCAAGTGTATAAGTTGTCATTGATGTCAAGAAGCTTTTGAAGGAATTTGATTTGATGTAAAATAATTTGTTTTGATGAAGGTTACGGCATGACAAGTTCGAAAGAAAGTAAGTTAGAAAAATGTCACGATATCGCGACATGTCGCATTTTCGCGACTTAAGTAGGAGAGAGAAAGCTTTTTAGAAAAGTGTCACGATATCGCGACATGTCGCATTTTCGCGACTTAAGCAAGAGAGAAATATTTTTAGAAAAGTGTCGCGATATCGCGACATGTCGCAGTTTCGTGACTCAAAGAGGAGAGAGAATGTTCGAAGTCATAAATGTCGTGATTTCATGACATATTGCAAGGAAGGTTGTACGGACGAAAAAGTGTCACGATTTCATGACATGTTGCAGGAGAGAGAGTCCGAAAGGAAAAGTGTCACGATTTCATGACATAATGCAGAAGAGAGAGTCCATAGTGTGAATTGTCATGATTTCGCGACAAGTTCAAAGAGAGAGAAAGTAACACAAAAAGTGTCATGATTTTGCGACATGCTGCAGAGTTCAAAGTGAGAACCGTCGCGATTTCATGACATGCTACAGATGAAAATGTTCCAAGTAAGAACTGTCACGATTTTGTGACATGCAGCAAAGGAAAGGTTTCAAAGTAAGAAATGTCACGATTTCGTGACATGTTGAAGAAAAAGCGTATGGATGTAGAAAGTGTCACGATTTCACGACAAGTTGAAGAGAAAGCTTACGGATGCAGAAAGTGTCACGATTTCACGACAGATTGAGATGGCAGCATACGGTTGGAGAAAGTGTCATGATTTCATGACAGAAACAGGAAGCAAGTCTTCAACAGGAGAAGAGTCACGATTTCATGACAGAAGCAAAATGAAAGAGCATGGAAGAAGAAGCGTCATGATTTCATGAAAAATTCAAGAAGGAAGAGCTCAAAGGCGAAAGCGTCATGATTTTGCAACATGTTTCATTTTTGCGGGCGTAAGGCAGAGAAAAGCACAAGGCAACGAAAGTGTCACAATTTCGTGACATGTCATGTTTTCGCTAGTGCAAGCAGAGAAGAGTGCAAGGAAGCGAAAGTGTCACGATTTTGCGACAGAAACTAAAAGTAGGCCTTCTATAGGAGAAGTGTCATGATTTCGTGACAAAAGCAGAAAGGAGGTCGACGAAGGGAGAAGTGTCGCGATTTCATGACAAAAGCAGAAAGGAGGTCGACGAAGGGAGAAGTGTCGCGATATCACGACAAAAGCAAAGTTGATGCTGACAAAGACAAAAGTGTCACGATATCGCGACAAGAGCTTAGTTGAAGTCGACAAAGGCTGAAGTGTCACGATATCATGACAAAAGCCAAAAGAAAGTGTACGGTTGCAAAGGTGTCACGATATCATGACATGTTGTAGTTTCGCGGTAGAAGCTATAGAAGAGTTACAGAGGCAGTGAAGCCGACAAAGTTAAATTTTAGCCAACAAAAATTAGGGCTTGCAGCCGACGTAGATTAGGGTTTGTTTTTGGTATAACAGTCGACTAAGATTAAAGTTTTCATCATGAAAATTTTGTTATAAAAGGAGGGTTGTTTGGAGAGTTGAGGCGTTGATGAGTGTGTTGTTGATGTGCGACGTTCGGAGATAGTGCGCAGAGCAAGAAGTTCGATCGCTAAGAGCAGAGTGTGAATTCGATCGTAGTGTGCAGAGTGCATTTCGTCAAATCATTCTAAGTGTGAAAGATCACAAAGGAAGTAGAGTGTGCGAAGATGATGCCACTATGATTGTGTAGAGGTGCAAAGGTTGAAGTTCGATCAAGTGCGGCTGGGATTGCATAGAAAGAGTAGAGGACTTGTGAACTGAGTTTGATAGTTCTATCAGAGAACTTGAGGACAGAGGTGCATTGGTTCTTTGAGAAGAACCTGAGAACAGATTTGGTTGCTGAGCTGCTATGGACGTGATCATAGAAGGCAGAGGTCTCTTAGGCTAAGCATTGAGGACAGGAGGTCTTCGGTGGAAAGGAGTTCCACGGGCTGGCAAGAGGTAGAGACAGTTGATCTTCCCGAGGGATCATTTCTAGAGCAGAGGGGAAGGTATCTCCTTTGAGCAGAGGCTCATAAATTCTATTTGGGGGAAGGTATCTCCTTTGGGCCGAGGCTCATAAACATTGTAATTGGGAAGGATTCCCAAAGAACTTTGAGATAACTTTTAGAGAAAATTTTTGTGGACGTAGCCCAGCCATTCTGGGTGAACCACGTTAAAATTGATGTCACTTTGTGGATGATTTTGTGCATTGCTTTGATATTGCTTTGGGTATATTGCTTTACTATTTTGAAGTATAAAGGAAAAAGTAAAAAGAGGTCTTATACTGTTCACCCCCCCTCTCAGTATAAGCTTGTGTTCTTCAATTGGTATCAGAGTCGGTGCCTTCGAAAAGTTTAACAACTTGAAGGAAAAGCTAGTAAAGAACACAATGGATTATTCAAGTGGCAATGCAACACCTATTCTTGATGGGTCAGATTTTGGTCTTTGGAGTGCAAGGATGAAGGTTCATCTAATGGCACTTGGTAATGAGGTATGGGAAGTAATTGAAGATGAGTACACTATTTCCGTACATGGTCCAAATACTAAAGAAGAAAGGCTCCTACATCACAACAATTCAAAAGCAATGAATGCAATCTTGAAAGGCTTACAAAAAGCAGATCTCACCAAAGTGATTCACTGCAAGACAACTAGTGAAATGTGGAAACAGTTGCAGGTGGTTCATACAAGTGATACAAATGTCAAAAAGGCCAAGTTGAGACACTTCAAAGGTATGTTTGAACAACTCAAGATGAATGATGATGAAAAGATTAGTGACTACATGCTTCGTATGGATGAGGTTGTTAACTCCATGAAAGACTTAGGTCTTGAGCTTGCTGAAAATGATGTTTGTGATAAGATTTTAAGATCTCTTCCTAATAGATTTAGTGAAAATATTTCTGCTATTGAGGAAGCTAAAGATTTGGATAAGTTGAAAAAGGATGAGCTCCATAGTATACTTGCAGCATTTGAGTTGAGAACTCAAGTGAAGGTTGATGTCAAGAAAGAGGCAGCTTTCAAGGCTACCAAGAAATCCAAGGGTAAACAACTTCAAGAGAGTGATGAGTCTTCTAGTGATGAAGAGGCATATTACGACAAGAAAGGCAAGTTCTCTAGAAAGCACAAAAGCGTGAAAAATATAAGATGTTTCAATTGTGGAAAGTTTGGTCATTATGCTACTGACTATACTATTCTCAAGAATGAAAGTGATGAAGATAAACAGGATTCTAAGAGCAAGGATTCTGAAAAGCACAAGCATCACAGGAAGAACAAATATGAGCACAACAATCAAGGAAAGAGGTATTCTCACAAGCACAAGAAGAGTTTCTATCTAGACAAAGCAAGTAAGTGTTCTAGTAGTGATAGTGAAAGTTCTTCAAGTGATAATGAAAATGAGATGTTGTTCATATCAGAAAAAGAGGAAGAACCGAAACATAGATTCATTATCATGAAATGTCTTAGATGTGGAAATTTTGGTCACCTTGAGGATGATTGTACAAATAATGATTTGGTTTCCAGTATGTATGAGGATGCTTCAGAAAACTATAAGGAAGATGCATGTATGGTTTTTGAAAAAGGTAGCACCTCTAGTGATAAGAAATCCGAAAAAGGCTTTGATGATTCAGAAAGCAAACAAATAAAGGATCTTGAAAGTGAACTTATTAATGCTCTTAGTGCTTTGAAAAAGGAAAGAAAGAAGAATGCTAGACTCAAGGATAAGTTAGATGAATGTTGTATGGAGAGAGATGATCTTATAGAAAATCTTGATTTCTCTATAGCTAAGACACAAGAACTCAAGGATGAGTTAGAGTCTAAGGTTCTTGAGTATAGTGAGTTAGAACAGAAAATGGCTTCTTTGAAAGAGGAAACTAAAGAGTACAAGGATAAGCTTTACAGGTTTCAAGATAGCTCCAAAAAGGTTAAGTCACTCATCAAAGGTCAAAGAAAGACAACAGATAAAACAGGCCTTGGTTTTGTTAAGCCTCACAAGGAACAAGTTGGAGAGTCTAGTAAGAGACTCCAAAAGGAAGAGAGTTCTGATGAGGAAAGTATTTCAGATCATGAGTCCTTGAATGATAGATGCGCAGAAATAGAAAATAGAATTCAGAATGAGAAGAAGAGGTTTTCAGGACCCAAGAGGTCAAATAAAGGAAAATTTCAAGGCAGATGTTTTGCGTGTCACAGGTTTGGTCACATGGCTGCACATTGCATGGCTCAAGTGAAGAAGGTAAACGACAATTTTAGAAGTGCTAGTTTCTTTCAAGGGTATTGCTACTCTTGTCAACAGTTTGGGCACAAGGCAGTCTATTGCAAGGTTAATTACAGGAACAGGTTTGGTCAGAACAGGTTCGGTCAGAACAGGAATAGGTGGATTCAAAGATCAGGTTTACCTCAGAGAAACAACATCGTCAAGTGTTTCAAGTGCAACAATGAAGGTCACACAATCAGATAGTGTAGAGCTGAAATTCTAGAATACAGGAACAGGAACAGTGGCATGATCAGGTCCAAGGATCAAGGCATGAACAAGAACAAGGATGAGAACAAGAACAAGAATAGGAATATGGGCAAAGAGTTCAAGAGAAGGCCCGACAAGGAAATTATAGACGCTGATGATGATCAGTGCCTAATGGGAGTTTTACTCCCACCCCAGAATTAATCACCTCATCAGGAGGTGGGGGAGGGACTAAGCTAAGAGGCTCATTCTTAGTCCCGAGCCCCAAAGGTGACCCTTTGCCATTGATGACAAAGGGGGAGAAATATGAGTAAGGGGGAGAGCTTCAAGTGAAGAGGAAAGCTTCAAGTCAGGGGGAGCAAAACTTCAAAGGTAGATTCTCAGTTGTGGGCACAGTTTCTCAATTGTTAGCATAGTTGGTTTCATTTTTGGCTCTTGAGACGTGTTTTCAGTAAAGGTTTGCCATCAATGACAAAGGGGGAGATTGTTGGCAATTTTGGGTACTTTGGGTACATTGCCTTTGCTCAAGTGTATAAGTTGTCATTGATGTCAAGAAGCTTTTGAAGGAATTTGATTTGATGTAAAATAATTTGTTTTGATGAAGGTTACGGCATGACAGGTTCGAAAGAAAGTAAGTTGGAAAAATGTCGCGATATCGCGACATGTCGCATTTTCACAACTTAAGCAGGAGAGAAGATTTTTAGAAAAGTGTCGCGATATCGCGACATGTCGCATTTTCGCGACTTAAGCAGGAGAGAGAAAGCTTTTTAGAAAAGTGTCGCGATATCGCGACATGTCACAGTTTCGTGACTCAAAGAGGAGAGAGAATGTTCGGAGTCAAAAATGTCACGATTTCATGACATATTGCAAGGAAGGTTGTACGGACGAAAAAGTGTCATGATTTCGCGACATGTTGCAGGAGAGAGAGTCCGAAAGGAAAAGTGTCACGATTTCATGACATAATGCAGAAGAGAGAGTCCGTAGTGTGAATTGTCATGATTTCGTGACAAGTTCGAAGAGAGAGAAAGTAACACGAAAAGTGTCACGATTTCGTGACATGCTGCAGAGTTCGAAGTGAGAACCATCACGATTTCGCGACATGCTGCAGATGAAAATGTTCCAAGTAAGAACTGTCGCGATTTCACGACATGCAGCAAAGGAAAGGTTTCAAAGTAAGAAATGTCATGATTTCGCGACATGTTGAAGAAAAAGCGTATGGATGCAGAAAGTGTCACGATTTTGCGACAGGTTGAAGAGAAAGCTTACGAATGCAGAAAGTGTCACGATTTCATGACAGATTGAGATGGCAACATACGGTTGGAGAAAGTGTCACGATTTCATGATAGAAACAGGAAGCAGGTCTTCAACAGGAGAAGAGTCACGATTTCGTGATAGAAGCAAAATGAAAGAGCATGGAAGAAGAAGCATCGCGATTTCGTGACAAATTCAAGAAGGAAGAGCTCAAAGGCGAAAGCGTCATGATTTCGTGACATGTTCCGTTTTCATGGGCGTAAGGCAGAGAAAAGCACAAGGCAGCGAAAGTGTCACGATTTCGCGACATGTCATGTTTTCGCTAGTGCAAGCCGAGAAGAGTGCAAGGAAGCGAAAGTGTCACGATTTCACGACAGAAACTGAAAGCAGGCCTTCTATAGGAGAAGTGTCATGATTTCACGACAAAAGCAGAAAGGAGGTCGATGAAGGGAGAAGTGTCACGATTTCACGACAAAAGCAAAAATGAGGTCGACGAAGGGAGAAGTGTCACGATATCACGACAAAAGCAAAGTTGATGCTGACAAAGACAAAAGTGTCACGATATCGTGACAAGAGCTTAGTTGAAGTCGACAAAGGCTGAAGTGTCGCGATATCATGACAAAAGCCAAAAGAAAGTGTACGGTTGCAAAGGTGTCATGATATCACGACATGTTGTAGTTTCACGGCAGAAGCTACAAAAGAGTTACAGAGGCAGTGAAGCCGACAAAGTTAAATTTTAGCCGAAAAAAATTAGGGCTTGCAACCGACGTAGATTAGGGTTTGTTTTTGGTATAACAGCCGACTAAGATTAAAGTTTTCATCATGAAAATTTTGTTATAAAAGGAGGGCTATTTGGAGAGTTGAGGCGTTGATGAGTGTGTTGTTGATGTGCGATGTTCGGAGATAGTGCGCAGAGCAAGAAGTTCGATCATCGAGAGCAAAGTGCGAATTCGATCGTAGTGTGCAGAGTGCATTTCATCGAATCATTCTAAGTGTGAAAGATCGCAAAGGAAGCAGAGTGTGCGAAGACGATGCCACTGTGATTGCATAGAGGTGCAAAGGTTGAAGTTTGATCAAGTGCGGCTGGGATTGCACAGAAAGAGTAGAGGACTTGTGAACTGAGTTTGATAGTTCTATCAGAGAACTTGAGGACAGAGGTGCATTGGTTCTTTGAGAAGAACCTAAGAACAGATTTGGTTGCTGAGCTACTGTGGACGTGATCATAGAAGGCAGAGGTCTCTTAGGCTAAGCATTGAGGACAGGAGGTCTTCGATGGAAAGGAGTTCCACATGCTGGCAAGAGGTAGAGACAGTTGATCTTCTGAGGGATCATTTCTAGAGCAGAGGGGAAGGTATCTCCTTTGAGCAGAGGCTCATAAATTCTGATTGGGGAAGGTATCTCCTTTGGGCCGAGGCTCATAAACATTGTAATTGGGAAGGATTCCCAAAGAACTTTGAGATAACTTTTAGAGAAAATTTTTGTGGACGTAGCCCAACCATTCTGGGTGAACCACGTTAAAATTGATGTCACTTTGTGGATGATTTTGTGCATTGCTTTGATATTGCTTTGGGTATATTGCTTTACTATTTTAAAGTATAAAGGAAAAAGTAAAAAGAGGTCTTATACTGTTCACCCCCCCTCTCAGTATAAGCTTGTGTTCTTTAGATGATAACAGGAACAAGAACATGAATAGGAATATGGATGAGAACAGGAATAGGAACATGGATGAAAACAAGAACAAGAATAGGAATAGAAGTGATGACAGGAACAAGGATGATGACTTGGAAATAAACAATGAGAAGATTCAAAAAACTCAGAAAAGAAGAAAAAAACATAAATACAAAGAGTAGTGCTTTCAGGGAGTAGAAATACTCCCACCCCAGAATTAATCACCTCATGTGGAGGTGGGGGAGGGGCTAAGCTAAGAGGCTCATTTTAGCCCTGAGCCCCAAAGGTGATCCTTTGCCATTGATGTTAAAGGGGGAGAGATTTGTGTATTGGGGAGAGATTTGTTATGTGAAGAGATTTGATATTTGAGAGAGCATTGAACCAAGGGGAGCAATATCCCAGGGGGAGCATAAAAGAAGGTCAGATTTTAGTAAAAGAATAAGGGTTGCCATCAATGACAAAGGGGGAGATTGTTGGACATTTTGAGTCCTCTAAGTCATAGTTGTTATTGATGTCACCTGATAGATTTATCACTCATATCAAGGAATTTGGCAAGAAATAAAGTCACCCAAGTCATCCAGGAAAAAGCTTCATCAATGCAAAAGTGAAAGGAAAAAATCTCCATAATATTTTAATATTATTGGGAGCACAGGTTAAATGATTGGTTTATAAAATCTCAAGATGGGTTATTGCAAAAGTTAAAAATGAGGTTTAATAATTATTTATAAATCATTTAAATTCACAAGGAATTTAAATTTTATAAATAATACCAAGGTTGGGCATTGAGACAAAGGTTCTAAGGTTTTATTAACCTAAGGTTGGCTCTTTAAGATAAAGTTCTAAGGTTGATTTTAACTTATAATATTTAAATTTAAAATTAAATTTAAACTTATTATAAATTAAATCACACCGACGTCTAATTCATTCGAAGCACCAATGTGATAGTAAGGAAGGCAAAAGGAATTATATAAATGCCAAACAAATTCATTTACCAAGTATCCCTTGCTATTGTTTTTGAAGTGCATGCGAAAGAGATTTCTGTTTTGAAAGCCTTATGATTTTCGTGAAGGTTAAAGTTGTGAAGATTCGAAAGCTCTAAGCACAAAGGCCAACATGGCCTAGTGGTATGTTGGCTCAATGCTAAGGAGGAGGTTCTTATTTCAATTCATGTGAGGTCTATTTTTTGGATTGCAAGGAAGAAGCTCTCTACGCGCTTGTTTTTTGGAGGTTCGTTGTTCGAAGATATTGCATGGTGGACGTGCCCTTTTAGACACGTCACAATGTGTGGCCCAACGATGGCTTGGTTGTGGCTAATGAATTGGGAAGAAAATAGTTGGGGGATCAAATCCCGTTGAGGGTAAGGCAAGTAAATTTAATTTTTGTTTAGTATTTTATTTTCTGCCAAGGTTGCCTAAGGAGAAATAAGGTTATGGTATGCCCTAGGAAAGATAGATATTTCTACTGATTTTCTTTGTGGAAGTATATCATATTATATATCATTGGAAAGTTATTTTCGAAAGCTACTTGTTTAGATGTATTTGAGGGAGAAATAAGGTGTGTGCAAGAATATATTTCTATTTTTGTCAAGGAGTTCCAAAAGTATGTTTAATTCATTATTTTAAGGGATTATTTCTTGCATAAGAGGGTTTGGTCCATTTTTATTGAGTAGGAGTAATAAGGTGTTATTGATATATTATTTTGATTATTGTGTTATTACTCATGACCTCTAACCCTTGTTGATATTGGAAAAATAAAGGGTGTTGAGTGTGGCAGATTTAGTGGACAACTCATAAGGCATCAAAAAGGTATGGGTAATATTCTTCATTAACTTATGTGGATGATTGATTTTTGAAAATATCTTTGGATAGAAAATGTTTGATTGTGTTTAACCTTTTTGAGAGTTGTTGGTTTAATGCTTCAAGGTTTTCTGAATTGAGAGTTGTGATTAAACCTTGTTTATAAGCATTTTTGTTGAAGCCCATTGGTTGTGCAAAGAACTTGAACTTGAGTATCATTGTTATGTGAGATTTGTTGTTGAGCATTGTTGGAAACATTTTGAGTTGGTTGATACATGCTTGGACTAGGTTTTGTGAGAAAGGATTGATCCTTGAGGTGATTGGTTGAGTAGATTTGATTGAGCCTAGTCAAGTGATTGTGTGAAGTGGTTGTTCAAGTTCCATGAAACAAACTATTCTATATTATGATTTGAGTTGAGATTGAGATTTGAGAATAGAACATATTGAGTCTCTAACAATTCTCTTTATGCTTCTATAATATTGATTTGAGTTGATATTGGGATTTGAGTATAGAAAATATTGAGTTTCTAACAATTCTCTTTATGATTATATGTGATTGAGGCAAGTCTTTGAGAAGGCTTGTGGACTAATTTTGTATAAGCTTTCGTGGAAGCTTGCAACACAAATTTGAGCAAGTCCTAGAGAGGACTTATTGAGCAGATTTGGATAAGTTATGTGTGAGCTTGTTGAGCAGATTTGGATAGGTTCTGAGTGAGCCTGTTGAGCAGATTTGAGAAGGTTTTGTGTGGACCTGTTGAGCAGATTTGAGCAAGTTCTGTATGGACCTATTGAGTAGATTTGAGCAGGTTCTGTATGGTCCTGTTGAGAATATTTGGATAGGTTCTAAGTGGACCTATTGAGCATATTTGAGTAGTTTCTGAGTGAACCTATTGAGCATATTTGATAAGGTTTTGAGTGAACCTATTGATAGAGCTTTGGAGGTGACAGAGTAGAGAGGACATAGTCTTAGTGGATAGAGATCCAGTAGCCAAGACAATTGAAGATAGATCTTCTGAGTGAGGAGTCTTCAAGTGGAGAGAGATCCACCAGTCAGTGCAGTAGAGAGATAGAGTCTTCTAGAAGATCACTAGCCAGAGAAGAATGGGAAAGAGTTCTCTTGTGGAAGATAGCCACGAACTTGAGATTAGGGGATCAACATCTCCTTTGGATAGAGGTCCATAAACATTGTAATTGGGAAGGATTCTCAAAGATATTATTTGAGAAATATTTAGAAGAAATATTTTCTCTGTGGAGGTAGCCCACATTGGGTGAACCACGTTAAAATTTGTGTCTCTATTGTGTGTGGTGTTCTATGAATTGCTTTGATTACTGCTATTGATACTGATATTTATACATTGCATAATATTGAATTGAAAAGAAAAGTAAAAAGTGGTCTTATACTGTTCACCACCCCCTATCATTATAAGCTTGTGTTCTTCAAGAAATTTGGGATAATTTGAAAGACATATATGAAGGGGATAAAAAGGTCAAAAATACAAAGTTGCAAAATCTCAAGGGAATGTATGAAGACCTAAAAATGAAGGATGAGGAAAACATTAGTGCTTATCTAATTTATGTAGACAAGGTTAATTCCATGCAAGAACTTGGACTTGACGTTCAAGAATCTGATGTTTGTGATAAGATTCTAAGGTCACTCCCAAAAAGGTTTAGTGAAAATATTTTAGCTATAAAGGAATCAAAAGATAGTGATATTTTGACAAGGGATGAATTATATGGTATTCTCACAACTTTTGAGATGAGAACAAAAGAGGAACCTATTCCCTAGAAAGAAGCAGCATTTAAAGCCACTAAGAGGACTAAGGGTAAGAAGTCAAATTCAAGCAATGAGTCATCCAGTGATGAAGAAGCAAATTATGGCATAAGGAACAAGGATCCAAGAAAATTTAAAGGTACGAAATCAGTTAGATGTTTCAATTGTGGAAAGTATGATCACTATGCAACTAATTGTCAAGAATTTGGAAATAACAATGATGATAAAAATCAAGATCATATGAACAGGGAAACAAAAAAACACAGGTACCAAAATAAAGGCAATGATGGACAAGGCAAGCAAGGAAAGAAGTTCTTCCAAAGACATAAGAAGATTTTTTATGCAAACAAGGCAAGTAAGTACTCAAGTAATAGTGATGACAGTTCCTCAGATAATGATAAAGGTGAAGTTCTATTTCTGGCAAAATAAAAATAAGTGGTTAAGAAAAGGTCACCAATAATTCTCAAGTGTTTTAGATGTGGTAACTTTTTTTCATCTTGAATATAGTTGTACAAAGAGTGGTTTCAGTTTCAGTGATGATTAATATGAAGATACACTTGAAGGACCAGAATAAAATCTTCTAATGGCATTAGAAGAATAAAGAGGTGATCCTATAGAAGATAAGTCAGAAATGGATTAAGATGTTTTCAAAGCTAAAAAAATAGAGGAATAATTAGATGAAGGAGAATTTGATCTTGAGGGAGAGCTAATTCATGCCCTTGATGCATTAAAGAAGGTAATAAATCAAAACTCCCAACTTAAGCTTCAAAGATAAGTTAGAAGCAAAGGTCTTAGAAAGTGAAAGGTTGGAGCATGAAGTAACTTCACTAAGGAAGTAAGTAAAAGAGTCTAAGGATAGGTTACACAGGTTTGAAAGAAGCTCAAAGAATTTGGATAAAATTATCAAGACACAAAAACCTACATCAAGCAAGACAGGTCTTGGTTTTGAACAGGTACAAAAGAAACAAGGTGAGGAGTCAACCTCAAGTTTTGAAGAAGAAGAAGAGAGTGTAAGAGAGAATGATAATTTTGAGGATGAGTTGGAAAATAGGAAGTTCAACAAGAAAAGGAACAATGCACAAATGAGGAACATATGGAACAAGAACCAGAATAGGATAAAAGAAACTAAAAGACCAATGAGGTCAAGGCAAGGTAGTTTCAATGGATTATGCTTCTCATGCCACAGGTTTAGGCACAAAGAATCACAATGCAGGACACATGGAGAACATGAATATGGAAGGTTTAGAAATAGGCAAATTTTTCAAGGGTATTGCTACTCTTGTAATAATTTTGGTCACAAGGCAATGAATTGCAGGGTTCATGACAGGAATAGATATGGCTTCACCAGGAGAAATCCCAATACATTTGCACCTCCAAGGAATAATAATATTAAGTGTTATAAGTGCAATAATGATGGGCATACATCAAAGTGGTGTATATTAGAGATTCCAGAGACAAGCAGGAATAGAAATGGTCAGAGGAATCAAAAGGATCAAATAAGGAGGAAAATAGACAAAGATAAATATCAGTGATTGTTGGGAGTAGAAATACTCCCACCCCAGAATTAAACACCTCAAGAGGAGGTGGGGGAGGGGATAAGCTAAAAGTTTCATTCTTAGCCCCGAGCCCCAAAGGTGACCCTTTGCCATTGATGACAAAGAGGGAGGGATTTGAGTAAGGTGGAGAGATTTGAGTTAGGAATAAATCATTCAGTTTGGGGAAGCAAAACCAAAAGAGGTAAAATAAATGATAAAAGATAAATGGGTTTCCATCAATGAAAAAGGGGTATATTGTTGGAAATATAAGCAGAATTTGTTGTCATTGATGTCAAAGGAATGTTAAGCAAATGTTTTATGGTTGATTTTCTAAGAGGTAAGGATATAATATTTAATTCAAATATAATATGGCCGAACCAACAATAAGAGAAGCAAGAGAGATAGAATTATTATAATATTTGGGAAAAAGAAAAAGGTTGAAAATATATCTTCGTTCCATGGTGGTTGAAATAAAATAATAAGGTTATTTTGCTAAGGTGAAATTAGCAAAAGATTTTTTTCTAAAAACCTAAGGAAGGTTATATATAAAAAGGCCCAAAGGACATTTAAATATTTAATTATAATATTTAAATTCATTCTGAATTTAAAATAATTATAATTAAATTATTATTTTTGAAAATCCAAGCATTCTCCTTGAAAAGAGCAAGTGAACAAGTTTTAATAATATTAAAGGAGGCAAAGGTTAAATAATTTTAATTAAAACATTTTAACCTTTTGGTTAAAATTTTAATTCAAATTATTCTTGGAACCAAAGTTCTTTTTAATAGATGGTGGCATATCAAATAAGGGCCGACATCATTAATTTTCACCCATCAGTCAACATGGGAGAAAGAGGGAGGCATATGGTATAAATACCACAACTTGTGCCTTGTAACGAAGCAAGTCTTGGAAAATAGTTAGCATGTGAACTCTTTGTAGAAGGAAAATAATTTAAGAGCTAAGCTAGAGTTGGTTGCCTCGAAAATTGCAAAAGTCCAAGCATGAAAGACGAAAATACAAACTCCTCAATGATTTTCCCAACGATGAATCCAAGGTGTGCATGTGTTTCAAAGGTCTACATTCGATCTTCACTGACGATGGTGAAGAAGAGACATTTGGCTCTTGGTGCACAAAGGAGAGTCAAAGTGCAGTTGGCACATTTGACTCCCATGATATCTTGTGGCTCATGCGTCTAGGGAGCCACGACTAAGGCACCACATATGATTCGACCAAAGATAGAATCCCATGGCAACACATGAGGAGGCATTTATCTTGGTTAAAATTAATTTGCCTAAGGTCTTGATATTATTAAAAGGGCATGTTTATTTTGAGGGTTTGACTGTTGTGTGAAGAAGGAAGTTACTTGCTGGAATTTGATTGATGTTGTAAAGTGATTAAGGAGTGATAAGGTAGTAAGGTGAATTATTATATTATTTGAGATTTAGGGTTTTGAATATTGTTTAAATTTTGAGATTATAAGGTGTATAAGGAATTGGCTATACACATTGTTAAAGTGTAGTGTTATGAGAAAAATATTATTGAATTGAATATTATGAGTTTGGAGATTACAAGGTGTACAAAAGGATTTGTTATTTTGTATGAAAAATAATCTTTGAGAAAAAAAAAATTTTGGATATCTTGAGAGAGGTTGTGGTAACCTAACCCTAGCATTGGTAAAGAAATTTTTGATTGTGGTTAAGATAGGTTTTGAAGACATGTCTCCATCAAAATAAAAGGTATGGGTAAATCTTCTTTGTGAGAAAAATATTGTTGGATTGGATGTTGTGAATGCTAAGTTGGAGTGAAAAGGTTTGTTTGGTAAGCATTGTTGAGTTTGATTGTTAAAATTTTATTTTGGGTACGTGTTGATGATAAAAAACTTGTTTGATAAGCATTTTTAGAAATATTGAATACTATTTCATATGATTGAACTAGGGTTTGTGAAAGAACATGAGTATCATTGTTATGTGAAGTTTTGAACTATCCTAAACTAGGGTTTTTGAAAGAACATGAGTATCATTGTTATGTGAGATTGTTTGATAAGCATTATTGGAAATAATTGAGTGAGTATTCATATACTTGGACTAGGGTTTGCAAGTAAGGAGTGCTTTATCGAGTGAAGGTGATTGAGGCTAGTCAAGTGGAAGTGTTGAAGTGATAGTTCAAGTTTTGTAAAAAAAAATGTTCTATATTCTAATTTGATTTAAGAAAGAGATTGAAAGTGATTGAGCATTGTTGTAAGTGTGAAGCATATTGAGTCTCTAAAAATTCTCTATATTTTTCTATGAGATTGGACAAGTTCTAGTGAGGATTTGTTGAGCAGATTTGAGGTAAGTCTTACTAAAGACTTGTTGAGCATATTGGAAAAGTTCTAGTGATGACTTATTGAGCAGATTTGAGGCAAGTCTTGGTGAAAACTTACTAAGCATATTGGATAATTTCTAGTGAGGACTTGTTGATCAAATTTAAGGTAAGTCTTGGTGAAGACTTGATTGGACAAGTTCTAGAGAGAACTTGTGGACAGATTAGTGTGAACTTTTGTGGAAGCTTACAAGGTAGATTTGAGATAAGTCATTGAGAAGACTTGAGAGCAGAGTTGATTGATTGATTTGTACAAACATTGGGTTAAGGTTTGGGGCAGATCTAGCACAGTTGATTTATAATTAAGTCAAGCCTTGTGTTAAGGCTTGAGGATAGATTTGAGGATAGAGTTTGGTGCAGATTTGATGATAAGTTTATGCCAGACCAGAGACAAAGATTGAGTAGATTTGTGCTAGACCAAAGTACTGTGTTTAGTGTAGATCAGAGGACAGATATTGAGTAGATTTATGCTAGAACAAAGTATTGTGTTTTGTGCATATTAGAGGATAGATATTGAGAAGATTCATACTAGACCTAAGTATTGTGTTTAGTGTAGATAATAGGACAGAGATTGAGTAGATTTGTGCTAGACCAAAGGATTGTGTTTAGTGTATATTTGAGATAAAACTGAGAGCTAGCTTTGGAGGTGACAGAGTATAAAGGATGATAGTCTCTAGTGGATAGATATCCATTAGCCAGGGCATTGAGGATAGGTCTTCTGAGTGAGGACATGAGTATTTAGTGGATAGATATCCATAAGCTAGTGCAATGGAGGAAGCAATTCTTCTAGAATATCACCAATGAGAGCAGAGGAGAAGGATTTCATCTATGGATAGATATCTACAAATTTTATTAGGGGATTGGTGTATCCTTTGGACAGAGGTCCATAAACATTGTAATAGGGAAAGGTTTCCCAAGAGATTTGTTGAGAAAATTTTAGTGAAATATTTTCTCTATGGAGTAGCCCACATTGGATGAACCACGTTAAATTGGAATCTCTATTGTGTGTGGTGATTTGTGCATTGCTTTGATTACTGTTGTTGATATTGTTATTGATACATTGCATAATATTGATTGGGAAATAAAAGTAAAAAGTGGTATTATACTATTCACTCCCCCTCTTAGTATAAGCTTGTGTTCTTCACCTCTGACTATTCATGTTCTTGCTTGTCTCTGGAAGTTCTGCTCTACACCACTTAGCTATGTGCCCAACATTATTGCACTTATAGCACTTAATATTGTGATTCCTTGAAGGTGCACATATCTTGGGATTTATCCTGGTGAAGCCATATCCACTCATGTTATGAATCCTGCAATTCACTGCCTTGTGACCAAACTGATTACAAGAGTAGCAATATCCTTGAAAAAATTGCCTGTTTTTGAAACTTCCATATACCTATATTTCATATGTCCTACACTGTATAGCCTTGTGCCCAAAATTGTGATATGAGAAGCATCATCCATTGAAACTACATTTCCTTAACCCCACTGGTCTCTTAGTCTTTTTTACCCTATGTTTATTCCTATTCCATTTGTTCCTCATTTATGCATTATTCCTTTCTTTGTTGAATTTTTTGTTGTGCAACTCATCCTCATAAGTCTCACTTTCTCTTACACTCTTTTATTATGAAGCTTCTTCTTCTTCTTTGCTTTGTACATGTTCAAAACCAAGTCTTGTTTTGTTTGACGAAGATATTTGTACCTTGATAATCTTATCCAAGTTCTTTGAGCTTCTTCCAAACTTGTGTAACTTGTCCGTAGACTCTTTTACTTCCTTTATTAGTGAAGCTACCTCATGCTCTAACTTTTCACATTCCAAAACCTTAGCTTCTAACTTCTCTTTGAATTTCCTTGCCTTAGCTATTAAGTTAGTTAAATCCTCTATAAGCTTTCCTTTCTCTTCATCACATTATTGAAATTGAAGCTTGAGTTTTGAGTTCTACTTTCTTACCTTCCTTAATGCATCAAGAGAATAAATAAGCTCTCCCTCAAGATCAACTTCTCGTTTCTCTGATTCTTCCTCTATTTTTTTACCTTTAGGATCATCTTCATTCCTTTATTATTTATTTCCACTAGAAGTACTCCCTTCTTCTTATATTGCCATAAGAAGATTTTATTTATGTGGACCTTCACTAGCATCTTCATATTCATCTTCACTAAAATAGAATCCACTCCTTGTACAACTATATTCAATATGACCAAAGTTACCACATCTAAAACACTTGAGAATCATTGGACCTTTATTTCTAACATTTTATTTTTCTACTATCATAAATAGGGTTTCTTCTTCTTCATTACTTGAAGAGATTCCATCACTATCACTTGAACTCTTACTTGCCTTGTCTGCATAAAAACTCTTCTTATGCCTTTGGAAAAACTTCTTTCCTTGTGTACCTTGTCCATCCCTATTTTTCTTTTGGTACCTATGCTTTCCTTCTTTCCTATTTTTATGATCCTATTTTTCTTCATCATTGTTATTTCCAGCCTTTGGACAATTAGATGCATAGTGACCATATTTACCATAATTAAAACATCTAACTAATTTTGTACCTTTATACTTTCTTGATTCTTTGTTCCTTCTGCCATAATTTGCTTCTTCATCACTGGATGACTCATTGCTTGAATCTAACTTATTACCCTTTGTCTTCTTAGTATCTTTAAAGGCTGCTTCTTCCTAGGGAATAGGTTCCTCTTTTATTCTCATCTCAAAGGCTATGATAATTCCATGTAATTCATACCTTGTCAAAATTTCAATATATTTTGACTCTTCTATAGCTGAAATATTTTCACTAAACCTTTTTGGAAGTGACCTTAAAATATTATCACAAACATCTATTTTCTCAAATTTAAGTCCAAGTTCTTGCATGGAGTTAACAACCTCGTCCACACAAAGTAGATATATAGTAATTTTTTCCACTTCCTTCATATTTAGGTCTTCAAATGTTATCTTGAAGTTTTGCAACTTTGCCCTTTTGACCTTTTTGTCTCCTTCATAGATACCTTTCAACTTATCCCAAATTTCCTTTGTTGATGTGCAATGCATAACCTTTATAAACTCCGTTTCACGTAAACCTCTCAAAATTCCATTCATTGCCTTTGAATTGTAATGATGTAGAAGCTTACCATATTTATCTGTAGATGGAGTTACAGGTGGTATGTATCCATTCTCAATTGCTTCCCATATTTCATTTCCAAGTGCCATTAGATGAAACTTCATCTTTATGCTCCATAGTGCATAATTGTTCCCATCAAACAATGGTGTTGGATTCCCTAATGATCCATTATGAGAATCCATATATTCTTGTAAGCTTTTCCTTCAAGTTGTTAAACTCTTTCAAAGGAACCCGCTCTGATACCAATTGAAGAACACAAGCTTATACTGAGAGGAGGGTGAACAGTATAATCCCACTTGTTATTTTTCTTTCGCAAAAAATAGTATGCAATATATCAATGGCAATATCAACAACAGTAATTAAATGAATGAACAAATCACCACACACAATAGAGACACCAATTTAACATGGTTCACCCAATGTGGGCTACTCCATGGAGAAAATATTTCACTAAAATTTTCTCAAAAAATCTCTTGGGAATCCTTTCCCTATTATAATGTTTATGGACCTCTGTCCAAAGGAGACACTAATCCCTAATCAAGTAATTGGATATCTATCCACAAGAGACACCAATACCCTTAGTTGATTTGTGGATCTCTATCCATAGGAGAACTCCTTCTCCTCTACTCTGGTTGGTGATCCTCTAGAAGACTACTACCTCCACTACATTGTCTTATGTATCTCTATCCATAGAAGACTTTGTCCTCACTCAAAAGTTCTATGTCCTCACTGCCCTAGCTAATGGATCTATATCCACTAGAGACTATTGTCCTCTACTTTATCACCTCCAAATCTTGCTCTCAGCTCTGTCTCAAATCTACACTAAACATAGTCCTTCGGTCTAGCAAAAATCTGCTCAATCTCTATCTCTGATATGCACTAAACATAGTCCTTCGGTCTAGCATAAATTTTCTCAATCTCTATTTTTTATCTGCACTAAACATAGTCTTTCGATCTATCATAAATCTTCTCAATATCTATCTCTGATCTGCACTAAACATAGTCCTTCAATCTAGAACAAATATGCTCAATATTTATCTCTGATCTACACTAAACACAATCCTTCGATCTAGCACAAATCTGCTCAATATTTGTCTCAAATATGCACTAAACATAGTCCTTCGGTCTAGCACAAATATTTCCTCAGATCTGTCCTAAAGCCTTAACACAAAGCTTGATCCAATCACTAATTAAATCTGCTAGATTTGCCCCAAACCTTAACTCAAGGTTTGAACAAATCAATCAATCAACTCTGCTCTCAAGTCTTCTCTAAGACTTACCTCAAATTTGCTCAATAAGTCCTCACTAGAACTTGTCCAATCTACTCAACAAGTCTTCACCAAGACTTATTTCAAATCTGCGTTGTAAGCTTCCATAAAATCATACTCAACTCAATTGATCATAGAAAACCTCTTCCAATCACACAAACAAGTTTCACACAGATTCTTGTTTAAACTCATAGAAACATATAGAGAATGGTTAGAGACTCAATATGCTTCACACTTACAACAATGCTCAATCACTTTCAATGTCTCTTATTTTACCACAGAAACATATAGATAATTGTTAGAGACTCAATATGTTTCACTCACAACAATGCTTAATCACTTTCAATATTTCCTTCAACTCAATCCAAAAATAAAGAACAATATGTTTCACAAAACTTGAACTATCACTCTTAACACTTCTAATCAATTATGCTCAATCAAATCCACTCAACCATTAACTTAATGAAATCTTATTCAACAATGTTAATCAAACAAAACTCACATTACAATGATATTCATGATCTTTCATAAACCCTAATCATGCATATGAAGGCTCACTCAATATTTCCAACAATGCTTATCAAACAAGGTTTCTAGTAACAACCTTCATTCTAGAAAAAAGTTCATCAATCAATATTGGATGTCTCAAAATGAAACTCAGCAATCCTTATCAAACAATCCTTTTCACTCCAACTTAACATTCATAAAATCCAATCCAAAAAAAATTTACTCACAAGGAAGATGTACCCATACCTTTTATTCTGATGGAGATATATCTTCAAAACCTGTCTTAACCACAATAAATTTTTCTTTGCCAACACTAGGGTTAAGTAGCCACAACCTATCTCAAGATCTCCACAAAATAATTTTCTAAAAAAAAAAAATTCATACAAAATATCAAATCCTTTTGTACACCTTATAATCTCCAAACTCACAATATCTAACTCAATAATTTCATCATAACAAAACACACAACAATTTCCCTTATACACCTTATAATCTCCAACCTCACACAATCTAACTCAATAATTTCATCATAACAAAATGCACAACAATCTCCCTTATACACCTTATAATCTCCACACTTTATAAAATAAATTTCAATCACCAAAAATCAAAATAAAATATTTTAATTTTTTCTTATACCTTATAACTCCCCCAAGCACTTAGAACTCATGACAATCTCTAAACAATTCCAATTTTCAACACCTTGGAGAATAAAAATTTAATAGCATACCTTTAATTTATTTTGCCCACTCCAAAAACATTTTCAACGAATTCGACCACATGACCTTGCACTCCCCAACACCCTAGCTCAAGCTAGGCCACCAAGTGGGTTGTGTACCCACATGAGACAAATGGTGCACGTTGTCCTAAAAGATAACCTCACAAAAACCGCCTAGCGAATCAAACAAAAACTTCTTCCTCAACCAAAATATTGATCGCGTGGATCAAATTGCGATCTCCTCCTTTCAAGTCTTAGCACTCTCCCAATGGCTGTCTGCGCTCCCGTCGTCGATGGGATGTCTAATCACCCTGCTGCATTTATTCCCTTGTTTCCCTCAATATTTTTCTAAATGCGAATCTTCTTCTTCCTAGGGTGCAACGCTTCGATTTCCTCCTCTATCTCACATTCGAAGGTGTAAGTTTGACCTTAGGAAATGAAATGTATTTCCTATATAAATGCACATTATCTTTTAACTTCTCACGTCGGCCCATTTCGAATTTAAGAATTCGAATTAGTTTTTAAATATTAAATTAAAAAATCTTTGCCTCCATTATTAATTTAGATTAAAATTTTAATCAAATATTAACAAAATTTAATTTAAATTAAATATTTTGTAGACTTGCTCATGGGTCTTTTCAATTTGAACTTTGTTTTTCTTCATCTTGATATTTGGCCTGCAATATTATAATATAAAGTATTATAATATTATCATCCTTCCTTGGGTCTTCAAGTTATTAGGCCACCTAAGGCATATAATATTTAAAATAAATATTATATCCTATTCCTTTCCAAGACCTTCTTGCTTTTGGAAAAACCACTTGATGTCCTTAATGACGGCGAAATTAAACCAATATTATTTTGACATCAATGACAACAAAACCACTCAAAATTTCCAACAGGTATGAATTTTATAGCTACCTTTTAATCTTATTTTAAGTTTTTCCATTGGGATTTAGAGTCATTATTTTTGAAAAGATGTTATGATACAACTGTACAAGAAAAAAGTAATATAATACAAGGTGTTATTCTTCATACTTCTCTAATCACCCCTTGGTGATGTATGGTGTTGTGACTCTCCTTCCTGTGGAGGCTCTCTTTGTGCAACTATTTTTGATGATTCCCCATGCTATAAAACAGCCTTAGATGGAATGATTTTTGGATCTATTGGCACATATTCTCCTAGACATCCAGAGGGGTCTAGAATTCCTCTCAGTTCTAAGATATCTCCCCTTAGCCTGCTAATGTGGTAATAAGGAGGGTCATTGTACTTCTCAACTAGGTATTCTACTTTTACCAGGAGATGAGAAAGCCTATAGAATAGTGTGAAGACTTTGTCTACCTCCAATGGTTCAGACAGTGAGTTGATCTCACTTTGATCTTTTATTTGCTTTTTAAACAACTAGGTGAGTGCTTCTTTCTTGTGCCAAACCAAGTTGTCATCCCAGAAGATTGGTGCACCCAAGGTCTTGATATCTTGTGCTACGATGATCATTTCATTGGCCTCTTTTCTGATAATGGTGAATATCTCTCATGCCATATCAATGAGCTCATTTCCTTGATAGATTTGGTGGGCCATAAGTCTCCAATTTTCTATATCCTTGCTAGGTTGTGTTTTCAAGGCAAGGAAACTATCAGGATATCTTAGCATTTTTTTGAACTTTTATGCCTCCTAAAACTTAGATATGATAACTTTAATTATCCTTTCTATCTCCTTTCTGGCCTCCTTAGCAGCACCAATTTGCTTAATCTTTGTATAGAAATGGGGAAAGTTGAAAAAATTGTTCCTTCTATTTTTTCACGTTAGAAGTCCCAAATCTGTTTAAGCTAGTCTTTAAAGATTGACCAGTTGGGTGGCTTATCCTTTTCCTGGTACAACTCATTCATATCTATGGATAAGGCTTCCTCCTATTGCACTAATTTATTCTTCAACTCAGTCAGTGTTGAACTCTACTACTCTTTCTCTTCTTGTACCCCTTTCAACTTTGCCTCCAGATGTTTGATTTGTTTATCTTTTATCTGTAAATCCTTCTCAGAGGGGGCCTTATCAATGATGTCTTTCAAATTAATGATGTCATTATTCAAGGTATTTGTGTCCAATCTTTCCTTAGTGATCCTGGCCTCAAGGGCATCAATTTAATTTTTAGCATTTACCAAACTCCTATCTATTTTTCTTGACTGCATAAGAAATATGCTCATATTTGCATGGATGGCCTAGATACTTTTTATCTTTGATATCATGGAGATATCCCTTCTATATCTTCTATTTCCCAATACCTCAATCTCATCTAAGAAGTAATTTTTTTCACTTTTGGTTTGACTATCACCTTGATCCTTTCTTCCTTGATGGGATCCAGTGTGTTATAGCCCACAATGACAACTTCTTATTCTTGATGGGATCTAATGTGTTGTTCAAGCTTTTCTTCTTCCTCCCTCCATATTCATTGGTTCTCCTCTGCTAGCTGAATTTTAGAGAAAATTTTTGACAATGGCTCTTGGGTAGCAACTGGGAGGACTGAAGTAGCCAAGAAGGTCGATAATGGGATGAGAGGGTAGGAAAGTATGGATTTTGCAAGTGGAGTACTTCCTTGTACATTTTAATCTTTTTGGGTTACGAGTGGATTGGATAATGGATGTTCCATGGGTGAATCCTGAAGGATGTATTGCTGAGAAAATAAGATGGACTCAATGAATAATGAGGAAGTTGACTAAGTGGATATTGTGAAGTGGTAGGCAGATTGGGAGAAGGCCTTTCTTCTACTTTAATTTTAGCAATTACAAAAATAATTTTTGAAGGAGTCTGAAATGGATGAGGTGGGGAGGATAGGATTTCTAGTGATGAAGGACTCAAGAGAGAGAATGTGGTTTAGGAGACATGGCTTGTGTTGATTTTGCTTTGAGCTCAATCCTTCATTTTTGCTCATCTTTTGCCTATGCAATTGTTGCCTTGCACCTTTGTGCTCCTTGTTGCAATTCTTACGTCTTCCATATCTACCTTTTCTTATCTTTCTCTAGCATCTGTTTCTTGGTGGCCTTATTTATTTTAGTAGTACTCAAACTTGGGTGATCCTTTCACTTATTTTTTGATTCAGATCTTTGATTGGAAGACTTTGGCTAAGATTCTGAAGGTGCTTCAGCTACTTTAGGTGTAGTCAATATTGAGATATTGGTCATGGGTGGATTCTAAGGTAATGATTCTTCTTCTACCTCAACCTCATATTTTGATCCTTCCTCTTCCTGATATATTATGTCTTCGATCATTTGTACCATCAGGAGTTTTGGAAAGAGCTATTTTTCATGTTTCTACTTCCAACTGATATACTCAACATTAAATTAATTATTGAACCACTTGTTAGTATTCTCATTGGGTTTTACCTTCTTGATTAGATTACGTTCACAATGCATTATCCATAATTATTCAATTTTGTACTCTTCCCATCTTGTGCTATCATTGACTATGTCAACAAGGTTGAGATCAAGCAATTGATCTGCATTTATTTTTTATTCATAAACCCGCTCATACTTATAGCAACTTCTCTACAATGATCTTTCTTGCATCTCCATATATTTGAGTGGTGTCACCTAATATTTGAATAGATTCATGTGCCTTTCAATCTCCAACCATGATAGATGCTTGAACCCGGGTGCTTTAACATTCAATTTTTATTTTTCAACCAAGATACCATCTGGGTCATAATGCCACATGTGTGGCACTATCGACAACTTCAAAGTAGTGAGCTTAGCATCTAGGTATTTGTGTTGTAGAGGGTCCCTTTTTGATAGTGTGATATGTTCAAACTTGATAGTAAGTCTAAATATCACAACCTTCTTGGCTCTTGGACCAATGCTCTGCTTTATTGTGTAGACTTACATGCAATATTCCAATCCAAACACCCAATTAGTCACATAATTGGTAGCAAATAGGGAAATTTTGAGAAGCTATACAATTTGACAATTATGCCTTCCTCCAAAAAGTACCAATCCCCTTGCTTCACGTTTTACCTCTTAACTCATATACAAATTTTGGTGTAATGCGGGGGTATTTGCCATAAATTGTTACTAGTGCGAATCCCAAAAAAAATTTGTTGAATTCAAGATATGAACTATTGTCCCTTAGTACATGAGTACAGTCTAATACCAGATGAATCACACCTTTCTCATTTGTCTTTTGTAGTTGAATGTTGTGTTTGTTCACAAAATTTATATAAAATAGAAATATCCAAGCCATGTACAAAGGGTATGTGAATACATCATATTTATTGTTCTTCATATACTTCAGTTGTTCATATATGATAAAATCCAAAAAATTAGCCCAATCCAGAGTGGCGTGTGTGAAGGTAACCTTAACTATGTTTGCCATACCCATCTGATAAGGGTACACTATTGCATCCATTATCATTCTCAGGATTATCACCAACATAGATAATATAGGTTGTGCTTAATCACTAAATTCCATAAGCTTTATGTTATTTATCATGAATCCATATGGTAGCTTCCCTCCTATTTCAATGAGCCAATCTTGAACTAGCTTATTTTTCAAGTATAATCTCTAGTTTTCCAACCCAAATTACTTTAGCCTGGTGCATGAGGGTTCTTATACCATAAATACCTACATTAAGAGTTCCCTATATATAGTGAAGTGAATAGTGGATTAGACTAGGAATTACAAATAGTAGTTGTGCTAACATCATAAAACTTCACCATCGCATGGATGAGTTTTGGATACGAGTGCACCACTTCGGGCATGAAATTGTTGAGTTTTAAGCAATAAGCAGCACCTGCCCAATGAGTTTTAGAAAACTTCTCCTTTTCTTCACATCCAATTTGAGAGATCCATAACTCGAACCTAATTGTGAGCACTGGGTCATGAATTCCTTCTAGCTCATAAATCAGTTTGCTTGTAGATTTCTACCCAACAACGCTCTTCTTTCCTCTACCCATTTTTTTTATTTTTCTTATGTTATTGATCACTACCCTCACATTTGAATCTCTAGAGATCTCTATTGCACTTGTACTCAAAATTATCATGAAGGGAAGAATACTTAGAAATGTACAATTAATTTATAATGTTTAAATGCACTCTTTATCAGCTTAGAGAAGTAAATATTCTCATGTGATGGATTTATGCATGCTAAGAAGGATTTACTTAGAAAAGTGTTTCCCATTTCTAAGGTTTGACACATATACTTGGAAAGAGCATCGTCGACCTATAACATTCCATTGTAGTTTTTGACAACCAATAGTTTCACAATTTGGAATGCATTTCGTCATAACTGCTCCTGACAGACATAGTTGTGGTTGCATAATTTCATAGACATGATTTCAAGATCTCACTGGGATCACCAACTATCATGAATTTAATGTTGCATGATGTATTTGGTAGTTAATCTGGTCAATTACCTATTATGGGTGACTTGTAGATTCTAACAATCGTTAATTTAACAACCACCTTGTGAGATGTGTCGTATAGTGCCAATCATTTTTTGGACCTCTTGATTAGTGGCTCAGTCAGAATGCAACAAGAAATGTTTTAGTTCGAGGTGCTAGGTAGACATATGATCTACCCACATTTGGTTATTTATTTTAGTAATCACCACCTTGTTTAGAAAAATAAAAATTATATTTACAAGAAATGTACACATGTCATATTTACATATGTACAAGATGAGCGCCACTTATCCTAAGCATAATGCTTTAGGTGCTAACCGTTTACTAGAATTTATAGTAGATAGTCATCCAAGTATCACAATTGAAAGGCATTCAAGTCTTTATTGTGCTCGATCATGTATGGTTCAAACCATATCAAATCAAACTTTTTAGGTGAGCTAGATTTTGCTTTGTTCACATCCCATTTGAGAACTAGGTCACCTTATTCAAATTTCTTTGTCATGGTATTTTTTTTCAAACCAACGTTTGAAAACAATCTGATGTCAACAAATATTGTTATACGCATGTTTACGTTTTTCTTCCAAATGAATTAGTTTGGTCATCCTTCTTTCTATCGATTGTAGATCATTCAAACAATTTTCCTTAATAAATCTTAACACTAGAAGCTCCAGACTAATTGGTAGCAAAGCTTCCTTTCCATAAACCAAAGTATAAGGAGATGTTTTTAGTGCCCTTTTGATTGTAATCCTATCATTCCAAAGTGCTTGATCTAATAGTAAATGACAGCTTTCGGGGTTATCTTGAATACTCCTTCTGATGATCTACCCACATTTGGGTATTTATTTTAGTAATCACAACCATGTTTAGAAAAAACAAAAATTATATTTACAAGAAATGTACACATGTCATATTTATATATGTACAAAATGAGCGCCACTTATCCTAAGCATAATGCTTCAGGTGCTGACCGTTTACTAGAATTTATAGTAGACATTCATCGAAGTATCACAATTGAAATGCATTCAAGTCTTTCTTGTGCTCGATCATGTATGGTTCGGACCATATTGAATCAAACTTTTTAGGTGAGACAGATTTTCCTTTTTTCACATCCCATTTGAGAACCAGGTCACCTTATTCAAATTTCTTTGTCATAGTATTTTTTTTCAAACCAACGTTTGACATCAATCTAATGGCAACAAATATTGTTATACATATGTTTACATTTTTCTTCCAAATGAATTAGTTTGGTCATCCTTCTTTATATCGATTGTAGATCATCCAAACAGTTTTCCTTAATAAATCTTAACACTAGAAGCTCTAGATTAATTGGTAGTAAAGCTTCCTTGCCATAAACCAAAGTGTAAGGAGATGTTTTTAGTGCCCTTTTGATTGTAATCCTGTCATTCCAAAGTGCTTGATCCAATAGTAAATGACAGCTTCTGGGGTTATCTTGAATACTCCTTCTAATGATTTTTAGCAGATTCTTGTTGGTGGACTCTACAAGGCCATTACCCTAAGGGTAATAATTTGATGAATCATTCCAATATATCACATACTTCATTGCAAAATTGATAGTTTTAGCTCCTATGAAAGATCCAACATTATCTGATATAATGGTTGCTAGAATTTTGAACCTAGTGATTAATCTCTTCATAAATTCAAATAGTGTCTTGATCAGCATGCTTCGTAGATTTCACCTCAATCTATTTTATGAAATAATCTATTGTTGTTAGAATATATTTGTGATTGACGAATGAATTCGTATTAATTACACCAATAAAATCCAAACCCTATTGTTGAAATGGATCTTCCACGACTGTCAACTGTAATGGCATTACCAGATGTTTGCCTTTGCCTACAAAATTTTTATGATTTTCATAGGATTTTTCCCACTTGAATGCATCAAAAAAAATAATGACCAATAATATCTAACCCTTAGAATTTTTGCTATAGTATTATGTCTAGAGTAGTCGCCTCCTGAGAAGCCTTTGTGAAAATATTCTAGTACTTGTTTGGTTTTCTTCAACCATAGGGATCTTGTTGGCATTTGATCGCATTTAACCTACCTTAGTGTGGACGGTAGGTAGTAATTCCACCTAGATTGGAAGAAATACGGTAAGGTGGACAGCAGAAGACTTGTCAAAAGTGGTCGGCGAAATATTTTGAAGAATTCAATTAAAATTTGTTTTTTGCCCTTTATTCTCTCCAACTATATTATGGGCACTATATAAACTTTGTAATTTTGATTATTTTTTTAATGAGCATTTGAGTTTCATATTTGGTATCAGAGCATGAGCGAGACGAGGAGGTCAAGGAGACCCGCACATCATGGATCCCGAGGTAAGGCGAGGAGACCCGCATAACAGCATGGAACAACACAGATCCTGAGGTGAGGCGAGCAGGACCATAGACCAATGCAAAACCCGAGGCATGGTGAGCAAGCCCACAAACCAGTGCAAAACTTGATGCAATGAAACATGGTGGTATGAGCTAACTGAACAACCCAGGTGGACCTAGGACACATGGCACAGTGTGACGAGGTAATAGAGAAGGGTGATGTGGCATGCTGAGGCAACAGAGAAGGGTGATGTGGCACACTGTGATTGGTCAAATTTTTAGCAAAATGAGACAAGGAGGATTTCTCGAAGGCAATCGAGTAAACTATTGTGTGTTGTGCCTTATAAATCCCTCATTCTCCCACACCATAGCAAATGTGGGATAAATAAGGGATAGTTTTATTTTTAAAAGTTGCCCCCCCATTTGCTTCATATAGAAGCCATCACACGATGGCTTCAAGTCCGGCGCTCTAGCCCGACTGGCTCGAAGAGCCTGTATTAGGGCCTTTGCCCTCCGCCCGTTCATGGGTTCAAAACCCGGTTGCTCAATTTGCTTTAAAACAATTTTTTTATTTTATGCTTCCAAGTTTATATTTTATATTGCAAAGGTTAAAAAAATAAATTTATTAAAGTTACTTAATAATTTAGTTAAAAATTTAATTAAAATATATTTTTTAAATGTTTTAATAAATATTTTATTTTTTATTAATTAATATTGTTAATAAAGTTTTTATTAATTTTTGTAACTTTTAAAAGAAAGGAAGGCATAGAGATAAATAATTTCCTAAGAGGAAATTATTGTAAAAGCCTGAGAGGCTTTAAAAAAAAAATTGAAAGAGGGTTGTAGGCTGGAAAATTATGTAATAGCCTAAGAGGCTTTAAAAGGGGGATAATTAGAGTTGAAGGGTAAAATTGTGTAAACCTTCATGATACGATCCATAGGGTGTTATCATGCCCTTTGTTCTCTTTTATTAAGAGAAAACGCTGAATATTTTGATAAAAATATTCGCACTTATGGACTACATATTGTATTTAGTCAATTGTAGAATGTAGTATTAGCCCATCAAAGAAAACCGGATGTGGGATATGAAGCAGACTCTGAAGACAACTCTTTTGGTAGCAGATTTGAGCAATCAAAATCTATAAGAACTACACCACAAGAACCAGTGAATCCACAATTCAGCAATAGTGACTCAATTGAAATACTAGAACCAAAACCATATTCACCAGAGATAATCCTTATCAGTGACGATGAAGAACAAGTAGCAGACAACTTTGTAAATCAATTAATAGAAGAACCTCAGCAAGAAGAACAGGCCATCAATGAAAGAGTGAATCAAGCTATATTTGATCTAAATTTGTAATTTATTTCTTTCCTTCTTTGAAAAGCAGAGTGCTTTGATTGTAATAGAGAAATAAAAGTGTGCTTTTAGTTTATTTCTAGCTGCTATGGCCTCCAATAACAATCTACCTATTCTAGAATTTAATGGGTACGATTATGAGTACTGGTCCATCAAAATAAGGACCTTACTCATAGGCAAGGGATTATGGGACATAGTAGAAAAGGGTTACACAGAACCCACAGATTGGGCTACATTGAGTGTAGCAGATAAGAAAACAAAGAAAAAAGTACAAAAGAACAACTCCTCTGCTCTTTATCATCTTCAAGAAGCATTAGAGAAAAGTGTTTTTCCTAGAATTACCTCTTGTTTAACTGCACAAGATGCATGGAAAGCCTTGAAATAAGGCTTCCAAGGAAGCGATCAAGTGAAGCAAGTAAGGCTTCAGACTCTGAAATGAGAATTTGAGAATATCAAAATGAATGAAGATGAAAAAGTTGATGACTACTGTGTAAGAGTCAAAGCAGTTGTCAACAAGATGGTAACACTTGGTGAATAAATCAAACCTAAAATAGTTGTGAAAAAAGTGTTGAGAAAACTTCTTCAAAAATGGAATCACATAGCTATAATTATTGAAGAATCAAAAGACCTTTACACTCTAAATTTTGATGAATTAATCGGTTTATTAATGTCTCATGAAGAGATATTGCAAGGATATCCTTCAACAAGCTATGGAGGTGATGATAAAGCCTTCGCATCCAATGAGGGTGTCAGAAGAGGACAAGGAAGAGGTCAAGGCAGAGGACAAAGAAGAGGTAGAGGCAGAAGCAGCTACAAAGAAGGAAATCCCAGCAGAGGTGGAAATCAGAATAGAGGCAAAAATCAAAACAGAGGTGGAAATCAAGGCCAAAATGGTAATCAAGGACGAGGAGGTGATAAATCCAAAAAGGCTTGTTTTAATTGTGGTAAACCAGGTCACTTTGCTCATGACTTTTGGGCCAAATATTCTTAGGGAAGCAGCAATCAATATGGAAATTATGGTGAGGAAGATGGAACATCTAATCTATTTTTTTCTTATGGGCAATCAGAACAAAATCTGAATGATACTTGGATTTCGGATACTGGTTGCTCCAACCATATGAGTGGCAAAGAAGGAATCTTTCCTACAATGGATTCCACCTATAAATTTCGAATCAATTTGGGAGATGATAAAGCTTTGCAAGTTGATGGCATTGGAACCATGGAGTTTCCAACGAAAGAAGGCATAAAAGGTGAATGACATCTACTACACTCCAAAGCTCCAACATAATCTGCTAAGTGTTGGACAAATGATGGAGATAAATTATAAACTTGTTTTTGATGAAGGAAAATGTGTCATCACACAGGTCCCTATGACAAAAAATACGTTATTTCCCCTTAAGTTTGGAGAACCATGGGGTGCTCAACTTGCAAATATTGCTATTGTAAATCCAAGTGTGCTTTGGCACTTGAGATATGGTCACCTAAATTCTGCTAGCTTGAAATTGTTAATTTATCAAGATATGGTGACAGGACTTCCTAAATTAATGAACACAAAGAGGTTTGTGAAGGAAGTGCTTTGGGAAAGCACTCAAGGTCCAAATTTCCAAAAGGACAAGTGTGGAGGGCCAGCCATCCACTTCAACTGGTACATTCAGACATCTGTGGTCCAATGCAAACAAAAAACATAGGTAATAATTCATATTTTCTCACTTTTATAGATGATTTCTCTAGGGTTAGCTAGATTTATTTCTAGAAATACAAAGATGAAGCTTTTGATTACTTCATAAATTTCAAGAACAATGTAGGGAAACAAAGTGAGTTCCATGTAAAATGTCTTAGAATAGATCGAGGAGGCGAGTACTCTTCAAAGGAATTTTTGAAATATTGTAAAGAATATGGGATAAAAAGGCAATCCACCACTGACTATACTCCACAACAGAATGGTGTGGCCAAAAGAAAGAACCACACCATATTCAATATGGGGAGAACGATGCTTCAAACTAAGCATCTAAGTAATATGTATTGGGTTGATGCTATTAGAACCAGTGTTTACATTCTAAATAGGAGTTCTACTTCTAGTTTGGATGGGATCACTCCTTACAAGGGGTGGTATGGCAAGAAGCCGAATGTAAAACATTTAAAAGTCTTTGGTTCTTTAGCATATGCCCACATTCTTGAGGAAAAAAAGGAAAAAACTTGATCCCAAAACCGGACATTAAAAAATCCAACATTAAAACATTCACTATTAAAAATCATTAAAAATTTGATGGATCCAGTGCTACTCACACTAGGGATATAAGAGTTGAGGTTGTGACTTTTTTCAAAAAACTCAACGGGTGGAAGAGGTTTATAATGAGGAAGCCCAAAATAAGTTATTTGGTAGTATTCCTAGCCTTTTCATGGTTGATATGAACCAAGCTCTTATCTCTCCCTTCAACGATGAGGAAGTCAAAGCTATTGAAGAACACAAGCTTATACTGAGAGGGGGGTGAACAGTATAAGACCTCTTTTTACTTTTTCCTTTATATTACAAAATAGTAAAGCAATATACCCACAACAATATCAAAACAATGCACAATATCATCCACAAAGTGACACCAATTTTTACGTGGTTCACCCGGAATGGTCGGGCTACGTCCACAAAACTTTTCTCTAAAATTTATCTCAAAGTTCTTTGGGAATCCTTCCCAATTACAATGTTTATGAGCCTCGGCTCAAAGGAGATACCTTCCCCCAATCAAAATTTATGAGCCTCTGCTCAAAGGAGATACCTTCCCCTCTGCTCTAGAAATGATCCCTCAGAAGATCAACTGTCTCTACCTCTTGCCAACACGTGGAACTCCTTTCCACCGAAGACCTCCTGTCCTCAATGCTTAGCCTAAGAGACCTCTGCCTTCTATGATCACGTCCATAGCAGCTCAGCAATCAAATTTGTCCTCAGGTTCTTCTCAAAGAACCAATGCACCTCTGTCCTCAAGTTCTCTGATAGAACTATCAAACTTAGTTCATAAGTCCTTTGCTCTTTTTGCACAATCCCAACCGCACTTGATCGAACTTCAACCTTTGCACCTCTGCACAATCATAGCGACATCATCTTTGCACACTCTACTTCCTTTGTGATCTTTCACACTTAGAATGATTCGATGAAATGCACTCTGCACACTACGATCAAATTCGCACTTTGCTCTCAGCGATCGAACTTCTTGCACTGTGCACTATCTCCGAACGTCGCACATCAACAACACATACAATCAACACTTCAACTCTCCAAACAACCCTCCTTTTATAACATAATTTTCATGATGAAAACTTTAATCTTAGTCGACTGTTGACACAAAAACAAACCCTAATCTACGTCGGCTGCAAGCCCAAATTTTTGTCGGCTAAAATTTAACTTTGTCGGCTTCACTGCCTATGTAACTCTTTTGTAGCTTCTATCACGAAACTACAACATGTCGCGATATCGTGACACCTTTGCAACCATACACTTTCTTTTGGCTTTTGTCGTGATATCGCGACACTTCAGCCTTTGTCGACTTCAACTAAGCTCTTGTCGCGATATCGTGACACTTTTGTCTTTGTCAGCATCAACTTTGCTTTTGTCACGATATCGCGACACTTCTCCCTTCGTCGACCTCCTTTCTGCTTTTGTCATGAAATCGTGACACTTCTCCCTTCGTCGACCTTCTTTCTGCTTTTGTCGTGAAATCGTGACACTTCTCCTATAGAAGGCTTGCTTTCAGTTTCTGTCGTGAAATCGTGACACTTTTGCTTCCTTGCACTCTTCTCGGCTTGCACTAGCGAAAACATGACATGTCATGAAATCGTGACACTTTCATTGCCTTGTGCTTTTCTCTGCCTTACGCCCGCGAAAATGAAACATGTCACAAAATCGTGACGCTTTCGCCTTTGAGCTCTTCCTTCTTGAATTTGTCGCAAAATCGTGATGCTTCTTCTTCCATGCTCTTTCATTTTGCTTCTATCACGAAATCGTGACTCTTCTAATGTTGAAGACTTGCTTCCTATTTCTGTCATGAAATCATGACACTTTCTCCAACCGTATGCTGCCATCTCAATCTATCATGAAATCGTGACACTTTCTGCATCTGTTTGCTTTCTCTTCAACCTGTCGCGAAATCGTGATGCTATCAACTTTTCATACGCTTTCTTTGCAACCTGTCACGAAATCGTGACGCTTTCAGCTTTCATACGTTTTCTTTGTAGCCTATCACAAAATCGCGACGCTTTCAACTTTCGTACGTCTTCTTTTCAACCTGTCACGAAATCACAACAATTCTTATTTCAGACTCTTCCCTTTGCTGCATGTCACGAAATCGTGACACTTTTTCTCCTTAGCGCTTTTCTTTTTTTTGGGTCACGAAAACTCGACATGTCGCGATATCGCGACACTTTTTCTATCGAACTCTCTCTCCTGCATTATGTCATGAAATCGTGACACTTTTTCTTTCGAACTCTCTCTCTTGCAACATGTCGCGAAATCGTGACACTTTTTCGTCCGTACAACCTTCCTTGCAATATGTCGTGAAATCGTGACATTTTTGACTCCGAACATTCTCTCTCCTCTTTGAGTCGCGAAACTGCGACATGTCGCGATATCGCGACACTTTTCTAAAAATCTTTCTCTCTCCTGCTTAAGTCATGAAAATGCGACATGTCGCGATATCGCGACATTTTTCTAACTTACTTTCTTTTGAACCTGTCATGTCGTAACCTTCATCAAAACAAATTATTTTACATCAAATCAAATTCCTTCAAAAGCTTCTTGACATCAATGACAACTTATACACTTGAGCAAAGGCAATGTACCCAAAGTACCCAAAATTGCCAACAATCTCCCCCTTTGTCATTGATGGCAAACCTTTATTGAAAACACGTCGCAAGAGCCAAAACTGAAACCAACTGTGCTAACAACTGAGAAATTGTGCCCACAACTGAGAATCTTCCTTTGAAGTTTTGCTCCCCTTGACTTGAAGCTTTCCTCTTCACTTGAAGCTCTCCCCCTTACTCATATCTCTCCCCCTTTGTCATCAATGGCAAAGGGTCACCTTTGGGGCTCGGGACTAAGAATGAGCCTCTTAGCTTAGTCCCTCCCCCACCTCCCCGATGAGGTGATTAATTTTGGGGTGGGAGTAAAACTCCCATTAGGCATTGATCATCATTAGCATCTATAATTTCCTTGTCGGGCCTTCTCTTGAACTCTTTGCCCGTATTCTTGTTCTTGTCACTGTTCTTGTTCTTGTTCTCATCCCTCGTTCTTGTTCATGCCTTGATCCTTGGACCTGACCATGCCACTGTTCCTCGTTCTCGTATTCTGGAATTTCAGCTCTACACCGTCCGATTGTGTGACCTTCATTGTTGCACTTGAAACACTTGATGATGTTGTTTCTCTGAGGTAAACCTGATCTTCGAATCCACCTGTTCTGGCCGAACCAATTCTGATCGAACCTGTTCTAACAAAACTTGTTCCTGTAATTAACCTTGCAATAGACTGCCTTGTGCCCAAACTATTGACAAGAGTAGCAATACCCTTGAAAGAAACTAGCGCTTCTAAAATTGTCATTTACCTTCTTCACTTGAGCCATGCAATGTGCAGCCATGTGACCAAACCTGTGACACGCAAAACATCTGCCTTGAAATTTTCCTTTATTTGACCTCTTGGGTCCTAAAAACCTCTTCTTCTCATTCTGAATTTTGTTTTCTATTTTTGCGCATCTATCATTCAAGGACTCATGATCTGAAATACTTTCCTCATCAGAACTCTCTTCCTTTTGGAGTCTCTTACTAGACTCTCCAACTTGTTCCTTGTGAGGCTTAACAAAACCAAGGCCTGTTTTATCTGTTGTTTTTCTTTGACCTTTGATGAGTGACTTAACCTTTTTGGAGCTATCTTGAAACCTGTAAAGCTTATCCTTGTACTCTTTAGTTTCCTCTTTTAAAGAAGCCATTTTATGTTCTAACTCACTATAATCAAGAACCTTAGACTCTAACTCATCCTTGAGTTCTTGTGTCTTAGCTATAGAGAAATCAAGATTTTCTATAAGATCATCTCTCTCCATACAACATTCATCTAACTTATCCTTGAGTCTAGCATTCTTCTTTCTTTCCTTTTTCAAAGCACTAAGAGCACTAATAAGTTCACTTTCAAGATCCTTTATTTGTTTGCTTTCTGAATCATCAAAGCCTTTTTCAGATTTCTTATCACTAGAGGTGCTACCTTTTTCGAAAACCATACATGCATCTTCCTTATAGTTTTCTGAAGCATCCTCATACATACTGGAAACTAAATCATTATTTGTACAATCATCCTCAAGGTGACCAAAATTTCCACATCTAAGACATTTCATGATAATGAATCTATGTTTTGGTTCTTCCTCTTTTTCCGATATGAACAACATCTCATTTTCATTATCACTTGAAGAACTTTCACTATCACTACTAGAACACTTACTTGCTTTGTCTAGGTAGAAACTCTTCTTGTGCTTGTGAGAATACCTCTTTCCTTGATTTTTGTGCTCATATTTGTTTTTCCTGTGATGCTTGTGCTTTTCAGAATCCTTGCTCTTAGAATCCTGTTTATCTTCATCACTTTCATTCTTGGGAATAGTACAGTCAGTAGCATAATGACCAAACTTTCCACAATTGAAACATCTTATATTTTTCACGCTTTTGTGCTTTCTAGAGAACTTGCCTTTCTTGTTGTAATATGCCTCTTCATCACTAGAAGACTCATCACTCTCTTGAAGTTGTTTACCCTTGGATTTCTTGGTAGCCTTGAAAGTTGCCTCTTTCTTGACATCAACCTTCACTTGAGTTCTCAACTCAAATGCTACAAGTATACTATGGAGCTCATCCTTTTTCAACTTATCCAAATCTTTAGCTTCCTCAATAGCAGAAATATTTTCACTAAATCTATTAGGAAGAGATCTTAAAATCTTATCACAAACATCATTTTCAGCAAGCTCAAGACCTAAGTCTTTCATGGAGTTAACAACCTCATCCATACGAAGCATGTAGTCACTAATATTTTCATCATCATTCATCTTGAGTTGTTCAAACATACCTTTGAAGTGTCTCAACTTGGCCTTTCTGACATTTGTATCACCTGTATGAACAACCTGCAACTGTTTCCACATTTCACTAGTCGTCTTGTAGTGAATCACTTTGGTGAGATCTGCTTTTTGTAAGCCTTTCAGAATTGCATTCATTGCTTTTGAATTGTTGTGATGTAGGAGCCTTTCTTCTTTAGTATTTGGACCATGTACAGGAATAGTGTACTCATCTTCAATTACTTCCCATACCTCATTACCAAGTGCCATTAGATGAACCTTCATCCTTGCACTCCAAAGACCAAAATCTAACCCATCAAGAATAGGTGTTGCATTGCCACTTGAATAATCCATTGTGTTCTTTACTAGCTTTTCCTTCAAGTCGTTAAACTTTTCGAAGGCACCGAGCTCGATACCAATTGAAGAACACAAGCTTATACTCGAGAGGGGGGTGAAAAGTATAAGACCTCTTTTTACTTTTTCCTTTATATTACAAAATAGTAAAGCAATATACCCACAACAATATCAAAACAATGCACAATATCATCCACAAAGTGACACCAATTTTTAGGTGGTTCACCCAGAATGGTTGGGCTACGTCCACAAAAATTTTCTCTAAAATTTATCTCAAAGTTCTTTGGGAATCCTTCCCAATTACAATGTTTATGAGCCTCGGCTCAAAGGAGATACCTTCCCCAATCAGAATTTATGAGCCTCTTCTCAAAGGAGATACCTTCCCCTCTGCTCTGGAAATGATCCCTCAGAAGATCAACTGCCTCTACCTCTTGTCGACACGTGGAACTCCTTTCCATCGAAGACCTCCTATCCTCAATGCTTAGCCTAAGAGACCTTGGCCTTCTATGATCACGTCCACAGTAGCTCAGCAACCAAATCTATCCTCAGGTTCTTCTCAAAGAACCAATGCACCTCTGTCCTCAAGTTCTCTGATAGAACTATCAAACTCAGTTCACAAGTCCTCTACTCTTTTTGCGCAATCCCAGCCACACTTGATCGAACTTCAACCTTTGCACCTCTGCGCAATCACAGTGGCATCGTCTTCGCACACTCTGCTTCCTTTGCGATCTTTCACACTTAGAATGATTCGACGAAATGCACTCTACACACTACGATCGAATTCACACTTTGCTCTCAGCGATCAAACTTCTTGCACTGTGCACTATCTCCGAACGTCGCACATCAACAACACATTCAATCAACACTCAACTCTCCAAACAACCCTCCTTTTATAACAAAATTTTCATGATGAAAACTTTAATCTTAGTCGGCTGTTAACACAAAAACAAACCCTAATCTACGTCGACTGCAAGCCCTAATTTTTGTCGGCTAAAATTTAACTTTGTCGGCTTCACTGCCTCTGTAACTCTTCTGTAGCTTCTATCGCGAAACTACAACATGTCGCGATATCGCGACACCTTTGCAACCATACACTTTCTTTTGGCTTTTGTCATGATATCGTGACACTTTAGCCTTTGTCGACTTCAACTAAGCTCTTGTCGCGATATCGTGACACTTTTGTCTTTGTCAGCATCAACTTTGCTTTTGTCGTGATATCGCGACACTTCTCCCTTCGTCGACCTCCTTTCTACTTTTGTTGCGAAATCATGACACTTCTCCCTTCGTCGACCTTCTTTCTACTTTTGTCGCGAAATCATGACACTTCTCCTATAGAAGGCCTGCTTTCAGTTTTTGTCGTGAAATCGTGACACTTTCGCTTCCTTGCACTCTTCTCGTCTTGCACTAGCGAAAACATGACATGTCGCAAAATCGTGACACTTTCGCTGCCTTGTGCTTTTCTCTGCCTTACGCCCGTGAAAATGGAACATGTCGCAAAATCGTGACGCTTTTGCCTTTGAGCTCTTCCTTCTTGAATTTGTCATGAAATCACGACGCTTCTTCTTCCATGCTCTTTCGTTTTGCTTCTGTCACGAAATCGTGACTCTTCTAATGTTGAAGACCTGCTTCCTGTTTTTGTCACGAAATCGTGACACTTTCTCCAACCGTATGCTGCCATCTCAATCTGTCGTGAAATCGTGACACTTTCTGCATCTGTTTGCTTTCTCTTCAACTTGTCACGAAATCGTGACGCTATCAACTTTTCGTACGCTTTCTTTGCAACCTATCATGAAATCATGACGCTTTCAGCTTTCGTACGTTTTCTTTGCAGCCTGTCACGAAATCATGACGCTTTCAGCTTTCGTACATCTTCTTTGCAACCTGTCGTGAAATCGCGACAATTCTTATTTCAGACTCTTCCCTTTGCTGCATGTCACGAAATCGTGACACTTTTTCTCCTTAGCGCTTTTCTTTTCTTCGGGTCATGAAAACCCGACATGTCACGATATCGTGACACTTTTTCTATCGGACTCTCTCTCCTGCATTATGTCACGAAATCGTGACACTTTTTCTTTCGGACTCTCTCTCCTGCAACATGTCGCGAAATCGTGACACTTTTTCGTCCGTACAACCTTCCTTGCAATATGTCCCGAAATCGTGACATTTCTGACTCCGAACATTCTCTCTCCTCTTTGAGTCGTGAAACTACGACATGTCATGATATCGCGACACTTTTCTAAAAAGCTTTCTCTCTCCTGCTTAAGTCGCGAAAATGCGACATGTCGCGATATCGCGACATTTTTCTAACTTACTTTCTTTCGAACCTTGTCATGCCGTAACCTTCATCAAAACAAATTATTTTACATCAAATCAAATTCCTTCAAAAGCTTCTTGACATCAATGACAACTTATACACTTGAGCAAAGGCAATGTACCCAAAGTACCCAAAATTGCCAACAGCTATTATCTTTACAATGGAAGGAATGAAGGCTTTGGGTCCTAATGGTTTCTCCCCACTATTTTTCTAGAAGTATTGGCATATTGTGGGGAAGGATATTTTTGATGCCCTTCAGGAGGTCCAAACCACCAATCATATCTTTTTCGGAGTGATTCTACTTTTTTAACTCTAATCCCCAAGACTGTTGGTGCAAAGAACTTTGGTGCCTTAAGACCCATCAACTTATGTAACATTTTTTATAAAATTTTGACAAAGGCCTTATCAACATATTAAAACCTTTTCTTCTACCCTTTATTGATTCAGCTCAAAGTCAATTCGTGCTAGGGAGATAAATTCTAGATAGTATCATAACTATCCATGAAATCCTTCATTCAACTGATAAAAGTGGTTGAGCTGGTATTCTCCTCAAATTAGACATGCACAAGGCTTATGATAGAATTTTATGGGATCTTTTGTTAAATATGTTGGAAAATTTTGATTTTTACCAAAGTTGGATAAAACTTGTCCAGGTTTGTATATATAATACCAAGTTTTTGGTCTTAATAAATGGGTCCCCAATAGGTTATTTTTCAATTCTAAGAGGTATTTTCCAAGGGGACCCCTTGTCCCCTTACCTCTATATGTTAGTGGCAGAATCTCTGGGTAGGGTTATCAAGTTAGGACCCTTTGTCGAAGGTATCAAGCCCGCTTTACCAATGGATACTATTTTTCATCACCAATTTGTAGATGATGTTTTTTTCTCCCTCCTTGATTCAGTTCCCCAAGTAAATGTGCTAAAAATAATCTTGGAGGCATTTGAAATTATAGCTAGGTAAAAGATAAATTATATAAAAAACAAAATCTTCTTTTTGAATACCCCCTTAGCAAGGCAGAGGATAATTGCTCACATCTTGGGTTGTGAGGTGGTTACCCTCCCATATCTTTACCTTGGAATGCCTTTGTTTAAAGGTAGGATCCACGATTCGCTTTGGGAACCTATGGTGGAAATATTGAAGAGGAAGATAGTTGGGTGGAAAGGATCCCTCCTCAGTCAAGCCCGAAAGGCTACCCTGGTAAATTCTACCCTTCAGAGCATTCCAAACTTCTTATCTCTATTCAAAATTTCTAATAAGACTTTATCGAATATTGAACATATTCAAAATTCGTTTCTTTGGTCAGGGTTTGATGAGAAGAAAACATTTCACTTAGTTGGTTGGGAGCAAGTCTGCAGACCTAAAAAGGATGGTGGCTTAGGTCTCTATAACATCATGTAGATGAATAAGGCTCTAGTTGCAAAACAAAGATGAAAGTTGACAAATAAAATTGAAACTAGTTGTGTCAACATTGTGTTAGCCAAATACTTGAGACAGGAGAGTTTTTTCCTTGTTAAACCTTTGCTAACTTTTGGTTCAGCTTTTTTGTTGAGTTTGCAAAAGTCGAGGGTTCTAGTCTCCAAAGGTTGTTTTATTTGTCAACTTTCATCTCTTGTTTCAATTTTTGGTCTCTATAAAATCATGCAGATGAATAAGGCTCTAGTTGCAAAACAAAGATGAAAGTTGACAAATAAAATTGAAAAGTTTTTTACTTGTTTGGTTTAGCCTTTTGGTTGATTTTGCAAAATTCGAGGGTGCTAGTCTCCAAAGGTTGTAGGTGGGGGTTGGCTGATGGACTCAAGATTGATTTTTAGAAAGATATTTGACTGATGGACCAAACCCTTGCACAGATTCTAAATCTAGCATGTTTGGAGCCTAGGACGAGATTGGTCTTTGGATCTAAGGTGGCTGACTTTATCGAGGTGGTCAATGGGTTAAAGGTTTGAAAATTATTACAGCAGTCTATTCTCAACAATGTTGAACTTGAAGTTTGGATTCTAATTGTTGATAAGTTGAAGTTTCAGGTCATTAAAAAGAGAAATGAAGAGGATGGGATCTTCTAGGGAAGGGAAAATAATGAATTCTTTTCAATCAAGTATGTCGACAATCTGTTGGTTGTCAAGACTCCTCCATGGGTCCCACATTTCAAAGTATGGCTTAAGAGTCTAACGCCAAAGGTGAATACCTTTTTTCTAGTTGGTAACTTAGAATAAGATTTTGAGCATTGAAAATAAAAAAGAGGTTGGTCAATGCCGAACAAATGTTATCTCTATGGTGCTAATGAGGAACAAAAAAGCCATCTATTCTTTCAATGCTCGTTCTCAGTGGAAGTTCTTAACTCAGATTTTTAATTTTTTGAGACTCAATTGGGTGGTGTCGAGTTCACTTGTTGATGTTTGCGCTCAATGATCATCTCCTTTTACTCTACAAAGCTAAAATATTTTTGGAACTTCTATTTGTTGCATATTTTTTGGTGGGTGTGGAAGAAGAAGAATAGTAGAATTTTTAAAAACTTCAAAAGAGATCTTGTCTCTGTTTGCACTAGAGCCTTGGATTCCACCCTGGACAATGTGTCCTGTTTGGCTTTGGAGGAGGGCAGATTTGAGGAGGTTGAGCTCAAAATAAAAATTGGATTTCAACACAACAATAGGGTGGTTGGTCTTCCTAGTCCTAATCCCTGAACCCTTGTGAGGTGGAAACCTCCTCTAGGCTGGGTTAGACTAAATTTCGATGGAGCTTCAAAGGGTAATCCTGGTATTGTTGGCGCTAGTGGGGTGCTTAAAGATGACAGAGGTGGGCTTTTGCTAGTGTATGTTGAATTCTTAAATATTCAGACCTTCCATATTGCGAAGGTCAAAGCCCTTTACCAAGGTCTCCTGCTTGTGGAGAAGATGGGGTACCAAAAAGTTTGCATTGAAGGAGACTTGTTTAATATTATAAACTTGGTCAAAGGTGATTCAGTCCCCGGTTGAAACATTGAGGTTGTGATTATGGAATCTAAGCGGATTCTTTAGGCTAGAGAGGATAGGGAGATAAAGCATATCTTCAAAGAAGGAAACTACCACGCTAACTTTATGGTAAACTTGGGTATAAGTTTCAATGGTCTATTTGTTTGGAGAGACAATTTTTCCAAAGGCCTTCTTCAATTGAATTTAGCGATGCATGCTTCTTGATGATGTGTAAGCTTTTACTGTTATGAAGAAAGGTTTTGTGGTGCAACTGTGTATGAGTGTTGGCTAGTTGGGGGGCTCACAAGTGTTGTTTTAATTTTGTTTCTTATATCAAGTTGTAGTTGGTTCACTTGATGATGGGTGGTCAATTGTAGTGCTTCATAATTATTCTTATCCCTATATTGTTGATCTTAGGCCAAGTTTTACAAGGCTTCTCCTATTGTAAAATATTTTAAGACCCTTTCAAACCCCTTCTATATCTAATTAAAAAAAACATTTATAATAATTACATATCAATAAATTTAAATAACTTATAATCAAATATTTTTATAAAAAAAATTATAAGTATCCTTATATTTTTATAAAATATATTTAGTATTGAATCCTTTTATATTTTTTTTGACCTAATCAAATAAAATATACCCACATAAACTACCCTGGTAAATCACTTGACCAACACTTTGGATTGTAAGCATCGCCCTTTCCTCCAAACGCACGTCATTTTCGTGTGTTTTGCACGTTACGTGTAAAAAGGACTCGGATTGCAAAGCGGGACGTTTCACCGATACTCACATTTGCAGGGCCCACCCGTGGTCAGTGATAGATTGAACTGTAAGGCACGTTGATAGCAACGTCAAACATAAAGCGTTACGTGCATTTAATAGACGACAAAGGTGGTAAAGTAGATGTCCCTTCAGTCCTTGACCCTTCGTCTTACTCAGCGGACACCTATTCAACCTCAATTTGAGGTTGGCTCTTTGGAAACCGGAGAGACGCGGACCAACCAAGGCAAGGTGTGACTGTGAGAACCACTTTCAGAAATTCATTATAACTACACAGAAAATAAATCCTTGCACTAAGGACTCAGAGGGAAGGTCATGTTCTTCTCTTAAGAAAGAAACGCACATGAAAAGCCTGACATACATTATTTAATATTTCCCAGTTCATTATTAATGTTATACAAACTCATTATATCTCCTTTCGTTGATAACCTTAAAAATTATCCAGTGGACGGTGGGTCTGTACTCTGTAGTTGTTAAAATAAAGCTATGGGTACTTTCTTCGGCGCCGCTCAATTATGACATTCAAATAAACAAGCTCGTCGTCTTATCAAACTTTGGCGCGCTTATTCAAGTCAAATCGCTTTGGGAGGTCCAATAAGTATTGTCCGGTTTTGGCAACGTACTGTGCATGATCGTCGTTTTCTATTGGCCTACTGAATACGGAAATATGTTGTGGAATTGATGAGATGAAAATGGACGAAAATAGTAGTCTGATCTGAATCTTGTGAGTGCACGGGTGGTCTCTCGGTGGTCTCCTTCATGTTATGTGAACAATAACGAGGTGGTTTAGGCTTCTTGGAAGCAGCCCCTATAATTAATGTACTTAACAATTACTCAAAATAATGTAGATGTAACTGACTTTCCTATATATCTCAAAAATAAATAAATAAATAAAATAATGTTAAATGTAATATTTTTTATAAATCATATATAAATATTGAAGATTTTAGAATTAAAGAATACTTTTAACAATTGGAAAGAGTTAAACTCTTAATTTCTTTACAAACTTATTACTAAGTAATCCTAAGATTAATTTGATTAATTTTCCTGCTTTTATATCCGCGCTCCACGCTAGACCAATCCTAAGGAATGTTTTTTCGATTCATAAAACTAGAAGATCATGAAATGGTTCTCTTTCAATCTGTTATTAACTTATTAGTCCCATGAGGACTATGGCGAATCAACTCAACAAGGCAACCAGTACTTATGACTACGAGTATTTTTAAAATTTGTTTTTCTAATGTGGGTTATAATTAAATTTTTAAAAAATAATAAGGAAAAGTGTAATAATTGTATTATTTTAGAAAAGAAATATAAATTAATAAAAAAATAAGTAATAAAAAATTATATCTTAAAGTTTTAAGTAGAGTTATTAAATTAGAATTATCAAATAAAATTAGACATAGCAACAACAATTATGGAGTCAAAAGGGGGTGGTGGATCATGGTTCAAGGGACCTCTCATCTAAAAGATGGATCTTGAGTGTATGGTGGAGGATCCCAGCCCGAGTTGGCACCTTATCTAGCTGGTTCAACTGCTAGTTATCTTTTGCATCTCTTCTTGGGGAGATGGCAAGGCCGAGACAAGGAAATTTGTCATTGTTGTGCCATCTCTAGGCTCCCTAGTCATAAGGTTAAGAGAGACAAGGTGACAAGCAATTCCAGTCCCCAACTCTATGCGAAGGACTTTGATGGGGAGCTTCTAAAGCCTAACTATGGTGATGCTTCTGCCTTTGAGACCCACTCCTACATGGAGGAGAAGTTGGTAGGATGCGAGCCAAAGTGCATGGGGCATTAACCTAGTGGTCCATAAGGACCTATAAATGAGCCACCTCCGATGCCACCTTGTTCACCTATATCTAGAATTGTAAAACCTCATTAGAAAATTTTTAGCTTTAATAGTCAGTAACAAATGGGTGTCAACGGATGCTCTAGAAAACAATAGTTTTCTATCTTTTTAGATATCAAATAAAATCTCCACTCTAAAAGCTAGCCATAGCTAGGTGTATTTGGATAGCATGTTGGACCAGTCACCCAGAAGAGAAATGTGCTAGGAGAAAGGCTCACATCTTAAAGGCGTAAAGAAATCATGGATCCATGTCCATGTAAAGTATGAGTGTTGGAACAAAACCAAAATAGATGTTTGATGTTTTCTTGTCACCCATAAAATGGGCATCATGGGTTGGGAATCCCTAAATGAGCCAATCTATCGCTAAGGGGGAGACCTTGATAGAGGATACACCAAGCAAAATGGACAAGCTTGGGTTCCATGATGGTAAACCAAACAATTTAAAATTTGCATTCCTATTTGCACCATTGAGAGATATCCTTTGTTAGGCTTGTACCTACAAAATGGGGTATCTAGAAACCATTTCCAATTTGTCCACCAGGGCTGAGAGGCTCTAATATCAATTTTATAAAGCATTTATGGAGGGGCAAAGTCCACAACTACTAGGAAGAATTCCATATTTTGATTAACCAATCTAAATTTGCCTTTGGCTTTAGGACAAGAAAGCTAATTTCTTGATGCTCTAGAAAAGAGGTTTAAAACCACTTGAATCCCTCGATAAACAAATTTTAAAGCATGAATCCATGAGACTTTGGTAATGGGTCAATCCTTGTGAGTGATTACAAGTGACCACCATAAAGATAATTGGTTAATTGAAATTCCAGTATTAGATCCACTCCCATTCCAAATTAGTTAGGGTTTAATGGTTTCCCATGCTTTCTAGATGCTTTAGGCCACAAAGGTGCCCTAGATTTGGAAAGGAACCTTGAGAGTAACTGCCAAGTGTGTTTGTGGTTTTAACACTGCCCTTGGTAGTTAATAGGGTCTTTGAATCTTGGAAATCCATTGCTAGGGACTTAGAAAATTTCTAGGTGTTGTTGCCTTTAAGGGCCTAAATGATCTATTTTACACTAAGGGCAAGTCCCTAATGATGGATGTCTAAGATTCTAAGACCTCTAGAGTCATGTGGGAGACAAAAAAATTCTCATTCAACATGATGAAAGCTTTTCCCTTGCCTAGAGGAAGCCCATCAAAATTATTTGAGAAGTTTTTCAAGCTTCTAGTAAGAAGCTTTGGAGGGATCCCAACAAGAGGAATAGTACACATGGGTCGTGGTGAGCACCTTAGATCAAACTTTGAATTTGTCTACTAAAGATAATAGTTTTGAAATTTATTGTTGTAACTTCTTTTAGAAATTAAAAATTGTTAAAGAGCAAAGGAAGAAGATTGAAAGACAAAGGGGATTCCATGAAACCTAAACATTTCACCATGGTCAATCATTTTCAACCAAATTTACTACACCAAGAAGGCTTGGGGAGGAAGGATTGACAATAAAATTTTGTATTTTGCCATTGAATGTTGGAGCTAGATGCTTAGTAAAATGTGTCTAGGCATTGTAATACTTGTTTAATTCTAGTTTCTTCCTCCAGTAGAGTGAGGAATGAGTCATCTACAAAGTGGTTGTTAACTAGTTTTGAGTAGTGTGGGAAGGGATATACCCTTAACTCGACCTTGAGAAACTACTTGGACAAGTAAATACCTAAATTCCTTACTAGCCAACACATAAAGTGTTGGAGTAATTGGAGAACCCTGTTGAATAAACCAAAAGAGGCCAAAGGACAAGGATTGTTTATCATTTATGGTCAAACAAGCAAAGACATATACAAAAATCATCTCTATACAATGAATGAAGGTTGACCCAAAGCCTAAAGCCTATAACATAAGAATGATGAAAGGACACTCGATACAATTATAAACTTTGGCAAAATAAATTTTAATGAACATGGCTTTCTATTGAGAGGTTTGAGCCCATTCCATACCTTCCCACATAGCAATTATGTTATCTAGAATATACTTACTTTTGATCAATCTTGTTTATTCAAGACGAACAATTAATAAAAGTAGGTTTTGTAGACAAAGAACCAAAGCCTTAGTGATGATTTTTTAAGAAAAATTCAATAAGGTAATAGGCCTCCAAATATTGATTTCCTCTAGATCTTCAATTTTAGATATGAATTTAATATTACCTGTGTAGATGAGATTTTCTAACGTATTAGTATGGAATGCTTTCGAATAGAACTAAACAAATTTTAACCAATAGTGTCCCATAAAGATTTGTAAAATTCGTAGGGGAAGCCATCATAACCAAGGACTTTGTCATTAGCCATGGAGAATATGACCTCCTGCAATTCATATTTAGTAAGTAATTGGTCACATAAGGCCCATTGTGAAAAAAATAGCCTATAAGGAACCACATTTGTATATTTTTGTAGAGCAAGATCCTACGTAGTCAAAGGAGGTTGGGCCTTGAAAACATATTGATAATGTCGAACAAAGGCTTGTAGGATATCAAGAAGTTTTGATAAAACATATTGACCTTCCTTGTTGTGTTTGATATTTTTGGAGACATAAGAAGCTTGCAAGGATTGAAAAAATTCTTTAAAAACTTGATCTTCGATGTTAAGCTAGTGAAGGTGGGCCTTGATTTGGGCTCCTCCAAGTGAGTGATGGTCAAAAATTTATTTCTACTAGAGAAAATTGGCCATTCATAGTTGCAAAGTGGGTGAGAATGGTGAAGCTTCTAGCTTAGTTGTAGCTTGACTAAGATCTGAGGTGATAGCCTTGTAGGAGCGATGGTAGAGAAGCACCAACTAGAGGCTTTACATGCGAAAGAAATATGATGTATGTTTTATCACACTATTTCACCACTAGATCTAACCAATCTTTTTGTGGGGGTGAAGCTCAAGATTCCAAATGTGTTAGATGTGGTCCAGAGTGGGTGTATGTTCTGGGAAAGGTGTTTATGAAAAACTAAGTTTTTTCCTTCTTGGTGGTGCCACTTGGTTATTCAATGCAAAAACAAATGGAAAAACGGTCTGAGAGGACAATATCTAACATGGGCTCCATTGAAAATAAGAAATAATTAGAGAAAGAGAAAATGGAGTGATCTATCAACATGGTTCTACCAAGTCATTTGATAATTTTTTCTACATCAGACCACATGATATTTTATGTGTACCAAAAAAAATAGAATGACGATGACTAGCATTGGGATTGAAAAAGCCCCACTTATTACACATGTATTACAATGTAGCCCTTTCACCAATTGTCAAGTGCATTGGGAGGTTGTCGTATTTATTTTATGCATATTCAATCATATTAAAATTATTGTATAGTACCCAAGATGTGGTAGGTAGTGCATTTGTGATCTAATGCTAGAGGTGAGATCATTCAACAAAATTATTAGAGGCATAAAAATTAATAATATTGAATGAATGATTATTAACATTGAAAAGTAGCCACCCATGTGTTGTAGGTGAGTTGGAGAGGGTAGGGCAATCCTCCATGGAAGGTCCTTGGTTCAAATATCCACCCTCCCAAATGCACATTGGGTATCCAAAATCTAGTTGATAATGTTGGTGTGATCATGGTCAGGTGCGACTCCCATGTGATTTTGACGGTGTAGAACCCCTAGTCATGGTTTATCAGACCAAGGTGGCCCTGTAAGGGTTTTTCGTTAAATTAAAAAAATATATTGAAAAAGTAGCCATAAGACTCGATAAGTGGAGTCACATCTATGGTGAATTAAATATGGCCGCCACCTTGTAGAGATGAGGGTGGCAACTCTACCATGTCTTGGATCATGATCACTATGGAAGAAAAAATTGGTTGACCATATGGCATGATAGGTTGTAGAGAGCAAAAAACCTAAGATATTTAATTCTTGTAAACAAAGAATATCGAGATTGAGATTCTTTGTCATATTTCCTACATGATATACTTCATTTTGGAGTTTGTCAAATCCCTAACATTCTATAAATAAATTCATGGAAGTTGTTAATCGAACAATATCTCTTTGATATCAAGCTCATCCATAACTCCATAGTTTTTTTTGTGTGAATAGACTCCTAGTTAGGCCTATAACTTCCCAACTACATAGTTGGTATGAAATGTGGGCATTTATCTAGCACAAACACATCAACCTCCTCCTTGTGTCTTAGGATGCACGAGTGCCTAGCTTTCATTAGAGGAGAATGACGAATGAGAACTTGTATGAGTGATTACTTGGGAAGAAATTACATTCAAAGCCTAGGGACTTCTAATGTAATGAAGCCTCACTATCTCTTTGAATTTATTTTCAAAAGGGAGTGGTTCAAAAACTTCCCCTTGTTATCTTGCTTGGGAGCTTTGGTTTGAGCCCCAATAGATGTATATCCCATTGAATTATCATTGGAGTAAATTGTTTTGGTTTCTCACAGCTGTCCATCCCTTATCAATGAACTAATGAGTGGTTTTGTTATCAGACTTTGAAGTTGGTTTAGCTCTCCAAGTGGCTATAGGGAAATCCTTAATTTTATGTTCAAAGGATTGACATTTGAAGCACATATTAAGAATATTTAGGTATAAAACCCTTTGAGAAATGCATTGGGAACCAATCTAGATAGAAATGAAATCCTTGAAGTCATTGGAGATATTTATCTCAACAAAAACCCTTTTTTGAGGATGAGGCATAAACATATTTTTTGGCTTAACATAAACAACATTACCAAGGGATGCTGATATATGGCTAAGATAAGGCCGTAAAGGTAATGGAGGTCTAGGAAACTTGCCTCAAACTAGGACTCATTTGGTATGTTTCTCATAAATGATAAAATACCAAGTCCAAGTAAAAAATACAAAGAGAGAGTTACATACTGATGTGATTGAAAACCAATGCACCAATAAAAGCAACCAATGATAATGTAAAGCAGTAATGAACATGAACATATAACCAATACACAAAGATAAAGAATAAGAACAAGCGGGCCAAGTCCTTTATATTAATGATAATATCAAAGTGTATTACAAATACATCCCCTTGAGGGAGTTCAATGATGTGATACAATCATTACAATAAACAAAGGGGCTTTATCCCTTTCTGAATAAATCTTGGCACACTCAGAAAGGTCCTCTCACAATCATAAGTGTTTGGAGCGGGTTTTCGTAATCATTGCATAGGGCTCGATGCTAAGGTCTTGCATTCCTTTATCCTTGTGGAAACCTGTAACCTGCACACAAGGAAAAACAAAGTAGTTAGTAGAACCTACAGAGCCTTTCAAGATATGACTCGATATAATGATAACGAATACTGAAAGAAAACATTATAAAATAATTATCAATGCTCTTTATTCCTCCTACCTTAGTGAATATAAATATTATCTTAAATATACTACCAACACCCTTTTCAAAATATAATTTTGAATATTACCTTTGACTTTGCCCTCATCTGTTTGTAGTGTACCTTGACGACTTCTAGTTCCCTCTATATTTTATCTTTAACACAAAGTCTGCTCTAGAGAGTTCGGCACCATGGATCGATGATGTGGTAAACCTGCTATCTGGCCATGGTAACCTAAAATCTCCAATTTGGTGATACGTTCTCCTTTAATACCTATTTTGGAGTTCTACTTCCACACTGCACTCCTCTCCAATGATTTTGCATTTAGTCAATTTTTGCACAGTTGACCCATAAATGATTTCTCCTTATTCCTTACTGCTCGCTACAATGAAGAATGAAAAACAACTATCGAGTTTGAATCCTCCCAAGTTCTAAAATGAAGATGTTCTCTAATGTATGACCGCTCCAGATTCTCCTTGGCATGAATGATGTACAAAAATGTATTTCCAATGTCTTAGTATCTTCAATTATTTTCTTCGTTGTTCCTCTACCAACGATTCTTGCGATTGGACTACGCTCTAATTTTTGAGTGACTTCACTTGTTTGCTTCGTTGTTCCTCTACCAACGATTTCTATGATTATACTACACTCTTTTCCTCTAGGTGACTTCACTCATTTGCTTTTTTGTTTTTCTAACAATGATCCCTACGATTTGATTGCACTCTACTTCCCTGGTTGACTTCACTCGTTTGCTTCGTTGTTCCTCCAACAACGATCTTGGAATGCGCTCTTCTCTTTGGTTGATTTCAATCATTTAATTTGTTGTTCCTTTAAAAATGATCTTGGAATATGCTATTATCTCTGGGTGATTTCAATTGTTTGCTTTGTTGTTACTCAAGCAATGTCCAACCCCACACACAAAAATAATATGATAAAAAAATTTATTAGACTAACCTTGTCATTCATAGTGTACCTCTAAATTGTTGATAGCGACCAATATACACTATCCACTACCAGCAACAAAGCTTTTGAATGGATCACCTCCTCTATTTTTTTATTCACCATGTGGTCAAGCACTGCATGACTTCCTTTCCATCTCTGGTTACCTTCGTCCACCGTCCTTTATTTTCTATTGCCTCCATCCACACAAGCCTTGTTAGCTGTATTTGTAACAACCTTTGTTAGCTACCTTCATTCATCATCCTTCCTTTGTTATTGCCTTCGTCCATGTAATTCTTGTTAGTTGTCTTTGTTCGCACAAGACCCTGTCGTAGATTACACAATCTTACATAGCATCGCTACTCACCAATATCTAAACCACTCATCACTTAAAAATGCATTCTCACCTTTATATTAATATGCAAATTTTACAGGTCCGAGGTGTAGACCAATTGGTTCATCCAAACCCCATAAGGGGGACAAAGGTCCAAGGTTCAAATCTCGGGCCTCGTCAAACTGAACTCTTGTCCCTTTCCTGGTGCTTTCAGTGACGTAAAAGGTATAAAATGATTATGGCATGGCGGTTATAGGGGCGAACTACGCGAAGATCTGTGTGGCGGCTTTTGGGACGAACAATGCAAAATACTATGGCGACCATAAAATCTAGACAGCCTGCTCGGATTCATGGCGGCTACCAATTCCACCATTTAAAAAAAAGTAAACTTTGCATTTGCTTTTGGCACCCAAGGTCGGCTCACTTTTTAATTTAAATTTGAAATATTCAAATATTTTAATTAAATATTTCCACCTTCGATATTTGAAATATTTAAAACTTTAATTAAATATTTCAACCTTTAGTATTGCCCAAAATCATGATATTGTTCAAACTCATAATATTGCCCATACTTACAATTACATCGTCCTTCCAACTCTGCCTTTGACATCAATGACAACTCAACATTTCTAAAAATATCCTCCTTTGTCATTAATGGAAACCCTACAATGAAACTGTTGTTTATTGCAACATGATCACAAAATTCTCCCCCTGAAAAGCTGCTCCCCTTACTGAAATTATCCCCCTTTGACATCAATGGCAAAGGCTCCCCGATGCTGTAAGATAAGACAACAGACAACACCCCCTTACTTCCTGCTCTTACTGGGAAAATCAATAATGAGATGGGAGTAAAACTCCCAAATTACTATGCTCCTATTATTATTCTATTTTCTTTCTCCAAAATTTGGAGGTCATATTATTTTGAACATATTGACTATTCTCCTTCTTGCTTGACTTTGAAAGTTTAGGAAACACGATTTTACACCATCTAGCTGTATGTCCAAAATTATTACATTTGTAACATATGATGTTGTAGTCTATGAGAGGTGCAAATGAATTGAAATTTCTCCTAGTGAAAACAAAATCATTTTTAGCATAGACCCTATAGTTTACAGCATTATGACCAAATTGGTTATATGAGAAACAATAACCATGGAATAAATATTGAAACCTATTTGATTATCTTGGAGGATATTACCGCATGGTTCTCTCATTATTGTTTCTATGATGGACTTCGTTCTTTCATGATGATTTGTTTTCTTCCTCCTTGATGCTTCCACTTCTCAACACATTAGCATAGGTCTTAGGCTCTTCTTTAATCATTTTCTTTGATGCCTCTATTCCTTTTGAGCTTGATTTCACATTTTTTTTTTTTTTGACTTTCTTCAAAAACAAGTCTAGTATTTATAACTAAAGATCTTTGTGCTTTGATAATATCATCCACCATTTGTGTGCTTCTCTTAAACTAATATAGCTTATCATTAGATTCATTCACTTTCTTTCTCAGATAGACAACCTCATGTTCTAGTTTTCACATTACAACTCTTTTGCCTTTAACTACTCAGCCATACCTTCTTTAATTTGCTTTACCTCTTTGATTTTCACTTTTAAGTCGGTGAGATTTTGTGAAAGCTTTGCCTTTGTCTCCTCATCCTTTTTTAATTGAATCTTCAATCTTGAGTTTCTCTTTCTAAGCTTTTTCAACTTTTTAAGAGCAACAACAAGTTCCTCTTCTATGTCAACTATGGCTTCCTCTTCTTCTTGGTTTTCGATAACAAGAGCATCTTCTTCCTCCTCTATGGCCAAAAATAGGATTTCTTTTCTTTCACTATCGGAGAGACTTTCATCACCGCTTGAAGAATTGCTTGCTTCTTTAACATAAAAACCCTTCTTGTGTCTTTGAAAGATCTTCTCATGCTTAATTTGACCATGTCTGTTTTTATTTTCATGATAAAATTTTCTTTCTTTCTTTTTCTTATATTCCTTTTATTCTTCATTGCTACTACTTTTAGCTTGTGGGCAATTAGATGCATAGTGACCAAGGTTACCACAATTAAAACATTTCACATTATGCATACCTTTGTGTTTTCTTGGACCCTTCTAGTTTCTTCGCACAAAGTTAGCTTCTTCTCCATTCCTTGATTCTTCACTTGACTCTGGTTCTTTATTATTTGTCTTCTTTGAAGCTTTGAATGTTACCTCTCATTTGGATGTTTGATATTTTTCAGTCCTCATCTCATAAGCTATGAGAATTCCATGTAGCTCGTCCATGCTTAAGGTTTTGAGATCCTTCATTTCTTCAATTGTTGAAACCTTTGCATCAAACCTCATGGGAAGTGACCTTAATATTTTTTGAACAATATTAGTCTTCAATATTTTCTCCAAGTCCATGAATGGTGTTGACAACCTCATCAACATGGAGTAGATACTTAGCAATATCTTCCTCATATTTCATATTCAAATATTCAAACTTCCTCATGTGGGTTTGATGTTTTGCCATTTTATCCTTGTCACACCCTTCATATGTTCTTTGTAACTTGTCATATATTTATTTTTTTGAGGTGCATTGCATGACTTTCACAAACTTTGATTCGCTTAACCCACTTAATATTGCATTAATTGCCCTGACATTATTTTCAAATGGTTTCTTGCCATCCCAATCTGTGGGAGGATTTTTAGGTGGTGTGAACCCATCCTCAATGAATTGCTATATATCATAGCCATGTACCATAAAATTTGTTCACATACTTATGCTCTAGAAAGCATAGTTAGTCCCATAAATCAATGGAGCCCTATTTGATGAAAAACCTTCTTGGCAAGCCATGTGTGTTCTTGTAAGATCTTCCTTCAAGCTGTTAGGATTTCACAAAGGAATCTACTCTGATACCAAATTGAAGAACACAAGATTATACTGAGAGGGGTGTGAACAGTATAAGATAAACATTTTCTCTTTTCTTTCCAAAGCAATAACCTAAAATAATATCAATGTAATAATGAAACAATGCACAAATCACCATACACATAAGAGACAAATATTTTACATGGAAACACCCTTTCAGGAGAAAATCACTGTAAAATATTGCTTATGTTTTTCTTCAATAAATTTTGTGGGCACTTAACTATAGGAGACACCAATACCCTGTACAAGTTTGTGGACACCAATCCACAAGAGATACCAATTCCCTATACAAGTTCATAGACACCAATCCATAGGAGACAAAAATCCCCTTACTCAAGTTTATGGACACCAATCCATAGGAGACACCAATCCCCTTGCTTATGTTTATGGATACCAATCCACAGGAGACACCAATCTCCTTGCTCAGGTTCATGGACACCAATCCCCTTGCTCAGGTTCGTGGACACCAATCTATAGGAGACACCAATCCCCTTCTACTCACAAATATGGTCTAAAAATATGATCGAGTATGTGCTCAAATCTTACTCACAAATACTGCTAAAATTTTCCCTAAAATATGCTCATAAACATTGCTCAAATATGCTCATGAACACTACTCAAATATGCTCCGAAACCTGCTCACAAATATTGCTCAAATCTTCTCCAATATGCTTTATAATTTCTTCCCCCTTTTTGTTTGCTTTCTTAAAATTTCTAATGCACTTGGAAATCAAAGTAACATTCATTCTTTCATCCTTCTACAAGCCAAGCCCTTGCCAAATGATGCATGAATAATATCCAAGCTTTGTTTCTATTAATTAATCTATAGAACTTTAGATTAACTAATTAAAACCTTATAAAATAATTATCAATGCTCCTTAATACTCCTATCTTAGTGAATATAATATTACCTAAAATATACTACCAACACCCTCTTCAAAATATAATTTTGAATATTACCTTTGAATTTTCCTCATCCGTTTGCAGTGTACCTTGATGAATTCTAGTTCCCTCTCTCTTTTATCTTTAACACAAGTCTGCTTCAGAGAGTTCGGTACCATGGATCGATGATGTGGTAAACTTGCTATCTGGCCATGGTAACCTAAAATTTCCAATTTGGTGACACATGCTCCTTGGATACCTATTTTGGAGTTTTACTTCCACACTGCACTCATTTGCAACAATTTCACATTCACTCAATTTCTACACAGCTGACCCATCAACAATTTCTCCTTATTCCTTACTGCTTGCTACAATGAAGAATGAAAAATAGTTGTCAGGTTTGAATCCTCCCAAGATCTTAAATGACGATGGTCTCTGACATATGACCACTCTAAATTCTACTTGGTAAGAGTGATGTGCAAAAATGTATTTCCAATGTCTTAGTCTCTTCAATTGTTTGCTTCATTGTTCCTCTACCAATGATTCCTACGATTGGACTACGCTCTACTTTTTGGGTGACTTCAATTGTTTGCTTCGCTGTTCCTCTACTAATGATTTCTGTGATTGGACTGTGCTATTTTCCTCTGGGTGACTTCACTCGTTTTCTTCGTTGTTTTTCTAACAATGATTCCTACGATTTGACTGCACTCTACTTCCTCGGGTGACTTCACTCGTTTGCTTCGTTGTTCCTCCAACAATGATATTGGAATGCGCTCTTCTCTTTGGGTGATTTCAATTGTTTACTTTTCTATTCCTCTAAAAATGATCTTGGAATGCGCTCTTCTCTCTAGGTGATTTCAATCATTTGCTTTGTTGTTTCTCAAGCAACGTCCAACCCCACACACAAAAATAATATGATACAAAAATTGATTAGACTAACCTTGTCATTCATAGTGTACCTCTGAATTATTGATGGCAACCGATATACACTATCCACTACCAGTAGCAAAAATTTTGAATGGATCACCTCCTCCATATTATTTTATTCACTGACATTGCGTGGTCAAGCACTGCATGACTTCCTTTCACTCTTGTCTCTAGATGCCTTCGTTCGCCCTCATTTATTTGTTATAGCCTCCATCCACGCAAGTCTTGTTAGCTACCTTTATCACAACATTTGTTATCTACCTTCATTCATCGCCCTTCCTTTGCTATTGCCTTCGTCCATACAAGTTTTGTTAGTTGTCTTCGTTCACACAAGCTCCTCTCACAAATTACACAATCTTACACAACATCGTTACTCATCGATATTCGAACCACTCATAACTTAAAAATGCACTCTCACCTTTATATTAATATGCAAAAGTTTCATTTGCTTTTGGTGCCCAAGGTCGGTTCACTTTTTAATTTAAATTTGAAATATTCAGATCTTTTAATTAAATATTTCCACCTTCGATATTTGAAATATTTAAAACTTTAATTAAATATTTCAACCTTTAGTATTGCCTAAACTCATGATATTGTTTAAACTCATAATATTTCTCAAACTCATAATATTTCCCATACTTACAATTACATCATCCTTCCAAATCTGCCTTTGATATCAATGACAACTCAACATTTATAAAAATCTCCCCCTTTGTCATTGATGGAAACCTTGCAATGAAACCATCATTTATTACAAAATGATCACAAATTGCTCCCCCTAACAAGCTGCTCCCCCTTACTAAAATTTTTCCCCTTTGACATCAATGGCAAAGACTCCTTGAGGCTGTAAGATAAGACAATTGACAACGCCTCCTTACTTACTGCTCTTACTGGGACAATAAATAATGAGATGGGAGTAAAACTCCCAAATTACCACGCTCCTCTTCTTATTCTATTTTCTTTCTCCGAAATTTGGAGGTCATATTCTTTTGAACATATTGACTATTCTCCTTCTTGCTTGACTTTAGAAGTAAAACTCCCAAATTACAATCAATCAATGATAAGACAATTGACAATGCTCCCTTACTCCTTACTCCTACTAGGACAATCAATGATGAGATGGAAGTAAAACTCCCAAATTACTACACTCATCTTCTTGTTATATTTTATTTATTCAAACTTTGGAGGTCATATTCTTTTGAACAGATTGAATATTCTCCTTCTTGATTGAATTTGAAAGTTTAGGGAACACTATACTACACCATCTAGTTGTATGTCCAAAATTATTACATTTGAAACAGATGATGTTGTAGTCTATGAGAGGTGCAAATGAATTGAAATTTCTCTTGGTGAAAACAAAATCATTCTTAGCATAGAACTTGCAATTTACAGATTTATGACCAAATTGGTTACATGAGAAACAATAACCATTGAATAAATATTGAAACTTGTTTGATTGCCTTGGAGGATATTACCGCATGGTTTTCTCATTGTTGTTTATGTGATGGACTTCGTTCCTTGATGATGCTTTGTTCTCTTCCTCCTTGGTGCTTCCACTTCTCAACACATCACCATAGGTCTTAGGCTCTTCTTTAATTATTTTCTTTGATGCCTTTGTTCCTTTTGAGATTGATTCCACATTTTGTTTCTTTTGACTTTCTTTAAAAACAAGTCCAATATTTATAACCGAAGATCTTTGTTTTTTGACAATATCATCCACCAGTTTTGTGCTTCTCTCAAACTGATGTAGCTTATAATTATATTCATTCACTTTCTTCCTCAGAGAGACAACCTCATGTTCTAGTTTTTCACATTCCAAATCTTTTGCCTTTAACTACTCAGCCATACCTTCTTCAATTCGCTTTGCCTCTTCGATTTTCACTTTTAGGTCGGTGAGATTTTGTGAAAGCTTTACCTTTGTCTCCTCATCCTCTTGTTCTTGAATCTTCAATATTGAGTCTCTCTTTCTAAGATTTTTCAAAATTTTAAGAGCAACAACAAGTTCCTCTTCTATGTCAACTATGGATTCCTCTTCATCTTAAGTATCTTTCTCTTCTTTTTGGTTTTTGATAACATGAGCATCTTCTTCCTCCTCTATGGCCAAAAAAAGGATTTCTTCTCTTTCACTATCAGAGAGACTTTCATCACTGCTGGAAGAATTGCTTGCTTCTTCAACATAAAAAATCTTCATGTATCTATGAAAGATTTTCATCTCATGCTTGCTTTGATCGTGCCTATTTTTATTTTCATGATAAAATTTTATTTATTTCTTCTTATTATATTTCTTTTTTTCTTCGTTGCTACTACTTTTAGCTTGTGTGCAATTAGATGCATAGTGACCAAGGTTATCACAATTAAAATATTTCATATTATGCATACCTTTGTGTTTTCTTGGACCCTTCTTATTTCTTCACACAAAGTTAACATCTTCTCCACTACTTGATTCTTCACTTGACTCTAGTTCTTTATTCTTTGTCTTCTTTGAAGCTTTGAATGTTGCCTCTCATTTGGATATTTGATCTTTTTCAGTCCTCATATTATAGGCTATGAGAATTCCATGTAGCTCATCCATGCTTAAGTTTTTGAGATCCTTCATCTCTTCAATTGCTGAAACCTTTGAATCAAACCTCATGGGAAGTGACCTTAAGATTTTTTGAGCAATATTATATTCTTCAATACTTTCTCCATGTCCATGAATGGTGTTGACAACCTCATCAACACGGAGCAGATACTTAGCAATATCTTCCTCATATTTCATCTTCAAATCTTCAAACTTACTCATGTGGGTTTGAAGTTTTGCCATTTTAACCTTGTCATCCTCTTCATATGTACTTTGTAACTTGTCTCATATTTATTTTTCTGAGGTGCATTGCATGAATTTCACAAACTTTGATTCACATAACCCACTTAATATTGTATTAATTGCCCTAGCATTATTTTCAAATGGTTTATTGCCATATCGATCTGTGGGAGGAGTTGTAGGTGGTGTGAACCCATCCTTAACGGATTGCCATATATTAAAGCCATGTACCATCAAATAAGTTCACATCCTTATGCTCTAGAAAATATTGTTAGTACCATAAAACAATGGAGTCCTATTTGATGAAAAAACTTCCTGGAAAGCCATGTGTGTTCTTGTAAAATCTTCCTTCAAGTTGCCAGGATTTAACGAAGGAACCTGCTCTGATACCAAATTGAAGAACACAAGCTTATACTAAGAGGGGGGATGAATAGTATAAGATAAAAATTTTCCCTTTTCTTTCCAAAGCAATAACCTCAAATAATATCAATTCAATAATGAAATAATGCACAAATCACCATACACATAAGAGACAAATATTTTACATGGAAATACCCTCTTGGGATAAAATCATGACAAAATATTGTTTATATTTCTCTTCAATAAATTTTGTGGACACCAATCCACAGGAGACACCAATCCCCTATACAAGTTTATGGACACCAATCCACAAGAGACACCAATCTCCTTGCTCAAGTTTGTGGACACCAATCCACAGGAGACATCAATCCCCTTGCTCAATTTCGTGTACACCAATCCATAGGAGACACAAATCCCCTTGCTTCATGTACACAAATCCACATGAGACACCAATCCCCTTGCTTAGGTTCGTGGACACCAATCCATAGGAGACACCAATCCCCTTCTGCTCACAAATACAGTCTAAAAATATGCTCAGGTTTATCCTCAAATATTGCTCACAAATACTACTCAAATTTGCTCTAAAATTTGCTCACAAATACTGCTCAAATCTTCTCCAAAATATGCTTACAAATATTGCTCAAATCTTCTCCAAAACTTGCTCACAAATACTGCTAAAATCTACTCCAATATGCTCTATAGTTTATTTCCCATTTTTGTTTACTTTTTAAAACTTTCTAATACTTGGAAATCAAAGTAACATTTATTATTTCATCCTTCTACAAGCCAAGCCCTTGCCAAATGATGCATGAATAATATCCAAGCTTTGTTTCTATTAATTAATCTATAGAACTTTAGATTAATTAATTCAAACCTTATAAAATAATTATCAATGCTCCTTATTCCTCCTACCTTAGTGAATATAAATATTATCTTAAATATTCTACCAGCACCATCTTCAAAATATAATTTTGAATATTGCCTTTGACTTTGCTCTCATCCGTTTGCAATGTACCTTGATGACTTCTAGTTCCCTCTGTCTTTTATCTTTAACACAAAGTCTGCTCTAGAGAGTTCGGTGCCATGGATCGATGATGTGGTAAACCTGCTATCTGGCCATGGTAACCTAAAATCTCCAATTTGGTGACACGTGCTCCTTGGCTACCTATTTTGGAGTTCTGCTTCCACACTGCACTCCTCTCTAATGATTTCTCATTCTCTCAATTTTTGCACAATTGGCCCATTAAATATTTCTCCTTATTCCTTACTACTCGCTACAATGAAGAATGCAAAATAGTTATCGAGTTTGAATCCTCCCAAGATCTAAAATAAATATGATCTATGACGTATGACCGCTTTAGATTCTCCTTGGCATGAGTGATGTGTGAAAATGTATTTCCAATGTCTTAGTCTCTTCAATCGTTTGCTTTGTTGTTCCTCTACCAATTATTCCTATGATTGGACTATGCTCTACTTTTTGGGTGACTTCACTCATTTGCTTTGTTGTTCCTCTACCAACGATTTCTACGATTGGAATGCGCTCTTTTTGTATGGGTGACTTAACTCATTTGCTTCACTATTACTCTAACAATGATTCCTACGATTTTACTGCACTCTAATTCCCTAGGTGACTTCACTCATTTGCTTCGTTGTTCCTCCAACAATGATCTTGGAATGCGCTCTTATATTTGGATGATTTCAATCATTTGCTTTGTTGTTCCTCTAACAATGATCTTGGAATGCACTCTTCTCTCCAGGTGATTTCAATCATTTGGTTTGTTGTTTCTCAAGCAACATCCAGCCCCACACACAAAAATAATATGATACAAAAATTGATTAGACTAACCTTGTCATTCATAGTGTACCTCTCAATTGTTGATGACGACCAATATACACTATCCACTGCCAGCAACAAAGCTTTTGAACGAATCACCTCCTCCATCTTGTTTTATTCACCATGTGGTCAAGCATTGCATGACTTTCTTTCACTCTTGTCTCTAGTTACCTTCGTTTGCCATCCTTTCTTTGCTATTGCCTTCGTCCATGCAAGCCTTGTTAGCTACCTTTGCCACAATCTTTGTTAGCTACCTTCGTTCACCATCCTTCCTTTGATATTACCTCTATCCATGCAATTTTTGTTAGCTATCTTCATTCGCACAAGCTTCTCTTGCAAATTACAAAATATTACACAGTAGCACTACTCACCGATATTCGAACCACTCATCACTTAAAAGTCCATTCTCACCTTTATATTAATATGCAAACATTTCATTTTCTTTTGACGCACAAGGTTGGCTCACTTTTTAATTTAAATTTGAAATATTCAAATCTTTTAATTAAATATTTCCACCTTCGATATTTGAAATATTTAAAACTTTAATTAAATATTTCAACCTTTAGTATTTCCCAAACTCATGATATTGCCCAAACTCATAATATTGCTCAAACTCATAATATTGCCCATACTTACAATTACATCATCCTTCCAACTCTGCCTTTGACATCAATGACAACTCAACATTTCTAATAGTCTTAGATTGGGCTTCTAGTACTTGATGAATAAGGTCAAGTCACTCTTCATCCTAAAGTAGTATTACAGTCTAGAGTTTATCATCTTTGGTATCAAAAAAATTAAGAACTCATAAAGTGATTGGATCTTCCAAAAGAAGATGTTATGTGTCCAATATTTTTCTAGCTTTGAGGATAAATATTTCTAATGGGAGAGTTGTGTAATGGTTCTAATATAGCCATCTTGACTATATTTATTTGTTTTTGCTTGGGTCATATAGTTAGTCAAACCTTGAGTATTACAATTAAGGTTGATGTTGATTCAATCTATTAAAAGAACGAATTTTTTGATAGTCTGAATCATTTTTCATCTTTGTATTTAGGTCACATATTTTGTGCATATGAGTCTTTGCCCTCTCTAAGTGGTTATATACTTTTACTTATTTGAATCTAGAATTAGATTATTTCATATTTGATTTTCTTGCAAATTGGATCTAAATAATTATTATCATTTGGTTATTGTTACTTAAGCATTTTTTGAATTACTCCTACTATTGTTATTGTGCTTAAGTTGTTTCCTAACAACTTCCAAGAGTATCTAGACAAAAAAAATGGAAAGATATTATAAAGGATTAGATCTTCATGAATAAACTAAATTGATCACCCAAAGAAGGAAAGAGAGATTTACTAAAACACATTCTGAATCCTTATCCTACAAACCTCTAAAAGACTCAAATTTTTCTACAGCTATCACTAATCCATCTATATCTCCTAAAAATGTTAGGGTAAAATAAGGTAGTGTATTGCATTACACTACGTGGGGTTATTTTTTTGAAAAAATTGAAAAAACTTGTATTAAAACAAAGAACAATTACAAAAGGGAGTAAACACATCCCAGCCGAGAGCAAGAAGCAAGATTACAACAAGGCGCAAAAACACGACATGTCGCGAAATCGTGACATGTCGCGATATCGCGACAACAACCCAACCGAGGCCGCCAGAGTAACAAGTCGCGAAATCGCGACATGTCACGAAATCGCGACAGCCAAACCCCGAGGCACCTAAACACCAAAAGCGTCGCGAAATCGCGACGGCACAACCTCAAGGCGCCCAATCACCAAAAGTGTCATGAAATCGCGACGAGATTTCCAAAAGGCGCCTGTTCACCAGAAGTGTCGCGATATCGCGACGAGTTCTCCCCTTGGCGCCAGTGCTTCAAAAGAGTCGCGATATCGCGACGAGTTTTCCCCATGGCGCCAATTCTCCAGAAGTGTCACGAAATCGCGACGAGTTTTCCCCTTGGCGCCCAAACTGCAAAAGTGTCACGATATCGCGACGAGTTCTCCCCTTGGCGCCCATTCATCAAAGGTGTCGCGATATCGCGACGATTTTTCCCCATGGCGCCAATTCCCCAAAACTATCGCGAAATCGCGACGAGTTTTCCCCTTGGCGCCCAATCTTCAAAATTGTCGTGATATCGCGACGAGTTTTCTCCTTGGCGCCCAACCTTCAAAAGTGTCGCGATATCGCGACGGTTTTTCCCCTTGGTGCCAGCTCTCCAAAAATGTCGCGATATCGCGACGATTTTTCCCCTTGGCGCCCATTCAGCAAAAGTGTCGCGATATCGCGACGACTTTTCTCCTTGGCGCCCAACCTTCAAAAGTGTCGCGATATCGCGACGGTTTTTCCCCTTGGTGCCAGCTCTCCAAAAATGTCGCGATATCGCGACGATTTTTCCCCTTGGCGCCCATTCAGCAAAAGTGTCACGATATCGCGACGGCTTTTCTCCTTGGCGCTCAACCTTCAAAAGTGTCGCGATATCGCGACGGTTTTTCCCCTTGGTGCCAGCTCTCCAAAAATGTCGCGATATCGCGACGATTTTTCCCCTTGGCGCCCATTCAGCAAAAATGTCACGATATCGCGACGAATTTTCCCCTTGGCGCCTATACTCCAAAAGTGTCGCGATATCGCGACGATTTTCCCCCTTGGCGCCCATTCTCCAAAAGTGTCACGAAATCGCTACAACTTCCAGCCACAGGCCCCGACGGCGCAACAGGTCACGAAATCACGACAGCCTCCCTCCAAAGGCCGCGATGGCGCAACATGTCACGAAATCGCTACAGCTTCTCTCCAAAGGCAGCGACGGCGCAATAGGTCACGAAATCGCTACAGCTTCTCTCCAACGGCCGTGACAGCGCAACATGTCACGAAATCACGACAGCTTGCCTCCAAAGGCCGCGACGGCGCAACAGGTCACGATATCGTGACAAAAACCACCCTTAGCATTTTCTTTGTTCATTGTCTCAAGGATCGTTCCAGGCCCTGCCTAATCACTTCATCCTCCAAAGGCATGTCACTGTGCAGCTGCACCCCTACCTCTTTCTCAGCACCCATCTTCGCAAGGAAATCGGCCGCTTTATTTAGATTTCTACTCACATAAACAAGGATCACGTCATCTAGTTCTCTCCATAGTTCCTTGATTTGAGAGACCAAAATCCTCAACCTCCATGCTTTCAAAGCAAAGTTCCTCATGCAGTCAAGAGCTCCAACCAGTATTTGAGAGTCAAATTCTAGAATTATCCTCCTATGGCCCTGATTAACTGCCCAAATAGAAGCAGCTTTGATAGCAATGGCTTCAGCTTCATTATTTGTGGTTCTGCCCAATCCCTGCAGTTCCCAGTAGAGCACGGTGCCCTCGTGATTCCGACAGACCACACCAATGCCAGCACTGCCCGGATTGCCCTTAGCAGCTCCGTCAGTATTGATTTTAATCCAACCGTCGGGAGGAGGTTTCCAGCTAGCTCTGACCTGTTCCTCTTGCTTTTCAACTCCCTCATCCATTGGCCTCGAATCAACCTGAGATTCCTCATTTGCGTGGATGGCAACTGTTTCAGTGACTTTGCTCCAGATGACCTGCCAAACACCATCAAGCGTGGAAAACGTTTCTCAAAATATTCTTGCATTTCTCTCCAACCACACTTGCCACCAAATGAAATTTAAGCCGAGCTCCCAACCGATTCGAAGAGCTTTAGATTTAAATCTACCCCTCTTCCATCTTTCCATAATGTTAATCCGATTCAAATCACCATTAAGTTGGATTTTATAGTGAGAGAACCAGCGCTTCCAGATCTGGCGCGTGAAGGGGCATTCAAACATCAGGTGATCAGCTGTTTCCTCATTCTTATGGCATAGAACACATTGAGATGGACCGATGATACCTCTACACCTGAGATTGTCGAAAGTGAGAATTCCATTGTGCATAACCTCCCAGGAAAAAAAGTTCACTTTCGGCCAGCCCTTGGATTGCCAAATCTGTCTCCAGTCCTCAACCAGATAAGCAGGGGGGAGGCTCAGGGAGGATGTTATCATATCCGTCTTTAACAGTATAAACGCCAAGGCTCCCATAGCCCCAAGCTAATTCATCCTCCTCGTCTCTCCCAGTGAGAAACCTTTCTTTCAAGATTTTGGACAAGATGGGTGCTAGCTCCGGAGGGATTGAAATTGGCCACTCCTCCAACTTCTTAAACTTCTTAAACTTATACCCCCCCAGCTGAGTAGTATTGAAATAACTTTCAATTTGGACCCAACCCTTGGATTCTATGGCAGCTTTTATTGGGAGTAACTCGGGGAATTCAACCATGATGGGTGGAAACTGATCCCAAGAATCAGACCAAAAATGGGCCTTCTCCCCCCTCCCCACTTTCCAAAATAACTGGTCTTTAATAACCTGAGATCCAAGCTTGAGAGCTTGCCATACTAAGGATCCAAGCACCCTCCAAAGAGAAGCGACCCACCTCATTGGGGTTGACATGACCCAAGTATTTACTAGTGAGAATTCTACTGAATAAGGAAGTTGGCTGGGAAATCCACCTCCAGTACAACTTTCCAGCCAAGGCTTTATTATTTAACCTGGATCCTCTCAGTCCCAGCCCACCTTTTACCTTGGGCTGGGTAACTTTATCCCAGCTCACTAAGGCCCACTTTCTCTCTCCCTTTGGTCCTTCCCACAAAAACTTTCTAGCCATCCTGTCCAAATCTTTCCAGATTGTAAGCGGGGCAGCCAAGATAGAGAATTTGTAGATAGGCATGGCTTGAATGACTGACTGTAAGAAAGTTACTCTGCCACCATAGCTTAACCACTTGTGAGACCAGTGATTAATTCTTTCCTTGATACCCTCAAGCAAGTGCCTCCAAGTGTCAAGTTTCAGCTTCTTGAAGTGCAAGGGAATCCCCAAGTAAACCACAGGGAGAGCAGTCCTAGTAAATCCCAGGATTTCTAAAATTTTGTTTTGAAGCCTGTGCTCCAGATTGAAAAAGACCACTTTGGATTTCTTGTCATTAATGACCTGTTGAGTAGCCCTGAGATATACATTAAGAGTATCCCTAATCGATCTTGCTTCCCCGAGGTCGGCAACTCCCATCAGACCGGTGTCATCCACAAACTGCAGATGCGATAAAACTTCGTCCCCCACCCTAACACCCAATAATCTGCCTTGTTGTCTTCTCCTCAAGAAAATTCTGCCAAGACCTTCAGCCATAATCAGAAACAGATAAGGAGAGCAAGGATCCCCCTGGCGGAGACCCCGAGAGGCTCCAAAAGGCTGCGAAGGAAGGCCCTTAATTAGAACAGAGTAGGTCGGGGAAGAGACACAACTCATGACCCACTCAATCCAGTCCTGAGAGAAACCAAAGGCAGCCATCATTTTGGCCAGGAAACTCCATTCAACCCTGTCATAAGCCTTGGACATGTCCAGTTTTATGAACATCCCTTTATTCCCAGAAGTGTGCATTGAATGAATAGCTTCCTGAGCCAGAACCACCCCATCCAGAATCTGCCGACCCTCAACAAAACCCCCTTGCTCAGAGGAGATAATGTTGTGAAGAAGGGGTTTTAGTCGCTCAGCCATTACCTTGGTGATTATTTTATACAGCACATTACATAAGGCAATAGGCCTATAATCTGAAATATGGCTCCCCTCCTCCCCTTTTGGAATCAAGGTAATGAAAGTGTGGTTTAAAGCTTTAAGCATTCTCTTATTTTCTCTGGATTCTTCAACCACAGCTCTAACATCTTCCTCTAAGCAATCCCAGAAGGCCTGGAAAAACTCAATGGGGAAACCGTCAGGACCTGGAGTTTTACCAGTACTCATTCCAAAGACCACAGTTGTCAGTTCATCTCTATCAATGGGTTTGAGGAGGGCCTGGTTTTCATCCTCAGAAATGAGAGCAGGAATGACAGAAATAACTTCATTTTGGGCCGAAGCATCTTGAACCGCACTTTCCTTAAAAAGCTTTGAGAAATAATCCATAGCATGGGAGTGTATATCTGGAAGAGTGTCAAAGGAATGACCATTCTCATCTTGAAGGGCCTCCATCTTGTTCATCTGTCTTCGGGCACAAGCAGTCCGATGAAAGAATTTTGTATTTCGGTCCCCTTCCACTAACCAGGTAGTTCTTGCTCTCTGCCTCCAATAAGTCTCCTCCTGGTTGTCAATGTCCTCCACCGCTCTACGCAAGGCATCATCCTCATCCTTGAGCTGATCTATAATAACTCCTTCTCTGAACTATTTCTGGACCTCATCCCAGCGGGCCACCAATGGAGCTCTTTGGGCTTGGAAGTCAGATTTATTAGAACGCCTCCAATATTTCAACTGAGTTTTGACATATTGAAGTTGTTTGTGAATTCTGAACATTGCTCTTCCATAAGCTGGGCGGCCTTCTACCCACCATTGCGAGATTTTCTCCCGAAGTTCTTCTTTCTACAGCAAAAAATTCTCAAATCTGAAAGGTTTGTGATGGTGTCCCCTCCCAGCCCCACCTTCCAACAGAATAGGGCAATGATCAGAAACAGGGCCTGCTAAAATCTAAAAATTAATGTTCCATTTTACAAACGTCTCTTACGAAAGCCAGAAAGCGATCTAGTTTCACCTTCCTACTATGTGGCTCCCTCCTTTTATTAGTCCAAGTGAAGTTATTGCCAGGACATTTGATGTCCACTAGGTGTAAAGCCTGGACTTGAGCGATCATGAAACGGTCCCCTGGATCCAAAAAAGGTGTTCCCCCTTCCTGGTCTCTAGAAGATAATTTAGCATTAAAGTCCCCCGCTACAATCCAGTCTAGATCTTCCCTAGATGCTCTCATGTCATGCACAACCTTCCACTACCGCCTCTGGCCCTCCAGGGTTTGAGATCCATAAAAGTTAGTAATTAGAACGACTTCCGTCGAGACATTATTCCTAAAAAGAGAAGTGAGAACACCCCTCCAGGCAAGGTGATCTATTGCAGACCATTCCAGAGAGTTCCACAGAGTAACAATCCCCCCTGAGGCACCTTGGGCAGCCACATCCATGTGACCAGACACCCTTCCAGTTATTGTTGACTGTTTTAGACATAAGATCCAAAGACATCTTAGTCTCTTGTAAAAGCAAGAAATCAGTATTGCTATTTTCTAATAACCTTTGAACAACAGATTGATGGTTTCTGCTGTTTAAACCCCTCACATTCCAAGATTGTATAATCATGGGTTACCCTGAGAGCAATAAGAATCAATTGTCCTCATTGATCCTCCCATGATCAATTTGTCTCCTTGAGCTGCTAGCAGCTCCTTATTGGATCTTCGACCTGCTCCCTGAGAATTGCTATTTTTTGGTCTTTTTTCAAGCTGGGTTATCCCCAAAGATGGCCTTTCCCTGTTCTTCTCTGCTATCCCCATGTGGACATCCTGAGATACTGACTGCTCCGGATTATGGACTACTAAGGCACCAGAAGACACTGGCTGTGATACTTCACAGGGATCAACTATCTGCTGTATGATAGGAGAAGGTGAGAGGGGAGCTGCCCAGGAATATTAGAAGTTTCCTTGAAACCCTCCAAGCCCTCCATAGAGTGATCCTCTTCATCAACCAATGACTTAAAAATCTCATACCTATTGGCAGGCCTGAGATTAGATTGCTCCTTTCCCTCCTTTTTCTTTGTCCGTCTTCTTCTTCCGGGTTGTTCAAAACCCTCTCTCGGAGCGTTTTGGCCTCGACCAGAGCTATTAGGATCTGTATTAGGAGCAGCCTTATCCTCCTTAGGCAGGTTTGGCATATCTGAAGGGGCCTCCATTTTGGCATTCATATTAATAGGACAAAAATGGGCTAGATGCCCATGCTTATGGCAAACCCGACATCTGAAGGGTAGGGCCTCATAGTCTAGCTGTTGGATCCAGGTATGACCTGCCAGTTCAATATCCAACTCAGTCGATAGAGGTTGGCTGAGATCCATCTCAACACAGATTCGAGCGTACACTGCCATGCTCCCTTCAATAGTGTCTCTGGCAACACCAATATGTCTACCAATCGTATTGCCAATCATGGCCAATACCTGCTCACCCCAGAACTCCATAGGAAGGGCGTATAATCTAATCCACACTGGTACAACAGTAGGTTCAACACGAGGGTCGAAGCCCACCCGCCATGGTTGTACAAAAAGCCCTGTCGGGCCATGGTTCTTCTTTTTCGACTCAAAAGCCTTATTTCTATCGGCCGAGCCGAAAAGTCGACAATAAAATAACCATTACTAATAAACCACAATGAGTACTCACCGTGGGGTTCCCGGTTTTGACGGATCCATGAATGCAGGAAGTTCAGGGAGGGGCGAATGCCCATGAACTTGCAGATTAGGTCATGGTTCGCTCTGTAGAGAACTGATTCTTCAACCATGCTGGGCTCAATGACGATTTTTGGCTTGGATTCGGCCTGCGACAGACAACCATTCACCCGATGAGCTGACGGCCGATTCCCAACAGCCGTGAAGATCTTCTTGTATGCCATCTTTTGCGCTTCAGCAGTCTTCGGGGAAGAATCGCCTTTAAACAGATCAGCGTAAGAGCTGGTGTTTCCTGAGTAAGGAGCCGGAGAAGTCCCCATTGGACCCTCCTGGGGCACCGATCGGATCTTCAGATCCCCCGTACCCTAAAGGCACTTCAGCAAGTCCGCAAAAACCAGAGAAAATTCGAGGATGCAGAAACCCTGGTTCAGAGGAGAAAATCGCCAGAGCTCGTTTTCTCGCCTTTTTTTGATCGAATGTGAGGGTCCACTATGTGGGGTTATTACATTTAATTTTCTATGTAATTACCATGAGATATTTTACCTCATGGTTAAACTAGGTAAGTACCTAAATATCCTATGTCAGATATTTAGGTTAGTGTTATGGTTAGAACTCTCTACCTAGGTTAGTGGTTAGCATCACGCAACTCCCTCCCTATTCTATTGTTAGAGGGTAGTTAGTGAGATTCTCTACACTATTGGTTATTAGTCTATTATTTAAACATAGACTATTGTATTGATAAGGTTAATGATTCAATATATTTTTGCTCTCTCTCTTACGGGACCTACATTGGTATCACTCGCTGGATTTGGGAAAGACGAGCTTCGCTCGTTCCAAATTTACTGGACGGACTCCCACGGAGCAGCTGAGGTGCTCGACGCGGAGAGTCCCTCATGGAGCAGCCACGATGCTCGATGCGAAATCACTCCTATGAGCAGCCGTAGTGCTCCTCCTTAGGCCAATAGTCAATGCGCTCGGTTGATAGATTAGGCCGACTCGGTCGACGTCGACCACGGGCCCGCAGACCTAGACGACTCAGTCGACACCGACCAGGGCCCGTGATCTCCTTGATCGACCATGGTCGACGTCAGGAGGCATCACAGCCTCGGCTCCCGCATTGGCCCAGGGCCCGTAGAGCCACGTAGGCCAAGCAGCCATGTGGCCCACTCATGGGAGAGCAGAGAGGGCAGGAGCGCCCTCCCCTCCCCGTGGACACTAGACCCTACATCGAGATCTGAGAGGGCAGGTGACCCTCCAATCCCTGATCGATGCATGGCACAATTTTGTGCCTAACCTGCTTGCACCGAGGTGCTCCCTGGATGAATCAACTCGTGCCATGTGGCACACGAGCCAACAGGATGCTGACGCAGACATTTTGGATGCGACACTAACTGGACAAACATGTGGCACATCATCGCCTAATCGATGCTGACCGAACACGACATCGACACATGGCACATCACCACCTGATCGACACTGATCAAAAATGACATCGACACGTGGCACATCACCACAAGACCGAGATGGACTGACTGGCCTACCCCTGGTGCCACGTGGTGGCGTCCAAAAGGGCAGGCGACTCTGGTCGATTGCCCAAAGGCAATCGACGTTAAAGGGGAGGCCTCCGCCTTAAAAACCCCTTTGCATCCCACTATGGGATGCATGTGGGATAAAAGTCTCGAGATTTAAAAAAAAAAATTCAAAAACTCGATGGAGATAAGTAATAGCGGCCAGGCTGCTATTTCGACGAGCACGGTGGCTCGCTTGGCTAAGGCGGCCGCATAGCGGCCACGAGGTCACCAGATCGAAACACGGTGCCTCCATACAAAGGTTTTTTAAAAATATTTGGTTTTTTAAATATTTTTTTTAATTTTTCTAATGTTTTTTAAGTTTTAAATATATTTTTTAGATATTTCTTTATAATTTAGTATTAATTGGTCAGAAAAATGTCAATTTTAAGCATTTTTAATTGATTTTTTTCCCCCAATTTTCTTGATTATAAAGAATTTAATCTTAAAACATATATTTTACCTTATTGAACTTAGAAATATTTAAAATTAAACCAAATTATTTTGCACTAAAAGTTCTATAGAAAATTTGTGTTTTCTCCAACTTGGAGATAAATAGACATAGGAACAATTTTTGTTGCAAAATCTAAAGGCCTTCTTCAAACAATTTTTTTTTTGCAATACCTCCTCCAAGTCCTATAGTTTTCTCCATAATTTCTTGTCGATAAAGAGACATAGGAATTATTATTCTATTGCAAAACACATACCGTGAAGTGAATTAGGGAGCAACAAAGGTCATCTCAAATTTTTCAAAAACAACAACAAAATTGCTTTTGTTCTCTCCTTCAACAAAGGGGACATAAAAACATAAAATAGCAACATTATTTTTGTTGACAAAACTTGAGATACAATACCATTTTTCTTGCTCCTACATGTGACATTGTTGAAGACAAAAACTGGGTCGTGTGTCGACTAGTTCTGGAAGCCTTTCAAACGCGGGTCGTGTGTCGACTTGTCTTGAAAGGAGTGCTCAATTTTTTTTTCAATTTTGTAACACATTAAGGGGGGATAGAAGTCATTTTTTTTTGCTTCTATTATTTGCAAAATTGTAAAGAACAAGGGGGGATTCTACAAAACAGTAAGAAAGGTGCAATTTCGATTGTACTCGACACCTTTCTCTAAAAATTGAATTTTTACTAGGTGCATTTTTGGTTGAACCCGACACCTATAGTGATAATAATGTGGGTTGCTTTCATGTTTTGATTATTTGCACTAACACTCATGTTTCCTATGTGCACTTAAATCATTCACAAAACACCATTGGCAGAAGCATTTTCAGAAACCCATATTTCACTCAAAACGTGCTACACTTTGCATAGGTTGAACAACAGTCAATTTTACTTACCCCCCTCCAAAGGTCAAAATTCAAAACACACCTTGATTAAACTCTCTTTGTTTGGCTTAATTTCCTCCAAACTTCTCATCCTTCTTGAAGGGTGTTAAGGCAGGTGCCATTAAATATCCTAGAGAGAACAATCACAAGTCTGTCAACCAATCCCTTTTTCATTTGCTCTATCTTGTTTGGCTTAAATTCCTCAAACTTCTCATCCCTTGTTCAGGGTGTTAAGGTAGGTGCCATTAAATATCTTATAGAGGCGAATTGAAAACAACTTCCATATACTCTTTTGAGGGTATAGTGCAAAGATACAACCATCTTAGTCCTATCAAATTTGAAACCTAAACCATGGCCATGATACACAAGTATCTCACTGAGAGCCAATTGCTCAAAGGTTCAAATTATTCAGCTTGGAAGACTAAGATGAAAGCTATCTTAACTATAGAGGATTTGTGGTCAATAGTGGATGGAAGTGTCACTAGACCTCAATCACCTGGAGCAGATCAAAGAGAATTTGATAAAAAGGATAAAAAACTATCCTTAATGATCTTGCTCGCTATTACTGATGATATCCAACCTCATATCAGTGAAGCTACGACTGGTAAGGTAGCATGGGATGCCTTAAATACCATCTATGAGGGAAAGAATCAATCAACGATTCTTAACCTCCAAACACAACTTCATACTCTACATATGAAATTAGGAGAAACAATAGAGCTATTCCTCTGTAGAGTCGCAGAATTGAAAACAAAACTGCAATCCTTAGGAGAGAAAGTGGAAGACCAAGTCTTGAACTCTATCATTTTGAGAGCTCTTCCTGACTCCTACCGAATGTTGATCACTTCACTACAAGTTTCGGCAGGACAGTAACTTTTGTCGAGTTGGTAAACATGCTTCAAACAGAAGAAGCTAATCAACTCCAAAGAGATGAGGCATCCAACAATGCTCTTTTCTCAAAAAGACAAGGTGGTAAGAAAAAGTGGAATCAACAGAAAGGTTCTTCTTCTAATCAAGAAAAGGGTAAAGCCAAAGAGATTTCGAAGAAGAAGCAGTATTGTAAGATTTGCGACAAAGACACTCATGAAACCAAAAGATGTTGGTTTAAGAACAAAACGCCCAATGAACAAGGAAACCAAAAGGGCCAAGGCAAACCTAAGAACAAGAACAAACAGCAAAAGGGACACATTGCAGCTGAAGATTCTAGTTCAGATTCTAAGAGAGCACACAAAGTGCTCATGACACATACAGATACCTCCCACAAGGACTCTATGTGGTACATAGACTCAGGCACTAGTAAACATATGACTGGCGATAAATCTTGGTTTGCAACATTTGAGGCTCGAGAAGGTAGACCGGTCACCATTGTTGATGATCAGACCTATCGAGTTCAGGGAGAAGGAAGTGTTTCTGTCTCCCTTCCAGATGGAGAATGTAATATTCAAAAAGTTCTTTATGTACCAGGATTGAAAAATAATCTCTTGTCAGTTCCACAAATCTTGGACAATAACATGAATGTCAATTTCAAAGTGGACAAAGAAAAGAAACGTTGCTTTATCACTCAAAAGGAAAAACAGATAGCAACAAGTTCATACAAACATGGTTTGTTTGTCTTAGATGCAATTACCTCTACCCATATTGCATTGGCAGTAACCACAAAGGAGGCCACTTCTCTATGGCATAAGAGATTTGGGCATTTGAGTTCAGGATATTTACTAGAGTTGAGTAAATATCAAATGGTGAAAGGACTGCCTACTCTTTCATCTACTTTGCTAGTGTGCTCTGATTGCTTGTCAGGAAAGCAACATAGAGTACCTTTTGAACCTAGCTCTTTTTGAGCTAAGGTACCTTTGGAGTTGGTTCACACAGATTTGTGTGGTCCCATGTCTACAAGTTGTGGAGGAAAAAGGTATTTTCAATTGTTTGTCGATGATCACTCATGAAAAATGTGGGTCTTCTTCTTGCAGTTGAAGTCTGAAGCATTTTCCTATTTTCAACAATTCAAAAAGCTTGTTGAGAAGGAATCAGGATGCTTTATTAAGACCCTCCGTTCAGATCGAGGGGGGAATACACATCAAAAGAATTTTCCTCATTTTTATAGACACATGGGATAAAGAGATAGTTAACAACAACCTATACTCCTCAATCCAATGGGGTTGTTGAGAGAAGAAATCGGTCCATTATGGAAATGGTTCGATGTATGCTTAAGGGGGCCAACCTTGAGCAAACTTACTGGGTTGAAGCTGTTCAAACTACAGTATATCTTCTGAATAGGGCTCCCACAAGGGCTCTTGAAGGTATGACTCCTCAGGAATCATGGAGTGGTAGGAAACCCTCCATAACTCATCTACGGGTATTTGGGTGTAAGGCATTTATGCATATACCCAAGGAGAAAAGAAAGAAATTAGATGAGAAGTCACTACCTTGTGTATTTCTTGGATATGATGAATTTTCAAAAGGCTATCGGTTGATAGACCCATTTACCAAGAAGATACATGTCAGTAGAGATGTAGTGTTTGATGAAGCTTTCACACCCAACACTACATCGGTATACCTAGATGATGAGGAGGAACATCAACTTCCTTCTTCACAACAGAAAAAGCCACCCAAATGGTATACAAGCACAGTGAAAGACTCTAAACTCACTTCCCCACCTGATCTTACTCTCAATCGTCCAAAGACAAGAAGCATGACACAGAAAGAAAAGAATGAAGCATCCACTTCAGTTGATGATCTTTGTGCAGATTTTCAAGATCTTTCTGTTGATAGAGAGTTACCAAGGGAAGATGAGATGGAAATAGATGAGGAGAGGGTTTACTTGTCAGCATGTGATGAGAATGAACCTTCTACAGTTGATGAAGCACTTAGACTACCTCAGTGGAAGGCAACTATGGATGCAGAATATAACTCCCTCATAAAGAATAAAACATGGAAGCTAGTGGATTTGCCTAAAGGAAAGAAACCCATAGGCTGCAAATGGGTTTACAAAGTAAAATATAAGGTAGATGGCACTATAGATAAGCATAAAGCCCATCTTGTGGTGAAGGGCTATGCTCAAAAGGAAGGGCTTGACTATGAGGAAACCTTTGCTCCTACAACAAGGATGACCACCATTCGAGTGCTTTGTGCTATGGCAGCATAGTTCGGATGGAAATTACATCAGATGGATGTAAAGAGCACCTTTCTTAATGGTGACTTAAAAGAAGAGGTGTACATGACTCAACCTCCTGGATTTATAGAGGTAGGCCATGAGCAACATGTTTGCAAATTGGTCAAATCATTATATGGGCTAAAACAAGCCCCAAGAGCATGGTACATAAAAATGGATAGTCACCTACTACAGCATGGATTTAAGAGAAGTCCATCTGACGCAAATCTCTATATCAAGAACACAGGTTACGAGATAGTGATTCTTGTGTTATATGTAGATGATCTGATCATCACTGGCAATTCAGAGAACTTGATTAACGCCATGAAAGATGACTTGAAAGAGTCATTTGATATGATAGATCTAGGACTTCTCCACTACTGTCTTGGCCTTGAGATAGAACAGAAAGAGAATCATCTTAGGGTGACTCAGACAAAGTATGCCAAGACTTTAGTAGAAAAATATCGTATGACTGATTGTAAACCCAAAGCAACACCGATGGAATCAGGGCTACAGTTATCATGATATGAAGACTCACCACAGGTAGATGGAACACTTTATAGACAGATGATTGGAAGCCTCATCTATCTGACTAATACTAGACCGGATATTACTTATGTTGTAAACTATCTCTCACGGTTCATGCAAGAACCAAAGGTCTCCCATTGGAAAGCAACTAAGAGAGTCCTACACTACATTCAGGGTAGTGCCGATTATGGTCTAGAGTATAAGAAGAATAACTCATTCTTCTTACAGAGTTACACTGACTCTAATTATGTTGGATCCATAGATGACAAAAAATCAACATCAGGCTATGTTTTTCATCTTGGATCTGGTCCTGTCTCATGGCATAGTAAAAAGCAACAGGTGGTTGCTTTATCTTCAATTGAGGTAGAATATCGCACTGCACGTGGAGCTGTGTGTGAAGCGATATGGCTAAGTCGCATCTTGGCTACCATGGGCCTACCAAAGAAACTTCCCATTCACATGTTTTGTGACAACTCAGGTGTTTTGAACTTGGTCAAGAATCCAATGCATCATGAACGAACTAAGCATATTGATACAGATTGTCATTTCATTCGTGATGAAGTTCCTAAGCACGAGAATCAAGCTCCAACACATTCCCACCGATGAACAGGTTGCAGATATTTTTACAAAGGCACTTGGACGTGTCAAATTTCAACTGTTTCGGAGCAAACTTTGTATATCAAAGTAATGTAATAAAGGGGGGATGTTAGGGTAAAATAAGGTAGTGTATTGCATTACACTACGTGGGGTTATTACATTTACTTTTCTATGTAATTACCATGAGATATTTTACCTCATGGTTAAACTAGGTAAGTACCTAAATATCCTATGTCAAATATTTAGGTTAGTGTTATGGTTAGAACTCTCTACCTAGGTTAGTGGTTAGCATCACGCAACTCCCTCCCTATTCTATTGTTAGAGGGTAGTTAGCGAGATTCTCTACACTATTGGTTATTAGTCTATTATTTAAACATAGACTATTGTATTGATAAGGTTAATGATTCAATATATTTTTGCTCTCTCTCTTACGGGACCTACAAAAAAATCAAGTCAAAGGTTTTGATTAGACCAAATGCTATTATTTTACCCATTAATGCAGAGTAAGTGGGGATTTGTGGTCTATCTTACATAATCCAACCCCTAACACTATAGCACTCTATGAACTAATGACACCAGTACGTAGACCTTAAAAATATGCTATTAAAAAAAAATAGGATCAAAATGCTTTCGTATGTGGATGTTATGGCCTTTGAAATATTAGCCATAATGAATCATAAAAAAAATGCTCAAGCCTTAAGGTTTCAAGTCTCAGTACTGATAAGCCACTTGGAAAATTTTGATTCACTACTATGCATCAATCCTAGTTTACCACTTCGTTCTTTATTCTCTGCCTAATCAATACCACTTATATCTGCTTTACTAATTGATAGGATATAAATATATAAATAGATAGTTTTCATGGTGTGTGAAAGCCCCATTCGACCTCCATGTTGACCAATATATTTATTATTTTTTGAAAAGCAAAGAAGCACCCTAAGTGGCATTCAAACCAAGGTCTCATGGGACCAAAGCACTCCCTGCTAGTTAAGATAGTAACACATCCCTTGAGATGCCTACTCCTCATGCACACTAAAATATTGTTTGACATGCTAATAGGAAAACAAGTGCTCGACCCAAAGACTTGAGAATGTGACCAATAACATGTAAACATATTCATGAGCAAAACATGACTAATCAACCAAGGCTAATAGAGGGATACTCAACTAATGACACCCCCATAGGTGATTTCTTCCAAATCCATTACCCAAAAATAACTTCTTCTACCTTAAATATAGGACCTTCTTCCATGAACGTCCAAGTGATGACTTTTTTGACCATTTTTCTACATCTACCATTCATAGCGATCAAACCTTGATACTACAAAAAGTGATATTGCTATAGATTCAATCAATGGTATTTCAAGATACCCCTGCCTCCTTGGGTCTTACCCAAAAGTGGCATCCCTTTTGGGATGTTTTCCACAAAAAAAAAATCAATGGTGTTTCAAATCCATGACCAAATACTATCATAATAGAAAACAATGACCCTCCATCCAACTAGGCTACTAGCTAGTGCAAAGACTTGAGCACGTCATCTCTATAGAGCACAACATGTCCCTACATGGGCTATTTTTTTTGGAAACGATATACGTTAGGCCTTTTTCAAATTTAAAATTTGGTGTCAACTTCCACTCATGCTCCCAAAACCATGGTTGCTCCATAGGACATGGATCCATTCCAAATACAAAAAAAATCTAGAAATATAAATATATCCTTGATGATAACAAGGAAGTCACTAGAGTAGGCAAAAGATCTCCATTAAAATTGACAAGACAATTTTAAAAATGGAATAATCTCCCTACTTCTTTTGGAAAAACACTTTATGGGGCAATGGAAGAAAATTCACCCTTGAATTTGGAAGAAAAATTAGAGTCATCAACTACTTATTTGTGACCAAGCAATGCCACTTCACAATCACTTTGATACCATGTTGAAATTCACAATATTTTCTACAATTGAACAGAAGCAAATCATTTACTCAAATCTTATACAAAGAACAAAGAACAAAAGAAATTTTGTGGCACCCATAATCACCATCAATAATCACTATATTCATAGATAATATAATGCAACACTCCAATGAAAACAAAGAGTGTGAGGGAAGTATTTATAGCAATATCAAAATCTCAATTACATCATAAAGTTTAACCTAAATCAACATAATAAGAGATCTTTAGATTAATTATAAGTCATAAATAATGTTTAACCATAACAAAATTAACTAGTGCCCATGAAACTTATATAAAAAAAATTTACAAAATAATTTATATAGTGTACAATAAAATACCTTAACCTATCTAATACATTTCACAATATCAACTCTTAATCATGAATCAAATTATAATTTCAAACACTTTAAAAAACACTAGAAATAATAAGCAATCACTCCAACTAAACATTAATAGATAAATCATAGATGTCTTCATCGCATGCACCCGCATTAAGCTATCCATAGCTAATCCTTCTAGCTCTAGTTTTGGGTATGCATGTGAACACATCTCTCCCACTAAGGCACATGCTGCCCCAAGAACATATAGCCTAAGCTAAAACTTCGGTTAGCACATGCCCAAGAACATATAGCCTGAGGTAAAACTTCACTCAACACTAATCAAAAGCCAAAAAAAAATCGCCCAAACCAAGCACCACCAACCCAATGTTTTCCTACACACCTAGGCAACATTCATTATCTTGACAAGGGGGATTTCATAAGCTATTGACATTGATACATTTATTTGAATATTTTTTAATTATATTGAATATGTTTTTAAAAGTATAATTGCAAGGTGGGATTTTTTATTTTAATAAATATTATCTTAGTATATTAAGTACTAAATAAAAATAGATAAAATTGTTTGAGGGGACATTACAACATGAGCGAGTGTGTGAGAGGTGGGTATGTGGTGGTTGTGTGTTAAATTTTGTATTGATAAGCATAGTTCTAGGCTTTACGAGAGGTTATGGTTGGAGAAAACTGCTCAATCATGTATGTTGCTTTACGAGAGGTTATGGTTGGGAGAAAACTGCTCAATCCTGTATGTTGATCGAAGGAGTTTATCACACTAACCAAATAAAAAAAAAATCAAATAAAATTATTATAAAATAATTGGACAAATATAAAATGCAATTGCAATTACATATAAATATAAAGTTTAACAAATAATTAACTTTAATAATAAATAGTCATAAATGTTCCGGGAACAACGCACCAATACGGGCTTTGGCTCTTCTTTGGGAGGTCCAAGGTTCAAATTGGGCGTGGGCGAGTGTGTGGTGGTTGTGTTAAATTCCCTATTGATAATCATAGCTCTCGATTTTACAAAGTCATGGTTGGGAGGAAATTGCTCAATCCGCGTTGGTCGTATGGGTTTATCATACTAACTTAAAAAACCATAAATTATATAATATTTATTAATAAAAACTAATCCCCCGGTTAGGTGGATTGGTAAGAAGTTGGACACTTACCAAAAGGAGACCTAGTTTCAATTCGAGCTTGCTCAATTTGGGCAAAGGTAGTAGTCTATCATTAGTTCAATGTGTACGCTAACTTAACAATGATGGTATTAACCCCGAACTACCGGGTCTCCCTCACTACGGGTTGTGTTTACCGAGGCAAGATAAAGGTTATATTGATAGCACTATAAATTGATGTTACGATCAAGATAATGTAACTTGACCTGTGACAAGTTATTCAAAAAACAAAAATAATTATTGATTCTTTTATATATTATAAAAATTAATCCAAAATTTTAATTATTATATTATGGGAACGTTCATAGAAAAAAATTCTTATTTAATCAAGAATTTAAAAAATATTTAATTGAAATAATTACTGACAATGATAAATCAATCTAATACATTATGTGAGTCTAGCTATCCTTAAGATGGATTTTTCCATCCTTAACATCCATTTCCACTCAAGAGTAATATCAAAAGACTTTGGTACGAGTTCCCCTCAATTAATTTTGTTTTGTTGTTCAGTTATGTAAAACTGTGTTGATTGATTATTTGCTTAAGTTTCCGCGATAGAATGATTTTTTTTGGCTGGCGTTCAACATATGTTTATCCGTTTTTTTTAAAATGTATTCTCTTAATTATTTGCCTTTTTACATAAAAACATTTAAAACATATAGGAAGTATGGGGACATAGAGCATCTAGGCATTCAAATCAAACGTGAGCTAAGTAAATAAAGAATATGTGAATTCTGCAAATATAAACATGTGCATCTTAAAAATATTTAATGTGAATTTGTTATCAAAATAATTTATTATATATTTTAAAAAGTTTGACGGTAAAAAGTATATAGTTGAAACATATTAGAACTTAAATCTGCGCACTATAAACCCAAAGGCAAAACAATTTAATATATTTTTAAAAATGTTTTTAATGTATATTTAATTAAAATGTAGAGAACCTATAATCATGGAGAATAGCACTGACCAGGTTAAAAATATACATTGGTTCAAGAGACTCTATGATCCATTGTATATTTTTTAAGTGGTTAATATTATTTTTTATAATTATAGTTATTTTATTTGGTGTATTGTAGTAAGGTATAGTTTTTTTTGTTAGTAGCTTTTATTTTTATATATATTTTATTTTGTTTTTTTTTAACTTAAGACCTTATAATATTCCTATTCTTAAATATAATCTTTAAGAAGGAACGCGAATCAAGGAAGAGCTTTAAAATTCAAGATTGGCAAGCATCATAAAGTTATATTATTGAAAACATCTCTCTTCCAACCTGAAAACCGGGGATGTCTAATCAGCCTTTTTTTTTTAAACTACGCATAATTAAGGAATTTACGTAGTTAATTTTCAACCATGCTGAGCTTAAATGCCGTGACAAGTTGTAAGATGCCTTTGAAAAAAAAAAATTCCCAGAGGAGAAGGATTTTTTTCACCAAACTTCGCACTTGGATAATGCCATTGTTTTCATATTCCCAACTATGCAAATTAAAGGGAAAAAAAAAAAATATATATATATATATATATACATATATAAAATTTGTTTCTGACAATTGCTTACATTTTCCTATGAAAATTTGTTTCTGAAACTCTCTTACATTTTCCCTTCTGTACTGGGTTTTCATCCTGTGAATATCCCTGGGAAGATGTCTGCCTTTACCCTCCGAATTAAAGACAACATGAAATATACCCAGCGAATCACAATGGAATGAAAGCAACCTTGCCATATCTTAATATTCAGTTGCTGGTATCCTTTTCGGCGACTAATACAACCAAGTACTTTTTCCCATTTCTTTCATGACACTTTTTACATTTCAGATCTATGTACATTAACCATCCACTGCATGGTGACATTGAAATTGGATCTCCTTGTTTTTTTCCTAATACTTTTAATACAGATTTCATTATCGATAATACAAATAGCCTCCTTATCCTAGATCGCACCAGCATTGTTTAGGCCTTGTGCAAGCGTGTAAGAGTTGCCTCTGCCAAGGCCGTGGTCAAGCCAGAGATCTTTCCTTGTTCTCCTCTCGATCCGACAACACCAGCAGGAGCACTTCTGGATTTACCTTTTTCCTGGCAAAAATGCAGATCATTTGGTGCACACCCATGACTTTGTTCTGTAACAACATGGGTGGTCCGCTTGTAGGAACCCATCCATTTGGCCTGCATGTACCGAAATTTCCTCCACGGTGGAATATGCATCCCCTTGGATTTCAGCGACCACCTTGCCGCATCGCACATTATCTTGATCACCTGGCGTAGCTTATCCGCCGTTCCCACAAACAAAGTGGGCAGCATCTCTACCAGCGCATCGTGTTGAGCCGTCGGGCGAGCAATCTCGAATTGCGTTCTGAAATCGATATCCACGAACAAACGATCGTTCCCAGCCTTCGACGTTCCCTCCACCGCCACATCAACGAACTCGTAGTCGCCTTTATAATCAAACCACACAAAAAAAATGAGCTGAGCGTTTATTATGCACCAAATCATAGCGATACAAAAACTGCAGATTAACTGACCTGCAGGGTAGCCGTTGGTTTTCTCCCATCGAGTTTTGGAGATGCCTGCATTGTATCCTGAGCATCTCAAGCTCCTGGTTACGAATAGGCGTAGGTGGGTCTTGTGGTTGTCGTTCTCGGTAGAAAGGCCGTCTCTTTGTTTAGCCAATGCTAACGCTCGAGTCACATCTCGAAGCAACATCAGCTCCAGTCTAGTGGTGGAGGAAGAGGCTCCCTGCACATTCACAGGAGCATACTTGCATTCCCAGGCCAGACAAACGACACGATAAGGGGAATGTGAATGTATAATATATTATGTACCTGCAATAGCTCGTAGAGCCGCTCTGGCAGAAATGGGATGGGATCGTGCGCACCCGAACTCTCAGTATCGCTTCCGCAGTCTTCCTCCTCCTGGTCGAAAGTGGTGGAGTCGATGTCGTGATGACTACCATTTGTTGAACTCTCCATTTTGGCCGCATGATGAGTCGAGTCTGTGAAGGGGCTATTTGGGATGGCTTTATTGAAAGGATCAGCGACCCCTTTGAGCTTGGAAGGTTGTGAATTTAGGGGAATAGGTGTAGGAAGAGGATATGCTTGCTGCAGCAGGAGCATAACAGACACGTTGGGGTGATGGCTTCTATCTAGAAAGATGCTCAGATTGGGAATCTGAGTTCTCTGGTGGGGTTAGTTGGGCGCCGAAGGGGCAAAGGCCGAGGGAGAGACAGATGCCCTGGTTGACAAGGAATGTAGGCGGTGCATTGCTGGTTATTCTAGCCTTGTCGGTGTCGGGAAATTGGCTTGGTTTATGTCACAGAACTTAGCGGGTTGTACAGACAGTCGCTTGCTTGGTGTTGACGGCATTGTGACCAGAATGAAAGGGATCTTTGTAAGCATATGCCTGGATATCTCATCATGTCGTTCCCTTTTGAAAAGAGGAGACGCCCCACTGTTGTTACGGATAAGTTGTTTCTTCGTTTTCGATCTACTTTGGATCGCGCATTGACCTTGTTATCAAAAGCGTTTCACCATTAGTGAAGATATGGTTAGTGCTTCTCACGGTCTATCCATATCAAACGTGGCAGGTTCTTGGCCAACTTGAACGAAATCACCCCAAACCACCTCTTAACCCGTCGTGTTTTTTTTGTTGTTGGATATGGGACATATTATTTTTTTTCTTATTTAAAAAGGAAGTAATTTTTTCTTAAATAAAAACGAAGTAAATGAAAGTTGTTATTTTTTTGTTTTTGAATAAAAACAAAGTAAATGAGATCTTACTTCTCAAAAAATTATATCAGATTAACTCGGCTACAAACATTTTACAACTATTAACTAAAATTATTGTTAAATTGTTAAAAGTAAAGGGTAGATATCTCATAACCATCAAAAAATTTTCAATTTCAATATATATATATTTTATTATATAGGAGAGTTGGTCTTTCATTTTCAATATATATTTTTTTGTTATATAGAAGAGTTGGTCCACACTATTTTTAATAACTGACAAGGGTAAGGTTAGGGGCTGCATCCACCAAATTTATTCCACCTATTCCGGATTTATACAGTCCTCGTCAGTCTAACACACACTCAAAGGAATCAAATCAGACTACTAACTTTACAACAGGCTTTCCTCAAAGTTTGAACCAGGATCTCTTCTGGGTAAATGCCCAACCAAACTAACACTTACCAATTCACCTAAATCTTAAAAGTTTTCTCATTTTCAAATTGATAAAAGATTTATTTTTTAACATCTGACTTGATTCTTAGTTTTAAGATGTAAAAAAACCATTTTCAAATTGATAAAAAGTTTTTTTACATGTAAAAACCAAGAATCAAGCTAGACACTATATGGGACTACCAGCAATCGAGGATTTAGGGTATTTGAGAGTGTTCGTGGACTTGCATAGCAAATTGATTTAAAAGATATAACATTTCTTTGTTATTGTGTTGAATTTATATTTTTTAGATGAAAGATTAAAGTTATATTATTAATGTGTTAGAAATAATATATTAGTTTTATTTTACAACTTTATTGAATTTATAAATATTTAAGAGAAAATTATTATTTGGTTTACATATTAATTTATTATTAATTTTAAAAATATTATTATTATTATTATTTATTTATATATTTTTTGGGTATATAATCAATTATTTAATGAATGTATATAAGTATATGTAGTTACAATGTAATATTTGAAGTAACAAATGAAGAACAAATGCCATCATAATCTTTATAACGATGTTTATTCTTTTCCTTAAATCTTTCATGATAATATGAGACAAGTATCCAATAAGGTTATTGGCTAATGCTACTCATATTTCATCATTAGATACTATTAATCATATATTATCTCTAACTTTTGTTAGGAATAAAGTTTAAGATTTCATAATGATATACTGCATTCTTTTAGTTTTTTCCCTCATGCTTACCTTCAAATGCCCAGTCATATACCTTTTATTACATGGAACACATCTCAAGAGATATGAGTGTTATCATTGGAGCTGTTAATTAGGATCTAACCCTCATTATGACCATCCTTAGGCTCCTAACCATTTGGGTAGGATTACTATAATAAGTTGAAGGGCCTTTAAAAAAAAAAAAGTTGAAGGGATTGTAATTGTATTTTCTTGAATCTTCATCCTTTATGAAGACTTCAATTTGTTTATCATACAAAACCAAATTAATGAGCCAAAAATTTCCATAATTATATCCTATCATAAACTCATCCAACCAAACACTTTCCATCTTTCTCTTCATGTTTGCATTCCATATTCATCAAGATATTTCAACCGAGAAGGTTTACTTTTAATCTTAAAAATGTTCCTCAAATTTTCTATGGAGGAGACCAAAACTAGTATCTATTATTTACCTCTCTTAGATGTCTTTAAATATTACCAAAGATTTGTGATTTAAATTCATGGTGACATTAAACATAACATTTGCATGAAAGGTTAACAACAACTCAAAGTGACTCACTTTTCTCATTTTTATCATTCTCAAATACAAAAAGTATATTCTACAAATTGAATCACCACTAACTAATAACGATTCTCCATCACACTTCATAAACCAAAATAAGAACATAATAACAAATAAATGGCTCTTCATAGTTTGTGCCAATTTTCTCATCCTTGACGTGGCTTCCATGCTAATCCTTTTGTTAATTTTCACCTTGGAAAAATTGTTTAAATCACTTTTCTTGGAAATAACAGTCCTTTCAAGTTGGTCAATGTTCAGTATTATAATATTAATGTAAAATGATTTTTAGGTAGACTTGGTACCACTACTTAGGCATATTAAACACTCCTGCTACCAAATTAGGTTGTTGCAAGGAACTCATCTATGTTGATGTACTAGTTCTTTTGTTATTTGTTATATCTACTTGACAATTGTTGTAACCTCATGATTGAGAGGTTAATATATGGACAAGTATAATTGAAACCAAATTCATCTTCCAACCAACAAATCCAAGAAGTTGTTAAGCTTAATTATGAGAGACCAATTTTATAAATTTAAGGATGATTGATGGTTGTTTCCATGGTTGGAGTTTAATATTTCACCTATGCTATTATGTGAAAGTTCCTTGTATTTTATTTTCAATGTATTAATTAAAAAATTAATTCAAGTAGTATATTTGATATCCAAATTCATGGTGTTATTTTATGGTTTATTCTCCAAGTTATATCAATATTTTTATTATATTGAAATGTTCTAGGGTACAACATAGTATCAAAGAGGGTAACTTGTGCAGTATATCTATATTTGTCAATAATATTCAAGAAGCTTTTCACAATAAATACTTTCAAATGAGGATTTTATAGACTTACTATTTATCTCTCTTTTGTATTCTTAATAATGTATCTAAGTTTCAAATGCATGTGAGAAAGCCACCAATTCGCTCTATACTAGATCTATTTTAAAATTATATAGAACCATCCTTGTGATAATGTGTTAGAATTATTTTAAAATTAGTCTTGTGAGGGATATCGTAGTGGTATGTCTTTGGGTTTTCATTCAAGAGACCCAAATTCAAACCTTGGTACAAGGGACCCAGGACCCCTCATAAAACTTATATTTTTTAATATAAATATAGGGAGGAGAGAAGAATATTGTATTGTTGGGATCTCATATTGAGATATATTAAGGAGTGGCTTCCTTCCAATAAGGAGCATTGTATGGTGTTGCCCTACCTCAAGGATTTTGGAGCGACTGAGATGTAGGAGTGAGTGTGAGCCTAGAGTGAGTAGGAGGAAGCATGAGCAAGAAGCAAAAAGTAGAAAGCAAAGTGTGATCAAGGAAAAAGTGCCACTTCTTGTTCTAGATATTAGGAGAAACTTTAAAGGATTCATGTAAAGAAAATGTAGGTAACATGGCAAGGAATTTATTTTTTAAAGTCTTTACTAAAAGTAAGGATGACCTAGTTGGAAGTAAGGATGCCTTAATAGGAAGTATGAGTGCCCTAGTTAGTGATAAAAGGAGGAGTGAATCTATGAAAACCCTTGTCTAGGTAGAAAATACTACACCATAAGTGATTATCAAGGATGAGATGATTGATCATGATATAAAGGTTCTTAAAATTAGAGGATTAATATGTACGTTCCATGGAAATTGGATAGTTTTTTATGAGATTCAAAAATGGATCAGGAAAAAGTGGGGATTGAATTCAACTTACTCTATGACTTTTATTCCAAAAGGATTTTTCCTCTTTATTTTCTCTAATTCAAAAATAAGTGATAAAATAACGGATGGAAGACCTTGGTTTAGGGGTAAAGATGCATTATATTTAAGACCTTGGCGTGAGATTTTTTTTCCTGTAGGGATAGAGATTTTTTTCTGTAGATCCTAGCGCATCCCTATGTGTGAACAAGATTTTTGGCAAGTGATTATGTGAGGGTTTTATCTGGGTTGAGTGCAAGGAGCTCTAGAGGTTGGTTTTTAGGGCCTTTGGGCCCTAGCGGCCAATATTTTTGTGGTTTATGCTCAATATTTTAGCAAGAAATGTTATAGGGGATCCAAAATGGGTTAGAAATTTATCTTTCAATAGATCATACTATGAACTTGAGTGACAACGACTTCCAATTTGCTACACAAAAGAAAAGTGAAAACCATACCTTTCCACGATGTCTAGGGCAAGGATTAAAGAGATCACGAAACAAGTTTCAAGCAATTGATCAAAAAATGGCTCATATCTCAAGTTAATCTGGTGCTAAGGTGCACCCACAAAATAATTCTACTATGAAAACCCTTGGAAAGGGTAAGAATTTCAAAAAATTAGCCTCAAAAATGAATTTTAGGGATGCCCTCCATGGTGGACAGCCTCGGCCCAATGCTAATATCAATCTTAGGGCTTCCCATAAACCTCTAAGAATGCCTAAGATTGATCCTAGGAAAATAGAGTCAAGATGTCTTAAAGCAGTTGATGGAACTGTAGCACCCTAAAATTGGCGCAGTAAAAATGCAATAATTACATTCACCTTAGTAAATAATTTAAAATTCAAATTTAACCTCCCAAACAGCTCATTAACCGCCGGGAAATCCGTTTCCCCCTTTTTCGTGCCATTTTTAGAGGTTGTTTTGACCGTTTGACGATATCGTCGCCGATAAAACGATATCGCCCTGCATTTGACGTTTTCGTCTGGACTAGGACGTCCAGACGATCTTGTCGCAAAACTAATTTTGCAAAGTTGGAATTTGTTCCAACGGGTCTCCAATTTGGGCAGAAGCGTGTCTGCGCCGTTGGGACCCTCCCCCCGTTGGAGATCTCCCAAATTGGGATGATCTCCAACCTCCTAACTTCTCCCCTAAGCCTATTTAGTCTCTAGGATTTTCCCTTCCCAACCCCCGGCCGAAATTCTCTGCAATTCAATTCCATATACGTTAAATCATCTCTATCTTGCATTTGCACTAGTTCCACATCAATTTTGTTGTAGGTACAACACTATTTTTTAGTCGGAGCTAGCACCTATCGTCGTCGATGAACCTGTTCAGATCGGAGGTGAACCTGTCGAATTCGAGGCGATTTCGTACTGATGCGAGACGATCTCGACTGCAATCCGTATTAAGGCAATCAATGCCTGAAGTTTGCGATCCTCAACCCTTTTTCTATCATTTTATTCTGCAAATTAGATAATCTATTTAGTGTTTTATATTACTTTGCATTTGGAGTTCACCCATTTAGATTAAGTGCATAATTAAATCTTAATTATCATCAAATTAGCACAATTCATTTCTATTTCTGTGTTTAAGTTGCATTTTGATAACATTGCTGCCATTTTATATCATTTCCTCTCGTTAGCACCGTAGTATTTTTTGTATTTTGCATCTATTTTTGGTTTTGCAGTGTCTCTCGACGAATTCGTCGTATCTCGAACAATCTTGTCCGATTGCGTACGATTCTGTCGAATCTCGTACGATCCAGACTACTTCAACATCAGAATCTTCTTCAGACATCCGGATCAGGTATTCATCATTTGCATTCTGTAATCTCTTTGTTTTTGTCTTTAAATCTATTTTTTGTATTCATTGAACTTGCATTTTCATATAGAGTAATCTAGATGCATTCGGCCAAACCTAGGATATGAATGCTTAAGGTTAAAACGAACACATTTAAACACATTCCAAAACCTAGGCGTGGAAACTACCGTCAAATGTTTCCTGGTGAACCCACCATCCGTCGAAAAATCATCAAAATACACCTCCCTTGAGAGGCGGGACCTTCGCAAAGTCCTCTCAGTCCGAGGTACCGCACCATCCTTTTCCCATCCTCCTTCCGGGCGTGGATCCAATAGCCTGAAGGTAGGGATGCAAAAAATTTGGAGCGATACATTTTGGTGAACCCGACGTGAATGCATCATAACCTTTTGAAAAACAAAAACAAAAACAAAAAAATATATAGAACAACTGAAACATAGATGCATTTTAAACATTTAAGTTTGAAAACATGTTTAGATGGTAGCTCCAAAGAAAAGGTTAGCGATTACTATAAACGTAGAAAATCAATTGGCAGCCATAGAAGTTAATTCTGTCCTTAGTGTGCCTGAAACAAGTAGAAGTCAATTCCTATGGAACGAACTTGATAGAAGACTTAGTCTCATCTCATCTAGGTCCACACAACTTAAGAAAATCAAGAGGCTAGTCCTAGATAGAATCCTGGATCCTCATCAATTAGTTTTTTATCATGAACTTCAGAGAGCCTGCCATAGATGGTTAGCTTATAGAAAAGCTCTTGTATCTTCAAAATTTTTAACTCTCGAAGAATATCTCAATGACACAATTGTGGTACACCCATTTCTAGTTCATGTAGATTCCCTAGAAACCGATCTTATGATTAGAAGAAGATGGAACAAAATTCCTAGAGCTATGTTGTATCGCGAATATTGTCGTGAGAATTATTATTATAAACCAAAATCTGAAATACATGGTATCACTATAGCTCTTTTCATAAAATTTTTAAAAGAAAACTTTCAATTTGAAGAAGAACATTTCATGACTCCTGAACAACTCGAACCTATCAATGATATTCATAAGTTGTTTATAGAAAACTAGATTATTACTTCAAGTATTATTTCTTGCATTTATTGTGTTATTTGTCAGTCTTTATTGTATTGTTTCAAAAGAAATTAAAGAAAAACTAAAAATCAAAAACTTAGCAAAAACTTAAACATTTCATTTTCAAATATTGTAGTAGGTATATAGTAAATATATACCTCTTAATTTGTTGCATATATATATAAATATATATATATTTGCTGAAATCAAAACTTAGCACCATGCCTAAACTTAGGAATGGTAAAGAAACTTTAGGGGAAGGAGAAGATTGGTTACAAGATACAACTAAAGACCCAAATGTCCTTCTTGGAGATACAAATCCGGAAGGAGAAACTCTAGGTCAATCAGACGAAGACTTAGGTGAAGATAAGGAACAAGAAGGAAGTGTTAAAGAGGATGGATCCTCATCCCCTAGAGTAGCTCCTAATGGAACTATTGCCTTTGACAATGCAGAGCATTTCAAGAAATTTCTCATAGATAACATTGATGACCTTAATGTGGCAATTCGCCTTGATAAAGGGCAAATCAGTGACGCTCAAGCAGCTATAGAACAAGCGTTTAATATGCGCATTAATCCCTTGTCTTTCATTGATCAAGAAAGTGACAAGGCTGGGCCATCCAATACGGATATGGTCACTATGGCTCAAAACATGTCAAAACAATAGGTTACCCAACCTCCTAAGGAACCTGTTATTCAACCTAAAATCACTCCCACACAAAAGAAACCTTCCTTCACTACTTTATTCCGTCAAACTATTGAGCAATATGCTTCAAATAAACAAAAACCTAAAACAAAGCCAAATACAAACTTTCAACAATCCGGAATACAACATAATCCAACTTCAAAATTCCTCCATAATACTTTTCCTACCAATACTTTACACAACAGTAACATGGCATCTAATCTGCATGTTCCTCCATCCTACGCCCATAAAACCCATGTCAATGCCCTACCAAACCAATATGGGGGGCAAACTAGTAATCTGGAAGCCATGGTGAAACAATTGGCTTCACGTATGGACCAGATAGATCCCTACCATCCCTCGTATAATTATCGAGAGATCTGTAGTCAACCTTTGGATCCCATAGTTGTAGCTCAACCATACCCTAAGCATTTTCCCATGCCCGTCCTGCCTATATATAAAGGAACCAAAGATCCCATAGAGCATCTTCGCATGTTTAGGATAGCATGTCACGACATATCGCATGACGACTTGCTATTACTAAAAATGTTCCCAAAAAGTTTAGGTGGGATGGCATTAGAGTGGTACTATCACTTGCCCACTCATTATTTGAGAAACTTCGAAGAAACAGTGGAATCATTTGTCCATCAATTTAGTGCCTACATCGAGAGGCATGTAACTATTAAAGACCTATACAATTTAAAACAAGACAAGGATGAATGTTTTGCCGATTTCCTAGCTAGATGGAGGCAATTGACAGGAAAACTACACTTTGTGCTGCCTTATAGGGAAATGTTGGACATTTTCATCAACAATTTACAAGAACAGATATCTTATGAGCTATCAACTGCTACTTTAACTACCTTCGATCAAGCTATAGATTTAGCTCGAAGAGTAGAAGATGCCCTCATTAGGAGAGGCCAACTTAGGAAGAAGGATGATGAGAAAACATCCAAAAATCAATATAAAAACAAACAAGTTGTCGGTGACGGAGTCATTGACAGCAGTAAACGTTGCTAATATCAATGCAACGAAGACAACAAAAAAATTCATATTGAAACCTCCTGACAAGCCTCCTCGAGAATTCACTAGATTAAACCAACCTTTATCAACTATTTTACCTCAATTACTTGAAAGAGGTTTGATCCAATTACCAACTATCCGGGAACCTGACCCAACTATACCCGGATACAGAGCTGACTTGCACTCGTGATTTCCATAGAGGACCTGGACATTCTACCAACGCTTGTAAAATATTGAAACATAAAATACAAGATTTGATTGACAATAATGAAATGGAAGTACAAGCCTTCCAACCTAAACAAAACCCTCCTAATAATACTCAAAAGACCATTCCCCAAAATCAAAATCAAAATGCCAATCAAACTCTAGACATATTTCAACACCCTTTACCAAGACATGGTAAAGAGGTAGCCAATCAAATCGAACATCATAATGTTCCCCCTCCTACCCGATATGTAGGAACCATTAGCGGACAATTACCTGTTCAGGATCCTCAAATATTTGACACGACCTTATCCCTGGTTACGACCAGGCCCTTACATAATTTTCAAACTTCTGATTCTAGTGATATAGAATCAGATAGTGAAAGTGAACTAGACATTACTTCAAACCAATCGAATAGTTCTGAAAACGAATCAGATCCTATTCAACCAGTCATAGATGCTAATGTTCCAGAAGAACCATTCCCTAGAAGAGTCACTACTCGACCCTCTTCTAATATATTCCTTTCTAATGAACAAGCCATTAATGCTCAACCGAGACCAGTTCAACGTCTTCACTATAACATCGTAGGTACCATTGGAGTCGTTACTCGACAACAAGCTCAAAACTCTCAACAAGAACCAAACCAGAATGATGGATCGGCTCCATTCGTTCTTAAAAACCCTAATAAAGGGAATCATGCTCCTAATATCCAATCTAAACCCCCTTACAACATTAATGAGCAATTGGCCAATACTACGGCCAAAATTTCTCTCTTAGATTTATTAAGATCCTCTCCCACCCATAGGGATGAGTTGATGCTTACATTGAGCCAAATGATGGTACCTCAAAACATTCAACCGTGAGTTATGGCCAATACTATCATCACTCGAGAGATTGATTGTATTGACTTCCGGGATAAAGATATCCCACAACACAATTTACATAAGGACAATCCCTTATACATTACTGCTTTAATTGGAGATGTAGTTGTCAAACGAGTTTTGATTGATAATGGCTCATCTCTAAACATTTGCACCTTTGACTTCTACCAACGATTTGGCTTTAGAAGTGATGAAATGAAGAAAACCGATATGATTATCAAAGCTTTTAATGACGAAACACAAGAAACGTGTGGAGTTATTACCCTCCCATTGCAAGTTGGTCCTAGAACCCTAGAAACAACCGTGTTTATTGTACATTGCCCAACATCGTACAATATACTTTTGGGTCGCCCTTGGATCAACGCCATGCGAGCGGTCCCATCAACCTTACACCAATGTGTTAAATTTGAGTTTAAAAATCAGTTGGTCACTATCCATGGTGACCCTAGACCTTTTGATATGTGTGCTTTGGCAGAACCTCGTTGGAGTGCAATTTTGCCCAGCTCTGTCATCCACACAACCTAGTTCTTATTTTTCATCTAAAACTGTGAAACATACACCCATAACTTCACCTATTTCCCCTCCATTAATTTCATCCTCCTATATAGATCAACAATCCTCTAAACAAATCATTTTAGAACCTCAAAAAGATCTTAAATCTACAACCAATCCTTCAAGTTCTATCCTTATAAATTCAAGACCTATAGACACATCTATCATACCTTCCACAACTAAAGACATAGGTAATAAGCCTTCTACATCTTATGCCCTTTCTGATGACCTTTTACCGCATTTATCTACAACCTTAATATCAGAAAAAATGAATGCTTTCATGCAAGATTCAAACCTTTTAAATAACTTGCCGCCATCTCCTCGTACTTTGGGCCTCCCACAACCTATGGGAAGTACTTACCAAGTCGGGAGTTGTGCCTTCATTTATAAAGGATATGACCGGGGAAGAATCCCTCGAAATATCAAAACTCACCATGAAGGATACGCTCGGTGTTATTTTACCAATGATTATATTAAAGCTAAACCCATGATGCTTAAAATGGGATATGAAGGGAAAGGCTTGGGACCTTTCCAAAATGGCATGAAAGAACCTTTCGAGGTAGAACCGTGGCCTGCCCGCTGTGGTGTGGGCCTATTTCCTAGTAAGGGTCAACCCTTTCCTTTTGAGGATGATGATCATCTCATTCGCTATCAAGATTATTTGGATAGGCATGTTGATTTGCCTCTTAAAAATTAGTCGTTTTCATGCAACATGCTATCCATAGCATACCCTGAAATGATTGCCGACCCCGATGAAGAGTTGGAAGGAGATATCTTCCATGATGTCTCTGTTGAAGAGATGTTGCACAATGGGTTTTATTTTGATGGTTCTATACCAACTATAGCTCAACTTGAGGCCACTAATCCTCAAGATGAATTATCTAAATTAACCTTACAAGAATTACAAGAATTGGGCGTTTCACCCGCCCCACCTAATTTTGAAAGAGATCTACACATGGAGGTAGAAAATGTCATTAAAATTAACATTGGAACTGAGGACAATCCTCACATAATCAATATTGGATCAGAATTAAGTCAAGAAAAACAAGAACAATACATTGCATTCCTTAAAGAGTATGAAGATGTCTTCGCTTGGACATACGAAGATATGCCAGGTCTAGACCCTTTCGTAGTCATGCATCATCTAGTGGTCCATCCGGATGCTAAACCTGTCAAACAAAAACTTAGAAAAATGCATCCCAAAGTGGCTCTGCTAGTCAAAGGGGAGTTAGAAAAACTCTTGAATGTTATCTTTATACAAGCTATTGATTATGTCGAATGGATCTCAAATGTAGTTCTAGTCACCAAGAAAGAAGCTACCAAAGTTAGGGTTTGCATGGACTTTAGAGATATTAACGCTGCATGCCCTAAAGATGATTTTCCTCTTCCAAACATGGACCAAATCATTGACTTCACTGTCGAAAGTGGGATGATGTCCTTAATGGACGGATTCTCCGATTATAATCAGATCAGGATAGCTCCTGAAGACCAGGCTAAAATAACCTTTATCACCCCCTGGGGTACCTTTTGCTGGAAAGTGATGCCATTTGGCTTAAAGAACGTCTGTGCAACTTATCAACGAGCTATGACCTACATTTTTCATGATATGATGCATGATATCCTACATGATTATGTGGATGATATTATAGCTCGCTCTATTATTGAAAATAATCATTTAGATGATTTAAGGAAAGTCTTTAATCGATTACGAGAATATCTCATTCGATTAAATCCAGAAAATGCATATTCGGAGTTAAATTCGGCAAACTATTAGGGGTTTTAGTTTCTTTACGTGGTATTGAAATCGACCCTCTCAAGATTGCGGCCATCACTGATATGCCCGCACCGACTAATATATCTGAGTTACGAAGTTTACAAGGTAAGCTTCAAGCCATCCGTCGCTTCATCGATAAGTTGGCGGATAAAACCGGTCCCTTTCTTAAACTCCTTAAGAAGGATGTCCCCTTTAATTGGGATACCGAATGTAGAGAAGCTTTTGAACTTCTCAAACAATACCTCCTTAATCCACCTATGCTTTCACCACCTAAATCCGATCGCCCATTTCTCCTATATATTTCAGCTTCAGATTCTGCCTTAGGGGCTATGTTAGCCCAACTTGATGATGAAAAGCGAGAACGTGCTAATTATTATATTAGCCGAACCTTCATCAGTTATGAAACCCGCTACACAAACATTGGAAAAACTATGTCTAGCAGTCGTGTTTGCTACGCAAAAATTACGACATTATATGCTTAGCCAAAAAACTTATGTCATTGCTAAATATGATCCCTTAAGGTATCTCATGAGTCGACCTTATTTATCGGGTCGCACAGCCAAGTGGGTTCTTGCTCTAAGCGAGTTTGATCTCACATTCATAGGACAAAAGTCTGTTAAGGGTCAAATCATAGCAGATCAATTAGCTACCGCACCCTTAGAGTCTACCCATCCCCTCATCATCGAGTTTCCAGATGAATGCCTTCAATTAGAGGCAGACCATCCCGAACAATGGTCCTTATACTTTGATGGAGCCCGATGCATGAGTGGGGTCAGTGTGGGTATTATTTTAATATCTCTACAAAAACATCTTATTCCTCTGTCCTTCAAACTGACCTTTGCTTGCACCAACAATACTGTTGAGTATGAAGCTCTAATCCTTGGATTACGAGCTGCTCTAGCACTAAAAATTAAACATCTTTTAGTTTTTGGTGATTCCCAACTGGTTATAAACCAAATTAATGAAGTTTATCAAACCAGAGATGATAAACTGCGCCCATATAAGGCCTATGTTTTACAATTAATGTCCCTATTCGATCAAGTCACCTTGGAAGCTATTCCTCGAACTAGCAACCGTGCAGCTGATGCTATGGCCGTAGCTGCATCTCTCTTGCCCTTGGAGTTAGATGACGAATATGCCACTATCATTATTCGTCGACTCCAGGAACCCGCCTCAAATAAGTCATGCTTAGAGCCTTTGGATGTGTTTCTAATCAATGAAACTACTCCCGAGCCTTGGTATACAGACATATTTGATTTTCTTCAAAATGGGACTTTCCCTGCCAATTCTAATAGAAACCAGTGTTGGTTATTACGTCGACGAGCAAGTCGATTCGTCATAATTGGCAATACTTTATATAGGAGATCTTTTGAAGGTATCCTATTAAGATGCTTAAACTTAGAAGAGTCTAAATCATCCTTGAGTGAAGCCCACGATGGATCTTGTGGAGGACACTTTAGTGGTAGTGTTATTGCTAAAAAGCTCCTTCGGATAGGATACTTTTGGCCTACCATGGAAATAGATGCACATGAATATGTGTGCCATTGCGACAAGTGTCAAAAACATGCTGACCTTGTCCATGCGCCTGCACAAGAGCCGTAGGCTATTTCATCTCCATGGCCCTTTTCTAAATGGGGCTTGGATATTATTGGCAAAATCAATCCCGTGTCATCTGATGGACACAAGTTCATCATAACTGCCACTGAGTATTTCACGAAGTGGGTTGAAGCTATGCCTTTAGCTTCTCGCACCGGCACACAAGTTTCTAAATTTATTTTTAATCAAATCATTTGCAGTGTTCGAAATTCCCGCCAATCTCATCTCTGACAATGGAACTTGCTTCAAAAATAAAGATGTTAAAAAATTATGTCAAAAATATAAGATTCAACATCGCTGGTCCACTCCCTATTATCCTCAGGGTAATGGTCAAGCGTAAGCATCTAACAAAACCTTAATCAAAATTCTCAAAATATTAGTCAATAAAACTGGCCGTGACTGGCACATTCAATTATATCCAGCCTTGTGGGCCTATCGAACTAGTGTTCGAACCCCCACCGGAACTTCACCATTTGTTTTGGTGTATGGTGCTGAAGCAATTTTTCCATTTGAATTGGAAGTTCCTTCTTTGGCTCTGCTACTTCAAGATACCGAAGTAGGAGATGAATATCATGTCGTGCAGACTCGACAACTGGAACTCCTAGATGAAAAACGCATCAATGCTTTGGAGCATCTCCGTGCTTACCAAAACAAGCTTAAAAGATCATATGCTAAGAAAGTTCGTCATCGCTCCTTTGAGATTGGCGACCTTGTTTTAAAAGAAAATAAAAAAAATACAAATGCAACTAAGGAAATTAAAGGTAAATTCGAGCCCAATTGGCTTGGACCATACATTATTATTGCTAAATTTGAATCAGGAGCATATAAATTATCTACCTTAGATGGTAAAGAACTTAAAGAACCCATGAATATTTTGCATCTTAAACGTTACTATGCATAAATCTGGTCATTTCATCCATGTATATATTTGTTCAAAATTACTCTCTTGTATTTCTTTCAATTTATTCAAAAACATCAAAAATATTCATAATCATCCAAAATCTTCAACACTATCTATTGCATTTATTTAAAGCACTTGTTAAATTGTTTACTCAAAAACAAAAATCAAAATAAAAATCTAAAAACAGCTATATGCTTGACTCTTTCGAAACCAAAACAATATACAGAAGAAAGAGAGAGTCAACATTCTCAAAACTTCTCAAATAATTTATATATATTTTCTTACAATTATTGCAGTTATATGTTTCAACTTATTTTGGATAAATTAGCATTTATTTTGAATCCCTCACTTGCACACTCACAACAATAAATATCTTGATTTTATCTGACATGATTACTAATCTCTCTTATATCAAAGTTCACAAAATTCAATTAAATAAATTTTGAGCATAGAGAATTGATCTTGTTATTTACTTAAACCAAGCACATCTTTTCACAATAAAATGATTATATTTGTAATTTCCATGTTTTCCTACATAGTAGAACTGATTTCTTGAGCGAAAAGTTTCTCCTCGCTATCCTATCATGCACATGGTCTAGAATATTTGAGAATTGGCAAAAGGACAAGCTCACCCCTACCCAGAATAAAAATCCCTTGCTCTATAGCTAATCTGAGCAAGTATCCCTAGCACAAAAAAAGAAAAAAAAAGAAAAGTTCAAGAAAAAGAAAAAAAAAAAATGTTATTTCAGCAATATTTCAAGTACTCTCTCAAAAATCAAGCAAAATAAAAATAAGCAAAGTTCAAAAGAAAGCAAGAAAGCAATAAAATCCCTTTCCCTACCCTTTGAAAAGAAAAGAAGGGTTGATGAGCTTGAATCCCTGGAATTCTCAATTATTCGAAACTTGTGAGGTAAGCCCCATAACAGGTGGTTTGTGCCCAACCTGCTTGGCCTTGGGTAACTCCTAGCGTGGTGATATGTCTGTCACATTAGCGACCTTATTTTGTACGGACCTATGTCTACTTATGGATTAGCTAGATTTTGATAATCCGATCTACATAGTAGCCTAGCATGGTTATATGCATCTACATCATGGTTAATGAACACTTATTTGGTTTCTTCAAATCATTTGTATCATAGTATCTTGCTCAAAACCGGTAAATGAACAATGCAATTGCACACACATTTGTATTTGAGAGATTTCGTGTATCATTATGATAAATCAAGATCAGAAATGAATTCACATATGCACATGGGATTCCTTATAAATCTAACTTTTGTCTTCAAAATAATTTGAAATATTATTTTTGCAACTTCTTTGGAATAAATAAAGTACAATTGTTTACCACCAAGACAACTATATAATAGAAAAATCAAAAATTTCTTTCAAATCAAAACATATACATATATATCTTATTGACTTTCACGACGATGGTATAGTTTCAAAACCCAAATTGAAATATTATGCCTAGCGCAAGTCCTCATTTTCATATTTTCTGTTCATCAAAAATCAACCATGCAATAAAACGTTTTTTTTTGGATTTTCGCGATAATGGTATAAGTCTATACCTACATATTCTATGCCTAGCGCAAACCATTGTAACAATTTTTATTCCCCATTTATTCAAAAATCATGAAAACCATATGGCTTAATTCATTATGTTACACAAATTATGCTTTTCCAAAGCAAACACATTTTCATTATTTCATGTCATTATGTCAACCTTTAATTTTGCAATGATGGTATAATTCCTAAGGAATTATCCAAAAAAATTTATCACCCTTAGGAATTTATGCCTAGAAAAAATCATTTTAAAACATCATTTTATGCACAAACATTTTTTATGAAAATCTGAAAACAAACCATCATCATCATTATCATTTGCACTATCACAACAAAGTCTTAAGACAATCTCTTAAGCACTCTTTTACTTTTAACAATATTTCTATCCTGGGATTAGCTTGACGACCGAGTGAGTAGCGACTCCGTGAAATGGTCTATAATAGCGACAATGTCCTTTGAAATTATTGTTAGAAGTCTCTTTTTATTTTTTATTTTTATCACATTTCATCATAAAAAATCAATTTGTTACATCAGATTATTTTTATTTAAAAATATCACCATGACATTCAAATTATAATATCTCCAACGACATAATTACATCCAATTATCAAATCAATCAATCAAAATATAAAAGCATCATAAACATACACAAAGACACAAGTCATATGATCAAAAATATCTCATATATATATATATATATATATATATATCAACATATGTACATCATCAAAACTAGATTGGTATGCCACAATCTGTACCTCGGCATACTCAATCCTCTATCAAAAATAATCATATCATACAAATTTCAATCCCGCCCTCTAGCCTCGAGAGCCTCTCGAGCTCTCTGCCTCATCTCCTCCCCCACCCTGAGGTGGAGGAGGTGGCCCCATCGCCGTCTGTGTAGTCCTCGTCCTTGATCGAGATGTAGTCCTCGAGGACCCAATCCTGATAGGGTCAGCAATGTCGGCTGGAAGCTGTACCCTCTGACCCTCTGGCACCATCTGGAAGTAGATGCCCTGGTAAAATGCGGTCTGAGCAATCGACCGTGCCAGCTCCTGTGTGCTCGCCCCTCCGCTCCATGCCCTGAGGCATGCAATCTCATCCCGTAGCTGTGACACCTCAGACCGGTGTCGTGTAGCCGCATCCTGTAGCGTCTGCACCTGAGCCTGCAGATGATCTCTCTCCGCTTGGAGAGTAGCCATCTCGCTACACTCTCCTGTGTCCACACCCTTGCCCTTATCGGGCGATGGTGGCCTCTGTGGAGATGGGGGTCTCACCTCCCTCCTCTCCCTCTCTCTCTGCCGCGGTCGCTTCTGTGCCTATGGCCGCCTCATCTCTCCCCCACCGCGACCCTAGGCTGCCTCCATCACCGCCTGGCACTGCCTCCCTATTCGACGCACAACTACGTGGATCGGACCCTGTGCCCTCGTCATCCAAGGAGGGTGAATGCCTGCGTACCAGGCATCGTAGCCATCGGCTACCCCTGCATCGTCCCCATCCACTAGCTGGATGGGGGCATCATCTATGTCCTGGATTTAGAACCGCTGCATGTTTGAAGCCCTGCTAACTATAGTGTTATCCCAAAAATTCTAGGAAAACTTGTAATCTTTGAGGGATGGGATCCCCTATTGTAGACCGAACTGCCTCAAAACTTGATCGTACCTGTGGAGCTCCACCTCTCCCCTCTCCATCCTTAGCCAGCAAACTCGCCTGATACGAGCCAGCTCCTGTCCGTCCTCTGGCCACCTTGGATGCTCTCTCCATGGCCTCCAGGTGATCTGGTCTGGGACTAGGTCATCCAATAGCCTCCGGGACATCGACAGGTCGATCCGCTACTGTGACCCTCTTCGGAGCCACCAATAGAAGACTCGGGGCCTCTCCCCGTCAACCCCTGTCAGAGGAAGCCCTACCGGCCTCCACACTGTAATGTGCTCCCAACACAAAACCTGTAGTAGCGATGTCATAACCAGACATCGGCCGCCCTTGTACATGACCCCATACAGGATCCTGTACAACCGGCATAGAACAAAACTGCCCCAAGCAAACCTATAGCCGTGGTCTCTCATATCGTAGATAACATCTACGAGCATCCATGGCACCCTGCACCCGCTTTGGTGGCACAACAGAAGTCCACCAACTACTCCAGCTAGCACCCGTGTGAGTGTAGATGCCCCAGGCATCTGGCGTAGTGCCTCGATGTTAACTCCGCCCTTCTCCAGGGCGAAGCTCGGGTCACCGCATAACCGTCCCATAGCGCGGCCCTAATTGGCCGCAGGAGTAATGAGCCATCCTTGTATGGGGATTCTCAGAATCCTCCATACGTCCTCTAGTGTGGGAGTCATCTCCCCTGTCGGTAGCTAGAAACATGAAGACCCCAGATACCACCTCTTTGCTAGGGCCGTCAGTAGCCCCATGTCTATAGATACTTGTGGCATTTTTGCCACATGCAGTAAGCCGGCCTGTGCCAGCTGATCTTGCTCTGCCTATGTCAGAGCGGCCAAGTCGTCTCTCAAACCTCCATATTTCCATTCTCTACTCTTTATTAATCCTCTCTGCAAACATAAACAACAAAAAAATAAACAATCATTAATCAACAATTCAAATAATCAATAATGCAAATTAAAAATTCAACTTTGTGCAATTGATGATATCGCCCACTATTGGACGATATCGTCCCAAATTTGAGCATAATCGTTTTCGATTTCGCAGTTCGAAATCGTCTCTAATTTGACTAAATCGTCCCCCTTTCGATGATTTCGCCCTCGGGCGAAATTGCCGAAATTGAGACGATTTCGTCGAAATTCGGACGATTTCATCCCGACGACGTCGACGGCCCAAAAATGGCCACGATGCTCAAAATTCATCTAAAAAACATGTAAAGTTAAAATTAAAGCATTCTAGATCAGTCTGGACTCCTACCCGTAGACCGCGCTGGACCTCTATTGATCTGTGCGTCGTCTCCACCATTTTTGCTTCTAGAGCTCTAAAACCAGAAAATGAACAATAAAAATGAATTAGGGTTTTACCCTATTTTTCTTAATTTTATTCAAAAATAATTTTTTGCTTTTTCGCATTTTTACCTCAAACGTTCGATTTGGGTAAAAAAATAGAGGGGGCACCATAGTAAGCTGTCGTACAATTCAACTAAGAATCGTCGCCTAAAAATGGGAATAATTTTTGCTTTCTCGTAGATCGAGAAGAACTCATCTTTAATGCATTTTCTTCAGAAAATTTGCTAAAGAGGGGGCAAAATGTAGCACCCTAAAATTGGCGCAGTAAAAATGCAATAATTACATTCACCTTAGTAAATAATTTAAAATTCAAATTTAACCTCCCAAACCGCCCGTTAACCGTCGGGAAATCCGTTTCCCCTTTTTCGCACCATTTTTAGAGGTTGTTTTGACCGTTTGACGATATCGTCGCCGATCAGACGATATCGCCCTATATTTGATGATTTCGTCTGGACTAGGACGTCCAGACGATCTTGTCGCAAAACTAATTTTGCAAAGTTGGAATTTGTTCCAACGGGTCTCCAATTTGGGCAGAAGCGTGTCTGCGTCGTTGGGACCCTCCCCCGTTGGAGATCTCCCAAATTGGGATGATCTCCAACCTCCTAACTTCTCCCCTAAGCCTATTTAGTCTCTAGGATTTTCCCTTCCCAACCCCTGGCCAAAATTCTCTGCAATTCAATTCCATATACGTTAAATCATCTCTATCTTGCACTTGCACTAGTTCCACATCAATTTTGTTGCAGGTACAACACTGTTTTTCAGCTGGAGCCAGCACCTATCGTCGTCGATGAACCTGTTCAGATCGGAGGCAAACCTGTCGAATTCGAGGTGATTTCGTACTGATGTGAGACAATCTCGACTGTAGTCCATATTAAGGCAATCAGTGCTTGAAGTTTGTGATCCTCAACCCTTTTTCTGTCATTTTATTCTGCAAATTAGATAATCTATTTAGTGTTTTATATTACTTTGCATTTGGAGTTCACCCATTTAGATTAAGTGCATAATTAAATCTTAATTATCATCAAATTAGCACAATTCATTTCTGTTTCTGTGTTTAAGTTGCAGTTTGATAACATTGCTGCCATTTTATATCATTTCCCTCTGTTAGCATTGTAGTATTTTTTGTATTTTGCATCTGTTTTCGGTTTTGCAGGTCTCTGACGAATTCGTTTGACGAATTCGACAGATCTCAGATGATCTTGTTTGATTGCAGATGATTCTGTCGAATCTCAGACAATCCAGACTACTTCAACATCAGAATCTTCTTCAGACATCCGGATCAGGTATTCATCATTTACATTCTGTAATCTCTCTGTTTCTGTCTTTAAATCTGTTTTCTGTATTCATTGAACTTGCATTTTCATATAGAGTAATCTAGATGCATTCGGCCAAACCTAGGATATGTGTGCTTAAGGTTAAAATGAACACATCAAAACACATTCCAAAACCTAGGTGTGGAAACTGCCGTCAAATTTTTCCTGGTGAACCCACCATCCGTCGAAAAATCATCAAAATACACCTCCCTTGAGAGGCGGGACCTTTGCAAAGTCCTCTTAGTCCGAGGTACCGCACCATCCTTTTCCCATCCTCCTTTCGGGCGCGGATCCAATAGCCTAAAGGTAGGGATGCGAAAAATTTGGAGCGATACAGGAACTCCTATTGTTAAGCTTGATATGAGTAACATTCAGAATAGCATTGAAGATTTGGAAAAAAAAGGACTAATTTGTCAGTTCATGGGTTTTCATCCAAGCCTATTTACTTTCAAATTCTGGGCTGCAAAAAGCTAGAAAACTAAAGGTGAGTTACAAATCTCTATTTATCCAAATGGTTATTTTCTTGTTTTATTTGCTAATAATTAATATAAAGAGAAAACTTTTCAAGGGGGTCCTTGATTTTTTGGAAGGGCGGGGCTTTTGATGAAGCCCTGGCATACTAAATTTAAAGCCGAAGAATATATGCCTTTAATAGCTCCCGTGTGGGTTAGACTCTTTGGCCTCCCTATTGAATTTTGGAATCCTACTATTTTGTCTTCAATTGGAAACTCTTTAGGAACTTTTATGATGACTGCTGATTGTACTCAAAATTTTGAACATATTATTTATGCTCGCATTTGTGTTTTAATGGATTTTGACAAACCTCTACCTAAAAAGATCACATTACAATTTGGGAAAGACACTTGTGAGCAAGTAGTGGACTATGAGAACATTCCTTTTCGTTGTAGAATTTGCCATGAATATGGTCATTTGGCTAGTGCTTGCCAAAATAAAATTCTTGATCAAAAGAAAGAAGACATAAACTCAGCAGGTTTCCAAATGCCTAAGAAGAAGAACACTAAAAAAAAACCAGTTATGAAGGATCAATCAAAGTCATCTACTAATATGTTTGAAATCCTTTCCACAAATGATGTCCCAAGTGAGGAAGAGGAATTAATGGAAACACCAATCTTAGAAACACAATTTAAATATGAAGAGAAGAACTCAGAGACAAACCAACATATCAAAAGTTTTCAACAAAAAAAAAGGGAGAAAATTTACACAAGAAAAACAATCTTTTAAATGTCAAAACTTCAAATAATACAAGTCCCAATATAGACTCCGTTGAACCCTCTAGTAAAATTTTGGTTGTGTACAAGCATTCTTCAAGGTTAGAAGCCATCTCAGATTCAACTGAAATAAGTCAATAAATAGAGAAAAAAAACTAAAGATGGATTCTAATCAAAAAGCAGGTCACAACACCAATCAATATCATATGGTAAAAGAAGGTGAAAAGGTCGTAGATGAAGGTAAGATTAATGCCCTTCCAACCTTTTTAGCCCTGGTATTAATGAAGATCATCACTTGGAATATTAGAGGACTCAAAGGGAGTCTTTCAAAATAAAATGAAATTAGAAGAATGATTCAGATAAATCATCCACATCTTGTTTTCCTTCAAGAAACACAGATGTCAATGGAGGATATGGACTCAATTGCCAGTAAAATTTGGCCAACCAAAAAATTGGTTTCTCTCAATTCCCAAGGGACTTTTGGTGGCATTGCTTGTCTTTGGGACCCAAAAGAGGTAGTTATTCACCATATGGTTGGCATTTGGGGTCTATTGGCTATAGCTATTCAAAGTAGATATTCCAACAAAATTATGCTCTACATTACTATTTATGCTTCGACTGATTTGGAGGAAAAAAGAAGATAGTGGAAGGATATAACTCATATTATCTCTCATTTTCCTGAAGCTTGGATCTTGATTGGAGGAGATTTCAATACCATCCTCTCTCTATATGAGAAAAGGGGAGGAAATAGAAATTTGGACAAAAGCATTGACCTCATGAGCGAATATATTACAAACCTCCATCTTGTGGACATCCAACCAGATAATGGCCTTATGACTTGGTCTAACAGAAGGTAAGGCTTAGCTTGTATAATGGAGATATTGGATATGTTTTTTCTCTCTAAAAAATTCTTAATCCATGGTCACATTCCTAAAGTGAAGACTCTTAATAATGTTGGTTCGGATCATTGGCCAGTCATGGTGGAAATATGGAAAACCAATGTGAGTTTCTCTCCTTTTCATTTTCAATTAATGTGGCTTAGAGATATTTCCTTTAGACCTCATGTGCAACAATGGTGGAAGGAATGTAAACCTAGGCATGGGACTAAGATGTTCTATTTTGCCAAAAGTCTGCAATACATTAAATCCAAAATAAAGACTTGGAACTGGAAAGAGTTTGGGTATGTTCATAAAAAAAAATATGAAGTTATTTCTCATCTTGAAAATTTGAATAAGAAAATTAGTTTAGATGGCCTCATAGAGAAGAGAAGTGCATATGAAATTAAACTCACAACTCAGTTAGAGGAATGGGAAAAAAGAGAAGAAATCTTATGGAAGCAAAAATCTAGAATTCAATGGCTCAAAGAAGGAGATCGAAACACAAATTTCTTCCACAAATCTCTTCTAGCTCGAAGATCTCACAACTTTATTTCTTCCCTAAAATAAGATTCTGGAGATGTTGTTTATACTTGGGATGGCATGAAATCTATTGTTGTTGATTACTTTTCCAATCTTTTTGCTACTACTCCTCTTGACTCATCTTCCCAACAAAATGTTCTTCAAGCAATCCCTTCTCTTATCACTTCTTAGGAGAACTCTATTTTGACTACTCATGTTACTATTAATGAGCTTCAACAGGTAGTTTTTAAAATACAAAAAGGGAAAACCCCAGGTCCTGATGGTTTTCCCATTGAGTTCTACCAAGAGTTCTGGGATATCCTTCATGTTGATTTATTAGAGGTGGTGGAAGAAGCCAGGAAAGCCAAAGAAATTTTTAAGGTTATCAATAAAACTTATATTACTCTTGTTCCAAAATCTCAAGAGGTTGATCATATCTCAGCTTTTAGACCTATTGCTTTATGTAATGTTCTTCTCAAAATAATTACTAAAATCATGGCAGAAAGGTTGAAGCCTCTTTTACATAATATTATTTTCCCAAAGCAAGGGGGTTATGTGGAAGGGCGTCAAATAGTATATGAGATAGTTCTTGCTCAAGAAGCCATCCATTCCATGGATATGCAAAAATCTCCTTCCATGTTCATTCGGTTAGACTTATCTAAAGCTTATGACAAAGTGGATTGGCACTTCCTTATCAAATTTTTGAGGCAATTTGGTTTCTCTAAGGATTGGATGGATTGGATTATGGGATGTATATCTTCAGTTTCCTACTTAGTTCTTATCAATGGCAGGCCTTCTCAATAATTCCCAACTTCCAAAGGTATTAGGCAAGGTGACCCGCTATCCCCTTATTTATTCATCATTCTTGCTGAATGCTTGGGTAGGACTATAACCAAAAATAGGAAAAACAAAACCCTTGAGGGAGTTACCATTGCTCATGGAGCTAGACCTATCTCTCATCTTCAATTTGTGGATGACTCTACTCTTTTAGGTAAAGCTACAGTTAAGTAAGCTTCTAATATTAAGCAAATCATTAGCTATTTTTCTAAGGCTATTGGGCAGTTGATCAATGAAGACAAATCTAAAGTTATTTTCTTTCACTGCTCTGCTAGACAGGAATCCATGGTCTTGGATAAATTAAGATATAAGAAGACCTCCCTTCCAATCACTTATTTATGTATTCCCATAAATATTCAAAGGCAAAAAAATAAATATTGGAATTGGTTGTTGGACAAATTCAAGAAGAAAATTGGAAAGTGGACCAACATGTGGCTTTCTTCTGGGGGTAGAATCACCTTGGTAAAATAAGTCCTTCAAGCTATTCCTATTTATGTATCTTCCGTGTTGAATATTCCAAAGGTTGTTCTTCAATAATTGGATCAAATCAGTCATTGTTTCCTTTTGAGTGGTACTAAGGAGAAAATAAAATGGGCCTTGGTGAAATGGGACACTTTATGTCTTCCTAAGAATAAATGGGGGTTAGGATTCCGATATTCTATTAATAACAACAAAGCTTTAGCTGCTAAATTATATTGGAGGATGTTGCATAACCCTAATGCTCTTTGGGCCAATAATCTCTGTGCTAAATATGCTGAGAATAAAAGTCCTGAAGACCTTGTTCGTTATCAACTTCCTACCAAAGGTTCTCCCATTTTAGCAGTTCTTAATACTGGTGAGGATTTGATAAAGAAAAATTTATTTTGGATCATTCATAATGGTCAACAGGTAAATTTTTGGATAGATTCTTGGGATGGTCACAAGCCTTTGATAACCTAGTTTCCCGATTGGAGGCCTTGGATGGAGGAGCTTCACCGAGCTAACTGGATAAAGGTGGCTAATTATTGTCGGTACCATACTAGTAATTCAAAGGTTGGTAGATATTGGATCCCTATTGAGGACTGGCCTATTCAAATCCCATAAAGGCAAAGACAAGATATCCAAGGCATCCTTCATATGAGATCTCTCTCTTGGTCCCATGAAAAATATTGTTTTGGATGGAACAACACTACTAAGGGTGAGTATTCAGTTGCTCAAGGTTATTTGACCTTATGCCATAATAATCCCAACCATTCTTCTAATATTTTTTCTCAATTGTGGGCTCAAAATATCTGGCCTAAGGTGAGGTTCTTTAATTGGCTTTATTGCATCGTAGGGTGCTTACTGGTGAGCAACTTGTGAAGCATGGTTTTCATGGTCCTTTTAGATGTGAGATGTGTGAAGAGAATGTAGAAACTCTCAACCATATTTTTATTGAGTGTACTTTAGCCTCTGAGCTATGGAGGAGAATGACCACTTTACTTGGCTTACAGTGGTCCAATTTTTTTACTTTTGAACAACTTTGGAGGGATTGGCCTAATCAAGAGGGTGTTGATCATTTCATTAGGTAGTTAGTTTGGATGGGTTCTACCATTCTTATTTGGAATATTTGGATTGAAAGGAACAACCAAATTTTTAATCAAGATAGGAAGGATATTCACTATATTTGGCAAAAGACCATAGCCAACTTAGTTGAATATGTCCATCAACTCCTTAATCACCCCAAAAAATCCCACAAAAGATGGGATCAAGTGATGCAAAGATTGAAGATTAAATCTTCTAAGGGCAACCAACTTAAAGGGAATGTGAGTATTAGTAAGATGGATAGGACAAGAAATTGGCAACCTCCTCCTAAGGATTTTGGAAAAGTCAATACTGATGGAGCCTCTAGAGGGAACCCTGGAAAAGCTAGTGTGGGAGGAATTTGTAGACTTTCATATGGCTCCATGGTTTTTACTTTTGCTGAGAATTTGGGTATTCTTTCCAATAACCTTGTTGAGGGGTATGGTATCCTAAGAGGCCTTCAGGAGGCTACTAAGGTTGGATGGTAAAAGGTGTTAGTTGAGTCTGACTCTCAACTTATGATTAATATTTTGAAGACTCCTTCCAAGAATCATAAGGTTGATTGGAGAATAAAAATAATTATTGAGAAGATTCAATTAATCCAGATGGGATTTTTGAAAGTTGATTACAATCATGTGGTCAGATATCAAAACAAGAGTGTTGATGCTTTAGCTAATTGGGATTTGGAAAAGAGTGATCTTACTTGTTATGGCCAACCTCCTAGATGGTGGGCTTCACAAATTAGGGAAACTCTTCTTTCTATCATTTCTTTGGATGGCTCCAGTTCTGAAGGTACCTAGTTTCTTCTTGCTTTTTTTTGCTTCTCTTTGGTTCATTCAGTTTTTTTAGTTCCCTAGCTCACTCTTTTATTTATTTTGTTTCCTTTGTTGTTTCTTGCCTTAATAGTCTTCTGGTCTAGATAGGTCTTTATTATGTTCAATTTTTTTTCTTTTCTATTTTTTGTTTTTTTGTTTAGTTTTTTAAGGTGTGTGTTCTTTTGTTTTGTTTTGTTTTTGTTTTGTTTTTTTGTTGTTTTGTGTTTTTTTGTTTTTTTTTTATGTTTTTTGTTATTGTTCTTGTGTTTTTGTCATTCTTGTTCTTGTGTTTCTCTTTGTTTGTGTTAATTCGTGTTTTTTTTGTGTGAGTGTTTTCTATGTTTTTTGTTTTTGTTTATTGTCTGTTGTTGGTTGTTTTTTATTTTTATTTTTTTAATATTTTAGGTTTTGGTTGTGTTTATTTTTCATGTTTTTTTTGGGTTGTCTTTGTAGTGTTCTGTTATTTTTGTCTTGTTTGTGTTTTGTTATGTGGTTCTTGTGTTTTTCTATGTGGTTCGTGTTGTGGTTTCTTTTATCTTATTGTGTGTGTGTTTGGTTGTGATTTTATTTTTGACACACTCAAGGAGCATGTTTTTTATTTTATTTTATTATTTTTGTTGTTATTTACTTATTTTTAAATTGGTTTTGTGTGTTTGTTTGTTCCTTGAGTATGTCAAAGGTGGTAGGCCAGGTTCGAGTCCTGGGCATTTTTTGCGGAATGGATACCCCTGCCTCCTTGGGTCTTACTCGAAAGTGGCATCCCTTTTGGGATGTTTTCCACAAATAAAAAAAAGAGGCTTCCAGTATGGATTAGGCTTTTTGGACTTCCTTACCAACTCATGGTTATGAAGAATATTGGTAATCCTCTAGGTGAATTCATCCATGAGGGACCAAATACTAAGGAGATAAGGCATGTTGTGTACACTTGAATATGTGTTGCCATATATATTTTAAAAACCTTTATTGCAATTCATTAGGATAAAACATAAATCAAGAGAATGGATCAACAAGTGGATTACAAAAATATTGTATTTTGATGTCGCAAATATCATGAAACCATGCACTTGGAAATATGTGGAAATATTCGAGCATGAGAGTAGCTTCAATATGAAACAAAGAGATCATATCATAGGAGAACCTAGGTCAAATCAAGGATTTTCCACTCCTAAGAAAGTGAAAAGAAAAATCCCTCTACAACATCAGATAGCAAAGGCCATTACAGTTCACTTGAGTCAACCATTAGAAGAAAAATGATATGAGGGATGAGTAAATTCAAATATAAAAGGAGTTAAAGGTGTAAAGGAAAAAGGGAACGCAAATTTTAAAGAAAATGATGTGAAGGAGGTCAAACTTAATCTAGATAAATCATCTTTATTTCTCTCAAGTAGCATAAAACCTTCTTACAATAAAATATAAGTAGTACAGAGTGCATTTATTGCACTTTAGGGTTTAAAGAGGAGTATGATAAAGAAAATAATATGGAGGATATCCAATGAAATTTAGGGTTTCTAAGACAACATAAGAAAGTAACGACTATGGAGGATTATCAATGCACTTTAGGGTTTTTAGGGCAACATAAAGAAGAAAATGCTAATGAGGTTATTCCTTGCACTTTCGATTCTTTAGGGCAACATATATATTTAGAACATAAGTCTCCAGGGTTATGCATAAGCATGAAATATCACAAATTGGCTCTATTTAGGATTTTCAATATTTTAAATTGGCTAATTTTGGATCCTTTCACTAGGGCCCATTCGCTCGCAATTTACGGGGTGGAAGTTTTTTTGGGGTAAATTCACTCGTCATTGATAATCATGAACCTAATATTATTTTAATTTGTCAACCTCAAATTACAAATGATTTTGATATTCTCGCCCAATTTGCCTTCAAATTATACATGATTTTTTATTTCCCGCCTAAATCGCCTTCAAATTATAAATGATTTTATATTTCTTGCCCAAATTGCCTCATATACTACCTGTATATATATTGTACTGGGTATCGATAAACATACATAAAAAATACTGTAGCTCAAAAATAGCTCTAAAATAATAAAAAACTTGAGGTGTCGATCGACATTCATCTATCGCTTGCAGAGGTGTCAATCGATTGCAGAAGTGTCGATCGACATTAGTCTATCGATTGCAGGGGTTGTCGATCAAAATTTATCTATCGGTTGTAGAGGTGCCGATCATAATTTTTTAGTCGGTTGCAACACCATGTCTATCAGCATTACAAGAACCAATTGACTTTATTGCAACCGATAGACATTCTTACATCCTATCGATATGCATGCAATTGTCATACCTGCAACTGATCGACATGTCTACAAATGATCGATAATTGACATGTTTAAAATCGATCAGTATGATTGCAACCGATCGACATATCTACAACCGATCGGTATGTCTACAATAGATCGATATGTCTGCAACATATCATTATATCTAAAATTGATCGACATGTCTGCAACCGATCAAAATGTATGCAATCGATTGGTAATTAGCATATCTACAACCAATCGGTATGGCTACAATCGATCGGTATGTCTACAACCGATCGACATATCTACAATCGATCGACATGCTTGCAACTGATCAACATGGATTCAATCGATCAGTTTATCTGTAATCGATCAACATGAATGCAGCCGATCGGTTTATCTGTAATCGATCAGTATGTCTATAGCCAGTCGGTATATCTCCAACCGATCGATATACGTGTAACCGATCGTCATCACTACAGTCGATCATCATCGCTACAACCAATTGGTATGTATGCAACCGATCGACATTCGACATGTCTCCAATCGATCGACATGTCTATAGCTTATCGGTATGTCTACAACCAATCAACATATCTGCAATTGATCGTCATCGCTGCAATTGATCGACATGTATGCAACTGATCGGTATATCTGCAACCAATTGTCATGTCTACAGCTGATCGGTATGCTTGCAACCGATTGAATTTTACATCTCAGACCGATCGTCATAAATTGTAAAGGCTAAAATCCTTTCTTGTTGGCCTAAATCCTTTAAGTTTGCCATACATTTTTAGAGTTTGTAACCCAATATTCAAGGCCCCAAACACAAAAAAATTCACCACGATTTGAAAATTTTTGGAGAAAAAAATTTGAAATTCGCCATGGTTTGAAATTTTTTGGAGAAAAATAATTGCAATTCGCCATGTATACTTCTACATATTTCGCCAGGATTCCAAGACAATTCACCTTCATTTTATAAATAGATTTCGAGGTCGACCCCTTATGCATAACCCTGTAAGTCTCATTATGACCAATATGAAAAAATAGAAGCGATTGATGAAGTTGAGAGTGTTGGTAGGAATGAAAAAGGAGAGGAAGGCCATCAAAGTAGGAACAAAGAGAAAAAAAATTCAAAAGGATATTGATCTAGGAAGCCAAATAAGAATATTCTATGTGTTAGCAAGAAGTGGGGTTGAGCCCACTAACAAAAATAAAAGTGTTGATGATGAAAATAAAATCATGGAATATTAGGAGTATGAATAAGACCCCTAAAAAATTTGTTAAGGAATTAATAGGTTGTTATAGTCTTGAGTTTATTTTAATACAAGAAATAAAATTAAGTAGTGAGGAATGTAAGGATGCTTTTAAGAATTTTTGGAAGATGGGTGTTTGTCTAGTAGTTTCTTCTATAGGAGCTTTAGGCAGTATTGCAATCATATGAGATAAATGAAAATGGGATAGGCAAATAATAGAAGCAAAAACTAACTAGGTTGCTAGATTATTTTACAATAAAGAGGAAAACATCAAAGTTGGGGTTATAAATGTATATGCTTCAACTATAGTTACTCCTCATGAAAGATGTTAGAAGGACCTTAGCATATTTTTGTCAAATATAATGATGATTCATTTTGATCTATGGATTCTTGGGGGTGATTTTAACATTGTTCTATCTCCTTTGGAAAATAAGGGTGGTATTCCAAGATGGTCTAAATCAATGCAATATTTTGCTTCATTTGTCAATTCAAATAACCTTTGGAATGTTAGTCCTTCAATTTTTCAATATACATGGGATAATAGACACATTGGGCAAACTCATATAGCAAAAATATTGGATAGATTCTTGTTATCCAATAAATGGTTGCAAACAAAGTATACAATATCTTCATATATTTTATTGCAAGCAGGATTAGATCACAAACCCATTCTTTTAACTTGTGGTTTACCTAATAATGGTCATCCAAATCCATTTTTATTCCAATCTATGTGACTCCAAGGCCTTGAATTTTTCTGGAAGGTTATGTTATGGTGGGATGAATCAAAATTTGAAGGATCATGTATGTACAAGTTTATTCAAAAGATGAAATATTTAAAGGAGCAAATGAAGATTCAAAATGTCAAATCTTTTGGTAACATTTTTAAAGAAAATAAAGAAATTGAATCCAAACTCAAAAATTTACAAGAGATAGTAGAAATTAATGGAATGGATCAAGATTCCTATGTGAAATAAAAACAAATAATTTTTATTATCATAATGCATTGAAAAAAGAGTCATATTGCAGTGAACTCGTATAATTATTTTAATATTCACAACACTCCAACTTTGAATTATTATTAACATGTAAATAATAATAATTCTGATTCAAATACCACAAACAATATATGAATATTAAATCCAATCTAGACAACAAAAAATAGTGAATTCGATCAAATCAATGCCACAACAAATCCACAACCACTTAGAGAGGGCAAAGTCTCACAGCCACTTTAAGAGGAAAGTATCTTATGCATAGGATATGCAAATTAAATACAAATTATTTGATGAAACAAACTAATAAAATATTCTTCCTATTTATAAATGAAATCAATAATAACCTAACCCTAATTCTCAAGGGCCAACAAACTAAATCAAAGACCTGAGATAAAAAATTTAGTCAACATGGCTATATTGGGACTATTACATGGCTCCCTCCCTTAGATTTATCCTCAAAGTTGGAAAAGAATAGAAAATACTCTCAAGCTCCCATGTAGCGTCTTCTTTTGGAAGGTCCAATCACTTGATGAGAAACTCTTGAATTTTTTGAGATTGAAGATGATGCACTTTTGAATACAATATTGCTTCAATATGAAGAGTTATTCGACCTCCTTCATCGAGTAATGGAATATCTATCTAGGAATACATATTTTGGCCAATAAATTGTTTGATATAGGATACATGAAAAACTGATGGATGCAGGAAGAGGGTGGAAGCTCCAATAAATATGACGAACCACCCTGTAGGACTCATAAAATCAAGGATTTAACTTTTGATTAGAATTGGTCTTCAAGGATAATTGCTTATAAGGTTGTAGGCACAAAAAGAATATATCTCCTACTTTGATTTTTTTTTTAGAACGGTGTGAATCCTATTGTTTCTTCATACAATTTTGGGCCTGGGTTAAATTATCTTTAAGAAATTGAAGCACAATTTGATGTTGTTATAACAAATCATCTACCTAGACCACTTTGGAAGATCCTAGAACATAGTCTATGATTAATGGAGGTTTTTGACCATACAAAGCTTCAAATAGAGATATCTTAAGGTAAAATGGTAGGAAGTATTGTACCACCATTTTGTTAATGAAAGACATTGAACCCAATGATATTTCTTATCTTGAGAAAAACAATGAAGGTAAGTACCCAAATATTTATTAATGATATCTATTTGACCATCATATTGGGGGTGATATGAGGAAGACATACTCAACTTGGTACCACTAAGATGAAACAATTCCTTCTAAAAGTTGCTAGTGAAAATAGGGCCATGATCACCCACAATCGTTTTGGGCATACCATGTTGTTAGGAAATATTAAATTATTTTATACATTATAAAATCAAGGGTTTTTTAGGTAGATATCATAATAGGAAGATCAAAGGTCATTTATGAAAGCTATATTATGGACACTAAGCTCCATAGTTGTGTTGTACAAGTTCTCTCAATAATAGAAGGTTCTATGCATTGTTTCTCATGTGTTATGTATGTAAATTCAATTATTGTTATTTCATTCTATTGCAAATTTATTATATTTGATCCTATGATTATTTTCCTATGAGTTTTATATTAAGTAGAAGTCTTCAAAAACCATTAGTGGTATCAAAGCTATAGTAATTTTGTATGCATAGGATTTAGGATAATCATTGTCACCTAACGATAAGCCTATAATAATATCAGGTCTTGAAGATAGACCTTGATATTGAAGAGATAGGAGACCCACCAAAAGAAGTCCCATACAAGAAAGAGGAGATCCGAGGGAAAGAGGTTTCATAGAATCCATATAAGTCATAGATAAATAGATACCTAAGCAAAGAAGTCCTCTTGAATATTAAGGATTGGTTCTTGGAGAAAAAGAGACCATTATTCCAGCAAGCAAGAAGACGTCAAGTAAGATAGACCACACAACATTTGGAAGGCAAGTATCTTGCCAAAGTTTAAATGATATAGTAGACATCAAAGGACAACAAGTTTGTGAAGACTAGTAGTGAGGAGAAATAGAGATAGAATATCTCTATGCTTGTATAGATTCGGCTAAAAAGGAAGCTATGCTAGAAGTAAAGCAGTAATGAAGGCATCATCAAGAAAGCAAGGTTGAAATCTAAGTATTAAAGGTATGTCTAAAGTGTAGTAGAAGAAATTAGTATTAAAGAGTTGTTCTTGCAAGTGATTAAGGTATATTAAGAGTCTTGAAATCTTCTACACTAAAGTATAAAAGTGTAGACACCTAAAACACATCATTTTGATGAGACTACCTAAATAGACTCTTTTTAGACCACATAACCCACCTTGGATAGCATTGGGGATAAAATAATGGTTTTCACCACTTGAATGGGCATAATTCCCCATAAAACCATGGCCATATCGACTCGAGATGGTTGCCAAACTGTGGTCCTCTTGACCCGATACGACCGTCAAAAAGCAAATTTAAAAATAAAAGGGTGTATAACTAGCAGTCAAATTTACCATTTAACCCCACACATGATTTTGCAAAAGGTATTAAATACCCCGCATGGGATAAAATTATAAAAACACATGCCATAATCAATCACATGAAATTTTAGAGATAAGAATTTGCTTTTCTTAATGTGAATTACCTCTTTGATTTTTCATGCAGGGTGCTTTTACCATTAATAGCTTCCACTCAAGAATTCTATAAATTGGCATTCACCCCTCTAATTTGGAATCCTTGCAAAAATAACCCCTAATTTCTTGTGCAAAGTTTCTATTATATATAGAGTTCAAGCTTTTGCATAACGAAGTGCTACCGTTTTTTATTCTCCAAGCCCACTATTGAGACCATGCTGCTGGATTGTTGTAAGAGATTGAAAGTCATGCTTCTATATTGTGTATAATCAAATATCTTCACTTTATATCTGATTTGATCCATCAAGTCACTTTCGTAAGTGCAACAATCCATTGATAACACACTTGAGGTATCTCAGACGCCACCTAGATCTAGTCTTAGAAAGACACAATCCTAGGATAACGGTCAGCTCGACCTGAGATGGTCCACAGACAAGGCCATATCGATCCAAGATGATCTTGGCCAAAGACCTGATTTTCTAATTTTTCTTTCTATTTTAGCATAGAACAATCATTTTCTAATTTTTGCATTTAGATAACATTTATTTCATGCACATGCTTTCTTTCTATTTTAGAATTTATCATCTTTAATGCGGGTCCAACCCTGGTGGTCCCTACATATGCTTTTAATATGTTTATCATTTATTTATGTGTAGATAACAAGACCAACAGATGACAAAGGAATGCCATATTCACATCACTCTCCTCGCAGTGATCATGGAAAACTTGCCCCCAAACAGTTTGCATTAAAAAGAAGACCATTCAGTGCACCAGGATGATTTAGAGGGGAATAAAACCCTCCTATTTTGTATTGATTGTATCACACTTATGAACTCCCTCAAGGGGACATGATTGTAATATGTTTTGATAAAGACAAGTTATCATTAATAAAAAAGACCTGACTCATATTATTACTATTTTTATCATCATGTTTCAATTACATGCATGTGTTTGTTATTGATTTTACATCAATCTTGCTTTATTGGTGCACTATTTTTGAGCTCTTAGAGTCACGTGTGGAAAAATATTAGGTTTCATAGTCTTTAAACTAGGTATTGAAGTAGATCTATTCACTGTTAAAGCAATCATGGATATGCTTCTCCCTACTAATCATAAGCAGCTACACAACTTGCAAGAAAAAATTCAATCCATTTGACACTTCATAACGTAATTCTCGGATAAATGCAAGCATTTTAATTGCTTATAACAAAAAGGGGTCACCTTCGATTGGGATCAGGAGTTCCAGAAAGCCTTTGACGACATTAAACAATACTTGGCATCTTCGCCAGTATTAGCTCCTCCAAGACCATGTGTACCATTCTTATTGTACATTGTATCCACTGACTTTGCCCTAGGTACCATGATGGCCCAAAAGAACGAGGCTAGTAATTAACATGCCATCTATTACCTTAGTCACACCTTAGTTAGTTATGAGCTCAAATACATTTAGTGATGGTTTCATCGCTAAGATAATTTGACATTACATGTTAAATCAAACCACGTATGTCATTTCAAAAGGAAAACTTTTATGGTATATGATGAGTCACACTTATCACAACAGTCATACTACAAAGTGGATCATGCTTTTGACAAAGTTTGACCTTGAATTTATAAATCAAAATTCTATTAAATGTCATGTCATCGTTGATCAGCTAGAAGAAGCTCCTCTCCCTGATGATAAGCCACTAAACATAGAACTTCCTGATCATGCAGTCTTTGCACTATCAGACTCGAGAGAACTCGAAGAACCAAAAAACACAATGGATATAATGCTACTATTTGATGGTTCAAAATATGAGCAAGGGGATGGTGTAGGCATCATGTTTTTTATTCCACAAGGGGCTCCTATTCCCATTTTATTTAAACTTGATTTCCCCTGCACCAAAAATAATGTTGAATACAAATCCATCCTTTTGGGTCTTCAAATGGATCTCACTATGAACATAAAGAAACTAAACATATTTGGTGACTCCTTGTTAATAGTTAACCAGGTTAAGGGAATTTATCAATTCAAGTGTCCAATATTGAAATCCTACAAAGATCTTATGAATAAATTGCTAATTATATTTGAATAGGATGACATTGAAGTTGTGTCTCGTTCATCCAAATGCTTCATGGATACAATGACTTCCTTAGGGTCTCTATGTCTGTAGAACCCATTAGATGATGTCACAACTATTCAGGTCAAGATGCTCTCTCAAGCTATGGTCTTGCGAGATATTTCCAAAGATGAGCGACATGTTCACATGATACAGGTTCAACCCTATCAACATGGGTTCTCCCCAATTCAAGACTTTTTGAACCATACTTCTTGGGGGTCCTTGGTATCACAAACTCCTTGTGATAATAACATGACCATCTACCTCAAGGTTATCTCCCACTTTGTTGTGTGAGGTGTACCTAGAGAGGAACAAACAGTTCATCTAGTCTAAGCAGAGTTGTATCAAGATTGGTTTTCGTAACTTCGAGATTTTCTAAAACTAGGTATCATTCCTTTGGGATTATTGCATACCGCCAAACGAACATTCATGCAAAAAACAACAAAATATGTCTTTGTAGGAGATATACTCTACCATTGAAGCTTTGATGGTCTTCTCCTTCATTGCTTAGAACCCCAAGAATCTACTTGGGCCATCTCCCAAGCTCATGATGGTACTTGCGATGGTCATTTTAGTGGTATGGCTATTGTTAAGCGCATCCTTAGAATGGGTTATTATTGGCACACTATGGAGTGATATTGTTTCACTTGTGTTAAAAGGTGCATTACATGCTAGCATCATGTTAATATTTCACATGTACCTTCGTAGGCCTTACAACTGATTCATTTTTTATGGCATTTATTGCAATGGGGATTGGAATTAATCGATAAAATTTCTCCCCCTTCATCTAGCCATCACACGTTCATCCTAACAGCCACAAAATATTTCACAAAGTGGGTGGAAGCTATTCCTCTTACCATTATGATAGGTTCATGCATCACATAATTCATATTACATAACATCATATGTCATTTTGGTATCCCATCCAAAATAATTTTGGATAATGGACCTCCATTTAAAAAAAATGATATGAGAAATTTATGCACTAAGTATAATATTCAACATATATTTTCAATAACTTATTATTCTCAAAGTAATGAGCAAGTAGAGGTATAAAAAAAAATAGTCATTGCCATTTTCAAGAAAATAGTAAATGATAATCGTAAAGATTGGCATCTTCAACTGTCTCTGGCACTTTGGTATTATAGGACTAGCATTCGAACACCCACTGGGGCAACTCTATTTTTGTTAGTATATGGCACTAAGGCCATTATGCCCTTGGAATTGGAAATTCCATCATTGCACATTTCATTGCAAGAGTTCATCAATGATGACACTGCACGCCATGCTCACCTAGATCAACTCACTGTTCTTAATAAATGATGCATCAATGCTCTCAAACATATTCGTGTTTATCAAGATCACATTAAGTGAGCCTATGAAAAAGTCCATCTCAAGTATTTTGAAGTTGGTGATCCTGTTCTTAAATAAAATCAACATAATTCAACATTTTCATCCCATTTGAAGGATGAATTTGCGGCTAACTAGTTAGGTCCGTTCATCATGACACAAAAAGTAGGGCCAAGAACTTATCGTCTAGATTCCCTTGAGGGTGTTGAGGAACCTGAACCTGTTAACATTCTCCACCTATGGGTATTTCATGCATAATACACAATGCACTAAAAAAATAATAAAATAACAAAAATAACAAAAACAACAAAAACAATACAAAATAAAAAATCATAAAAATATTGCATTGCTTACGTCACCATGCATTATACATTACTATATTTCATTGATTAATTGCATTAAGCATATCAAGCATTGCATTAGAATCACTCTGTATTGTCACTTAAAACTGTCTTTGTGGTATTTTGACCATTAAGACATCCTCATAATATAGGATATATATTAGATGACCATCAACAATGATGTTCATACAACCACTGATTATTTTACACACACCTTTTAATGTTCAAAAGTTCATAAAATACTCACACCACACATTCATTTTTACTATTTGCATTTCATAGAGAACCATGCTTGTATGACTGTCATGAGCCTTTATGATCAAACCAAACAAAAACATGCGTTGAGTGTTCATTATGCACGAAATCATATCGATAGATTTGTTTCTCCGTATAGGGTTACAAAAAATATAGATTAACCGACCTGCAGTGTGGTCATTGGTTTTCTCCCATCGAGTCTTGTAGATGCCTACATTGTATCCTGAGCATCTCAAGCTCCTGGTTACGAATAGGCATAGGTATATCTTGTGGTTGTCATTATTGGTAGAAATATCATCTCCTTTTTTAGCCATTACTAATGCTCGAGTCACATCTTGAAGCAACATCAACTCTAGTCCAGTGTTAGAGGAGGAGGCTCCTTGCACATTCATAGGATCATACTTGCATTCCCAGGATAGACAAAGGACATTGTGAGAGGAATGTGAATATATAATATATTATGTACCTGCAATAGCTCATACAATCTCTCTTACAAAAATGGGATGGGATCGTGCACACCCAAACTCTTAGCATCACTTCTGTAGTCTTCAAAAATTTTGCAAGCACCACATCATTCTTCCTCCTATTTCTCCTCCACAAAGCCAAGAACCATGTGGAAAGTAGTGGAATCTATGTCATGATCACTACCATTTGTTGAACTCTCCATTTTGTTCACATCATGAGTCAAGTCTTTTAAGGGTCTATTTTGTATCGCTTTATTGAAAGGATTAGCGACCCCTTTGGGCTTGGAATGTTGTGAATTTAGGGGAATAGGTGTAGGAAGAGGATATACCTACTACAAAAGGAGCATAATAAACACATTGGGGTAAAGGAATCTATATAGAAATATGTTGAGACTCAAATTTTGAGTTCTTTGGTGGGGTTGGTTGGGCAGCAATGGAGTAAAGGCCTAGGTAGAGGAAAATACCCTGGTTGAAAAGGAATGTAGGTGGTGAATTTCTATTTATTCTATCCTTATTCGTATTAAGAAATCACCTTATGTGGTTTATGTCACAGAACTTAGTAGGTTATATAGATCATTTTCTTGGTGTTGAAGGTATTGTCACTAGAATGTCTCGTTATGAAATAGATCTTTGTAAGCATATACCTGGATATCCTTATGGGAAAAGAGTTTTATGGTGAGCCACAAATGAGGATGTCATCATGTCATTTCCTTTTGAAAAGAGGAGATGCTCCATTTTTATTACATGCTAGGATAGAGGATAAGTTGCTTCTCCATTTTTGATATACTTTGGATCACGAATTGACCTTGTTATCAAAAGTATTTCATATTTAGTACTTCTCACAGTCTATCCATATCAAACATGGTAGGTTCTTGGCCAAAATGAATGAAATCACCCCAAACCACATATTAATGGGTTAATCCTATCTAAACTATCATTATTTTTTTTGTTTTTGGCTAAAGACGAAGTAAATAGGACCTAATATTTCAAGAAATTGTATAGGACCCGACCTTTCAGGAAATTGTATCAGGTCAACTCATCTGCAAATATTTAATCACTACCAACCAAAATTAGCTTTCAATTTTTTTTGTAAGAAATAATTTGACAAAGTAATATTGAATTGTAGGAAGAGGTGGGATGAATTGTCCATCTCCCTAAAAGAGAGAATCCATCTCGTCTACCAATATGGTATGGTCCCGTAAAAGAGCAACAACACTAATTAAGGTGATCATAGCACTGCCTTATGAGTGGATAGGCTTACATTTTTTGCCACCCACTATACTCACCCATGTTTTGTATTACTTTGATACAAACTCATAGCCAGATCAGGAAATTCCAAAATTGATTGGAGAAAATACTATAACACCCCTCCTTGAAATAACTCATCATGGGTAGTGAGCTATGTATTGATGTGATTATGTAATGACATAGCTGCATTTTATGATATCTTTTGATAAGATGATTTCATACTTTTTATCTTGGAATATGGTACTACTGACATATTTGTCAGTGCAGTACCAAGTACTCTCTCTATGGTGGGATAATATGGGTAAACCACATATAGGAGGTATATTTAGGGAAATGATGATGATGATTTGTTCATCAGTAGCTCAAGGTAACATGGATAAATACCCTTTCATGTAGTTGCATTATTTTCTTGATTAATTAATCTATGTTCACACCATTAGACCAAGAATTTGCTTGAGCAATGAGTCTCATGTAGAGCTATTGATGTAGTTTTCCTAATGGGGAGGTGATTTAGAAGCTCTGGAATGATTACCAAAGGCTCAAAACCCAACTTGCACAAATCGTACTTGTACAGTATTCATTGTACACTATGTCAATTTTCCAGAACATCTTGTACGATCACCAAATTATACAATTGTATGATACAAATAATACAAAACTATACCTTGTATGATTTGGTACTCAACCAATTCACTATAACATGTTTTGCAAGTTAAATCAATCTGTTTTGTAATCAATTTCTCCAAACTGGTAATATTTCCTTATTTGGCAAGTTTTGGGTTGCAACTTTATTACCAAATCGGGTAAATGAACAACTTGTACGATTTTCAAATCAAGGTTGTACGATTTGAAGCACCATTTGTATGAATTGCTAAAATTGTACAAAATTGGATGTAATTGAACAATTCTTGTTGGAATGGTACGATCTGCCCAGGGTTGTACGATTTAAAAGCATATAGGTACAGTTTTTTGAGGTCTTGTACAACCTTGACAGTTCCTGTACATTTTGGAAGTAGTCATACGGACTTTTGGAGGTATTTTGGGCAGAATTTTCCTGAATTATGAAGTTGAGGAGAGAGTACAAGCAAGGTTTCCACTCAATGATGGTAGAAGTATGAGCTCCAAGCGAGAATCTTGAGCTCATTCTGATCACATTGTGGCATTTAGGGTAGAAATATCACCAGGATCACTACACCATAGAGAATCATGACCCATATTATCTCCCTAAGTTTACCTTATTCAAGACTACGGACATCGATTTCAATCGCACAGGAGGTGTGGTAATCATACTTGGAGAGGAAGAGGACATAGGCCATGGAAGGGTTAGTGATATTGGAATGGTGGTAGAGGAGGTGCACTACTGCAATATAGAAGGGAGGATATGGAGCCACCTAGGGCACACAGAAGGGAACTTCGTAGTGAAATTCATCAAGAGAAGACTCTAAAATAACATGAAGACCTACCCAGTGAAGCAGAGGAGGAGCAAGTGGATATCAAGGATGTCACTTTTGGGCAGCCAATGAGTAATTTTTGTAGGAAATGGTGGGGCAATAATGATACTAATCATCTATTGAAACAAACATTGTGAAAGGTCAGAGTAACTATTATAGTGCAAATTCCAGCGCAAGATAAAGTATTCTTCAACGAATACTTACTGCAGATTCTCCAATTGTACAAACCCACTAAGAACCACATTGTTGTGAGAGTGGGTAATAGGTATGTCAAGGTGGAGTTTTTTTCAGAGGTATTTCTATGGACATTTGGATTGCCTAGAAGTGGAGCTCCACTTTTTAAGAAGATAGTCGATCCAATTGAGACCCACAGGTTGATTATGATACTCACATCTATGAAATCACCTATGGCAGCCAAGATTTTGGGTATTGGAATCCATGGAATTAAACAGAGCCAATTTAAGACTAATGAGTTGGCATGCACAATGAATGTTGTTATGGCCCATCTATCTAGAGAATCGTGAGCTTTAGAAATGCCAATATGGATGGCACAGTACATGGAAAATATTTATAATTGCGTGAAGTATGATTGGGGAACATATTTATAGGAAGGAATGCAGTAGTCATTGATAGTTACGAGGAAGACGTTCACCATGAATTTTCATATCATTGCTTTGTTATTGGACGTAGTATCTAGAATGGAAATTCCTTTTCCTGGTAGGACCTAACCACAGGAAGTATCAATAGATTAACCTACCATATTGCGATGGGAAAAGAATGTGTATCTATTGAAGGCAACTCCAGATAAATCAAAGACCAATAAGAGTGCAAAATAGCCAATACCTTTGATGTAGAAAGAGTCTAATACTGCATCTGATGAAGATGTTCATCTATGAAGAAAGAGAATATGATAGTTGGAACCAACCTTAGAATAGCAGACCCAATTCTAACAATTGTCGGAGAAACTAATCTCTTTTGAAGAGGAGGAGAGGATGGAGCAGTAATCCAACCCTATAAATATTCAGACACAAAGGCAATGGGAGAAATAGAAGAAACCCATGTAACAAGAGCAAACCAAGCCACCACCAGAGGAAGGGTACTTTGAGTCAGAGGAGTTCAATTTGCTAAATTTTAATATACCAGGTCTGGAAGAAGTGGGAAGAGGAATGGGATCTCCACAATTGCTCCAGATATCTGATTTTAATTTTTTGGATTCATCCAGATATTTTACTAGAACGATAGTAGTACCACCAGTTCCAAAATAAAAAACTATGATGGAGGTTCCATTGGAGGAACCCAAAGGAACAAAGAAGATAAAGATTGTGATGAGAGATGGTAACAACCAACGGGAGTAGACAAGTACATAGGTACCATAGGAAGAGATTTCTTCTAACCAGATAATTGCAACTCTAAGGGGAGTGCACCTGAACCTACAAGATGAAGGGTTGACAAAAATGCAACAAGAGGACTTGTCTAAGCCGCAAGAGGAAGTCCAATTATTGGTGGAAGAGCAATAATCTCCAAGGGAAATAATTAATATTGAGGAGACACAATCACTGATAAAAGGAGAAGCAAGTAAGATAGTAGCACACAACCCACTACAAGAAGAAAAGTAACCAGTATGAACAAGGAAGTTGGAGGAAGTTCAAACCCATAGGTAGATGAAGAAGAAGAACAAACTCCACAACAAGATAATACTACAAATATTCATACAATATTTTTAGTAGAAGTACCTCACTTTGGTATTTATGAAATAAAGGTGAGAATATAGATGAGTAGGTGGAGCACTTCTTTTGATAGACCAGTGAAATATTTGTTGATGCCAATTGTAGTTTTGCATTGGTGATGTTAGGCAGTTGAAACAATGGAGGGAGAAAACCTTCACCAAATTAGAAAATATCATGGAGTGGGTGTGCAATGAGGATCACATGAGGCAGATAATACACATCCATGCACAAAATCCATGGTTGTTTCTTAGGGGAGATGTAACAATGATGCTTGGAAGAAAGGAGTTATCGAAGGGAGTGAAGACCAATTAATGTGCAATCCCATACGTGTATTTGGATAAGGCAACCTGTCAGACTTATCCTTTGGATATAGTGGGTACAAAATTTCAAAGAGTACCTTTAAAATTGACCTTCACTCTAAGGAAATTAAATTTCCTAACATATTGGATCAAATGGCTTAGCTTGGGTCTTGAAAAAAATTATTAATCCAAGGAAGCACAATAAGAGGCAACAGAATCTACTCGAAAGGAGATGATTGCAATGGAGGATGAATTAACACGCAATAAAATAGAGGTTGAGGAAAGAGTAAAGAAGGTAGAAACAGAGATGGATAGAATCAAGAAGGTTTATGAGGATAAGCTACACTCACAAGTAGAGGAAAAATAGCTTGTTATCCAATAGGTAGAAGAGCACACGAAGAAGTTGGAAGATCAACTGGTACACAAAATGAATAGTTACCCAGGAAGGCAAATCAGTTGAAGGCAGTAGAGAAACAACTGTACGAAAAAGACCGTAAGGTTGAGGAGATGGATAAGGATGCCAAGCGCTATAGTAAAATTATCCTAGATCATAAGGTTCAACTTAAGGCTAAGGATGAAAGCATGGTGTCTTATGAAACCGACATTCATTATAACTTGCAAGTTATTTCAAAAAAGAATTAAGAACTAGCCATAGCATCCAGAATGAAAGCCCTATTTATGGAGAAGCTATGCAAGGAAGCATCCAACTATGAGAAAGAGCTAGGTGCACTGCTAGCTATTGTAAAAGAGAAGGCTAATGAGTGCGGATTGAAAGCCTTGGAAGTTATTCAATATACAGATTGCTTGAAGGATGAGCATACTGCCTTGCATATGCAGCTTGTTGAGTATCATAAGTGTGCATCTACCAAAATAAATAAGAATGAGTTGGTGAGGACACTGCATGATGTAAAGGGGAGGGCAAATGTAGGCAGCAAATCCACCTCCCAAAAGAAGAAGAAATGATCCTTGGATTTGCACAGTTTTGTTTAGTTTTGCTCATTTTTGATTAAAATGTACAAGTGTTAAAATGTACAAGTAGGAGAAAAACATACAAGGTTGCAAATGTATGATGTGAAATGTCAATGAAATTAGGTGAAATGTACATTTGGGGTTAATTTGATAAAAATAAAATTAGACCTTAGTAAACCTTGTAAAAGAATTGTTTGGAATTAGTTTAGTATGGCAGTTGTAAATATTGTGATGCTTTAGATTCCACTTTGGAACGTTCTGGGCATGCATTATATAGCCCCCCCATTCATTTTTTTTGTTGTTCATTCATGTTCGTTCATAGTTCATTGTTGATGCACTGATATATAATTCATGGAGTATTGATTGTGGAGTTACATATTGTTCATTGTGATAATTGTTATGGTTGTGAGCAATGCCAAATGACTATATTGTACATGATTACTCATAATCTAAATATTACAACAATTCTCCTTATTTCATTTCCCTTGTGAATTCCACCATACATTCTGGTTGTTGTAGGTTGTGTAGTTAATGTTTGATGCATAACTTGGCATATTATATGAATGATCCTGGTTATTTTATAGACTTGGTGTGAGTGATGGAATTGATTATATGAAGAATTACATTCATACCTTGATATTTCTAGGTAGTTGTATGATTTTTGGAATTATCCATGATGAATACAATTCATTGCTAGTGAATTAGGGTTTGCATGTTATGAAGAATTGGAGCAATTGACACAGAAACTTCCCAAAACCTATCTTGGAAGGATTGGTTGTGCAGAGTGATAGATATGAATATTAGTTGCAGTAAGGGTTCGTACAAACCATACAAGTGTTGTACCAAATCGTACAAGTTGTTTGTTTACCCGATTTGGTAACAATGATGCAACCCAAAACCTACCAAATAAGTAAATACTGCTAGTTTGGAGAAATTGATTTAGCTTGCAAAACCTATTCCAATGAATTTTTTGAATACCAAATCATACAAGGTATAATTTTGTATGATTTGGATCATAAAACTGTACGATTTTGTGATAGTACAAGCTATTTTGGTAATTTTACATAGTGTACGATGGAGACCGTACAAGATGTATGATTTGTGCAAGTTGGGTTATGAGATTTTGGTAATCATTCTAGAGCTTCCAAATCACCTCCCCATCAGGAATACTACATCTCTAGATTTGCATCTCCTTAATAGGTTGGTGATAGTATATGACTATCTTAAAATATCCATCGACTTTAGGATAAAACAATGGTGTGAAACATCTTTGGATTTAAGCTTGGGTTGCTTCTTCTATGCCTTGAAGGGATTAGTGAAGTATTATTTAGTTTGCTACATTAATACTTCTAATTAAATATATTGGTTGTAATACCTTGGATTTGAGAAGTTTTAATTAATTTTCAATGTTAATACTTCTAATTGAAAAAATTGGCTTTATCTCATTATAATAGTGAAGTATTAATTATTGTGATATTAATGGTTTGAGGGAGGACATTGCAATGGTTTGGGCTTTGGCTCTTATTCGATATGTCCAAGTTTTATACTGCAGCATGGGTGAGTGTGTAAGGGGGTGGTTGTGTGTTAAATTCCCTATTCATAAGCATAGCTCTCAACTTTATGAGGGGTCATGTTTGGGAGGAGACTGCTCAGCCCTATGCATTGGTCGTAGGGGTTTATCACACTAATCAAATCTAAAAAATAAAAAATTATTGTGATATTAATACTTAAAAGCTAATATTAGCCTTTGAAAGTGGAATAAAGAATCGATATGGCTTAAAGTTCCTTTTTATTTTTGGTTGAATGTAATCTTTGGGTGAATCAATTCAAAATTCTTCATTATGGCCATGCTTTATCAGGCCTTTATGGAAAATTTTTATGAAGGTCTTATAACGCTATTGGTACATTTCCAAGGACGACCACCTTCATGCATGTTGGTGCTTTATATTCCCTCCTGGTGGTTTTTAAGACTAAAAGGAGGAAGATTTTGGGTTAGAGAAGAAGGATCTTAGAGGCGATAAGGGAGGACATTCGGGAAAAGGAAAATTTGTCGAGAAGGCTTTAGTAGTGTGTAATAACTAGGTGATTTTTCTTGGTTAGGTTGATTTTTGGATTGTACTTGTATTTACTTAACTCCTTGTGGCTTATAATTTGTTTTCTCTACCTGAGACATCCGATCTGGACCCATGCTTGAGTCACCCAGGTCATTCCTATTTGTATATTTATCTATTTGTGTAATCCTCTTTTGGTTATTTTGCATCTAGAAGTTTTTATCTGTGTTGCTCTATCTTCATTGTATCTATTTTGTTGCTTGCTACCCCATTGTGAGTTTAGGGCTTTGAGTGATTTCCCCTCTTGCTTAAGTTATCCAAGAATGGATCGAACTCAATCAAGTGCTACCTATGTGTTTGTGGTGACATCTCTTAGGTTACATTGAATTATCATCTTGCACACTTTTCAAATGTGGTTGCTGCCCTCTGTTGTATGTTGCTCCAATTATTATTTTAGACATTCAATATGGGATCCATCATTCCTTTGTGTGTAGTAGTTTTTCTAGGTGGTTTTTTATCTATGTGCACCCTCGGTTTAGGGTTTTCAAAGGTGAATCTTGGAGTGTTAAATTATTATGTAATGCATGCTTTAACTTTATGTTTTACTCATTGAATCACGTGATTCTTTTTATATGTTGGTTGTCACTGTTTCTGTAGAGCCGCCTGCATATTTCATATGTGGAGAAATTGTTTTTCTTATTTTATGATTTGGTAGTTTTTCTTTGGTAAGGGGACCATAAAATTATTATACATGTATTAACCTACCTATGAGGCCACCTTCTTGTATCAGTTGGAGGTGTTGCATTGTTGCCACTTGGAGGTCTGCATGAATCCCTCTATTATGGGTAGATGATTTGATTGGCAATCGAGGATAGTATGCTATTGTCGGGTTTTGTTTGGTTGAATGATCAGGCATGTGACTATGGATCTAAGGTTGTGCAAATTTCTTTTATATGTTGTTTAATTAATGTACTTTGATTAGTATGTTCTAATAAAGTACTTTTCAAAATATTCATTTATATATTGTTTAATTAATGTACTTTCATCAGTATGTTCTAATAAAGTATTTTTCTTATATTTAATTATAGGTTGGTTAATTAATTACTTTGCTTATTAAGTCTAATAAAGTACTTTGCCTATGTTTAATGATAGGTTGTTCAATTAAGTATTTTAACTATTTTATTTAATAAAGTACTTGCTTATTTTTAATCACTTTGATAGTAGTTGATTAAATAAAGTAATATTTTAGTTTTGGAAGAGAATCTAAGGTAATGATTTTTGAGACTCTTGTGAGTTAGGGAATCATTATAAAGAGAAGTATGGAATTCTCTTGTATTGATTTTGAATGTTTGAATTTGGTTTTGAAAGATAAACTTTAATAATGTTTTTCGATAATCTTGTGAGTTAGGAAATCATTATAAGAGAAGTATAGGATTAAATTGTTTAAGTTTGTATATGCCAAAAATTGACCCATTGAAATGAGTCAATTCTTCCTTAGATCCCTAGTTAGCCACCCAAAATTGCTAAGTGCAAATTTGGGATCCTTTTGCCTTATCCCTTTGCCCTATTTTCTTCGCTTTACCAAATTCATGCCTAGTCCATACGGGGCATGAATTTGGCTTACCATTTTTTTCCCTATAATTACTAGGCACAAATTTGGTGTTCTAGGGGTTTTTCTCACTAAAACCCCTCCCCTCATTGACCCATTTTGGGATCGGCCCTTGCCCGTGGTGAAATTTCATTTTCCTACCCATTTTGCCCTCCAAACCTCTTATAAATATAGGATTGGATTCCCTCTCTTACCCCAATAGTTCTTCTTGAGATTCTAATTCTTGACTCACTCATTGCTCATGCTAACAAGTTCCCTTCTACTGCAAGTTGGTGTTTTGTTATTTTGCACTTTGTGTTGGCAATTTTGGGTACTTTGGGTACATTGCATTTGCTCAAGTGTATAAGTTGTCATTGATGTCAAGAAGCTTTTGAAGGAATTTGATTTGATGTAAAATAATTTGTTTTGATGAAGGTTACGGCTTGACGGGTTCGAAAGAAAGCAAGTTAGAAAAGTGTCGCGATATCGCGACATGTCGCATTTTCGCGACTTAAGCAAGAGAGAGAAAGCAAGTTAGAAAAGTGTCACGATATCGCGACATGTCGCAGTTTCGCGACTCAAAGAGGAGAGAGAATGTTCGAGTCAAAAATGTCACGATTTCGTGACATATTGCAAGGAAGGTTGTACGGACCAAAAAGTGTCACGATTTCGCGACATGTTGCAGGAGAGAGAGTCCGAAAGAAAAAGTGTCACGATTTCGTGACATAATGCAGAAGAGAGAGTCCATAGTGTGAATTGTCGCGATTTCGCGACAAGTTCGAAGAGAGAGAAAGTAACACGAAAAGTGTCACGATTTCGCGACATGCTGCAGATGAAAATGTTCCAAGTAAGAACTATCGCGATTTCGTGACATGCAGCAAAGGAAAGTGTTCCAAGTGAGAACTATCATGATTTCGTGACATGCAGCAGAGGAAAGAGTTCGAAGTGAGAACTATCACGATTTCATGACAGGTTGAAGAAAAAGCGTACGGATGTAGGAAGTGTCACGATTTCATGATAGGTTGAAGAGAAAGCTTACGGTTGCAGAATGTGTCATGATTTCATGACAGAAATAGAAAGCAGGTCTTCAACAGGAGAAGTGTCACGATTTCATGATAGAAGCAAAATGAAAGAGCATGGAAGAAGAAGCGTCACGATTTTGAAAGTTAAGAAGGAAGAGCTCAAAGGAAAGTGTCGATTTCTGTTTGGTGAGAAAGAGTGCAAGGAAGCGTAAGTGTCACGATTTCATGATAGAAACTGAAATTAAGTCTTCTATAGGAGAAGTGTCACGATTTCATGACAAAAGTAGAAAGGAGGTCGACGAAGGGAGAAGTGTCGCGATATCATGACAAAAGCAAAGTTGATGTTGACAAAGATAAAAGTGTCATGATATCGTGACAAGAGCTTAGTTGAAGTCGACAAAGGTTGAAGTGTCACGATATCATGACAAAAGCCAAAAGAAAGTGTACGGTTGCAAAAGTGTCATGATATCGTGACATGTTGTAGTTTCACGGTAGAAGCTACAGAAGAGTTACAGAGGCAGTGAAGCCGACAAAGTCAAATTTTAGCCGACGAAGATTAGGGCTTGCAACCGACGAAGATTAGGGTTTGCATTTGTTATAACAGCTGACTAAGATTAAAGTTTTCATTATGAAAATTTTGTTATAAAAGGAGGGCTGTTTGGAGAAGTTGAGGTGTGTATCATGTGTTGTTGAAGTGCGACGTTCGCAGATAGTGCACAGAGCAAGAAGTTCGATCATCGAGAGTAGAGTGCAAAATTTGATCGTAGTGTGCAGAGTGCATTTCGTCGAATCATTCTAAGTGTGAAAGATCGCAAAGGAAGTAGAGAGTGCGAAGACGGTGCTGTTGTGATTGCGCAGACAGTGCAAAGGTTGAAGTTCGACCAAAATGCGGCTGTGATTGCGCAGAGTGAGCAGAGGACTTGTGAAGCTAAGTTTGATAGTTCTATCAGAGAAATTGAGGACAAAGATGTATTGGTTCTATGAGAAGAACCTGAGGACAGATTTAGTTACTGAGCTGCTATGGACGTGATCATAGAAGGCAGAGGTCTCTTAGGCTAAGCATTGAAGACAGGAGGTCTTTGGTGGAAAGGAGTTCCACGTGCTGGCAAGAGGTAGAGGCGATTGATCTTCTGAGGGATCATTTCCAGAGCAGAGGGGAAGGTATCTCCTTTGAGCAGAGGCTCATAAATTCTGTTTGGGGGAAGGTATCTCCTTTGGGCCGAGGCTCATAAACATTGTATTTGGGAAGGATTCCCAAAGAACTTTGAGAGTAACTTTTAGAGAAAAGTTTTTGTGGATGTAGCCCAACCTTTTTGGGTGAACCACGTTAAAAATGGGTCTTCAATATGTGATGCTTTCTGTCTTGATTAATGTTGTGTTGATGCCACTGCTATCTAAAGTTAAATTTATTAATTGGTTAAGTCTTATACTGTTCACCCCCCCTCTCAGTATAAGCTTGTGTTCTTCAATTGGTATCAGAGCGGGTCTCTCCAGAAAGAGCCTAACAGCTTGGAGAAGGATCTATCAGAGGAACATACAGACTTAGAAAGAGATGAAGAGGTTGAGTTCGATCTCAAAGGTGAATTCTTCTTGGCTTTGAGAAAGCTTGAGAAATTCAGGGAAGAGAATTTTGTTCTCAAGCATCAATGTCAGGAAGAAGAGATAGCAAGATCAGAATTGTCTCAAAGTGTTATAGACTTCAAAATTCTAGCTGAAGAAGGGAAGAAGGTTGAACAGGATCTGATAGAGGCTCTAAAAGGAAAGGAAGCTGATTGCGAGAAACTAGAAGAAGAGGTTATGTCTCTTAGAGTGAAGTTGGAGCAGTTGGCTCTCAGACAGAATACTCCGTGTGAAAAGCAAAAGAAGGATGGTATCACCATTCATGAAATAGGGTCTTCGAGCAAGATCAATCTTCATCCTGAAGAGCGGTGGATTCCAGTTGGTCACAAGAAGAACAATCATCCAAGGCATCAAAACAGGTTTCATAATACTTTCCATGGCTATTGTTTTTCCTGCAAGAAATTTGGTCACAAAGCTATGCATTGCAATAAGTCTTTGAATAGCCATAGTAAGGAAAATGTTAACTCTTTTGCACCTCTTATGAATAAAAATGTCATGTGTTACAAGTGCAAAAATTTTGGGCATATAGCAAGGATGTGCAGTTTGGATAGATCTAGCCTTGAGTTTACGAAAAATAGAAATGAGATCAAATCTAAGTCAATGATAGTTCAAACTGCTTTTCATGCTCAAGACAAAGTAGAAAAATGGTATCTTGATAGTGGTTGTTCAAAACATATGACTGGTGAAAAGGAAAAAATTTTGGTCTTAAAAAAAACAGAGGAACAGTCAGTTTTGGAGATAACAGGTCAGCCAAAATCTATGGTAAAGGGACTCTTAGTTTGGATGGGAAATCCAAAACAGAAAATGTGCTTTATGTAGAAGGCCTAAGACATAATCTTCTAAGTGTGAGTCAACTTTGTGATCAAGGGCACATAGTATCTTTCTTTTCAGATAGATGTGAGATAAGTAAAGAAAAAAATGGAAAACTCATTGCGAGTGCTACAAGGACTCCAAACAATCTTTACATGCTAAGTGAGATAAAAAAGGAAAAGTGTTTTCTAACTCAAGAAGATGAGAGTTGGTTATGGCATAAAATATTGGGGCATTTGAGCTTTGATAATCTTGTCAATATTAGTAACAAGGAAGCAGTTAGAGACTTGCCCAAAATAAAAAGGCCCCATAACATCGTTTGCGGTCCTTGTCAACATGGAAAACGAGACCGAGAACCAGTTTCAAATCAAAAGGGTATACTTCTTCAAAACCATTGGATCTTATTCATACTGATTTATGTGGCCCTACCGAACTCAGAGCATTCAGGGAGAAAGCTACTTCATGTTGTTTATAGATGATTATTCTAGAATGACTTGGGTTACTTTTCTCAAAGAAAAATCTGAAGCTTTTGAAAAATTTAAAGCTTTCAAAGAAATGATTGAAAATGAGACTGAAAAGAGAATCAAATGCTTAAGATCAGATAGAGGAGGAGAGTTCACTTCAAATGAATTTGTGGAATACTATGAGCAACAAGGAATCAAAAGAGAATATTCAGCAGCAAGAACTCCTCAACAAAATGGAGTAGTTGAAAGGAAAAATAGAACTATTGAAAATATGGCTAGAGCTATGTTAAATGAATCAAAAATTTCAGATGGCTTTTGGAAAGAGGAAGTCAGTACAACAGTCTACATTATCACCAGGGCCCAACTTAGAGTCAATCATCATAAAACTCCTTATGAGTTGTGGAAAGGAAGACCGACTACAGTAAAATACTTCAAAGTGTTTGGGAGTAAGTGCTTCATCAGAAGGGAAGATCAAAATTTGGGTAAATTTGATCCTAGGTGTGATGAGGGAATCTTTCTTGGATATTCCAGCAGAAGCAAGGCCTAGAGATGCTTCAACAAAAGAACTCATACGAGTTGTAGAGAGCATAAATGTAACAGTTGATGAAAAGACGGGGATAAGAGAACCAGTCAAGGAACTCGGTGATGAAATTTGTCAAGAAGAATTCGGAGAGGTTTCGAGATGAAGAAGAGGAAAGACAACAACTGCTTCCCAAAACTCCTTCACGATATGTTTCGAAACATCATCCCAAATATTTGATCATTGGTGATCCAAATAGCAGGCAAACAATAAGAAGAGTCATTCCTTCACATGATTCTACAAATGTTTCTTTATTATCTCGGATTGAGCCAAAAGATTTCAGTGAAGCATGTGCAGATAAGTTTTGGGTAAAAGCAATGGATGAAGAGCTAAATCAAATAGAGAAAAGTGAAACTTGGGATTTGGTTCCAAGACCGAAGGACAAGAATGTCATTGGCACAAAATGGATATTCAGAAATAAACTCAATGAGGATGGAAAAATTGTCAGAAACAAAGCTAGGTTAGTCTGCAAAGGTTATGCTCAAGTAGAAGGTGTTGATTTCGAAGAGACGTTTGCTCTCGTTGCTCGTCTTGAAGCTATGAGAATGTTTTTGGCCCTTTCAAGCTTCAAATCATTCAAGGTATATCAAATGGATGTAAAGTCGGCTTTTCTAAATGGGGTGTTGGTAGAAGAAGTCTACATAGAACAGCCAGAAGGAGTGTCTCTCTCAAATCAGTCAGACTATGTGTGTAAACTGAAAAAGGCCTTGTATGGGTTAAAGCAAGCACCGAGGGCTTGGTACTCAAGACTTGACAGTTATCTTCATGAGCAAGGCTTCAGGAAAGGCGTGGCAGATAGCAATTTGTATATTAAGAATGAAGATGATGATATGTTGATTATGGTTGTCTATGTTGATGATATTATTTTTGGGGGAAATAATACTCGGATGTGCAAAGATTTTGCTAACACCATGCAAAAGGAATTTGAGATGTCTATGATTGGAGAGTCTGTCATTCTTTTTAGGTCTTCGATTGCTCAATCAAAAGATGGTGTATTTCTCTCTCAAGGAAAGTATATCAAAGAAATGTTGAAGAAATTCGGGATGATGGACAGCAAACCAGTATGTACTCCAATGACTACGAGGTGCAAGATGAGTAAAGATGATGAATCTCCAGTGGCAGATCAGAGGTTGTACAGATCAATGATTGGCAGTTTATTATATGTTACAGCTACCAGACCAGATATCATGCGAGCAATTGGGTTAGTAGCGAGATTTCAAGAAGCTCCAAAATATTCTCATGTTATAGCAGATTAAAAGGATATTCGGATATCTCGAAGGGCACTATGGACTTTGGGCTTTGGTATCCCAAAGGTGATGATTTCACCCTCACAGCTTATACAGAGATGCAGATTGGGAGGCAGTATTAATGACAGGAAAAGCACTAGTGGTGGAGCATTCTTTCTGGGAAAGAGTTTGGTTTCTTGGCTAAGTAAGAAACAACCTTCAGTTTCCTTATCTACAGCAGAGGCTGAATACATAGCTACAGTGGCTGGGTGTACACAGGTTTTATGGATGAAAACCACCTTGGAGGATTTCAAAGTCAGGCATGAACAACCCATCTCCATATTTTGTGATAATACAAGTGCCATAAGTATTTCCAAAAATCCGGTAATGCACTCAAGGACAAAGCATATTTCCATCAAGTATCACTTTCTAAGGGAGAAAGTGCAAGACAAGCAGGTCAAGCTAGAGTATGTGTCTACTAAAGAACAGATTGCAGACATCTTCACTAAACCTCTTCCAAGAGATACGTTTGAGTATCTAAGGGAGAAATTGGGAGTTGTACTCCCACCCCAGAATTAATCACCTCATCCGGAGGTGGGGGAGGGACTAAGCTAAGAGGCTCATTCTTAGTCCCGAGCCCCAAAGGTGACCCTTTGCCATTGATGACAAAGGGGGAGAGATATGAGTAAGGGGGAGAGCTTCAAGTGAAGAGGAAAGCTTCAAGTCAGGGGGAGCAAAACTTCAAAGGAAGATTCTCGGTTGTGGGCACAGTTTCTCGGTTGTTAGCACAGTTGGTTTCAGTTTTGGCTCTTGAGAAGTGTTTTCGATAAAGGTTTGCCATCAATGACAAAGGGGGAGATTGTTGGCAATTTTGGGTACTTTGGGTACATTGCATTTGCTCAAGTGTATAAGTTGTCATTGATGTCAAGAAGCTTTTGAAGGAATTTGATTTGATGTAAAATAATTTGTTTTGATGAAGGTTACGGCTTGACAGGTTCGAAAGAAAGCAAGTTAGAAAAGTGTCACGATATCGCGACATGTCGCATTTTCGTGACTTAAGCAGGAGAGAGAAAGCAAGTTAGAAAAGTGTCGCGATATCGCGACATGTCGTAGTTTCATGACTCAAAGAGGAGAGAGAATGTTCGAGTCAAAAATGTCATGATTTCGTGACATATTGCAAGGAAGGTTGTACGGACCATAAAGTGTCACGATTTCGTGACATGTTGTAGGAGAGAGAGTCCGAAAGAAAAAGTGTCACGATTTCGTGACATAATGTAGAAGAGAGAGTCCGTAGTGTGAATTGTCATGATTTCGTGACAAGTTCGAAGAGAGAGAAAGTAACACGAAAAGTGTCACGATTTCGTGACATGCTGCAGATGAAAATGTTCCAAGTAAGAACTGTCATGATTTCATGACATGCAACAAAGGAAAGTGTTCCAAGTGAGAACTATCATGATTTTGTGACATGCAGCAGAGGAAAGAGTTCGAAGTGAGAACTATCATGATTTCACGACAGGTTGAAGAAAAAGCGTACGGATGTAGGAAGTGTCACGATTTCATGACAGGTTGAAGAGAAAGCTTACGGTTGCAGAATGTGTCACGATTTCATGACAGAAATAGAAAGCAGGTCTTCAACAGGGAGAAGTGTCACGATTTCATGACAGAAGCAAAATGAAAGAGCATGGAAGAAGAAGTGTCACGATTTTCATGTATAGAAGTAAAAAAAGGTATAATCTATAGGAGAAAGTGTCACGATTTCATGACAAAAGTAGAAAGGAGGTCGACGAAGGGAGAAGTGTCACGATATCGTGACAAAAGCAAAGTTGATGTCGACAAAGACAAAGTGGATACGCACGACAAGAGCTTAGTTGAAGTCGACAAAGGCTGAAGTGTCACGATATCGTGACAAAAGCCAAAAGGAAGTGTACGGTTGCAAAAGTGTCACGATATCGTGACATGTTGTAGTTTCATGGCAGAAGCTACAGAAGAGTTACAGAGGCAGTGAAGCCGACAAAGTTAAATTTTAGCTGACGAAGATTAGGGCTTGTAGTCGATGAAGATTAGGGTTTGCATTTGGTATAACAACTAAGATTAAAGTTTTCATTATGAAAATTTTGTTATAAAAGGAGGGCTGTTTGGAGAAGTTGAGGTGTATCATGGGTGTGGTTGAAGTGCGACGTTCGCAGAGAGTGCGCAGAGCAAGAAGTTCGATCGTCGAGAGCAGAGTGCAAAATTCGATCGTAGTGTGCAGAGTGCATTTCGTCGAATCATTCTAAGTGTGAAAGATCGCAAAGGAAGTAGAGTGTGCGAAGACGGTGCTACGCTGATTGCACAGACAGTGCAAAGGTTGAAGTTCGACCAAAATGCGGCTGTGATTGCGCAGAGTGAGCAGAGGACTTGTGAAGCTGAGTTTGATAGTTCTATCAGAGAAATTGAGGACAGAGATGTATTGGTTCTATGAGAAGAACCTGAGGACAGATTTAGTTGTTGAGCTACTGTGGACGTGATCATAGAAGGCAGAGGTCTCTTAGGCTAAGCATTGAAGACAGGAGGTCTTTGGTGGAAAGGAGTTCCACGTGCTGGCAAGAGGTAGAGGCAGTTGATCTTCTGAGGGATCATTCCGAGAGCAGAGGGGAAGGTATCTCCTTTGAGCAGAGGCTCATAAATTCTGTTTGGGGGAAGGTATCTCCTTTGGGCCGAGGCTCATAAACATTGTATTTGGGAAGGATTCCCAAAGAACTTTGAGAGTAACTTTTAGAGAAAAGTTTTTGTGGATGTAGCCCAACCTTTTTGGGTGAACCACGTTAAAAATGGGTCTTCAATATGTGATGCTTTCTGTCTTGATTAATGTTGTGTTGATGCCACTGCTATCTAAAGTTAAATTTATTAATTGGTTAAGTCTTATACTGTTCACCCCCCTCTCAGTATAAGCTTGTGTTCTTCACTTTGGTGTTGGCTACCCTTGGGGGTTTAGTGGAGGATCCTTGCTGATGGGATACATCAACCATTTTGGAGTGCTTCTTCCACATCTTCATTTCTTCTTGCTTTCTTCATCATCTCATCTAATTTTACATTTACATTAGTTGCTTTGCAAGTCTATTTTTTGTCGTTTTACACTCTACTTTTCGCTATTTTGAGGCCCAAAAAGGGCATCTGAACCAAATTTATGCCCTGCTCATATAGGGCATGAATTTGGTAATCCAAATTTGCACTTCCTATTTACAAGTCATGAATTTGGTAAATTAGGGCTTGGGAGTAAGTTTCACACCCCAAAACCCTGATTTGCACTTTGTATTTTGGCATTCTGTTGTGTCCATACTGTTTGCATTTTATTTTACTATTACACATATGTTTTACTTTGTTTGTGCATGTTCCAAAGGTAAAATAGCACATTAATTTTAAATGTTCAGCTAAAAGTACCAAAGGGTTTGACTTTTGCACCTCTAAATCTTAGTCTTATAACGACCTAAGTAGACCCCCAAATGTTGATCAAATTTTCTAGGGTTTGTGAAGTTAGTTTGTAGGATCGAAGTTGTTTGGATATTTTGGATGTAAGATAAATCTTGGATCAATCACCAAATCATATATGTTCCCTAATATATATTTAGGTTGTTTGGTGTTTTCTTTTGTTCATTTCTACTCAAAACCCAGATTACAAGTAAAGAAAAATAATCGATCGAATTTCTAGGTATTTGAAATAATAAAAGTATATAGTGTGCATCTAGGTTTTTAATATTGTCTGTGTATTCCATTGGATCCTTTCTTAAAGAATTTATTTTTCAATCTTAGGGTTAGAAATAATTGAATTACATAATCATACTATGGTTAGTTCTTGTCTTTTTGCATCTTGTGTGTCTTGCATTGTTCTTTCATTTTCTTAGTTTATTTTAGAAAGGCCAAATAATAGGTGTATGCTTAATGGCCACGTTAAACATTCCCACCCTATAATTGGAGAAATTTAACACATCCTTGGTGAACCCATCCCTTTTGGCATCCTCGAGTTTAGATAATATAACAAACCCCTCGCTTCACCTTGACTCCTAGCGAATCCAACCGAGAATCCTACATAGCAGGGTTTTCCCCCTCAACATATTTGGTGAAAACGATATGAATACATGTCTTAGTGGCCAAGATAGGAAGCATATTCCTTTGTATTTTCTTGAAAATTTTAAACAAGACCACTAATTATGTTTTTTTAGATCAGAAAACATTTAAAAATATCTTAAAAATCTTTGTGTTTTGCTAGCTCTTCTTATTTTCTACTCTATCCTTTCTCTTTCTCCTAATGGATCCCAACCTTAGGGGTAAGCAAAGGCTTTTAGATTTTGATGATATTTTTCAAGAAGATGATTAGATTGATAGAGAAAATCATAATCTATAAGAGGAAGAAAATGAAGAAGTTGGTAATAATCTTGATCCTACTAAGGGGTCCAATGGAAACCTTACCTTTAAATAATTTAATCATGTATGTAATTTTTACAAGTATCATAGATATGCCTTGAATAAGGACATTGATGAGAAAGCCCAACTCGAGGAAGCTGGGATATCTCATCATCAAAAAATTTCTCCTCAAAATGTCCATAATAGTTCATAACTCGAATCTTTGCATCATGTTGATCATTATCCTCAACCAACATGTGTCACTATTGTAACCACCAACATTGGAAGAATTCCACAAGTTCCTCCAACTAGTAGTGCATATCAAGATCATGTTCAATTTCCTCCTTATTCAGTTAATCTTATCATTCATGCTTCTGTTCCATAAACTGTTAGTTATCCTCCACAATAAGATACCATGTATCACAACCCACACCATAATAGTATAAATGCTTCCAACATGAGCCAAGTTCTATTTCAACAACCTACCTATACCCCTCATTTAGGGAACCTAAGGGTATTGCACATTAACAATACTCAAATATAAAGTTTAAAAAATGTGGTAAAATAATTGGTTTCAAGAGTGGACATGATTCAATCGCCTAGTTTCACCTACAACTATAGAGAAATGTGCAATCAACCCTTAGACCCTATTGTTACCTCTAGGTCCTACCCTAAGCATTTTCCAATGTTGATTTTGCCTATCTATAAGGGAACAGAAGATCCAATTGAGCATTTAAGAATATTTAGAATAACATGCCATGATATCATATATGATGATATGTTGTTCCTAAAGACGTTCCCTAAGAGCCTTGGTGGCATGGAATTATAGTGGTATTATCAACTTCTTAATCATTTCTTGAGGAATTTTGAAGAGACGGTTGAAATGTTTGTTTAGCAATTTGGTGCTTATGTTGAAAAAAATATGACTATGAAAGATGTCTATATGTTAAAACAAAGTAAAGATGAAAGTTTTTTAGAAATTTTATCTCACTGGAGGAGTCTAGTTGGGCGCTTGACATATACCCTACCTCCTCAAAACATGCTTGAGATATTTATTAGAAATTTAGAAGAACAAATATCTTATGAATTAGAAACTACAACTATCACATATTTTGATCAAGTGATAGATTTGGCAAGAAGGGTAGAGCAAGCGCTTATCAGAAGAGGTCAACTTAAAGTAAAAGAATATAGGACCTCTAAAATTTAGTATAAAAATAAACATGTGGTTGGTGATGGGGTAATAGATAGTAGGCATGTTAATAGTATTGTTAACACCCTATAAAATATGGTGCTTAACTAACCTCAAAAATCTTTGCAAATGAATTTCACAAGACTCAACATACCTATGACAATGGTCCTAAAGCATCTTCTAGAAGCTAACATGATTGAGTTACCACCTATAAGGTAACCTGATACCACAACTAATTGGTATAAAGTTGGTCAACATTGTGAGTATCATAAAGTGGAGGAGCACATGACAAATGGATGTAAGAGATTGAAACATGTGGTTCAAAACCTAATTGATGAAGGTCACCTTGTTGTAGAAGGTTCTCGACCCAATACTCTGATAAACAATCAACCTCCTACTCAGCAAGCACCCAAAACTAATTAAGACATGGGAATCTTCCAAGGTCCCCTTCATAAGCATGGTCAATCTATAGCTAATCAAGTGTCATATTAGAATGTGCCACCTCCCTATGATAATATGGTTGGTATGATAGCAATAAATACAAGGCAACAAGCACATAATCAACTGAATCAACATTCTCAGTAGGAGATGAGCTCTTCATCCAACCCACTTTAGTTTTGAAGAATACCCAAAAAAAGAGCACAAGAATAGAAAATCCACCTTTAGTGTTGATACCTCAACCTAAAGTCTCCTTTGACATTCACAACAATTAGCTAGTACCCTAGCCAATATATCTCTCTTAGAACTTTTGCAAACTTCTCCTATTCATGGGGAAGCCTTGTTGAAGCTTCTAAGACAACAATTCGTTCCTCAAGACATTTCCCCTAGTGTTATGGCTAATGTTGTGAGTTATATTAGGATACATTATATCACATTCTTAGATGATGATATACCTTCCTTGGACTTATGAGGGGATTCTTTCCTTTACATAACTACATGTATTGGGGAAACATTTATCAAGTGAATTCTAATTGATGATGGTTCTTCCCTCAATTTATGCACTTATCAATTCTTCCAAAAATTTGTATTAAAAGAGAGATTTAATTAAGTCTGATATTATCATCAAATATTTCAACAATGAGTCCCAAGAATCTTGTGACATTATATCTCCTTAAAAAATCCCCCTCCATGTTTATTCGATTAGATTTGTCCAAAGCATATGATAGGGTGGATTGGCACTTCCTCATCCAAGTTTTGGAAACATTTGGATTATCTCAAGAATGGACAAAATTGATCAAAGGTTGTATATCTTCAGTTTATTATTTAGTTATTATTAATGTCTATCCTACTCATTGGTTCTCATCTTCTAGAGGCATCAGACAAGGAGACCCTCTTTATCCTTATCTTTTTATCATCCTAGCAAAATGTTTGGGAAGTACTTTTGCTAAGAATCAAGATGGTTAGAGATTAGAAGGAGTCACTATATCTAAAGGAGTCAAACCTATCACTCATTTACAATTTTTTGATGATTTCACCATTTTAGGAAAGGCAAAAATAAAGGAAGCAACCTCAATAAAGCAAATTCGTCACTGTTTCACTAGAGCCTCAGGGAAACTAATTAATGAAGATAAATCAAAAGTAATTTTTCATTAGTCATATAGAGAAGATATTTTGATAATGGATAGATTAGGATTTAAAATAACTTCTCTTCCAATTAAATACTTGGGTGTTCCAATTGGGTAGCCAAAAAAAGAGCATTGGAGCTGGTTATTAGAGAAAGTGAAGAACAAAATTGGTAGTTGGACCAACATATGGATTTCATCAGGAGGTTGAATAAATCTTATCAAATCAATTCTTCAGTCTATTCCTATCTTTTTTTCAGCAGTGTTGAACATCCCCAAGTCAGTGCTCAATGAACTGGATAAAATTAGTCACAAATTTCTCTAGAGAGGTTAAAAAATGGAGAAGAAATGGGCCCTAGTAAGGAGGGAGACTCTATGTATACCTACTCATGAAGGGGTTTTAGGTATTATATGGAAAATCAAGAATAATAAGGCTTTGGAAATAAAATTATATTGGAGATGGATTAGCCACCCCAAAGCCTTATGGGCCAAAAATTTTAGAGCCAAGTATGCAGAAAATAAAGACATGTTTGACTAAATTCATAATAAACTACCTTCTATAGGGTCCCCAATTTTGAAGGTCCTAAAAATTAGAGAGGAGTTGATAAATAAAAACTCTTTTTTATAGTACAAAATGGTCAAAATATAAAAATTTTGATATACTCCTGGGATGGACACCTTCCGTTGTCAATTCAACATCCAAAATTGAGGCCTATAATGGAGAAAATACATAGGATAAATTGGATAAAAGTTACCAAATATTATACAAATTAGAAAAGAAATGTAGAGGAGGGAAGATGTTGGATCATAGTGGAAGATTGGCCAATCCAAATTTTTGAAGCTCAAAAAATATTATTCATAGAATTCTTCAAATGAGATCGCCTTCATGGTCACAAGCTGAGGACTGTATTGGCTAGAATATTTTAGGGAATGGTGAGCACATTGTTTCTCAGGGTTACTTAGCCTTTAGCCATATTAATCCCCATCGGGATAAAAATATTTTTAACTAGTTATGGGCTCAAACGTTATGGCCAAAATTCAGATTTTTCAATTGGTTGTTGTTCCATAAAAAGGTTCTCACAAGGGAGCAACTTATGAAGAAAGGATTTAATGGACCCTTTTAATGTGTAATGTACTGGGTTAAAAATAAAACTCTTAACAACTTTGTGGGTGAAATTTTACACCTTCTCACCCACTCTCTCCTTTTTGTTAAGAAAATATGATGACCCTTAGAAATGGCTAAATTTTGGGAGCCTGACATTTGAGTAGTGGATGTTGATTACTAAGAGAATATCTTGTGGATGCAACAAAAGATGCTGAAGTAAGATATAATGAGGGCATCAAGAATTTGACACTACTAAGAGGTGCAAAAATATGGGTCGTCTAGGGATATAAGGTTAATTCTAAAAAGCCTCCTCAAAATAAAAAGTAAAAGAATGAAGGGTGGCAAGATAGGATCTTGCACCCTAAGCGATGACTAGAACCCCATCAATAGGAAGTATACATAGGTTTATTGAGTAGTAGGGTAGGCAGAGAATTGGGCACTTTCAAATTCCAAGCAGACCACAAAACCTTCCCCATCATAAGGGTGGAAAAGCAGGTTTCCAAAAGATCGCTCCATGCAGGGGGTGGGCAATCGGGATGGTGGTAGGTCAGGGTCAGCTCCCAAAGCTCTGCCCTAGAAGTAGGGTGGAGGATCATCCAAATTTGAAGCCCGATGAAATTTTGGTCAGCTTTAATCCTCCTATAGATCCCAAATTATCACCCAAAATAAAACTAGGGTGTAAGCCCAAACACCCACCCTAGTTGAATATGGAGCATAGTGGGGAAAGTTTTAGATCGATAGTAAGCAACGGTAGGATCCTAAAGTTCCACCCATCATTGAGCTCTCACCAGTAGCAAGGACCTATATAGAAAGACATGCACCCTCATTTAAAAATGTGCATTATGGTAGGCAAACACTAAAGGGTTTTGATGCCCCACTCACTACACAATGGTTGATCGAATCACACATCAATCAAAATGATCAACCTCAACCCATCATCTCATGTAATTAATGCTACCAAGTGCAGGAAAACAAAATATATTATCTATTAGATTTTCCATATGAAGAAGAGTCTATATTCATTCATTATGGTTAAGTGTACTCTCGACAACCACCCCCCACTAGAGTCTATAAAATATTTAGATGGATCTACAACATGGTCATCCCTACTTGCACCACTTTATGGTCTCATATGCCATCTGATATATTCAATACAATATTTATTGTAAGGTCTATATATGTTGGAATACAAGGCATTCCAAAGGGTGGCTCTTTAGCCATTACAATTCATATGTAAGGCTTTTCCATTCTTGAAATATAAGCATATCATTGTTTGGTCTCCAAATTGACTCCTATGTATGTATGTGTGAATGTTGAAGGTTTATTTCTATTAAAGCTAGTTGGGTGAATGTGTTGTAATTTTACATTATGGATTTATGCATTTCATTCAATGGTTCTAGAATTCACTTTTAGCAAGAGTTCTTTGAACATTGAAAATGAGTAAGGTTGTCTGATTTGTTAGGTGGTCTACTTGTGTTTCATGTAATGGTGTAGGTCTACTATGCATATGTATTGATGCGACTGAATCCATACTTGTGAGTTTTAAATACGACCTACTTTCTTCCCCCTTTTCCCTCTAGGCATAGATAGCTAGGAATTCCATCAAGAATCAACCTTCTTCGAATATTGACCGCTCGACCTTCCCAGGCTTTGTGGCCATTCAATATTGGTTTAGGTCCACGAGCACACAAACCTTTTCAACTCCTCCTCATTGGGTATATATTTACCATCAATAATTTTTGGCATACATAGTGGAACATTGAGGTCCCACCCTCTTTGTATATAGATTCGGGTGATACTCTGCTATGCAATCTATATATATTCACCTAGTGACTCCCTTACATAAAGAACCAGGTTTCTATAACTAGTTGCCTTGTAAAATAATAGTTTTGGGTGACTATGCTTGGGACTAATAGAGGTTCATGATCGGTTGTCCTTTAGAATTATCCTTTAATATTATTTTCTCGAAGGACTTAAGGTTTTATGAGTAACCTTGACCTCATTGGCAGAGAAAGTATGCTCATCTGGTGACTCCAACCTAGAAAGAGAACCTAGAACCTATAAGAAACCAATGCTATAATGGCTCACTACGAGTGTCCCTGTTGGAATTTTGTAGGATCCCTTAATGTTCAAAATCTTCATGATATTCCTAGGGCTCCCTTGTAGTCCTTACCAAGCTTTTATTGGGTACGCAAAACTACGTTTGAACATTACCAAGATAATGCTTCCCTAGAAGTAATTCATAATATCATGCATGCAGATGTAATGCTTATGCTACTCATTATATCTCTTAAGGGAAGGACCTTGCTATGGTATAAATCCTTGGAGGATGGAAGTATTTGTACATAGGTTGATCTAGAAGAGGTGCTCATCAACACATTTGATGATTTAGGAGATCCCCTCTTGATGCTCAATCAATTATTATTCATCAAATATGATCCTTAAGAGAACATCATCAACTTCAACATACGCTTCAAGAGAGATTGGAAAAGGATTCCCCATGAGTTCTAGCCATTCCCTACTCATATGTACCTATATTACACTTGGGTTTTCTTCTCAGATATAGGACTGATTATGTAGCAGTCCAGGGAGAAGATATTCCCACAAATTTATGAGGCTATACGGGATGAAAACATACTAATTCAACTGGGAAAGTTACCTCCCAGGGATTTTCCTTCTTCATGTCAAAATTTGGCAAGCTCATTCCTAGTACTCCCCCATAAAGAAATTAGGTTAGGCCTAGCTAAAACTATGAAGAATATCCTCCCCACCAATTTTTTGATAAAAAAAGGAGCATTGGCATAGACTTGGATGCAGGCAGAGGAAAATGTAGACCAGGTGGTCTTTCACTATGAGCAAAGTGCCAAAACCACAAATTTCCCCTAGCTAGTGCAGAACATAATCCCTTGGGGACTAATGCCCTCAAAATTCTCCCTCCCACTAAACTCTTCAATGAGTCATCAAAGGCTTTTTTTCCCAGTCGATGATCCTAAGCAAGGAGAAGGAGGGTCGGTGCTCTTCCACAACCTATTTGGAGGATATCCTCTTCAATCCACTGAATCGTGGGGTGGCATGAGATCTGATGAGGTACAATAAACATGGTAATTTTAGCCTAGGCTACATGATGTAGTCCCTACCTCAACACTCTTTGGAGAATCAACTATCGATTCTCGAGCCCCATGGAAATTAATGAATGATGGTTGGATAACAACTCAAATTATGGTGAGAGCAGATCAAAGAGAGGCATGGGCATTGAATCAGGTGATTCCAAGTAGGAGATAGCTCGAGCACCCCTCTTCATATGACTCAAATACCAGAGATAATTGAATGGACACCTACCCTATGCTGATTGGTTACAACATCAATTTAATGATCCCAAGGAAAAGTACTAGACACAAATGGTATTTTGTGAGACCTAAGAATGACCTTAGACAATACCAGTATTAGCATGAATAATAACTTAGGTTTGACATCATATGGTCTAGACATTACATATTCACAAGATGAATTGCAGTGGCATTTATTTCCCAAGCATGCCAGACACCGAAATTTTGTGTAAATAATTTGTAAGTAAATAAAATATTGAGGTAGAATCTTGGATGCTTGCAAGGTGTCATCATCTTGTTCATGGCTTACAGGGAGAGCACTCCAAAAATGAATTTACAACTGGCCATGCACCAAAATTTTTGAAGTAAGGAGAATAAGAAGGTTTCCCAAGTCACATATTGGAATCAAAACACTTTCATTCCTACTTTCCCATTTTCCTCTATTGTGTTTGTTGTCTATTCATTTTCATTTTTGTGACCCCATAGCCCAATGGATACACCCACAAAGTACAAAGGCTTTACACGCTACTCTTGGAAATTAATATCACATGAATAAATACTTGGGACTCATGTAAACATGATAATACACCATGCCTGCATGGACATGAAATCACTGGTGGCAAAAATACCTCGAAAGAAGGATCTAGACTCACACGCCTTCGCATAATTTGGTACATGCTGAATCTGAAAAACACAAGCTTATACTAAGATGGGGGGTGAACAATATATATTGGCAATTTTGGGTATGTAGCCTAGCTTCATGGTTGTGAGTTGTCATTGATGTCAAAAGGAGTTTGTGTTGATATCAAAAGGAATTTGTGCTGATGTAAAAAAAAAATTGGTGCCAAAAATATCTTGAAAGTTCCATGATGTTTGTTTAAAGGTTTTTAATTAAAACCATGGTGACAAGATTAAATGTTTTTCTTAAAACCATCTGGACTCATTAAGGATTTTTATTAAAACCATATTGGCTTAATGAAAAGGTTTTTGCTCCTTGAAAAAACCTTAAAAGTCCATTTTGATTATTAATAAATAAATTAACTCAAACCTTTGAAAAGGTTTTAAGTTAAGTTTATTATTAATAAAATAATAATTATTAATTTAATAATTATTATTGAAAGGGTTTCTAAACCCTTAGCGGCGCTCATGTAAAATACTTACCTCACCGACGTCAACTTGCATGGGATGAAAAATACAATGTTTGAAAGGAGCACCGATGTCAATTTGCATGGGATGAAAGACTATTAAAGGGCATTATTTCCTAAGGTTTTAAACACCTCCGATTTGCATGATTACCTTCGAATTCGTATTGCTCTATGACCTTTGATTTTGTATTGCTCAATGACCTTCAATTTTGGATTGCTCTATGATTTTTGAGTTTTGTATTGCTCTGTGTTTAAGTTCTAATTTCGTACACCTGTGAGGAAGACAAATCTATTTATCTTTAATTTATGTGAGCAAAGGGAAGGTAAAACAATGAGTGGCACTTGAGAGTTTTGTTGGGCACTTGTGCTCCAATGATGGAGGCAGTGGAACGAAGGTGCTTGCTAGGCAGAGGTGTCGAGATCGATTCACGTCGAGCATGTTTCATTTTTGGTCACAAATTATTTTGCACATGGTACAAAAATTTCCTTGGGCCATGATTTTGGAGGAGGAAGTGATTTGGCACTTATGTTGGTGTCTCCACACTTCTCCTAGGGTTGGAGAATTGATTTTTGGCCAAGATTTTGAGTTCTCATTCTTCATCAAAGTAAAGGTATGGGAACATTCTTCCATGGTTATTATTGATTGATGGTTTTCTGAAAATAAGTTTGGAGTAAATTAAGTTTCCTTATTTGTAGTGGATCTTATTTTTTGAAAGTGGAAGTATTGATTATGCATTATGAGATCATGATGAGTTTATGATTTATTGCATAATTATGGTTTATGAGAGTGGAAGCATTTGAAGTTTGCTTTAGGGTTTTTGAGTGAGAAGCTTATGCCATTGCTATAAGTTGTTGAAACCCTAATTGAGTTGTTTGGTTATTGAGAGTTGAAAGATAGAACATGTTGAGACTCTAACAATTCTCTTTATGCTTCTATGAGATTGATTTGAATTGAGATTGAAAGTTGAAGGATAGAACATATTGAGTCTCTAGCAATTCTCTTTATGTTTCTATGAGATTTATTTGAGTTGATATTGAGAGTTGAAGGATAGAACATATTGAGTCTCTAAAAATTCTCTTTATGCTTCTATGAGATTATTTTATATGATTGGATGAAACACATTGGGTCTCTAACAATTCTCTTTGTGTGTTCACATTTGGCAAGTTTCTTGGTAAACTTGCTTGAGCTGATTTGGGCAAGTTCTTGGTGAGCTTACTAGGACTGATTCGGATAGGTTCTTGTTTAAGAACTTGTGGACATATTTGATGAAGTCTTAGTGAAGACTTGTGAGCAGTTGTGATTTATTTGTTTAAGATTTTGGCTTAAGCTTGGGATAGATCTGACAGAGATTTGAGAGTAGATTTGTGCTAGACCATAGGACTAAGTTTGGTGTATATTTATGAAAGAGTTTGAGAGGACTTGTGCTGGACCGAATGACTGTGTTTAGTACATATTTTTATGAGTAGCTATGGAGGTGATTAGTGAGGACAAAAATCTCTAGACACAGAGCAAGGAGGACAGGACGCCTTCTGTGGAAAGGAGTTCCACCTACTAGCGACAGAAGAGGTAGTGATCTTCTGAAGTATCATTTCCAGAGCTTTGGGTTATAGGACATCTACTTTGGGTATGAGGCTCATAAATACTTGTTGAGGGGATATGACATCTCCTTTGGGCAGGAGGCCCATAAATACTTGTTAATGGGAAGGATTCTCCTTTGGGAAGGAGGCTCATAAATACTTGTTAAGGGGAAGGATTCTCCTTTGGATATGAAGTTCATAAAATTTGTAATAGGGAAAGGATTTCCCAAAGAACTTTATTGAGAAAGCTTTTAGTGAAAATATTTTTGTGGATGTAGCTCATATTGGGTGAACCATGTTAAAATGGCTCTTCTTTGTGTGTTTCTTTCTGTGATGGTTAATGTTATGGTGATGCCACTGCTATCTAAAGTAAAGTTTTTTAAATGTTTGCATCTTATATTGTTCACCCCCCTCTCAGTATAAGTCTATGTTATTCAATTGGTATTAGAGTGGGTATCTCCAAGAAGAGCCTAAAAACTTGGAGAATGATCCCTTGAAAGATCATATGAGCACATAAAGTGATGAAGAGATTGAATTTGATTTGAAAGGGGAATTCTTTTTGGCCCTAAGAAATTTGGAAAAAGTCAAGGAAGAGAATTTTGTTTTAAAACAACAAAATCAAGAAGAAGAGATGGCCAAAATAGAACTATCTCAAAATCTCACAGAATTCAAGATCCTAGCTAAAGAAGGAAAGAAAGTTGAGCAGGTTTTGATAGAGGTTTTGAAAGGGAAGGAAACTGAATGTGAGATACTTGAAGAAGATGTGGTTTCTCTAAGAGTTAGACTTGAACAGATGAGTCTTAAACAAAATATTTTTCTTGGAAAGCAAAGGGAAGAAGATCTTCATCTCCAAGAAGCAGGAACATCCAGAAGAAATAAAGTCAAATTTCAAAAACCAAAGGATACCAGAAAAGAAGAAAAAAAAGGAGAGCAATGGACAAGAGTTGATCACAAAAGAAGGAACACTCATCAAAGGCTTCCAAACAGGTTACATAATACTTTCCATGGCTATTGTTTTTCTTGTAATAAATATGGTCATAGAGTTATCCATTGTACTAGGATTGTGAGTGATAATGTTAAGAAAACTATTAATTCTTTTGTACCACTCATGGATGATAGTATTATGTGTTGCAAATGTAATAATTTTGGGTATATAGCTAGAATGTGTAAATTGGAAAGATCTAGTGAAGTGAATGTTAGGAAGATCTATGATAGTTCAAACTACTCTTCATGCTCAAGATAAGGAAGAAAAATGGTACCTTGATAGTGGATGTTCTAGGCACATGACTGGAGAAAAAGAAAATTTTATAGTTCTCAAAGAAACTAGTAGAGGGTTAGTTAGATTTGGAGATAACATATCAGCTAAAATTTGTGGAAAGGGTTTTCTAAGTTTAGATGGAAAAACCAAAACTGAAAATGTGCTTTATGTGGAAGGATTGAGACATAATATTTTGAGTGTTAGCCAACTTTGTGATCAGGGTCATATGGTTACTTTCTATTCTAATAGATGTGAGATAAGGAAAGTAGAGAATGGAAAAATCATTGCTAATGCAAGACAAACTCCTAACAACCTCTACATGCTAAGTGAGATAAATAGAGAAAAGTGTTTTTTATCTCAAGAGGATGAAAGTTGGCTATGGCATAAAAGAATGGGACATTTGAGCTTTGATAATCTAATCAACATTAGCCATAAGAAAGTAGTCAAAGATTTACCTAAATTGAAAAGACCCCAAAATACTATTTGTAGTCCTTGTCAACATGGAAAGCAAACTAGAACCATATTTAAGGCTAAAGGGTACATGTCATCCAAACCTTTAGATCTTATTCATACTGATTTGTGTGGTCCCACCAGAACTCAGAGTATACAGGGAGAGAGTTACTTCATGCTTTTCATAGATGTTTTGTCTAAAATGACTTGGGTTACCTTTCTAAAAGAAAAATTTTAAGCCCTTGACAAGTTTAAAGCCTTCAAAGAAATTATAGAGAATGAAATGGATAAAAGAATAAAATGCTTAAGATCAGATAGAGGAGAAGAATTCACTTCAAATGAATTTATGGATTATTGTGAGCAACAAGAGATTAAGAGGGAATTTTTAGCAACAAGAACTCCTCAACAAAATGGAGTAGTTGAAAGAAAAAATAGAACTATTGAAAATATGGCTAGAGCTATGTTGAATGAGTCAAAGATTCCTGATGGTTTTTGGAAAGAGGCAGTTAGTACAACAATGTATATTATCACTAGAGCTCAGTTAAGAGTCAATCATCACAAAAGTCCCTATGAGCTATGGAAAGGAAGACCAACCATAGTAAAACATTTCAGAGTTTTTGGTAGTAAATGTTACATCAGAAGGGAAGATCAAAATTTAGGGAAGTTTGATCCTAGATGTGATGAGGGCATTTTTCTTGGGTACTCCAGCAAGAGCAAAGCCTATAGCTGCTACAACAAAAGAACTTGTACTATTGTGGAAATAATAAATGTTACAGTGGATGAGAAAATAGGGATAAGAGAACCAGTTCAGGAAATTGATGATGAAGATTTCCAAGAAGAATTCATGGAGGATTCATATAAAGAAGAAGAGGAAAGACAACAAATCCTTCCTAAAAATCCATCCAGATATGTTCAAAAACACCATCCAAAGGATCAAATCATTGGTAATCTAGAAGTCATACAAAAAAGGAGAATAATCATATCTTCAAATTCCCATACAAATGTTTCATTGTTATCTCATATTGAGCCAAAAGATCTCAGTGAAGCCTGTGCACATAAGTTTTGGATAAATTCTATGAATGAAGAATTGGAACAGATAGATAAGAGTGAGACTTGGAAACTTGTTCCAATACCTAAAGATAAAAATGTCATTGGCACTAAGTGGGTATTTAGAAATAAGCTAAATTAAGATGGTCAGGTAGTCATAAATAAAGCAAGGTTAGTTTGCAAAGGTTATGCTCAAGTAGAAGGAATTGATTTTGAAGAAAATTTTACTTTAGTTGCTCTTCTTGAGGCTATCAGAATGATTTTGGATTTTTCAAGTTTTAAAAACTTCAAGGTCTATCATATGGATGTCAAATCAGCTTTTCTAAATGGTGTTTTAGAAGAAGTCTACATTGAACAACCAGAAGGGTTCTTACTTTCAAAAAATTTATATTTTGTGTGTATATTGAAAAAGGTATTGTATGGTTTGAAACAAGCTCCTAGGGTTTGGTATTCGAGGCTTGACATGTATCTTCAAAAATAAGGTTTCAAAAAAGGTATGGCAGATAGCAATTTGTATATAAAAATGATGGAAATAATATCTTAATTGTGGTTGTTTATGTTGATGATATCATTTTTGGAGGTAATAACACCAAAATATGTAAATATTTTGCTAATAATATGCAAAGTGAATTTGAGATGTCCATGATTAGGGAATTGTCCTTCTTCTTAGGACTTCAGATTGCACAATCAGAAGAAGGAATATTTCTCTCACAAGGCAAGTACATAAGAGAGATGATGAAAAAGTTTGGTATGGAGGATAGCAAACCTGTTATTACTCCAATGATTATAGGGTGTAAGTTGAGCAAGGATTATGAATCTCCAGAGGCAGATCAAAGGTTGTACAGATCCATGATTGGTAGTTTGTTTTATGTTACAGTTACCAAAATAGACATCATGCAAGCAGTGGGACTAGTTGCAAGGTTTCAGGATGCACCAAAATAAACTCATGCTATGGCAGTAAAAAGGATTCTGAGATATCTAAAAGGAACTATGGATCTTAGGCTTTGGTATCCCAAAAGCGATAAGTTCACTCTCATAGATTTTACAGATGTAGATTTGGCTGGCAATATTGATGATAGAAAAAGCACCAGTGGTGGAGATTTCTTTTTGGGGAATTATTTAATTGCTTGGTTAAGAAAGAAATAACCTTCAGTTTCCTTGTCTACAGCAGAGGCAAAATACATAGTAGCAGTAGCTTGTTGTACACAAGTTTTATGGATGAAGACTACCTTGGAGGATTTCAAAATAAAGCATGATCAACCCATTTCCATATTGTGTGATAATACAAGTGCCATAAGTATATCCAAAAATCTAGTAATGCACTCAAGAACAAAGCATATTCCCATAAAATATCACTTTTTGAGAGAGCAGGTTCACGACAAGCAGGTTAAGATGGAATATGTGCCTACTAAGGAATAAATTGGTGACATTTTCACCAAACCTCTTCCAAGAGAGACTTTTGAGTATTTAAGGAAGAAGTTGAGAATAGTTTTACTCCCACCCCAGAATTAATCACCTCAACAGGAGGTGGGGGAGGGGCTAAGCTAAGAGGCTCATTCTTAGCCTTGAGCCCCAAAGGTGACCCTTTGCCATTGATGACAAAGGGGGAGAGCCTTGAGTCAAGGGGAGCAAAGCTTCAAAGGATGGTTTTCAGTTGGTTTCAGTTTTGACAGTTGGTAGTGGTTTTAGTAGTGGTTTGACATCAATGACAAAGGGGGAGATTGTTGGTAATTTTGGGTATGTTGCCTAGCTTCATGGTTGTGAGTTGTCATTGATGTCAAAAGGATTTTGTGTTGATATCAAAAGGAATTTGTGTTAATGTCAAAAAGAGTTTTGTGCCAAAAAGATCTTGAAAGTTCCATGATGTTTGTTTAAGGATTTTTAATTAAAACCATGGTGACAAGGTTAAAGGTTTTTCTTAAAACCATCTGGACTCATTAAGGGTTTTTATTAAAACCATCTTGGCTTAATGAAAAGGTTTTTGCTCCTTGAAAAAACCTTAAAAGTTCATTTTGATTATTAATAAATAAATTAACTCAAACCTTTGAAAATATTTTAAGTTAATTTTATTATTAATAAAATAATAATTATTAATTTAATAATTATTATTGAAAGGGTTTCTAAACCCTTAGTGGTGCTCATGTAAAAGACTTACCTCATCGACATCAACTTGCATGGGATGAAAAAAATAATGTTTGAAAGGAGCACCGATGTCAATTTGCATGGGATGAAAGACTATTAAAGGGCATTATTTCCTAAGGTTTTAAACACCTCCGATTTGCACGATTACCTTCGAATTCATATTGCTTTGTGACCTTCGATTTCGTATTACTTTGTGACCTTCGATTTCGGATTGCTCTGTGATTTTCAAGTTTCGTATTGCTTTGTGTTTAAGTTCCAATTTTGTACGTCTATGAGGAAGAAAATCTATTTGTCTTTAATTTTTGTGAGCAAAGGGAAGGTAAAACTATGAGTGGCGCTTGAGAGTTTTGTTGGGCACTTCTGCTTCAACGGTGGAGGTAGTGGAGTGAAGGCGCTCTCTAGGCAGAGGTGTCGAGATTGATTAGTGTCGGGCGTGTTTCATTTTTAGTCATAGATTATTATGCATGTGGTACAATAGTTGCCTTGGGCAACGATTTTGGAGGAGGAAGTGCTTTGGCGCTTATGTTGGTGTCTCCACACTTCTCCTAAGGTTGGAGAATTGATTTTTGGCCAAGATTTTGAGTTCTCCTTCTTCATCAAAGTAAATGTATGGGCACATTCTTCCATGGTTATTATTGATTGATGGTTTTCTGAAAATAAGTTTGGATTAAATTAAGTTTCCTTATTTGGAGTGGATCTTATTTTCTGAAAGTGGAAGTATTGATTATGCATTATGAGATCATGATGAGTTTATGAGTTATTGCATAATTATGGTTTATGAGAGTGGAAGCATTTGAAGTTTGCTTTAGGGTTTTTGAGTGAGAAGCTTATGCCATTGCTATAAGTTGTTGAAACCCTAATTGAGTTGTTTGGTTGTTGAGAGTTGAAGGATAGAATATATTTATTAGAATATATTTCAATATTTATTTCATTAGTTAATTCAATCATAACGATCTTATATTGTTAGAATTGATTAATTTTGGCTAGTTTTTATTTTGTTACAACTGCACCTATATTGGTCTCGGGTGGTTCCACAACCTCCGGACTAATTCTGGCCGTAATGTATTATTTATACTCCAACTAATTGAATTGTTGTTCTTCTTCTCACATGGTATCAGAGCGTGACCTCCGCCACTCTCATTTATCTCGAAGTGATCTCGTAGTAGCGGAGCTCTAGATGAGCGAAGATTTTTAAATCTCGATTGGAAATTATGAATTTTTTTTAATCGATTTAGAGAAAATTTTTTAATCAAATTTGATTGGATTTCTCAAAAATTTGGTTTTTAGATCGGAAGAAGTGATCGACAAACAACTAAAGGAGCGATCGAACATACGGTCGACATAGCAAAGGAGCATCGACCATACGGTCGAAAGAACATAGGAGCAATCAACCATACGATCGAAAGGGGCTAAGCGTGGTGACCAACACGTCGTGGGAGCCAACATCAAGGATTACCCATGACCCTCTCGAGAGAGAGCCTCTCCCTGAGATGCTATACTCCTTTGTGGAGTAAAGTTTATTTTAAAACCTTATACACCTCACTATCCAATCAATGTGGGATAAACCTTTTATCTTCCTCGATATTGAAGAAATCAATTGTGCCTATCACCTGCAACTCTTCGCATAACCGACGTCAAAACTATGACATAGTTGGTATTTTTCCTTATCACTGTGTTCAGTGCTTTTCAATTATGTGGGATTTTCTAGAATAAGGAAGCCAATCGGAGTAGATTGATTTATTAAAATTTGATTTTATCCTTTAAAAATCTTCCAGAGCTGATTTTTCATCACGTAGGGTGTCAATGGCCAATCATTTTTTAGGTGTTTTTGCTTTGTTCTTGAAATTTTAAGGTAAAAATTTGGTTGTATTTAATTGCAAAGGAGAAAATGATTCGAAAGGATCCTTGCAAAGCAATTTTGGTGGTAATTTTGGTTATCTGTGAGCCAGCCACCTCGTCGCCACCCACGCACTGCCCGTGCTCCGCCCGAGCGGTGGCTGAGGAGGGAGCACCGCTGTGAGGGCCTTTTGGCTCATGGAGGCTCTTGAAATAAGAGTGGAGCCTAATCTATTACATATCATCCCACTGGCTCACCTATCGGTGAACCGAGTGGTTAAGGCTCCGGGAGCCTGAGGTTGTGGGTTAGAATCCCGTCGACCCCCCCAAAGCAAAGGTAAAACTTTTTTTTTAAAAGTTATTTTTTAATATTTTTTACTAAAGTTAAAAATTAATATTTTATATTATTTCTTTTATAGTTTAAAATTATTTTTTTAATAAGATAATTTTTACTATATAGGATAATAATTTTTTTTTTTAACTTTAAATATAAAAAAATGTTTAAAAATGCTTTACAAGAAGAATTTTTAAAAGGTGGGGTATTTTTTTCGAAAAATCAAGGGGGGAAAGAGTAATTTTTTGAGAAAAAGTAAATTTTGGCATTATTGTAAAGGTGCATTTTCGGTTGCGCCCGACTTCTAGTGGTTTATTTTTGTGGGCACTTTTATGTTGTATGTTGCATTTTTACTTGCTTTGCACTACATCATTAAAAGTTAAAATCAAATTCACTCCCTAAGTCCTCGGCATAATTAAAACCCATCCATGCAATTTATTGCACTGCAGTGTTCGGCATTTGTGATACCTCTGACCAGCACTTACAGGTAAAGTTGTCGTGATTGCACTACTGTATCCGTCGCCTAATATAGCTATCAAAAATGACGTCTAAGCTTGTTCTCTATTAATCATCGAGGAGAGATAAGTTTACCATTTTGCTATTTTTTTACTCCATCCACTACCCTAATCACTCTCGTGTTTAGGCTTAAATCCAGACGAAAGTTTGGATATCCAAAGTGTATAGGGGAAGTTACACCCCACGCATGTGAATTGAAGGCTTTCTAAGATTAGTGCCATCAACGAGGTGATTCCCTTTCAGTATCACCTAAGTACCACGTATCGTATAATCATTAAAATTACCTACAGTCTCCCTCACGTAAGGGCGGATAATTTTTTTGGTTTTTCAAAATACCTATAGTCTCCCTCATGTAAGGGCAGGTATTTTGTATGGTATAACAACCTGGAATTAAGGTATATCGAAGGGGGGACCATTTGGTGTTATAATGAACCTTCACAATGTCTGTAAAACTAATGACTAATGCTCATTAGTTGTTGAAATATCCAAAATATACACCATGGAAAAACAAAATGAAGGCTATCCTATAGATGGATGATCTTTGGGATTTTATGTCTAGAACAATAGTAAGACCTTCATCTACAACTAGATCCACTACTCTCACTACTGCTCAGAAAGACTTTGATAAGATAGATAGCAAGGCAAAAGTGCTCATTTTGCTTGCTGTCTCTGATGAAGTTCAACCCCATATTGTTGATTGTCAAAATAGTAAAGAGGCATGGAATGCCCTTAAAACTATTTATGAAGGAAATAATGATTCCACCATTCTATTTCTTCAATCTCAATTACACAATCTAAGCATGAAACAAGGAGAAACAGTTGAACTCTTTCTCTGCAGAGTGTTTGAGTTGAAAGGAAAGTTGAATTCCTTGGCAGCACCAATTGATGATAAGCTCCTTACCTCAGTGGTATTGAGAGCATTACCAAATTATTTTAGAGTGTTGATCACCTCACTTCATATATCACAAATATAAGTTACCTTTGTTGAGTTGGTAAATTTGCTTCAAGACGAGGAGGCACGCCAACTACAACGAGATGATTCTTCTAACATTGCCCTATACACCAACAAGAAGGGGATGAACAAGAAGAAGGGTAATTTTTAGAATGGAGGGATTTATCAAAAGGATTCAAAAGGAAAACAAACTCAACACCCTCAATAGAATAAGAGATATTGCAAGATCTATGACAAAGAAGGTCATGATACAAACAAATGTTGGCATAAGAATAAACAATCAAAACAGAAAGGCCAAAACAAACCACAAAAGAACAAGCAACAGAAAGTGAATGTTGTTGAGGAATATGACATGCATTCTGAGAGAGCACACAAAGTGCTCATGAATACCACAGTATCCAAGCAGACGGATCCCATTTGGTATGTCAATTCTAGAGCCAGTAAGCACATGACTGGTGACAAATCATGGTTTGAGTATTTTGAGGAAAAAGAGTGCAAACCTATCACTATTGCCGATGATAAAACCTACAAGTTTCAGGGAGAAGGTACAATTTTTGTTACTCTTCCTGATGGCAAGTTCCATATTGAGAAGGTTCTCTATGTTCCATGATTGGCGAACAACTTGTTTTCAGACACAAAAATTTTAGACAAGGATATGGTTGTAAACTTTAGGGTTGATGGAGGCAAGAAGTGTTGTTTATTACTAGGAGAGGTAGGAACATTGCAACCACTTAATATAAGCATGGATTATTTGCCCTAGATGCTATCTCTACTCCAGATGTGGCCATGACTGTATCTACAAAGGAGGCAACTTCCCTATGGCACAAGAGATATGGAAATATGAGTTCTGGTTACTTACTTGAGTTAAGTAAGTATGAGATGGTAAAGGGTCTTCCTTCGCTTTCTACCACATTGTCAATATTCTCTGACTTCTTGGCAGGAAAGCAGCATAGAGTACCATTCGAAAGGAGCTCTACAAGAGCGAAGAAACCTTTGGAGTTGGTTCACACCGATCTGTGCGGTCCTTTGACACCCAATAGTTGTGGGGGTAAAAGGTATTTTTAGTTATTCATGGATGATTACTTGTGAAATATGTGGGTATTATTTCTTCAATTGAAATCTGAAGCATTTGGATTCTTTCATCCAATTCAATAAATCTGTTGAAAATGAGTCAGGGACTTCTATAAATACCCTCCACTCAGATCGAGGGGGGAGTTCACCTCTAAAGATTTTTTTGCATTCTTGACTAAAAATGGGATCACATGACAGTTGAATACTGCTTATACTCCTCAAAAAAATGGAGTTGCTAAAAGGAGGAACCGTTCCATCATGGAAATGGTTCATTGTATGCTCACAGGAGCTAGAATTGGGCAATAATATTGGGCAAAAGCTGTCACCACAGTAGTATATCTATTGAATAGGGCACCCACTAAGGCCCTACAAGGAATGAATCCACAGGAAGCATGGAGTGGCAGAAAACCCTCCACCTCTCATCTACATATTTTTAGCTGTAAAGCATTCATGCCCATACCGAAAAAAAAGAGAAAGAAGCTAGATGAGAAAACATTGAAGTGCATTATTCTTGGGTATGATGAGCACTCTAAGGGTTATCGATTGATTGATCCCTTAACCAAGAAGATTCACATCAGTAGATATGTAGTTTTTGATGAGGCTTTCTGATGGGGAGCCAATTTTAATTAACAAAGAAAAGACGCAATTTTATTTCAAAGCATGGAAAGATTTACAATTCGAAACCATGAAAAAATTACACAGTATAGAAAATGCCAAGAGAAGCCGCAGCCTTCGTCTCTCCAGCCTCCGAAATCCTTCAAAAAATATCTTTTTATCATCATAGGTTCTTGCTGCAACCGTCGTTCGTAACCGTACCTATAACCACTGCAACAGTCCCCTGGAACTGCCTTAACGACTTCTAGAACTTTCAACTGTCGTTCTGCAATGGTCCACGAAAACCCGCCTTCTCTTTCCTAGCCAGGTCGCAAAAACGTGACATGTCATGCTTTCGCGACACTTTTTTGCCTTTGGTTCTTTTTTGCCAATGTGTCACGATATCGCGACACTTTTTGTCCTTCGACCTTCGTTGTCGAGGTGTCGCGATATCGCGACACTTTCGTTTGCTCTCTCTTTTGTTCCAAAGTTTGTCACGATATCGTGACATCTTTTGTCACAATATCATGACATCTACATTTTAGCTCTTGCTTTGTTCTAAGGTGTCATGATATCGCGACAACCTTTGTGTCGCGATATCGCGACACTTGAGTTTACACCCATCGTTGTGCTGATTGTGTCGCAATATCGCGACAACTGTTATGTCGTGATATCACGATAATAGAGTTTGCGCCCGTCATTGTGCTGATTATGTCACGATATCATGACAACTGTTATGTCGTGATATCATGACAATAGAGTTTGCACCCATCGTTGTGTTTATTGTGTCACAATATCATGACAACTTTTATGTCACGATATCGCGACACCTTTGAACCTTAGAATATTTTTTCATGCTTAGAACATTTTTCTTGTTTCTTTTGTTTTTCTTTTTTTTGGTGATGCAAGATTGTTGTGCTGCCACTGGATGCTCCTGCATCAGACATCCGGGGTAGATTTTTAGAAGTGATCCTCACTTCTGGATGGTCAGAGGAAAACCCAGGCGATCAACCTATGATTTGGACAACCACGTGGCATATTCGACAGGTCGGTCCTTCCACTTGACCAAATACTTTGAATATTGCCTGTTTCGAGTACTTCTACCTTTGCGAGTGTTGAGTATGTCTTCAATTCCTTCTTTGTCTAGAGTGGATGCTGGAATGTTCCACAAATCTGGACTGGGTGGTTCACTACAACTTCCTGCATGATATTCAACCAAGTCTGAAATATTAAAGATAGGTGAAATATTTAGCTCACTTGGTAGATCAACTTCATAGGCATTTCTTGAATATCGTTTACCTATGATCCAGCATGGTCCAAAATTCTTTATTTTTAGCTTATTGTAGATTATGGTAGGAAAACATTCCTTGCGCAAATGAACCATGACTTCATCTCCTATCTGGAATTCCTTGAAACGCCACTTCTGATCTGCTCTGGCTTTGTACGTATCATTTATTTTACTGATATGCTGCTATACCTCTTCATGTAAATTCTTCATGTGTGCTGCAAAGTCTTCAACTTCAGCACTGCGCTTTTCTCCCTTATTGATCGGCCTCAACTTAGAAGCGTTTCTTGGGCTGTTCCCATGCACTATCTGGAATGGGGATTTACCAGTACTATGATTGACAGAATTATTGTAAGCAAACTCTGCCTATGGTAAAATCAGATCCCATCCCTTGGGTTTATATCCTACCAGACATCATAGAAGATTACCCAAACTTTGGTTGACTACTTCGGTCTGTCCATCAGTCTACGAGTGGTACGCAGAACTAAATTTCAATTTTGTTTTCAGCTTCGTCCACAAGGTTCTCTAGAAATAAACCACAAATTTGGTATCTCTTTCCGAGAAAATGCTTTGGGGTAGACCATGAAGGCGCACAACCTCCTTGAAAAACAAGCCTACAATATGAACAACATCACTTGTCTTCTGACATGGAATAAAATGAGCCATCTTCAAAAACCTGTCAACAACAACAAAAATGGTGTCATTTCCACGTTGTGTCCTTGGCAGACCAAGAACAAAATCCATACTAATGTCCTCCCATGGTCTCTCTGGTACAGACAATGGCTGGTACATTCCTGTACTCTGGCTGACTACTTTCACCATCTGGCACACTCTGCAACCCTGTACAAATTTGGTCACATCTGGCTACAACTACGACCAATGGTAATTCTCACTAACGAGAACAATGGTCTTATCTTGACCAAAATGCCCTGCTAGTCCTCCGCTATGTTTCTCTTTGATCAAATTTTCCCTCATGGAACTTTGTGGAATGCACAACTGGTTCTTTTGAAATAGCATCCCATCTTGGATCATAAAATCCAACCACTTAGTGTGATCCACAGTAGTAGGAGACACACATGCCATCCATGCCTCTACAAAATCTAGATCTGCTGGGTATAAAATCTTGAGTTCATCAAACCCAACAACTTGCACTCTCATTTCTATCAACAAATTATGCCTTCTACTCAAGGCATCTGCAACTCTATTAGATTTGCCACTTCTATGCTTCAAGACAAAGGTATAACTCTCCAGGAATTCAACCCACTTCAAATGCCTCTGGTTAAGTTTACCTTGACTATTTATATACTGCAACGCTTGATGGTCAGTATATAAAACAAACTCTTTGGTTAGCAAATAATGTCTCCATTTCTTAAGAGCCTGAATGATAGCATATAATTCTTGATCATAAACAAAGTATTTCTTTCTAGCATCATTTAAATTTTCACTAAATTATGCAACAGGTTTACCTTCTTGGCTCAACACAGCTCCAATGGCACTGCCACTGGCATCACAGTCAACCTGAAACACTTTATTAAAATGTAGAAGTGCCAGAATGGGTTGTTCTGTCACTTTCTTCTTCAATATTTCCATACTGGTACCTACCTTGGCAGTCCACTTAAATTCTCTATTATCCCCTCTCATAGTTTCTATTAGGGGTGCACAAATACTGCTAAAGTCTCTAATAAACTTTCTATAGAAACTTGCAAGACCATGAAATGATCTTACCTCTGTTACATTCCTTAGGGCAGGCCATTCAATGATAGCCTTCACTTTTTTAGGATCCATTTTTAGACCCTCCTCTGAGATGACAAATCCCAGGTAAATCAACTCTTTCTGTACAAAATTGCACTTCTGTATATTTATCAATAACTGCTCCTCTCGCAGTTTTTCAAAAACTGTCCGCACATGCATCAAATGCTCTTCCAATGTTTTATTGAAAATTAAAATATCATCCAGATAAACTATCACAAACTTTTCCAGGAAGTCACGCAATACCTCATTCATCAACCTCATAAATGTACTGGGTACATTAGTCAATCCAAATGGCATAACTAGCCACTCATACAAACCCTCTTTGGTTTTAAAGGCTGTCTTCCATTCGTCACACTCTCTAACACGTATCTGGTGATATCCGCTCTTTAAATCAATCTTAGTGAAGTATTTAGATCAACTCAAACAATCCATTATATCATCCATTCTGGGTAATGGAAAGTGATATTTAATGGTAATTTTATTAATGGCTTGGGAATCAGTGCACATTCGCCATTCGCCATTCTTCTTTGGTGCAAGTACTGTTGGTACTACACAAGGGCTCAAACTTGCTCGAATCAAACCCTTTCGCAACAATTCATGAACCTGGCGGTTCAACTCTTCATTCTCTATAGGAGACATTCTATGGGCGGCCTTATTGGGTAAACTAGATCCTAATATTAAGTCAATCTGATGACTAATCTTCCTCATTGGCGGCAAACCCTCAGGCACATTGTCTGATATAATATCAAGAAATTCTGTTAACAGATGTTCAACTTCTACTGGAATGTCAGTAGTATCTTCTCTCTTTATAGTAGGAATTAATGCATAACACATTGAATCCCTCTTCGTTCAACAAGGTTCTCCTTGTGATCATCACTTCTCCTCACTCTGCTTCTTCAGAGTGCTTAGATTCAAAACCATCCTCAACAATCGTAGCTCTGGCATTACCTTTAGGCCTTCTGTTCGATGTTTCTTGGTGTTTGGGACACTCATATGATCGATGCCCCTCTTCTCTGCAATTGAAACAGGTTCCACAAAATCTGCCTCTTCCTATCCACGTCCACCTCTACCTCGTCCCCTTTGATAATAATTTTTCTACAATTGAAACAGGTTCCCCTTTTGTTCTTGGTGATTGCTGGTGTCACCAGTCTGCTTTTGGTCATCATATTTACCTCCACTGGTTCTTCCACCATGACCTCTTCCTCTTTGCTTACTGTCAAATCTACGGTTCAGTTTCTCTTCCACTTTTAGAGAAAACTGGTAAGCATCTTCAATGGTGCTCATTCAAACCAGACTCAATTCTTCTTGCACGCTGGTTCTTAACCCATTAATGTAACGGGCTACTCTCTCTTTATTTGCTTTTGTATGGCCAGTTCTGATGGAAATTTTAAAACATTCCTCTGTATATTCTTTAACAGACTTGCTGGACTATCGCAAACTGCATTTTTCTCAATGAGATCTAATTTGTAATCTGCTGGAATAAACTGTCATTTCAGTTTTTCAACCATTCGATCCCACCTGGTGATCTTTTCTTTTCCTCTATGATTTCTTTCCAGTTGCACTCCTTTCCACCATATGCCAACATGGCCTTTCAACTTTGTTCTAGCAAATTTTATTCGATTTGGATCTTCAACCTCCTCATATTAGAAATATTCCTCCATGTCATTAATCCAGTCAATCAATTCTTTTGGATTTAAATTTCCAAAATATGTGGATATGTCAATCTTCGACCTTTTCCCAATTTGAGAAATAGCTTTAAGCATTCGAGCTTCTGCAGAACTCATCACTTCTTCTTCTTCTTCAGATGGATCATTAACTCCGCAAGCTTCATCATCACTCTGGTCTTATCCTCTTGGCTCTACTCCTCTACGCAATTCTTCCTGCAGGGCCTGCACTTGCCTCTGCAATGCTCGAAAGTCTCCTTCAGGAACCATGTTCCTTCCAGCACCACAATTTCTTCACGATGGCATTCTGCTTCACTTTTTCCTAGAACCTGTAACCCCAGATCATGGTGCAAGCTACCTCACGTTCGACGCTCGGCTTACACTCTCAAAATATTACTGCTCTAATACCACTTGATGGGGAGCAAATTTTAATTAACAAAGAAAAGACGCAATTTTATTTTGAAGCATGGAAAGCTTTACAATTCGGAACCATGAAAAAATTATACAGTATAGAAAATGCCAAAATAAGCTGCAACCTTCGTCTCTCCAGCATCTGCAATCCTTCAAAAAATATCTTTTTATCATTACAGGTTCTTGCTGCAACCACCGTTCGTAACCGTCCCTGTAACCGCTGCAAAAGTCCCCTGGAACTTCCTTAACGACTTCTGGAACTATCAATTGTCGTTCTGCAACGGTCTGCGAAAACCCGCCTTCTCTTTCCTAGCCAGGTCATGAAAACGCGACATGTCATGATTTCACGACACTTTTCTACGTTTGGTTCTTTTTCGCAAATGTGTCATGATATCGCGACACTTTTTCGTCCTTTGACCTTCTTTGTCGAGGTGTCATGATATCGCGACACTTTTGTTTGCTCTCTCTTTCGTTCCAAAGTTTGTTGCGATATCGCGACATATATATTTTAGCTCTTGCTTTGTTCTGAGGTGTCACGATATTGCGACAACCTTTGTGTCGCAATATCGTGACACTTGGGTTTGCGCCCATCGTTGTGCTGATTGTGTCATGATATTGCGACAACTGTTATGTCGTCATATTGCGACAATAGAGTTTGCGCTCATCGTTGTGCTGATTGTGTCATGATATCGCGACAACTGTTATGTCACGATTTCACGATAATAGAGTTTGCACCCGTCGTTGTGTTGATTATGTCACGATATCGCGACAAATTTTATGTCGCGATATCACGACACCTTTGAACCTTAGAATATTTTTTCATGCTTAGAACATTTTTCTTGTTTCTTTTGTTTTTCTTTTTTTTGGTGATGCAAGATTGTTGTGCTGCCACTGGATGCTCCTGCATCACTTTCACATCAGAGTTATACCTAGACCTTGTGGAAACTAAGGTCGAGAAGTCTCCTTCATCCAAGGTTGGAGGTCCTTCTTCATATTATTCATTACCATAGAAGAAGAATCCAAAATGGTATAAAAGTATAATTAGAGACTCTAAGCTATCCACTCCATCGGATTTGACATTGGATAGGCCTCGTACTCGTAGCATGGCTTGATAGGAGAAATTTGTAGCAGAGATTACTGGGGTTGATGATTTGTGTCAATATTTTGAGGAAATTTCTATAGATCCAGTGAGAGATACAGAAGATATGGATATTGATGATGACAGGGTGTTTATGTCCTCAATAGCCAAACTTGAACCTGCATCAGTGCAAGATGCCCTTGGTGAGCCTCATTGGAAGCTCGCTATGGATGCAGAGTACAAGTCTCTGATGAAAAATAAAACTTGGAAGCTTATGGATCTGCCATACGAAAAGAAGCCCATAGGCTGCAAATGGGTGTACAAAATCAAGTACAAGGTAGATGGAACAATAGATAACCATAAGGCCTGACTTGTTGCAAAGGGCTATGCTCAGAGAGAAGGTATTGACTATGAGGAAACTTTTGCACCTACTGATCGAATGACAACCATTCAATTTCTTTGTGCTATGGCAGCACAGTATGGGTGGAAAGTGCACCAAATGGATGTCAAGAGTGCATTTCTAAATGGTGATCTCCAAGAGAAAGTTTATATGACTCAACCATAAGGATTTGAAGTGGAATGCCAACAACAAAAACTTTACAAATTGGTAAAATTTTTATATTGTTTGAAATAGGCCCCTCGGGTTTGGTATATAAAAATGGATAATCACCTACTGCAGAATGGATTCAAGAGATGTTCGTCTGATGCAAACCTCTATTTCAAGAAGCAAGGCTCTGAAATAGTGTTGCTTGTACTCTATGTTGATGATATTCTCATAACAGGGAGTTCAAAAACAATGATATTTACTATCAAACATGATTTGAGCAAATATTTTGAAATGATAGATCTCAGACTTCTTCATTACTGTCTTGGTCTGGAAGTGAACTAGAAGGAGCACTACATCAAAGTGTCCCAGAAAAAATATGCCAAGACACTACTAGAAAAATATTGCATGACTGACTACAAGCCGATGACAACACCAATAGAAATAGGACTTCAGTTATCAAGATATGACAAATAACCTCAGGTATATCCTACTCTCTATCGTCAGATGATTGGGAGTCTCATATATCTGACCAACACTAGACCAGATATTGTATTTGATGTCCACTATCTTTCAAGGTTCATCCAGGAACCTAAGACTACACACTGGAAAGCAGTAAAGTGAGTTCTTCACTATGTCCATGGCACAATGAAATATGGCCTAGAATACAATAAGAACAAAAAATTCTTCTTACAGGGATACATGGACTCTAAATATGCCAAATCATACGATGATCATAAATCAACTTCAGGATATTTGTTTCATCTTAAATCTGGTCTTGTCTCTTGGCACAGCAAGAAGCAACAGGTGGTTGCTATCTCATCAATAGAGGCAGAATATCATGCTGCATGTGAAGCTGTGTGTGAAGTGATATGGTTGTGTCGCATCCTGGCAAGTTTAGGTCTTCCATAAAAATCTCCAATACACTTGTTCTGTGACAACATGGGTGTTTTGAATCTTGTAAAGAATCTGGTGCATCATGATAAAATGAAGAACATTGATACACAATGCCACTTCATTTGAGATGAAGTACCAAAGCACCAAATCCAGCTTCAGTACATCTCCACCAATGCTCAAGTTGCAGACATATTCACTAAGGCACTTGCACGTGTCAAATTTGAATTGTTTCGCAGCTCTCTATGTATTTCAAAATAATGGGGGATGATAGTATAGCTAGTAGTTATATGTTTCCTAAAATATTGTAATATGGGGGGATGTTAGAATATATTTCAATATTTATTTCATTAGTTAATTCAATCCTAACGATCTTATATTGTTAGAATTGATTAATTTAGGCTAGTTGTTATTTTGTTACAACTGCGCCTATATTGGTATTGGGTGGTTCCCAAACCTCCGGACTAATCTTGGCCCTAATGTATTATTTATACTTCATCAAATAATTGAATTTTTGTTTCGCTTCTCACAATATTGAGTCTCTAACAATTGTCTTTATGCTTTTATGAGATTAATTTTAGTTGAGATTGAAAGTTGAAGGATAGAACATATGAGTCTCTAACAATTCTCTTTATGCTTCTATGAGATTGATTTGAGTTGAGATTGAGAGTTGAAGGATAGAACATATTGAGTCTCTAAAAATTATCTTTATGCTTCTATGAGATTCATTTGATATGATTGGATGAAACACATTGGGTCTCTAACAATTATCTTTGTGTGTTCACATTGGGCAAGTTTCTTGGTAAACTTGCTTGAACTGATTTGGGCAAGTTATTGGTGAGTTTGCTAGGACTGATTTGGAAAGGTTCTTGTTGAAGAACTTGTGGATAGATTTGATTAAGTCTTGGTGAAGACTTGTGAACAGTTGTGATTTATTTGTTCAAGCTTTTGGCTTAATCTTGGGATAGATATGATAGATATTTGAGAGGAAATTTGTGTTGGACCAGAGGACTAATTTTGGTGTAGATTTGTGACAAAGTTTGAGAGGACTTGTGCTGGACCGACTGACTGTGTTTAGTACAAGTTTTGGTGAGTAGCTGTGGAGGTGATCAGTGAGGACAAGTCTCTAGAGCCACAGAAAGGAGGACAAGACATCTTATGTGGAAAGGAGTTCCACCTACTAGCGGCAGAAGAGGCAGTGATATTCTGAAGTATCATTTCCAGAGCTTTGGGGGATATGACATATCATTTGGACAAGAGGCTCATAAATACTTGTTGAGGGGATAGGACATATCCTTTGGGAAGGAGGCTCATAAATACTTGTTGAGGGGAAGGATTCTCCTTTGGGTAGGAGGCTCATAAATACTTGTTGAGGGGAAGGATTCTTCTTTGGATATGAAGTTCATAAAATTTGTAATAGGAAAAGGATTTCCCAAAGAACTTGATTGAGAAATATTTTAGTGAAAATATTTTTGTGGATGTAGCCCATCTTGGGTGAACCACATTAAAATGGCTCTTCTTTGTGTGTTGATTTCTATGATGGTTAATGTTATGGTGATACCACTGCTATCTAAAGTAAAGTTTTTTAAATGGTTGCATCTTATACTATTCACCCCCCCTCTCAGTATAAGTCTATGTTCTTTAGTATAAGATAAAACTTTCTAGTTTTCTTTCCAAAGCAACATTATCCAATATTATCAATTACAATAATGAAACAATGCACAAATCACCACACACATAAGAGACAGATTTAACGTGGTTCACCCAATGTGGGCTACATCCACAAAAAAATATTTCTTATAAATTTATCAAATAAATTTCATGGGCTCCAACCCCTATTACAATGTTCATGTACTTCTATCCACTGGAGACCTCAATCCCCTCTTCTCTAGTTCATGGACCTCTATCCACAGGAGACCTCAATCCCCTCTGCTCTAGTTCATGGACCTCAATCCCATCTACTCTGATTCATGGAAATCTATCCATAGGAGACCTTAATCCCTTCTACTCTGGTTTGCTTCAAATATTTCTCACAACTCTACTCAAATTTTCTCCAAACCTGCTCTCAATTTTACTCAAATCTGCTCACAAAAACCTGCTTAAATCTGTTCACAAAACCTGCTCAATCCTGCTCAAATTTACTCACTAACACTGCTCAAACCTTCTCACAATCATGCTCATAATCCTACTCAAATATGCTCATAATCCTACTCAAAATTGCTCAATATTTTCTAAATCTTGCAAACAAACAATGCTCATGTCTTTCCCAAAAATTGCATACAAACAATGCTCATATATTTTCCAAAACTTGCATACTAACAATGCTCATATCTTTCCCAAAACTTGCATACTAACAATGCTCATATCTTTCCCAAAACTTGCATACTAACAATGCTCATATCTTTCCCAAATCTTGCATAATGATGTCATCAAGTGCTTTATCTATTCCTCAATGTGCTTTCCTCAACTAGAGCAATTCAGACATATTCTACCCAGAACTCTTTTATCTTCATGAACATATAGAAAATGATATGCACTAAACAAATGCTCAATATATTTTTCACATTCACATGTCTCATATTTATTACATTTTAAAGGTAGCTCTAGTCTAGCACTTGATTATTGACCTGGTAATTGTTGATTTCCACCTTCACTTCAAAAACAATCATCGTACACAAACCTGTCATTTTCATCTAGTCTCAAAATCAATCATGAACAATTCACAAATTTGGTTCTCAAATATGATCTATAACCCTTGCACATTTTCTTCCAATTTCAAGCATAACCAATGCACACGTTTGCTCACAAATATGATCTATGACCCTTTGCACATTTATTCCCAATTCCAAGCAAAAACAATGCACATCTAAAAGTTCCTTATTTATCTAACCATATGACAACAGAAAACAGTTTCATCAACCAAAACCACCGTTGAGAAAGAAATTAAGTCACCATACCTCTAAATCTACCTTGATGATGATGTGTTTTCAAAACCTGTCTTGACAAATATATTTTTTCTTTCTTGTGCCACTTCAAAACTGGTTAGCAAATCTCTTTTTCAAATCATCCATATTAAAAACCCTTCTCAAAAAGATGTGCACAATAAGGCTTGAAAATAATACTTTATAACTCCTTTTTAGTCTCACAAAATAAAGCTTTTAATAATGACTAAACCCTCAAATTTCCCTCTTCTATCATGCAAAAATACAATTTAAAAATAAACCATAATACACCTTATAACTCCCTCACACAATATGTAAAAGATAGTTTCAATATTTCCCAATATACCTTATCACTCCTACTTACACAATATTCAAACGACAATTTTCAATTTATCCCCATACACCTTATAACTCCTACTTACACAATATGGAATATAAAATTAAATATTATCATTGCACCTTATGACTCCCACTCTAATAAAAATAAATTTTTTATTTACCCTTACCTCAACAGCAAAAACTCTCTAATCATCATGGAGGAGATTCGATCTCCACACCTTGCCAAATGCAACGCTCTCCCAAGGGACCTCCGACCAGCTAAGCTAGCCCAATGGGTGAAACCAAAGGGCTCAACATCAATATTTGTGACCTTCGTAGCTTTATCCTCTCAAACAAATAATGCACAACAAAAACCTCATGGTGGGATTCGAACCTCTATCTCACTACATAGTAGCACCCTATCACGGGCCAACCAACCAGCTGGGACACCCCGACGGATGGGAACCAAGATGCATGAACAAGTATGTATTTTGCTTTAGATTTTTCCAATCGTCGAACGTTCTCACTACGCTCCCTGCCCTCCTTGTTCATTGAATTCTATGCACTAGAATAATATCGAATTGTGCTCTTAACCTTAGCCATCTCACTTGATTTTTGCTCCTTATTTATACATGCATTTTTGTTTTCACCATGGATGTCGACGCTATATTTTGCTTATATATTTTTGATTTTATGCTTACCTTTTATGACATTGGTGCCTTTTAAATTTAAACTGATTTGTATTATAATATTTAAATCTTGGGATTTAAATATTATAATATTTTACTTTTTAAACCTTTGTCCAAAACTTTTTATGATTTAAAACTTTTGTCCCAAGATTTTAAACTTTTGTCTTTCTTTTTTTGTCCCAAGCTTTTTTCCATATTTTTCCATCTCTTTTATAATATTTAAATTTGATATTTAAATATTATAACCCTTAAAAATAATTGCCTTGATTTGCAATAATCTTTACTTGTAAAATATATTTGCCCTAGATGAGCAAGGCCATATTTGACCTCAATGATATATTGTCCATCGTTATAAACTTTTCACCCTTGAAGAATATTTCTACCTTCAATACCATACTCCTTTGATATCAATGACAACTCATTATTTCCAACAATCTCCCCCTTTGTCATTGATGGCAACCCTACTAAAAAATTCTTTTATTGCAACTAGATTTCCAATCTGCTCCCCCTTATAACTTGCTTCCCCTTACTAAATTCTTCCCCTTTGATATCAATGGCAAAGGTCTCCTTTTGCGGCTAAAAATGAGACACTTAACTCAGCCCCCTCACCACCTCCTTTTATTGAGGTGATTAATTATGGGATGGGAGTGAAACTCCCAACTTACAATGCTCTTCTTCTCTTTCAATTTTATTTTTCCACACCTTTGTAGTCATACCCTTTTGATCATTTTGAGCATCAATTTTTTTGCTTGTCTTTGGAAGTTCTAGAAACTCTGTTCTACACCATTTTTCTTTATGCCCAAAATTATTGCAATTGTAACACATGATGTTGTAGTACTTGAAATGTGCAAATGACTTGAAATTTCTCTTGGTGAAGCCATAATCATTCTTACCATGAACCCTGCAATGTATAGCTTTATGATAAAAATTATTGTAATTGTAACATATGATGTTGTAGTCCTTGAAAGGTGCAAATGACTTGAAATTTCTCTTGGTGAAGCCATAATCATTTTTATCATGAACCCTACAATGTATAGCTTTATGACCAAAATGATTACATGAGAAACAATAACCTTGGAAGAAATATTCATCTTGCCTTGATCTCATGGTTCTTTCTTTACTTTTCTTGTGATGGTCTCTGTTCCTTGATGATTATTTGTTTGCTTCCTCTTTGATACTATCACCTCTCAACACATCAACATAGGTCTTAGGCTCTTCTTCAATTCCTTTCTTTGATTATTTTATTCCTTTTGAGCTTGACTTTTCTTTTTTTTTCTCTTGACCTTCTTCAAAACCAAGTCCTATTTTTATAAATGGAGATCTTTATGTTTTTATAATATCATTCAGGATTTCTATGTTTTCTCAAACCTAATATTTTGTTGTAGATTTTCAACTTCCTTCTTTAGATAAACAACCTCATGTTCTAGTATTTCACATTCCAACTCTTTTGCCTTTAATTGCTCAACCATAACTTCAATTTTCCTTGCCTCTTCAACTTTAACTTTTAAGTCAATGAGATCTTGTAGAAGCTTTGCCTTTGTTTTCTCATCCTCTTGTACTTGAGCCTTCAATTTTAAGTTCTCCCTTTTCAACTCATCAAGTTCCTTTTCCATATCATTTGTGGCTTCCTCTTCCTTTTCTAAATATTTCTCTTTTTCTTGGTCTTCAACTACAGGATCATCTTCTTTCTCTTCTTCTTGGTATTTGACAATAGGAGCATCTTCATTATCTTCTATGGCAAAAATTAGGATTTCTTATTTTTCACTATTTGAGAGGCTTTCATCATTGCTACTACTTCCATCTTGTGGACAATTAGCTGCATAGTGACCAAGGTTACCATAATTAAAACATTTGTGTTTTCTTAGATCCTTCTTATTTCTTCTCACAAAGTTAGCTTCTTCTTCACTGCTACTACTTCCATCTTGTGGACAATTAGCTGCATAGTGACCAATGTTACCACAACTAAAATATTTTTTTTTTTGGATCCTTCTTATTTCTTCTCTCAAAGTTAGTCTCTTCTCCATTGCTTGATTATTTACTTGATTCTGGTTCTTTATTCTTTGCCTCCTTTGAATATTTGAAATTTACCTCTCTTTTTGATGTTTGATATTTTTTTATCCTCATCTTAAAGGTTGTGAGCATCCCATGTAGCTCATCCATACTCAAGAAAGCATAGTTAGTCCCATCAAACAATGATGCCCTGTTTGATGAAAATCCTTCCTGATGTGTCATGTATGTTCTTGTAAGATCTTCCTTCAAGCTGTTACACTTTCACAAAGGAACCCGCTCTGATACCAATTGAAGAACACAAGTGTAGGTCTAAAATTCACACACTCCTTTCCTTAAGGCTAATGGATATACACCTCAAAGGTGAATGTGGGAATGATAGGTCTACACCTCGAAAGAGAGGCATTTGATCATACCTTCTTATGGTGATTTTTCGACAAATTGTTTAGGGTTCACCAGGAAACATTTTATGGCATTTTCCACACCTAGGTTTTGGATTTTGTTTTGATGTGTTCCTTTTAAATTTGCTCACAATCACCTAGTTTGGCCAATATGCAACTATGCTAACCTAAATGTAATTTTGATTCACATGTAGACAATAAACAACAGAAAATAAAATTAAGATGGATAATGCAATGCTTAGAAAGTAATAAAAACTCTGACCTGTATTCCAGAAGTTCGATGAAGGTTCTAATTTTTGAATGCAATCCAGATCGTATACGATAGAGCAAAATCGTACAAACAGAGAAAGATCGTACGAATACGATTCAAGATCGTACCATTCGATCAGAGATCGATCAGTTTGATCTTGACTAAAACCTGCAATTTCATAGGTAGAGTGCAGAAAAAAAAAAAAAAAGAGATTCTATTATTCTTTTAAGCATGAATGAGGTTTAATGTTGGCTATTGAATGCTGTATTTAAATGTAAATAATAGATAAATACCTAAAACTATATGCAATATGCAATTAGATGTAGAATCGGTGAACTCCCAAATGTAAATTCTTGAATTATAGATTCTAAATGTGATAAATAATAACTAGAATGACAGATCTAAACAAAACAAAGTTGAAACATACAAACCAGCACTCAAGATTACCTCCAAGTGATCTCAGAACAAAATTGTACGGTTTGAGCAAGATCGTATGGTTTCGGTGCAAAATCGTATTATCCGATTATTGATCGTATTCTTTTGATCCTGCACAGAACAAAAAGTGCTTAGGCCTAATGCAAAAATTCTATTATTTGAATGTGAAAATGAAGTTAAGATGCAAATTGCGCCAAGGGAAATTAGAGGAGAGAAGTGCCTGGTTAAATACGATGATCAAATAAACCAAAATGGGCTGAAAATAACTTGGTTACAACTCCTTCCAATTTGGGCTTGATCAGATGAATCCGATACCGCAACCATTATACAGTTGCACAAATAGAGACAAATGATTAAAACTAAATTTATCGCCTTGCTAAGTTGAGAATTTTAGTTTTGAGCAAAATCATATGCATACGACCAGGGATCGTACGATACAATCCAAGATCATATCGTACGATCTTGTTCATATTGCTTGATTTCACCAAGAGGGCACAAAAAATGAGGCAACCAACTAGAGGCTCATTTTTACAAGTTATTTATCTTTAGTGCAAATTATAATGGGTCATTTTTAGGGTGCTACATTTTATCCCCTCTTTAGCGTGATTTCGAAGGAAATGCGTTAAAGAAAAGTACAACATGCCTTATGAGGAAGCAAAAATTTATTGCAAATTTAATTGATGATTTTAAGTTTTTATGTAATTTGTTTTAAGGTATGCTACTAATGATACCCCCTTTGATTTTTTACGTCAGTTTGGATATTTCGGTAAAAACTCAAAAAAATTGTGGGTAAATGAATAAATAGTAAAAAGAAAAATATAAAACTAATTCACTTTCATTGTACTCTTTTACCTATTCAGAGCTTTGGAGAAAAACATGGGGGACCCTCCACATCATGCTGATTTGGTCCGAGCTAGCGATAGATCACTCTGGGTATGAGTTTCTTACTTACTTAGCTTAATTTTTTTCTTGTTTTTTGTTGAATTTAATTTTAATTTTATATTTTTAGGGCACGGCTACCGTGCATAGCCCTAAATGTGAAATCGTAATGATTTTGCAAAATTGTATCAATTGCGCAATATCATACGGTATGATATCGACCAAAATCGATACGATCGGCCGATATCATATTGATACGATATCACTAAAATTACTACGATTTTGATGTTTTTGTACGATTTTGACAAATTATGACATTTTTATTACGATATTGACAATTTAGTATGATTTTGCATAAAATGTTAATACAATTTACTAAGAAAAATTTTATTACTTTGTTTTTATTGATAGATGGCAAAATTAAAGAATTGGGAGTGGAGACATTATACACTCAGGATAGATTTGTGTGCTCTCATGGAGGGTGAGAGAAATGACTTAGAGGATGTGGGTTTGAGACATGTGGCGAAGATGCCACATATTCCTGTAGATATGAGGGTATTGATGGCTCTAGTGGAGAGATGGTATCCAGAGTTGTCCCACTTCAGATTGCCTATAGGGGAGATGACTCCCACTTTAGAGGATGTCTGGAGGATTCTACGAATACCATTAGGGGGAGCCCACACTACTGCATTTGGCAACCAGGGCCAGGAACTATGGAGACTGACTGGGAACCCTAGCTTCTTGTTGAGGTAGGGTGGGGTTGTGATTGACAGACTGGGGGAGGTTGAGGGCATCTCCCAACTAACTATTTTACTGAGTGGCATTGTGGGTGGCCTATTATTAAGCCATATTAGTGGACAACATATGCCCTAAAATTTTGCAGAGGTGGTGTGTGATATGCGCGACCAAGAGATGCACTTTGCTTGGGGACATTTCTTTATTTGTAGACTATATTGATTCCTATAATGGGTAGTCTACAAGGGTGGAAAGGGGCTGATTTTGACCTCAGTACTACAGGTGTGGTGATGGGAGCATATTTCTATCCAGTGACCTGTAGGATTTCCTTTGATTTAAGCTACAGGCGATCAGCCCGAGGTAGAGGATAATAGATCCAAGGTTTTCTATTGGCCATTGTTAAGAGGAGATAGGGGACAAGTTCGTCTCGATGTAGCGAGACAAATCATAGATGAGTTACGACCCTAGCACATCACATGGAGATCATGGAGGGGTCTACCAGGGTGGGATGAGGATGCTTTCGAGTTGGCCAGCATTAGGTGGACCATCTAGCTATGGATGGACCAGGGAGAGGTGGAGTTGCACTGCTTTGATCGGGTGCAACGATAGTTTGGGTTACAATAGGACCTCCCTAAGTGGGGATATATTACATACCATCGGGTGACTCATGACCACTTCACCATTCATGGTGCATTGATTATGAATATATTTTTAGATCCTACACTTGCGCTAGGCATGAAATTCCTAGTATGAATATTGAAAAGGATAATTTCTAGGAATTATACCATCATCGCGAAGTCAAAATGCAATGCATGATAATGAAAAATTATTTATTTTGAAAACATAATTTTATATAAATAAATCATTTGTATCACATATTTAAGAAGATTAACAAATATGGATTGGTTTAGACTTCAAAATTTGAGAAAATGACTTGCGCTAGGCATAAAATTCCTAGTGTGAAATTTGAGAAAATAGTTACTAAGAATTATACCATCATCGTGAAGTCAGAGTGCAATATATAATGAATTATTTGTGCTATATAAAAAGATTAAAACTTAAAAATTGAAAAATATGACTTGCGCTAGGCATAGAATTCCTAGTGTGAAATTTGAGAAAATAGTTACTAGGAATTATACCATCATCACGAAGTCAAAATGAAATGCATAATAAATAATTTGGTTTTACAAGTTCTTTTTGGAATGATTTATGAAGAAATGGATGATGATAAAATGTTGTCTAACAAATTTCAAAGAAATATTTTAACTTATTTCGAAGATAAATTCAAATGTGTCAAGAACCAGTGTGTGATAAATGAATTCATTATCCATATTGATTTGTCATAATGATTCAAAATCTCTCAAGGATCAAATGTGTGTGCTTGTGAAATTAATTTACCAATTTTGAGTAAGGTAGTGATACAAGAAAAATTGAATGAACCAATGTGTGTGCGAGTGAAAGATTCGTTAACCATGATTTTGTGCATGCCAGTGTACTGAACTACTATGTAATTCAAGTTACCAAAAGCTAGTTAATCCACAAGTGGACATTGGTCTATACAAAATGTCACTAATGTGACAGACATGTCACCACACAAAAGGGATTACCCAAGGTCAAGTGGGTTGGGCACAAACCACCTGTTATGGGGCTTACCTCATGGTTTTCAAATAATTGAGGAATTCTAGGGATTCAAGCTCACTACCTCCTTTTTTTCAAATTTTGGAATAGGGATTTCTTGCTCATTTTTGAACAAGGGGATTTTATTGCTTTTTTTTTTTCTTTTTCTTGGGATACTTGCCCAGATTAGACGTGGGGCAAGGGATTTTATTCTGGTAGGGGGAATCTTGTCCTTTTTCCAATTCTCAGTATTCTAGACCATGCGCATAATAGGATAGCAAGCGAGACTTTTTGCTTATGGAACTAAGACTACTATGTAGTATCGTTTTTAGAATTTTGCAACAAATCATATTTAAGATGTGAGAATGTGTTCGTTGTTCAATAAGTAGCAAGATCATTTCTTAAAACTTCAAAAATTATTTAATGAAGGAATAGTGCTTTTCGATACAAGAGATATTTATAATCAAAGTGACGAAATCAAAATGATTATATATGTAAATTAAGTGCATGGCTCAAGACAACTTTTGAATTTATCTAAAATACAATAAAATATAACTTGAATTTCTGGAATATAATTCACACTGATGCAAAATGAATGACTTAACAAATTTGAAATATTTTTGGAAATTTTCATATATATTTTTTATTTATTTTTTGATAGTATGAGGGTTGCAGATGATGAAGAAATTTATTTACAATTATGTACATATATGTAATTTTTTGATTTTATACATAACATTTCTTCAAATGTATGATATTCATGGGTTCCTTAAGATCTTTCCTATCTAAGGAAGCCAATCTATATGCACCTAATCCAAACTTAGTAGTGATGACATATGGCCCAAGCCAATTAGATTGAAATTTTACTTTTATATCTTTTCTTGCATTAGTATTTTTTTTTATTTTCTCTTAAGACTAAATATCCAACTTCAAAGGATCGACTATGAAATTTCTTTGCATATGATCTTTTAAGTTTATCTTGGTAGGCACGAAGATGCTATAAAGCATAGATGTGCTTTTCATCTAAAATTTCCAGCTGACTAAATCTTCCAGCATGATATTCATCTCCTACTTTAGTATCTTGAAGAAAAAGAGCTAAAGATGGAACTTCTAATTCAAATAGAAAAACTGCCTCGGCACCATAAACCAAGACAAAAGGTGAAGCGCCTGTAGGAGTACGAACACTAGTTTGATATGGCCACAAGGAAGGATATAATTGTATATGCCAGTTACGGCCAGATAATATTTATAATATTTTTATTAAGGTTTTATTTGATGCTTCAGCTTGGACATTACCTTGTGGATAATAAGGAGTGGACCATCTATGTTGGATATTATATTATTGAAATAATTTTTAAACATATTTGTTCTTGAAACATGTTCCATTATCAGAGATGAGATTAGATGGAATTCCAAAATTATATATGATTTGATTAAAAATGAATTTAGACACTTGGATTCCTGTGCAAGAAGCTAAAAGCATAGCTTCAACCCACTTTGTAAAATATTCTATTACTTTTATTATGAATTTATGACCATCAGATGAAATAGGATTGATTTTACCAATAATATCTAAACCCCATTTAGATAAGGGCCAAGGAGAGGATATAGCTTGAAGTTCCTGAGCAGGAGCATTGATAAGGTCAACATGATTTTGACACTTATCACAGTGATGCACATAATAATTAGCATCTTTTTCCATGGAAGGCCAAAAATATCCCATTATAAGGAGATTTTTGGTAATGGCACTTCCACTAAAGTGTCCTCCACAGGATCCATCATGGGCTTCACTTAAGGCTTTCTTAGACTCTTCTAGGTTGAGCCATCTTAATAGAATACCTTCAAAATATATTCTATATAAGGTATTACCAACAATTACGAAGCAAACGACTCACCTACGCAATAACCTACGCTGGTTTCTAACTAATCCTTCTGGGAAGGTTCCACTTTGGAGAAAATTAAATACATCTGTATACCAAGGTTTTGGGGTAATTTCATCAATAAAAAACACATATAATGGTTCTAAAAATGACTTAGAAGAGGTAGCTTCCTAGAGTTGGTGAATAATGATGGTAGCATATTCATCATCCAACTCCAAAGGCAAAAAAGAAGCAACCACAACCATAGCATCGGAAACACGGTTGCTAGTTCTAGGAATAGCTTCTAAAGTTACTTAATCAAACAATTATATAAGCTTAAGAAAATATTATTTATCAGGATGAATTTTCTCATCTCATGTTTGATAAACTTCATTGATTTGATTTATCACAAGCTGAGAATCTCCAAAAACTAACAAAACTTTAATTTTTAAAGCTAAAGCAACCCGTAACCCAAGGATTAGGGCCTCATACTCTACAGTATTATTAGTACAAGCAAATTTTAATTTAAAAGATAAAGGAATAAGGTGCTTTTTGAGATATTTCAATATGATACTGGCACCTGCACCCACTCATACATCTAGATCCATCAAAATACAAAGACTAAGTCTCAGAATGGTTTTCTTCGAGATTAAGGCACTCATCAGGAAATTCAATATGCATAGGATGAGTAGATTCTAAAGGTTCAACAACTAATTTATCAGCTATAACTTGGCCTTTAATAGATTTTTAGCCGATGAATGTGAGTTTAAATTCACTAAGGGCAAGAACCCACTTAGTTGTGTGTCCTAATAAAAAAGGTCTACTCATAAAGTACCTTAATGGATCTAACTTAGCAATAACATATGTTTTCTGACTAAGCATGTAATGACACAACTTTTACATAGAAAACACAACTGCTAAACAAAATTTTTCCAATGGATTATATCAGGTTTCATAACTTATTAAAGTTTTTCTTATATAGTATGTGGCTCGTTCTTTCTTTTCATCATCAATTTGAGCCAACATAGCTCCTAGTGCAAGTTCCAAAGCAGAAATATATAAAATAAATGGATGATCTAGTCTAGGAGGAACAAGCACTGGAGGAGTAAGAAGATACTTCTTAATAATCTCAAAATCTTCTTGACATTCTTTATCCCAATTGAATGGAGTATTATTCTTAAGTAATTTAAGAAAAGGTCTTGTTTTATCTGCCAATTTATCAATGAAGTGACAGATAGATTGAAGTTTTCCCTATAAAGTTCTTAACTTTGATATGTTCTTAGGTGGTGGCATATCAAGGATAGCCTTAATATTGAGAGGATCTACTTCTATACCTCGAATAGAAACAATAACCCCCAATAATTTTCCTTATTTAACTCCAAACACACATTTTTCCATATTTAATCATATTAGATACTCTCTTAGTCTATCAAACTCTTTTCTTAAATCATTAATGTGATCATCTTATTTTGTTGAACGAGCTATAATGTCATCTATATAATCATGTAGAATATTATACATCTTATCATGAAAGATGCATGTCATAGCTCTTTGATATGTTGCTCCTGCATTTTTGAGCCCAAAGGGCATTACTTTCCAACAAAATGCCCCCCAAGGGGTAATAAAGGTTATTTTAGCTTGGTCTTCAGGAGCTATTTTGATTTGGTTGTATCGTGAAAAACTATCCATGAGGGATAACATCCCACTCTCAGCTATGAAATCTATGATCTGATCCATGTTAGGGAGGGAAAAATCATCTTTAGGGCATGCAACATTTATGTCTCTAAAATCAGTGCAAATCCTAATCTTAGTAGCTTCTTTCTTGGTTACTAGAATGTCATTTGATATCCACTCGGTATAGTCAATAGCTTGTATAAAATTTACATTCAAAAGGTTTTCCAATTAACTTTTGACTAGTAGTTCTACTTTAGGATGTATTTTTCTAATTTTTTGCTTTACAGGTTTAGCATCAAGGCGTACTACTAGATAGTGCATAACTACAGAAGAATATAGGCCTGGCATATCTGCGTATGTCCAAGTGAAAGAATCAAAATATTCTTGGAGAAATTCAATATATAGCTTTTATTTTTCTTTATTTAATTATGATCCAATTTGACTAGGCAAGGGTTCTCTTCTGTTCCAATATTAACTTTTGAAACATCTCCAACAACAATATTTAAGTCTCTTTCAAAGTTGGGTGGTGCGAGTGAGACACCCATTTCTTGTAACTCTTCTAATGTGCATTTAGCTAGTTCTTCTTGAGGAGTAGTTGCTTCAACATGAGCTATACACGACATAGATCCATCAAAGAAGAATTTATTCCTTAAAACTTCCTCAAGAGATATATCATGAAAGATATCACCTTCTAAACATTCATCCGAAGAAGCAATCATTTCTGGATAAACTATAGTTAACATACTGCAAGTATAAACCTTTTTAAAGAGCTCTTTATGTTCCATATATTCTTGATATGTTATAAGGTGATCATCCTCTTCATATGGGAATGGTTCTATTTTTGTGGAAATGTATCCAAGACCACATTGGGTAGGCCAATCTACAACCTCTAAAGTTTCTTTTATACCAGTTTCATGAGATCCTAAACCTTTATCTCTATATCCCATATTACACATCATTGGTTTTGATTTTATATATCCATCAGAAAAATAACACTTAGCAAATCCATCTTGATCGATTGTAAATTTTACAACTAAAATTTTTCCCCAATCATACCCCGCATGCACAAAGGCACAACTTCCAATATGGTAAATTCTTCCATTCTTTGGCAAGCCCAAGGTTCGAGGAGATGGAGGTAACTTAGGTAACACCAATGAATATTGGGTAGAAAAATTAACTTCTTCTATATTTACAAGTACTGAAGATAATTTTGGTAATACTTCATCCGAAAGATCATATGAAGTAGATGGAATATCTTCCTTAATTGGTTCTTTAGATGTTGTAAATTTAAACACTGTAGACTCAGGAGGTGGATCTGATACTGTGGATTTAGGAAATGGATTAGATATGGGTTCTAAATATGATGATGATAATGACTTAGAATTTGTTGGTTATTTAGGTCATGCTTTTAATGATATGGGTTTAAAAGGTGATGATGATTTAGATTTAGAAGGTCTTGATGATTAAGGTGGACTAGGATGAGCATAATTCATAGTAGAATAGAACAGAACCCCTATAGGCTCCACTACATCACACATATCAAATGGCCTTGGATCATCATGGATGGTAACTAATTGATTTTTGAATTTAAATTTGACACATTGATGTAATGTGGAAGGCACTACTCTCATTGCATTAATCCAAGGTCGACCTAGAAGAATGTTGTATGATGCAAAACAAGGTACAACAAACACAATCATATCCAAAATTCTTGGGCCAACTTGCAATGGAACTATCATTACTCCACATGTTTCTTGAGTTTCATCATTAAATGCTTTAATAATAATTTCAATACTTTTCATATCTTCTTTTTTAAATCCAAATATTTGAAATAAATCATATGTTTATATATTTAATTATGATCCATTATCAATTAGATCTCTTTTGACTCCTACATCTCCAATCAATGATGTAATGTATAAAGTATTATCTCTATACATGCTTTGAGGAGGGATATCTTTGTCACGAAAATCTATGAAGTTTGCTTCATCCAAAGTCATAGCATTCACCACAGCATTAGGTTCAATATCGTTAGGTACCATCATCTTAATTAAATTTCTCATTAATTCTTCCCTATGTATAGAGGAAGTTCTTAAAAGATCCAAAAGAGAAATTCTCACCGTGATGGTAGCTAATTGTTCATTAATATCATATGGAGCTCTCTGTTGTGAACCTAACACATTATTTCCCTTAGTGGGGGTTCTCAATACAAAAGGAGATGATTTTTCATTTTGACTTTGTGATTTAGAATTTTGAACTTGTGCTTGTTGTCTTGTGACAATACCAATGGTACCCATAATGTTGCTATGTCGAGGATTACCAAAGGAGGGTCTAGCATTTTCTTCTTGTTCATTTGAAAGCCATTGTTGAGATGATGGTTTATTAGTTACTCTTCTTGGAAATGGTTCTTCTAGAAATGATAAATATGTAATAGGAGTGACTTGATCCAATTCATACTCAGAACTATTTGAAGCAATCTCTAATTCACTCCCAGTTTCACTTTTTGTGTCACTTTTTACATAACTTTTAGTACCCTCTAAAGATGATTGAAAATATTGTATTGGTCTAGTTGTGACCATATATAAATATGTTTGCAAATATTGTTGTGGTAAGAAGATATTGATGGTTTCCACATATCAATTTGGATGAAGAACATTGTGATGATATACATGGTTTATTGCTTCTTTACCATGGTTGGGTAAAGAATGTTGAAAAATATCTAGGTTTTGATTTGCTAGTTTTTGACTATTATTTTGAGTATTATTGTTTGCAGGGAATTGTTGAACTTCCATTTTTCCTTTTCAATCAAGTCTTGTATCACATGCTTCAAACTTTTACAAGAATTTGTAGAATTTCCATCTACTTGATGGAAATTACAATGTAAGTCAGCCCTATATCCAACTGCAGTAGTGTCTGGTTGTCTTATTTTAGGTAACTGTACCAAGCCTTGTTCCAATAATTGAGGTAAAATCATTGTTAAGGATTGATTTAATCTTGTGAATTCTCTTGGTGGATTATCAAGAAATTTCAATAGAAATTTCTTAAATGTTTATGTAGCATTAACAATTGGAATATTCCTGCTATTAGTAACTTCGTCACCCACTACTTGTTTATTTTTGTATTGATTTTTGGAAGCTTTATCTTCATCTTTATTTTTAAATTGACCTCTTCTAATAAGAGCTTCTTCTACCCTTCTTGCTAAATCAATGGCTTGATAAAAGGTGGTTACTGTAGCAGTAAAGAGTTCATAAGATAGTTGTTCTTGTAAATTACCAATAAATATATCCAAAATTTCACGATGAGGTAAAGAAAAATGTAATCTGTCTAAGAGTTGCCTCCACTTAGTCAATAATTCAGCAAAAATCTCATATTTTACTTGCTTTAAATTATACAAATATTTAATAGTCACATGTATTTCTATATAAGCACTGAATTGGTGGACGAACATCTCTGTTGTTTCTTCAAAATTCCTTAAAGAGTTTGTAGGTATAATACCACTCTAAAGCCATACCTTCGAGACTTTTAAGGAAAATATTTAGTAACAACAAGTCATCATGAGAAACATCATGACATGTTATCCTAAACATGCGAAGATGCTCAATAGGATCTTCGGTTCCCTTATATATCAGTAGGACAGGCATAGGAAAATGTTTAGGGTATGGTTGGGCAACCACAATAGGATCCAAGGTTTGGCTACACATCTCTCTATAACTGTAAGAGGGATGATAGGTATCCATTTGATATAGTATTGAAGCTAACTATTTAACCATGACTTCAAGTCCTTGTTGATGTCCACCAAATTGGTTTTGTTGCATCATAGTGTTGTGTACTTGATAATAAGTCAGTTTTGTTGTATAATGATTTCCAAATGAAACACTATTATGTAAGGTGTTACTAGGAGTATTATGAAGATAGGGAATTTTGTTTTGTTGAACCTTTTGCTGATTTTGACTAATTTTGTGTATCTTCTTAATTCTCTGTGCTACCTTTTGTGAGGTAGCAGCAAGTTTTTTTGTTGGAAATTTGAAGTTGTTACTGGTGGCGGTTGTGCTATATTTTGATTCAAATTCTGGTTTATATTTTGAGATGTGCCAGTTTGATTTTTATTTTTGTTCATGTATGTTAATGGATTTCCATTCAATCGGAGAGGAGCCTCTATGGAAGTCTCCATTGAATAATATCCCATAGGGAGTTGAGATTTTGTTTGTATCACATGGTTAATGACATCTATATTATATTTTAGAAACTCAGTGAAATGTTGTGTGGAAATAAATTTAAGACCGCCTTCTTCATCTACTTGAGACCTATGATAGAAGACTTCTTTATAATTGTTTTCCTCATCTGATTCTGATGATACATAATATTCAATTCGGACTTCATATTTAGGATTATCTTGATCTTGTTATCCTATATGTTCATGTTCTACTTGTTTTCCACTTCTTAATTTAGGTATTTTACTTAAAATATTTTATCTTGCAAATATATAATTATATATATGTGCTTAATGCTTGGGGTATATATGCTATATATATACCTAACTAATATATTATATTATGTTTTCGGGTTTTTTGTAGTTTTTAAATTTCAAATAATACAAAAAAAAAAATACAAATTATAATATTATGTATATTATACTCTAATTTTCTTGGAAAAGCCTATAAATATCATTAACAGGTTCCAATTCCTTAGGGGTCATATAGTGTTCTTATTCAAACTTGAAAGTTGGATTTTAAGAATTTTATGAAATGAGTTATAGTGATGCAATCAACTTCATAGTTTGACATGCAAAAGTATAATTCATGGCAATATTATCGTAAAGCATAGCCCTAGGGACTCTATTAAATCTTCTTTTATCGTCTAAGACAACTTCTTGATTTTCCACATGCAATAAAAACTTATGTACCGTTATTGCATTCTCAAGATAATCTTCAAAGGAGTAAATAATTGGGGAAATAACAACTCTCTTATCCGCTAGCCACCTATCACATGCTCTTTGAAGGTCAAATTAGAAAGGTGCACTATCGGGATCCAGGATTCTAGACAAGTCAAACCTTATGATTTTCTTAAGTTCAGGTTCTTTAATCCTTATAATTTATAATCTTCTCCAAATCTCAGGGTATGGAACCGTATCTAATGAAGAGAATTCTTGGGTTGATAATACTGTACTTACTTAAATTTGGATGGCTCTCCTTATGTTGTAATCTACCATCTATGAAATTCACTAAAATGTGCAAATATAGCTTAATGATTTTGTTAATTTTTTTGGTTTTTGTTTTGTTTTATAAATCATAAATATACCTAATGTTTTTCACATTGGGTTTACCAAAGAATTTAGGTCTAAAATTCACACACTCCTTTCCTTCAGGCTAATGGATCCACGCCTCAAAGGGGAATGTGGGAATGATAGGTCTACACCTCGAAAGAGAGGTACTTGATCATACCTTCTTATGGTGATTTTTTGATGAATTGTTTAGGGTTCACCAGGAAACATTTTATGGTAGTTTCCACGCCTAGGTTTTGGAGTTTGTTTTGATGTGTTCCTTTTAAATTCTCACAATCACCTAGTTTTGGCCAATATGCAACTACACTAAGCTATATGCAATTTTGATTTATATGTAGACAACAAACAATAGAAAACAAAATCCAAATGGATAATGCAGTGCTTAAAAAGTGATTTAAAACTCTTACCTGTATCCGAAAGTTCGATGAAGATTCTGATTTTTGATTGCAGTCCAGATCGTATGCAACAGAGAAAAATCGTATGCACAGAGCAAGATCGTATGAATACGATTCAAAATCGTACCATCCGATCAGAGATCGAACAATACGATCTTGACAGAAACCTACAAATTCATGGATAGAGTGCAGAAAATAAAAAATAGGGATGCTAATGATGTTTCTAAGCATGAATTAAATTACATGTTGGCTATTGAATATCACAATAAAAGGAATTAACATATACATGCATAAAACTATGTAAAATATACAATTATGTGCAGATTTGGTGAACTCTCGAGATATAAATAGTTGAATTCTAGATTCTAAATGCTATAAATAATAGCTAGAATGATAGATATACAAAATAGAACTTAGGAAATGCAAACCAGCATTTGAAATTGCCCCCAAGTGATCTCTAAGCAAGATCATATAGTCTGAGCAAGATCGTACACCTTCGATGCAAGATCGTATCATCCGATTATCGATCGTATCCTTTCGATCCTGCATAGAACTTGAAAGCTAATAGATCTAATGCATAATTTCTAGTGATTCGAATGTAAAAATTAAGTCAAGATGCAAATTAGAGCACTAGGAGGATTCAGAGGGAGGAGTGTCTACTTAAATAGGTAAGATAAGTCGGCTAAAATGGGCTGCAAATAACTTGGTTACAACTCCTTCCAATCTGGGCTTGATTGAACGAATCCGATCTCGCAACCATCGCACAGTTGCACAGATAGAGACAAAATTGTTAAAACTAAATTTCTCACCTTGCTAAGTTGAGAATTTCTATTTTTGAGCAAGATCGTATGCATACGATCAGGGATCGTATCGTACGATCTTGTCCAGATTACTCGATCTCACTAGGAGGGCATGAAAATTGAGGCAACCGGACTAGAGGCTCATTTTTACAAGTTGTTTGTCCTTAGTGCAAATTATAATGAGTCATTTTTAGGGTGTTACATTTTGCCCCCTCTTTAGCACAATTTCGAAGGAAAATGCGTTAAAGAAAAGTACGACACGCTTTACGAGAAAGCAAAAATTTATTGCAAATTTTGTTGATGATTTCAAGTTTTTATGTAAGTTGTTTTAAGATATGCTACTAATGATACCCCCTTCGAGTTTTTATGCCATTTTTGACATCTGGGTAAAAACTCAAAAAATTATGGGTAAATGAATAAATAGTAAAAAGAAAAATATAAAACTAATTCATTTGCATTGTTACTATTTACCTATTCAGAGCTCTGGAGAAAACATGGTGGATGCTCCACATCATGTTGATTTGGTCTGAGTTGGTGACGGATCACTTCGGGTATGAATTTCTCACTTATTTAGCTTAAATTTTTCTTGTTTTTCATTGAATTTAATTTTAAATTAGGATTTTTAGTGCATGACTTCCATGCATAGCCCTAAGTGCAAAATCGTATCAATTTTGTGATAGCGTATAGTATGATATCAACCAAAATCAATACGATCAGCTGATATCGTATTGATAAGATATACAAAAATTGGTATAATTTTGACATTTTTAGTACGATTTTGAAAACTATTATGATTTTGAAAATTATTATGATTTTGCACTTATTATTTGATTTTGACTATTTTGATACGATTTTTTGATAAAAATTTATTACTTTGTTTTTATTGATAGATGGTAGAATTAAAGAACCGAGAGTGGAGACATTCTACACTCGGGATAGATTTGGGTGCTCTCACGGAGATTGAGAGAACTCGCTTAGAAGTTATGGGATTGAGGCATGTGGTGGAGATGCCACATATTCTAGTAGATATGAGGGTATTGACGACTCTAGTGGAGAGATGGTATCCAGAGTCGTCCTGCTTTAGACTACCCATAAGGGAGATGGCTCCCACTTTAGAGGATGTCTAGAGGATCCTTCGGATACCACTAAGGGGAGCCCACATTACTATATCTGGAAACCAGGGCCAAGCATTGAGGAGACTGACTAGAGACCCTAGCTTCTTGTTGAAGAAGGGTGGGGTTGTTATTGATAGACTGGGGGAGGTAGAGGGTATCTCTCGACTAACATTTCTATTGAGTGGCATTGTGGGTGGCCTACTAGTGAGCCATATTAGTGGACAACATCTACCCTAGACTTTGGTAGAGGTGGTGTGTGATATGCATGACCAGGAGGTGCGCTTTGCTTGGGGACCTTTCTTTCTTTGTAGACTATACTGATTCCTACAATGGGTAGTCTACAAGGGTGGAAAGGGACTGATTTTGACTTCCTTCCTATAGGTGTGGTGTTGGGAGCACATTGCTATCTGATGACCTATAGGACTTCCTCTGATTTGAGCTATAGATGGTCAGCCCGGGGTAGAGGATGATAGGCCCAAGATCTTCTATTGGCCACTATTGAGAGGGTGTAGGGGATGAGTTGGCCTTGATGTGGCGAGGTGACTCATAGATGAGCTACGACCATAGGACATCACATGGAGACCCTGGAGGGGTCTACTAGGGTGGGGTGAGGATGCTTTCGAGTTGGCCCACATCAGGCGGACCATCTGGGTATGGATGGACTAGGGAGAGGTGGAGTTGCACCACTTTGATCGGGTGCAATGATAGTTTGGGTTATAGTAGGACCTCCCTGAGTGGGGAGATATTACCTACCCTCGGGTGACTCGAGACCACATTACCATCAGTGGTGCATCGAGTATGACTACATTTTTGGATCCTACACTAGATGATGCACCAGTGTAGGTGGTAGATGGGGATGATGTTGGTATGATAGATAGGTACCAGTAGTGGTATGTTGGGATCTTCCCATCTAGATTGACTCAACCATGGAGTGCTATAGAGTAGGCAGCCCATCTAGTTAGTCAGTAGTGGTAGAGGACACAGGTACCCCCTAGATGAGAGGGACCTCGCACTAGGGGTGGCCACATGCCTCAAAGGAGATAGGACCGACTAGGGAGGAGACATAGGGAGGAGAGGAGAGAGTCACCCTAATAGGAGGGGGGAGCATCTCCTCATCAGGAGGAGAGACCTGACTTCCCAAGAAGGGCAAGAGGATTCTAGAGGTAGGGGAGAGCAGTAGGATAGGAGACCTCGAGGTAGAGGTCACTAGGTTGAGGGTGGAGACTACCACCCAGAAGACTAGGATTGAGACCCTAGAGGCACATGATGTAGGTTTGAGATCTAGGATTTGGGCTCTAGAGGTAGAGTTGGCAGAGGCTAGGGCTCAGGTAGGACAGAGAGATGCGGCTCCAGCACCTATGCCTTCTCAGACTACATAGTCTAGGAGGAGCGGTATGGGGGATGAGCTGGTGAGGTCTATACAGTAGACCATATTTTATCAGACTTTATACTTCTTAGTAGTTCCTCCATAGTAGAGACATGCTATACCTTCTGAGATTATGGGTCCTATTCGCATAGGATCTTCATCTCGCTCTACTACTAGGGCGACTTCTTCTAGGATGATAATAGTAGGAGGACAGTTCCGACCACCACCACCCTCTGGCAGAGAGGATGATGCGACGAGCTCTAGAGGCTCGAGAGGAGTCTAGGGTGGACTCATGTAGACACATTTTTGTATTATATCTTTATTGATTGAGTATACCAATTTTTGAGGATTGTGGCATACCAGTCTAATTTTGTACATGGACTTTTGAGATATATATATATATATATTGAACCTTCTTGTCTTATGTGATTTTGTATGATTTGATTGTATGTGATTGAAATTGTTATAAATTTCTCATAATCATGTTTTTAATTTAAGTGTTTTGATCATGCTTAAAATGAAAAATGGACTTGAGTTTTTGGTAAATGTGTTATTTGAAATATGTTTTTGAAAAATATGTTGTGAACATATGTTTTTGTGAAATAAATAGATTAGCAATGTTCCTCGGAGGATGTTGTGTTGTTATATGACCATTGGTGGAGATCGGTGCTCGCTAGGTCATGAAGCGAATCCTGTTGTGAGGAAGTTTTGTATTGCTAATAAGAGAAAAGTTTTTGTGGTGCTCAAGTATAATCTTGAGGCTTATGGTGATAAAAGAAGATGTTTGATTTTTTGATTTTGAGACAATTTGATTTTTAAGAAATATTTTGATAAGTTTATTGGTTGCAATTTAAGCATGAAAATTTGAGGAGGATGACTTGCGCTAGGCATGAACTTCCTAGTGTGAATTTTGAGAAGGATAATTTCTAGGAATTATACCATCATCGCGAAGTCAAAATGCAATGCATGATAATGAAAAATTATTTATTTTGAAGACATAAGTTGATATAAAACAAATCATTTGTATCACATATTTAAGAATATTAATAAATATGGGATGGTTTAGACTTAAAAATTTGAGAAAAATGACTTGCGCTAGGCATAGAATTCCTAGTGTGAAATTTGAGAAGAATAATTCCTAGGAATTATACCATCATCACAAAGTCAAAGTGCAATATATAATGAATTATTTGTGCTATATAAAATGATTAAAACTTAAAAATTGAAAAATATGACTTGCGCTAGGCATAGAATTCCTAGTGTGAAATTTGAGAAAATAGTTACTAGGAATTATACCATCATCGCGAAGTCAAAATGCAATGTATGATAAATAATTTTGTTTTACAAGTTCTTTTGGAATGATCTATGAAGAAATGGATGATGATAAAATGTTGTCTAACAAATTTCAAAGAAATATTTTAACTTATTTCGAAGACAAATTCAAATGTATCAAGAACCAGTGTGTGATAAGTGAATTCATTATCCATCTTGATTTGACATAATGATACAAAATCTCTCAAGGATCAAATGTGTGTGCTTGTGAAATTAATTTACCAATTTTGAGTAAGGTAGTGATACAAGCAAACTTGAATGAACCAATGTGTGTGCGAGTGAAAGGTTCATTAACCATGATTTTGTGCATGCCAGTGTATTGAACTACTATGTAAGTCAAGTTACCAAAAGCTAGCTAATCCACAAGCGGACATTGGTCTGTACAAAAGAAGGTCGCTAATGTGATAGACATGTCACCACGCGAAAGGGATTACCCAAGGTCAAGCGGGTTGGGCACAAACCACCTGTTATGGGGCTTACCTCATGGTTTTCAAATAATTGAGGAATTCCAGGGATTCAAGCTCACTACCCCCTTCTTTTCTTCAAATTTTGGAATAGGGATTTCTTGCTCATTTTTGAACAAGGGGATTTTATTACTTTTTCTTTTTTTCTTTTCTTTCTTTTCTTTTCTTTTTCTTTTTTCTTTTTCTTTTCTTTTTCTCTTTTTTTTTTTTTCTTTTTCTGGGATACTTGCCCATATTAGATGTGGGGCAAGGGATTTTATTCGGGTAGGGGGGAAGCTTGTCCTTTTTCCAATTCTTAGTATTCTAGACCATGCACATAATAGGATAGCAAGGGAAAATTTTTGCTTATGGAACTAAGACTACTATGTAGTATCCTTTTTCGAATTTTGCAACAAATCATATTTAAGATGTGAGAATGTGTTCTTGGTTCAAGAAGTAGCAAGATCATTTCCCAAAACTCAAAATTTATTTAATGAAGTAATAGTGCTTTTCGATACAAGAGAGATTTATAATCAAAGTGACAAAATCAAAATTATTAAAGATGTAAATTAAGTGCATGGTTCAAGACAACTTTTGAATTTATCTAAAATACAATAAAATATAACTTGGATTTTTGGAAGATAACTCACACCGATGCAAAATGAATGACTTAACAATTTTGAAATATTTTTGGAAATTTTCATATTTTTTTTTATTTTTTTTTATTATTTTGATAGTATGAGGGTTGCAGATGATGAAGAAATTTATTTACAATTATGTACAGATATGTAATTTTTTGATTTTATACATAATATCTCTTCAAATGCATGATATTCATGGGTTCCTTGAGATCTTTCCCATCCAAGGAAGCCAATCTATATGCACCTGATCCAAATTTAGCAGTGATGACATATGGCCCAAGCCAATTAGGTTGAAATTTTCCTTTTAGATCTTTTCTTGCATTAGTATTTTTTTATTTTCTTTTAAGACTAAATCTCCAACTTCAAAGGATCGACTATGAACTTTCTTTGCATATGATCTTTTAAGTTTGTCTTGGTAGGCACGAAGATGCTCTAAAGCATGGATGCACTTTTCATCTAGAAGTTCCAGCTGACTAAATCTACCAGCATGATATTCATCTCCTACTTCAGTATCTTGAAGCAAAAGAGCTAAAGAAGGAACTTCTAATTCAAATGGAAAAATTGCTTCGGCACCATAAACCAAGACAAAAGGTGAAGCGCCTATAGGAGTACGAACACTAGTTCGATAAGCCCACAAGGCAGGATATAATTGTATATGCCAGTCACGACCAGATTTATTAACTAATATTTTTAGGATTTTTATTAAGGTTTTATTGGATGCTTCAGCTTGGCCATTACCTTGTGGATAATAAGGAGTGGACCATCTATGTTGGATTTTATATTTTTGACATAATTTCTTAACATATTTGTTCTTGAAACATGTTCCATTATCAGAGATGAGATTAGATGGAATTCCAAATCTACAGATGATTTGATTGAAAATGAATTTAGAAACTTGGATTCTTGTGCAAGAAGCTAAAGGCATAGCTTCAACCCACTTTGTAAAATATTTTGTTGTTGTTATTATGAATTTATGACCATCAGATGAAATAGGATTGATTTTACCAATAATATCTAAACCCCATTTAGAGAAGGGCCAAGGAGAGGATATGGCTTGAAGTTCCTGAGTAGGAGCATGGATAAGGTCAACATGCTTTTGACACTTATCACAATGACGCACATAATCATTAGCATATTTTTCCATGGAAGGCCAAAAATATCCCATTCTAAGGAGCTTTTTGGCAATGGCACTTCCACTAAAGTGTCCTCCACAGGATCCATCATGGGCTTCACTTAAGGCTTTCTTAGACTCTTCTAGGTTGAGACATCTTAATAGAATACCTTCAAAATATCTTCTATATAAGGTATTACCAACAATTACAAAGTGAACAGCTCACCTACGCAATAACCTACGTTGGTTTCTATCTAATCCTTCTGGGAAGGTTCCACTTTGGAGAAAATTAAAGACATCTGTATACCAAGGTTTTGGGGTAATTTCATCAATCAAAAACACATCTAATGGTTCTAAACATGACTTAGAAGAGGCAGGTTCTTGGAGTTGGTGAATAATTATGGTAGCATACTCATCATCCAACTCCAAAGGCAACAAAGAAGCAACCGCAGCCATAGCATCGACAACACGGTTGCTAGTTCTAGGAATAGCTTCTAAAGTTACTTTTTCAAACAATGATATAAGCTTAAGGACATATTATTTATAAGGATGAAGTTTCTCATCTCGTGTTTGATAAAATTCATTGATTTGATTTATCACAAGCTGAGAATCTCCAAAAACTAACAAAATTTTAATTTTTAAAGCTAAAGCAACCCGTAACCCAAGGATTAGAGCCTCATACTCTACAGTATTATTAGTACAAGCAAATTGTAATTTAAAAGATAAAGGAATAAGGTGCTTTTGGGGAGATTTCAATATGATACCGACACCTGCACCACTCATACATCTAGCTCCATAAAAATACAAAGACCATGTCTCAAAATGATCTTCTCCTAGATTAAGGCACTCATCAGGAAATTCAATATTCATAGGATGAGTAGATTCTAAAGGTGCAACAACTAATTGATCAGCTATAACTTGGCCTTTAATAGATTTTTGGTCGATGAATGTGAGTTCAAATTCACTAAGAGCAAGAACCCACTTAGTTGTGCGTCCTGATAAGTAAGGTCTACTCATCAAGTACCTTAATGGATCAGACTTAGCAATAACATATGTTTTTTGACTAAGCATGTAATGACGCAACTTTTGCATAGAAAACACAACTGCTAAACAAAGTTTTTCTAATGGAGTATATCGGGTTTCATAACTTATTAAAGTTCTACTTATGTAGTATGTGGCTCGTTCTTTCTTTTCATCATCAATTTGAGCCAACATAGCTCCTAGTGCAAGTTCCAAAGCAGAAATATATAAAATAAATGGATGATCTGGTCTAGGAGGAACAAGCACTGGAGGAGTAAGAAGATACTGTTTAATATTCTCAAAAGCTTCTTGACATTATTTATCCCAATTGAAGGGAGTATTCTTCTTAAGTAATTTAAGAAAAGGTCTTGTTTTATCCACCAATTTATCAATGAAGCGATGGATAGATTGAAGTTTTCCTTGTAAACTTCTTAACTCTAATATGTTTTTAGGAGGTGGCATATCAAGGATAGCCTTAATTTTGAGAGGATCTACTTCTATACCTCGCATAGAAACAATAACCCCCAATAATTTTCTTGATTTAACTCCAAACACACATTTGTCTGGATTTAATCGTATTAGATATTCTCTTAGTCTATCAAACACTTTTCTTAAATCATTAATGTGATCATCTTATTTTGTTGAACGAGCTATAATATCATCTACATAATCATGTAGAATATCATACATCATATCATGAAAGATGTATGTCATAGCTCTTTGATATGTTGCTCCTGCATTTTTTAGCCCAAAGGGCATTACTTTCCAACAAAATGTCCCCCAAGGGGTAATAAAGGTTGTTTTAGATTGGTCTTCAGGAGCTATTTTGATTTGGTTGTATCCTGAAAAATCATCCATGAGGGATAACATCCCACTCCCTACTGTGAAATCTATGATCTGATCCATATTAGGGAGGGGAAAATCATCTTTAGGGCATGCAACATTTATGTCTCTAAAATCAGTGCAAACCCTAATCTTAGTAGCTTCTTTCTTGGTTACTGGAACAATGTTTGATATCCACTCAGCATAGTCAATAGCTTGTATAAAATTTACATTCAAAAGCTTTTCCAATTCACTTTTGACTAGTAGTGCTACTTTAGGATGCATTTTTCTAAGTTTTTGCTTTACGGGTTTAGCATCAGGGCGTACTACTAGATGGTGCATAACTACAGAAGAATCTAGGCCTGGCATATCTACGTATGTCCAAGCGAAAGCATCAACATATTCTTGGAGAAATTCAATATATAGCTTTTGTTTTTCTTCACTTAATTCTGATCCAATTTTGACTAGGTGAGGGTTCTCTTCTGTTCCAATATTAACTTTTAAAACATCTCCAACAACAATATTTAAGTCTCTTTCAAAGTTGGGTGGTGCGGGTGATACACCCATTTCTTGTAACTCTTCTAATGTGCATTTAGCTAGTTCTTCTTGAGGAGTAGTTGCTTCAACATGAGCTATACATGGCATAGATCCATCAAAGAAGAATTTATTCCTCAAAACTTCATCAAGAGATATATCATGAAAGATATCACCTTCTAAACATTCATCCGAAGAAGCAATCATTTCTGGATAAGCTACAGTTAACATATTGCAAGTATAAATCTTTTTAAAGAGCTCTTTCTGTTCCATATATTCTTGATATGTTATAAGGTGATCATCATCTTCATATGGGAATGGTTCTATTTTTGTGGAAATATAGCCAAGACCACATCGGGCAGGCCAATCTACAACTTCTAAAGGTTCTTTCATACCATTTTCATGAGGTCCTAAACCTTTACCTCTATAACCCATATTACACATCATTGGTTTTGATTTTATATATCCATCAGAAAAATAACACTTAGCAAATCCATCTTGATCAATTGTAACTTTTACAACTAAAATTTTACCCCAATCATACCCCACATACACAAAGGCACAACTCCCAATATGGAAAATGCTTCCCTTCTTTGGCAAGCCCAAGGTTCGGGGAGATGGAGGTAACTTAGATAACACCAAGGAATCTTGGGTAGCAAAATTAACTTCTTCTGTATTTGCAAGTATTGAAGATAAGTCCGATAATACTTCATCCGAAAGAGCATATGAAGTAGATGGAATATCTTCCTTAACTGGTTCTTTAGATGCTATGAATTTAAACACTGTAGACTTAGGAGGTGGATCTGATACTGTGGATTTAGGAAATGGATTAGATATGGGTTCTAAAGATGATGATGATAATGACTTAGAATTTGTTGGTGATTTAGGTCATGCTTTTGATGATATGGGTTTAGAAGGTGATGATGATTTAGATTTAGAAGGTCTTGATGATGAAGGTGGACTAGGATGAGCATAAGACATAGCAGGATAGAACGGAACCCCTATAGGCTCTGCTATAACACACATATCAAATGGCCTTGGATCACCATGGATGGTGACTAATTGATTTTTGAATTCAAATTTGACACATTGATGTAATGTGGAAGGTACTGCTCTCATTGCATTGATCCAAGGTCGACCTAGAAGAATGTTGTACAATGCAAAACAAGGTACAACAAACATAGTCATATCCAAAATTCTTGGGCCAACTTGCAATGGAACTATCATTACTCCACATGTTTCTTGAGTTTCATCATTAAATGCTTTAATAATCATTTTAGTACTTTTCATATCTTCTTTTTTAAATCCAAATATTTGAAAGAAATCATATGTGCATATATTTAAAGATGATCCATTATCAATTAGAACTCTTTTGACTCCTACATCTCCGATCAATGTTGTAATGTATAAAGGATTATCTCTATACATGCTTTGAGGAGGGATATATTTGTCACAAAAATCTATGAAATTTGCTTCATCCAAAGTCACAGCATTCACCACAACATTAGGTTCAATATCTTCAGGTACCATCATCTTGCTTAAAGTTCTCATTAATTCTTCCCTATGTATAGAGGAAGTTCTTAAAAGATCCAAAAGAGAAATTCTTGTTGTGATGGTAGCTAATTGTTCATTAATATCATATGGAGCTCTCTGTTGTGAACCTAGTACATTATTTCCCTTAGTGGGAGTTCTCAATACAAAAGGAGCTGATTTTTCATTTTGACTTTGTGGTTGAGAATTTTGAACTTGTGCTTGTTGTCTTGTGACAACCCCAATGGTACCCACAATGTTGCTATGTTGAGGATTACCAAAGGAGGGTCTAGCATTTTTTGCTTGTTCATTTGAAAGCCATTGTTGAGATGATGGTCTAGTAGTTACTCTTCTTGGAAATGGTTCTTCTAGAACTGATAAATCTGTAATAGGAGTGACTTGATCTGATTCATACTCAGAACTATTTGAAGCAATCTCTAGTTCACTCCTAGTTTCACTTTCTGTGTCACTTTCTACATCACTTTTAGTATCCTTTAAAGATGATTGAAAATATTGTATTGGTCTAGTTGTGACCACAGATAAATATGTTTGCAAATCTTGTTGTGGTAAGAAGCTACTGATGGTTCCCACATATCAAGTTGGATGAGGAACATTGTGATGATCTACTTGGTTTATTGCTTCTTTACCATGGTTGGGTAAAGGATGTTGAAAAATATCTAGGTTTTGATTTGCATTTTGATTTGTTGGTTTTTGAGTATTATTGTTTGTAGGAAATTGTTGAACTTCCATTTTTCCTTTGTCAATCAAGTCTTGTATCACATGCTTTAACCTTTTACAAGAATTTGTAGAATGTCCATCTACTTGATGGAAATTACAATGTAAGTAGTGTCTGGTTGTCTTATTTTAGGTAACCATACCAAGCCTTGTTCTAATAATTGAGGTAAAATCATTGTTAAGGGTTGATTTAATCTTGTGAATTCTCTTGGTGGCTTATCAGGAACTTTCAATAAAAATTTCTTAAATTTTTTTGCAACATTAACAATTGGAGTATTCTGCTAGACTCCATCACCCACTACTTGTTTATTTTTGTATTGATTTTTAGAAGCTTTATCTTCATCTTTCTTCTTAAATTGACCTCTTCTAATAAGGGCTTCTTCTACCCTTCTTTCTAAATCAATGGCTTGATCAAATGTGGTTACTGTAGTAGTAGAGAGTTCATAAGATAGTTGTTCTTGTAAATTACCAATAAATATATCCAACATTTCATGGTGAGGTAAAGCAAAATGTAATCTGCCTAAGAGTTGTCTCCACTTAGTCAAGAATTCAGTAAAACTCTCATCTTTTCCTTGCTTCAAATTATACAAATCTTTAATAGTCACATGTCTTTCTATATAAGCACTGAATTGGTGGATGAACATCTCTATTGTTTCTTCAAAATTCCTTAAAGATTTTGTAGGTAACTGATAATACCACTCTAAAGCCATACCTCCGAGACTTTTAGGGAACATATTTAGTAACAACAAGTCATCATGAGAAATATCATGACATGTTATCCTAAACATGCGAAGATGCTCAATAGGATCTTTGGTTCCCTTATATATCGATAGGACAGGCATAGGAAAATGCTTAGGATATGGTTGGGCAACCACAATAGGATCCAAGGGTTGGCTACACATCTCTCTATAACTGTAAGAGGGATGGTAGGGATCCATTTGATCTAGTCTTGAAGCTAACTGTTTAACCATGACTTCAAGTCCTTGTTGTTGTCCACCAAATTGGTTTTGTTGCATCATAGTGTTATGTCCTTGATAATAAGTTGGTGTTGTTGTATAATGATTTCCAACTGAAACACTATTATGTAAAGTGTTACTAGGAGGAGTATTATGAAGTTGATAGGGAATTTTGTTTTGTTGAACCTTTTGCTGATTTTGACTAATTTTATGCATCTTCTTAATTCTTTGTGCTACCTTTTGTGAGGCAGAAGCTGGTTGTTTTTGTTGGAAATTTGAAGTTGTTACTGGTGGCGGTTGTGCTATATTTTGATTCAAATTTTGGTTTATATTTTGAGATGTGCCAGCTTGATTTTTATTTTTGTTCATGTATGTTAATGGATTTCCATTCAATCGGAGAGCAGCCTCTATGGAAGCCTCCATTGAATAATCTCCCATAGGGAGTTGAGCTTCTGTTTGTATGACATGGTTAATGACATCTATATTGTCTTTTAGAAACTCAGTGAAATGTTGTGTGGAAATAAATTTAAGACCACCTTCTTCATCTACTTGAGGCCTATGATAGAAGACTTCTTCTTCTTTATCATGGTTTTCCTCATCTGATTCTGATGATACATAATCTTCAATTTGAACTTCATCTTCAGGATTATCTTGATCTTGTTCTCCTATATGTTCATGTTCTACTTGTTTTCCACTTCTTAATTTAGGTATTTTACTTAAAATATTTTATCTTGCAGATATATATATATATATATATATGGGGGGGGGGGTGTGTGTGTGTGTGTGTGTGTGTGTGTGTGTGTGTGTGTGTGTGTGTGCTTAATGCTTGGGGTATATATGCTATATATATATACCTAACTAATATATTATATTATGTTTTTGGGTTTTTGGTAGTTTTTGAATTGCAAACAATACAACAAAAAAAATACAAATTATAATATTATGTATATTATACTTTAATTTTCTTGGAAAAGCCTATAGATATCATTAACAAGTTCCAATTCCTCAGGGGTCATATAGTGTTCTTCTTCAAACTAAAATTTGGCTTTTAAGAATTTTATGAAATGAGCTATAGTGATGCAATCAACTTCATAGTTTGACATGCAAAAGTACAATTCATGGCAATATTCTCGATAAAGCACAACCCTAGGGTCTCTATTAAATCTTCTTTTATCATCTAAGACAACTTCTTTGTTGGCAATTTTGGGTACCTTGGGTACATTGCATATGCTAAAGTGAATAAGTTGTCATTGATGTCAAGAAGCTGTTTGAAGGAATTTGATTTGATGTAGAATAATTTGTTTTGATGTAGTTTTGGCTTGATAGGTTCGAAAGAAAGTAAGTTGGAAAAATGTCACGATATCGTGACATGTCGCATTTTCGTGACTTAGGCAGGAGAGAGAAAGTTTTTTAGAAAAGTGTCACGATATCGCGACATGTCGCAGTTTCGCGACTCAAAGAGGAGAGAGAATGTTCGAGTCAGAAATGTCACGATTTTGCGACATATTGCAAGGAAATTTGAACGAACGAAAAAGTGTCGCGATTTCACGACATAATGCAAGAGAGAGAGTCAAGGAGAAAAAGTTTCGTGATTTCACGAAAAGTCAGAAGACAAAGTGAAAGCAAGGTAAAGTGTCGCGATTTCATGACGTGCTGCAGAAGAGCTAGAGTCCAGTATGAACTGTCACGATTTCACAACGAGTTCGAGGAAAGAGAAAGGAAAATGAAAAGTGTAGCAATTTCGTGACATGTTGCAGAGTTCGGGATGGGAACTGTCATGATTTTGTGACATGCAACAAAGGAAAGTGTTCCAAGTGAGAACTGTCACAATTTCGTGGCATGCAACAGAGAAAAGAGTTCGAAGTGAGAATTGTCACGATTTCACGATAGGTTGAAGAGAAAGATTGCGGATGCAGAAAGTGTCACGATTTCGTGATAGTTTGAGATGGTAGCTTACGGATGGAGAAAGTGTCACGATTTCATGACAAAAACTAGAAGCAGAGAGGAAGGCTATAAATACAAAAACATCGTGATTTTGTGACATGTTTCAGTTTCACGGGTGTAAGGCAGAAAAGAGCTTAAGGCAGCGTAAGTGTCACGATTTCGTGACATGTTCCGTTTTCATGGGTGCAAGCTGAGAAGAGGTTGAGAAAGCGAGAAATGTCGTGATTTCATGACAGAAGTGAAGATGACATCAGCAGAGGCAGAAGTGTCATGATTTCACGACAAAAGCAAAGTTGTCGCTAACAGAGTCAGGGGTGTCACGATTTCGCGACAAGAGCTTAGTCAAAGTCGTCAAAGGCTAAAGTGTCGCGATATCATGACAAAAGCCATAAGATAGTGTACAATTGCAAAGGTGTCACGATATCGCGACATGTAGTTTCGCAAGAAAAGCTACAGAACCACAGAGGCGATTGAAGCCGACAAAGTTAAATTTGAGCCGACGTAGTTTAGGGTTTTTGCAGCCGACAAAGTTAAGGGTAACAGCCGACTAAGACTAAAGTTTTCTTCATGAAAATTTTGCTATAAAAGGAGGGCTGTTTGGAGAGTTGAGGTATCAATTTCGATGTGCGTTCGAAGAGCGACATTCATAGATAGAGTGCGGGGAGAAGTTTGATCACTGAGAAGAAGAGTGCAAAATTTGATAGCAGTGTACAGAGTGCATTTCATTGAATCTTCTAAGTGAGAGAGATTGTAAGGAAGCAGAGTGCACGAAGACTATGCGGCTGTGATTGTGTAGAGGTGCAATGGTCGAAGTTTGATCAAGTGCAGCTATGATTACACAAAAAGAGCGAAGGACTGTGTTTTTGTGCAGACCAGAGAAAGAGGACAAGGATATTTGTGCTAGACCAAAGGACTATGTTTGGTGTAGATCAAACAAAGAGATCGAGGACATTTGTGCTAGATTGAAGGACTGTGTTTAGTGCAATTTCGAGGACCAGCTTTGGAGGTGATAGAGTTGAGGATAGAGGTCTCCATCCAGAGCAGTGAAGATAGGTGTCTTATGTGGATAGAGTTCCATTTGCTAAGGGCAAAGGAGGCAGAGGTCTTCTAGAGGATCACTAGCCAAAACAGAGCTAGGGGATTGGTGTCTCCTTTGGGTTGGTGCCCATAAACATTGTAATCGAGAAAGATATTCCCAAATTTTGAATTGATAATTTTTAGTGAAAGCTTTTGTGGATGTAGCCCAACCATTTTGGGTGAACCACGTTAAAAATGGGTCTTCAATATGTGATGCTTTCTGTCTTGATTAATGTTGTGTTGATGCCACTGCTATCTAGAATTAAAATTATTAATTGGTTAAGTCTTATACTGTTCAACCCCCCCTCTCAGTATAATCTTGTGTTCTTCAATTGGTATCAAAGCGAGTTTCTCCAGAAAGATCCTAACAACTTGGAGAAGGATCTATCAGAGGAACATACAGATTCAGAAAGATATAAAGAGGTTGAGTTCGATCTCAAAGGTGAATTCTTCTTGGCTTTAAGAAAGCTTGAGAAATTCAAGGAAGAGAATTCTATTCTCAAGCATCAATGTCAGGAAGAAGAGATAGCAAGATCAAAATTGTCTCAAAAGGTTATAGATTTCAAAATTCTAGCTGAAGAAGGAAAGAAGATTGAACAGGTTCTAATAGAGGCTTTAAAAGGAAAGGAAGCTGATTGCGAGAAACTAGAAGAAGAGGTTATGACTCTTAGAGTGAAATTGGAACAGTTGGCTCTCAGACAGAATACTCCATGTGAAAAGAAAGAGAAGGATGGTTTCACCATTCATGAAATAGGGTCTTCGAGCAAGATCAATCTTCATCCTGAAGAGCGGTGGATTTCAGTCGGTCACAAGAAGAACAATCATCCAAGGCATCAAAACAGGTTACATAATACTTTCCATGGCTATTGTTTATCCTACAAGAATTTTGTTCACAAAGCTATGCATTGCAATAAATATTTGAATAGCCATAGTAAGGAAAATGTTAACTCTTTTGCTCCTCTTATGAATAAAAATGTCATGTGTTACAAATGCAAGAATTTTGGGCATATAGCAAGGATGTGCAGTTTAAATAGCTCTAGCCTTGAGTTCACTAAAAAGAGAAATGAGATCAAATCTAAGTCAATGATAGTTCAAACTACTTTTCATGCTCAAGACAAAGTAGAAAAATGGTATCTTGATAGTGGTTGTTCAAAACATATGATTGGTGAAAAGGAAAAGTTCTTTGTCTTTAAAGAAACAAATAGAGGAACAGTAAGTTTTGGAGATAATAGGTCAGTTGAAATCTGTGGTAAAGGAACTCTTAGTTTGGATGGTAAATCCAAAACAGAAAATGTGCTTTATGTAGAAGGCTTAAGACATAGTCTTCTAAGCGTGAGTCAACTTTGCAATCAAGGGCACATAGTATCTTTTTTTTAGATAGATGTGAGATAAGTAAAGAAAAAAATGGAAAACTCATTACGAGTGCTACAAGGAATCCAAACAATCTTTACATGCTAAGTGAGATAAAAAGGGAAAAATGTTTTCTAACTCAAGAAGATGAGAGTTGGCTATGGCATAAAAGACTGGGGCATTTGAGCTTTGATAATCTTGTCAATATTAGTAACAAGGAAGCAGTAAGAGACTTGCCCAAAATAAAAAGGTCCCATAACATCGTTTGTGGTCCCTTTCAGCATGGAAAACAGACCAGAACCAGTTTCAAATCAAAAGGGTATACTTCTTCAAAACCATTGGATCTTATTCACACTGATTTATGTGGCCCCACCGTAACTCGAGGCATATCAGGGAGAAAGCTACTTCATGTTGTTTATAGATGATTATTCTAGAATGACTTGGGTTACTTTTCTCAAAGAAAAATCTGAAGCGTTTGAAAAATTTAAAGCTTTCAAATAAATGATTGAAAATGAGACTGACAAGAGAATAAAATGCTTAAGATCAAATAGAGGAGGAGAGTTCACTTCAAATGAATTTGTGGAATACTGTGAGCAACACGAAATCAAAAGAGAATATTCAACAGCAAGAACTCCTCAACAAAATGGAGTAGTTGAAAGGAAAAATAGAACTATTGAAAATATGGCCAGAGCTATGTTAAATGAGTCAAAACTTTTAGATGGTTTTTGGAAAGAGGCAGTCAGTACAACAGTCTACATTATCACTAGGGCCCAACTTAGAGTCAATCATCATAAAACTCCTTATGAGTTGTGGAAAGGAAGACCAGCTACAGTAAAACACTTCAAAGTGTTTGGGAGTAAGTGCTTCATCAGAAGGGAAGATCATAATTTGGGTAAGTTTGATCCTAGGTGTGATGAAGGAATATTTTTTGGATATTCTAGCAGGAGCAAGGCCTACAGATGCTTCAACAAAAGAACACATACAGTCATAGAGAGCATAACTGTAATAGTTGATGAAAAAACAGGGATAAGAGAACCAGTCAAGGAACTTGTTGAGTGGTATTTTCACCCAATTGTTAAAGTACACTCTCCCTTAGGATTTGGATTCCAAATCCCCTCTTGCAAAGAGGTTAAAAAAACAACTTCTCCAAGGTCTCCGTTATATTAGCATTTGCGTATGTGCATTAGTAATCTCAAATAAAGATATTCAATTTAAATGCTTGGAACACCTTAGTGATTGCAAGTAACTGTAAACAAGGGGCAATGTTGGTTTATTTTACCATGAAACTTTAGTGATTGTTCATTGAACCAAAATAAATCAAATGTGAGTTGGCCCTCATATGACCACGATGTAGTGCTTTAATTCCTTGTATCTTGATGGTTTTAAAATAGATTTTATCTTGCATTAAATCCTCAATGATGAATAGGGTCTTCACATGTAGCTTCAAAATGTCACTTTAACTTATCCCTCTTAAATGAAATCAAATTTTCATCAAGATGAACAATTAAGTGCTTTAAGGAAAAGTCCTTCAATGTAATACTCAAATTACCCCTCTTTCGTAAAATTAGAATTTTTATGAAGAAAGGGTAATTTTAGGCCCAAAATGGAAATTTGTGAAAATGCCATAAAACATAACTCCTTCAATGAAATTGGAATTTCCATGAAGGGAATGTCATCATAGGCTCATGAATGCAAAACAAAACTAGAAAAATGAAATTTGACCTTAAAATGGAAATTTTCAACTTTCGGATTTTTAAAATCTGTAACAAAACAGCAACTTCGATGAATTTTTAAAAATACTAAACAAGTCCGAAAATAAAATTTCAAAGTGCGTATTGGAAGTCTGAATTATAACCTACGCAATGGTGAAATTATTTTTAGATTTTGAAATTTTTTTAATGTTTATTTTAATGCCTGAAAATAAGGAAAAGTTCTGAAATTAAAATTTTTGAAAACAGAAAATTAAGAATTTGCATCAAAATAATTGCTGAAAATGCAGCAGTGCAAAAGCCCTTCAGTTTGATAGCACCCCATCCTTCAAAACCGAATATGTGAGAGTTTCGTACATGCAACCTAGCCTATTTGACCTGCAAAACAAACACAATCAAAGTAAACTAGGTGCTGGCTCCTAGGGTTTTAAATAATTTCCAGATTGCAGACATTCACATGAAATGACCCAAAACAATGGCATAAATTTCACATACAAATCTGAAATTTGGAAGGAGAAACATAGAACAATTAAAATGGAGCATGCAGAAAATTTCTCATTCTTTCTTGCTAACAAGGCCTGAAATTTCTGAAGAGAAGCTTTGGCATTCAAATTATATTCCAAGTTTACATATCAAAATCTGCCGCCATTTGGCCATGCCAAAAGTTTCGTCTTTTCTCTCTATTCCTCGGGGGCTTTAAAAGGTCTCTCTAAAAACTCTTTGTTTCACTCCTCTTCTACGACTGTCCCTTCATTTCACCTTTCAAATGGCCTTCGACGTTTTCTCTTCATCTTCTTTTCATTCGCAATGTTTTCATTTTCTTTCCCCTGGTTTGGCCTCGTATCTATTTTTTTGTTTGTTCGATGAAAACTCTTCATTACACTCATCACGTTTTCATCGAAGCCGTTATATTTCACATATAATGTATGAACGACTTCATTTTATATTCATAGGTGGCCATATGATATAACCTTGCACCTTAGGCCCTTATATACTTGCTTTTATTTTAAATGGCCTTTGTCTTACTGCGGCCATATGCCATATGCGATGTTTGTCTACATTAGGCATTACCATGAAATGCCATGAACACCTGTGCTTTGCCTAGGGTTTTGTGTCCTAGCTGCCATGTCACCCAAACTACTGCCACGTCGGCATCAACGTCCATGCAGGTTCCACTAATGTAGCCCATAGCCATGTTAATTGAAACACCCCACACTGTGGAGACGTCTAAGGATTCCTCGCTGCTTCTGCTCCTGCGGCGCTGCACTACCGTGTCCACCTGGAAACGGCCTTCCTTCATTTTGCCTCCGACGCTAATTTGAAACATGACTTCATCTGCGTTGGCTGAACTGCCACACATTTCGTTGCTCGAATTCTGCGACGCTATCTGTCAGGCTATCGTCTGTTACTGGTGTTCGAATCTGGTAATTTGCTGTCGCCGCTGTCAACATTAAAAATGCTGACCACCCATCCGTTACCGAGCATTGATTTGTTTTGCCGTTGGTGTTCTTCTACCTGTCGAAACATTGTAGCCTCGCATCTACTGTCCAATAGGCACCCTACGTGCGGCCCTCCTCTGCAACATATCCTGGCGAGCCATCCTTTCATTGTCGAATTCAAACTCATGCATACGTGTACCCATTTGTTCACTGTGGAGTACGTCTGTGTAACCCAACGTCGAGCATTTTCCTTGCAGCGTATCTTCAGATTCACTCTGGCAGATGTCTTCACCTTCCCTTACCGCGTCGCTGCCCGTTTTGTATTTGGCATCGGTTGTGTGGGGTTTGCATTCTTCCAGCAAAACTGGCGTGAAACCCTAGCATCATCTGTGCTGAGTAAGCCTTCTTCGTATGCATTCGCTTTTGAATCCTTCTACATGTCGAAGTTCTATTTTAAGTTGAAATTCCACATCATATGACTCCGCCACGTTGGTGTTGGTTTCCCATTTTGATGTTGTCTCTCTGCGTTTCGAGGGGTCTATGTAGGTCAGGTTCACCGTCTTCAACCGGCTACTTCGACGTCGTGTGGACGACCCACTCAGCCGCTTCCAATCGAACTCAAACACCGTGTCCTCCGTGAAGACGCCCACCTCCAAGCGTTGTTCAGTGGGGTCCACCCACTCTTACCGAATTCATGCCGCGCATCACCGTCGGTTTCCACTTTTAATATCTCCATTTAGCCTACTGCGAAATCTGCCACGCAAACCTGCATAAAACCAAGACACCAACATTAGGCTCATATAAAAATAAATAAAAAACCATTATGCTCCCTCCGTTTTCTGCCTTACCACGTATATGTTTTCATTAAAACCAAAAGCAAAGGCTTTATATCTATATATAAAATTTTACCTTTCTTTTTATTATTTTTTTATTATTTTATTTTTTATTTTTATTTTTTTACTTTTCATTTTAAACTTTCTCATGAAAGCTGACACATAATTAATCATAAAAATCAACAATAACAATGACGACAAAAAATGTCAACAAAAATGAACAAATAAAAGTTGTCGACAAGAAAATATTGTCGATAAGAAAATATTGTCGACAAGAAAAAGTTGTCGACAAGAAAATACTGCCAACAAGAACCGACAACAATTGCCAAACCTACGACAAAATGAAGGATTAGGCACTAAAAATGAAATGCCAACACCCGGATATCAAAACGAAAAGGTGGGTCCCCAATTTTGGGGTGTGTTGTGGATCAGCCACAACAGAACTCAGTGATGAAATTTGTCAAGAAGAATTCAGAGAGGTTTAAGATGAAGAAGAGGAAAGACAACAACTGCTTCCCAAAACTCCTTCACGCTATGTTCAGAAACATCATCCCAAAGATTTGATCATTGGTGATCCAAACAACAAGCAAACAAGAAGAAGAGTCATTCCTTCACACGATTCTACAAATGTGTCATTATTATCCCAGATCAAGCCAAAATATTTTAGTGAAGCATGTACAGATAAATTTTGGGTAAAAGCAATGGATGAAGAGCTAAATCAAATAGAGAAAAGTGAAACTTGGGATTTGGTTCCAAGACCTAAGGACAAGAACGTCATTGGCACAAAATGGATATTCAGAAATAAACTCAATGAGGATGGAAAGATTGTCAGAAACAAAGCTAGGTTAGTCTGCAAAGGTTATGCTCAAGTAGAAGGTGTTGATTTCGAAGAGATGTTCGCTCCTGTTGCTCGTCTTGAAGCTATCAAAATGTTTTTGGCCCTTTCAAGCTTCAAATCATTCAAGGTATATCAAATGGATGTAAAGTCAGCTTTTCTAAATGGGATGTTGGTAGAAGAAGTCTACATAGAACAACCAGAAGGAGTGTCTCTCACAGAACAGTCAGACAATGTGTGTAAACTGAAAAAGGCTTTATATGGGTTAAAGCAAGCACCAAGGCCGTGGTACTCAAGACTTGACGATTATCTTCATGAGCAAGGCTTCAGGAAAGGCATGGCGAGATAGCAATCTATATATTAAGAATGAAGGTGATGATATGTTGATTATGGTTGTTTATGTTGATGATATTATCTTCGGGGGAATAATACTCAGATGTGCAAATTTTTTGCTAACTCCATGCAGAAGGAATTTGAGATGTCTATGATTGGAGAGCTGTCATTCTTTTTAGGTTTTCAGATTGCTCAATCAAAATACGGTGTATTTCTCTTTCAAGGAAAGTATATCAAAGAAATGTTGAAGAAATTTGGGATGATGGACAGCAAACCAGTATGTACTCCAATGATTACAGGGTGCAAGATGAGTAAAGATGATGAATCTCCAACGACAGATCAGAGGTTGTACGAGATCAATGATTGGCGATCTATTATATGTTACGGCTACTGGACCAGGATATCATGCGAGCAGTTGGGTTAGTAGTAAGATTTTAGGCAGCTCCAAAATATTCTCATGTTACAACAATTAAGAGGATATTCAGATATCTGAAGGGCACTATGGATTTTGGGCTTTGGTATCCCAAAGGTGATGATTTCACCCTCACAGCCTATTCAAATGCAGATTGGGTAGACAATACTGATGACAGGAAGAGCACTAGTGGTGGAGCTTTTTTTCTTGGAAAGAGTTTGGTTTCTTGGCTAAGTAAGAAACAACCTTTAGTTTCCTTATCTACAGCAGAGGCTGAATACATAGCAGCAGAGGCTGGGTGTACATATGTTTTATGGATGAAAACCACCTTGGAGGATTTCAAAGTCAAGCATGAACAACCCATCTCCATATTTTGCAATAATACGAGTGCCATAAGTATTTCCAAAAATCCGGTAATGCACTTAAGGACAAAGCATATTTCCATCAAGTATCACTTTCTAAGGGAGAAAGTGCAAGACAAGTAGGTCAAGCTAGAGTATGTGCCTACTAAAGAGCAGATTGCAGATATCTTCACCAAACCTCTTCCAAGAGATACGTTTGAGTATCTAAGGGAGAAATTGGGAGTTGTACTCCCACCCCAGAATTAATCACCTCATAAGGAGGTGGGGGAGGGACCAAGCTAAGAGGCTCATTCTTAGTCCCGAGCCCCAAAGGTGACCCTTTGCCATTGATGAAAAAGGGGGAGAGATATGAGTAAGGGGGAGAGCTTCAAGTGAAGATGAAAGCTTCAAGTTAGGGGGAGCAAAACTTCATAGACAGTTTCTCAGTTGTTAGCATAGTTGGTTTCAGTTTTGGCTCTTAAGACGTGTTTTTAGTAAAGGTTTGCCATCAATGACAAAGGGGGAGATTGTTGGCAATTTTGGGTACCTTGGGTACATTGCATATGCTCAAGTGAATAAGTTGTCATTGATGTCAAGAAGCTGTTTGAAGGAATTTGATTTGATGTAGAATAATTTGTTTTGATGTAGTTTCGGCTTGATAGGTTCGAAAGAAAGTAAATTGGAAAAATGTCACGATATCGCGACATGTCGCATTTTCGTGTCTTAGGCAGGAGAGAGAAAGTTTTTTAGAAAAGTGTTGCGATATCGCGACATGTCGCAATTTCACGACTCAAAGAGGAGAGAGAATGTTCGAGTCAAAAATGTCACGATTTCGTGACATATTGCAAGGAAAGTTGAACGGACAAAAAAGTGTCACGATTTCATGACATAATGTAGGAGAGAGAGTCTAGGAGAAAAAGTGTCATGATTTCATGACAAGTCAGAAGACAAAGTGAAAGCAAGGTAAAGTGTCGCAATTTCGCGACGTGCTGCAGAAGAGCTAGAGTCTAGTATGAATTGTCATGATTTCGCGACGAGTTCGAGGAAAGAGAAATCAAAATGAAAAGTGTCATGATTTTGCGACATGCTGTAGAGTTCGGGATGGGAACTGTTGTGATTTCATGACATGTAGCAAAGGAAAGTGTTCCAAGTGAGAACTGTCATGATTTTGCGACATGCAGCAGAGAAAAGAGTTCGAAGTGAGAATTGTCGCAATTTCACGACAGGTTGAAGAGAAAGATTGCGGATGCAGAAAGTGTCACGATTTCGCGATAGTTTGAGATGGCAGCGTACGGATGGAGAAAGTGTCATGATTTCGTGATAGAAATTGGAAGCAGAGAGGAAGGCTATGAAGACAAAAGCGTCGTGATTTCGCGACATGTTCCAGTTTCACGGTCGTAAGGCAGAAAAGAGCTTAAGGCAGCATAAGTGTCGTGATTTCGGGACATGTTTCGTTTTTACGGGTGCAAGCCGAGAAGAGGTTGAGAAAGCGAGAAATGTCACGATTTCATGACAGAAGTGAATATGACATCAGTAGAGGCAGAAGTGTCACGATTTCGTGACAAAAGCAAAGTTGTCGCTGACAGAGTCAGGGGTGTCACGATTTCACGACAAGAGCTTAGTCAAAGTTGTCAAAGGCTAAAGTGTCATGATATTGTGACAAAAGCCATAAGATAGTGTATGATTGCACAGGTGTCGCGATATCATGACATGTTGTAGTTTTGCAATAAAAGCTACAGAACCACAGAGGCGATTGAAGCTGACAGAGTTAAATTTGAGCCAACGTAGTTTAGGGTTTTTGTAGCCGACGAAGTTAAGGGTAACAGTCGACTAAGACTAAAGTTTTCTTCATGAAAATTTTGCTATAAAAGGAGGGTTGTTTGGAGAGTTGAGGTATCGATTTCGGTGTGCGTTCGAAGTGTGACATTCATAGATAGAGTTTGGGGAGAAGTTCGATCGTCGAGAAGCAGAGTGCAAAATTCGATAGCAGTGTACAGAGTGCATTTCATCGAATATTCTAAGTGAGATATATTGCAAGGAAGCAGAGTGCATGAAGACTATGTGGCTATGATTGTGCAGAGGTGCAATGGTCGAAGTTTGATCAAGTGCAGCTGTGATTGCGCAAAAAGAGCGAAGGACTGTGTTTTTGTGCAGACCAGAGAAATAGGACAAGGATATTTGTGCTAGACCGAAGGATTGTGTTTGGTGCAGATTAGAGAAAGAGATCGAGGACATTTGTGCTAGACCGAAGGACTGTGTTTAGTGCAATTTCAAGGACCAACTTTGGAGGTGATAGAGTTGAGGACAGAGGTCTCCAGCCAGAGTAGGGAAGATAGGTGTCTTATGTGGATAGAGTTCCATTTGCTAAGGGCAGAGGAGGCAGAGGTCTTCTAGAGGATCACCAGCCAGAACAGAGCTAAGGGATTGGTGTCTCCTTTGGTTTGGTGCCCATAAACATTGTAATCAGGAAGGATATTCCCAGATTTTGAATTGATAATTTTTAGTGAAAGTTTTTGTGGATGTAGCCCAACCATTTTAGGTGAACCATGTTAAAAATGGGTCTTCAATATGTGATGCTTTCTATCTTGATTAATGTTGTGTTGATGCCACTACTATCTAGAATTAAAATTATTAATTGGTTAAGTCTTATACTGTTCACCCCCCCTCTCAGTATAAGCTTGTGTTCTTCATTCTTGATTTTCCACATGCGATAAAAACTTATGTATTGTTATTGCATTCTCAAGGTAATCTTCAAAAGAGTAAAGACTTGGGGAAATGACAACTCTTTTATCCGCTAGACACCTATCACATGCTCTTTGAAGGTCAAAGTAGAAAGGCGCACTATCGGGATCCAGGATTCTAGACAAGTCAAACTTTATGATTTTCTTAAGTTCAAGTTCTTTAATCCTTATAATTTCTAATCTTCTCCAAATCTTAGGGTATGGCACACTACCTAATGAAGAAAATTATTGGGTTGATAATATTGTACTTACATCAATTCGGATGGCTCTCCTTATGTTGTAATCTACCATCTATGAAATTCACTAAAATGTACAAATATAACTTAATAATTTTTTTAATTTTTTGGTTTTTGTTTTGTTTTATAAATTAGAAATATACCTAATGTTTTTCACAACAGGTTCACCAAATAATTTAGGTCTAAAATTCACACACTCCTTTCCTTCAGGATAATGGATTCGTGCCTCAAATGGGAATGTGGGAATGATAGGTCTACACCTCGAAAGAGAGGTATTTGATCATACCTTCTTATGGTGATTTTTCGATGAATTGTTTAGGGTTCACCAAGAAACATTTTATGGTAGTTTCCACGCCTAGGTTTTGGAGTTTGTTTTGATGTGTTCCTTTTAAATTTTCTCACAATCACCTAGTTTGGCCAATATGCAACTATGCTAACCTAAATGCAATTTTGATTCACATGTAGACAACAAACAATAGAAAATAGAATTAAGATGGATAATGCAATGCTTAGAAAGTAATAAAAACTCTTACCTGTATTCCAAAATTTCGATGAAGGTTCTAATTTTTTAATGCAATCCAAATTGTATATGGCTGAGAAAAATCGTACGAACAGAGCAAGATTGTACGAATACGATTCAAGATCGTACCATCCGATCAGAGATTGATCAGTTCGATCTTGACTAAAATCTACAATTTCATGGGTAGAGTGTAGAAAACAAAAAAACAAGAGATTCTATTATTATTTTAAGCATGAATGAGGTTTAATGTTGGCTATTGAATGTTGTATTTAAATGTAAATAATAGATAAATACCTAAAACTATATGCAATATGTAATTATATGCGGAATTGGTGAACTACCGAATGTAACTGCTTGAATTCTAGATTCTAAATGCTGTAAATAATAGCTAGAATGACAAATCTAAAAAATAGAGTTGAAACATGCAAACCAACACTTGGGATTTCCCCCAAGTGATCTCAGAGCAATATCGTACGGTTTGAGCAAGATCATATGGTTTCGATGCAAAATCGTATCATTCGATTGTTGATCGTATCCTTTTGATCTTGCACAGAATAGAAAGCGCCTAGGTCTAATGTAGAAATTCTATGATTTTAATGCGAAAATGAATTCAAGATCCAAATTGCACCAGGAAAAATCAGAGGGGAGGAGTGCCTAGTTAAATAGGCTAATCAAATAAACCAAAATGGGTTGAAAATAACTTGGTTACAACTCCTTCCAATTTGGGCTTGATCAGACGATTACAATCTCGTAACCATCGCAGAGTTGCACAGATAGAGACAAAAATTATTAAAACTAAATTTATCGCCTTTCTAAGTTGAGAATTTTAGTTTTGAGCAAAATAGTATGCATACGATCAGGGATCGTATTGTATGATCCATGATTGTATTGTACGATCTTGTCTAGATTGCTCGATTTTGCCAGGAGGGCATAAAAGACGAGGCAACCAACTAGAGGCTCATTTTTACAAGTTGTTTATCTTTAGTGAAAATTATAATGGGTCATTTTTAGGGTGCTACAACAAGCTTATACTGATATGGGGGGTGAACAATATAAGATAAAACTTTCTACTTTTCTTTCCAAAGCAATATTATCCAATATTATCAATTGCAATAATGAAACAATGCACAAATCACCACACACATAAGAGACACAGATTTAATGTGGTTCACCCAATGTGGGCTACATCCATGAAGAAATATTTCTTATAAATTTCTCAAATAAATTTCATGGGCTCCAACCCCTATTACAATGCTCATGGACCTCTATCCACTAGAGACCTCAATCCCCTTTGCCCTGGTTTGTGGACCTCTATCCACAAGAGATCTCAATACCTTATGCTAAGTTTCGTGGACCTATATCCATAGGAGACCTAAATCCCCTCTACTCTGGTTTGTGGACCTCTATCCATAGGAGGCCTCAATCCCTTTTGCTTTGGTTTGCTTCAAATCCTGCTCACGACTTTGCTCAAATCTGCTCCAAACCTGGTCTTAATTTTGCTCAAATATGCTGACAAAAACTTACTTAAATCTGCTCACAAAACCTACTCAAATATGCTCACTAATACTGCTCAAACCTGCTCATAATCCTGCTCAAATCTTCTCACAATCCTACTCAAACATTGCTCAATATTTCCCAAATATTGAAAATAAACAATTCTCATGTCTTTCCCAAAACTTGCATACAAACAATGCTCATATATTTCCCAAAAATTGCATATAAAAAATGCTCATATATTTCCCAAAACTTGCATACTAACAATGATCATATCTTTTCCAAAACTTGCACACTAACAATGCTCTTATCTTTCCCAAATCTTGCATAATCATGTCATCAAGTGCTTTATCTATTCTTCAATGTGCTTTCCTCAACTAGAGCAATTCAAACATATTCTACCCATAATTATTTTATCTTTATGAACATATAGATAATGATATGCACTAAAATAATGCTCAATATGTTCTTCACATTCACATGTCTCATATTTATTATATTTTAAAGGTAGATCTAGTCTAGCTCTTGATTACTAACTTGGTAGTTGTTTATTTCCACATTCACTTCATAAACAATCACCATGCACAAATCTTTCCTTTTCATCTACTCTCAAAATCAATCATGAACAATACACAAATTTGCTTCTCAAATATGATCTATAACCCTTGCACATTTTCTCCCAATTTCAAGCATAAACAATGCACAAGTTTGCTCACAAATCTGATCTATGACCCTTTGCACATTTATTCCCAATTCCAAGCAAAACAATTGCACATCTAATAATTCCTTATTTCTCCAACCATATGACAACAAAAATATTTTCCTCAAACAAAACCACCCTTGAGAAAGGAATTAAATCACCATACCTCTAAATCTGCCTTGATGATGATGTGCCTTCAAAACCTGTCTTGACAAAAATAATTTTCCTTTCTTGTGCCACTTCAAAACTTGTTAGCAAATATCTTTTTCAAATCATCCATATTAAAAATATTTTCAAAAAGATATGCACAATAAGGCTTGAAAATAATACTTTACAACTCCTTTTTAGTCTCACAAAATAAAGCTTTTAATAATGACTAAACCCTCAAATTTTCCTCTTCTATCATGCAAAAAGTACAATTTAAAAATAAACCATAATACACCTTATAAATCCCTCACACAATATGTCAAAGACAAATTTCAATATTTCCAAATATACCTTATAACTCCTACTTACACAATATGCAAAAGATAATTTTCAATTTATCCCCATACTCCTTATAACTCCTACTTACACAATATGGAATATAAAATCAAATATTATCGTTGCACCTTATGACTCCCACTCTAATAAAAATAAAATATTTAATTTACCCTTACCTCAACAGCCAAAACTCTCTAATCGTCGTGGAGGAGATTCAATCTCCACACCTTGCCAAACACAACACTCTCCCAAGGGACCTCCGACCAGCTAAGCTAGCCCAGTGGGTAAAACCAAAGGGCTCGATGTCAATATTTGTGACCTTCGTAGCTTTATCCTCTCAAAGAAATAATTTTCAACAAAGACCTCATGACGGGATTTGAACCTCTGTCTCATGGCCAACCAACCATTTGGGACACCCCAGTGGATGGGAACCAAGATGTATGAACAAGTATGAATTTTGCTTCAAATTTCACCAATCGTCGAACGTTCTCAGTGCGCTCCCTGTCCTCTTTTTTCACTGAATTCTATGCACTGGAATAATATCGAATTGCACTCTTAACCTTAGCCATCTCACTTGATTTTTGCTCCTTATTTATACATGCATTTTCGTTTTCACTATGGACATTGGTGCTAGAATTTGTTTATATATTTTTTATTTTATGCTTACCTTTTATGACATTGGTGCATTTTAAACTTAAACTCATCTGTATTATAATATTTAAATATTGGAATTTAAATATTATAATATTATAATATTTTAGTTTTTAAACCTTTGTCCAAAGCCTTTTATGATTTAAAACTTTTGTCCCAAGCTTTTAAACTTTTGTCTTTATTTTAAACCTTTTGTCCCAAGCACTTTTACATATTTGTCCATCTCTTTTATAATATTTAAATTTGATATTTAAATATTATAATCCTTAAAAATAATTACCTTGCTTTGCAATAATATTTCCTTGTAAAATATATTTGCCCTGGATGAACAAGCCCATATTTGACCTCAATGATATATTGTCCATCCTTATAAACTTTTCACCCTTGAAGAATATTTTTGCCTTGAATACCATGCTCCTTTGACATCAATGATAACTCAATATTTCCAATAGAATCTATCCAAAATGAGGAAAACATTCTATAAATATGCCCCCATGCACAACTACAGATGTTGTTAGGAAGCATGAGTCTCAAAGTGCAACTGGAGCTGAGTGATCCCATGGTGGATGGCAACAAGAAAAGAAGATCCTTACTAGATTGTGTAAAGAAAAGAAGCTCTAACAAGATGAATAAAAATTATTGGCAATCTATCTTCTCTTGGAATAGCTTCGGGCCTTGGTGGGGTATGTTTATGGGAGCACAATTTGTAGGGGTGTCCCTTGGGGGTATTCATCCTGACATCATTATGTGATGGCCTCAATATTACCTTCCCTTTTGTATTTTTACCTTTTTACGTTCTTCTTCCTCTATTTTTCCGTTTTGTTTGTTGTCACTAATTTCTTCGATTAGTGGCATTTGTATTCTTTCCTTTGCTACTTCATGTTTCCCCATTTCCTCTAGTGTTTTCTTCTTTTGGTTTTTCAGTTTAGCTTGTTGTTTTCGCTTTTGGTCCCCCTTATTTTCTTTTTCTCTATAGTTTTTTCTCGTGTTGCTTTCCCCCATCACCTGCCACCCTCTTTTGTCTTGCACTCTCATATGGTTGTAATTTTATGTGCTCTTTCTATCCCTTTATTCTCCCTCTCTCCCTTGTTTGAAAGTGTTATGTGCCTAAGATGTCCGCTTGGGTTTCTTTTTCCACAATATGAAAATCCCCTTTGAGTCACCAAGAGTGTGGGTGAAAATTTCCCCCTTCTCACCCACTCTCTCATTTTTGTTAAGAAAAGATGACGATCCTTAGACATGGCTAAATTTAGGAGCCCAACCTTTAAGTAGTGGATGTTGATTACTAAGATAATATCTCGTAGATGCAGTGAAAGTAAGCTACAATGAGGGCGATGAGAATTTAATGTTGCTAAGAGGGACAAACAGATAGGCCATTGAGGGATATAAGGTTAATTCCAAAAGGATATATCAAAAGAAGAAGTAAAAGGATGAAGGGCAACAAGACAGGGTCTTGCATCCTGAGCAATGCCTGGAACCCTACTAATAGGAAGTGCACATAGGTTGGCTAAGTAGTAAGGGGGAAATTCACAAATTCCAAGTAGAACCCAAAACCCACCCCATCATAAGGGCAAAAAAGCAAGTTCCCAAAATATCAGCCCATGTAGGGGGTAAATAATCGATACGGTGGTAGGTCGGGGTCGACTCCCAAAGCTCCACCTTGGAAGTAGGGTGAAGGATCATCCAAATTTGGGTCCCAATGGAAGTTTGGACATCATAACTCCTCAACAAATTTCAAATTAGCACCCAAAATAAAACTAGGGTGGAGGCCCAAAATATCGTCTTGGTTGAATATGGAGTATGGTGGGTGGAGTTTCAAATTGGTAGTAAGCAGCGGGTGGATCCCAAAGTTCCACCTATAATTGAGCTCTCACCAGTAGTAGGGACCTCTACAAAAAGACATTCACCCTCATTTAAGAAGATGCACAATGGTATACAAACATTAAAGGGGTTCAGTGCCCCACTCAGTGGACGATCATTGATTGAAACATACACCAATCAAAATGGCTAGTTTCAACCTCTCCTCTCGTGCAATTAATACCCCCAAGTGTAGGTAAACAAAATTTATTATCTATTAGAGTTTCTAGATGAAGAAGAATCTAGATTCATGTAGTTTGGCTAAGCATACTCTCAACAGCCCCTCACCACAGTCTGGAAAATATTTAGATGGATCTATAGTATGATCGTCCTTGTTGGCACCACTAGATGGTATCATCCGCCACCCATTGTATTCAATGGGAAATTTATTGTGAGGTCTATATATGATGGAATGCAAGGCATTCCAAAGGGAATCTCTTTAGCCATTACAATTCATATGTAATACTTTCGCCATTCTTGAAATATAAGCATATCATTGTTTGATATTCAAATTGAATCCTATGTATGTATGTATGAATGTTGAAGGTTTATTTCTTTTAAAGCTAGCTGGGTGAATGTGCTGTAATTTTACATTATGGATTTATGTGTTTCATTCAATGGTTCTGTAATTTACTTTCAACAAGAGTGCTTTGAATGTTGAAAAGGGGTAAGGTTGGTTGATTTGTTAGGTGGTCTGCTTGAGTTTCCCATAATGATGTAGGTCTATTGTACGTATGTATTGATGCGACTAAATCTATCCTTGTGAGTTCTGGCTATGACCTCCTTTTCCCTCTTTTATTTCTTCTCCCTTTTCCCTCTAGGCATAGATAGCTAAGACTTTCATTAGGAAATGACCTTCTCCATAGATTGACTGCTCGACCTTCCTAAGCTTTATGGTTGTTCAATGTTGGTACAGTCTGCAGGTATGCAAACCTTTTCACCTCCTCCTTTTCGTTGGGTATGAATTTGGCATCAATACATTTGTTCAAGGAATTACCCATAGCTACAACATTGTGGAATAATATGGCTTCCCTTCTAAATTTAAGATGGTCCAATGAACAATCCATAGAACAACTATGGAGATATTGGAGCAAACAAGAAGGAAAATACTGGTATGTGAACCAAATAGTTTGGATAGGTATGACTATTCTTCCTTGGAACATCTAGAAGGAGCAAAACAAGCAAATATTTCAACAAGAAAGTAGGGACATCCACTATGTTTGGCTAAATACCATAGAAAATTTGAGAGAGATTGTCAAATATTTATTAACTCATCCACACAATTCAAATCAACTATGGGAACAAATGATGGCTCGATCAAAGATAAGAAATGGATTAGCCAACATAGAAGGAAGAAAAACATTAAATGATGGATAGAACTCAGTAATGGCAGCCCCCCAAAGAACTTCATAAAAACCAATATTTATGGAGCATCCAGAGGAAATCCTTGAAGAGCTAGTATAGGAGGGATATGTAGATTGAAGGATGGTACTCCAATTTTTACTTTTGCAAGAAATTTAGGAATTCTATCCAATAACTTAACTGAGGGGTAGGGTATTTTGAGAGGTTTTTAGGAGGCTCTGAAGGTAGGGTAGAGAAGGTTTATTGTTGAGTCAGACTCTCAAGTTATGATCAATTATCTAAAATCAACTTCAAGGTATAAGAAGGTGGATTGGAGAATCCAAAAGATTATAGATAAGATTAGGTTAATCATAAATAACTTTCAGGAGGTTGTTTTCAATCATGTGCCTAGAGAACATAAAAAAATAGAAGATGTTATGGCAAAATGGGATCTTCACAAAGGATATTTGAAATACTATAGTTATCCTCTGAGTGGTGGCTAGAAAAAAATAGGACTGACCTTCTCCTTGTTCAGTCTCTTGATGGCAATGCGGGAAGCTATGTTTAAAATGATAAGCAATGCAGAGCTTTTTTCATGACAAGATCCCAAACCTCCAAAACAAAAATATTCAATACTATTCATGATAGAGGATGTTAGAGGGTTTTGTCTCAATAGCCAAAGCTTCAATGGTAGTATGGATGGATGGTAGCTCCCTTTTGGTGTGACATTTGAGATCCCTATTGCGGTTATGCAATTTATTTTGATCTTTTCTATTTTTGTGCATTTCTTCATTACTATCCTTGATAGAGATTATCAAGGGGTTTTGTCTAAATAGTCAATAGCTCCACTGATTTAGTTTGTTTTGGGTGTTTTTGTGTTTGTTAGTGTTTATTTAATTATTGTAATTGTTTTCGTATGTTTGTGTTTTTTGGTATTTTTGTGTTTTCTATGTTTTTGGTTGTTTTTTTTAGTTTTTGTTGTTTTTGTTTTTTGTGTCTTTGTATCATTCTATTGTTTTTGTTATATTTGTGTTTTGTTATGTTTTTTTTGTGGTTTTTTCTGTGTGTTTTGTATTTTGTTGTACTTTTTTTTTTTTTTTTTTGGTTGTCTTTTGTTGTTTTGTGTGTGTGTATTTTTTGTGTTTGTTTGAGTCTGTGTGTTTTTATTTTTTTTGTTGTAGGCATGTTCCTAGAGTGTGTCGAAGGTGGTAGGCCAAGTGCGAGCCCTCGGTGATTTTTGTGGAAGAGATATCCCTGCATCCTTGGGTCTTACCTGAAAGTGGCATCCCTTCTAGTATGTTTTCCACACACAAAAAAAGGTATTCAAATAGGGTGATATATGTTGTAAAAGGAAATACTATAGCTTCAAGACATAACTTATGCAAATATGGAAGAATTAATCAAATTTTCTTTACAGGTGGTGGTGAGCTTGACTTCTCATCATTGTTGGAAGGTATGAATTCCAACATGGAGTAATTACAAAAAAAATCTACAATAGCAATGACATAGTGATTTAAAGTGGGTAAAATCCTCCAAGTGTCGAAAACCCACTATTCAGTTAGCCAAGCTTTATATTCATGCAAAAATATATAATGTATAAGAGTTATTGGCCCTCAACTTGGTCTTGTCTAATATGTATAACTATTATGCATCTATTTTTAGCTTTGCATATAACTTATCAATATTTTAATGCTCATTTTTTTGGAACTCACTTTTCCATTCTCTTGTCTTTGTAAAAACTCTCTTCTTCTTCCTTGTTTACGCCCAAATGAGCCTCATCCAGTCTATTCCACTTCTAAACTTGGTAGTGCAATTGATGTATCTTGATCTCTAAGGTTCTTCTAAGTATGGATATGCATGGAAATAACTTGTCATGATTATCCTATCCATATATTTCCCTTGAAACCTTTATAGTTTAATTTTTGGACACCTTGGACATGCTCAATCCTAACTAGCTTGTTGGCTAGACCATTATTTCAATTTTGAAGGTCCAAACAAAAGAATTTTGAGCTAAAATTTGAGTGCAATATGACCAATAATAAAATGAAGCTTTGTACAAATTTTGGTCTTATTTCAATCTTTGAGGATAGAGACTATATAGAAATTTAATTTTTGGTATTTTGACTAGTTAAATTGATGTATTTTAGTATGAAATTTACATCCAACATAGTCTTTTGATTTCCCTTTAACATAGAAGAAAAATACTAGTCACTAATATTGCTATATTTTTCTATTTATTAGTTCTAGATGACATGTATCAATCTTAATTAAACATTGAGTATTCTTCTTGGTTTCAAGAATGCATTTCTAAAATTTAATTACAATCTAACTTCATTTAAATTATTTATGACCAAAAGATAATACTATCCATTTTGAATGTTTGTTGAGTCATTGGAACTTAGTTGTTTGTCCTTCTCATAATCTTTTCATGCTTCTAAGTAACCTGTCATGGATCAATTTAGATTAATGACATCATGTATATAGTGATAGATTACAATTTGGTCTTTATGAGTTGTAACTTTCAAGTTATGGTTAAGAACTTACTCTTTGGTCTTGTCAATCAAGATTTCATTCTATCCAAAATTAAATCCCAAATATCCTTCATTCTTTTATGATATTAATAAATACCAAATATGTTAATGGAAAATTTTCAACTTTAAACTCTAAATTCTTCTTAGTAATCCATTATAATCTAAGACAACGTTAGATTCCAAATTTTATTATATAAACCAATTGTCCAACAACCTTCTTATAGCATGCCAATAATGATTTGAAGTCCATGGTCTCCATTATAAAACTTTATTCTTAAGAACATAAATCATGCACAATATACTAAAATGACAATTAATTCAACCACAAAGTAATATTCCACATAATGAGATAAAGATAAATAATACCTTTAAGGTAGGACAACACCAATTATACTCCTTAAGTAAAGAATGCCTATACAATATCTCCTAATACTAGAGCACCAGTCAGAGAGGGCAAAATCTCATAATCCACTTTGTGTGTAAACATGATTACAAGCAATACTTGATATGAGTGATGATTAATTACAATGACAAGTTCCCTTCTTTTTATACCCATCATCTAATGCTACTTTGGAGACAATATAACCCTAATCATTCTTGAATTCTAAACCCTTAATCAACTCAATATCATAATATAATATTCTAATACAATATACATTGGGTTATGTGTGGTCCATGTTAGCTACCCATAACATCTATATACAATACAATATCATATACCTATATACATATCCCTAGGTACCATACTAGACTCATTGACTAAGGAATGACCCAAAAGTAAAGTATTATCATCAACAAATTGAAGATAGGATACTAAGAAACTAGTTGTTGCAACAAATTAAACATGAAATATATTTGAGAAACATCTTTGGTTTTGCAAAGGAAACATATGCTTAGCTTATTTTGGTGTTTTGCTTGTATGGAGGGTATCAAGTCAAAAGAGATGATTTTAAAGCAAGCAAAGGATTTCACTTTTAGAGGGGACACATATGGAAAATCAAGGGAATTAATACCCTTTGTGAACATCTACTATTGTGAAAATCCTCTTTTAGCAAGTAGGATCTTTAAAGTAGAAATAACTCCAAGGTTCTTTTTGTCCACATAGCATAAATATTTAGCCAATTTTTTAGTACGCAGGCAAATTTTTATTTTAAAATAACTTAAATAAACCTTCAATTTTATTTTTCTTTTTGTTCCAAACCAAAAATATTAAAATATTAATGCTTTAAAAACAAAAAAATAAAAATAAAATTTAAATAAATAAAAATCTGAAAGTTAGCAATATTTTTTTTATAATGTTGCATTAACTGTGCTTCATATAAGACACAATTTGGATGAACAAATAAATCATGAGAATATATTCACCATGGCCCAAGGGTTTTTTTTTCCTTTGATAGTTCTCCTTATGCCCCTTCCCCACCCGTAAAAGCGAAAAGCGATTTTGCAACATGTCATGATATCGCGACACTTTTTCCCTTCGGCCGAAATTTTGCAACATGTCGCGATATCGCGACACTTTTCCTCTTTGGCCTCGATGATGTATCATGTCACGATTTCGCGACACTTCTTTTCTTCCAGCACCAACCTTGCAATTTGTTGCGATATCGCGACACTTCTTTTCTTCTGGCAGCAACCTTGCAACATGTCACGATATCGCGACACTTTCTCTCCTTCGACTGCGTTGCTGCTTATTGTCGCGATTTCGTGACATCTTTTCCTCCTTTGGCTGCATTGGTGCAACATGGCGCGATTTCACGACATCCTTTCCTCCTTGCTTTATCCCTATGCTGTGGGCCGCGAAAATGTAACTAGTCGCGATTTCGCGACACCTTCCTTCTTGTGGTGGTTTGCTTCCTCTTTGATCTTTAGATTTTGGGCCTCCTCGGTCGGCTTGGAAAACATATAATAACCTCTTGTACAAGGTTCATGGACATTTCAACACCCTTTTTACCAATCAAAAAATAATAATACAAATTATATTGTAAATAAAAATTTAATGAATAATTTGCACTTAAATCAAATTAATTAAAAATATTAATTTAATTATATAAAAAATATATTGGGATGGGACGACATTGTCATTCACTTAAAAGTGGTTTTGAAAGGTTTCTTTCTCACCTATAATTTTAAGTTCAAGAGGGAAGTGGTATAACCGGATGGAAGGATACGACACTGCCGATCACATAAGAGCGGTTTTGGAGGTTTCTTTCTATCGTAAAAGTTTAAGTTGCCCAAAGAAGTGGTATACCAACATGGAAGGACACTACGCTATGGAGGTTTCTTTCTAATCTAAAATTTTAAGTCTCGGGCTCTCGCTTTAGCTCTTCTTTAAAAGGTCCAAGGTGTAAGCCACGACGTGTGTGAGGGGATGAGTGTGTGTTTGGTCCTTATTGATAAGCTCAACTCTCACCCCATATGAAAGGGTATGATTGAAATGGAAACCCTAAGAGTTTCTTACATTAACCTAATAAAAAAATCTAAATTTTTAATTAGAATCATATTAGTTAAAAGTTAGACTAATGTTTAATTAAATATATTATCAGGTAGTTGACCAGCTTTAACAAGTGGTGATGCTCTCACATGTGGTGCAAGATGCATAGATTCCATTATTTGACATTCTAAAAATTTTAACTACAATAATATTTTAATTGAGAATTAATATATATATTTCAATAGTCAATATATTCAATCCATTAAGCTCATGTTCTTAGAAAATTCAAAGTTTGCATAATGAACTTCTGTTCTAAAATGAGCTCATGTTCTTAAAAAATTCAAAGTTTGCATAATGAACTTCTGTTCTAAAATGTGGCGCAATTATAAATGAACGGACAGTTTCTGAAGAACACATAGTCACCATCCGAGGAACCCTAAAAATTATAAATGAACGGACAGTTTCAGAAGAACACATAGTCACCATCCGAGGAACCCTAAAAATTCCCGCACAGAGTTGAATCAAACTTGCTTCCCTGTATCATAAGACGTACGTGGCATCCAAAGTTCATTTCACTGTCAAATGCTACCATGTTTCTTATTTCTCCAATTGCACTCTACAGTTATCGTCCTCTGTGGTTGAGATTCGTAAGAAAATTGGTGATTGCAAATTATCATGTACGTATTTCAGAAATCTGGAAAGTGGAAATTAGGATTATCAGTTCACTGAAATACAGTACGGTACACTGAAAGGTCAAAATGTGGATTCACAAGTACTTACACCAGTCCCAGTCTTCGCTGGGTTTCAATATTCAAATCTTTTTTCCCGTGGTTGGATTAAAGCTATGTAGTGAAGACAAAAGACAAACAGCCAAAAATATAATTGTAATGCAGAGAGAAAGTTCGATTACTTTTGAAAGCATTGTTATTTGGCTCTCGGCGAATTGAAGGGCCGACCGTAAGAACATTAAAAATATAGTCATGCCTGACAAACGAATAAGAGGATGTCGACTGAAGAAAGGCCGAACGTGAACAACAGGAAATTTAATTTATTTAATGTAAGTGTAGATAATGTATTAAACATTTTATTTTAACCTAATTTATAGGTATATTAATCTTCAGTGTGTTTTATAAATATAAAATTATGACATACATAAGTTTAATAATCCTAGCAAATTAATACTTGTGATTTTTTTATTTTTACATACATCTAAAAAAGATTTATTGTCCTTATGTTGAAGACAAGGACTTTGTATTACTGATTTTTCTTTCAAGATTTATTATTAATGGGTTTTATAGAATTGAAATAGGCTTTATCATGTATTACATTGTGATTACATAGTGGTATCACAAAAAAATTATAATTAATTAATTATTTATATATATATATATATATATATATATATATATATATAGAATTTGGAAAAATTTAAACCTTGGTTTCTTCAATGAAAAAGCAAGGAATTTAGATCCAAAAAAATTATAAAATAAATATAAAAATAAATTTATTTTATAATTTAAATGAACGAAAATTTTATTATATTTAATTAAATTTTTAGAAGAATAAGTGATCAGAAGGGGGCAACACAACAGGGCAACACAACAGTTCAAACATTAGCATAGGCGAGTGTGTGAGAGGTGGGTGTTTGTATGGTTGTATGTTTGACCTCTATTATAAGCTCAACATTCTCACCCTTATCAGAGGTCATGATTGGTTGGGATGGGGATACCCAGCTTGAACGTTGATAGGGAGTTTCTCATGCTAACCTCAATCAAAAAATATATTTATAACGAATGTGTCATTTCATTTAAATTATTAAATCTATAAAATAAGTGAATATAATTATAAATTATCATTTGGTTGGTTAAAAAAATACATTTTTTTTTTAATAAAATTATTTTTAGTTTTTATTTTAAAATTAAAAGTACATAGATCAGCGTGACATAACTAATCTAAAGTATACATATCAACATGACATAATACAAGTTTATTTATTTATTTTTTTTATTTTTTTTTATCTAGTTATTGTGAGAAACCCCTATGACCGATGTACACAGCTCAGCAGATTCCTCCCAACTATGACCCATCCTAAAGTTGAGAGCTATATTTATCAATAGGGAATTTAACACAAAGTCACCACACACCGCCTCACACACTCGCCCATGTCGCAGTTTGAACCTTGGACCTCCCAAAAAATAGCCAAAGCCCGAACCGTTGCACTCCACATATTTTTAATACAAATTTAGTTATTATTATTTATAAACACGAGTTTAATTTGTATAATATAACCAATTTTACTATTCAAATACGTAAGTAGATGTTATCTATATATATATATATATATATATATATATATGTAGATTCGGGTAGTGGGGTTACTAATACACAGGTTGAGCAATCCCCTCCCAGCCATGATTTCTTGTAAGGCTGAGAGCTACGTCTATTAATATAGGATTGACACACAACCACACATAAGCCACACATATCAGTAGGTGTAACGGGGTAGCCCTATAGGGTAGTGAGCTTACGCCCCACTCGGCACCGCACATGGCTAAAGTTGGCTTTGTCTCACCATAAGATACGCCTTGGGCAGCTCCTTATAGCATTCCCTACACAACACAACAACAGAGCACATTATATATCCTTACATTCCATCCATTCAGATTTAGCGAAAGCAACATTGCAAAGCAATCCATACAACAATCCATAATCCAAAGCATGCACCACAAGGCACTCAAGCCAACATCCACACAAAGGAACACGACACACAGGCATATAGCCAAGCTTTCATTATCATTGCTCACGGAGTAGGGTTATGCATAAGGGGTCGGACCGAAAATGTCCTTGTAAAAAAATTGTGAATCCGTTGCGAATCCCTGGCGAATCCAGGTCAACCTCATGTCGGAGGACATGGCGAATTATCTTAATTTTTGAAAAAAATTGGAAAAAATTGGCGAACAGAGGGAAAACATAGACCGGGAATGGATCGGGTGAAAACACATCCCGATTACGTATCGGGTAATATACAAATATGGGAAATGGATCGGGTGCAAAACATAGACCGGTGACCGATCGGGTGGAAAGCAAGAAATGGTGATACGGGTTGGGTGAAAATCAAAGTACGACAAATGGACCGGGTGGAAATCGAGGATGGGGTAATGACCCGGATGGAAATCCTCGATCGACCAATGGCCCGGGTGGAATTCGAGAACCGGCTAACGAGCCAGGTGAAAATAGAGGTCCGGATAGTGGACCGGATGTAAATCATAGACCGATGATGACCCGGATGGAAACCATAGTCCGGCTGATGGACCGGGTGATTTTTGAGGTCCGACAAATGGACCAGGTGAAAACAAAGTCTGACATACCGACCGGGTGGAAAAGATCCATCACTGGACCAACGTTTACTATGCCACGTGTCAGTCGATCTATCAGCCTCAGTGCATGCCAAATAACATTCTACCATGTGTCCAAATCCTATCATTTGTATCTATAAATAGACATCGAGAAGTCATTTTTTTGGTTACATTTCTGTGATTGCTCTCGAACTCCTTCCGATACACCATCACCCCACACTCTTTGCAATCCACTTTCTCCTTTTACTTTATCGAACAATGGCCAATCCTACCACATCTACTCAAACTGTCATTGGAAATTTGGTGTTCAAGAATGCTACTTGCACCGCCATGATAGATTTGTCAACCACCCCTGGTTATGACAATACGTGGCTCTCTGCATCAGGTTTGCAGCACTTGCTAACAATGCCACAGCTCAAGACCGACAAGCACCTTTTGTAGAGTATCATTGATGGTTACGACCATGACCGTGCAATAGTGAATGTCACATTTTGGAATAAACAAGTGTCATTCACCGTCACACCTTCGAACATCTAGAGGTTAACAAAACTTCCACACAAGAGTTTCCCTATCGTGACATCGAGGTTCACTATGGCTAAGCGTGACAAAAAATACTTGGAGGATGAATTCGATCTTTCCTGGAAAGTGGTTGAAGGTATAATTCCCATCAATTATTTCTATTATTGTTCGAAATTTAACATGTTTTTTCATCTAATTTTTTTTGATGCAGCTTCCGTGGCTAAGTCTAAGAGAGGCTTAACTTACAATTGCGTTGAAAATAAAAATCTGAAGGCCATTATTGAGTTCTTCCAAGCAAGACTATTTTTTCTTGGAAGAACAAAACTTCCATTATGGGCATTGACCTATATCATTCACATTGTTCAAGGCACATAGTTTGACTGGTGCACGTACATTTTAGAATGCATCAGAACAGAGTTGCACGACATCGAAATAGAAGAAGTCAAAATGGTGGTGACCGTTAACTTTATTTTAGTTCTTTTTTATGAAAGTTTTTATGATTTAAAAAAACTGAAGTACCAACAACATTGCATCCCACACTGCTGAACTTGGGTATGAGTTCAGAGGAATTGAGGGTAAGTCCATGTTTCAAATCCAATTTTTAATATATTTTAGCTCTGTTTTCAGTTTTCATTTTTTTTGCACATGTTTGCAGAGAAAGTCAGTGACCAAAACTAAAAAATAGGATGTTGGTGTAAGGGGTCACATGCATGAGGCATGTGGTGATTCTGAAGAAAATGAATCAGAATCATCACCATTGTCGAGGCTAACAAAACGTACATGACAGGTTACAGTTACTACTCCTCATCACCCTGAAATTGAATCTAGTCAGATCAACCGTCCTGCACGTAAGTTTCACTTTCAATATTTTATCATTATACTTCTTAGTGCATTACATAAAATTATATTAAGTTTTTTTTTTAATTTTCATGTTTTCAGAAATGCGCACAACCCCCGTCCGCAACTTTGTACATGAGATTCAATCGTCGTCAGGTAAATCATTCTATTTACTTGAAATTAAAGTTTTTTTTTTTTGGAAAATAATTTTGGCAATTTCTTATTTGAATGTCAGGTGGCTCTCAAGATCAAATCGTGAGAAGCCCAGAAAAGCAAGTGATGAGGCCACCACCAACACGACAACAACCACAGGTGCAACAAATGAGAGGGTAAATCAATATGGCCCATGGAAGGGGAAAAATACTTTTGCAGCCAAGATCGTAGGGTGTTTTCCCCACTTTTTCTTTTAACACAAGTCAAGTACCAGAGGTGTCAACCGCAAATGTTGGATTAGATAATATTCAACTTGATGATGAATTTTTTTTGCAAGGAAACATTGAGGGCTTTCAGGCCATAGAGGTGCTTGAAGATGCACATGCAGAGGCAGAAGAAACAACACCCCCAACAGTTGAGCAAATAGTATCTGCTCCTACGATGGAAGCCCACTGTCATCCTCAATCCGAGGATGACAAAGTTAAATTTGATATTCAATCTTCTATGTGTGATGGTATTGAAGCAACCCTCCAAGAGAGGGTGCTTAAAGATTTACAAGTTATGAAACAGTGGGAAATTCGGGCTAAAGTGCTTATCAAGCAAATAAATGCCCATTACAAAAATTTTAATAAAAGGGAGAATATTTTTTCTCGATATGAGAATGAACCAGAGAAGCTTAGTGGTCTACTACAACAGGCCACATCAGGATTAGTGACGTGCAGGACTTCATCCGATGATGAAGTTTTAAATATTATGTTGAATAGAATTGAGAACATCAATGTTGAAGCCCAAGCGTACTATAACCAATGGGCTTTCAACAAGAAAACTGTTGATGTTGCTTTAGCCGCAAGAGATGTGGCCGAGGTGAGAATTTAGATGCATGTTTTTCTTTTGCTAACTCTACTAACTTATGTCTTAAAACTATTGAAGTTGCTTAAATTATGTCATATAACTCTCTACTAACTTATGTTTTTTTTCTTTTGCAGTCAAACTTTGAAAATTTGAAATTACAGGTTCAGAGCATGCAAGTCAACATAGAGGTTGCAAAGAAATTTTTGGAAATGTCCATTATTATGAAGAGAACAACCCAACAGAAAGTAAGAGATAACAACATTCTAAAAAAATATTTGTGGGAAAAACTAAAAGTGGATCCGGATCTCCTGATAAGGGAAGGACTGGAGAAAAATCTTGGTTTGAAAGAGCTTCAAGATCCCGCCAAAGAAGATGTTGGGCTATTGGAAAATTTCAAGAAAGGACAAGAAAGTTTAGTCAGATCCGGAGCACTGCCAACGCCTGGTGTAGAAGAAGCAGAAAAAGTAATAGAACAGAGCTCCAGGAGAAACCTCAGCAGAACAACCATCGGCAGAACATCTGGAATGTCAAACATAGTTTGAGAAATTTTAGTGTTGAGTGGAAGTTTGTGTTGTTTTTCAACACAGTTAAACTTTAAAGACATCTTATATATTTTAAATCTATATATGAAAAAGACAATTTACAAATTTATTATCCTCTTTAATTTTGTTGTTCTTCCTATTTATAATATTTTGATGCATTTTTCATCTATGGCAATATGAATATGAATATGAGTATTGTTGTTTTTTAAATGATTTTAACTATTTATAATCTCAATATGAATATGAATGCAGTTAAAATCAATATGAATGCAGTTAAAATAAGTATGAATGCTCTTCTTGTCCAAAATGATAAATATGAATGTTGTTCTTGTGTCAATATGAATGCTCTTCTTGTGTAAAATAAAATCAATATGAATGCTCTTCTTGTGTCAATATGAATGCTCTTCTTGTTTTTGAAATGATTTTAACTATTTATAATCTCAATATGAATATGAATGCAGTTAAAATCAATATGAATGCAGTTAAAATCAGTATGAATGCTCTTCTTGTCCAAAATGATAAATATGAATGTTGTTCTTGTGTCAATATGAATGTTATTCTTGTGTCAGATAAAATCAATATGAATGCTCTTCTTGTGTCAATATGAATGCACTTCTTGTTTTTGAAATGATTTTAACTGTTTGTAATCTCAATATGAATATGAATGCAGTTAAAATCAATATGAATGCAATTAAATTCAGTATGAATGCTCTTCTTGTCCAAAATGATAAATATGAATGATGTTCTTGTGTCAATATGAATGCTCTTCTTGTGTCAGATAAAATCAAAATGAATGCTCTTCTTGTGTCAGATAAAATCAATATGAATGCTCTTCTTGTGTCAATATGAATGCACTTCTTTTTTTGAAATGATTTTAACTATTTATAATCTCAATATGAATATGAATGCAGTTAAAAAATCAATGTTGTAAATTCATATGAATATTGATCAATGTTGTAAATACTTATAAAAAATTTACAGATGAAAATGATAACTAACAAATTCATATTGATCAATGTTGTAAATACTTGAAAAAAATTACAATTCATGTAATTGAAACATACAAATACTATGATATAAAGGCAATTAAAACTATTTCAAAAACAACAAAGGGCAGAACATGAAAACTTCTTAATAATCAAATTTTTTGAAATCTAACAAATCTGATAAAATATTGTAAAATTTGATATCAAATCAATTCCAATTTATTGTGAAATACTAGGAAAATCACAAAACCGGTTAAATACCAAATCAGGTAGCTGAAACATACAATGCTCAGCTTGTCAAATATGTTGTCAAATGAATTCAAATTGTGAAATACTTGAAAAAATGTAATACTAAAAAAATCACAAATCAGGTAGCTTGAACAAATAGTTTTCTGCTTGTTCTGCATCACTATGAAGCATAGTGGATATCTGTATCTCCACATTCTGATCACTGAAAGCATCATCATCTTCCATATCGGTCATATTCAACACACTCCTTCTGCCTGCAAGGGAATTCCACAATGCAATTGCTCTGTCATAGGGAAAATTTTCCAACTGATAGGATGATACATATATTCTCAAACAATTTTCTAAATTTTTGTCCAACCTATTGTGAAGCTTAGATTTCACAAAATATAGTGCACTGAAAACCCTCTCGTCTTCCACTGATCCCAAAATCATTGTTTGACATAATTCATATAAACATAAGTATTCACTTATAGTATCTTGTAGGATAGTACTTGGATACAATTTTTTCCACAAACGTGCAATGGAACCAATCTCATGGATGTTACTCAAAAGTGATGTTTGCCCAAGCATTGTTCTTCCAAAATGTGTTGACTATTCTTTCAAAATATTTTTGTTGAGTATACCATTGATTGTAACACCATTCATTTCCACAATTTTACTGAAATGCTCAATAAGTTTCATCATATATTTAACAAACAACTCATTTTTCGAATTGAAGTCACTATTAGAACCCCAAAACATGGGGTTAACCACACCCATGGCCTCAAGCAACTCATCTCTCTGAAACCGATCTCTTATCTCACTTGTCAAATATTTTGCTATATTGGACAAATTTGTTCTAGTTTTCCGTAATACAACATGAAATCTATTGTGTGTTACAGGAACTTGTTCAACACCATCCACACCTATACTTGATTGCCTTTCAAAACAATAAAGAGGTATCAAATTTCCATGATTGTTAATACAAAGATGATCATTGATGTCAAACTTCAAATAGCTTGTTGGATCGTTCACGTTTGTCAATGTATTCCAACTATGAAACAAGGGATCTTTAAAATCTGCTTTGAACACATAAATTTTCAATAACAACACATATTTGTTTTCTCATCCTTATGAAATCAATGATATATATGGATCTCTCTTGTGCAAATTTTATCAATCTACTCATTTCTTGTAACATTGGAAGAATACCACATAACGTCAGCAAGGTTTCAAAGTTAGTCAAATGAAACAACAAATATTTTGCCTTATCAACTCCTCGACTACTTGCATACATAAACCCTATTAATGACTGATATTCTATAAAAACTTTATGTGCAGGTTGATACAATGAAATCCACCTTGTATCTACATCTTTTAACATTTTTTTCCTTCTGTAACTCCTAGTGCAAATTGTTGAAACTCTAAAAACCTTTTTGGACTGCAAGAAAAATAAGAATGTATTTCATGAATGAGGTCTTCCACTCTCGCAACATTTTCAAAAGTGCTCATGATTTTATATGCAAGATTCACTCTATGAGCCATGCAATGAATGGGTATCATATATGGTGCAATTGTGGTTTGCAGTCAAACACAGAGACCACTCCTATGCCCTTGCATTATAGCAGCTCCATCAGCTCCAACACATATTAACTTTGAGGCTATGTCTATGTCATTCATTCCCACAATATATTTTAAACTAGTCACAACCACATTATAAATATTTTCTGCATTTGAATTTTCAACCATCTTATGTAATCCTAGCAAACTAGGTTGCTTGACATTGTTTTGAAAAGTATACACATGCATACAAATCCAGGATGTGTTGTCCATAGCCGTCACCTCATCAATAGATAGTGAAATGAATCTGGAAAGTTTTACTCTCTCCCTCAGGTCCTCCTTCTCTACTAATGATATACATTTTACCATTTCCCAACCACTTCGATCAGACCAATGGCAACTCAAAATTTTTTGCAAACCAACCAACAGAAACAGGTGCTTATAATAAAAAAATCGGACATGGGTCTACCCTTCTTGAGAATACTAAGTACAACAACAAACTGTAAACCTTTTACCCCTAAGGTGATCTTTTTCATTTTTTGAAAATGGGCTTCAATTGTTGCACCTTTCTCAACAAGAGATTGTTGTTCCTTTAAGTGATTGTCATATTCTATTGCATATCTGACATGCATACATTCTGATGCATCCTTCCACCTAACTATTTTAATAATTTCACCATCACTTCCTTTAAATTTTACATAAACTTTGCCAACATGTTTTTCTATTGTATCTATCTTATTTTGCAACCTATGCTCCTTGCCCAGTTTCCAACTACAAATTTTGCATCTACATACTTTATCATCGACTTGGTTGTCATTAGTTAGGATAGGCTCTATCCATGGAAATTTTTCTGCCCATTCATTCTTAAATGCCCTTCCAATAGCCCAGTTAGATGCCTTCCACTTTTTATTTTTCTCGCTTGTAGATTCAAAAGAAGTTTGTAATGTATTTGATTTATCGCTTTCATTTTCAACTATGTTATTTTGAGGATTATCTTCAATTGCTTGTTGGATGTCATTGTTAAGAGAATTTTCATTAGAAGTCATCTCTTGGTGATGAATATCTTCAAGCGGATGCATATCAGGGTCCACATGGTATTCTGCATAGTAGCATACAATACTATTCTTAATTATTTTTTAATTTAACAAAATAAACTAACAAACAAAAATATGGTTTATATCATCATGCAATATGGCTAGAGGCACTCTAACCATTTGAGGAAGAAAGCATTATTTAAACTAACAAATACACCTAAATGTTAAGTAGTCAAAAATCATTTGTACCTTGAATTTGCATAGATGTCGATGGCTCGCTCGATTTCAACGTATGGCTAAAATAATTCAGGATACTCTTTTCAGATTTGGCCCCCTTATTTGCATCACTAGTAGGTGACATTTTACTTGTAAAGAAAATATTTTTAAATTTAGAAAAGTAATAAAATGTTGAAGACATCTTACTTCTGTGAAGCCTTAAGATAATATTGTAATTAGAATAAACGTATAGATGGTTGGAAGAAAATAAATACCTATTTCCAGTCATTCTTTATTGTGATTTTTTTAGGGTATTCAAATACTCTATTTTCTGGAGATAGTACCTGTAACTAATAAGAGCAAAAAACCAATCAATATAAATTTGAAATACAATTTAATCATAGATACAATCAGAGATACAAAATGTTGAAAAATATAAAATTCTAGTACAAATTGGACAAGAAGCAGAGCATCACTTTGTCCATAGAGAACCACAGTATTTACCTATTTAAAAATCTTGTAACAGAAAAGGGGATCTTAATGGAAATAGAGAATCAAAGAGTTTTAATATAGATAGAAAATAGGAGGAAAAATGGAGAACAGAGCATTGATTTATTTTCAGTAAATGATAAAAACACAACTAAAGAAAAACCAAAAATTAGATGATAAAAAAATAGATCTTATTATTACAAGTGCTACAACTATTATTCTCTATAAAACCAAAAAACACAGGATCACAGATTCAAATGTCTAAAGAGAAACAGAGTACCTATTGTAGGAAAAGGTCCATCTAAAAAGAGACCCACCGGGCGGTTCGTGCAGGAAACGGGTTGTCGATCCAGGCGAACGATCGATCCGGCTTGTGGTCCGGGTGGAAATTATATGTCGGCCATCGAACTATGATTAACAAGAAGTCCGACAACTGGTCCGGGTGGAATAAGCTCACCGACTAACGGTCCGGGTGGAATATGCAGTCCGACAGACGACCCGGTTGGAACTAGTTGTCCGGGTGGAACAAGTAGACCGACTACCGATCCGGGTGGATATAACATCCGGTCATCATGTCGGGTGGAGAACTATGTCGTGTCGATCCGTGTACAATGCACAACACTGAAGTTCGATGGAATCTGCAACAGATCGAATGTTTCAGTTCATCTTTTCGCTTTAGAGTTTTACTTTTCGAATGTTATAAATGAAAACTATCTCTAGCTTGTTACTTATATATATAGTGGTATAGTTAGCAAATTTGGCGGGATAATTTAAAAATTTTAAAAAAATTGGCGAAAATGCTCCACGACTTAGGCAGGAGTGTCGACGAATTTAAAAAAAATACCTAATACTATTATCAACGCACGGTGAATCGACACTTCAAAAAAATTTTGACCCAAAAATTTTGGGCGAAATGGCCGACGTCCAGGGTCCCCCAAAATCGCAAATTGGCATTTTTGAAAATGCTAATATTCGCCCATTTTGTGAATATTCACCGCTAAGCAAAATGCTGCTCACAGGACCGAAGGTCCGATATTACAACAAGTGCAATGGCCAAACCTTACAAATGCACAAGGGCTCGGGTTTCCTAGATCCCTTCATCAAGTCAAGCCCCATCGATATTGCTCGACAAAATACAACATTGAACACAAAGGTTGACATAGGCCTTACACACAACTAGCTCTAGCCAAATCGAAGAAGTCACTCCTTAGGATGAATACCATGAAAGAGAATATTTCCAACTCCCAGCTCACAATCTTCTTCTTCCAATCCTCGATCGAGTCTGGCACTGGATCACCTTTGATCCTACATTGTAACAAGAACTCGTAATCCTCATTTTTCTTGATCCACAAAATCCAAGTCTCGATCTTGCAAGGAATCTGCACTTTGGTGAATTTTTTTGAGAACATCTTTCTCAAGGGGTCTATTCGAGAGACGTTCATCCCATACCAATATGTCCTCGGATCAACATAGGGGAAACCTGTGACCTTTGCTTGCTTGGGGGCAAGATATTTATGGGCTCCAAGAGACTAGTCTTAGGTCAAATATTTACATGATTCGAGAAGTCCATCTCCTTGGCCATATGGGGTGGGACTTATGCCAGCCCCCCTCAATCCTCAGTACTCTTTCAAGGAGTGACTAGTTGCTATCCATGGTACATTCTAGCTCTTACTACCTCATGTGTTGTACCACGAGGGGTGATGTGGATAATTTACATATCCACCTAGATTCTTACTTCTTCATGCATTGTTCCATGAAGGATAGGGAGGAAATTGAATTATTTCCATCTATAAGAGTCCTCAAATATTGCACCTTGAGGAGAGACGTCCAGGACCACCTCGCCATTCATAATAGGGGATTAACACACAACCATGTGGAAGCCATAATTTGAACCTATGGGTAGTTTTTCTCACACCCACTTATTCACACATCCAAGCAAGGAGGAAAATTAAAATTCCATAAAATTGGCTAAGTGTTGAGCTTGGCAAAAAATCAAGCTAATGACGGGCTCTAGGTGAATCCCAAAAACCCATCATAAGGAGAAATAGTGTTTGGTAGGGAAATAGGTAGGTATAAAGTTTGGAATGGGTCCCAAAAACTTGTCACAAAGGGCATAGAATTTTAGCTAAGTTTGAAGTCTGGTGAAATATCGAGGGACTATCGAGCTTCGAACGGGTCCCAAAAACTCATCGCGAAGATAGCTAGTGAAATATTGAGAAACTACTAGACCCCGAAGGGATTTCAAAATCCTATCCCAAACAAATTTAAAGCACGATAGAAAATTAAGGAGCCAACAGACTGAATAGGTCCCAAAACCCACTACAGATAGGCACAAAATTGACTAAGTATTAGGATCGATGGAAAATCAGGCATATGTCAGGCTTCGAAAGGCTCCCAAAACCTCGTCACACCAAATTGAAGGTCAACACCTGATGGAATAGTAGGCTACCATAAGACCCTACAGGAGTCCCAAAAGTTCATTGCTGCTAGGAGTTTTCTTCTTCACCAAGACATGTTGAGTCCACCAACGGAAGAGGAATGTTGAGCCTCAGTTTTGAGTAAGCTTGAGAATGTAGCACTTGGTCAGTGAATAGAATATGATATTAACCTAATAAGTAGTTAGTAGTTGTTCATCAATACAAGAGGGCTTAGTAACAAAATACAAGTTATACAAGTGACAACCCACTACCTCTAGGTGCATGCAGGCAAGAATCATGGAATAACCGAATTATTAGATGCATAAGATAGATAGAAATACCACATACAGCCAACAAAGCCCACTTTCATATTATACAATTATTCGATCATAATTGCATAATGTCAAAAGGAGTGTATAGCCTAATATTTTCCTTAACACAATCACATTCCATGATCAAGCATCATAATCGTTTGTAATAAAATTCACTATAAAAATTATATATATTAGGGCACTAAACATTCAAGAGGGTTGGCTCTTTAGCTTTTACAATTGACATGTAAAGCTTTTGCTATTCAAAAAATGCAAAGTGGATTACTGTTTAACCTTCATGTCATCTCTTATATGTATGTGTGAATGTTTATTTACTTATTTCTATTAAAATTGGTGAATGATTCGGATTCAATTTTATAATCTGGATTATGTGTTATTTCATTCTCTAGTTCTGGAATTTGCTTTTAAACGTGAGTGATAAATGATTAAATGAGGACAAAATGGTTGATCTGTTAGGTAATATATTTGGCTTCTTGTGGTAGTTTTGGTTTAAAAATACATGTATTTTGATACAGCTAAATCTATACCCTCATAAGTTCTAGTTTTAGCTATATTTTTTTCTTTAAACACCCTTTTCACCCCATTAGATTTTAGTAGTTATCTAGGACCCCCAAAGGAACCGGCCTCCTCTGAAGATTGACTAGAAAGTCTCACAACTTAAATATCACTCAATGTTGGTCAAGGTCTATGGGCGCATAAACCTTTTCTTAGACAGATTTATAGACCAAAATTTTTTGGCATACCCGGTGGGACCAATCCCATATTTTGGATGAATCAAAGTTTTGGTGATACTCTGCTAAATCCGTATTTAGTTTAATCACCCGGAGACTCCGTAGAAGTAAAAACCTAGAAATCCATATAAACGTTGTCCTGTCTCATTTTCATGATCATGAGACAAGCAACCAAAAGATCAGAGGAACCTATAGAATTTCTAGAGTTGCAGCTTGGTATTTTTAGGATACGCCCTATTTCATCCTTCGTATCATTCCCATATTCTTCTCTTACAGAAGAGCCAGATAATATCAATATCATGATTGATGTGTGTATTATTCATCAAGCAATGGTGGCTCAAAATTAGAACCAAAAATTTCCCCATTAGAATAATATAGGTCCCCTCAATCTTATAAATCATAATTTAATTCCTCGGTTTGCTCTAAAAGATTTACTAATATACGATGGCACTGGTAAGACAACATATGAGCACTACCAGGATGTTGCCTCATTGGTTGTTGTTCATAACATTCAAGAGGAAAATATCATGATCATATTGTTGGTTATTTTCTTGAAATAGAATGTTGTATTGGTACAAAAATCTACCAAATAGGACCATTGCTACTTGGGCTGACCTAGTTGGAAAGCTGATAGAATAATTCAATGAATAAGAAGATTCCTTTTCCTTGCTCACTTAGTTCACAGTAATACAAAGACACCACAGGAATAAATAGTGGATTTCAACATCAGATTCAGCTGCACCCAAAAGAGAGTGTCTTAAGGCCTTTGATCGACTAATGAGCAAGCCATATATTATTATTTGAGAGCTTTTAGCTCATATTTGGGTCTATCAATAAGGAAATCAAATATCTGGATCTTTCCCCAAATATTTTAGATGGCTATAAAGGCAAGGGATCTTATTACTATAGGAAGATTGCCTCCCAAGACTATAATGCCCATATTCCCCAAGTTTCTCTAAAATCAACCACATTCATCTGCTGCTAGTACCATCTATCCCACTATCACACCTCTTGTAAATTTCCCTACATGGCCTAATGCTCTTGTAGTTCTACCATTGTCAATTCCTCCAATAGTTCTAGTATTATCTGCCCCTCCTGCAATACCTACATTGCCAGCTCTTGACCCATAATTTGTGATCCTCCAAGATATGTAAACAACCATGAAGAATTTAACTAATGAAATCACATCACTGAAGAGAAGGGAAGCTGAAAGAAACTTTTAGCCAAGAAGATTCCCACAAGTGACAAAGGATCATGTTACCTCCATGTCATGGTATAAACCAACATGATTATTCTATTAACATAAAGGGCTTAATATAGGCCCAAAAACATAACAAATACCCCTACGAAGGAGCAACAAATTCCCAAATTGGGAAGATCGGCTCTCATCCAAAGGTGGTTGACTACATCAATCTAGCTAGCCTAATCTAGAAGGTGGCTAGCAATTATTACGTGAGCACTAAGTCTCACCAAATACATTAAAATTAAAAATAATACCAAGCCCTAACTAAGACTTAGCCTAACTAAGGTTTTATTCAACCTAAACCTTAGTTTCCTATTTGATGCCCTCATCATACCTCCCCACAAAGGAAGCATTGGACTCCAATGCTTGTACAATAGTAGTGGGTGAAGGGTGAGGAACCCGAGATGGAGGAAGCGAAAGTGGAAAATTAGATGCATTGATGATGTTGAGAATTCCAAGTGATGTCGATGCTGAAGAGCCTCGCCTGGTCATGACAAGAGGGCCAACTCAAGTGAAAGTCGATGAAGGAGGTGGAGGACTAATCTCCTATGGCAGTGGCTGTAAGCTCTGCTTCACATCAGGAACTTGGTGCACAATAGAAACAGGAGGAGGAGCAACTAAAGCAACAGGAGGAGGTACTAAAAAATAAGGAAGATGAGCCTCCTTGTGTGCAATTGGAGCTAGTGTGTCCTTTGGCGTGCAAAAGACCAATGTTGTATGGCGTGGACCTGCATAACTATATGTGGGCTTCGTGGAAGAAATGAGAAACTGCTTATTCTCATGATGCAATGTATAGGTATTATTATAAGCATCATATTGAGCTCGTTTGTCAAATTGATAGGGCTTTCCAAGAATGAGATCACAACAATCAATTGGAGTCACATCACAAGTGACTTTATCCACATAGCGTGGCCCAAATGCAAAAGACACAGTGCATGTTTCTGTAATCATGGAGGAGGTGCCCGCATCCTTCCATGCAAGTGGGTATGGATGAGGATGGGGTTGTATAGGAAGCTTCAACTAATCGACAACGACTCGAGAAATCAAGTTTGTTTGGGAGCCATTGTCGATAATACAATCTACAAAATAATTGTGCTTTAAGTGGGCACATGTGACAAAAAAATGGTCACGACCTCTTTCAATCATGTTGTGTGTCAACAAAGTATGATTTTTAAGCCCTCGAAGCTCTGGATAAGGGCGAAATTCTCCCGTAGCCTCAATAGGCCCTTCTTGTTTTTCCTCTGGTGGAGCTTCTACAATAAGATTCTTCTTCTTCCTAAAACACTCAGATTCTTTATGGCCTCTCTTCTTACAATAATCACAAAATTTCTTAGGATCAAAAGAAGGAGTAGAAGAAGTGTTAGAAGAAGGGGAAGAAGAAGAAGAGGAAGAAGAGGGAGAAGTCTTCTTCTGTTGTTGTGGAGATTGCTTTTGTTTGGAAGCTTTGGTGGAGTCAGAGGAGCGAGATCCACCTGATTGAGCAACAAGCTTCTCCTCCGCAAGCTATGCTTGATTGTACATGGTGTTCAAATCTATGATAGGAGTATATTTCAACTCCCTAAAAAGTGGTTCCTGCAATCCACTCTTGAATTTGGTGATTAGCTTAGCAGTAGAATAATACCATTCAAAATTCTCAATTTGTTGAATAGGCCGATGTAGTTTTGGACACTCATGTTGTAGCCCTGCCTCAATCGAAGCCATCGAAATTCAAGATCTTCTGCATAATTTGATGGATAAAAAGTGTCCGTCAAAGTCTTCACCAAATCATCCCAATGGTCAATGGGATTCTGATTACTGAAGCGGTCCATGATCAAAAATTTGGCTATGCCAAAAAGTTTTAAGAGTGCAAAAGAAACTTGCTCATCTTTTGGTATTTTGCTATAGGTAAACCACATGTCCATGTCGAGGATCCAACTGTTTAGAACCTCAGGATCATGGGAGCCATCATAAATTTTGACTTCGCATTTGGCTTTCACACGAGAGTCAGGGGCTTGACTAGGACCACTTTTAGAAGCAATATCGTTGACCTTATCGGCCAATGTACTAATGACTGCGGTGATTGCAGCCATTTGTTGTGCCAAATCCTGAGCCATTTGTCCTCTGGTGTATGCCAGGGATATTACAAAGAGGATTTACAAAATATGTTAAGGAGTTTACAGATAGAAGTGCTAATTTCCCAATTAATTGCAAAAACTATAATAATTTAATGCAATTTTACAATATTTTGAAATGGGTAAAAATAAAATTAGCACAAAAATAAATACCCCTTGCAAAAATAGAATATTTAAAATAAAAAAAAATTGAAACCCCTCTTTGTAAAAATATTCCTTGCAAAGCTAGTGAACAAAGCAAATAATCAAAGGCAATTCACGAACAAGGCACGAAAACTATCACTGGCGAAGCCCGTGCACGCATAGCCAGCGTGCAAAGGCTATCCTAAGAATGGCAACTTCGTTCTTAAAAAGGCTAATAAGACTTTTTACCACACAATGTGGGATTTAAATAAATACTGTAGCTCACGCCGCCCGCGCAGTCGAACAACACAAACTCTCGCAGCCACATGGAGTATCGAGCACCACAAAAATTATTTCGTCGAAAATGGTCAATGCCCCTATTTTTTGTTGTGAATTTTAAATCAACACATCAAGATGCATGTAAAATTTTGGGGTTGCGAGCTGCAGAATCACAACAGTAATGAGTGTTTAGCACAGAATCCAACTGAACACGATCTCCAATGGCACCAGACAGTTCGATTTGTCCCCTTCGTGCTTAGCGTAGTTCGTCAATATGCATTTTAAAGAATGCAGATAGCATAATGGTGTATCGAATTCCGAGCGCGTGAGGCAGTCGCTGCCCGTCCAATAGCCTTCAACGCGTGCCAAAATTAATCAGATCCGTGCACTATCTTCTGACCAATAACGCTTGAACGCGGTTTCCAAAATGACTACGACAGGGTTTTAATCGTAGAACGCCTGGGTTTGCTGGTGGTCGAGTCGGTGATCCCCTATCGCCAGCCGGCTATCGACCAAGAATTTTAACAGATGGTTATGGGCGTCGATGATGCAAACAGTTTGCGTGATTGATCAACGTGAGCCCGATAGACCCAATACGTCACCGACGAGCTAAAACTTTGCATGACAGGATTGATTGCAGGGAGGCGTGCTATTGTCAGAAATATGGTAGAAATCCTCCGATCAGATCGTATGGCAGCAAATTTCATCAGCCCCGGATGACGAGATCATGGTGCACGTGTAGATCACTAGTAGGAGATAATGAAACAGTGCTGGTCACCAAACTTTGATGCCGTCGGATGTCAGGCTCTGCATCTCAGAGGCGGTCAAAGGAGAGTTCAATGACTCTCAACTTCATCCATGACTCTCAAGTTATGGATGGGCCTCCCTAGGCTCGATCTCCAGAGGTCATGCGAATCAAATTGTCACCAACATTTGGTTGACAAAATTTTGCAAATGCATATTGTTGTTAGCAATAATGGCTGCACTTTCTCAGTAATATTTGACAACAGCATTTTCAACTAAAATTAACAACAATTTTCTACAATAATTAATAGCAAAAATATGCAGCAATATTTTGGGCTTGAAAATAAGCCAACCCAAGACTATGGAGGTCGAAAATGACCCAGAACCTCCAAAAGTTTTATGCTCTGATACCATTGTTGTGGTATAAACCAACATGATTATTCTATTAACATAAAGGGCTTAATATAGGCCCAAAAACATAACAAATACCCCTACAAAGGAGCAACGAATTCCCAAATTGGGAAGATCGACTCTCATCCAAAGGTGGTTGACTACATCAATCCAACTAGCCTAATCTAGAAGGTGGCTAGCAATTATTACGTGAGCACTAAGTCTCACCAAATACATTAAAATTAAAAATAAGACCAAGCCCTAACTAAGACTTAGCCTAACTAAGGTTTTATCCAACCTAAACCTTAGTTGCCTATTTGATGCCCGCATCACTCCACTAGAAAATATCCTTATAATACCAATATAATTTATGCAAATCAATAAGGAGAAACTTCAACATCAGCATCAAAACCAGATTACTAGTGTTCTACATGCAATGATACTCATGGGGAAAGTTCTTCTATGATGCACCAACATTATATACAGAAAATAGCAATTAATAAAGTTGAAAGGACTCAAAAGGGACATGTCAATATGATTAGAGAAATTAAGAACACAAGCTTATACTGAGAGTGGGGGTGAAAATTATAAGATAAACTTTTACTTTTCTTTCCCAAACAATATTATCCAATGTTATCAATTGCAATATCTTTTCATAGTAGTATTAACCAATATAATCAATGGCAGTAATAAAGCAATACATAAATCATCATACACATAAGAGACAGATTTAACATGGTTCACCCAATGTGGGTTACATCCACGGGGAAAATCTTTCTTCTAAATTTTCTCAACAAATCTCTTGGGAATCAATTCCCTATTACAATGTTTATGTACCTCTCTCCAAAGGAGACACCAATCCCCTATGCTCAAGTTCATGGACCTCTATCCATAGGAAACCTTAATCCCCTTAACTCTGGTTTGTGGATCTCTATCCATAAGAGAACTCTATCCCCTCTTTCTGGTTCATGGACATCTATCCACATGAGAACTCTATCCCCTCAACTCTGGTTCATGGATCTCTATCCATAGGATAACTCTATCCCCTCAACTCTAGTTCATGGAACTCTATCCACAGGAGAAATCTATCCCCTCAACTGTGGTTCGTGAAATTCTATCAATAGGAGAACTCTATCCCCACTTTCTAGTTCATGGACCTCTATCCACATGATAACTCTATCCCCTCAACTCTGGTTTGTGGAACTCTATCCACAGGAGAACTCTATCCCCTCAACTTTGGTTCGTGGAACTCTATCCATAGAAGAACTCTATCCCTCTTTTTGGTTTGTAGACCTCTATTCATAGGAGACACCTCTTCTCTCTACTTCGGTCTACTCCAAAGCTAGCTCAATACTCTACTCAAAACCTATTCCAAGCCTTCACATAAGGCTTGCTCAAATCTGCAACAAAATCTGCTCAACTTTCTAGTCCAATCTGCACCAAGACTACTCACAAGGCTTGCTCAAATTAGAAATAAAAATTGCTCAACTCTCTGCTCCAATCTGCACTAAGTCTACTTACAAGGCTTGCTCAAATCAGTAACAAAACCTGCTCACAAATTTGCCCAAATATGCACCAAGCCTACTCACAAGGATTTCTCAAATCAACAACAAAACCTGCTCACAAATTTACCCAAATATTCACCAAGCCTACTCACAAAGCTTGCTCAAATTTACCCCAAAATTGCTTCAAGTCTTCTCACAAGACTTGCTCAAATCTACCTCAAACCTACTTCAAGTCTTCACACAAGATTTACTCAAATCTTCCTAAATTTTCTTTAACACATGCTCAAAAATTTCTCATAGTACATGCTCAAAACTTGCTCATAACACATTCTTTGATAAAAGTACTTCAGACATATTCTACATCAATGGCAAAGGGACTCCTTTGGGGCTAAAAATAATACTCTTAGCTCATCCCCCTCACCGCCTCCTTTCCTTGAGGTGATCAATTTTGGGGTGGGATTAAGACTACTCCCAACTTACAATGTTCTTCTCCTTTATCAACTTTCTTCCACATTTTTGTAGTCATACCTCTTTGAACTGTTTATCCATTTCTGTCCTTGCTTATCTTTGAAAGTTCTGGAAACTCTGTTCTACACCACTTTGCGTTATGCCCAAAATTATTACAATTGTAACACCTGATGTTGTAGTTTCTGAATGGTGCAAATGACCTAATATTTATTTTGGTGAAGCCATAATAATTTCTGCTATGAATCCTACAATTTATAGCTTTGTGACCAAAACGATTACATGATAAACAATGCCCTTGGAAGAAATATTCATCTTGTCTTAAAAAATCTGGTCTCTTGGTCCTTTTTTTGCCTTCTTTGTGATGATCCCTGTTTGTTGTTTGTGCATTATTTTATTTCTCAATGATGCTTCCACTCCTCAAATTATCAACATAGGTCTTATGTTCTTCTTCAATCTCTTCCTCTGAAACTTTCTTTTCTTTTGATATTGTTTCCTCTTTTTATACCTCTTGACCTTCTTCATAGCCTAGTCCTATTTTGATAAATGAAGATCTTTGTGCTTTGATAATGTTATCCAAAGCTTTTGAAATTTTCCCAAACCTGTGTAGCTTATCCTTAGAATCTTTCACTTCCATACTTAGATAAATAACTTCATGTTCTAATCTTTCACATTCTAACTCTTTTACCTCTAACTTTTCAACCATAACTTCTTCAAATCTCCTTGCCTTAACTTTTAAGTTTTTGAGATCTTGTAGAAGCTTTTCCTTTATTTCCTCATCTTCTTGAACTTTAGCCTTCAGTCTTGAGTTCTTCTTTCTAACTCTTTTAACTCTTTAATGTTGGACATTTTGAGTCCATGAAGTTGTCATTGATTTCAAGGAATGAAGTTATCATTGATGTCAAGGAATAAGCTACCGTTGATGTCAAAAGGTCAAAAGGAACAATGCAAGAGATTGATGATAGATGAGCTCCATAATGTTTATTTTTAAATATTATGTGGAGCATAATTTTAAAAGGTTTTTCTTTAAAATCAATGGTGGGCAAGTTATAAGGTTTTTCTAAAAACCAAGGAGGCTTTTAGTTTGGTTTAAAAGGCCCAAAGTTTATTTAATTATTAAATTATAATATTTAAATTCTAAAAGAATTTAAATTATTATATTTAATAATTATAAGGCCAAAGTCTAAGTTTGGCACCGACATTTTCGTATGTGAAGACGACGTACTCCCTCTGTTGATGTAGGAGATTATTGGAAGGCATATGGTATTTAAACCATAGCCTTTCCAAAGGCCAAAGCATCCATCCTCATTTGCTAATGTTAACACCTAAGACTCGTGCGCATATTTTTTAATGACAGTTCATGCAACATGTGGTTTCTAAAAAGCGAGGGTGAAGGAGCCTTTTGGCTCATGGGCGCTAAGGATGTCAAAGCGCGGTAGGCGCTTGGTGGCTCCAAGAGGAGCACGTGGCTCACACAACATGGAAGCTACGGTCAAGGCGCTCGTTGGAGAGAAGTGCCAAGTTCGAATCCTGTGCATGATAAAGTGGTAACGTTTTGGTTTATGATTCAATTTTTGCATGGGCTAAAGTTAAAGTTAGGAGAAATAAGATGATATTTTTATTTTGGAGAATTAGCCAAAATTCATAAGGGAAATATTCTTAAGTTTTTGAAAGGTTATTTTGTTGAGATAGATTTGAGGGTAAAAATCTTTTTATCTTAGAAAAAGCAAAAATTATTTTATTGCATTGTTTTACAAGTGAGTTATTTAATAAATGCAATATTAAAGTAGGGAGTCATAAGTAGAGATTGGTTTATTCTCTGAAGAAAATTTTCTGAAGTGAGTTATGTTAGATCTGAATGGTTGAGATGATCTTGTGATGAGTTAGGGTTTTGAAGAAGTGATTAATTAAATATTGTGGTGTTGGATATTATTTTAAGAATGGAGCAATAAGATGTATTTGAGATTTAATTTATCTTTGTGATTAAGGTAAATTGTGAAAAATGTTAGATTCTTGTCATTTAACTCTTTGTACTTGGCAAATAAATGTTTATGATTGTGGTAAATTTATAGGGTCTACTTTTACATCAAATAAAAGGTATGGGTACATTCTTCCTTGGTTGAGTTGATTGGTTGGTTTTCTGGAAAACAAATTTGGAGTGAAAAGGACTTTATTAGGTTTCCTTATTGAGTTTTTGAGCTATTGTGAAGTGAATGCTATGCACCTTTTTTGATAAGAATTGTTGTTGAAGTGATTAAGTTGTGTGAATATCTTGAACTAGGTTTTGCAAAGAACATAAGTATCGTATAATTTGAGATTGGTTGATAAGCATTGTTGGAAAAATTTTGAGTGAGTGTTCATATAATTGGACTAGGGTTTGTGAGCAAGGATTATTTCATTGAGTGATTGGTTGAGTAGAGTTGGTTGAGCCTAGTCAAGTGGATGTGTGAAGTGATAGCTCAAGTTCTATGAAACAATTATTCTATATTCTCAATTTGAAAAAGAGGTTGAGTATTGATAAGTGTGAAACATATTGAGTCTCTAAAAATTATTTATATGTTTCTATGATCAAATAGAGATTGGAAGTTATTGAGAGTTTGTGAATGTGAAGCATATTGAGTCTCCAAAAATTCTCTGTATGTTTCTAAAAGAGTGATTGAAAGTGATTGAGCATTGTTATGAATGTGAAGCATATTGAGTCTCTAAAAATTCTCGATATGTTTCTATAAGATTGGACAAGTTCTAGTGTTGACTTGTTAAACAAATTTGAGGCAAGTCTTAGAGAAGACTTGTGGATATATTTGGGTGAGCTTTTGGAAGCTTACAATATAGATTAAAGATAAATTTGAGCACAAATATTAAGGATAGATTTGAGGACAGATATTGAGGATATATTTGAGGATAGAGATTGAGGACATATTTGAGGATAGAATTTGGTACAGATTTGAGAATAGGTTTGTTCCATATCAGAGAAAGATATTGAGGATAGATTTGTGCTAGACCAAAGGATTGTTTTTAGTGTATATTTGAGATAGAGCTTTGGAGGTGAAAAATTATAGAGGATGACAGTCTCTAGTGGATAGAGATCCATTAGCCAGGGCAGTGAGGACAAGTGTTTTTAGTGGATAGAGATCCATTAGCCAGAGTAGTGGGGGTAAAAATATTCTAGAAGATCATCAGCCAGAGCATAGGAGAAATAAGTTATCCTATGGATATATATCCATGAACTTGATTAGGGGATTGGTGTCTCCTTTGGATAGAGGTCCATAAACATTGTAGGGAAAGGATTCCCAAAAGAATTTATTTGAGAAAATTTTATAAGAAATATTTTCTCCGTGGAGTAGCCCACATTGGGTGAACCACATAAAATCATGTCTCTCATGTGTGTGATAATTTGTGTGATTTTTATTGATTTAATATTACTGATATTATCATTTGGATTAAAAAGAAAAAAGTTGTATCTTATATTGTTCACCCCCCTCTTAGTATAAGCACATGTTCTTCATTTAAGAGCAATAATAAGTTCCTCTTCTAGGTCAACTATGGCTTCTTCTTCTTTTTTTGAACCTTCCTCTAGTTCTTCAACTATAGGAGCATCTTCTTTTTCTTCTACTTGATCAGGAACATCTTCTACTTGATATTCAATAGGAGTGTCCTCTTCCTCTTCTATTGCCAAAAATAGAATCTCTTCTTTTTTACTATCTGAGAAACTTTAATCACTATCACTTGAAGCACTACTTGCTTCTTCCACATAGAAAATCTTCTTGTGCCTTTGAAAAATATTCTCCTTATGCTTGCCTTGACCATACTTGATTTTCTTTTCATACCTAAATTTTCTTTCTTTCTTCTTTTCTTGTAATCTTGTTTCTCTTCATTGCTACTACTTCCATCTTGTGGACAATTAGATGCATAGTGACCAAAGTTACCACAATTAAAACATTTCACTGTCTTCATATATTTGTATTTTCTTGAGCCCTTCTTATTTTTTCTCACAACACTACTTGACTCATCACTTGATTCTAGTTTCTTATCTTTTGTCTTCTTTGAAAATTTGAATTCTACCTCTTTCTTGGAATTTTTATATTTCTCTGTCCTCATCTCATAAGCTATGATAATTCCATATAATTCATCCATTGTCAACTTATCAAGATCCTTCATCTCTTCTATTTTTGAAACCTTTGCATCATATCTCATAAGGAGTGATCTTAATACTTTCTGAGCAATACTAGAGTCCTCAATTTTTGATCTTTGTCCACGCATGGTATTAAGAACTTCATCAACACAGAGTAAGTATTTAGCAATATCTTCCTCATATTTCATCTTCAATTTTTCAAACCTCCTCCTATGAGTCTGAATTTTTGCCAACTTAACCTTGTTGTCTCCTTCATATGTTTGCTTCAATTTATCCCACATTTATTTTATTGATTTGCAATGCATAACTTTCATGAACTCTGATTCATGTAATCCACTCAATATTCCATTCATATCCTTGGTATTACTTTCATATGGTTTCTTATTATCCTTATCTATGGGAGGAGTAGTTAAAGGTTTGAATCCATCCTCAATAAATTGCCATGTTTCATATCCTTGTGCCATCAAATAAATCTTCATCCTCATACTCCAAAAAGAATAATTATTCCCATAAAACATTGGAGCCTTATTTGTTGAAGATCCACTCTGAGAAGCCATCTGTGTTCTTGTAAGATCTTCCTTCAAGCTATTAGAATTTTTCGAAGGAACCCACTCTAATACCAATTGAAGAACACAAGCTTATACTGAGAGGGGGTGAACAGTATAAGATAAACTTTTACTTTTCTTTCCCAAACAATATTATCCAATGTTATCAATTGCAATATATTTTCATAGCAGTATTAACCAATATAATCAATGGAAGTAATAAAGAAATGCACAAATAATCATACACATAAGAGACATAAATTTAATGTGGTTCACCCAATGTGGGTTACATCCATGGAGAAAATATTTCTTCTAAATTTTCTCAACAAATCTCTTGGGAACCAATTCCCTATTACAATTTTTATGGACCTCTGTCCAAAGGAGACACCAATCCCCTATGCTCAAGTTCATGGACCTCTATCCATAGGAGACCTCAATCCCTTTAACTCTGGTTTATGGACCTCTATACATAGGAGAACTCTATCCCCTCTTTCTAGTTTGTGGACCTCTATCCATAGGAGAACTCTATCCCCTCAACTCTGGTTCGTGGATCTCTATCCATAGGAGAACTCTATCCCCTCAACTCTAGTTTATGGACCTCTATCCACAAGAGAAATCTATCCCCTCAACTATGGTTCGTGGACCTCTATCCATAGGAGAAATCTATCCCCTCAACTCTAGTTTGTGGACCTCTATCCATAGGAGAAATCTATCCCCTCAACTCTATTCATGGAACTCTATCCACAGGAGAATTTTATCCCCTAAAATCTGGTTCATGGAACTCTATCCATAGGAGAACTCTATCCCCTAATTTTGTTTTTTGGACCTCTATCCATAGGATACACATCTCATATCTACTCTAGTCTGCTCCAAATCCTTCTCAATACTCTACTCAAAAACTACTCCAAGCCTTCACACAAGGCTTGCTCAAATTAATAATAAAATCTACTCAACTCTTTGCTCTAATCTGCACCTAGCCTAATCACAAGGCTTGCTCAAATAAACAATAAAAACTGCTCAACTCTCTGCTCCAATCTGCACCAAGCCTACTCACAAGGCTTGCTCAAATCAACAACAAAACCTGCTCATAAATCTACCCAAATCTGCACCAAGCCTACTCACAAGGCTTGCTTAAATCAGCAACAAAACCTGCTCATAAATATGCCCAAATCTGCACCAAGCCTTCTCACAAGACTTGCTCAAATCTACCTCAAACCTACTTCAAGTCTTCTCACAAGACTTGCTAAAATCTACCTCAATCCTGCTTCAAGTCTTCTCACAAGACTTGCTCAAATATACCTCAAAAACATGCTCAAGACTTGCTCATAGCACATGCTCAAAACTTGCTCATAGCACATGCTCAAAACTTGCTCATAACACATGCTTTTATCAAAGTAGTTCAGACATATTCTACCCAAAATTCTTGTTCAAGAACACATAGAAAATGATATGCAATACAATTTCACAATATGTTCTTTCCAAATATCACTCAAGGCCAATGCACAAATTACTTCACAAATATGCTTTTTGACCTTTGCAAGTTTATCCCAATATCAATCAAGATTATGCACAAAACTTGCTCTCAATCCTAGCACATGTTTTTCAATATCATTCAAAAAAGAAGCACAATTATTCTCAAACCCTAGCACATGTTTTTCCAATTATTTCAACAATGTTCTCAAATCCTAGCACATATATTTCCAACAATGCACATATATAATCCTTATCTCTCCACCTTATGATTCAGAAATATTTGCTCAACCAAACATCTTAAAGAAGGAATAATATCACCATACCTCTCAACTTGCTTTGATGAAGATGTGCCCTCAAAAATTGTTCTCAAAAGAATTTCCCTTTCAAAGTGCCACTTCAAAAATGGTTAGTAGATCTCTCTTTCAAATCATCCACATTAAATTTCTTCTCAAAAAATATGCACAATAGAATCTGAAAATAATTCTCTATGCCCATTTCTCTAAATATGATCAAAACCCCCTCAAATTTCTTTTCCACCATACAAAAATTACAATAAAAATTAAACCACAATAACACCTTATAACTCCTTTCACAAGAAGGGTTTTTTGGGGGGGGGGGGGAGGGGGAGAGGGGCTGGGAAGAGAGAGGATACACTGGACTCAGGCGGCTTCACAAGAAATAATTCTCAACACACCACAATATTTATTATAGCATTTAACAACCCAAGGCACAATTTACAATTATTTAAATCAACCACATACACCTTATGCCTCCTACTTTCATAAAATAATTTTCAATACAATTACCATTACAAGGCACAAATTACAATATTGAAATTACCACATACACCTTATACCTCCTACTTGAAATAAAATAATTTTTAATGCACTCAAAATTTCAAGGTGTAAATAATAATATCAACTCTATCTCATGCACATTTCACAGCCAGAGATCTAAATTTAAATTTCACGTTGTCCTTTTGACCTCAAAAGATAAAACAAAAATTTTAACCTTATGACTCCCTAATGCAAGCGAATGGAGCGCATACCTTAGACCTTAGGATAAATTTAATTCAAAAATTTTTGCCCTCACTATTATAGCCACCGTAAATTGAACCTACCACCTCTTGTTGGTCTATGCCCTAGCTCAATGCTAGGCTACCGCGTGGGCTAGCTGCCCACACAACAACCAAGGCACGCAATAAACCTTTTCTACTACCTCCGTGATGCCAAAAGTCTTCAAAAAAAAATTGACTCTACCATGCCTTGAACCTATGACCTCCTCTCTACCATGACTTAGCGCAGGGACTCCCTACTAGTCTGGGCTAGCTGCCTAGATGAAACTTGGGCTACATGCTCTCCCTTTTTGACTTATGAAATTGGCTCTAAAACATGTGCGCTTTGACCTTTCTTTCCTCTCTGCCTCCATGAATGAATTATGAATTTGAAATTTTGAACGACGCATTTCCCTTCACCTTAGCCTTGCAATAATTTATGCTCCTTATATACATATTTCTTGCCCTCATAATTTTTGATGTCGACGCTTAGAAATGTGAAATAATAATTTATCATTTTGAACCTTTTCCACCCAAAATTTTAAATATTTTATTTAATTATAATAATTTAAATCTTAAAAGATTTAAATATTATAATTTAAAATTTTAACCTTTGGCTCTTTGCAAATTAAAACTTTTTCTAACCAAATGAAGTCTTGTATTTTTCTTGCAAATACAACCATGGAGAATCTTTTTCAACCAATTAAAACCTTGTTCTTGCAAACATAACCATGGAGAATATTTTTAACCAAATAAAGCCTTGTCCTTTTCTTGCAAACACAACCATGGAGAATGCTTTTGCCTTGACAATTATTGTACTTTTGACATCAATTTTTCTGCCTCATGTACCCTTTGAAGATATGTGCCTTGCACTTTAATATTTCAACCTTGAAGATAATTCTCAACCATTTCACCTTTGACATCAATGACAACCAATATACTCAATATTTCCAACAAGAAATGGGTCATAACTTCATGATACCATCTATTTAATAGGTCTAAGTCGTGACAAGATAGATAAATAAGCCTATACAAGTAAACCCTAAGGATTTGAACCCTTTGAAGATGCCCATTGAATATCAGGGCAAGACTGAGAAGGAGAGTCCTTAGAAGGCCCCTATCCAAAAGCAATTTCAGTAGCAAAAAAATGAGACCAAACAGGGTAAACTCAGTCAAATGGAGTAGAGACACAGGAAGAGACTAGAGATAAACTAAAATAACCTTCACTTACTAAGTGTTAGATAATTGAAGCCACTCATGAATACATGAGTAAGTTCAAATGGATCCAAGGGCTAAAAAAATATAGGTTGATGTGCTTGTATTCAATTTAGTTGAAGAACTTGAAGAGATTTTATAGAAACATATTCTAGAAATAAAGCAGAAAAGTAACTTAGGAAATAATAACACCATTCAATGCACATATGACACACAATATTTACCCTGGTTCACCCAATTTGGGCTAGTCCAACCAAACAAGAGTCTATCCTCCTTGATATATTATTCTCTCTCTTGTCCCTAAAACGGGACATTACAATAATTATATAAGGAAACTCTTACAACCCTAAACCACCAAGTGGTATTAGGGTACCATGGATACAACACCGTGGGCTAAACCACCCACACTAACTAACCACCCACCAACCATGGGAATCTTGAGGTTCACTCCAAAAGTAGCGATAAAAGTAGGTGAAAAGTAGCGATAAAAGTAGGTGAAAATTTCGACGCTGGCTTCGTCGACTTCAATCGCTTTCACCGTATCCGAGGGTGCCCCCTACGCACCTCGAGTCGTTGCCTATTACGTAATCACCTTTACCATAGCTGAGGGTCCTTGGGGGCCTTCGGCCCCCCCGAACCCCCCCTACCCGTCGTCTTTTGCACTGTAGTGCCTATCGTACAATTATTTTCCGACAAAGAATGAGACACATCCAACATTCTCCCACTTATTGAATACTTTTCCTGACCCATTTCAATTGTACAGAATCTAAACTTTTCAGTGATTATAGCCTTGGTTAAAGCATCTGCAACATTTTCCTTGGTGTCTACCTTTTCCAGCAACACTTTCTTCTGTTCAAGCATGTCCCTGCAAAAATGGAACTTTGTATCAATGTGCTTCGTTCTTGAATGGTAAGCAGGGTTCTTTGCCAAAAATATGGCACTCTGACTATCACAATTTATCTTCATAGCTCCTTGAAAGAACCTAATTTTAGCACATAGTCTTTGCAGCCATACAACTTCCTTACTTGCATCAGTGGCTGCCATATACTCAGCTTCAGTATTTAAAAGAGCAACAATAGTCTGCCTCTTGCTCATCCAACTAATGGCCCCTCTGAACAAATTGAATACATAAGCACTAGTAGATCTTCTCCTTTCCAGATCTCCAGCCCAATCTACATCAACAAACCCTTCTATATCCAATTGTCTATTTTCTTTACCTGTACCCTCATAGCAGATTGTAAAATCAGAGGTGCCATGCAAATATCTAAAAACCCTTTTCATAGTAGTACAATGCTCTTTACCAGGTTTAGACATATATCTACTCAAGACTCCCACTGCATGGGCAATGTCTGCTCTAGTACAAATCATGGCATACATTAAACTACCTACAACATTTGCATAAGGAATATGTGACATTTCCTCTACCTCTTCTTCTATTTTTGGACATTGTTCGACGAGACAATTTTTCACCTAAAGAAATACGTACCTTCACCGGTTTGCAATCCTGCATATTGAACCTTTTCAACACTGTCTCAACATACCTTTTCTGATCCAGCCACAAATTTCTATTAGAGCGATCTCTTTTTATTTGCATACCCAATATAAATTTTGTAGGGCTAAGATCCTTCATGTCAAACTACGATGCCAACTGAGACTTTACTTCCCTAACCAGTTTCTTGCTATTTCCAATTAGTAACATGTCATCAACATAAAGAACTATAATGACAATTACATTACCAATTTTCTTTGAATACACACAGTGATCAGCATTGCTACGAAAAAAACCAATTCCTAAAACATAAGTATCAAATTTTTGGTACCACATTCTAGGTGATTGTTTCAATCCATACAATGATTTCTTTAACTTACATACCGGATCCTCCTTTCCCGCAATGAGTGAAACCTTCAGGCTGCCTCATATAGATTTCTTCCTCAAAATCTCCATGAAGGAATGCAGTTTTCACATCCATCTGTTCTATTTCAAGATCAAATGCAGCAACCACAACTAACATAAATCTAATTGATGTTAGCTTTGCAACGGGAGAAAAAACTTCACCATAATCAATTCCTTCAACCTGGGAAAAACCTTTAGCAACCAGGCGAGCTTTATATTTCTTCACTTTACCTTCAGCATTATGCTTCTTCTTAAAGATCCACTTGCAACCTATTGCTTTCCTACCACTTGGTAATTTCACTAAATCCCATGTTCTGTTCTTTTTTAGGGACATCATTTCCTCATCCATGGCCTCTTCCCAACGGTTTGCCTCTCCAGAATTAACAGCTTCTCTAACTATTCTAGGATCTTCATTAGTAACAGATAGTACAAAATAATTAGGAAAAGCAAATGGACTATACCTTTCAGGTTGCTTCCTTTCCTGTGTTGATCTTCTTACCACAGGTGTATGAACCTCTTCTTCATCCTCTTCCAGATCCTCACCTATATGCTCCTCTTCCATATCCTCATCTGTATGCTCCTCTTCCAGATCCTCTACTGTCTGATAGTTTTCCATGAGATCAAATTGGATCGTTCCAAGTTCCTCTTATGTAACTACCTTCCTAGAATCACTGATCATCTCCCTAAACACCACATCTCTACTATACACTGTACTTTTAGTTTTTGGATTCCAAATCTTATATCCTTTAACACCATCTTTATAACCAATAAAGATACATTTAACAACCTTATTATCTAGCTTACTTATTTTCTCCTTTGGAATATGCATGTATGCATCACAGCCAAAAACTCTGAGATGTGAAATAGAAGGTTTCTTACCAAATAAAGCTTCAAATGGAGTTTGATCCAGAAATGCTGATGTAGATGACCGATTTCGCAAGTAGCATGCTGCACTCATTGCTTCTGCCCTAGAATTCCTGTGCCAAACCTACACCACTGAGCATACTTCTAGCCTTCTCCATCAGTGATCTGTTCAATCTCTCTGCAACTCCATTCTATTGAGGTGTATATGGAGTAGTCTTCTGTCTTGCAATACCACATTGCTTACAAAATTTCTCAAATATATTAGAACAATATTCCCATCCATTATCATACCTCAACACCTTAATCCTTTTATCAGTTTGATTCTCAACAAGTGCTTTAAATTCCTTAAATTTTTCAAACACTTCATCTTTGCTCTTAAGAAAGTAAATCCATGCATATCTTGAAAAATCATCAACAAAGAAAGTTTAATACCATGATTTTCCAAGAGACGACATAGGAACAGGACCAAAAATATCACTGTGGATCAAATCTAGTACCCCACTAGATCTTGTGGCACCAGATGGAAAACTAAACCGATTCTGTTTACCATAAATACAATGTTCACAGAACTTGGAAGACATTGAGTAATTAGGGATACCATGAACCATACCTTTTGTGTACAGGGTATGCAATCCCTTTTCTCCAATATGTCCCATCCTTTGATGCCAGAGTGTTGAGCTTTTATCAGAATCAACCTCAGGAACAGTTGACCTATTTAGTGCTTCCCAATAGCTTATACAATGTTCCAATCCGAACTCCCCTTGCCAACACCATTGATCCATGAACCATTTTGCATGAATCCCTGCCAAAACTGACATTCACTGCTACATCGGCCATTTTGCTTATCGAAATCAAATTTCTAGCAAGTCCCAGAATATGCATCACACCTGGTAGGGTCTTAACCCTACCATCCTGCAGCAAAATTTTCAGTCTTCCATGACCCATGATTCTGAGTGGTGAATCATCTCCCAAAAGTACCTCCCCTCCATCATATCTTTCATATTCACCGAACCACCCTCTATGAGGAGTCATATGAAAAGAGGCACCAGTATCAATCAACCAATCATTTTTATCTGATCGTGTGGAGCATGATGAGCAGGATGCTAGATATACATCCCCTGCTTCATCAATGGATTTATTCATCTCGGTGGAAGTCAATTCATCAAACTTTTTTCTAGACTCAGCTTTCTTTGATCTGTAATCCTTCTTCATATGACCAGGCTTGCCACAATTCCAGCATTTTCTCTCAAAATTCCCCTGAGACTTGGATCTACCTTTAGACTTAGACCTATCACCATATCTAGATTTTTCCTTCTCCTTGGCACGCCCTCTCACTGTTAGGGCTTCCTTAGATGTGCCCTCCATGGATTTTCTCCTCATATCCTCAGATAATAAAGATGCCACTATATCTTCAAACTTCAATGTGGATGAAGTTGTACTACCAATTGCTACTACTAAGTTATCCAATGAATCTGGTAAAGAGCATAACAAAGTAATGCATTTATCTTCCTCACTCAACTTAATTTCTACAGATGTTAGTTGACTTACCACTGTATTGAATGCATTTAGATGATCTGCAACCGAATCCCTATCATGCATCATAATATTGTATAGTTTATTTCTAAGGAATAATTTGTTCACTAGGGACTTAGATTGATACAAACCCCTAACCTCTCCCAGAGATCGTTTTTTGTAGCTTCTCCCGAAACATTGATGAGCACCGAATCTGTAAGACACAGTCGAATCAAACTCCTTGCTTTTCGATTCATCTTCTCCCAATCTTCATCGGAAGTACCCATAGGTTGTGTTGTTTCTGAAATAGCAGCCCACTGATCTCTGTCCGTGAGCATATCTTCCATATTTAACTTCCATAGCTCAAAACTTTTGCCGTCAAATTTCTCGATCTCTATCCTTGAATGATTTCCTGACATATTTTTTTTTTCTTTCAAACTCCTTCTGCATAACTCCCACTCTAGAATAGGTTTTCTTTCACTCCTAGAAACCCTAGGTCTTCTTCAAACGAATTTAAACCCTAGCAATAAATGCGTCCCCCTATGGCTAATAACTTGGCTCTGATACCAAATGAAGAGATTTTACAAAAACATATTCTAGAAATAAAGCATAAAAGTAACTTAGGAAATAATAACACCATTCAATGCACATATGACACACAAGATTTACCCTAGTTCACCCAATTTGGGCTATTCCAGCAAACAAGAGTCTATCCTCCTTAATATATTATTCTCTCTCTTGTCCCTAAAATGGGACATTACAATAATTATATAAGGAAACTCTTACAACCCTAAACCACCAAGTGGTATTAGGGTACCGTGGATACAACACCGTGGGCTAAACCACCCACACTAACTAACCACCCACAAACCATGGGAATCCCGAGGTTTGCTCCAAAAGTAGCGATAAAAGTAGGTGAAAAGTAGCGATAAAAGTAGGTGAAAATTTCGACGTCGGCTTCGATCGCTTTCACCGTATCCGAGGGTGCCCCCTACACACCTCAAGTCGTCGTCTATTATGTAAGCACATTTATCGTAGCCAGGGGTCCTTGGGGGCCTCTGGCCCCCCCGGATCCCCCTACCCATTGTCTTTTGCGTTGTAGTTTCTGTCGTACAATTATTTTCTGGAAAAGAATGAGACACATCCAACAAAACTAAAGAAAATACCCTCAAATTCTAGTATGTATGATGCACTACTTATCCCTAGATAAATTGACCTACTCCAAGCTTCCCTCAAGACAATCAAGAATCAAGGGAAAACCTATTCTGAGTTAAACCTAGTTCAAGGGAGCCTTGTACTTAGGGCAAGCATGAATTGACCATCTCCATTCTATCTATCTTTGCAAATGGAAGGATGGGTGGTCCATTATTGCATGATTGATTCAGAAGTAGCCACTACAATAATGCCTAAATAATTATGTAATATTATGGGTATGGAATATACAAGAAGTTGCTCAGGTGTTTTATAGTTTGATGGTACACTAGTGAAGACTATTGGGGTGATAAAATATGTCCCTATGGTGTTGCATAGGTTACCTCGGGTAATTGTCATCCAAGAAGTGGTGGTAGTAGACCTATAACTCTATTATGGGATGTGCCTATCAAGAGAATTTACTTCCAAGTTGTGTGGCTACCTCTCCCTTGACTATTCCCACATGGAGATTTTGCACAAAGGTAGGAGAGTCAAAATATACTTGGAAAAGCCCTCATCATTTCATATATAAATATTGAAATAAGTAAATCAGTAGACTAATACAGTTAGCCTAATGATAAAGGAAGTAGATTTTATGGAAGAGGTGTTGGAGGAACTTCAAATGGAGGACCAATTATTGCGAAAATATTTCAACACTATGATTGAAATAGGAATTGGTACATATACCATTAAAAAATCAGAGGTGAAAAAGCCAGTAGTGCAGGATGATCAATTTCTCATGAAAAGTTAGATTTGGAAACTCTATTTTGATTGAGCGAGATACAAAAATGGAGCCGAAGTCAAAATAGTCCTAATATCACCCATCAGAGCTAAAAATATCTCATATAGATTAACATGAAGCTACACAAACAAGCGATAGAATATGAAGCAATGTGCTTAGGTTTGAGAAAGACTAAAAATCTAGGAATCAAGTAATTGCAGATATTTAGAGATTCAAAATTGGTGGTGAATCAGGTTACCGAGAAATGCATCAGTAAACAACATTATCTCAAGGCTTACCAGAATAGAGTTTGGGACCTATGGAAACATTTGAGGCTTTAAACATCAAGGCAATCCCAAGGGAATAAAATATCCATGTTGATATGTGTTGAGTGGTATTTTCACCCAGCTTGTGAAAGTACAACTCTCCTTTAGGATTTGGGTTCCAAATCCTCTCTTGCAAAGAAGTTAAACAAACAACTTCTCCAAGGTCTCCGTTGTATTAGCATTTGCAACTGTGTATTAGTAATCTCAAATGAAGATATTCAATTTAAATGCTTGGAACACCTTAGTGATTGCAAGTAACTGTAAACAAGGGGCAATGTTGGTTTATTTCATCATGAAACTTTAGTGATTGTTCATTGTTTTTTTTGGATTTTGTAATTTTTAAATGTTTATTTTAAATAAGTTAAAATTTCTGGAAAAAATAAAATGTAAAAAAAATGAAAAAGAAATGCAAAAAATTAAAAATAAAACGCATTCAGTATGATGCTATCTTGTTCCGACAAAACCGAAGATGTGAGGTCTCCATGCATGCAACCTAACCTATTGGACTTGCAAAACATGCACAATCCCCATAGACTAAGTGCTGGTTCCTAGGGTACGAAATAAAATTTCAGATTTCAAATATTCGCCTAATGTAACCCAAAAAAATGGCATTTAACATTATCTATAAATTCGAAATCTGAAAAAATGAAAGAATAAACATTAAATCCATAGCATGCAAAGAAAATCTCCTTCTTTCTTGCCCACAAGATGCAAATTTCTGAACACTTCTGCATTAAAAATATGTCATTTTACAATAGCAAAATTTTTGGTTTTTCCAAACCAGTCTGTGGAAGAGAAACAACTCAAACAGGTCCAGAATGGCCTTCTCGCCTTCAGCTCTGCAACTCTGCTTGCAACGGTTTCCAACCCCTCTTGGCCTCTTTGAATGGCGTATTTAAACTTCTGAAAAAATTGTTTCTCCTTCCATGATGGTTTGTTTCATTTTCGATGGTTGTTCACCTTTCGTTTCACCTTCCCTTCTATGCGTGTGCTTTGGTTTCCATTTTGTGGCCCTTCGCTGCGTTTCTCCACATGGGCTTGCATCCATTTCCCTCCATGTGTAACGACCATCTTAAATGATCATGTAACGCTTTGTCTTATTCATTAGATTTTGTCCTTATGTCCACGTTGATGCAGGTCCGTTACCTTGGCGAAATTGGAACATGTCGCGATATCGTGACACTTTTGCCTCCTTGCTCTCTTTTGTTGCTTGTAGCCGCGAAAATGTAACATGTCGCGATATCGCGACACTTTTTCCCTTTTGGCCGTGACAGTGCAACATGTCGCGATATCGTGACACTTTTTCTCTTTTGCCTCTCTCTATGCTTTGAATCGCGAAAATGCAACATGTCACGATATCGTGACACTTTTCTTTCTTCTCTCTTGCTTGCAATGTCGATATGCTTTGTCTTGAAAAATGCAACATGTCACGATATCGTGACACTTTTCTTTCTTGTTCTTTCTTTTGTTTGGTCGCGAAAATGCAACATGTCGCGATATCGTGACACTTTTTCTTTTTAAGAACATGATCGCGATATCGCGACACTTTTCTTTTGTCATATCCTTTTTCTTTTGTCTCGAAAATGAACATGTCGCGATATCGCGACACTTTTTCTTTGATGTGCAACATGTCACGATATCACGACACTTTTCTTTTTGTGATAATGCAACATGTCGCGATATCGCGACACTTTTCTTTTTTCTTTTCTTTTTGCGCGAAATTCAACATGTCGCGATATCGCGACACTTTTTCTCCTTTGGCTGCGAGAAGGCAACATGTCGCGATATCGCGACACTTTTTCTATTTTGGATCACGATGGTGCAACATGTCACGATATCGCGACACTTTTTCTCTTTTTGGCCGTGACGGTGCAACATGTCGCGATATCGCGACACTTTTTCTCCTTTGGTCGTGATGGTGCAACATGTCACGATATCGCGACACTTTTTCTTTTTGGGCCGTGAAAACGCAACATGTCGCGATATCGCGACACTTTTTCTCCTTGTGGTATTTTGCTTTTTTCCTTGATCTTTAGCCTATGGGCCACTTCGGTCTTCTTGGAACACATGCAAAAAAGGTGGGTCCCCAATTTTGGGGTACGTTGTGGAGCAGCCACAACAAATGGCGACTTCTTTGGGAAATGCTCCTGAGCATTTCGGTGAGAACTCAACTTGAAAACACAAGACTCAAATACAAGCGTCAAAAAATATCCCAAGAATGAAACTAGATGAGAAATACATGAAGCATTAGAATTATTAAGCATCAGCTCGGTGTGTGCAATGTGCTTCATTCCCTATCGTTTGAAATTGATCAACATTCCATTGTCAGTTTCACTTATGATTCGTATGCAAGGCTATGAATGATTTGTGCAGGATTTGATGTATGATGAAGATGCTAGAGATATAACAACCTGCTTTGCAAAGGCTCAAACCTTCTAGTATCATGAACAAACATATTAAAACTGTCAAACCCTCTTAGGACCAAATATATGTATACTGAATTAATTTACTAGATCCCAAAGTTGGTTATGTGTCACTACCATCTTGAACCCATGTGCAAGTGTAAGTGAAATCGGAGCTTTGGGGAATAGGATTCCCAACCTAAGCGAGATGGGAATTTAACCCTATCCTTACTACTCTGATCTGGAGTTCATTACCTCATCTTGAACAAAATGATTTAACCTGTTATGGATGAAACTGTCAAGCTAGCCTGTCCGTTTGAGCAGTCAGTGGTCTTGTTTTTAGACAAGACATGTTGCCATGCATGAGCATACTCCACTACCAGCCAGGCGTCTATAGCCCCGGTGGAGATTAACCCCATAATCCATGATTTGGCTCTACTTTTGATTTCTTGGACCTTGGGGATGACTACCCATCCTTGCAAGGGACATGTAGTACGATCCTTCCAATCCAATATTAATAAAGAAATGAAAAATATTTGCTTTGGAATTTCAAATTCTTGAATGGGCAAAATAGAAGCTTTGGGGAATCGGATTCTCAACCTAAGCGAGATGAGAATTAGACCCTATCCTTACTACTCCATGAAGGTCAAATCAGAGCCTTGGGGAATTGGATCCTCAACCTAAGTTTGATGAGGATTTAACCCTATCCTTACTACTCCGATTTTAGGCTTTAAGCATTATGGGAGTGGTAAAAACCACTATTTTAAGGATTATGTTGCATGATAGGATAGACACGAAATATTCCTTTCGCCTCACCTTTTCTTCCAAGTATGGTTTTGACCATTTTGCTCAAGATTCTCTTTAATATGCGTAGAACGTGCTTGGTTCAAGATAGTTCGGGCATCGGTTCCCAACCTTAGGATCCTTTTAATATATGTTATGTAATAACCCTAAGAGGATTCGACACCTTTTCAATGATTGTACATGAAATGAAGATGCAACTGAGATGAAATGTATATGCAATGCGGAATGTAATATGAGATATGAATGCATTGCTCCTTTTGAAATGCGGATGGAGTATATATATCACCTACTTTACCATAATGTGAAAAACTGACAACTTCATGCATCACAAGTTCCAAACGATATTCTTTAATGTGTTTGCAATATTCATGGAGCTTTCTGCAATACAATTTCGATGTTTCATATTCTCCAAGTCTTAGTCAACATTCATAAGGACCTAAGTTGACAAACCAAAAATGTCCAAAGGACCAACACACAAAACTTAAAACCAAAATGAGATCCATTCCGAAACCAAAACACGAAAACCAAAAGTATATACAAATGTACAAAAAGTTTGGATTATCATTTTCCCGGATCCCAAACCTGATTAGAATTCTTTAAAAGATATATGACGTGATACGCATACCAAGTTTTGCAGGAATCCAACAAAAACAAGATCAAACCAAACAAAGAACCAAACCTCCACTTGCCCCTCTCACCATACCAATTTGATTTAGTTTCATTAATAATCCTATGGTGGAGCTTCAAGTTTTCAAATTGATTAGACAATGATTGATGTTCAATTCTTTTATGTCTATTCTTTAAGATGTCCATTCCGCACTTTGATTCATGGTGTAGAAATAAGCTTTCATTTTCATTCAATAAAGCCATAACATTAATAATATTTGAATCAAACCATTCATTAGGCAAACCTTCATTCGAATTTTGCATGGTGAAACCAAAACGGTGAGATTTTACCTTTGGCCCGCTTTCATTTGACCTTACTTGAAGAGGATTTGAAAATTCCTCTTTTCTCTCATGACATTCATCATCCTGTAGCACTTGTTCTTTCTCCATGACTTGTTTATCAAAGGCACCAAACTTAGGTACCCAATCGAAAATACGTCCATCCCTTTCAAACCATAAGTCTTGTCTATCTAGGGGTGGGTTGACTAACACATTTCCGTGATCAATCACTTGGGTTGTTTTGGGTAACGTGAGATTTTCAATTGGATCATCAATGATATCAAACCCAAATGATTTAGGTTTTGTAATTTTCTCATTTTGAAATGGCATAATCATTGTAGCACAAGTAAGTGGATCAAGATTTTCAATTTCTTTTCCTCCAAAGGAATCTAAAGCAAATGACTCTCTTTCTTGATTCATGGTTGTAGAATCCTTATCATGTTCCAAAATTTGATGAGATTCTAATTCCTCTTCCAAAACTTTCTCAAATTGTACAGGATTTATAGTATCCTCATGTGAGGAAGCAATTGAGTTATCCTGCATATTAATTGATGCAACAAGTTTATTAGAAGATTTAGATTGATAATGTTCTTCCCATTTCTTCCATGAATCACAGTAATCATCCTCCAAGTTCAAGTCGTGATGCTCAAGTACCTCTTCTTCATCTTCTGATTCATCCACATGTTTCTCATCCCATTCATCTTCACCTTCCTCATTCTCACTCTCTTGACAATATAGAGTTTCCACCACCAAAACGTTGTCCTCTCCTTGTTGATGTTGGGGTGGACCCTCATTTGGCACAAGTTCCAAATCATCCACTTGAGCTTGGAGACAATGGGTATACCTAGCAATTTTGGGACAATTCCTTTCATTATGCTCCTTTGTATTATGCAATCTACACCCCTTTTCCCATGCAAAATCAGAAATATTAAGAATGGAACTAGAGTGACTTGGTCCTGCATAAGTATCTATCTGATTAGCAATAGGGGAAGGCACACCCCCATTGTTTGGCTTCGTATTCCACTGTCTCCCTCTATTGTTGAAGTTTTGATTTGGGTGAGGGGCATGGGATTCATACTTCTATTTTTGAACCAAATCATTACTCAATTTGTGAACCATATTTTTGAGTTCTTCAACCTCTGAATAAATCTCTTTTGGTTGAGCTATGTTATTGCTAGTTCCAATAGGATTTGCGTAATTGGTGAGATCTTGACTTAACATTTGAGTTGGATTTTGAGCCACTTGATTTGCATAGGGATTCACACTTTGAATCGGAATTGGATTGGGGAAAGGAACTATAGCCCGAGAATTAACCGGATTGGCTCCTTGCATAGTCTGTTGACTATTTTGCAAAAATGAAGGAATGGGGGGAATGGATGTGATTGGTTGAATTGGAATGGGTGCGTAAGCGGGTGTTGATGAATATGGTTGTTGATAAGGCAAAGCATTTATGCCTGATATTTGTGGTGCCATGATCTGATTCATCATAGGAGCTTGACCATATGGACCATATTGTCCTACCATAGGCACCTGGGAAAACCCATAACCCTGTGGTGTCATTTGTTGTTCAATGGTCATAGCTTCATTGTAGGCTAGAGCAAGCGTGGTAACTTGAGGATTTCGCCTTGCAAACATTGCCGTCATAGGATCCAATGCCCCAAAATATATTTGCAAAGCTACTGCGGGATCAATGGCAAAATGCCGAATTGCTCTATTATAGCACTTCTAAAATCTCTGATTAAAAGTTTGGATTGGCTCACCCTGGCCTCTTTTGCATGTAATGAATTGATTATAGATGATTGTGGGATCTAATGGTGACCTGAATTGGTTGACAAAAGCATCCTCCATTTGCGTCCATGATGTAATGGAACCAGTAGGTAAGCAAATATACCATTCGTAGGCCACTTGGTCTAGGCTCATGGGGAAGAGTCTACAAGCCACATCCTCATGTTGAACGTGCAATCTTATCAAAACATCCCTATAGGCCTGAATATGTTCCTCTGCGGTCCTTGGGCCATCCGGTTTGTATTTGGGCAAAAATCTCTCTATATTCCTAGGGATCTCGTGAATATCCCCTGCAATATTCAAAGGAATGTTATTGGCTCCGTACCAAGGAGGTGGTGGAGGTTGGGCCATTTGATTCAAAATCGATGATGATAACCCTACAAGAACCGTGGAAATGGTACTGATAATTGGTACACTAGTGGCAAATGACACCACCGGTGCAAGTCCGCTAGATGCGCCTGAAACAGAAGGATCTTCTGTAACAAGAATATCTGGTGGGACCACAATTTGCTCGGTTTTATTCCTTGGATTCCTATGAGTGATTGGGAGGCTTTGGAATATGGTTTCCTCGGTTGTTTTGGACCTAGTTGCGATGCGATGCGGTGGGTCCAGCTTGTAAATGAAACTACCCTACAAAACCTGACAAAACTCTCAATACCTCAAAGACAACCTGCGAGACAAAGAAAATCCTGTAATTAGTGAAATTCATAGAATAACTTCCAAAATCAATTTGTTAGTCATGAATGAAAGAAGGAACCATGACAAAGCAATATTCTAAAACAATGCACAATCAAAACACCTTATTCCAAACATCTTATTCCTGTATGAACAATCAAAAAGCGTTAGGACAATGAAATAAACCAATTCGGCCCTCCTTCTAGCGCCAATCTGTTGAGTGGTATTTTCACCCAGTTGTGAAAGTACAACTCTCCTTTAGGATTTGGGTTCCAAATCCCCTCTTGCAAAGAAGTTAAACAAACAACTTCTCCAAGGTCTCCGTTGTATTAGCATTTGCAAATGTGTATTAGTAATCTCAAATGAAGATATTCAATTTAAATGCTTGGAACACCTTAGTGATTGCAAGTAACTGTAAACAAGGGGCAATGTTGGTTTATTTCATCATGAAACTTTAGTGATTGTTCATTGTTTTTTTGGATTTTGTAATTTTTAAATGTTTATTTTAAATAAGTTAAACTTTCTGGAAAAAATAAAATGCAAAAAATGAAAATGAAATGCAAAAAACTAAAAATAAAATGCACTCAGTATGATGCTATCCTGTTTCGACAAAATCGAAGATGTGAGGTCTCCATGCATGCAACCTAACCTATTGGACTTGCAAAACATGCACAATCCCCATAGACTAAGTGTTGGTTCCTAGGGTACGAAATAAAATTTCAGATTTCAAATATTCGCCTAATGTAACCCAAAAAAATGGCATTTAACATTATCTATAAATTCGAAATCTGAAAAATGAAAGAATAAACATTAAATCCATAGCATGCAAAGAAAATCTCCTTCTTTCTTGCCCACAAGATGCAAATTTTTGAACACTTCTGCATTAAAAATATGTCATTTTACAATAGCAAAATTTCTGGTTTTTCCAAACCAGTCTGTGGAAGAGAAACAACTCAAACAGGTCCAGAATGGCCTTCTCGCCTTCAGCTCTGCAACTCTGCTTGCAGTGGTTTCCAACCCCTCCTGGCCTCTTTGAATGGCGTATTTAAACTTTTGAAAAAATTGTTTCTCCTTCCATGACGGTTCGTTTCATTTTTTGATGGCTGCTGTTTCACCTTCCCTTCTATGCGTGTGCTTTGGTTTCCATTTTGTGGCCCTTCGCTGCGTTTCTCCACATGGGCTTGCGTCCGTTTCCCTCCGTGTGTAACGACCATCTTAAATGATCATGTAACGCTTTGTCTTATTCATTAGATTTTGTCCTTATGTCCACGTCACTATGCAGGTCCGTTACCTTGGCGAAACTGGAACATGTCACGATATCGTGACACTTTTGCCTCCTTGCTCTCTTTTGTTTTTAGCCACGCCAAAATGTAACATGTCGCTGATATCGCGACACTTTTTCCCTTTTGGCTACGATAGTCAACATGTCGCGATATCGCGACACTTTTCTCTTTGCCTTCTATGCTTTGAATCACGAAAATGCAACATGTCGCGATATCGCGACACTTTTTTTTTCTTCTCTCTCTTTGCTTTGAATCGCGAAAATGCAACATGTCGCGATATCGCGACACTTTTCTTCTCTGAAAATGCAACATGTCGCGATATCGCGACACTTTTCTTTCTTGCTCTTTCTTGTCTTTTGGTCACGAAATGCAACATGTCGCGATATCGCGACACTTTTTCTTTTTCTGCCATGATGGATGCAACATGTCGCGATATCGCGACACTTTTTCTCTTTTGGACCGCGATGATGCAACATGTCACGATATCGCGACACTTTTTCTCTTTTGGCCGTGATGGTGCAACATGTCGCGATATCGCGACACTTTTTCTTTTTTTGCCGTGATGGTGCAACATGTCGCGATATCGCGACACTTTTTCTTTTTTGCCGCGATGGTGCAACATGTCGCGATATCGCGACACTTTTTCTCTTTTTGCCATGATGGTGCAACATGTCACGATATCGTGACACTTTTTCTCCTTTGGCCGCGATGGAGCAACATGTCGCGATATCGCGACACTTTTTCTCTTTTGCCGCGATGGTGCAACATGTCGCGATATCGCGACACTTTTTCTATTTTGGCCACGACGGTGCAACATGTCGCGATATCGCGACACTTTTTCTCTTTTGGCCGTGATGGTGCAACATGTCGCGATATCGCGACACTTTTTCTATTTTGGCCGCGAAACTGCAACATGTCGCGATATCGCGACACTTTTTCTCCTTGTGGTGTTTTGCTTTTTTTCTTGATCTTTAGCCTATGGGCCACTTCGGTCTTCTTGGAACACATGCAAAAAAGGTGGGTCCCCAATTTTGGGGTACATTGTGGAGCAGCCACAACAATATGTTAGCATAAATGGAGACTAATTATTGTTCAATATCAAATATTATACATAAAGCAAAGACAGTAAGACTAGTGTATAGAACCTCTATCCCAGATAGAGATATTTTTTGGCAATTGTTTAAAAATTATGAATGAGTGGTGGATTTATTAATCCAAAAAATGAATTGCTCAATAGATAGATCATTGGAGGATGAAGAAGAAGGGAGCTTATTTGGCTAAAAAACAATCACATACCAAAAGGACTGATAACTCTTGAAAGCTTGTTTGATAATAGTGATCAGCCAACTGATCATTCGATGAAGGTCGACACAAAGAGGTATAAAGAAGTTCAAATAACACTCAATAAAAACCTCAAGGTGGGGGTACATTATTCAGAAGGAGAATTCAGTCAGATCTAGGAATTATGCAGAGAGTTTGACTATATAATAGCCTAATATTATGACAACCTCAAAGTATACAACAAATTTACTATACAATGTATAATTGAGTTGGAGCTAGATGCAAAACATTTTTAGTAAAAAAAAGGCTCGTCAACCCAAAAATAGAAACTTTAATAAAATAAAATATTTTGAAGTTGTTGAATGCTAATATAATATATCCTATCAAACACTCTACTTGGGTGGCCAACCTAGTTCTAGTAAGAAAGAAGAATGGGGATATTCGACTCTGTGTTGATTTTTGAAATCTAAACAAGGCTTCATTAAAGCATCACTATCCTATTCCCCAGATTGATCACATATTACACATAGTGTCTAAATCAAAGAGATTCACTGCTAGATGGATTTTTTGGGTTCAATCAAATATAGGTCCAAGATGAAGATCAGCATAAAACAACATTCACTACCAAGTAGGGAACCTTTTCTTATCAACAAATGTCATTTGGGCTATCTAACTTTGGGGCCACTTTCCAATGAGAAATGGACTTGGATTTTGGGAACTTGGTAAATAAGGTAATTATCATCTATTTGGATGAGATGATGATATTCTCTCATGGAAAGAAGGACCATGTAGAACATCTTAGGTTAGTTTTTGAAAAGTGCAGGGAGTATGGAATTTATTTGAACCCAAAGAAATCCATATATGTTGTCTGATAAGGGAAACTCCTGGGACATGTATCTGAAGCAGGATTGGTAATTTATCTATATAGGGTAGAATTTATTCTTGCCCTTCCTCTACCATTGAACAAGAAGGGTATGCAATCATTTTTTGGGCAGACAAACTTTGTTTAATGTTTTTTGTCAAAATTTGCTCAAAAGTATATGGAGTTAAAATGGAAATATCTCTAGAAAAGTGCTTTTAGATATATTAAGTAATAAATCACACAAGCCCCGATGCTCATCAACCTTGACTACTCCAAAGAATTTATTCTATATGTCTTTGGAGCAAAATAAAGTTATGTGACGGTCCTCACCCAAAATGGAAAAGATAATAATGAGAAACCCAACACTTTTTCATCAAAACACTACAGGATTATGAAGAGAGATACAATTTTATTGAAATATAGGTATATGTTGTCATGAAATTATTAAAAAAATTAGGTATTTTGTGTATCAAAGTAAGACACTTGTGTACGTAGTGCACCCATATGTCAGAAAATTCGTGATTCAAGGAGAATTGTGTGACAAGAGAGCAATATGGATAGAAATAATTCAAGAATATGTTGTTGAAATTAGACCAACAAAATTGGTAAGAGCTAGAGCACTTTTCCAATAATTGGTAGAAGATACAACATTAGATGTTAACTTGTCTATAAAGGAAACAGGCTCAAAACAAGAGGAGATGACGTCTACTACATGGATCACCCAGTTGATGAAATATTTTAAATATGGTAGATGTTCGAAGGAGCTAACAATGTCCCAAAGGTGAAGGTATAGGCTACAGTCTAGGAAGTATGCATCAATCAACGATATTCTATATTGAAGAAATTTTGATGGAGTACTGTTGAGGTGTATACCTCCGAAAGAGATCAAGAATATCCTCGAGGATTTCCATATCAGATTCTTAAGAGGAAATTACTCTGGGTAAACCATGATGACCAAAGTTTTGAGAGTAGGATTCTATTGGTTGAAACTCTTCTCGAATGCATTCAAGATGGTTAGAGCATGTGATAAATGTCAGAGCTTTGTTGGAAATAACAAGCATCTTGTTATGTTGCTTTGACCAGTAGATGTAGTAGAACCATTTCAGAAATGTGGGCTAGATTTTATTGGTATGATCAATCTAAATTTCTTGACCAAACACAAATACATATTGATGGTGATAGATTATTTTATAAGGTGGATAGAATTCGAGGCTACTAAGAGCGTTGATATACACACTATTATCATATTTCTGGAGAGACTCATTATATAGGGGAAATCTATCCTATCGCATACGATTCTCAAGGCTAGATCCATAAAGAGAGAGAAAGCCTTGACGTGAATCATGGGGGCTACGTTGTTCTCTACACTCAGGTATAAAAGAGGGGTGAAGGGTTCACTAGGAATGGCTTTAAGGATTCACTCCAAGTCCACATGATTTTCAAGAATGTTTGATGTATTCGTTTCAAGACAATCATCTATGTTTGGCATTTCTAGATCTTATGCTTCTAAAAGACAAAGGACAATGCAAAAATGTAGAATGCAATAAGACAAGAGCTAACCCTAGTATGATTCTTTCTTTGAATATTTTTCTAACCCTAGGGTATCAAGACAAAAAACCTTTAAGCAAGTGTTCAAGAGATTATGCACAAACAAAATTAACCCTAAGTGCACACTATATGTTTTTTATCTTTCAAATGTCTAGATATAAATTAAATATATTTCTATTAAATTAGATCTAGGATTTATAACATATATAACAAACACCCAATAAAAATCTTAAAGAATTTTTGGAACACAGCTTATCCGGTGGTTGATCCTTGTTCTTATTCTTTGTCCAGTAATGTCAACAATTTCTATTCCTGCAAGATAACTTAGAAAACACTTGAAAAATATATTCAGCATTACAAGGCCTACTTAGGCCATTGTACAATAATACTTGAAGGTATAACGGTCAAGCCCCCTAGGTCCTAATAGCTGACCTTTGAAATTAGAAGTAAAAATTGACCTTTGGAAGAAAATAAGCATATCACAATGTAGCATAATGAAAATGATGAAATCATAGAACAAAATCTATCACTATGCCCTATATGCAACCTATGATGTAGATATAGGGTCTAGAATAGTTGTTTACTCCCAGACATAGTTTAGGTGAAATTATACCCAGTAATAGGCGAGTGTGATATCGCACCAGTGAAATCATGCCTCATAGAGACTCGAGCATGATTTCATAGAAGCGAGGCAAAAAACCTCAAATTAATGTGAAATGACTAATGCATGATACAAAAAACTAGAATATGCATGCAAAAGAACAAAATCACCTAGAAGACAATGTAGAAGCAAGCATAAGGGTTGAGACCTCCCAAATAGTTGATCTCTCCTTAGGGCTTCAACATAAATCCACCAAAGCAAGCAACGATAATCAACAATTCAATGCAACAAATCAAACTTTACAATTTTGAGTTAGCTTGCTTACGGGAGAAGAAGAAGAATGTAGATCAATTAGTGAGCACTTTAAAACACCTGTAAATAATAATTGTTATTCTTCATTATCATTCATTGTCGTGCTCTAGAAATGATTTCAAAACCTCCTTATATAGCATATTTGAAGGCAAAATGAGCAGAAAATTGAGGAGGGCCGATGCCAAACATGCCAACTTCAAGAAATTAGGGTTGTCTTAGAGAAAAAACATAAAAGGTGAAATCGTGCCCTATCAAGGTCAATTGTGATTTGTCCCTATACAAAATCATGCCCCATCAAGGGTGAGCATGATTTTGCATAGAGAGGGAAAAATGGAGGAAAAGGGGGGGGAGAAGCCTAACCCTTGCCCTAGGCAAGTCTAGGGTGTCTCCCAAAGGGCTCAGGGAAGATTACCCACTAAAGTGGGTCAATTTTTCATGTCTACATTTTCCCCCCTCTTTGATGCATTTATGGCCTGATAAATGTGTCAAAGAAAATATGTAAACACTTAAAAGTAAAAGACGACAAGCAAAAATAGGGCGGTTAGTTTAGAAGAAAGAAGTGGTGCGAAAATGGTGTTATTTCGAACACTTTCTTATTTTACACACAAATCGAGGCATTAGAGATCTTAATACCTCTTAGTCCAAGGTGCCCTCTTGAAATTCATGAGGGAGGACACATCCCTTAGGAAAACGTGAAAATATAGATGCAGAAGAAGAAGAGAGATGAAAATAAATGAAAAGGAAAAAGAAACAAATGAAAAATAGGGATAAAAGTGAAAAGAGGTAAAACCCTAATTCATTTTTACTGTGTAGAAGAGGAGAAAAGAGCTTTAGAGAAAAACTGGAGATGGCACTACCTATGCACCATTCAGCGATCGTGAGGAATGAGGTCGGTACGAAAGTAAAGCGGGTAGAAGTAAGATCGAAAAATTCCCAACATTATCAATTTTTTAAAATTTTTGCATGCTTTTGAGCGACTTTTCTCCAAAAACGATTATTTTTTGTGTATAACCCAAATGTGATTTCATGGCCTAGCCGTGATTTCACCTTGGGTAGTAGTGGGAAAATTATGCTCAGTGAATAGGACCAAGCACAATTTCATGAAATCGTGCCTCACAAAGGATGGGCCACGATTTTGCTTCGACGAAATCGCGGTCCTGGAAAACCAAGCACAATTTCACCGAAGGCAAATAAAAATAAAAAGGAAAGAAAAGAAACAAGAAAAAGAGAAAAAACAAGAGAAGAAATAAAGAAGCAAGAAAGCTACATCACAAGATTGTAAATATGATACTTAAAAATGGATTTTAAAATTGTTAATTTTGTATTTAGTTTTAATCTTTAATTAATAATTTTTTTTAATGAAACTGATCAAGAATTTTTGTTATTTTTGTGATTGCAACATATAGTTCTCGAGAGCCACAAGTGGCAGGAAGGATCCTTGGAAGTGGAGCTATACACACTTGAGTAGGCAGAGAGGGATACACTAGGAGTAATGAGACTAGACCACCTGTTGAGGATGCCTCGGGTTGAGGCGAACATGGCACTGTTGACGGCTCTAGCAAAGAGATGGTATCCAAATTTGTCTACCTTCTAGTTATCCATAGGGGTTATGATCATCAAACTAGAGTATGCATGGTATATATTATGCATTCCCATTAGGGTAATGATTATTTATAGAGCACAAGGGTTTCTAGTGAACTTGCAACAATTTTTAGGAGATTGGACCCACCAGGTGCGAGAGAGCACCATAGTCATAGATGACTTGGTGGGGTATTATGGGGTGGATCCATTGACGAATGTGCTTTGTGGGGTGGTGGTAGGATTACTGATATGACACACTAGAAGGTGATATCTACCATTGATGATGGTGGGTTTAGTAGTAGACATGCAGCACCAGGGAGTTTGGTTCACATGGGGGCCATATGTGTTGGTCCACTTGTACAAGATGTTCTACAACATCGTGTATAAGTGGTATACAAGGATAGTATGTATGATGTTGCTCTAGGCATGAATATTGGAGCACATACCGGTGCAAAGACAAAATGCATAGTCAGGACCATTACCATCCTAAAATTACCTTAGAGTGGGTCATGAGGACACACACTGGGAACCTGCCACTAGCGAGTCAGGTAATAGACAAGTTGAGCGAGGCTAAGATTGTATGGAAACCTTGGCATCTACATCCAGGATGGGCTAAGGATATGATAGAGATAGCTGGGATCAAGAGGATCAAATGGCTAACCATGAAGAGAGAGGAGCCAAAGATCTTTCAATTCGATAGAGTCCTGAGGTAGTTTAGGATCTTGCAGGGCATCCTAGACCTAGAGGATTATAGGTATTGAAGAGTATTCTGAGATCCGATAGGGATCAGAGATGAGCAAATATAGCTAAGTGGGGAGAGGACTTATATGATCCTCCTTACATGGATCCTAGGATGGACGATGCAGGAGTGGCCTTTGGGTACAGGCGATGGTACAGAGGAGTCATACCTCAAAGTGTCTCCTCAATAGTACCAATACAGAGGTGCCAGGTGATGTAACCAAGCATGCAATGAGCCTTTTAGGATGTGGCTCATAGAGCCATAGAGAGGGAGTAGTAGGACTAGGTAGCTCTAAGATAGATACACGCATGATTCTAAAGTGAGGTAGTGATAAAGGCCACCAATTATACATGGACCAGGGAGGTAGGGACATCTATAATTACCACCACAAAGGTCATGGTACCACCATGTAGAGGATCGAGAGAGGCCTCTACATCAATGGTAGCCAATCGAGGCTAGGTCTCGGTATGAGAGGACCCAAGGGAGGAGGTAGAGATGCTACACGCATAAGTTGTGACTTTATAGAGATAGGTGGACCTAATCTAGGAGGATATTTCTAAGAGGATCGAGGGACTACAGAGCTCATTGAGTGCCATAGAGATAGATACAGATGCAGATCAAGTAGATACCGATCATCTCTAAGGATAGGTGAGTCATCTAGATACAAATAACAAAAGGTATTAAGCAAAGGGGATGGTTGTCACTAGGGGAATCCAGGCTAGCAACAAGATCTACCTCCTATAGACAGAGCTACGAAGGATAGGGAAGAGACTGGAGGTGGTCATTAAGTAGGCTACCTTCTACAATACCATATACTTCTAGGTGGTACCAGAGGGGTAAAGGGTGATACTCCATCCATATCTATAGTCAAATAGTAGGTCAAAGTCTCAGTCACATACGATCTCAACATCACCATCTGTGGGTATGCAACTTCTTGGTCCACCTCTTTCAAGCAGAGCAAAGGAGAGTGGCTCTGAGATCTAGGGCTAGGGATCTATATGACATACCAATTTTGATTATGGTATGCATCCCTAGGGATTGTTTGAGTTTACTAATACTGGACTATGGTACACCAACCAAACATCGATGTATCTCTCTCTTTCATAAAGTAATACATAACTGCTTCTTTATATATTTTTGTGTTAATGTGTGTGCATGTGATATAATTTGATGAAGTGTTATTTAGATATATATTTTATATTTTATGCATGATAATTATCTAAATGTAAAGCTATATGAAATGCATGGATGAAATGGATAATAATAACATAAGAAGAAGAAAAAACAAGATAAACGAAAAACCAAAAGGAATAAGAAGGAGAAGAAGAATGGAGAAGAATAAGAAGAAGGAGAAGAAGAAGAAGAAGAAGAAGAAGAAGAAGGAGATCCAAAGGTCAACCATCTAAGAAAAATAAGGATAGATGAAACATAGTATTTAAACCAGCGTAGGCTACAATGAACTAGTGTGATTACACACTATGAATAGTACCAAAAAAAGGGAGCTAAAACCACTATAGGTGTAGTACTCACCATGAGGGATGAAGTGTTGGATTATGACCTACTATGGGTGTTTACTAACTAATTGAATGTTGTGGGATGATTACCCACTAGGATGTATGTTTAGGCCTATTGAAAATGGACAAGGAGATTATCCTATAATGGGGTGTTGAGCCCACTAATTCAAAAGAGAGTATAACCCGATAGGAGATCATATCTGATAAGATATCCGCGAGGATGTATAATTATCACATGTGGGGTGCAATATAAGTAAATAAAATTTAATAGGTGAGTGCTACCCCGATAGATATTTTCAATGATGAAAAACACTTGGTGAGTGTGTACAAATGCTTAGAAGAAGATAAAATTTTGAAAAAAGCAAAGGAAGAAACAAAACACACATATATCCTTGTCAAAGCAAAAGATAAAATAAATAAATTTTGAGAATAAAAACAAATAAGTGACAAGGATTCATTAGTAAATTATCATCCTTGACTTAAGAAATATGATAAATCAATGCTTCTAAGACCAAGGAAGAATAGATCAAAAAATAAGGAATAGAGAAATAGAGAGAAGCAATAAATAAGATTGAAGAAGAATTCCTAGGTGGGGATTTTTCTAGGCATCAGAACCCTAGTGAAAGTGCAATGCATGTGAGCTACGACCTAAATAGGTATCATCACATGACATTGTCACAAGATCCCTAACAATCTATATGATCAAGCAGTCAAGAACAAGCAATAATGCAAAATATGAAATTCAAGTGTGCAAGTTATGTTAAATGTCAAGCAAGTAGTGCAAAAAGATGGCAAGCAACAATGCAGTATGAACAAGGAGATGGATGCAATGGAAGTTTGAATGCATAACTAAATGAGTGTTAACGTATATTTGTTAGTATATTGTTGTTATTACATTATATTACATATATCTTGTAAATTAGGCATGACTTGTTATTTTTTATAACAAGTTCTATTTCAGCATCGGATGGTTTCGAAACCTCCAGGCTATTATAGGCCTGCAAATGTATTATTTAATCCTTCCCGTACATGAATATAATTTGTTGTTTTACTCTGACATGGCATCAGAGCCAGAAACGTGAGAAGAGAAAGGAGGCAGCAAGTTATTTGCATAGTTAGGCTGAAGGAAAAAAAACAATGAAAGAGCTGGCTGGAATTTTTTTTCCGCACATAGTTTGCAGTGCATTTTTCTGTGCAGCATTGCGTTCGCAGTTTTTTTTTTTTAATTTTAATTTATTTTTTTGCACTTTCACGCACAGTGTTTTTTTCCTGTGCGTAGTGCATTTTTCTGTGCACTCTCACGCACAGTGCCCTCCCCTCCCACCCACCACAGCCGCAGTAATAAAAAAAAAAAGCGTCTTACGCAATCGTGTGACGTTCCACAACAAATTAAAAAAAAAAAATCATCACGCATTCGTGCGACATTGGGAGGACCATCCCCCCCCAACATGTCGTGTAGACGCGACATTGGGAGGACCATCCCCCCAACACGTCATGCAGACGCGACGTTGGGAGGCCCCCCCTCCCCCCCAATCCCATCGCGCAGACGCGACATTGGGAGGCCCCCATCCCCTCCCTCAACACGTCACGCATCCGCGTGATGTTGGGATGCCCCCCTCCCCCACAAACCACGTTGCGCTTCCACGTGATTTTGGGAGGCCCCCCTACCACGTCATGCTTCCACACGATGTTATGAGGCCCCCCCTCCCTAACTCCCACATCGTGCATCATGCGACGTTGGCCCCCCCTCCCCTTCCTGAGGTCGTGCTGTAGGCACGACAGTCGAGGTCACGTGCTACACGTGTGACCAGGCCATAGATCAGGCTGCAACAACAGTGGTTGCAGGCCACCCTGCTGCCACGAGCAACGAAGGTAGCAGCCACGATGACAGCCATAGCAACAGCTGCGGCCACTTGCCACTGCCAGGAATGGAGAGGAGGAGGCACGCTCCCCGAGAGCAGCAGGGCTACCGGGACCTCCTCAAATCCGAGGGGGCCCCTGATCCTGTCGAATCAGCCCGCTAGTCCACCTGGTGGTGGACTGTGCGGTAAGGCTCTGGGAGCCTGCAGGTCGCGAGTTCCAATCTCGTCGACCCCCCCTTCAACAAAGGTAAAAAAAAAAATTCACATGTTTTTTTAATTATTTTTCCTAAAGTTAAACTTTAATTTTTAATTTTAATTTATTTTCTATAGTTTAACCTTTATAAATTAAAATTAAATTTTTTAATTTGATTTTAATTTTTTTTTAAAGGTTTTTTAAAAACTATATAAATTAAAATTAATATTTTTTTTAACTTTAAGGTTATAAAATAATTTTCAAAATCATTTGTGGGAAAAAAAATTTAAGATAAAAAGAAAGGGGGTATTTTTTTTTCAAAAATCCAAGGGGGAAAGTGAGTAATTTTTGAAAATCAAATTTGGCATTATTGTAAAGGTGCATTTTCGGCTACGCCCGACACCTAGTGGGTTATTCCTGTGGGCACTTTTTTTTGTTGTATGTTGCATATTTGTTTTTTGCACTATAACATTAAAAGTTAAAATCAAATTCACTCCCTAAGTCCCCGAAATAATTAAAACCCATCCGTGCAATTTATTGCACTGCAACGTTCGGTATTTGTGATACCTTTGGCCAGCACTTACAGGTAAAGTTGTCGTGATTGCGCTATCGTATCCGCCGCCTAATATAGCTGCTACAACGACGTCTGAGCTTGTTCTCTATAAATCGTCGAGGAGAGATAAGTTTGCCATTTTGCATTTTTTTTACTCCATCCATTACCCTAATAGTTCGTGTTTAGGCATAAATCTTGATGAGAGTTCTGAAATCCAAAGTGTTTAGGGGAAGTTACGCCCCACGCATGTGGATTGCAAACTTTCTATGGTAGGTGCCATCAACAAGACTATTCACTTTCAGTACTGCTTATGTACCACGTATCGTATGATCTCTAAAAATCACCTATAGTTTCCCTCACGTTAGGGCGGGTGATTTTTTTTATCTTTCTAAATACCTATAGTTTCCCTCACGTAAGGGCGGGTATTTAGTACGGTATAATGGCCTAGCAAAAGGTATATCGAAAGGGGGACCAATTGGTGTTATAAGGAACCTTCATCATGTCTGCAAAACTAATGACTGATTCTCATCAGTTGTTGAAAGGTCCTAATTACACACCATGGAAAAATAATATGAAGGCCATCCTAGCAATGGATGACTTATGGGATGTTGTATCTAGAGCAACAACCAGACCTTCATATGCTGCTGGTGCTATAGCTCCATATACTGCTCAAAGAGACTTTGATAAGCTAGACAGCAAAGCAAAAGTGCTCATCTTGCTTGCTGTGTCTGATGAAGTCCAACCCCATATTGCTGACTGTGCAACTAGTAAATAGGCATGGGATGCCCTTAATACTATATATGAGGGAAAGAATGATTCCACCATTCTATTTCTTCAATCTCAATTACACAGTCTAAGCATGAAGTAGGGTGAGACAGTTGAATTCTTTCTTTGCAGAGTTTCCGAATTGAAAGCAAAGTTGAATTCTTTGGAGAACCAATTGAAGACAAGCTCCTTACTTCAGTTGTATTGAGAGCTTTACCTAATTCTTATCGGGTGTTGATCACTTCCCTTCAGGTATCACAATGGAAAGTTACTTTTGTAGAATTGGTTAATATGCTTCAAGAGGAGGCACGCCAACTACAGAGAGATGATTCTTCTAACACTGCTCTCTACATCAACAGGAAAGGGAAGAACCAGAAGAAGGGTAATTTTTAGAAGGGAGGGAATTCACAAAAGGATTCAAAAGGGAAACAAACTCAACAACCTCAACGAGAAAAAGAGATATTGCAAGATCTGTGACAAAGAAGGTCATGATACAAATAGATGTTGGCATAAGAATAAGCAATCAAAATAGAAAGGCCGAAACAAACCACAAAAGAACAAACATCAAGTGAATGTTGCTATTGAAGAATCTGACATGGATTTTGAGAGAGCCCACAAAGTTCTCATGACTACCACAGTGTCCAAGCAGACGGATCCTATATGGTATGTTGATTCTAGAGCCAGTAAGCACATGACTAGTGACAAATCATGGTTTGAGTCTTTTGAGGCCAAAGAGGGCAAACCAGTCACTATTTTCGATGATAAAACCTACAAGGTTCAGGGAGAAGGCACTGTTTCAGTCACTCTTCCTGATGGCAAGTGTCAGATTGATAAAGTTCTCTATGTTCCAGGATTGGCAAAAAATTTATTGTTAGTCACACAAATTTTGGACAAAGATATGGTTGTGAACTTTAGTGTTGAGGGAGGCAATAAGTGTTGTTCTATTACCAAGATGGGTAAGAACATTGCAACCGCTTCATATAAGCATGGCTTATTTGCATTAGATACTATCTCTACTCCACATGTTGCCATGAAAGTCTCTACAAAGGAGGCAACTTCCCTATGGCATAAGAGATATGGATATTTGAGTTCTGGTTACTTACTTGAGTTAAGTAAGTATGAGATGGTAAAGGGTCTTCCTTCCCTTTCTACCACTTTACCAGTTTGCTCTGACTGCTTGGCAGGAAATCAGCATAGAGTGCCTTTTGAAAAGAGCTCTACAAGAGCAAAGAAACCTCTCGGAGTTGGTTCATACCGATCTGTGCGGTCCCTTCACTCCCAACAGTTGTGGGGGTAAGAGGTATTTTCAGTTATTTGTGGATGATTACTCATGAAAGATGTGGGTATTCTTTCTTCAACTAAAATCTGAAGCATTTGGCTTCTTTCAGCAATTCAAGAAATCTGTTGAGAAGGAGTCAAGGACTTCTATAAAGACCCTCCGCTCAGATCAAGGGGGGAGTTCACCTCTAAAGAATTTTTTGCATTCTTGAAAGAAAATGGGATCACAAGAAAGTTAACTACTTCTTATACTCCTCAGCAAAATGGAGTTCCTAAAAGGAGGAATCGTTCCATCATGGAAATGGTTCGTTGCATGCTCACAGGAGCTAGACTTGAGCAACTATATTGGGCAAAAGCTATCACCACAACAGTATTTCTGTTGAATAGGGCACCCACAAAGGCCCTACAAGGAATGACTCCATAGGAAGCATGGAGTGGTAGGAAACCCTCCATTTCTCATCTATGCATTTTTGGATGTAAATCTTTCATGCACATACCAAAAGAGAAAAGGAAGAAGCTAGATGAGAAGACATTGAAGTGTATTCTTCTTGGGTATGAAGAGCACTCTAAGGGTTATCGTTTGATTGAACCCTTGACCAAGAAGATTCACATAAGTAGAGATGTTGTTTTTGATGAGGCTTTCACATCAGCAAACACATCAGATGTATACCTAGACCTTGTGGAAACTTAGGTTGTTAAATATCCTTCATCAAAGGTTGGAGGTTCTTCTGGATCTTCTTCAACTCCTAAGAAGAAGAATCCAAAGTGGTATACAAATACAATAAAAGACTCTAAGCTATCTACTCCACAAGATTTTACTTTGGATAGGCCTCGTACTCACAGCATGGCTCAACAGGAGAAAGCTGCAACAGAGAATATTGGGGTTGATGATCTGTGTCAATATTTTGAAGAACTTTCTGTAGATCCAACGAGAGATACAGAAGATATGGATATTGATAGTGATAAGGTGTTTATGTCTTCCATAGATGATCTTGAACCTACATCAGTACACGTTTCTCTCATTGAGCCTCAGTGGAAGGCTGCTATGGATGCAGAGTATAAGTCTTTGATGAAAAACAAAACATGGAAGCTTGTCAATCTGCCGCACGAAAAGAAGCCCATTGGTTGTAAATGGGTGTATAAAGTCAAGTACAAAGTATATGGGACAATTGATAAGCATAAGGCCCATCTTGTTGCAAAGGGCTATGCTCAAAAGGAAGGCATTGACTACGAGGAAACTTTTGCACCTACTACTCGGATGACAACAATTCGAGTTATTTGTGCTATGGCAACATAGTTTGGGTGGAAAGTTCATCAGATGGATGTCAAAAGTGCCTTTCTAAATGGTGATCTCCAAGAAGAAGTCTATATGACTCAGCCAAAAGGATTTGCAGTGGAAGGCCAACAGCAGAAAGTTTGCAAATTGGTCAAATCCTTATATGGCCTAAAATAAGCTCCTCGAGCTTGGTATATAAAAATGGACAATCACCTCCTGCAGCATGGTTTTAAGAGATGTCCGTTAGATGCAAACCTCTATTTCAAGAAATAGGGTTCTGAGATAGTGTTGCTTGTACTCTATGTTGATGATCTGCTCATTATAGGGAGTTTAGAAACTATGATCTCTACTGTCAAAAGAGACTTGTGTCAATATTTTGAGATGTCATATCTCAAACTTCTCCATTACTGTCTTGGTCTGGAATTCAGCCAGAAGGAGCACTCCATCAAAGTGTCTCAAAAAAAATATGCCAAGACATTGTTGGAAAAATATCGCATGACTGATCATTTGATGATCCAAGTCAACTTTAGGATATATTTTTCATCTAGGATCCGGTCCTGTCTCTTGGCACAGCAAGAAGCAACAGGTGGTTGCTATTTCATCAACAGAGGTAGAGTATCGCGCCGCACGTGAAGCTGTGTGCGAAGTGATATGGTTGCGTCGCAACTCGACAAGTATGGGTCATCCATCCAAATCTCCAATACACTTGTTTTGTGACAATCAGGGTGTTCTGAACCTAGTCAAGAATCCAGTCCATCATGAAAGAACAAAACACATTGACACACAATGTCATTTCATTCGAGATGAAGTTTCAAAGCACCGAATTCAGCTTCATCACATTCCCACCGATGCTCAAGTTGCAGACATTTTCACTAAGGCACTTGCACGTGTCAAATTTGAATTTTTTCGTAGCTCTCTTTGTATTGCCAAATGATGTAATGAGGGGGGATGTTAGTATAGCTAATAGTTAAATCATTACCAAAATAATGTAATAAGGGGGGATGTTAGCGTATATTTGTTAGTATATTGTTGTTATTACATTATATTACATATATCTTGTAAATTAGGCATAACTTGTTATTTGTTATAACAAGTTCTATTTCAGCATTGGATGGTTTCGTAACCTCCGGGCTATTATAGGCCTGCAAATGTATTATTTAATCCTTCCCGTACATTAATATAATTTGTTGTTTTACTTTGACAATGAGAAATAAAAAATTTATTTTTGTTCTTATGTTTTTTTTTGTATTATCATTATTTTAAGGAAATAGGATGATAGTCAACACAAAATCTAAATGTGTTGCCTTTCTTGATAGAAGAAATAGGCGTACCATGAACTATCTTGTCAAATAAATCTCTAGAACGTAAGCCTTATCGATAATCAAAATTACGAAGAGGCTTCTTCATAGATTTTTCTTTGATAGCCATAGTATGATAATCAATGCACTCTCGAACAAAACCATTCTTTTTAACATAAGGAGGAGATATTCCCAATTTTGCAAGATTATTATAAGACATTGAACTAGGATTCTCTTTTAAAATTAAAAAAAAAAACTTATTTTTGGAACATACAGATTTAACCATATTACAAAATAAGATCTCAAAATAATAAGGGGGACCGTCATCCTCCTCATCCACTTCTAACTTTTGATAATCCATGTATTCAGCATAAGTCATAAGATGATCATCATCGTCAAATGGTAAAGGTTGGTCTTTACTAGGTATGAAACCTATGCCACATATCCCAGGCCATATATCAACATCCAAAGGCTCTTGAATGCCCTTCTATTATGGTCCCAAACCTTTACCTACATATCCCATACTTGATAGGATCTATTTAGGAAGTGGGTAATCATTGAAAAGGTAAAAATGAGCAAAAGGATGCTCAACAAGAGAGGGGTTGCTACCATGTATCTTTTCTTCAAAGGTAGTTCCTAAGAAGATAAAGGTACACATGCCAATGTGTACAAAATCACCTTTCTTATGGAGAAAACCCATGGTTCTTGGTGATGGTGGTAGCTTGGCTAGATCCAGAAGAGATTCTTGAAGAAAATGATCATAATGATCTTGAGATGACAAATTTAGGATATGTTCCTCACTCATTTTTAAATCTTAAAAATGCTTTGATATCTAGGATGAGGAACATGGAGAAATCATTGAATAAATAGAAGGACAAAGGTTGAAATCATATTGATCTTGCTCTACATTTGAGCAAAACTCAAATGGTCGAGGGTCGCCCCGAATGGTGATAACTTGATTTTTAAATTCAAACTTTAGGCATTGATGAAGAGTAGAAGGTATGATCTTCATTGCATGGATCCAAGGATATCCAAGAAGAAGATTAAAATATGAAGGACAGTGTACCACATAAAATAAAGTATCCAATATTTTAGGCCCAACCTTAAGGGGAAGAGATATGCTACCATAGGCCTCTTGGGACTCATTGTTGAAAGCTTTTATAATGATATTAGACTTTGTTAAATATTCCTATTTTAATCCAAATTTTTGAAAGAATTGATATGTACACATATTGAGGGAAGAACCATTATCAATTAGGATTCGCTTAATAAAGGTATCCCCAATAAGTGCAATGATGTAAAGTGAAGAATCTTCTTGTATTTTTGAGGAAGGTTTATCATCATCCAAGAATGATATTTGATGTATCCTAAAAGAACCTACAACATCAACTATGGCATTAGAAGAAATATATGAGGGAACTGATTGCTATTTTAGAATCTCCATAAAAGCATATTTGTGGTTGGGAGAAGTTTGTAAGAGTTCTGAGACTGATATTTTTACTAGAGTATTAGCAAATTTCTTTTGGAGATAAAATGAAACCTTGGGTTGTGGTTTCAATACAAAAGGTGTAGTCTCTATATCTAAAACCTTTCTCTGATTATTATTAAAAACTAAACTGGGATGTAATACAAAATTTTGTCCTTACCTAGGATGTTGAGTCTGAGCTTGCCTTCTTGTAATTATCCCAACCATGCCAACCATATTACCAAAAGGATGAGGCTCATTCTGATAAGCCACATGATTAGCTACTTGATGATTATGTTTTGGTAAGGGATATTTGAATATTCTCATTATCTTTATTTGTACTTGAAGCTTACTGAGTAGGAACTTGATTATTTACTAACTGAGAACTCCCTATACCAATACGTCGTGCATCAATCAAATCTTGTACCACATATTTCAACTTCTTACAAGAGTTTGTCTAATTTCCCTCCACTCTATGATATGCACAATACTGAACTACTTTGTACCAATGAGTTGTAGTATATGGTTGCCTTATAGGAGGCAACTCAATTGTGTTATTTTCTAAGATTTGTTTTAAAACTGCTTCCATGGACATATTAAGTCTTGTAAAATTTCTTTGTGGAGGTTTCTGAAGTATTATATTTTTTAGGTTGTTAGTAAAATTGTTAACATGCCTACTATCCATTCTGTTATCACCTCCTGCATGTTTATTCTTATGTTGATACTTAGTAGGTTTCTCTTCTTTGACTTTGATTTGACCTCTTCTAATAAGAGATTGTTCTACTTTTCTTTCTAAATCAATTGCTTGATCAAAGGATGTGATCGTAGTAGTATTTAATGCATAAGATAACTATTCTTGTAAGTTAGCAATAAATATCTCAAGCATATCCTTTGGAGGTAAAGTATATCTCAAATGTCCAACTAAACTTCTCCAACGAGCCAAGAATTCTAAAAACAATTTCCTCTTTACTTTGTCTTAAATTATAAAAATATTTCATTGTCACTTCCTTTTCAATGTAGGTACCAAACTGTTGAACAAATAATTTTGTTGTTTCTTCAAAATTATTCAAGGAATGATCAAGTAACTGATAATACCAATTTAATGCCATGCCACCAAGAATCTTAGGAAATATTTTAAGCAACAACATGTCATCATATATGAGATCATGTCAAGCTATTCTAAATCTTCTTAAATGCTCTACTAGATCTTCTATCCCATTATATATAGGTAAAATTGGCATAGGAAAATGCTTAGGATAAGGCATGTCAGCAACAACAAGATCTAATTGTAGATTGCACATTTGTTTATAACTGTATGTGAAGCTCGAAGGATGAATCATCTCAAATTTTGAAACTAACAGGTTCACCATATTTTTTAAATTTTGCACTTCTGGATTGTTATGCAATGTCCCTAGATTCCCTAAAGGAGGGATATATATGTGTTGGGAAACTAGTGCTTGGCTCAGGTTGGATGCATGCATACTATTATTGTATGTGGTGTCTTGTGAAAATGGACAACCAAATTTTGGCAAAAAAGAAGCAAAAGTGTTGAGATTAGAGGATTGAGGAGAAAATTAAAAACAATTTTGAGTGACACTACTAATTGAAGAGACTTGTATATTCATTCCAATGTTGGTGGTTATAGTAGTAGTATCAATTGCTTGGTTTCTCAAATTATCAAGATGTATGACTCTAGGCAAGGGATTATTTTGATCAAGCACAGGAGACCTTATTAGAGGAGGTAGAGGAGTTTCACCTCTTTCGAGATGAGCTTATCGCTCCATACCCTCCAATATTTTCTCTATTAGCTTTTATGAAACCCCAAATATGCTCGAATGATGAGAAGATGAACCTACCATTAGGTCCTTCATAAGGATCAAAAATCATATCAATTTCCATATTATCTTGTTCTTATGGATCTATGTTAGGATACTATCTATCAATATTATCATATTTTGGGGGAACATAATCATATTCAAGGCATTTTACCTAGTTTCTAAGGAAAGGAGCCATTAGAAGAAGCAAAAGGATAGAAGAGAATACTAACAAAAAACATAGAAAAAATATTTTTAAAGATGTTATTAATGATTTTAAACCACACAAATAAAATTAATGATCTTGTTTAAGATTTTAAAAGAAAAGGAGGTGTTCACATTGGGTTCACAAAATATGTAGAGGGAGAAAACTACCCTACCACGTACGATTCTCAAGGCTGGATCCGCAAAGAGAGAAAAATATCATCCTTGATTGTCTCCTTAGAATGGCCTCCTTTGTGCAATAAATAAAATATATTTTTCTTGAAGATCTGGTTCCTTTTATGTTGTCTTCACTGCAGGTAAGGGGAAGTGTTCACCAGGAATGACTTTAAGGACTTGCTCCAAGTCCACGGGATTTTTAGGAATGTTTGATGTATTTATTTCAAGACAATCACCTATGTTTGGCCTTTCTAGATCTATGCTATAAAATATAAAGGACAATGTAGAAATACAAAATGCAAGAAGACAAGAGCTAACCCTAGTATGATTCTTTCTTTGAATACTTTTCTAACCCTAGGGTCTTAATATAGAAAACATTTAAGCAATTCAAGAGATGATGCACAACCAACATTAAACCTAAGTGCACACTATATGTTGTATATATTTCAAATTACTAGAGATAAATTAAATATATTTATATTAAATATATTTATATTAAATTAGATATAGGGTTTATAAAAAAATAACAAACACCTAACAAATAGCCTAAAGACTATCTGGAACACTTAGCTTATCTAGTGGTTTATCCTTGCTCTTATCCTTTATCTAGTGATTTCAACAAAACTTGTTCCTACAAGATAACTTAGAAAACATTTTAAAAATATAATAAGCATTAGGGGGCCTTCTTAGGCCATTGTACAATAATTCTTGGAGGTGCAACATTCAAGCCCCCTAGGTCATTTTAGCTCACCTTTGAAAATAGAAACAAAAATTGACCATTGGAAGAAAATAAGCATATCACAATATAGCGGAATGAAATTATGAAATCACATAACAAAATGTAGCACTATGCCCTATACATAGCCTATGATGCATATTTGGGGTCTAGAACAACTATTTTACCCTAGACATAGTTTAGGAAAAAATGCACCCTATAACATGCGAGTGTGATATCGCATCGACGAAATCATGCCTCATGGAGACTCGGGTGTGATTTCATATAAGTGAGGCAAAAAACCTCAGATTAATACAAAATTACTAATGTGTGATATAGAAAACTATAATATACATGCAAAAGGGTGAAATCACCTAGAAAATAGTGCAAAAGCAAGCAGAAGGGTTGAGACCTCCTGAATAGTTGATCTCTCCTTAGGGCTTCACAACAAATCCACCAAAGAAAGCAACAACAATAAACAATGCAATGCAACAAATCAAACTTCACAATTTAGAGTTAGCTTTCTTACGGGAGCAGAAGAAGAATGCATATCAATAAGTGAGCACTTTAAAACACTTGTAAATAATAATCATTATTCTTTATTATTATTCATCATCATACTCTAGAAATAATTTTAAACCCTCCTTATATAGTGGATTTGAAGGTAAAATTGGCAAGAAAATCAAGGAGGGTTGATGCCAAACATGCCAACTTTGAGGAATTAGGGTTTTCTTAGAGAAAAATATCACACCCCATCAAGGTTGGCCATAATTTTTCCCTATGCAAAATTTTACCCTATCAAGGGTGAACATGATTTCACACAAAGAGAAAAAAAAGGAGAAAAATAGGGAGAGAAGGCTAACCCTTGCCTTAGGCAAGTCTAGGGGGTATCCTAGAGGGCTCAGGGAAGATTACCCACTAAAGTGAGTCAATGTTTTGTGTCTACACTAATCACCAGGTTTGGAATCCCCACTACCATCCTCCTCGATAATGGTGCATCCTTCATCAGTGCCAGAACAATGAACATCACCAAAAATTATGGAATTTATTGGAATACTTCCTCAAATTACCACCCATAGGAAATGGTCAGGTTGAATCCACAAATAAAAATTTGTTAAAGATAATAAAGTGGAGCATTGAGAAAAATCCTAGATGATGGCACCTCCTGCTCGATTAGGTGCTCTGGGTGGATAAGATAACTCCTAAGAAATCCTTGAAGAAAACATTATATGCACTAGTATAGGGGAAGAAGGCTATTCTCCTGATTAACCTGGAACTTTTGGTACTAAGTCTTATGAGCAATATAGAAATGGAAGTTTTTCATCAATGGAGAGAAGACTGATAAGATTAGTGTAATTGGAGGAAAAACATGAAGACACGTATAACAACCTATACCAACACCAAAACATTATGAAACATTGGTTTGATAAAAAGGTGACACCAAAGATATTTAATGAAGATAACCTAGTCTTAAAATGGGATGCAGATTGAGCTAAATCGAGTGTGCATGATAAATTTGATCCCATATGGTCCAAGCCATATCTCATTGAATATTGCAAGGAGAAGAATGCATATCAATTGTGTAATCTTGATGGCCAGCTACTTCTGATTATGATGAATGGCTAGTACCTTAAACACTATGCCTAATCCCACTAGCGCCAGAATTGTATATATGTAAATATTTGACACATGTATATAGTTTTTTTCCTTCTCAATCCCACTTTGTAAATATTCAAAACTATACGTAACTAAGAAGACCTCCAATCCAAATATACCCACAACAAATCACCACATTCATTCCAGGGTTTTCTAGATTAGTAAAATGGATAAGTACTGATCCTAGAAAAATAATGGGCAACTATCGAACTCCTAATAGGTCTTAAAGGCCCACCACATAATAATGTAAAAATCTGACTAAGTATAGAACCAAGTGGACAATCGGGTAACTATCGGGCTCTGAATAGGTCCCAATAACTTGTCACAAAAATACATGACAAAAAAATGAACTATGGTCGAACTTTACACAACTCCCAAAAGCCCATCACAAAAGGATGTAAAAAGTTGGCTAAGTGTAAAAACTGGTAGAAAATTGGAGAATCATCAAGCTCTAAATAGGTACCAAAACCCCATCATGAAGGATCCTAACAAAAAGCTTGTCATAGCAAGAAATGCACTTCGATCGAGAAAAATCAACAACATGCACAATCATCAAGGTGGCAATATCGAATTTAGTCTAATAATTGTTCTCCACCTCAACAATGGCAAGGGTGTGACATAAATACTAAATTGTGTGAAAGGCCAATCCATAATTGAAAATCACCCATGCCAACCAGACATGCTTTCTCCAAGGGACCCTCATATCAAGAATACCATTAAAATGGGATGGTAAAGGACACCTAGCAGTCCAGCTAGTAGCTTTTGTACAAATGCATCAATAGTCTCCATGATTAGTAGCAGCACAGACACTCTTCTTAATATAGGGTAAATACAATGCCATAAATGATAAGTGGGATGAGATCTCCAATGTAATATTCCTTAGATCAATTACGACCTAACAGGTGATAAGTTCACAATCATAAAAAAAGTTTAAGGTGCAAAAGACATTTCTTTTAAATTGGATTTCCCAATGAACACAAACTATTGGAGCATGAGACCAATGCCACTAAATAATGGCACACATCCCTAAGGATTACTGCCAAAATTTCCTATCAAAACAAATGATGGTCAAGAAGATATGCATTATAAATTAGGAGGGGCAGTGCCCTCATTTCACCATGCTTGTGAGATATAACGATTGAAGAAATTTTATAGGGTGGGTGAGAGACTTGAGCCATGTGAATCTACAAGTATGCATATTTAGAAAAAGTGTTGTAGGGCATCATCCAGAAGTGTTGCAAGATCACTAAGAAATTGAACCCTCAAATAAAGTAGAAAGATAAAGCCAAAGCTCTCCAAGAAGATGACTAACAGATACAAAGGGGTTTGTAACATTGTTATCACAATAAAATCAAGATTAAAAAAATTTCACAAGACCTCAGAGGCCAAAGCAAAAAATATTTCTCCCAATAACCCGAGGGGTCCAACATGGCAGACTCAACTCAATCGGTTCATGCTAACTCTAGTGCATCCTTGATCGGAGTTGATTGATGCAATTTTATAATTTTATGAAACTGGTATGGGCACAATCAGGATTCATAAATTTTAGTGTATGTTCCTTATAAACACACAAACAATTAGGATGATGTTTACCATCGAATATATCTTATTTAAGGATATTTTATGAGGACACCTCAAAACCATTGTTCTAGAAGAACAAAGAAAGAAATTGAGCAAAGTAAACCCTAAAAAATGGTTGATAGAAGTACTAAGTAGGCTAAATGATGACTATATGGAGATACCTCATAATATTGTAGACTTTAAAAAAGAAGTCCAAATGGTCCTTTCAATGTTGGAAATCCTTCTAGGTTTATCTATGGACACCATCGTTTACCCACACCAAATGGGTATGGCACATGCAGTAGTAATAATGAATAATTGTGTCAGGTTGGACTAGGCTGAATTCTTGGCTAAGAACATCAGAGAAAAATGATATATTTTAGGAGGCTAAGTGATGATTTCCCATACCCCTCCTACATTGCATGGTTTTTTCTATATTTCATACCCCATACAAAGCACTACGTGCAAATTCAATACAAATATGAGCATATCTAGATACATCCAATGGTATATTGGATGCATACGTTCAGTAGGAGAAATTGTTACCTAAAATTCAATATAAAATTCCTAGGGCCCACCCTTGCGCATATATATGAAGTCTTCCCATGTCTGTCCTATAAGGCATAGGAATACTTGAGAGATCCCCATAGGGAAACCAAATAATGGTATTATCTGGATGAAGGCACCTTCATATGGCTATATGGACTCTATGGTGTTCCCTTCTTGGTACATTTCTATGTTACAGACTAGATAATTGGCATAGAAGTTTATAGGAAAATTTACTCAATTGAGCAGAACCTAGGTGCCAGAGCAAAGAAGATAGTACTCTTTCAATTTCCAATAAAATTTGGGTCTATCAACATGCCTTAAAGAGATCACACTACATACCAAAAGCTAGAAAACAAGTTATACACGTTGAATCTATCGGTGGTACCTCATAGTTGGAATTATGATTAGAACCATATTCTTAAGGCCAATTTCAATGGGAATAATAGACCACCAACTTTTGCACATCAAAAGAAGGAGAAAATTTAACAATATAAAAACTTGTTGTAGGATCAGGTCACCGTTTACACACCTTGACATGCATAAAAAGGTCATCATGGAAAACATGCTACCCATATGAGAAGGTCTTTGATCATGAAAGGAACCCCAAATAGTTGTTGAGCCCAAATCTGGTTGAGAATATAGAGGAGAATAAAAAGTGGACTGAGTAATGGTGGATGTCTCAATGTGAGAACAATTAAATAGAGGCCTTCTAAAGGAAGATGAATAATGATTTTGAGGAAAATTTTGATGTTGAATTCATCATATGGTAGGAATTGAATCATAATGACCTCTTCTCAGAAGATATAAGAAAGTTGGAAGATGAAGACCAAAGAAAAGAAGTGGATGAAATCGAAGAATAAACTGACAATGAAGAGGAAGTTCAAAGTGAGCATTGACCACAGTAGAGTTTAGTTCATGAAAATGACACTGAGGAAAGAAGTCTCCTTTCTCAACAATAGCAATTCATGCATGCCAAGAGGACTATATTGGCTAGGCCTTTTGGAATATAATCAGAAATAACCGCCAACCCCCATTAGTAGAGGATAGAAACAAGTAAAAGAAGGAAATAATGCCCAAGTTTTGATAATTTTGAGGTATGTAAAGCTAAAAACAAATGGTAATGGCTATAGAAAGAGAAACAAAGGGTTGAAGCAGCAACAACAACCACTGTCACCCAGATTGAAGGGGAAAGTAATTGGTAGAGGAGACTTCAAAAAAAGTGTAAGGACAAGGTATGGCTTCTGAACTCAATCCTCGATCCTTTTCTCTTGGTTAATCCTCTATCGAAATCCTCAAGGATTCATCTCCCTGTTCAACTCAGTATTTTTAGATGATTCTAGTTATTGCCAACTTGATCAAATTTGAGTGCCATAAATCTCCTATTATCTCTCCTCTACACTCCACTTATCCTCCTAGTTTACCTCAAGATTTATTAGAACCATTCCCTCCAATTACATCCAATCTATCCATCACCCCATATCTTCCACCTTGATTGCCTTTCTCATCCACTTGATTGTTTGTTTCGCAACCATCAGTGTAGTCTCCACCACAACCACCTCCTCCCCCATCACCACAATCACAAAAAAAGCACCAGGATGAAGTAGCCTATGCAAATATTGCTTGTGCAATGGCATCATACCCATTGACTCCATTACCAACCTTCCTAGCTACACCCCTCATGCCCCAAGCTATAGAAGAAGACCTATCAAATATTTTTGATATTCTAAAAATTGTGTAGGATAATTAGAATAAATGGATCAAGGAGGAGTTGTGATATTTATAATAAGGAAGAAGTAATTATCATGAGCCACGATGAGCTTGATTTGATTCATGGGAAAATAATAAATGTGACTTCCCGATCTAATATAAAGAAATATATTACAGAGATGAGACTCTAAGAATGGCAGTTTGAGGTGCAAACCAAATATATATCCAAGATTTGTAAAGTTGAAACCCTCTGAGCATTGCACAAAGAGGCTAACATGCTCTTTGTGAAAGTAAGAGCTAATAGTAGGAAACTTAAAACTACAAAAAAAGGGATACAGGTACTGGAGGCCCAATTAAACAAGGAGAAACTATATCAAGAGACACTAGAGAATGAGGTGAAATCATTGAAATATATTCTCAATAGGATTCCCTATGAGAATGAGCTACGATAGAATAATGCAAAAACTACCAACCTGGAGGAGGAAATGCAAGTGGTACAAGGTGAAATACAAATGCAAGAAGCAGAGTTCAAGGCCAAGCTACAACAATAGGAGGAATCTATGATTGCCACATTAGTTGAATTACAGAAGAAGGAGAAGCCCCAAGGATCCATGATATCAAAATAATGGATCAAGCAGATCCAAATTCACTATTGGGAGAAAATAAAAGGGATAGCTTTGCGTACTCACTCTCCCTTATACAAAAATTTAGAGGAAGCCACTACAATAACTAAAACGACAAGGACAAAACTAGATAATTTGTAGAGAGATATGTTGAGAAAATTTCAACAAGCTACAATGATAAGGAGGATGTTCAGAGAACATAATACTTAGCTAGAAAAACACTCAGTAAGAGATATTGAAGAATGTAAGTGTATCGCTCCAATTTTTTTGCATCCTTACCTTCAGGCTATAGGATCCGCACCCGAAATGGGGATGCGAGAAGGATGGGACAATACCTCAGACTGAGAGGCCCTTTGAAGGTCTCGCCTCTCGGGGGAGAGGTATAAGGGTGAATTTTCGACGGATTGTGGGTTCACCAGGAAAATTTTGAGTGGCATTTTCCACACCTAGGTTGATAGTGGGTTTGATGTGTTCATTTTACACTTTAATCATTCAATTCCTAGGTTTGGCCAAGATGAATCTAAACTATTCTATATGCCAATGCTGATTTTTATAGATGCAAAAAATATGAATAAATGCTAAACATAGAGAATGTGTCGAATGGGATAGAACATACCTGATTTCGGATGTCTGATGGAGATTCTGAGTTTTGTAGCAGTCCAGATCATCTCAAATCGTATGTAATCATCTGACATTTCACAGAATCGTCTCAAATCATAGTCAGTCATCTGAGATCAGATGGAATCATCTGAGATCTGATGAATTCGTCAGACGAATTCATCAGAAACCTGCAATTACAAAAATAGATACAAAATACCAAGTATGCAACTGCAGAAGCAAAGGAGAATGATAGAAATAATAGCAAACATGCCTAAATAATAGATTCAAAAAAAAAATAAGAAAAATGCAGTAGATTTAATGATTGATTTTAAATTTATCATGCGGTTATGCTAAATGAGGTGAACTCCAAGATGCATAAACATAATAACTAAGATAATGTATAGAGAAATGCAGAAAACAATAAAGAGATGCAAACTCTGGACTCTGATTGCCCCCAATCTAGACTACAGTCATGATCGCCTCTAGTCGTACGAGATCATCTACGCTTCTTGACAGGATCATCCGAAATCGTCTGGAATCGCTTGCGACGATCCGAGCTAGCTTCGACTGAAAAATAGTAAAGTTCCTACAAGAAAACATGAAATACAGAATGCAAATGATGGTGTGAGGATGCTCTGAGGTGTGTGGAAGTTTAGGGAGTTTAAGCAGAGTTTTAGGCAGAGATTCAGGGAGAGTCAAGGGGATAAACTGAGAAAATATCCATTTATATAGGATTAGGGAGAGGTTAGGAGGTTGGAGATCATCCCAATTTGGGAGATCTCCAACGGGGGAGATTCTAACTGTGTAGACGCACTTTCTACCTAGGTTAGAGGAGCTGTTGGAACAGAAGCTAAGTATGAAATTTTGGTTTTGGAATGAAATCGTCTGGACGTTCTGTTCTAGACGAATTCGTCAGATCTGGGACGATTTCGTCTAATCTACGACGATATCGTCCAACGATAAAAAAAAATCCTAAAAATGGTGCAAAAAATGAGGAAAGTGGGTAACAGGTGGTTAATGGGTAGTTTGAGGTTAAAATTTGAATTTTTATCTTTTTACTAAGGTTTAATTGTGTCAATTTTAGGGTGCTACAGTAAGGCCTTTATGATTCCAATATTATAAGCAACAAACCTTTATTATGAAGGAGAAAAACTTCTTGCTATCATAAAAAAGGAGTAAAAAAAATGTCTAGGATCAATGGGAAAATTAAGGGCCTTGGCTTCCTAGGATTCTAGGATAGCTAAAAATATATTTATATAGAGGAGGAGCTTAAAGAAAGGCTTGAAGCTCAAATTTAAGAAGAAAGTGAAATTGAAACACTGAAGGAGTCTATGGATATTGACCAAGCATTCACAATATTCCACAAACTCTTTTAAATTTTCATCAAGTCAAAAGAGTTGGCTAAAATATACAGTGACCCTCCCTATAAGGATCACTTCAGGTTGAAAATATTATTGATGATATTAGAGGTATCCTCGTCCCCCTTATAAAGACTTGGAATAAAATCTATTAAATATTTCAAATCCTAGTCCTGCAGGCTATTACTCACCAAACCAAACCTTCGGTAGATGTCTCAGGAGCACAGGAACTACAACGAAATGAATCAACTAAGGTGATTTAAATTCTAGATTGCAACACTAAGTATAAATACTTTTGTACAAAAAACATCACTAGCACCATTTTTGGTATGACCTCATGGCCCAATGGACAAGTAATAAGAGTAAATTTTGTTCTCCTTTTCTGGTGCACAACAATGACTCTATATTTTTGGTCTAGGTTATCTATTTTCAACGAGTGAAAATCCTTGTAAGTTTCCAAGAATGTGGTTAGTTTTTCTCACACCAACTTATTCACACATCCAAACAAGGAGAAGAATAAAAATTCTAAAAAATGGCTAAGTATTGAGCTTGGCATAAAATAAGGCTAATGATAGGCTCTGGGTGAATCTGAAAAACCCATCATAAGGAGAAATAGGGCTTGGTGAGGAAATATGAAGGTATCAAATTCTAAAAGGGTCCCAAAAACCCACCGTAAAAGGGTGTAGAATTTTCACTAAGTGTTAAGTTTGGTGGAAGATCAAGGAACTATTGGGCTTTGGATGGGTCCCAAAAACTCATCATAGAGATAGTCGGTAGAAGATTAGGAAACTATTGGGTCCTTAAGGGCTCCCAAAATCCTTCCCTTAATAGAGAGGAGAAGAAAAGGTGGACTGAGTAATGGTGGATGTCACAATGTGAGGATAATTAAATAAAGGAGGCCTTCTCAAGGAAGATGAATAATGATTTTGAGGAAAATTTTGATGCTAAATTCGTCATATGGTAGGAATTAAATCAGAACGACCTCTTCCTGAAAGTTGTAAAAAAGTTGGAATATGAAGACCAAAGAAAAGAAGTGGATGAAATTGAAGAATAAACTAAATAATATGAAGAGGATGATGACAACGAAGAGGAAGTTCAAAGTGAGCATCGACCACAGTAGAGTTTAGTTCATGAAAAGGACACTGAGGAAAGAAGTCTCCTTTATCAACACTAACAAGTCATGCATGCCAAGAGGACTAGATTGGCTAGGCCTTTTGGGATATAATCAGAAATAACACCCAACCCCCAATAGAAAAGTAAAAAAAGGAAATAATGCCCAAGTTTTGATAATTTAGAGGTATGTAAAGCTAAAAATAAATGGTAACAACTATAGCAAGAGAAACAAATGGTTAAAGCAGCAACAACAACCACTATCACCCACACTGAAAGGGAAAGTAATTAGTAGAGGAGAATTTAAAAAAAGTGCAAGGACAAGGTATGGCTTCTAAACTCAATCCTCAATCCTTTTCTCTTGGTCAATCCTCTATCGAAATCCTAAAGGATACACCTCCATATTCAACTCAGCATTTTGAGACGATTATGGTTATTGCCAACTTGATCAAATTTGAGCACCATAAATCTCCTATTATATCTCCTCTACACTCCACTTATCCTCTTAGTTTTCCTCAAGATTTATTAGAAACACCATTCCCTCCAACTACATCCAATCTATCCATCACCCCATATCTTCCACCTTGATTGCCTTTTTCATCCACTTGATTGTTTGTTCCACACCCGTCAGCATAGTATCCACCACAACCACCTCCTCCCCATCACCACCATCATAAAAAAAGAACCAGGATGAAGTAGCCTATGCAAATATTGCTTGTGCAATGGCATCATACCCATTGACTCCATTACCAACCTTCCTAGCTACACCCCTCATGCCCCAAGCTACAAAAGAAGACCTATCAAAGATTTTTGATATTCTAAAAATTGTGTAGGATAATTAGAATAAATGGATAAGGGAGGAGTTGTGATAGTTATCATAAGGAAGAAGTAATTATCATGAGCCACGATGAGCTTGATTTGATTCATGGGAAAATAATAAAGGTGACTGCCCGATCTAATATAAAGAAAGATATTACAGAGATGAGACTCTAAGAATGGCAGTTCGAGGTGCAAACCAAAGATATATCCAAGATTTGTAAAGTTGAAACCCTCTGAGCATTGCACAAAGAGGCTAGCATGCTCTCTGTGAAAGTAAGAGCTAATAGTAGGAAACTTAAAACTACAAAAAAAGGGATATAGGTACTGGAGGCCCAATTAAATATGGAGAAACTATATCAAGAGACACTAGAGAATGAGGTGAAATCATTGAAATATATTCTCAATAGGATTCCTTGTGAGAATGAGTTACGATAGAATAATGTAAAAACTGCCAACCTCGAGGAGGAAATGCAAGTGGTACAAGGTGAAATACAAATGCAAGATGCAGAGTTCAAGGCCAAGCTACAAAAATAGGAAGAATCTATGATTGCCAGAATAGTTGAATTACAGAAGAAGGAGAAGCCCCAAGGATCTATGATATCAAAATAATGGATCAAGCAGATCCAAATTCACTATTGGGATAAAATAAAAGGGATAGATTTGCGTACTCACCCTCCCTTCTACAAAAAATTAGAGGAAGCCACTACAATAACTAAAATGGCAAGGACAAAACTAGATAAGTTGTAGAGAGATATGTTGAGAAAAGTTCAACAAGCTACAATGATAAGGAGGATGTTCAGAGAACATAATCCTTAGCTATAAAAACACTCAGTAAGAGATATTGAAGAATGTAAGGCCTTTATGATTCAAATATTATAAGCAATAAACCTTTATTATGAAGGAGAATAACTTCTTGCTATCATCAAAAGGAGTAAAAAAATGTCTAGGATCAATGGGAAAAATAAGGGCCTTGGATTCCTAGGATTCTGGGATAGCTAAAAATATATTTATATAGAGGAGGAGCTTAAAGAAAGGTTTGAAGCTCAAATTTAATAAGAAAGTGAAATTGAAACACTGAAGGAGTCTGTGGAGATTGACCAAGCATTCACAATCTTCCACAAACTCTTTTAAATTTTCATCAAGTCAAAAGAGTTGGCTAAAAAATATAGTGACCCTCCTATAGGGATCACTTCAGGTTGAAAATATTATTGATGATCTCAAAGGTATCCTCGTACCCCCTACAGAGACTTGGAATAAAATATATCAAATATTTAAAATCCTAGTCCTGCAGGCTATTACTCACCAAACCAAACCTTCGGTAGATGTCTCAGGAGGACAGGCACAACAACAAAATGAATCAAATAAGGTGATTTGAATTCTAGATTGCAACACTAAGTATAAATACTTTTGTACAACAAACATCACTAGCACCATTTTTGGTATGACCTCGTGGCCCAATGGACAAGTAATAAGAGTGAATTTTGTTCTCCTTTTCTGGTGCACAACAATGACTCTATATTTTTGGTCTAGGTTATCTATTTTTCAACGAGTGAAAATCCTTGTAAGTTGCCAAGTATATGGTTAGTTTTTCTCACATCAACTTATTCACACATCCAAACAAGGATAAGAATAAAAATTCTAAAAAATGTCTAAGTGTTGAGCTTCGCATAAAATAAGGCTAATGACAGGCTCCGAGTGAATCCAAAAAATCCATCATAAGGAGAAATAGGGCTTGGTGAGGAATTATGAAGGTATCAAATTCTAGAAGGGTCCCAAAATCCCACCATAAAATGGTGTAGAATTTTTACTAAGTGTTAAGTCTAGTGGAAGATCAAGGGACTACTGGGCTTTGGATGGGTCCCAAAAACTCATTATAGAGATAGTCGATAGAAGATTAGGAAACTACTGGGTCCTGAAGGGCTCCCAAAATCCTTCCCTGAATATAGAGGAGAAAAAAATGTGGACTGAGCAATGGTGGATATCGCAATGTGAGAACAATTAAATAAAGGAGGCCTTCTCAAGGAAGATGAGTAATGATTTTGAGGAAAATTTTGATGCTGAATTCGTCATATGGTAGAAATTGAATCAGAATGACCTCTTCCCAGAAGTTGTAAGAAAGCTGGAAGATGAAGACCACAGAAAATAAGTGGATGAAGACTAAATATTGCTTGTGATATGACATCATACCCATTGACTCCATTACCAACCTTCCTAGCTACACCCCTCATGCCCCAAGATGTAGAAGAAGACCTATCGAAGGTTTTCGATATTCTAAAAACTGTGTAGGATAATTAGAAGAAATGGATCAAGGAGGAGTTGTGATAGTTACATGATGATAAGGAAGAAGTAATTATCATGAGCCACAATGAGCTTGATCTTATTCATGAGAAAATAATAAAGGTGACTGCCCGATCTAAAATAAAGAAAGATATTACAGAGATGAGACTCAAATACTGGAAGTTCGAGGTGCAAACCAAAGTTATATCCAGATTTGTAAAGTTGAAACCCTCTGAGCATTGCACACAGAGGCTAACACGCTCTTTGTGAAAGTAAGAGCTAATAGTAGGAAACTTAAAACTACAAAAAAAAGGGATACAAGTACTGGAGGCTCAATTAAATAGGGAGAAACTATATCAAGAGACACTAGAGAATGAGGTGAAATATTTGTAATATATTCTCAATAGGGTTCCCTATGAGAATGATCTACGATAGAAGAATGCAAAAAATACCAACCTGGTGGAGGAAATGCAAGTGGAATAAAGTGAAATACAAAAGAAAGATGCAGATTTCAAGGCCAAGCTACAACAATAGGAGGAATTTATGACTACCACATTAGTTGAATTACAGAAGCAGGAGAAGCCCCAAGGATCCATGATATCAAAATAATGGATCAAGTAGATCCAAGTTCACTATTAGGAGAAAATAAAAGGGATATCTTTCCGTACTCACCCTCCCTTCTACAAAAGTTAGAGGAAGCCACTATAATAACTAAAATGGCAAGGGCAAAACTAGATAAGTTGTAGAGAGATATGTTTAGCAAAGTTCAACAAGCTACAATGATGAAAAGGATGTTCAAAGAACATAATACTTAGCTAGAAAAATACTCAATAAGAGATATTGAAGAATGTAAGGCCTTTATGATTCAAATATTATAAGCAACAAACCTTTATTATGAAGGAGAACTTCTTGCTATCATTATAAAGGAGTAAAAAAATGTCTAGGATCAATGGGAAAATTAAGGGCCTTGGCTTCCCAGGATTTTGGGATAGCTAAAAATATATTTATATAGATTAGGAGCTTAAAGAAAGGCTTGAAGCTCAAATTTAAGAAGAAAGTAAAATTGAAACACTGAAGGAGTCTGTGGAGATTGACCAAGCATTCACAATCTTCCACAAACTCTTTTATATTTTCATCCAGTCAAAAGAGTTGGCTAAAAAATACAGTGACCCTCCCTATAGGGATGACTTCAGGTTGAAAATATTATTGATGAGCTTAGAGGTATCCTCGTCCCCCCTATAGAGACTTGGAATAAAATCTATCAAATATTTCAAATCCTAGTCCTACAGGCTATTACTCACCAAACCAAACCTTCAGTAGATGTCTCAGGAGCACAGGAACTACAACGAAATGAATCAAATAAGGCGATTTAAATTCTAGATTGCAACACTAAGTATAAATACTTTTGTACAACAAACATCACTAGCACCATTTTTGGTATGACCTCGTGGCCCAATGGACAAGTAATAAGAGTGAATTTTGTTCTCCTTTTTTGGTGCACAACAATGACTCTATATTTTTGGTCTAGGTTATCTATTTTTCAACGAGTGAAAATCCTTGTAAGTTTCCAAGAATGTGGTTAGTTTTTCTCACACCAACTTATTCACACATCCAAACAAGGAGAAGAATAAAAATTCTAAAAAATGGCTAAGTGTTTTGCTTGGCATAAAATAAGGCTAATGACAGGCTCCAGGTAAATCTAAAAAATCCATCATAAGGATAAATAGGGCTTGGTGAGGAAATATGAAGGTATCAAATTCTGGAAGGGTCCCAAAAACCCACTGTAAAAGGGTGTAGAATTTTTACTAAGTGTTAAGTCTGGTGGAAGATCAAGGGACTATTAGGATTTGGACAGGTCCCAAAAACTCATCATAGAGATAGTTGGTAGAATATTAGAAAAATATTGGGTCTTGAAGGGCTCCCAAAATCCTTCCCTGAACAAATGTAAAACATGGTGAAAATTTGGGGAGCCAATGGACTCCGGATGGGTCCCAAAAACTTGCCACTAAAATGCAAAAAATTGACTATTAGGATCAATGGAAAATAGAGCATATGTCGGGCTTAGAAAGGTTCCCAAAACCCCATAACAAAAAATTGAAGACCAGCACCTAACGAAATAGTAGGCTACAATCAGATCCCATAGGAGTCCCAAAATTTCATCGTTGCCAAGATTTTTCTTTCACTGAGACATGTAGAGTCCACTAACAGAAGAGGAATTATGAGCCTCAATTTGGAGTAAGTTTGAGAATGCAGCACCTGGCCAGTGATTAGAATTTGATTTTCACCTAACAAGTAATCGATAGTTATTCATTAGTATAGGAGGGATTAGTAATAGAATGCAATTTATGCGAGCGATAGCCCACTACCTCCAAGTGCATGCAGGTAAGCATCATGGAATAATAAAATTGTTGCATACATTAGATAGATAGAAAGACCACATGCAACCAACAATACCCACTCACACACTGTACAATTGTTCAGTCACAATTGTAGAATGTTAGAAAGAGCGTCCAACCTGATCATTTCCCTAACACAACTACATTCCATGATAAAGCATCATGATTGTTTATAACAAAATTATATATAGTAGAGCGCTAAACATTCAATAGGGTCGACTCTTTAGCTTTTACAATTGACATGTAAATCTTATGCTATTCAAGAAATGCAAAGTGGATTACTGTTTAAACTTCATGTCGTCTCTTATATGTGTGTGTGAATGTTTATTTACTTATTTCTATTAAAATTGGTGAATGATTCGACTTCAATTTTGTAATCTATATTATGTGTTGTTTCATTCTCTAGTTCTAGAATTCACTTTTAAACGTGAGTGATAAATGATTGAATGAGGATGAACAAGTTGGTCTATTAGGTAATCTCTCTGTATTCTTGTGGTAGTTTTGGTTTAAAAATGCATGTATTTTGGTGCGGCTAAATTTATACCCTCATAAATTCTAGCTTCAACTATATTTCCTCCTTTCAACATCCTTTTTACCCCCCATTAATTTTTAGCAGTTAGCTAGGACCTCTAAAGGAACCAAACTCCTCCAAATATTGACTATAAAGTCTCACAACTTGAAGGTCACTCAATGTTGGTCAAGATCTGTGGGTGCACAAACATTTCCTTAGTCAGATTTACAGACCAAGAAAACCTTGGACCTTTTGAAGAAGAGCTAAACCCCGTACAGTGGAAGTGTCCCCCAAGACATGTAAATTTAATAGATTATGATATCCAACCTTCATTATCTATATAATCTATACTTGATAACTAAATATAAAAATGGGAAACAATTTTTTTTAACTTAATTATTACCAAGTGAGATTTCAATAACTAAGTGAAAAATCAAAATATAGCATGTTAGCACTTAAACATCTTGTATGTTGTCCTTAGATGTCCTAACTATTTCAACAAACTTTTAGTTAACAAAATAGAAATAATTGTATTCACTATGTTAATGTATTACATAGTCCTCAACGCTATAAGATGAGGGCTTTATAAAAGAAATGTCACCTAATTATGACATAATGTATGTAGGCTAAGGTAAATATGGAGATTTTTTATGAAAATTTTAACTACACGAGCATTAATTGAGCTAGAAGGTGATGGAAAGTAGGGTTATGCATAAGGGGTCGGACCTGAAATCTAATTATAAAAAAAAAGGTCAGTAAGTTTAGTAATCCAAGAGAATTCTAGACAAATTTATGTAGGAGACATGGCAAATTACCTTTGTTTTCACCAAAAATTATAAAATAGTGGCGAATTACCTTTATTTTTCATCAAAAATTATAAAACTAGTTGATAGACTAACTATTGATAGTTAAGCTTGATGATAGCATATTGACAATCAGTTGCAACAGAGGATTTAGAGGGTTAATGTGTTAGATTTTGATGCAGCATGTAATGGGAGATAGCAATCACAAGATACAAAATAATATGAAATAAAGCAAATCTATGAGATGACTGAAATATACTATAAATATAAATAATGGAGATGTTTACAAAAGTAGTTATAGAAGAAATGAACACTCCATGAATATAGCTACAACTCAAGAATGGGAATTGAGGATATTACACCCCATCACAATACATCACACTGCTACATCATGCCACAATTGTCTATACTACTTCCTACTGCTCTATCTTTCTCTATGTCTATGGCCATTTATATAAAAAATAGATTCCTTGGCCAACACTCTACCTAGATGTGAAAGGGACAACTTTCACATATACAACTTGCACTTTGACACTTGTGCATTTATTACATTGCACGAAGTAACTCGATAAATTTCCTCTAAATTAATCTAATGTCCTATGTATGTACCAAGAAAGGTACACTTACATGATCCAAATGATGTAAGATATTATATTTATAATATAATGATGATCAATTGTAGCAATGGTGATCATTTGTAGAAATGATGATAAATTGCAATAAACTATTGGTAGAGGAATGTCGATTGATCATAGCAATGTCGATCGATTGCAGCATTGTCGATCAGTTGTAGGAATGTCGATTGGTTGTAGCATTGTTGATCAATTACAACAATATTGATCGGTTGCAAGATTATTGATTGGTTGCAATATTATCGATCAATTGTAGGAATGATGATTAGTTGGTTGTAGGAATTATGATTGATTGCAACAATGCAGATCGATTGTAGCAATGCCGATCGATTGCAACAATGTTGATAGGTAATAATAATACCGATAGGTTGCATGAATATCGATATATTATAGAAATATCGATAGGTTGCAGGAATATCAATCGGTTGTATTAATTTTGATCAATTGCAGTAATATTGATTGATTACAAAATACCAATCGATTACAACAACGTCGATCGGTTACAAAAATAACGATCTGTTACAAGAATTTTGATCTATTGTAGTAATATCGATCGATTGTATCAATGTCGATCGGTTACAGTAATGCTGATAAGTTGCAACAATATCAATAGGTTGCAGAAATACTGATAGGTTGCAGCAATATCGATTGGTTGCAAAAATACCAATCTATTGCAAGAATGTTGATACATTGTAGCAATGTTGATAGGTTATAGTAATATTGATAGGTTGTAGCAAAACCAATAGTTTTCATCAATATCAATAGGTTGCAACAGTACCGATAGATTACAGTAATACTGATAGGTTGCAACAATGCTAATTGATTGCAGGAATACCGATCAATTGTAGGAATTTCGATAGGTTACAACAATGGTGATGGGTTCCAACAATACTAATAGGTTATCGATAGTTTGCAAAAATATTTATTGGTTGCATGAATGTCAATAGGTTGCAACAATGATGATAGGTTGAAACAATACCGATAGTTTGCAGGAATGATGATTGCTTGTATAAATCATGATTGTTTACAAGAATGTTAATAGGTTATAAGAATATCAATCGATTATAGACTTGTCGATTTGTTGCAAGAATATCGATTGATTATAGATTTATCGATTTGTTGCAAGAATATCGATTAGTTGTAGGAATTTGCTGCAATGTCGATCGTTTGTAAAACATGATTCCATGGTAGATGGGTTGTAGTTGTGTGATGTTTTGAATGCTTAGATACAATGTGTCCACCATGCATTAAATATTTGCATGCAAAAATTCTATATAAAGATATAGATAGTAATTTTTTACACTTTTTCTAACGCAAAGTACATCCTTTTCACTTTTCTCTCTTTCAAACTCATTTTTAATATTTTCTCACTATACCTCCTTAAATTTTCTCATATTTTTATCTTGAAAAGTTATTTTTAACCTTTTCTCACCATCCCTCATACCTTACCCTATACAATAAACCAATGGCATCCCCTTCCACCCCTGTTTCATATAAAATTAATTTTAGAAATATTTTTTGCCCTCTTATTTCTAATATTTTAACAACACCTGGTTACAACATATCATGGGTCATAAACTCTGGTTTTCATGGGTTAGTGTCGATGTTGTAGTATGATACAGATGTCAAACTACTTCAAAATATTTTTGCATCTTATGACAATGATTCGACCACTGTAAATATTAATATTGATAACAAAAGCATAATATTTTCTATCAGACCCTTAGACGTCTCCAAATTGATAGCATTGCCTGACAAAGGTTGTGATGCTATCATATCAAAGTTCCAATTATATTATGAAGATAAAGACTACCTAGAGAACAACTTTTGATGTTCCTTTAGAATCTTTGACAAGTATAGCTGTACATATTTTTATATTTATTTGAAGTAGAAATTTAGGGTTTTAAAAATATTGGTTTTGTTTTGTAGTTTCTGCTACCAAGTCCAAAAGGGGCTTGACTTTAGCTACTATTTCTAATAAATTTCTTCGAGGATGTGCCCAATTCTTCCAATACAGACTCGTTCTACAAGGAAGACTAATAGACATTCCATTCTGGACATTGGCATATTTGGTTCAATGCCTTGCACACCAAAAATTTAACTAGTGCACCTATGTTTTGCATTGGATCATAACGGAACTCCACTTCGTTAAAATCTTATCATAATTTCTAGAATTTTGAAGTACCCACCTTACTACCCCACACCTAGCCTCTACTACCATGATAGTACAATAGGTGCAGGTAAATTTTACTATATATGAAACTTATAATTTTTTATATTCAATTATTGTTTTCATTTTTATTATTTTTATAATTTATACATAAATGCAAAAAATAACATTCTCTTTTTTCTCAAAACGAGATGCTGATGTTAGAGGTCATAATCCAGAAGAAACAAGAGATTCTGAAACATCTTTGAAATTGACACCACTACCTAGAAGATCTTCAAAACGCTTAAGGTCTTCTAATTTTCTAATACTCATCAACCTCCACCTGCTCATCAACTGTAAACTAGTGTTGTTGATGTCAGTGAGGCCATGCCCACTACACGTAAGCTTTTTATTTCAATATTGGGTCCATGTATTCATTTGCTTAAAATTATAATATATCATTTTAATTAACTTTTTTTAATACATTTTTAGATGTCCAGTGGACAAACATTCCATTACAAGGTGTATTTGTGCAAGATATTTCATCTTTGGCTGGTAAGTCTAATACATTTACATTAAGTTTTACAATCTACCTTCACAAAACTTATAACAAAATTTTATTATGAATTTTTAAGCTGCTTCATAAAAATATACTCAAGGTAGATAACAAATGATTTTGCCCCCTCCTCCACCACATGAACAACAAATGCAAGGTCATCTAGGTATGGATGGATTCTTCCATCCAAGGGATGAGTAACCAAGGAATTTTTAGGATTCAAAAGTATATATTTAGGTAATTTTATAAATATGTAGGAAGTTTCAACTGTGGGGTTACCTAATCCTCCATTTGATGAGGATTAATTTTTACAAGGCAACAAGTCCTATTTTTTCAAGCAACAGATTTGCTTCGATAAGCAGAAGTAGAATATTCAAGTGAATCTCCTCAAATCTCATCTCCTCCTAGGGAAACTAGCACCCATCATCCTCTAACTCTTAAAGTATTTTAGTATCTAACACTTGTCAAGCAACCATCACAGATTCGTTGCTTAGAGATGTAAAATAAATGAAGCAATGGGAGTATTGGGCCAAAGTTTTAATAAATAAAATAAACGTCCGATTCAAAATATTTCAAAAAGGAAAAACTTTTTCCTTTTGTTGAAAATGAACTGGAAAAGCTTGATGCTCTACTACATCAAGTCAAATTTGGCACAGTGAAGGTTACAACTTATTATCATGATGAAATTTTAAGTATTATGTTGAACAGATTGGAGAACATAAATGTTGAAGCCCAAGCTTATTTTAATCAATGGGTATTTGACAACAAAAAAATTGTTGTTGCTGTAGCTACAAAGAATGTTGTCGAGGTTAGACTAATGTCTTCTAAATTTTGTTTGTTATTTTTTAAAAGTAATTGTCTACTAAATTCTTTCTTGTTTTTTCTTTTGCAGACCAACTTTGAAAATCTGAAGAAGTAGGTTCAAAACCTACAATATTATCTACAAATGGAAAAGGATTACTCCTTGGATTCTAAGTCAATAAAAAATGGCTCAAGAAATAGTTCGAGAGAACAATACTTTAAGGAGGATCATAATCCTACATAGGTTTGATCTTGATATTTTGCTTAAGTAAAAAGGTAAATAAGTTCTTGCACCAGTTCCAAAGATGCTGCAAAAGAAGAAAATGAGTTGCTCAAAGGCTTAGAAAAAGTAGATAACTTCTTGGTTAGATCTGGAGCAATGGAGGAGAATACTGATAAGCCTAATGATAAAGGATCACAAGCACTGATAGTCAAGAGATTAGATGCAGGAATTATACCCCTTGAATAGCAAATTGTAGAGGTAGTAGAAAAGGGAAAAGAACCCGAAACTACCTCTAGCCCCAAATCTAAGGAATGAGAAAGTCAAGACATTCAAGATATTTTCAAAAAAACATTTTCATGAATTGAGTATTAACAATTAAGACATTTGCATAAATTTAGTATTATGCTATTTCTAAGTATATTTTTGTGAGTTTTTACAATTACAATGTATGTTCTTGTGTTATTTCCATTTATATTTGTGTGTTATTTCTATAGATTCAACATTATGCTATTTCAATTTTTCTTGATTTTATGAAGGATACATCTATGCATGGGTTTAAATTTTTAGTTTATTCATGAGTTTATAGGCTTTCTTTAGGTAGTTGAATTTTGAATCTTAACACTTGGTTGATGCAACTATGTGTTATATAAACTTATAGAATATAATGTTTGGCTGATGCAACTATATGTTATATAGAGAGTATGAATGTATAGAATAAGCATGTGAATGTATAAAATTTCTTAAACAACCTATTGGGAGTTTGAATGTATAGAGAGTATGGTATTTGATTTAAATAATAGAATGTTTTCTCATGGTTTGGTATTTTCAATTATATTGTTTTGGTTGATGCAACTGTGTTATATAAACGTATAGAGTATAATTTTTGGTTGATGCAACTATATGTTATATAGAGAGTATGAATGTATAGAATAAGTGTGTGAATGTATAAAATTTCTTAAACAACCTATTGGGAGTATGAATGTATAGAATAAGAGTATAAATGTTAGGGTTATGCATAAGGGGTTGGACCAAAAAATATCATTGTAAAAAAATTGTGAATCCCTGGTGAATCTAGGTCAACCTCATGTCGGAGGACATGGCGAATTATCTTAATTTTTGAAAAAATAATGGAAAACATTGGCAAACAAAGGGAAAACATAGATCGAGAATGGATTGGGTGAAAACACATCCTGATTACGTATTGGGTAATATACAAAGACAAAAAATGGATCGGGTGCAAAACATAGACCGATGATTGATCAGGTGGAAAGCAAGAAACAGTGATACGTGTCAGGTGAAAATAAAAGTACGACAAATGACCCGGGTGGAAATCGAGGATAGGGTAACGTCTCAGATGGAAATCCTCGATCAGCCAATAGCCTAGGTGGAATTCAAGAACTAACTAATGAGCCAGGTAAAAATAGAGGTCCAGATAGCAAACCAGATGTAAATCATAGATCGACAATGACTCGGATGGAAACCATAATCTGGCTGATGGATCGAATGATTTTTGAGGTCCGATAAATGGATTGGGTGAAAATAAAGTCTGACATACTGACCGAGTGGAAAAGATCTGTCATTGGACCAACGTTTACTATGCCAAATGTTAGTAAATTTGTCAGCCTTAGTGTATGCCAAATAACATTCTGCCATGTGTCCAAATCCTATAATTTGTATCTATAAATAGACATCAAGAAGTCATTTTTTTTGTTATATTTATGTAATTACTCTTGAACTACTTTCGATACACCATCACCCCACACTCTTTGCAATCCAATTTCTCCTTTTACTTTATTGAACAATAGCTAATCCTACTTGTACTGCCATGATAGATTTTTCAATCACCCCTAGTTATGACAATACGTGGCTCTCTGCATCAGGTTTGTAGCACTTGCTAAAAATGCCACAGCTCAAGACCGAAAAGTACCTTTTACAGAGTATCATTGATGGTTACGACCATGAATGTGCAATAGTGAATGTCACATTTCAGAATAAATGAGTTTCATTCATCGTCACACCTTTAGACATCCAAAGGTTAACAGAACTTCCACACAATATTTTCCCTGTCGTGACACCGAGGTTCACTATGGCTAAGCGTGACAAAAAATACTTGTAGGATGAATTCGATATTTCCTGGAAAGTGGTTGAAGGTATAATTATTGTCACTTATTTCTATTATTGTTCGAAATTTAACATGTTTTTTAATCTAATTTTTTTATGCAACTTCTGTGGCTAAGTCTAAGAGGCTTAACTTATAGCTGCATTTAAAATAAAAATCTGAAGGCCATTATTGAGTTCTTCCAAGCAAGACTATTTTTTCTTGGAAGAAAAATACTTCCATTATAGGCATTGATCTATATCATTCACACTGTTCAAGGCATGCATTTTTAATAGTGCACATACATTTTAGAATGCATCAGAACAAATTTGCACATCGGAATAGAAGAAGTCAAAACGGTGGCGATCGTTAACTTTATTTTAGTTCTTTTTTATGAAAGTTTTTATGATTTGAAAAAAATTGAATTACCAACAACATTGCATCCCACACTACTGAACTTGGGTATGAGTTCAAAGGAATTGAAGGTAATTCCATGTTTTAAATCCAAATTTTAATATATTTTAGCTCTGTTTCCAATTTTTATTTTTTTCACATGTTTGCAAAGAAAGTCAGTGACCAAAACTAAAAAATAGGATGTTGGTGTAAGGGGTCACATGCATGAGGTATGTGGTGATTCTGAAGAAAATGAATCATAATCATCATCATTGTCGAGGCTAGCAAAACGTAAATGGTAGGTTACAGTTACTACTCCTCATCACCTTGAAATTGAATCTAGTTAGATCAACCGTCCTACACATAAGTTTCAGTTTCAATATTTTATAATTATACTTCTTAGTGTCTTACATAAAATTATATTAAGTTTTTTTAATTTTCATGTTTTCAAAAATGTGCACAACCCCCATCCACAACTTTGTACATGAGATTCAATCATCGTCAGGTAAATCATTCTATTTACTTCAAATTAAAGTTTTTTTTTTTTGGAAAATAATTTTGGCAATTTCTTATTTGAACATTAGGTGGCTCTCAAGATCAAATTGTGAGAAGCCTAGAAAAGCAAGTGATGAGGCTATTTCTAGCACGACAACAACCACAGGTGCAACAAATGAGAGGGCAAATCAATATGGCCCGTGGAAGGGGAAAAATACTTTTGTAGCCAAGATTGCAAGGCGTTTTCTCCACTTTTTCTTTTAACACAAGTCAAGTACCAAAGGTGTCAACCACGAATGTTGGATTAGATAATATTTAACTTGATGATGAATTTTTTTTGCAAGGAAACATTGAGGGCTTTCAAGCCATAGAGGTGCTTGTTGTTCTTCCTATTTATAATATTTTGATGCATTTTTTGTCTATGACAATATGAATATGAATATGGGTATTGTTGTTTTTGAAATGATTTTAACTGTTTATAATCTCAATATGAATGTAATTAAAATAAGTATGACTGTTCTTTCTTGTCCAAAATGATAAATATGAATTTTTTTCTTGTGTGAATATGAATGCTCTTCTTGTGTCAGATAAAATCAATATGAATGCTCTTCTTGTGTCAATATGAATGCTCTTCTTGTTTTTGAAATGATTTTAATTGTTTATAATCTCAATATGAATATGAATGCAGTTAAAATTAGTATGAATGCTCTTCTTGTCTAAAATGATAAAGATGAATATTGGTCTTCTATAAATATGAATGCTCTTCTTGTGTCAGATAAAATCAATATGAATGCTCTTCTTGTGTCAATATGAATGCACTTCTTATTTTTGAAATGATTTTAACTATTTTTAATCTTAATTTGAATATGAATGCAGTTAAAATCAATCTGAATGCAATTAAATTCAGTATGAATGCTCTTCTTGTCCAAAATGATAAATATGAACGATGTTATTGTGTCAATATGAATGCTCTTCTTGTGTCAGATAAAATCAAAATGAATGCTCTTCTTGTATCAAATAAAATCAATATGAATGCTCTTCGTGTGTCAATATGAATGCACTTCTTTTTTTTTTAATGATTTTAATTATTTATAATATCAATAAGAATATAAATGCAGTTAAAAAATTAATGTTGTAAATTCATATGAATATTGATCAATGTTGTAAATACTTGAAAATTTACAATTCATGTAATTGAAACATACAAATATTATGATATAAAGGCAATTAAAACTATTTCAAAAACAAAAAAGGGCAGAACGTGAAAACTTCTTAAGAATCAATTTTTTTGAAATCTAACAAATCTGATAAAATATTGTAAAATTTGATATCAAATCAAATCCAATTTATTGTAAAATACTGGGAAAATCGCAAAACCAATTAAATACCAAATCAGGTAGCTGAAACATACAATGCTCATCTTGTCAAATATGTTGTCACATAAATTCAAATTGTGAAATACTTGAAAAATTGTAATACTGAAAAAATCACAAATCAAGTAGCTTGAACAAATAGTTTTTTGCTTGTTCTGCATCACTATGAATCATAGTGGATATTTGTGTCTCCACATTCTGATCACTAAAAGCATCATCATATTCCATATCAGTCATATTCAACACACTCCTTTTGCCTGCAAGGGAATTCCACAATGCAATTGCTCTGTCATAGGGAAAATTTTCCAACTGATAAGATGATACATATATTCTCAAAAAAAATTCTAAATTTTTGTCCAGCCTTTTATGAAGCTTAGATTTCACAAAATATAGTGCACTGAAAACCCTCTCGTCTTACACTGATCACAAAATCATTGTTTGACATAATTTATATAAACAGAAGTATTCACTTATAGTATCTTGTAGGATAGTACTTGGATACAATTTTTGTCACAAACGTGCAATGGAACCAGTCTCATGGCTATTACTCAAAAGTGATTTTTGCCCAAGCATTGTTCTTCCAAAATGTGCTGACTGTTCTTTCAAAAGATTTTTTTTGAGTATACCATTAATTGTAACACCATTTATTTCCATAATTTTACTAAAATGCTCAATAAATTTCATCATATATTTAACAAACAACTGATTTGTCGAATTGAAGTCACTATTAGAACCCCAAAACATGGGGTTAACCACACCCATGGCCTCAAGCAACTCATCTCTCCAAAACCGATCTCTTATCTCACTTGTCAAATAGTTTGCTATATTGGACAAATTTGTTCTAGTTTTCTGTAATACAACATGAAATCTATTGTGTGTTACAGGAACTTATTCAGCATCGTCCACACCTATACTTGATTGCCTTTCAAAGCTATAAAGAGGTCTCAATTTTCCATGATTGTTAATACAAATATGATCATTGATGTCAAACTTCAAATAGCTTACTAGATTGTTCAAGTTTGTCAATGTATTCCAACTATGAAACAAGGTATCTTTAAAATCTATTTTGAACACATAAATTTTCAATAACAACACATATTTTTTTTCTCATCCTTATGAAATCAACGATATAGATGGATCTCTCTTGCACAAATTTTATCAATCTACTCATTTGTTGTAACATAGGAAGAATACCACATAACGTCAACAGGGTTTCAAAGTTAGTCAAAAAATAACAAATATTTAGCCTTATCAACTCCTTGACTACTTGCGTACATAAACCCTATTAATGATTGATATTCTGTAAAAATTTTGTCTGCAGGTTGATACAATGAAATCCACCTTGTATCGACATATTTTAACATTTTTTTCCTTTTGTCACTCCTAGTGCAAACTGTTGAATCTCTAAAAACCTTATTGGACTGCAAGAAAAATAAGAATGTATTTCATAAATGATGTCTTCCACTCTCGCAACATTTTCAAAAGTGCTCACAATTTTATATGCAAGATTCACTCTATGAGCCATGCAATGAATGGGTATCATATATGGTGTAATTGTGGTTTGCAATCGAACATAGAGACCACTCCTATGTCCTTACCTTATGGAAGCTCCATCAGATCCAACACATATTAACTTTGAGGCTATGTCTATGTCATTAATTCCCACAATATCTTTTAAACTAGTCACAACCATATTATAAATATTTTCTGCATTTGAATTTTCAACCATCTTATGTAATCCTAGCAAACTAGACTACCTGATATTGTTTTGAAAAGTATACACAGGCATACAAATCCAAGATGTGTTGTCCACAAATGTCACCTCATCAATAGATAGTGAAATGAATCTGGAAAGTTTTACTCTCTCCCTCAGGTACTCCTCTACTACTGATATACAATTTACCATTTCCCAACCACTTCAATCAGACCAATGGCAACTCATAATATTTTACAAAAAATCCAACAAAAATAGGTGCTTCTAATAAAAAAATTGAACATGGGTCTACCCTTCTTGAGAATACTAAGTACAACAACAAACTGTAAACATTTTACCCCTAAGGCGATATTTTTCATTTTTTGAAAATAGGCTTCAATTGTTGCACCTTTCTCAACAAGAGATTATTGTTCCTTTAAGTGATTGTCATATTCTATTGCATATCTAACATGCATACATTATGGTGCATCCTTCCACCTACCTATTTTAATAATTTCACCATCACTTCCTTTAACTTTTATATAAAATTTGCCAACATGTTTTTCTATTGTATCTATCTTTTTTTTCAACCTATGCTCCTTGCCCAGTTTCCAACTACAAAATTTGCATCTACATAATTTATCATCAACTTGTTTGTCATTAGTTAGGATAGGCTCTATCCATGGAAATTTTTTTACCCTTTCATTGTTAAATGCCCTTCCAATAGCCCAGTTATATGCCTTTCGCTTTTTATTTTTCTCGCTTGTAGATTCAAAAGAAGTTTGTAATGTATTTGATTTATTTCTTTCATTTTCAACTATGTTATTTTGAGGATTATCTTCAATTGCTTGTTTTTATGTCATTTTTAAGAGAATTTTTATTAGAATTCATCTCTTTGTGATGAATATATTCAAGCAGATGCATATCAGGATCCACATGGTATTCTGCATAGTAGCATACAATACTATTTTTAATTTTTTTTAATTTAACAAAATAATTTAAAAAATAGAAATATGGTTTATATCATCGTGCAATATGACTAGAGGTACTCTAACCATTTTAGGAAGAAAACATTATTTAAACTAACAAATACACCTAAATGTTAAGTAGTCAAAAATCATTTGTACCTTGAATTTGCACAGATGTCGATGGCTCGCTTGATTTCAACGTATGGCTATAATAATTCAGGATACCCTTTTTAGATTTGGTCCCCTTATTTGAATCGCTAGTAGGTGACATTTTACTTGTAAAGAAAATATTTTTAAATTTAGTTAAGTAATAAAATGTTGAAGATATTTTACTTCTATGAAGCCTTAAGATAATATTGTAATTAGAATAAATGTATAGATGATTGGAAGAAAATAAATACTTTTTTCAAGTCATTCTTTATTGTGATTTTTTTTGGGTATTCAAATACTCTATTTTTAGCAGATTGTACCTGTAACTAATAAGAGCAAAAAACCAATCAATATAAATTTGAAATACAATTTAATCATAGATACAATCAGAGATACAAAATGTTGAAAAATATAAAATTCTAGTACAAATTGGACAAGAAGCAAAGCATCACTTTGTCCATAGAGAACCACATTATTTACCTATTTAAAAATATTGTAACAAAAAAGGGGATCTTAATGAAAATAGAGAATCAAAGAGTTTTAATATAGATAGAAAATAAAAGGAAAAATAGAGAACAAAGCATTGATTTATTTTCAATAAATGATAAAAACACAGCCAAAGAAAAACTAGAAACTAGATGATAAAAAAAAGATCTTATTATTATAAGTGCTACAACTATTATTCTCTATAAAATCAAAAAACACTGGATCATAGATTCAAATGTCTAAAGAGAAACATAGTACCTACTGTAGGAAAAGGTATGTCTGAAAAGAGATCCACCGAGCGGTGAACGGGCTGTCAGTCCGGGTGAAAGATCGATCTGACTTGCAGTTCAGGTGGAAATTATACTTCGACCATCGAATTGTGATTAATAGGAAGTTCAACAATCGGTCCGGGTGGAATAAGCTTATCGGCTAGCGGTTCGGTTGGAATATGTAGTCTGATAGATTACTTGGTTGGAACTAGTTGTTCGGGTAGAACAAGTAGACCGACTACCAATCCTAGTGGATATAATGTCCAATCATCATATTGGGTGAAGAACTATGTTGTGTCGATCCATCTACAATGCACAACACTAAATTTTGATGGAATCTGCAACAGATCGAATGTTTCAGTTCATATTTTTGCTTTAGAGTTTTACTTTTCGAATGTTCTAAATGAAAAATATCTCTGGATTGTTACTTATATATAGTGGTATAGTTAATGTATTTGGTGGGATAGTTTAAAAATTAAAAAAAAAATGGTAAAAATGCTTCAGGACTTAGGTGGGAGTGTCGGTGAATTTAAAAAAAATACCTAATACTATTATCAACGCACGACAAATCGACACTTCAAAAAAAAATTGACCAAAAATTTCGGGCGAAATGGCCGACATCCAGGGTCCGCCAAAATCGCAAATTGGCATTTTCAAAAATGCTAATATTCACCCATTTTGTGAATATTCGCCGCTAAGCAAAACACTTATAAATGTATATAATGTTACATAGAGAGTATGAATATATAGAGAGTATGGTATTTTATTTAAATACTAGAATGATTTCTCATGGTTGGGTATTTCTATATTATTTCGGTTGATGCAACTATGTGTTATATAACCTTATAGAGTATAATTTTTTGTTGATGCAACTATATGCTATATAGAGAGTATGAATGTATAGAATAAGCGTGTAAATGTATAAAAAAATTTGAGCAACCTATTGGGAGTATGAATGTGTAGAATAAAATTATGAATGTATAAAATATTGTATAGAGAGTATGAATGTATAGGGAGTATGGTATTGGATTTATATACTAGAATGCTTTCTCACGATAGGATATTTCCATTTATATATATTTTTTTTATTTCCATAACTTGAGTATTATGCTATTTGCATTGTGCTTTCTAAACTACATACAACACTTTCTATAAAAATATTTACTACTGATACATGCATGCATGGTTTTAAAATTTTCATTTATTCAAATCCAAAGAATAAAAAAAAAAAAATTATTTTCCTAATGATACATGGTTTTAAAATTTCATTTACTAATAATACATGCATGCATGGTTTTAAAATTTTAATTTTATTAAAAGCCAAAGCATAAAACAGAAAAAATTCAATTACTAATGATACATGCATGCATGGTTTTAAAATATCATTTACTAATGATACATCCATTCATTTACTAATGATACATGCATGCATGGTTTTAAAATTTTCATTTAAATCAAAGCCAAAGCATAAAAAAAAAAAAAAATGCCATAGACATAAAGTTATGGTATGAAAAAAAGTCTTATCAATGAAGAAAAATGATATCAAATATTGAATACCATTAATTATATGATTTTTTTAAAAACATTGAAATTTTACAATGGAGGAAGCAGAAACAAATACTTCTCTACTTCTCCAAAAGAACTAGGAAGCATATTTGAATTCTGCTTCACCACAATATGATCACTGCAAGTGTCGTTAGCCTTATTATAAAGAATATTAGTGATACCTCTTTGGTATGCTAGGGACTTCCAATATGCCAAAGATATGCTATAGGGATACATATCCAATTTGTGCGATGACACATATATTCTCAAATAATTTTCCAAATTTTTTTCCAACCTATTACGAACTTTATATTTCACAAAATATAGTTACTAAAAACCCTTTCGTCTTCAATAGATTCCAAAATCATTGCCTGACATAATTCATGTTTTATAGAAAATATTCACTCATTGTTTCTTGTAAGACACTACTTGGATACATTTTTTTCCACAAATGCGTGATGGAACCCGACTCATGTGGGTTACTCAAATGCACAATTTGATTAACCATTGTCATTCCAAAATTGGTGGATTGTTGTCTCAAAAGTTCTTTGTTGAGAATACCATTGATTTCAATACCATTCACTTCTACACATTTAGTGAAATTTTTGCAAGAGTGTCCATATATTTTATTAAAAACTCACTTTACTATTGGAGTCAAGACAAGGATTCCAGACCATGGGGTTAACCACAACCATCACCTCAAGCAAGTCATCTCTTTGAAATTGATATCTTATTTCCCTTGTCAATGATTCTGCAATTTTTATCAATTTAATCTTAGTACTATGTAAAACCATATCAAATCCATTGTGTGTTATGGGTACTTGTTCAACATCCTCTATAATTGTATCTGACCACTTCATAATGATATAAAGAAATAATATTTCCATGGATAGTAATACAAAGGTCATCATTGATGTTGAAATTCAAAAAGCTATTAGGATAATTTACCTTAGTTAAAGTATTCCAACTATCAAACAAAATATTTATAAAATTTTCTCTGGATAAGTATATCTTATCAATAAGCATACATATATGTTTACTCATCCTGATGAAATCGATAATATAAATGGTTATTTCCTGTGCAATTTTAATCAAAGTATTCATTTCAAGTATTTCCAAGTTAGTCATACAGTAAAGTAAATATTTTGTCTTGTCAACATCCATATGATGTGCATACATAAACCCCACTAAGGATTAATATTCTAAAAAACCCTTTTTGTAGGAATATACAGTGAAATCCACCTGGTATCCACATTCTTTAATAATTTTTTACCTTTACTAACACCTAAAGAAAATTGTTGAAACTCTGCAAACCTTTTTGGACTGCACAAAAAGTAAGTGTGTATTTCATGGATGAGTTCTTCCACTCTGGAAACATTTTCAAATGTGCTCACAATATTGTGTGTAAGATTCATTCTATGAACCATGCAATGAATGGGAATCAAATATGGGGTAATTTTTGTTTGAAGTCTAACACAAAGTTTGTTCCTTTGTCCTTGCATTGTAGTTGCACCGTCAACTCCAACACAAATTAACTTTGTGGCTATTTATTTTTCATCCATTCTAGTAATATCCTTTAAATTGGTTAAAACAACATTATAAATATTTTCTACATTACAATTTTCCATTATCTTATGTAGTGCTAGTAAATGTTAGCAATAGATTATATTACATCATTTGGATCATATAAATGTATCTTCCAAGGTACATACTTAGGAAATTAGATTACTTTAGGGTAAAGTTATCTATTTTCTTATGTTGGAAATATTGAGTTGGCATTGATGTCAAAGGTGCATGATAGGCAAGGCAGAAATATTCTCCAAGGGTGATGAGGCAAAGCAAGGTATATATCAAGGCAAGCATATATTTCAATTGAAGCAAAGAAAGAAAAAATATTTTTAAGACAAGGATTATAGTATTTAAATATTATAAAGAGATGGATAGTTGCTTGGGACAAAAAGGATTTAAATATTGTAAAAAAAGGACAGGTTTAAAAGTTGTTTGGAAAGAGTTTTAAAAATCACAAGGTGGACAAGGGTTTAAAAGTTGCTTGACAAAGGTTTAAAATTTGCTTGGAAAAAATATTTTAAGACCACAAGAGAAGGGCAAAGGTTTAAAAATAATATTATAATATTTTTAAATCAAAAGATTTAAAATATTATAATTAAGAGAAGGTGCCAATGTTTGAGAATTATGAAACCAAAATAAATCGTGTGCCGACCTCCCAAAGCATAAGAAAATGCATATATATATATATATATATATATATATGTGTGTGTGTGTGTGTGTGTGTGTGTGTGTGTGTGTGTGTGTGTGTGTGTGTGTGAAGGCAAAAGATTTAATTTCTCCTCTAATGTTGCGATCATTGAATATCTCTATGCAAATGAACTTTGGAAAAATATCCAACGTGAGTGTGTCAAATAAAAAAATTATATGCAGGAAGGGAACATCGAATAAGAAAAGGTTTTCAGAGTAATTGCATAAGGAAGAAAGGTTTTCGGGGTATCCCACACGGTCATCTAGCCCTTGTTAGGGCACTACGAAATAGTGAGTGCAAAGTTTGAATCCGATTGGGGATTTTTTTACTATGTGAAGGAACTGTAAAATTTTGAGGTGTTATATGTTGGTTGTGTCTCCTTCATTCTTGAGCTGGTGTGCATCCTAGCAGGTTGGCTAGGCTATGTGAAGTCACTACCATGGGAGAGATCCAAGGGTCGAAACCCATTGGGTGTGTTTTGATTGGTGTTGATGGTAGTTTAATGATATTGAGCAGCACATGAGAGTCTTTATAAAGTAGGAACTATTTTGTTGCTACCTGTTGGAATAGCCTAGTTGGTTGAGGAGTGGATGGAAGGCATTGTGCTGTGAAAGGTTCAAGGGTTAAACCCCCTCTACGACAGTGAAGTCTTTTGGTAAAAGGTAAGGAAAATATTTTTTATTTTAAATTTAAGTTTGCATTTATAAGGTGCTACAATTGATTTTTATAATCTTGAATTTTGGGGAGTTTTGTCTGTCATAAAAATATTGAATTGAATGCTATGATGTTGGAGTTATAAGGTGTACTTTATGATTATTATATTTTTTATATTTTAAAATTTGAAATATAAGGTGTATCTTTTGATTATTGAATATTATAAGTTGGAGTTATAAGGTGTGACATTGACAATTTAAATGTGTATTTTGTATATGATTAATGAAAGAAATAAGAGGGTATTTTGATAGTATTAAAGCTTTATATTATTTTTTAATAAGGGAGAAATAAGGAATTATTTCTAGAACTTTATTGTTTATATTTTGATAAGGGTTTTTGAGTGGATGTTTTGATATTTGCTTAAAAGAAGAAAAAGAGATTTGCTAACCTATTTTGAAGTGGCAAAAAGAAAAGAAAATTATTTTTGGCAAGACAGGTTTAGAAAGAACATGCAAAAGAGGATCATCTTCATTGTGGTAGTTTTAGAGGATTGAGCAGAATTATGAGCAGGTTTTGTGAGAATATTTGAGCAAATTATGAACATATTTAAGAAGAGTTGTGAGCAGAGTTGAGTTGAATTGTGAGCAGATTTTTGATCAGATTAGAGCATAGGGGATTTGGTATCCTGTGGATAGAGATCCAAAAACCAAAGTAGAGGGGATTTGTGTCTCCTGTGGATTGGGATCCACGAACTTATGAGAGGGGACAAGTGTCTCCTATGGATAGAGTTCCACAAACATTGTAATAGGGAATTGGTTCCCACAAAATTTGTTGAGAAATTTATAAGAAATATTTCTTTGTGGATGTAGCCCACATTGGGTGAACCACGTTAAATATGTTTCTCTTATGTGTGTGATTATTTGTGCATTGTTTCATTATTACAATTGATATTATTGGATGATATTGCTTTGGAAAGAAAAGTAAAAGTTTGATATTATATTGTTCACCTTCCCCTCTTGAAAAACACAAGTTTATACTGAGAGGGGGGGTGAACAGTATAAGATCACTTTTTAATTTTTCTTTTCTAATAAATATTATGCAATGTATCAATAGCAATATCAACAGCAGTAATCAAAGCAATGCATAAATCACCATACACAATAGAGACACCAATTTAACATGGTTCACCCAATATGGGCTACTCCATAGAGAAAATATTTCACTAAAATTTTCTCAAAAAAATCTAGGGAAACCTTTCCCTATTACAATATTTATGAATCTTTGTCCAAAGGAAACACCAATCCCCTAATCTAGTTTGTGGATCTCTATCCATAGGAGACACCAATCTCATCAACTAGTTTGTGGATATCTATCCATAGGAGAACTCCTTTATTCTCTGCTTTGGCTTGTGATATTCTAGAAGAATTGTTACCTCCAATGCACTGGCTAATGGATCTCTATCCCCTGAAGACTCTTGTTCTCACTTATAAGACATGTCCTCACTACCTTGGCTAATGTACCTCTATCCACTGGAGACTATCATCCTCTATACTTTGTCACCTCCAAAGCTTACTCTCAATTCTATCTCAAATATGCACTAAATACAGTCCTTCAGTCTAGCACATATCTGCTCAATATCTATCTCTAGTTTGGCACAAACCTATCCTTAAATCTGCACCAAACCCTGTCCTCAAATTTGCACTAAACATAGTCCTTCAGTCTAGCACAAACCTGCTCAAACTTTGTCCTTAAGCCTTAACACAAAGCTTGAATCAATCATGAATCAAATTTACTAGATCTGCTTCAAACCTTAACTCAAGGTTTGAACAAATCAATAAATCAAATCTGCTCTCAAGTCTTCTCAAAGACTTATCTCAACTCTGCATTGTAAGCTTCCACAAAAGCTCACACTAATTTATCCACAAGTCCTCTCTAGAACTTGTCCAATCTGCTCAAAAAGTTCTCACTAGAACTTGTCCAATCTGCTCAACAAGTCTTCACCAAGACTTACCTCAAATCTACTCAAAAATTCCTTACTAGAACTTGTCCAATATGCTCAACAAGTATTCACCAAGACTTAACTCAAATCTACTCAAAAAGTCCTCACTAGAACTTATCCAATCTACTCAACAAGTCTTCACCAAGACTTGCCTCAAATCTACTCAACAAGTCCTCACTAGAACTTGTCCAATATCACATAAACATATAGAGAATTATTAGAGACTCAATATGCTTCACACTCACAACAATGCTCAATCACTTTCAATCTCTCTTTTTACAACAAAAATATATAGAAAATTGTTAGAGACTCAATATGCTTCACACTCACCATAATGCTCAATCACTTTCAATATCTCTTTTTACCACATAAAGATATAGAGAATTGTGATATACTCAATATGCTTCACTTTCAATCTCTTTTTACCACAAAAATATATAGAGAATTGTTAGAGACTCAATATGTTTCACACTCACAAACACTCAATCACTTCCAACCTATTTCTCAAATCAATTCATAATATAGAACAATTTGTTTCACAGAATTATAACTATCACTTCAACACTTCCACTTGACTAGGCTCAATCCAATCCACTCAATCAATCACTCAATGAAATACTTTCTTGCTTACAAACTCTAGTCCAAGCATATGAATCACTCACTCAATTATTTCCAACAATGTTTATCAAAAAATCTCACATAACAATGATACTCATGATCTTTCACAAACCTTAGTTCAAGATAGTTCACAACTTCATATAACAATGATACTCGTGTTCTTTCACAAACCCTGGTTCAAGCATATGAAAGCTTACTCAATATTTCCAACAATGCTTGTCAAACAAGGTTTTTATCATCAAATATTACTCAAAAAAACCTTTAACAACCAAACTCAACAATGCTTACCAAACAATCCTTTTCACTCCAACTTAGAATTCACAACATCCAATCCAACAATATTTTTCTCACAAGGAATATTTACCCATACCTTTTATTTTTATGGAGATATGTCTTCAAAACCTGTCTTAACCACAATAAAAATTTTCTTTACCAACACTAGGGTTAGGTTACCACAACCTCTCTCAAGATCTCCACAAAATAAATTTCTCAATGATTATTTTTAATAAAAAATAACAAATCCTTTTGTACACCTTATAATCTCCAAACTCACAATATTCAATTTAATAATTTCACCATAACACTACACTTAACAACAAGTATAGCAAAGTCCTTATACACCTTATAATCTCCAACTTCATAAACTCTAATAACCAAAAAAATTAAAATCAAATATTTAATTTTTAGTATCCTTATATCTCCCTCAAAAACTTTAATCAACCTTTATTTTTCATAGCAAAGCAACCTTTGAAATTACAACCTTAGCAAGAGAATCAAAATCGGTGCATACCTTATTTAGCCCAACAAAACACTTTCGGTGGGTTTCGAACACCTAACCTCACCACTCCAAGTGTCTTAGTTGTGGCTTCCTAGCCACGTGAGCTACAAGCTCACGTGGGAGTCAAATGCACCAACTGTGCTTTGATTCTTCTTCGTGCGCCAAGAGCCAAAAGGCTCTTCTCCACCATCATCGGTGAAGATTGAATGCAAACCTTTGAAACACGTTCACCCCTCGAATTCATCGTTGGGCCAACACTGAAGAGATTGTATTTTTGCCTTTCATGCTTGGACTTCTGCAAGTTTTGGGGAAACCAACCTTAGCTTATGCTCATAAATTATTTTACTTCCATAGAGAGTTCGCATGCAAATTAATGTCCAAGACTTGACCTGTTATGAGGGAAAGGCTATGGTATTTATACCATATGCCTCCCTCTCTACCATGTCAACGAATGGGTTAAAATCAATGACGTCGGTGCTCCAAATAATAACAATTTCCCTTGTGGCCCTAACATTAGGGTTAGCTTAATTAATTTATAAATTAACTTATAATTAAATTATAATTAATTTAAAATTAACTTAATAACTTTAAAAGTTAATTAAATTAATTTATAAATTAAATTATAATAAAATTATTATAATTAATGTATAGTTAATTAAATCTCTAGGTTTTGCTCCTTTAATATTATAATAAATTATAATAATATTATTTTTCTTGGGTCTTCATTTTGCCCTTTAAACCTCATATGACCACCTGGGCGGAAACTGTCTTTTGCACTTGATTACGAAGCCTAAAACTGATGCTGCTCACTGAAACTGACGTTCGCTGGTGCTGAATTCTTAACATCAATGAAAACAAAACTTGCTCATATTTCCAACAATCTCCCCCTTTTCATTGATGGCAATCCAATTACCTTTTACCATTTCCTTAACCTTTTTCTTTTTTTCTCCCCCTGGGAAACTGTTCCTCTTGACTCCATGCTCTCCCCTTAAATCAAATATCTCTCCCCTTACTCAAATATCTCCCCCTTTGACATCAATGGTAAGGGGTCACGTTTGGGGCTAGGGGCTAAGAATGAAACTCTTAGCTTAGCCCCTCCCCCACCTCCTTTTGAGGTGGTTAATTCTGGGGTGGGAGTATTTCTACTCCAAACATGCACTAATATTTACCTTTGTCCACATTCCTTCTCATCTGGTCCTTATGATTCCTCTGACTATTCATGTTCCTATTTGTATCTAGAATTTCTACTCAACACTTTGTTGTGTGTCCATCATTATTACACTTATAACACTTAATGTTATTATTCCTTGGAGGTGTAAATGCCTTGGGATTTCTTTTGGTGAAGCCATATCTATTTATGTAATGAACCTTGCAATTCATTGCCTTATGACCAAACTGATTATAAAAATAGAAATACCCTTGAAAAAGCTACCTATTTATGAAAATTCCATATTCCTATCTTTCATGTGTCCTACACTAAGAAGCTTTATGCCCAAACCTATGACATGAGAAGCATCGTCCATTGACACTAACTTGCATTGACCTCATTGGTCTCTTAGTTTCTTTTAGCCTGTGTTGGTTCTTGTTCCATATGTTCCTCTTCTATGCATTGATCATTTCTTTGTTGAACTTTTTGTTGCCCAACTCATCCTCAGAAGTCTCACTCTCTCTTACACTCTCTTCTTCTAAAGTTTCTTCTTCTTCAGAACTTGAGGTTGACTCCTCTTCTTGTTTCTTTTGTACCTATTCAAAACCAAGACCTATTTTATTTGTTGATCATATTTATACCTTGATCATCTTATCTATGATATTTTAGCTCCTTCCAAACTTTTGTAACATGACCTTAGATTCGTTTACTTCTTCCTTTAGTAGAGCCACTTCATGTTCTAACCTTTCACATTCTAAGACATTTGCTTCTAACTTATCTTTAAACTTCATTGTCTTAGCCATTGACTTATTTAGATCCTCTATAAGCTTTCCTTTACCTTCATCACATTCTTTAAACTAAATCTTAAGTTGGGAGTTTTGCTTTCTTACCTTATTTAATGCATCAAGGGCATGAATAAGTTCACCTTCAATATCAACTTCTATTTTTTATTATTCCTCTATTTGTTTACCTTGGAAAATATCTTCATTCTTTTTTTATTTGTCTTCTATAGGATCACCTCCTTCTTCTTTTAATGCCATTATAAGATTCTATTTTGGTCCTTCAAGTGTATCTTCATATTCATCATCACTGAAACTAAAACCACTCTTTGTACAACTATCTTCAAGATGACCAAAGTTACCACATCTAAAACACTTGAGGATTACTGGTGACCCTTTCCTAACCATTTCTTTTTATTTTTCCAGAAATAGAACTTCATCTTTATCATTATCTGAGGAACTATTATCACTATCACTTGAGTACTTACTTGCATTGTCTGCATAGAAACTCTTCTTTTGTATTCGGAATAACTTCTTTCCTTGCATGCCTTGACCATCCTTGATTTTCTTTTGGTACCTATATTTTTCTAATTCCCTATTCTTATGATCACATTTTTCTTCATCATTGCTATTTCCATATTTTTGACAATCAGTTGCATAGTGACCATAATTTCCATAATTGAAATATCTAATTAATTTTATACCTTTAAATTTTCTTGGATCCTTGTTCCTTCTGCCATAATTTGCTTCTTCATCACTGGATGAGTCATTGCTTGAATCTATATTCTTACCCTTTGTATTCTTAGTAGCTTTGAAGGTTGCTTATTTTTGGAGATTAGGTTCCTCTTTTGTTCTCATCTCAAAAGTTGTAAGAATGCCAAGTAATTCATCCCTTGTCAAAATATCACCATCTTTTGATTCCTCTATAGCTGAAATCTTTTCACTAAAACCTTTTTGGGAGTGATCGTAAGATCTTATCACAAACATTAGATTCTTGAACCTCAATTCCAAGTCCTTGCATGGAGTTAACAACCTCATATACTCAAAATAGATAAGCACTAATGTTTTCCTCATCCTTCATTTTTAGATCTTCAAATTGTCCCTTGAGATTTCACAACTTTACCTTTTTGACATTTTTATTTCCTTCATATATGCCTTACAACTTATCCCAAATTTCTTTTTCTAATTTGCAATGCATAACCTTAACAAACTCTGTTCTATGCAAACCTCTCAAAATTTTATTTATTGCTCTTGAATTGTAATGATGTATAAGCTTACCATATTTATATTTAGGTGGAGTAGTTGGTGGTGTGTATCCATTTTCAACTACTTCCTATATTTCATTGCCAAGTGCCATCAGGTGAATCTTCATTCTCATACTCCAAAATACATAATCGCTTCCATAAAACACTGGTGCTAAATTTTTAGAGGATCCAATCTTAGAATCCATTTGTGTTCTTATAAGCTTTTTCTTCAAGCTATTAAACTCTTCTAAAGGAACCTGCTATGATACCAATTGAAGAACATAAGCTTATACTGAGAGGGAGGGTGGAAAATATAAGACTACTTTTTAATTTTTCTTTCTCAATCAATATTATGCAATGTATCAATAGCAATATCAACAACAGTAATCAAAGCAATGCACAAATCACCATACACAATAGAGACACCAATTTAACATGGTTCACCCAATGTGGGCTACTCCATGGAGAAAATATTTCCCTTAAAATTTTCTCAACAAATATTTGGGGAAACCCTTCTCTATTACAATGTTTATGGACCTCTATCCAAAGGAGACACCAATATCCTAATCAAGTTCATGGATCTCTATCCACAGGAGACACCAATATCCTTAGCTAGTTTGTGGATCTCTATCCACAAGAGAACTCATTTCTCCTCTTCTCTAGATGTTGATATTATAGAATAACCGATGCCTCCACTACACTGCCTAATGGATCTCTATCCGTTGAATACTCCTATCCTCACTAAGATGACATGTTCTCACTACCATAGCTAATGGACCTCTATCCACTAGAGACTATCGTCCTTTATAATTTATCACCTCCAAAGCTTACTCTCAGCTCTATCTCAAATCTGCACTAAACATAGTCCTTCGGTCTAGCACAAATCTGCTCAATATTTATCTCTGGTCTGGCACAAACCTATCTTCAAATTTGTACCAAAATTTATCATCAAATCTTCACTAAACATAGTCCTTTGGTCTAGCACAAATCTGCTCAATCTCTATCCTCAATCCTAAACACAAAGCTTGACTAAATCACGAATCAACTCTGCTAGATATGCTCCAAACCTTAACTCAGTGTTTGAATAAATCAATCAATCAACTCTAGTCTCAAGTCTTATCAAATATTTATCTCAATTTTGCATTGTAAGTTTTCACAAAATCTCGCACTAATCTATCCACAAGTCCTCTCTAGAACTTGTCCAATCTACTCAAAAAGTCTTTACCAAGAATTACCTCAAATATTCTGAACAACTCCTCATTAGAACTTGTCCAATCAGCTCAACAAGTCTTCACCAAGACTTACCTCAAATCTACTCAAGTCCTCACTAGAACTTGTCCAATCTGCTCAACAAGTCTTCACCAAGACTTACCTCAAATCTGCTCAACAAGCCCTCACTAGAACTTATCCAATATCATAGAATCATATAGAGAATTGTTAGAGACTCAATATACTTCACACTCACAACAATTCTCAATCACTTTCAATCTCTCTTTTTACCATAGAAACATATAGAGAATTGTTAGAGACTCAATATGATTCACACTCACCATAATGCTCAATCACTTTCAATATCTCTTTTTACCATAGAAACATATAGAGAATTGTTAGAGACTCAATATACTTCACTTTCAATCTCTCTTTTTACCATAGAAACAAATAGAGAATTTTTAGAGACTCAATATGTTTCACACTTAATCACTTCCAACCTCTTTCTCAAATCAATTCATAATATAGAACATTTTGTTTCACAAAATTATAACTATCACTTCAACACTTCCACTTGACAAGGATCAATCAAATCCACTCAATCAATCACTCAATGAAATAATTTCTTTATTACAAACCCTAGTCCAAGCAAATGAATCACTCACTCAATTATTTCCAACAATGTTTATCAAAAAATCTCACATAACAATGATACTCATGATCTTTCACAAACCTTAGTTCAATATAGTTCACAACTTCATATAACAATGATACTCGTGCTCTTTCACAAACCCTGGTTCAATCATATGAAAGCTTACTCAATATTTCCAACAATGCTTATCAAACAAGGTTTTTATCATCAAATATTACTCAAAAAAACCTTTAACAACCAAACTCAACAATGCTTACCAAACAATCCTTTTCACTCCAACTTAGAATTCACAACATCCAATTCAACAATATTTTTCTCACAAGGAATATTTACCCATACCTTTTATTTTTATGGAGATATGTCTTCAAAACCTGTCTTAACCACAATCAAATTTTTCTTTACCAACACTAGGGTTAGGTTACCACAACCTCTCTCAAGATCTCCACAAAATAATTTTCTGAAATATTATTTTTAATACAAAATAACAAATCCTTTTGTACACCTTATAATCTCCAAACTCACAATATTCAATTTAATAATTTTACCATAACACTACACTTAACAAGTATAGCAAAGTACTTATAAACTTCATAAAAGTTAATCACCAAAAAAATTTAAATCAAATATTTAATTTTTAATACCCTTATATCTCCCTCAAAAAATTTAATCAACGTTTATTTTTCAGAGCAAAGCAACCTCCGAAAATTACAACCTTAGCAAGAGAATCAAAATTGATGCATACCTTATTTAGCCCAACAAAACACTTTTGGTGGGTTTTGAACACCTAACCTCACCACTCCAAGTGCCTTAGTCGCGGCTTCCTAGTGTTGATGTATGATTCTATCCATTTGCCAAAATCATCATAACATAGAACTTTTGAATGTTCTCTCTTGTAAAGATAGTTTAGAATCTCCAAGGTTTAATATATATGCTTTGATGTAATGATGGATATCTCAATGGTTCACAAATGTCTATCAACAAGGGGCTTGGAACTTTGGATACACGATTTCAATGTTTTATAACTCTTTTCTTCTTCAAGGAATCATTTCATTCAAATTGATTTTCATTTATATAATCATATTTCTTTTCATTTATAGCATGTGATTTTCTTATAATGTCCCTTTATAAATGATAACTTTTAAATCCTCTTTTTGTTAAATATCCTTTTCTTTGATGATTTTTTTATCCTAAGTGCATTTATGACTTCAAGCCTAAAATAAAAGAAACAAAATAATTAAATACAACTTTTAAACACCTAAGGAAAATCTTTCAACCAATTTTTATATTCCTATTGAATTTGTTTTGATGCTTTCTTATCTCTACTTAAATGCATTTAAATGTTATTACATCTAACAACCTATTTTACTTTAAATAACAACAATGTGTCTACTGTGAATAAATGAAAAATTCATAGGCTTTAAATATTCCGCTAGACTATGCCTAACAAATTCTTTTCCTTTGTCTTCTACAAATGGATTTTTTTATCAAATACACAAACTTTATACTATCAAAAAATCTTTCAATGGAATTTACAACAGAGGATTCACAATGTATATTCCAGATAACTGATATTTGATAGTGCCTTTAAATTATTTCCTTCGGACAAATCACGTCATGCAGATATGAATACAGATCCTAGAAAGTAACCATTATAGGTAAAACCAGAAATGCTATCACAGTTTACTCCTATTATGGTGCTAGCTTCTGAGGAATGAGAACTTTTAATTATGATAACCACTACTTGTTGCATAATCAAATCCAGAATTTCTCACAGATGAGATTAACAAGGCTTTATCATAACATATAATAAGTATTACAATTCGATTTTATAAAACTTTCAAACAAAAACCTGTCTTCCTATTGCTTCAGATTTGGTGCTCCATCAGACATTCACCGCCTCTCCCCTGCCAAGATGATTTCATCCAAACTCCTGACCGCTTCTTCTCATGCATCTATCTTTTCCAAAAAATTTCGGTCCTCATTTCCACATGTTTGTTCCGTATTTATAATTTTTTTTGCCCTGGCTCATACTCTGCGTATTGAACTATTTTGAAACCAACCTTGTAACGAATTTCATTCGTTACTCTTAACTTCCCTCGAATGGTTACAAACATATTTTATTAAACTTCTTGAGCTTTGCGCTGTCCATAACTACTATCCATCTATGATATGCTTTACGTGAATTTTAACTAACATTCAAATATTTTTAATTAAATTCATTTTAACAAAATGAATTCAACCATATTCACATAGCAATAGTTTTAATCGAACTTACATCACGCTGAAACTGATGGCCTTATACCATGTATGCCTTTCTGTGTAAATCCAAACTTTGTATCTTCGTTGGATACTATCACATCGAGTTGACAACGTATAACTATCTATCTCCGGAGGCTATCCATTACGTATTATGTGCATGCTTTCTCAGTTACCCTTTATGTGGCTATCACCCCATTTGTGCCTCCCAATAGTTCCTTCTGCAGTGTGTTACATCGTATCTCATTATCCATTGCATGTTGTGGAGAGGACACCATATTGATTCAGGTCTTCCCGATGACTATTAGCTACAACATTCTGCCCTGCCTTGGACTTCGATTATTCTCCCAACATTTAATTGCTTCAATAACATCCTTTTATTTCTTCTCCAATTGATCTTAGAATTCTCATTGCTCTCTGAATGCTATTGATTTTTGCAACTCATTGAAACCTAACAGGCCTGTTCGTACTCCTTTTTGCATGCCATCATGGGTAGTTTTCTTCGAGCAGTGATCATGATTTATCGAGCCATTCACCTGAGTCATTCTGCATGCGAACAATCTCTATTCGTCCAATGAAACTACCTCATACGAGCATCTTCGAGAATAGGGTGTGGTGGCTCACGTATCCTAACAACTTAATGTGCATGCCTTTTATTGTCTACACGTGGCCTTACCCACTCTACCCAATAACAACTCTCCTTTGGTACACAACTTACCCAATGACGGGTCCCTCCTTCGTGGTATTCAGGTGTCCCAATGACGGGTCCCTCCTACGTGGCATTCAGGTGTCCCAGTGTCGGGTCTCCATACGTGGCCTTGATGTCCTCTAAGTCCCTCCGACGTAGCGTTGAAAATATTTTGTATTACAAATCATAATCAGAAGATGAACCACCATGAAACATAGTTCAATGACATCATAAACATTATTAAGAGCATATTCTGCCAAGTCCTTTAATAAACCAAAGTGACTTAGTTCACATCAAAAGACCTTCATGAGATAATAATGAATAAGGCGTTTAAACGAATGATACTATAGTTCTTTATGGCCCAATGTATCGCGTGTATAATGGACGCGTGAGTGTTATGTATGTTATCACCATTAGCTACAACCTTAATCTATATTAACAAGCAATATAAAGGCATTACTGACCTTTGTGCCCACAAAATAATGAACATGATGTAATATTGAATAGCCACACATAATACTTTGGGTCATAGAACTGAAAACAAGAATTTCATAATTCCCAAATGATCCCTTTTGTATACCTTCGAATATTTGAATTTCATGGGAAGACAACAATGTTCAATATATTGTATTATTTTCCTTTCCCTTATCTTATGTAGATATGATATTTTTAAGGGAAATTAATATTCCTTGATATAAAGAGGGGATGGATGGCTTTTAAAGAGAGATGGATAACCAATTGAAGTGGTGAGTTCCAATTTTGAAATCTGGTATTTTGAATGATAAGAACTCGAACTATCACAGAATCAAAACAACTATGCCACAAAATATTAATCAACAAATTTCAAGTGGGTCCCCAATATGTTTGGGGTCGTTGTGAAGGAGTCACAACAAATGGTGACTCTGCTGTGAAACATCCCTAGATATTTTGGATTCAATAACCCAAAATCTAAAATCAAATTACAAACCAAAGGTTAGAATTGCGAGTGTTAACGAATATCCAAATAATAAAAATAGACACAACATAGCATGAAATACCAGAATCATTTGGTGATTAGCTCGGTGTATGAAGTGCATTAATTACCAATCATTTGAAACAATTTTGTGCTTCATTATTAGTTTTGCACTTTCAAGAATGAAGAGTGATTTTGTGCAAGCTAGGATGTGGAATGAAAATTATTTTAAACTATGTATTTGTTTTAGCTATGCCCATCATTGTGCTTTAATCAAGGGAAATGCAGATGGAATATGGAGTTTAAAGTTTTAGCAAACCTGATGTCATAATGTAAACTGCATGCCTTACAAAAATTTAAACATTTTAGTACAACAAAAAACCTCACTAAGACATGTCAAAACCTCTTGGGACCAAGGAGTGCATGTTCATTTACCAGATCAAAAGTTCAAGTATGATCTTACTTTTAACCAGAATATATGTGCAATCAAGTGGGTTTGTTTCCCATTCTGAACAAAATGATTAAACTTATTATGTAATAAATATAAGGCTATCCAGTCCATTTGAAATGATCATAGGTCTCGTAAGACATGTCACCATGCTTGAGCGTATTCCACTACTAGACATACGTCTATAGCCCCGATGGAAGCTAACCCCATAGTCTTGGGTTTGGTTTGAAAAATCTTGAACCTTGGGGATGACTACCGATATTTCTGAGGAAAAGGTAGTACAAATCCTTACGATCCAAACAAAAAAAGAAAATTTATTTTGGCAGATTCTTGAACCTTGGGGATGACTACCGATATTTCTGAGGGAAAGGTAGTACGAATCCTTACAATCCAAACATAAAAAAAGGTAAATTTATTTTGAAATATTCTTGAACCTTGGGGACGACTACCGATATTTCTGAGCGAAAGGTAGTACGAATCCTTACAATCCAAATAGTCAATAATAAAATAAAAAAGGAACAACAACTATGTTGTGTAATAGGACTGACCAGGATGTCCCTTTTTCACCCTATCTATTCTTCCAAGTATGGTTTTGATCATTTTGTCCAGAATGCTTTTAGTTATGTGAAGTAAGCCATGATGATTCTGGAAAATTTCAATACCTTTCCCCAATCTCAAGATCTTTTTAGTGAGTTTTTATAATCCTAAGAGGAGACAATAATTCTTTTGGTGGCTATAGATTATATTGAAGATGGCTGAGTGATTGAAGCCATTTTCATATTTTGGAAATGATATGTGACGATGAAATTTGACCTTTTGCTATTTTTTTTTTAACTGCAAATGCCCCTGATTAAAGTGACATGACTTTGATGAACCAATTAGAACATTTAGAATGAGTAATTTCTTTGTGAAATACCAATGATAACATGAATTGAAGTGGATGACAACATGGTGTGCATGGATTTATGATTTGCAAAACTAATAACTTCCTACATCCAAGTTTCAAATGACATTTTATATATTAGTGAAACATGTGGGTCTTTTTGCAGTACAGTTCTAGCATTTCATACCTGTTTGTCTTAATTTTCATTCGAAGGATACAAACCAACACCTCGTTTTTCACTTTTCCAAGTTTTTTTAGTTTTAAAATCAAGTAATTTCATCTTACTCATTCCAAGGATCTCATAAAAGTCATAGTAATTTTGGACTCTAAATTTTTTGCAAGACTTGATGGCATCCATCTGACGTTAGGCTCAACATCACATAACAAGCAACACAACACCAATAAACGAAAACTGATCTACACAAGACACAACAAACACACGAAATCAACATAAAACATGACAAACCATTATGTAAAATAAAAATACAAGTGATACTCCTTTTCTTGTGTTTAGGCTTGAAATTAGTGCTTCAAGTGACGCCCATTCACAGGAAGTGAAAAGTTCTCTCCATCCAATGTCTTCAACCTGAATGTATTCTCACCCAAAATTTTTGCAATATGATATGGGCCTATCCATAGATGGTCAAATTTCTTGTGTTCACCCCTTTTTTCATGCGCTTTGTCCCCTAATAGAACCAGGTCAACTATTGGAAAAGTTTTTATAGTTGCACGCTTGTCAAACCAACATTTTACAACATCTTGATGCTTACTGAAGTGAAGTAAAGCTTCTTCTCATTTCTCATCAAGCTTAACAAGATTTACTAACCTAGATTTAACTTTGTCATCTGTTTCAAGATAATCATTCATGAACTGCAATGTTTGGAGTTTAAGGTTAGTTGGAAATAGCAGATCTTGTCCATATATAAAATGATAAGGAGATGTTCCTATGTATTCTTTAGTTCTAATTCTATCAGCCCACAAAGCAAATTTGAGTTTTGAATGCCATTCTCTTGGATTATGTTCTAACAATTCTTTTATAACCAACAAAAAAAAATTATTGGTTGATTCGGCGAGACCATTACCTTGTGGATAGTGATTTGTATCAAATTTTAGACTCACCTTGTTGTCATATGCCCATTCCACCAACTCAATAAATAAAAAAGCGGAACCATTATAACTTACAATAGCGTTGGGCATGCCAAATTGGGTGATGATGTTTTCTTCCAAGAATTTGATCACGATTTCTATAGTGCAATTCTTTGTAGGTATGGCTTTCAACCATTGAGTGCAATAGTCAGTTGTTGTCAAGATGTACTTATGTTGAGCAAATGAATTTGGGTTAATCTCTCCAACGAAATCCAGTCCCCATTGTGCGAACGGTCTTGATTCAATCACAGGTTGCAATGGCATGGTTGCATTTCTTTTGTGATTAGCTGCAACCTGACAAACATGGCAAGAATGAACATGAGTATGAAAATTTTTGAATAAATGAGGCCAGTAATAGCCTGCTCTTAAAATTTGGGGTGTCGTTGCATTGGCAGACCCATGACCTATACCGAATTTACCATGAAAATCACTCATTACCTGCGATGCCTCTTTTTGATTAAGGCATCTGAGAAAAATACCTTCGTGATTCTTTTTATAAAGAAATCCTATTTTTATCATGAAGTTAGCACATTTTAATGTCATAGCTCTTATTTGGGGTGCATTCAAGTTTTGATGGGCTTTACCATTTAGCATAAAATACACATCTTTATACCCATCATCATTCGTAATATCTTCTACCATGTATTGATGGTAGCTAATCTGTGGATCAATTTGTGCCAAAAATTTGGATAGCCCCTGTCCTCATACAATCTTCATGGTCTGGATCTCCAAGTCGTATTCCTGTAGCGTAGAAATCCATTTTCCTCGTTGAACCCACAATTCATTCTGCAAATACATAGTTTTAATAGTAGGATCAGCTACGATTGCGAAAATACGACTATGTAACAAACAATGCCTAAATTTCTTTACTGTTTTGAATAGGGCATACATTTTTTTATCTAAAATAGAAAATCTCACCTCAACATCCTTAAATTGCGTACTTGTAAAAGCAATGGGATTCTCAACATTACCTTCACTTTTCTTGGTTAGTACGTTGGCAAATGAGTGTTCTGAAGTGAAAGAGTATATGTAAAATGCCTTTTTGTAATTCGAACTTACCAATATCAGGGCCATGAAAATGGCATATTTTACATTTTTAAAGGTGACCTTTGATTCCTTGTTCCAAGTGATGTTAACATCTTTCTTCAGCATATGGTTTAATGGTTTAACCATTTCAGCAAAACCAGAGATGAATTTACGTACAAAGTTAATATTTTCGAAGAAGGATCTCAATTCTTTCTTACTCCATGGCAATTGAATTTTTTGGATGGCCTTAATTCTTTCTTCATCGATGGAGATATCATCTTTTGATATTACATGTCCAAGGATCTTTCCTTTCGTTAAGCCAAAAATGCACTTCTTTGGATTTAGGGAAATCTCATGTTCCCTACACTTCTATAGTACCTTTCTCAAATCTCTAACGTGATCTTTCCTATTATTAGAAAACACAGATATATCATCCACATAAACTACTATGCACTTACCTATCAAGTCTTGAAATGCAAAATCCATAGCTCTCTAGAAAGTGGCACCTGCATTCAATAATCCGAAGGGCATTGTTTTGTAAGTGAAAGTTCCCCATTTAGTCATAAAAGTTATTTTCATTCTGTCCCTGGGGTCAATCAAAACTTGGTTGTATTCCGAATAACCATCTAAAAATAACATTATTTTTGATCCATTCACCGTTTGAAGTACACTATCAATAGCAGGCAATGGTTAGTTATCCTTTTGACACACTTTATTCAAATTCCTAAAATCTATACATAACTTGATCTCACCTGTCTCTTTCCTCACAAGAACTATGTTGGCCACCCATGTAGAATTTCGAATGGGAAAAATAATTTTAGCATCTAATAACTTTTTAACCTCTTTTTCTATGAGTGGTTCCAGCAGAGGATTAACTGGCCTTTGCTTTTGGCAGAATGGTTTTGCATCATATTTCAATGGGATGGTGTGAGTTATAAAATTTGGATTGTACGTCTTAAGATATTTATAACTCCAAGCTATTACATATTTATAATCTTTTAAAGTATACATAATACATTCTTTTTCTTCTGATGTCGTAGCTTTGCTTATGATAATGTTCTGTGACTCATCTGAATCACCAATGTTATAAGATTCATAAGCTTGTTGTGAGAGAGTAGTTTTGTTACCTTGATTTTTGTTGTAACTTAGATCGAATAGTTTTTCCAATGATAACATGCCTTGAGGGATATTGTTGACCTTCGACAACTCTTCACACTCGTTGATATCTTCTTGCAATCTCTCGTCTTCATCGATCGCCTAGTTTTCAAACACACCAGAATTAGTTAGAAAGTTGAATATATGTTTGTCATTTTCAAAAACTTGGAAGTTATTTACATTGTTAGGTACAAACGGATAGGGCATGAGCTCAATCATAATTTTTTTTAATTTCTTACCATCCATGGGAATGGGCGTACATGCGGCAACGACTAGAGAATCTGCTACCCAGTTGCCTTTTCAAGAATTTAAAGATATGTTAAAGGTCATGAATTCATCAATTAAGCTTCTTACTCGATTACGATAATGTATCAATATTTTATCATTACAAGAGTACTAACCCTTAACCTGTTTTACAACTAGCTGAGAATCTCCTAACACTTTTAGATATTTTATCCCTTTGCTTAGAGCTAATTGTAAACCACAAACTAATGCCTCATACTCAGCTGAATTACACATACATGGAAATTGCAAGCGATAAGTATGGAATGAGGACTTACCTTTGGGGCTTATTAGTTCCACCCCTACACCACTGCCTTGTCTAGATCTCGATCGATCAAATTTCATTAACCAGATGAGATCATTTTCTACAAGTGATTCATTAGATATACCTAATTTTTTTGGGTCACTTGCATTTTCGATCATGTCCAAGGTGAACGTTCCCAATTTTTTCTCTGTGTACAAGATTTTGTTGTTTTCTTGATTATAGTCTGTGATGAGTTCCTTCAATTTGGGATCTCTTTCAAATTTGATTTGATTGGCCACACCTTTCCATGGCAACCAAATGTGTGAGAATTCAGTAGAAAAGTAGTCATTCAAATTCTTGCTCCGATACCTGCTCAACAACAAACTATATTTAGCATATATATCCACAAATTGAATATCTATGTATTGCTCAAATCTAGGCTAGATGCAATTTGAATAAAGACATTTTTTAACATGCCTACCACATTCACTTTAGTTTTATCCAATTGGACTACAATTTTATTGGTCTTTGTGGGGTGAGCCCCAATTTCTGATAAACTGAATATGGCATCACATTACCTGAAGCGCCCGAGTCTACCATGCAATTGTGTACATTCTTTCTTGCAATCCGAATTGTTAGCAGAAAAGGCAATGCTTCATATCTTTCCTTCCTAGCAAAATATTTAACTTCGGTGACTTCGTTAGTTTCTCTTGCTTCCTAAAATCCTAAATTTTGCATTAAAAGGGTTCTCTATTCAGGTAATTGACAAGCATCATACAAGTTGATACTAGCCTTTATATTTTTCAAATCTTCTATGATATTATAGTTTGTGGATTCTTTGTTGTGGGATTTTGGAATTGTTTTTGACATCACCTTTGGCTTTTCAGGAAAAGGTGGGGGAGCAGGATTGTTATTTGATCCATTATCATGTGGTATATTCAAATATTTAGGAGTAGAAGAAGTGTTGTATGTTTTACCTCTGCTTTGCAAGTGATAACTGTGAGTTGGTTTCTTATATTGTTTCAACATGTGTATTTCCTCTATTAACTCTTCCTCTTGTTCACTCACTTCTTCTTCATTTTCCCCTCTTTCACATACATCTAGTACAAATGCCTGAATTTTGCCTTTCCTTTCAATCGTTTCATTCTCATCCTCATTTGGAACCAATTCCATTTTGTCCAGGCCCTATTGAATGCAACTAGTTACACAAGAAAACTCGTTACATTCTAATTCATTATGCTCATTAGTATGATGTAGCCTACACCAATTATCCAATACAACTTCAGTAATATTACAAACTGTAGCTTTCAAATTCGAGCTTGAAGCTCCATTGTTATTAGCTACTAGAGTGGGAACACCCCCATTGTTTGGTATTGTATTAAAGTGTTTAGGATTTTGCATAGTGAATCGCCTATTGGATTGAGTGTTTTGGTTACCATATTTCTGCATTTGAACAATATCATTACTTAGCTTATGAAAAAGCTTTTCTACTATGGCTACCCTTTCGAGTTTTGCATTATCATTAGTTGATGGGTTCGAATTTGAATTTGAAGGCGTGTTTGGGTTATTTGGATTTAACCAACCAGGAGCATTTGAATCAGGCACATTTGTTTGTGGATTTAACCAGTTTTGATTAGGTGTGACTTGAGGAGTTGCCCTATTCAACATATCTATTTGAGGTGAAAATTAGGAAAATTTTGGTTGACTAAAGCATTTGGATTGATCCATGAATTAGTTCATCATATTTTACGTAAACATTGGGTTACCCTGTGACATATTTGGATTTTGAGTGTTTTGATGAAACATTGGATTATATTGCTGAGTTTGAAAATTTGAAGCTTGATTCTAATTTTGGTTATATGCCATGTTTCCATACATCTTGTTTTGTGGGGTTTCATTGCAAATATTTTGGGCAACATATTGAATTTCAAGTAGCATAGGATTAATAGGTGGAGCAAATGGTGTTTGGTTAAGCATTGGTGGAAAAGTATTCATTATGGGTGTTTGATTCATTAAAGCATTGTTACCCATAAACATTTGATTGGACATACCTGGATATCCCAACATGGGCATTTGACCCATACCACCACATGATGGTATTATATGCTATTCAACTAGTAGTGCTTCAGTGTACGTATTTGTCAATGTTTTTAGGTTTGACGTCCTCCTCACGAACATTGTGATCCATGAATCCAAGGCTCCAAAATATATTTGTATAGAAGCATCCTCTGTAATGTTATAAGGAGCAGTCAGTCGAGAATACATTTTATGAAATCTAGTATTAAATACTCTTATGGGTTCATTGGGTCCTCGACGAGTAGCTACAAATTGTAAATAAATAGTAGCGGGATCCACTGCTAATATGAACTGAGCAATAAATGCATTCTTCAACATATCCCATGATGTTATGGAACCAGCAGGTAGGGATACGTACCAGTAATAAGCCATTTCATCCAAGGTCAGAGGAAATAACCTACATGTTATGTCTTCGCGTTCAATTTGTAATTGGGTTACAACATCTGTGTATGCTTGAATGTGCTCTTCGGCCATGCGAGCACCTTCATGTTTGTACTTCGGTAAATGTTTCTCTATGATTTTGGGCATATCATGTATAGCTCATGCAATGTTTAAGGGACTACTTCGAGCACCTAGCCATGCTAGGTTTCCTGCGGGTGGAGCAGCCATGTTCACCTGTGGAGAAGCAACAATAGTACTATGACTTGCGTTAGAAACGTTAGTCAAAACTACTATTTGTGTTTTGCTCCGTCTATGTCTCTTGGTGGGTGATATTTTCTGAAATATAGTGTCACCTGTGGACTTAGACCTAGTGATTATTTGTCTAGGATCTAGCTTATGTCTAGACCTCACTAGCAAATAATATTTGAACTGTGTCAGAATAAATCAGTAAAATGAGGCAAGTTTCAAGTATGTAATTTGAAATAATAAATTGAGAAAATTATGAAATAAGATATCAAGCTTATCAGGCCCTCCTTCTAGCACCAAAATGTTGATGTATGATTCTGTCCATTTGCCAAAATCATCATAACATAGAACTTTTGAATGTTCTCTCTTGTAAAGATAGTTTAGAATCTCCAAGGTTTAATATATATGCTTTGATGTAATGATGGATATCTCAATGGTTCACAAATGTCTATCAACAAGGGGCTTGGAACTTTGGATACACGATTTCAATATTTTATAACTCTTTTCTTCTTCAAAGAATCATTTCATTCAAATTGGTTTTCATTTATATAATCATATTTCTTTTCATTTATAGCATGTGATTTTCTTATAATGTCCCTTTATAAATGATAACTTTTAAATCCTCTTTTTGTTAAATATCATTTTCTTTGATGATTTTTTATCCTAAGTGCATTTATGACTTCAAGCCTAAAATAAAAGAAACAAAATAATTAAATGCAACTTTTAAACACCTAAGAAAAATATTTCAACCAATTTTTATATTTCTATTGAATTTGTTTTGATGCTTTCTTATCTCTACTTAAATGCATTTAAATGTTATTACATCTAACAACCTATTTTACTTTAAATAACAACGATGTGTCTACTGTGAATAAATGAAAAATTCATAGGCTTTAAATATTCCGCTAGAGTATGCCTAACAAATTCTTTTCCTTTGTCTTCTGCAAATGGATTTTTTTATCAAATACACAAACTTTATACCATCAAAAAATCTTTCAATGCAATTTACAATAGAGGATTCACAATGTATATTCCAGATAACTGATATTTGATAGTGCCTTTAAATTATTTCCTTCGGATAAATCACATCATGCAAATATGAATACGGATCCTAGAAAGTAACCATTATAGGTAAAACTAGAAATGTTATCACAGTTTACTCCTATTATGGTGCTAGCTTCTGAGGAATGAGAACTTTTAATTATGATAACCACTACTTCTTGCATAATTAAATCTAGAATTTCTCACAGATGAGATTAACAAGGATTTATCACAACATATAATAAGTATTACAATTCGATTTTATAAAACTTCCAAACAAAAAACCTGTCTTCCTATTGCTTCAGATTTGATGCTCCATCAGACATTCACCGCCACTCCCCTACCAAGATGATTTCTTCCAAACTCCTGATCACTTCTTCTCATGCATCTATATTTTCCAAAAAATTTCGGTCCCCTTTTCCACATGTTTGTTTCGTATTTATAATTTTCGTTGCCCTGGCTCATACTCTGCGTATTGAACTATTTCGAAACCAACCTTGTAACGAATTTCATTCGTTACTCTTAACTTCCCTCGAATGGTTACAAACATATTTTATTAAACTTCTTGAGCTTTGCGCTGTCCATAACTACTATCCATCTATGATATGCTTTACGTGAATTTTAACTAACATTCAAATATTTTTAATTAAATTCATTTTAACAAAATGAATTCAACCATATTCACATAGCAATAGTTTTAATCGAACTTACATCACGCTGAAACTGATGGCCTTATACCATGTATGCCTTTCTGTGTAAATCCAAACTTTGTATCTTCGTTGGATACTATCACGTCGAGTTGACAGCGTATAACTATCTATCTCTAGAGGCTATCCATTACGTATTATGTGCATGCTTTCTCAGTTACCCATTCAACGGCTATCACCCCATTTGTGCCTCCCAATAGTTCCTTCTGTAGTGTGTTACATCGTATCTCATTATCCATTGCATGTTGTGGAGAGGACACCATCTTTATTCAGGTCTTCCCAATGACTATTAGCTACAAAATTCTGCCTTGCCTTGGACTTCGATTATTCTCCCAACATTTAATTGCTTCAATAACATCCTTTTATTTCTTCTTCGATTGATCTTAGAATTCTCATTGCTCTCTGAATGCTATTGATTTCTACAACTCATTGAAACCTAATAGGCCTGTTCGTACTCCTTTCTGCATGCCATCGTGGGTAGTTTTCTTCGAGCAGTGATCATGATTTACCGAGCCATTCACCTGAGTCATTCTGCATGCAAACAATCTCTATTCATTCGATGAAACTACCTCATATGAGCATCTTCAAGAATAGGGTGTGGTGGCTCATGTATCCTAACAACTTAACATGCATGCCTTTTATTGTCTACATGCGGCCTTACCCACTCTGCCCAATAACAACTCTCCTTTGGTACACATCTTACCCAATGACGGGTCCCTCCTTCATGGCATTTAGGTGTCCCAATGATGGGTCCCTCCTATGTGGCATTCAGGTGTCCCAGTGTTGGGTCTCCATACGTGGCCTTGATGTCCTCTAAGTCCCTCCGATGTAGCATTGAAAATATTTTGTATTACAAATCATAATCAGAAGATGAACCACCATGAAACATAGTTCAATGACATCATAAACATTATTAAGAGCATATTCTACCAAGTCCTTTAATAAACCAAAGAGACTTAGTTCACATCAAAATTGTTGAACAAAATGAACAGTATTTCCATTGATTAGAAACAATATAAATAATACAATTTAGAGCCCATATTAGATCGTAACCATAGGATCTAATCAATAGCTTAGGTCTAAAATAAAATAATAATATAGACCAAATATTATATACGCTGACAATAGTGTAACTAACCTAGGTAGTTAACTAACTACCCTAAAAATTTAAATAAAGTAATAATATATAATTACTATAGAAATTCTAACATCCCCCCTTATTACATTATTTATGTAATTGAAGAACTACTAGTTGTACTAAAATCCCCCCTGATTACATAATTTGGCAACACAAAGAGAGCTGTGAAAAAATTCAAATTTGACACGTGCAAGTGCCTTAGTGAAAATATTTGCAACATGAGCATCGGTGGGAATGTACTGAAGCTGAATTCGGTGCTTCGAAACTTCATCTCGAATGAAATGACATTGTGTGTCAATGTTCTTTGTTCTTTCATGATGGACTGGATTCTTAACTAGGTTAAGAACACCCTGATTGTCGCAAAACAAGTGTATTGGGGATTTGGATGGATGACCCATACTTGTCAAAATGCGATGCAACCATATCACTTCGCACACAGCTTCACGTGTGGCATGATATTCTACCTTTGTTGATGAGATAGCAACCACCTGTTGCTTCTTACTATGCCAAGAGACAGGACTGGATCCAAGATGAAAAATATATCCTGAAGTTGACTTGCGATCATCAAATGATCCGGCATAGTCAAAGTCCGTGTATCCTTGCAAGAAGAATTTGTTGTTCTTCTTGTATTCTAGGCCATATTCCAAAGTACCATGGACATAGTGAAGAACACGTTTTGCTGCTTTCCAATGAGTGGTCTTAGGCTCCTACATGAACCTCAAAAGATAGTTGACAGCAAATATGATATATGGCCTAGTATTGGTCAGATATATGAGACTCCCAATCAACTGTCGATAGAGAGTACCATCTACCTGAGGTGAATCATCATATCATGATAACTAAATTCCTGTCTCCATCGGAGTTGCCATTGGCTTGCAATCAGTCATGCGATATTTTTCCAAAAATGTCTTGGCATATTTTTTCTGAGACACTTTGATGAAGTGCTCCTTCTGGCTGACTTCCAGACCAAGACAATAATGGAGAATTTTGAGATTTGACATCTCAAAATATTGACACAAGTCTCATTTGATAGTAGAGATCATAGTTTCTGAACTCCTTGTAATGAGCAGATCATCAACATAGAGTATAAGCAACACTATCTCAGAACCCTATTTCTTGAAATAGAGGTTTGCATCTGACGGACATCTCTTAAATCCATGTTGCAGGAGGTGATTGTCCATTTTTATATACCAAGCTCGAGGAGCTTGTTTCAGGCCATATAAGGATTTGACCAATTTGCAAACTTTCTGCTGTTGGCCTTCCACTTCAAATCCTTCTGGCTGAGTCATGTAGACTTCTTCTTAGAGATCACCATTCAGAAAATCACTTTTGACATCCATCTGGTGAAATTTCCACCCAAACTATGCTGCCATAGCATAAATAACTCGAATTGTGGTCATCCGAGTAGTAGGTGCAAAAGTTTCCTCATAGTTAATGCCTTCCTTTTGAGCATAGCCCTTTGCAACAAGACATGCCTTATGCTTATCAATTGTCTCATCTACTATGTACTTGACTTTATACACCCATTTGCAGCCAATGGGCTTCTTTCCTTGTGGCAGATCGACAAGCTTTCAAGTTTTGTTTTTCATCAAATATTTATACTCTGCATCCATTGCGGCCTTCCACTGAGGCTCACCTAGAGCATATTGCACTGATGTAGGTTCAAGATCATCTATTGAAGACATAAACACATTATCATTATCAATATCCATATATTCTATATCTCTCTCTGGATCTATAGAAAGTTCTTTAAAATATTGACACAGATCATCAACCCCAATATTCTTTGTTGCAACTTTCTCCTGTTGAGCCATGCTGTGAGTACGAGGCCTATCCAATGTCAAATCTGGTGGAGTGGATAGCTTAGAATATTTGATTGTATTTGTATACCAATTTGGATTCTTCTTCTGAGGTGTTGAAGAAGATGAAGAAGAACCTCCAACCTTTGATGAAGGAGATTTATCAACCTTAGTTTCCACAAGGTCTAGGTATACGTCTGATGTGTTTTTTGATGTGAAATCCTCATAAAAATCTACATCTCTACTAATGTGTATCTTCTTGGTCAAGGTATCAATCAAACAATAACCCTTAGAGTGCTCATCATACCCAAGAAGAATACACTTCAATATATTCTCATCTAGCTTCTTCCTTTTCTCTTTTGGTATGTGCATGAAAGCTTTACATCCAAAAATGCATAGATGAGAAATGGAGGGTTTCCTACCACTCCATGATTCCTGTGGAGTCATTCCTTGTAGGGCCTTTGTGGGTGCCCTATTCAATAGATATACTGCTATGGTGACAACTTCCCGCCCAATATAGTTTCTCAAGACTAGCTCCTGTGAGCATGCAACGAACCATTTCCATGATGGAACGATTCCTCCTTTCAACAACTCCATTTTGCTGAGGAGTATAAGTAGTATATAACTATCGTGTGATCCCATTTTATTTCAAGAACTCAGAGAATTATTTAGATGTGAACTCCCCCCCTTGATCTGAGCAGAGGGTCTTTATAGAAGACCCTGACTCCTTTTCAATAGATTTCTTAAATTGATGAAAAAATCCAAATGCTTCAGATTTCAGTTGAAGAAAGAATACCCACATATTTCATGAGTAATCATCCACAAATAACTGAAAATACCTCTTACCCCCACAACTGTTGGGAGTGAAGGGACCGCACATATCGGTGTGAACCAACTCCAGAGGTTTCTTTGCTCTTGTAGAGCTCTTTTCAAAAGGCACTCTATGATGCTTTCCTGCCAAGAAGTCAGAGCAAACTGGTAAAGTGGTAGAAATGGAAGGAAGACCCTTTACCATTTCATACTTACTTAACTCAAGTAAGTAACTAGAACTCAAATTTCCATATCTCTTGTGCCATAGGGATGTTGCCTCCTTTGTAGAAGCAATCATGGCTACATCTGGAGAAGAGATAGTATCTAGGGCAAATAAGACGTGCTTATATGAAGCGGTTCCAATGTTATGACCTCTCCTAGTGATAGAACAACACTTCTTGCCCCCCTCAACACTGAAATTTACAACCATATTTTTGTCCAAAATTTGTGTCACTGACAATAAGTTGTTTACCAGTCCTGGAACATAGAGGACTTTCTCAATCTGGAACTTGCCATCAGGAAGAGTGACAGAGACCGTTCCTTCTCCCTGAACCTTGTAGGTTTTATCATCGGCAATAGTGACCGGTTTGCCCTCTTTGGCCTCAAAATACTCAAACCATGATTTTTCACCAGTCATGTGCTTACTGGCTCTAGAATCAACATACCATATAGGATCCGTCTGCTTGGACACTATGGCAGTCATGAGAATTTTGTGGGCTCTCTCAGAATTCATGTTAGATTCTTCAACAACAACATTCACTTGTTGTTTGTTCTTTTGTGGTTTGTTCCAGCCTTTCTATTTTTATTGTTTATTCTTATGCCAACATTTGTTTGTATCATGACCTTATTTGTCATAGATCTTGCAATATCTCTTTTTCTGTTGAGGTTGTTGAGTTTGTTTCCCTTTTGAATCCTTCTGTGAATTCCCTCCCTTCTAAAAATTACCCTTCTTCTGGTTCTGCCCTTTCCTATTGATGTAGAGGGCAGTGTTAGAAGAATCATCTCGTTGTAGTTGGCGTGCCTCCTCCTCTTGAAGCATATTAACCAACTCTACAAAAGTAACTTTCCATCACGATACATGAAGGGAAGTGATCAACACCCGATAAGAATCAGGTAAAGCTCTCAATACAATTGAGGTAAGGAGCTTGTCATCAACTGGTTCTCCCAAAGAATTCAACTTTGCTTTCAATTCAGACACTCTGCAAAGAAAAAATTCAACTGTCTCCCCCTGCTTCATGCTTAGAATGTGTAATTGAGATTGAATAAATAGAATAGTGGAATCATTATTTTCCTCACATATAGTATTAAGGGCATCCCACGCCTCTTTACTATATTCACAATCAAAAATATGGGGTTGAACTTCATCAGACACAGCAAGCAAAATAAGCACTTTTGCTTTGCTGTATTTCTTGTCAAATTCTTTTTAAGCAGTAGATGGATCTATAGCATCAGTAGCAGAAGAAGGTCTTGTTGTTGCTCCAAATACAATATCTCATAAGTCATCCATTGCTAGGATTGCCTTCATCTTGTTTTTACATGGTGTGTAATTCGGACCTTTCAACAACTGATGAGAATCAGTCATTAATTTTGCAGACATGGTGAAGGTTCCTTATAACACCAATTGGTCCCCCTTTCGATATACCTTTTTCTAGGCCGTTATACCATACAAAATACCCACCCTTACGTGAGGGAAACTATAGGTATTTAGAAATATAAGAAAAACACCCGCCCTTACATGAGGGAAACTATAGGTAATTTTTAGAGATCATACGATACGTGGTACTTAAGCAGTACTGAAAGGGAATAGTCTTGTTGATGGCACCTACCATAGAAAGTCTACAATCCTCATGCATGGGGCGTAACTTCCCCTAAACACTTTGGATTTCAGAACTTTCGTCAAGATTTATGCCTAAACACAAGAACTATTAGGGTAATGGATGGAGTAAAAAAAATGCAAAATGGCAAACTTATATCTCCCCAAAAATTTATAGAGAACAAGCTCAGACGTCGTTTTGGCAGCTATATTAGGCGACGGATATAGTAGCGCAATCATGAAAGCTTTACCTGTAAGTGCTGGCCAGAGGTATCACAAATACCGAACGCTGTAGTGCAATAAATTGCACGGATGGGTTTTAATTATTCCGAGGACTTAGGGAGTGAATTTGATTTTTTTTTAACTTTTAATGAAGTAGTGCAAAACAAAAAAAAATGCAACCTACAACATAAAAGTGCCCATAGGAAATACCCACTAGGTGTCGGGCACAACCGAAAATGCACCTTTACAATAATGCCAAATTTGCTTTTCAAAAAATTACTCACTTTCCCCCTTTGATTTTGAAAAAAAAATACCCTCTTTTCCTCTCTTGAATTTGGAAAAAAAATACCCTCTTTTCCTCTCTTGAATTCAGAAAAAAATACCCTCGCTTAAAAAAAAAATACCCCCCCTTAAAAATTTTCTCAATAAAGCATTTTTTTAAAAATATTTTTACTACTAAGGTTAATAAAAAATAAATTATTTAATATAGTAATTTTTATTTTTACTATATAAAAATAATAAAAAAAAAATTAACTATTAACCTTAGCAAAATATTAAAAAAAATGACTTAAAAAAAAAAATTACCTTACATTGGGGGGGAGTCGACGGGGTTTGAACCCGCAACCTCTGGGTTCCCAGAACCCACCACGTGGCTCACTTGCCAGTGAGCCCATGGGCTGATCTGGGTCCTAAAAACCAGATCGGGCTCTTATCCTGCCCTGGTTGCGACAGTGAGCACGCAGGGCTTATGGCAAAGCTGTGCGCACGGCTGTGCATGGTTGTGCATGGGCCTGCTACGAGTGGCTCCTGCTATGCACAGGAGCAAGGTAGGTGAGAGGGGGAGGGGGATGGGAGAAGTGGTAGAGCGTGCGGGGTGTGGGGAGGGGTGGGGGCAGCACCAAAGTGGCACGAGGGGGGAGGAGCTCGGAGTGGCGCTCGGGCGGAGGAGCCTGCGGGTGGCGTTGGGGTGACGCTCGGGCGGAGGAGCCTACGGGTGGCGCTCAGGCGGAGGAGCCCACGAGCGGCGCTCGAGCGGAGCAGGGGTGGTGGATGGGTGGCGCAGGGGCGGCGGGCAAGTGGCATCGGGTTGACGCATTTTTTTTTTAATTTCTAAGGTTCGAAACCTTAGAATAAAAAAATTCCTACTCTGCTTTCGCTTCCAGCCGTGTTTTTTCTTCCTCCAAAATAGCTTCCACTTTCTCCAGGCAAGCTTCCACTGCCCTTTTTTTTTTTTCCATACCAGCTCTACAAAAAAAAAAATCTGCCTATTCTCTCAGACTTCTAAAAAAAAAAAATTCCACCTATTATCAAACTAGCTCTGATGCCATGTTGAACAAAATGAACAGTATTTCCATTGATTAGAAACAATATAAATAATACAATTTAGAGCCCAGATTAGCTCGTAACCATAGGATCTAATCAACAACTTAGGTCTAAAATAAAATAACAATATAGACCAAATATTATATACGCTAACAATAGTGTAACTAACCTAGGTAGTTAACTAACTACCCTAAAATTTTGAATAAAGTAATAATATAGAATTACTATAGAAATTCTAACAAAAATACCTTCATGAGATAATAATGAATAAGACGTTTAAACGAATGATACTATAGTTCTTTATGGCCCAATGTATCGCATGTATAATGGATGCCTGAGTGTTATGTATATTATCACCATTAGCTACAACCTTAATCTATATTAACAAAAAATTTAAAGGCATTACTGACCTTTGTGCCCACAAAATAACGAACATGATATAATATTGAATAGCCACACATAATATTTTGGGTCATAGAACTAAAAACAAGAATTTCATAATTCCCAAATGATCCCTTTTGTATACCTTAGGATATTTAAATTTCATGGGAAGACAACAATGTTCAATATATTGTATTATTTTCCTTTCCCTTATCTTATGTAGATATGATACTTTTAAGGTAAATTAATATTCCTTTCTATAAAGAGGGGATTGATGGCTTTTAAAGAGAGATGTATAACCAATTGAAGTGGTGAGTTCCAATTTTGAAATCTGGTATTTTGAATGATAAGAACTCAAACTATCACAGAATCAAAACAACTATGCCAAAAAATATTAATCAACAAATTTCAAGTTGTTCCCCTATATGATTGTGGTTGTTGTGAAGTCACAACACCTAGCTGCATGAGCTACAAGCTCACGTTTGAGTTAAATGCGCCAACTGCGCTTTGAATCTCCTTCGTGCACCAAGAGCCAAAAGGCTATTCTCCACCATCATCGGTAAATATCAAACACAAACCTTTGAAACACGTGCATGCCTCAGATTCGTTGATGGTCCAACGCTGAAGAGGTTGTCTTTTCGCCTTTCACGCTTGGACTTCCACAATTTTTAGGGTAACCAACCTTATCTTATGCTCATAAATTATTTTTCTTTCATAGAGAGTTCACATGCAAATTAATGTCCAAGACTTGCCTTGTTATGAGGCAAAGGCTATGGTATTTATACCATATGCCTCCCTCTCTCCCATGTTGGTGGATGGCGGAAAATCAATGACATCGGTGCTCCAAATAATAACAATTGCCCTTGTCGCCCTAACCTTAGAGTTAGCTTAATTAATTTATAAATTAACTTATAATTAATTTACAATTAGCTTAATAACTTTAAAATTTAATTAAATTATACTAAAACTATTATAATTAATTTATAATTAATTAAATCTCTAGGTTTTGTTCCTTTAATATTATAATAAATTATTATAATATTATTTTTCTTGGGCCTTCCTTTTTCCCTTTAAACCTCATCTGACCACCTAGGAGAAAACTTTCTTTTGCACTTGATTACGGAGCTTGAAACTTATGTTGCTCACTAAAACTGACGTTCACTGGTGCTGACTTCTTGACATCAATGACAATAAACCTGCTCATATTTCCAACACCTCTCACTATGCAACTAATTGTCCATAAAATAAAAATAGTAGCAGTGAAGAAGAGGCTAACTTTGTGAGAAGAAATAAGAAGGATCCAAGAAAAAATATTTTAGTTGTGGTAACATTGGTCACTATGTAGCTAATTGTCCAGAATATGGGAATAGTAGCAGTGAAGAAGAATAAGAATACAAGAAAAAGAAAGAAAGAAGATTTTATCATGAAAAAAAATAGGCACAGGCAAGGAAAACAAGAGAATGAAGATGCTCTTGTTGTCAAAAACCAAGAAGAAGAAAATAAATATGCTCTTGTTGTCAAATACCAAAAATAAGATAATGAAGATGCTCGTGTTGTCAAAGACCAATAAAAAGAGAAAGAAGATGCTCTTGTGATTAAAGACCTAGAAAAAGAGAAAGATTCAAAAAAGGAAGAGGAAGCCACAATTGATATGGAAAATGAATTTGTTGTTGATCTTAAAGAGTTGAAAATGATAACTTAAGTTTGAAGGCTCAAGTATAAGAGGATGAGAAAAAAAAGGTAAAGCTTCTACAAGATCTCATTGATTTAAACGTTAAAGTTGAAGAGGAAAGGAAATTTGAAGAAGATATGGCTATGCAATTAGAGGCAAAAGAGTTGGAATGTGAAATACTGGAACATGAGATTATTTATCTAAATAAGTAAGTTGAAAAGCTACAACAAAATATCAGGCTTGGGAAAAGCACAGAAATCCTGAATGATATTACAAAGCACAGAGATCCTCCATTTATAAAACTAGGACTTGGTTTTTAAGAAGGTCAAGAGAAACAAAAAAAGGAGTCAAGCTCAAAAGGAATAAAGAAATCAAATAAAGGAATTGAAGAAGAGCCTAAGACCTATGTTGATGTGTTGAGAGGTGATAGTATCAAAGAGGAATCAAACAAAGAATCATTAAGGAATAGAGACCATCACAAGAAAAGCAAAGAAAGAACCATGATATCAAGGCAAGATGAATATTTCTTCCAACGTTATTATTTCTCATGTAATCATTTTGGTCATAAAGCTATACATTGCAATGTTCATGATAAGAATGATTATGGATTCACCAAGAGGAACTTCAATTCATTTGCACCTTTCAAGAACTACAACATCATTTGTTACAATTGCAACAATTTTGGTCATAAATTTGTACATTGTAGGGTTCATGATAAGAATGATTATGGCTTCACCAAGAGAAATTTCAAGTCATTTTTACCTTTCAAGGACTACAACATCATGTGCTTCAATTGCAATAATTTTGGGCATAAAGCTAAATGGTGTAGAACAGAGTTTCCAGAACTTCCAATGACAAGCAAAAAAAAGGATGCTCAAAATGTTCAAAAGAGTATGACTACAAAGGTGTGGAGAAAAAATTGAAAAATAATAAGAGCATTATAAATTGGGAGTAGGTTCACTCCCATACCATAATTGATCACCTCAATAAAAGGAGGTGGTGAGGGGGTTGTGCTAAGTATCTTATTTTTAGCCCCAAGGAGCCCTTTGCCATTGATGTCAAAGGGGGAGAATTCAGTAAGGGGGAGCAGCTTGTCAGGGGGAGCAGATTTGGAACCCAGTTGCAGTAAAAGAAATTTTTCTTTGTAGGGGTTTCATCAATGACAAAGGGGGACATTGTTGGAAATATTGAGTTGTCATTGATGTCAAAGGTGCATGATAGGCAAGGCAAAAATATTCTCCAAGGGTGATGAGGTAAAGCAAGGTATATCTCAAGGTAAGCATATATTTCAGTTGAAGCAAAGCAAGGAAAATATTTTTAAGACAAGGATTATAGTATTTAAATATTATAAAGAGATGGACAATTGCTTGGGACAAAAAGGATTTAAATATTGCAAAATAAGGACAAAGGTTTAAAAGTTGCTTGGAAAGAGTTTTAAAAATCACAAGGTGGACAAGGGTTTAAAAGTTGCTTGACAAAGGTTTAAAAGTTGCTTGGACAAAATATTTTAAGACCACAAGAGAAGGGCAAAGGTTTAAAAATATAATATTTTTAAATCAAAAGATTTAAAATATTATAATTAAGAGAAGGCGCCAACGTTTGAGAATTATGAAACCAAAATAAATCGTGTGTTGACCTCCCAAAGCATAAGAAAATACATACACACACACACACATATATATATATATTGTGTGTGTGTGTGTGTGTGTGTGTGTGTGTGTGTGTGTGTGTGTGTGTGTGTGTGAAGGCAAAAGATTTAATTTCTCCTCTAATGTTGCGATCATTGAATATCTCTATGCAAGCAAACTTTGGAAAAATCTCCAACGCGAGTGTGTCAAATCAAAAAATCATAAGCGGGAAGGGAAAAACAAATAAGAAAATGTTTTTATATCAGTGCATAAGGAAGAAATGATTACTCTATTGGTTCCATCCGTCGAGGTATCCCAGGTAGTCATCTAGCCCTTGTTAGGGCGCTGCAAAATAGAGAGTGCAGAGTTCAAATCTGGATGGAAACATTTTTGATGTATGAAGGAACTATGAAAAATGAGGTGTTATATTTTGGTTGTGTCTTATTTGTTCTTGTGCTGGTGTGCAACCTAGCCGGTTGACTAGGCCGTGTGAAGTCCCTATCGTGGGAGAGGCCCGAGGGTCAAAACTCGTCGAGTGTGTTTTGCTTGGTGCTGATAGTAGTTTAATGATATTTGGCAGTGCACAAGGGTTTTTATAAAGTAGGAGCCATTTTGTTGCTACCCACTGGGCTAGCCTAGTTGGTTGAGGAGTGTGTGGAGGGTGTTGTGTTGTGAAAGGTTCAGGGGTCAAACCCCCTTTGCGATAGTGAAGTCTTTTGGTGAAAGGTAAGGAAAATATTTTTTATTTTAATTTAAGTTTGGAGTTATAAGGTGCTACAATTGATTTTTATAATCCTGAATTTTGGGGAGTTCTATTTGTCATAAAAATTGTGAATTGAATGCTATGATATTGGATTTATAAGGTGTACTTTATGATTTTTATATTTTATATGTTTTAAAGTTGGAATATAAGGTGTATCTTTTGATTATTGAATATTATAATTTGGAGTTATAAGGTGTGACATTAGCAATTTAAATGTGTATTTTGTATATGATTAATAAAAGAAATAAGAGGGTATTTTGATAGTATTAAAGCTTTATATTAAGTTTTAATAAGGGAGAAATAAGGAATTATTTCTAGAACTTTATTTTTTATATTTTGATAAGGGTTGTTGAGTGGATGTTTTCATATTTTCTTAAAATAAGAAAAAAATATTTGCTAACCTATTTTTAAGTGGCTAAAAGAAAAGAAATTTATTTTTGGCAAGACAAGTTTAGAAAGAACATGTAAAAGATCATATTCATTGTGGTAGTTTTAGAGGATTGAGCAGAATTGTGAGCAAGTTTGAGCAGGTTTGTGAGAATATTTGAGCAGAATTGTGAGTAGGTTTGAGCAGGTTTTGTGAGTATATTTGAGCTGAGTTGTGAGTAGAGTTGGGAATAATTGTGAGAATATTTTAGAGTAGATTAGAGCAAAGGAGATTGGATCTCCTGTGGAAAGAGGTCTACGAACTAGAGCAGAGAGGATTTGTGTATCCTGTGGATTGAGATCCATGAACGTGTGAGAGGGGATAGGTGTCTCCTATGGATAGGGTTCCACAAACATTGTAATAGGGAATATAGTTAGTAGCTTTATTAATAGAGTGTTCATTTACTCTATAGCTACATTGTATTATTTTATGTCATTTCTATTTATAATATATTTTAGTCATCTAACAGATTTACTTTCTTTCATATTATTTTGCATCTTATGTTTGTTATCTCCCAATGCTCTACATCAAAAGCTAACAGTGGTATCAGAGCCACAGTAGATCTAGCCATAGTATATTAATAGGAAAACCACCATTATTATTAAGCCTGGGTTTTAATGTCAACCTAACACGTTGTTGGACCAGCTACTATCAAAAACTCTCAAAAGAGTCTGGGTGGTAGAATTAGGGAGCCAAAGTGAGGATTGAAAGAAATCTTAGCTCCAAAAATACTAATATTACATTTGACTAAAGTATTTTCCATAGAGTTGTAAATAAACTTGCGAAGACTAGGAATCAAGATTCAATCCACTAGATTGACAAATCATTTAGTGAAGATCATCCAGGATATCCAGAATTTGCTAACTATTACCTAAAATTGTTTTTGTTGCAAAAAATTAATTCTCATAGGATTGGGACTCCTCCTACAATAGAAAGCTAGGAGACTCCAACTTCATTTATCAAAGATCGGTATGCCTTCATAGTGCAAATATTAGTTCATTGTGCGAGAGAAGAATACTACGAAAGAAGAATTTTGGTGAAGAGTCATCGTGAATTCAGGAGACTTAAGATCTCCATTGTTGGATTGAAGAACTTCATAGTTGAAGAAAAGACCACAGAATCCTTGATACTAAAAAGGCCACAGAATCCTTGATATTGAAAAGGCCATAGAAGCCTTGATACTAAAAAGGCCATAGAAGCCTTGATATTTAAAAGGCTACGAAGCCTTGATACTAAAAAGGCCATAGAAGCCTAAATATTGAAAAAGGCTCTAGAAGCCTTGATCCTAAAGAAGAATTCAAAGAAAATATCTGATTCATAAGTAGATTAAGATTTTAGTATTAATATTTTGTTGTAGGGAAAGAATATTTAGTGAGTTGGAAAACTTCCTACAAGAAATTTAAGAAGAGTATCTTCTTCAAAATCAACTCAACACCTAAAGCAAAATACAAGAGATCAGGATAAGATCTCATTAAAGAACTTCTAGTCTTGGAAGAAGAAGAAGAAGGACTAGGAGAGTCCTACTCGCATTCAAAAGTAGCAGAATCATATATCCAGAAGAAGATCTTACCATCAACACTTCTAGGAGTAGAAGGTTGAAGAGAAGTTCTCAAGGAAGACCAACAAAAGTTGCAAGATCAAAGACCTTGGGAAGGTCTCAATGAGTATCCAGTAAAAGGCTAGGATAGCCTTACTGAAGAAATCATCAAAGGAGAACTCACTGGAGAAATCCACTACCAAGAAGAAGCTCCTGATAGTGAAGGACTTGGGACAATTATCGCCATCCGACAACAATCCCAATAGAAGAAGAATTTGGCAAGGAGTACCAAATCCAAGAAGAAGAATTTGGCAAGGATTTTAAATTCTAGAAGAAGAATCCAGACCTCAAGATATTTGAAATAGTAAGAAGAGTATCCTTATTGAAGTTAGAATTCAACAAGAAGACTCGAAGACAAAAGAAGCTCACAAAATCTACGATATTTGAAGATTACCTCTCACACCAATAAGGTACCACTTTAGACAAAGACTTCTCCAAATCTACAACAGAAGGAGCAGACCATTAGAGGAGAACAAGTGACCAAATCTTAGGCTCTTGAAAGAAATTTTGAGATCATTTTTTTGTGAAGAAGGATTTGTTCAAGACAGTCTATAAAAATTTGTAATATCCTACTCGAAGTAGCAACTTGGTGATCTTAGACACCAAGATTCACATCCTCTATAGAAGCAGAAAAAGAGCTATGGAAGATTTAAAAAGATAAGACAATTTTGGTCTAAATATTCTCATTAATTGGATTACTTATTAGATTTGTTAAAGCACCTTAATTTAGATTAAAGTTGCAAGAAGAAGAAAAATTGGATTACAGTCTTCAAGAAGTGCAAAAAAAAGAAAAGTTATTTTTAAGGTTCATTTGCACATTAATTAGGAGTTGATTAAATTTCAGTATTACATCTATCAACTACCTATCATCTACTTTGGAAAAAGAAAAAGAAGACTAAGTCCTACAATATTAATTGTAGTGAAATTACAAAATAACTCTTGAAGATTCATTTCAGATTATTCTTGATTAGTTGCAGTAAATTGATTAAGTGCATTAATTTGAGAGTTGATTGGAGTGATAAGATGAAATTTTTATTGCATTAAAAGAGATTTTATTAGATTCATTTGCATTATTTTGTTACTCTCAAAAAAAATATTGTTTGTGTTCTTGAGAAGGGTACAAAATCAAAACTGTGAAAGTGTCTAAAGACATTATTAGTGCACAAATATCTGCAATACTTAGTGGCCAAGAGAAGCCATAAAAACATATTAGAATCCTCAAAAACTAGTAGGGTACCTAGGAATAGATATTTGGGAATATATTATTATATTTTATAAGGGTTAGCATGGGCCACACATAACCCAAGGTTTATTTTTTTATAATGTTATATTATATTATAATATAATATTATATTAGTAGTAGGCTCCCCAAAGTAGAATAAGAATATGGATATATAAATAAGAGATATTTCTCAGTGTAATAATCATTGAAGAAGAATCTTATGTAATCGTCTATGCCCACAAAGTGGCCTCTCACCTTGGGAGATCTTGTGGAGCTATTCCTTCCTTAAGGATTATTATTGGTGTTTCCCTACCTTAAGGGTATTATCTATCTCTCTATCATTTGAGGATTGTTATTTTGAATAATGTATTATGGATGAATGATTTGATATTTTTACATATTGGTGAATGGTTTATGTTAATGAGAATAAAGTTATGCAACAAGTGGTATCAGAGCAATGATTTTGGCAAAGTGGGGATTTTTATAAAATTGCAAAATTAGGGCAAATTGTTTTTTGGAAAAATATTGCATCTTTCAGGATCCATATCTTTGCGCAAGTTTATCTGATTCAAGCAATTCTTGGATCATATTGTGCAAAATTTGAAGAGATTTAAAATGAGTGGTTGTATGAATGAATATGAGAAGTATTAAGTGAGATACGACCTTTTGAAGTTAGTCATCTAAAACAAGGATAGTGATGAATTTCACAGATCTTTTTTGGAAAAACATCTCATCTTTCAGAAGCCATATCTTTGCGAGAGTTTATCCGATTTAGGTGATTCTTGGATTATTTTGTGCAAAATTTGAAGCACTTTAAAATGAGTGGTCATATGAATGAATATAAATAGTATTGAGGGATATATGACCTTTTGAAGTCAGCCATATGGAACAAGGGAAGTGACAAATTTTTAAATCACGATTTTCTTGAAAGACGAAATTTGTTTAGTTCGGGTAAGCAAATAAATTGTAATTTATTTTGATTGGAAGAAAATTTGAAAATCTAGTTGTCTATATGGATTTTTAGCTTCAAATCAGTGGGAATATATTTAATTGCATAAAATCCTAGTTTGCATTAGGGCATGATATATATTGTCAAAAAACCCTAGTTGCATTAGGACATCAACTATGCCATTGGAAAAGATAAATGGAGAAAATGATATTGATGTGAGAGTGGAAAATTTTAATGGAGAAAATGATATTGATGTGAGAGAGTGGTTGAAAATAGTAAAATCTCAATTTAGTGAAATAAGGTTACAATATGGCTATCATAATTTGTTTACGGGGAAAGCATTACAATGGATAGACAACCTTACTAGGGGTAAAGGCTTGTACAAATGGGATCAAATTGAACCGACATTCTTGAGCACATGGGTACCTATTCAATTACAAATAAATTTAGATGTTTGTAATAGAAAACTTGAAGTAAGGGATAAAAAGATAGATAGCATGTTGGATGTCATCGAAGACCTTGAAAAGAAAATACAGGGAATTCAAAATTAGCAGAATGAAATAAAAGGAGAATGGAAAGTTTTCCAAAAAAAAAATGAAGACTATGAAAAATAAATAAAATTACTCAAGAAGGAGAAAGAGGAAAATGTTAAGGAAGATAATGAGAAGAATGAAGTCACATCGTTGGATTTTTTTAAAATCAATTAAAAGTTCTATTTTATAGGTTCATGGAAGCATTCAAAAGGAACAGGTTATTATTTCCATTGATCCTAGTAGCAGATATAATTTTATTTGTATTGCTTTGGCTAAGAAGTTGTAAGTTCAAGCAACAAAAATTAAGGATATACAGCTAGAGGGTGAGCATGTTCATATTTTTGAAGATTTGAAGATCACCATGGATAAATATATTTTACATTCATATTTCTATGCTATTGAGATGGATGATGAGGATATTGTTTTTGGTTATCCTTGGTTATATTCTTTGGGTACTGTTAACATTAATGTGCAAAAGAAGTTTATGAATTTATGGTACAGGAAAAATAAGATAACATTGCAAGATATTTCTCAGCTTAAGGAGCAAGGATCCAAGGAAAATCAAGAAGTGGTTGTAGAGAAACAAATTAAAGAACCTGAAATAGAATCCAAGTAGGAAGTAGTAGCAAAAGAGTCCATGGAAACAACAGTAACAGAGTCCAAAGGAAGCTTTGATAAAAGAGCACAAGGACACACCAATCAAAAATAACATGAAAGAACAATGTGTAGAAAAATTTAAAACAATGGATCCAAATGTTGAGAAGTCAAAGAAGGTAGAACCTCAAGTTAATGTTGTGCCATATCACCATCCACACCACCATGAGTGGCAACAATCTTGGGGGCATGGTTCAAGGCAACAATATTATGGTTCTACAAGGAATAAAAAGGGTACCAACTATGGCAGTGTTTGGTAGAGAAAGCATAGGGATCCTAGTTTTCAGAGTGGATCATTAGCATCAAGAAAAAAGTAGACCCATCATTCAAGTTATCAAAATACAGAAGCAGAAGCATGGAGCCAATGAAGCAGATTTGGATACTCAAGTAACAAAATGGCATACCAACATCAACATGTTTCACTTGGATGGATGGATGATCGATATTGGTACCAGTTGCTAACATTGCTTAGCAAATCATATTATCATATTTTGAGGATGAAACATTTGTAAGTAGGGTGGCATGGTAGGGTACCTAGGAATAGATATTTGGGGATATATTATTATATTGTATAAGGGTTGGCATGGGCCACACATAACCCAAGGTTGATTGTATTATAATATTATATTATATTAGTAGTAGGCTCCCCAAAGTAGAATAAGAATATGGATATATAAAGAAGAGATATTTGTCATTGTAATCATCATTGAAGAAGAATCTTATGTAATCGTCTATGCCCATGAAGTGGCCTCTCACCTTGGGAGATCTTGTGGAGTTATTCCTTCCTTAAGGATTATTATTGGTGTTTCCCTACCTTAAGGGTATTATCTATCTATCTCTCATTTGTGGATTGTTATTGTGGATAATGTATTGTGGATGAATGATTTGATACTGTTGCATATTGGTGAATGGTTTATTTTAATGATAATAAAGTTATGCAACAAAAACTTGGAGAAGAAGACAACTAACCAAAATAAAATATAAAAGCTTCAAATATTGAGACTTGGTGAGTCTCAAATCCAAAGCATTATAGGGTTATTTTTAAGGATAAAAGTGCAAAAAAATGCATCATATGAGTTTCTATCTACTTCTATCTAATCTTATATTTTTCATCATAATATCCAAGCAAAATGGGAAGGTGTCTAAGCAAAGATACAACCTTAAAGCCCCTACACTGCATTCAAAAATTCTACCGTATAAATCAAAATATTAGAACTACAAAAAGGAGTGCAAGAAAGGGTGCAAAAGGCATATTATTTACAAATATTATTACATTGGGTTGCATTTCTTTAACTCATTCTACACAGGAAAAAGGGCAAATTGTAAATTACCTCAAAGACAAAATATTAGTAGGTTGAACCAGCCAAAGGTGACCAAAAGCTAGCATTCTCCCAAGCATATCAAAGAGCCACTCATATAGGCTCATCTTCTACATATCTTGGATGGTCGAACCTACAAAAGATAAGGCACAAAGCTAAGGAGAAATCAAGAAGTGTAGAAGAAAATAAAATTGAAGCAAGCAAGGTGGAACTACACGTCCAAATCAAGGAGCATTCAATACCTAAGTGGAGCATCACAGAGTCTTCATATAAGTGCTATCATTCAAACTCCATTAAAGGTCCACCAAATCTCCACCAAAGCTCCACCATAAGCATTGCTTAGCTAGAAACATCTCAGCATCTACATAGAACAAAAAAGAACAAGGTGGAAAAACATGCTGGAAGACCTTCAAGAAGGCATTGATAAGACAAGGGCATGCAAAAGAAAGAAGATACCACTAGTAATTATCCAAAATAACTCTAAATAAATCTCATAAAGAAGACATTAAAACACTATATTGGTGCCCATAATACATGTGGAAGAGGAGTTACAACTAGAAGCTTGATATACATTCGTTACAGCAAATAATTTGCATATACGTTGAAGAATAAACATATTTTAGATAGTACTTGAAGGGGAATAAAAAAATTTCAACTAAAGGTGACACTTGTCACAAGCAATGGATTAAGTTTGGTGTCTCCACCAAACAACAAAAGCATCTATGGAGCATTAAAAATCCTATCGTGACACTTATCACTCGATTGACCACCTATTAAAGGTACCTTGGACCTTGGAAAATGTAGTAATTCAACAATAATTTGATGGTAGTTCAACAGTAGTTCGGTAGAAGTTTGGCAACCATTAGACTATTATTTGGTAGCAATTTGGAGCAAGTCAAGAGTATTCAAAAGCACTCTTGGTCAAACAAGTCAAGGGAGAATTAAAGGATAGCATTGAAGCCAAAGTACACATTAAAGAATTCGCACTCAAGAAGGACAGACTACTACCATATTCATCCAGTTTCATAAAGGTACAAAGCCTTATTAAGGTAAAATTTTCTCATCTAATTTGCTTTCATTAAAAAATGGAGTTATAAGGTTATATTTTATTGTTGAAATATTAAATGAAATCAATATTTATTTGAAAACAAAACTTAGGGAAATAAATATAATATTTGCAAAACACAAGTTGGGAGAAATAAGGGATACTACTTAGAATTAATCCATTTAATGTTTGCAACTATTAATGTATTCTAATTTTCTAAATTTGGAAGTGATAAGGGTTAAAACATAAAACCAAGTTATTGGAATTAGAAACACTTGAATAAAATCCTAAGGGATACAAAAAGGGGTTATTAATATTTTTTGTTAAGGTTGGAAATTTATAATATTCTTGTCTCAAAATTTTCTCAAAAGGGACAATAGAAATCCAACACTAAAACCTCTTCAAAATTGAAAAGAACTTAGTTCAATAGGAGTAATAAGGTGTTAGAAAAGTCGATTTTTTATATTTACAAAAATTGTACAAAATCAACCAAAATTGAACTATATTTTACAAGAGCGCTATATCATACTCCAAAAATATTTGGGAGTCATAAGGCATTCTACAAAACTTGATAATAATAATATTTATCAAATATTATCAAGTTTGAAATATATAAACTTTCTTCAAAACCTATAATTAGGTATTCATACCTAAGGAGACATAAGAAATTCTAAGAACCTAAGGATTATTAAAGGTTTTATCAAATCAAGGTTATATACTGCAATTAGGGATCAAATATCCTAATATATGGAGCTATAAGGAAGACTATAATTCTATATCATTTCTTCAAATTAAACCTATTCAAATGGGTAAAGGAATGTCATATGATGAATGTAAAACTTGCTCCAATAGGAACCAATTCACAAAATATGAACACATGTGGTATATTGACATAGGAGCCAATCATCATATGATAGGAAATATACAATGGTTTTACTGTCTTGAAATTGCTAAAGGTTACAAACTAAGAATTGCAGACAAAAAAACTTATCTTATACATGGATATGGATGTGTAACACCCAACAAATCATTTCCAAATCTTCTAATACAAAAAGTATTGTATGTTCTTGGATTAACATTCAATCTCATCTCCATAAGCAAGTTAGTAGAAAACACCTATATGATTATCTTTGGATATATGGATGGGATCAATAATGTCTCATTATGAATCAATATGGAATAAAATCAATAGGTTCAATCCATGAAAATACATACATCCTAGACTCAATGGAAATATCACAAGATATTGTGTTATTTCAAAATGATGCTAACATATTTATAGAGGAATAGGTTGAAGAAAATGAAGAACCCATACACCAAAAAGGAAAGCATAGAAGGATCAAAAACAAAAATATGAGAAGAAAATTACACCATGTCCTATTCATTCATCAACAATTAGAACCAAATGGAGATACTTGCAAAGAGAACTATAAATGTGGATAGATAGAAGATAAGAAAAATGAATCTGAATAAGCCAAGGATCATCCAATGAAAGAAGAATCTTTAGCTTCAGCTACAAGTTACTATGCATCATATGAATATATATTACCTGGTGAACCTGAACACAAAGAATGCAGAGGAAGAGTACAAAGTTTAGGATGAAGAATAAGATGATCCATATTGAATACTAAAGTCTTCAATACCCAAATAATGTAATATAAGGGGTGTTAGAAATAGAGTATATTACATAATTTGGATCATGTAAATGTATCTTCCAAGGTACATACTTAGGACATTAGATTGCTTTAAGAGGAAGTTATCAAGTTCATGCAATTTAATAAATGCACAAGTGTCAATGTGCAAGTTTTCTCTTGCACAACTAGGTAAAGTTTTGGGCAAGGAACCTATTTTACCTATATAAGAAATGCCTCATTGTAATAAAAATATAGTCGAGGAACATAATTAGATAGTGTAGTTTAGAGTATAGTACAGTTATGTGTAGATCACCATCCATTGGTGATGGATGCAATGTAGTTCAGTAGCTTTATTAATGGAGTGTTCATTTCCTCCATAGATACATTGTATTCTTTTTTGTCATTTCTATTTACAAAATATTTCAGTCATCTATTAGATTTACTTTCTTTCATATTATCCAACATCTTGTGATTTCTATCTCCCAGTGTTCATTACATCAAAATCTAACATTAAACAATATTTTCTTAAATGATTTTGGAATGTGTAACATTTATAAAAATTAAATATGTCTTGTCAACAATTGTTACCTCATAAAATGAAAGTGAAATAAATCTGGTATTCTTTACATTCCCTCTTAGGTACTCCTTTTTCAACCAGTGATAGATATTTTACCATTTTCTAACCACTTCGATTTGACTAGTGATAATTGGTGAGGTTATGTACATGAGCTAGTTGAAAAAATTTCTTATAATCTACAAAATTAGATATGGGTCTACCCTTTTATAATATTGTATACAACAATAAATTGTAAACTTTTTGAGGCTAATACAATCTTATGAATTCTTTAATATTGGACCTGGATTATTCCACCCTTCTCAATAAGAGTTTGTTGTTTCATTTCTTTTTTATATTCCAGTGCATATGTGATATGCACACATTCTAATGAATTCTTCCACTTAAATATTTTTTAATTGTTCCATCACTTTCTTTTACCATCGAATAAAATTTCCCATAATATTATTCTATTGTGTCCAACTTAAGTTGCATGTTATGATATTTTCCTATTTTCCAACTATAAATAATGTATCTACACTTTATTGGGGTGTCATTGTTTTTCTTAATGAACTAACTCAATAAATGGATATTTTGATGACCATTCAAGCTTAAATGTCCTCCCAATAGTCTACCTGGTTAACTTTCTACATTTATGTTTTTGAATAGAAGATTTCCCAAAAGTTTACATTTTAATTGTACTCTCGTTTTCTTTTTTAGTTGATGTTCTGTATGAGGAATTTCGTCAAGCGGTTGTTGAATGTTTTTATATGAATATTATAATGTGGTCCCATCTTATCCGCTGGAATTTATTCAAGTGGAGGCATATCCAGGTCAACCGTGTTCACTGCATTCAATGTTTGGTGTTCTATATCATTTTTAGATTTTAAAAGGTACTATATTTAAGAAAAAACTGAATACATTTTTGCAACACATTAAATAATAAGTAAATAAACAAATAAACCTTTTATTTTTAAATGAAGAAATACTTTATATTTCAAAATAATAAAATATAAAAATTACTTTATTAGTTGGTAAAAGGTGTTTGTACCTTCAACATGTGCATATGTGGATGTCTCATTCCATATTGATAAATGTGTAATATACTTTAATATTGGTTTTTACCAAAACATTGGCCTCTCTTAGGTGACATTGTACGTGTAAATAAAAAATATTTTGATGTTAGGAAATGAATATGAATTTGAAGGAAAATATTACACTTTCTTCAATAATAATTTCCATAATTTCTAGCAGGTGATATTGTACTATATTTCTTCAATAATAATGTGTATTTCTAAGAAACCAAGGTTAAACTATAATTCCATAAAGAATCTATGAGTTTTGAGATAAACCTACACTGCCCTCTATAATGACCTCTACCTACATCGAACAAAAACAAAACAATGCAATGCTAAGAAAACATGCTCTAACATACAAGGAGGCTCTGACAACAAGAAATACTCCTAATACACTACAAGATGACATGGATACTTGGATCTCACAGTTGCAGATAGTGCATCTACGTTGCTTATGAAACTGATTTTGGACAAAAAAATAGTGGAATAAAGGTTTAAAATGATTGTGATATGATGGTTATAGGGGCATACTACATGAAGATCTATGTGGTGGCTTCTAGTGTGGACAATGCAAAATATTGTGGCAGCCATAAAAAATTTGGACATCTTGCTCGGATTCGTGGTGGCTATCGATTCCACCATGTAAATTAAAAAGAAACAAAATAGTGGAAGAAGAATACAATCCAAGATAACATTCTAAATGTAACACTAAAGGAATATCTTTCACTCCAACAGGTTTAATGTTCATTGAGTTCTAAGGAAAATTTGATGTCTCATGTCATTGTGACTATCATAGTTTACAAACTAAAAGAATAGTTGTATAGAAATTCTAAAGAAACTCTATATTACTAAACAAAGGTTACAAAATGAGTAATAAGGGTACAACAACAAGTAGGCATTAAGTCAAATTTATTTCTAGAGATGATCCAAAACAAAATAACCACACTGATATATTTGGAAGCTTTCACTTTACCTATTTATCACAATTATCATAACTTTCTACAACTGTCCATTAGAACTATGCAACTGATAGATAGACCTTTGCAACAAGATTTCTGCAACTGTTCGTTAGAAATCTGTAACCGATCAAAAAATATAAAATCGATTGGTAAGTCTACAACCGATCGGTAAGTCTGCAACCAATCGATAAATTTGTAATCGACCAACAAATTTGTAACCGATCAACAAATTTGTAATCGATTGATAAAGTTGTAACTGATCAGTAAAGTTGTAACCATTTGATAAACCTGTAATTGATCATCAAATCTATAATCAATTTGTAAACTTGTAATCGATCATCAAATCTATAATTGATTATCAAACCTGTAATCGATCATCAAAAATGTAACTAATCTATAATTTTGCAACCGAACATTAATTCTATAACCTATCTACATATTTGTAAATGATTGGTTTTGCTAACAGATAGTCCTCTATAATTGATCTTCATTGAGTCATTCTCCTCTCCAATCGATCAACAAATATTTTGATAAAAAATTAGTGTTTTATTTTTTGGTCTCTATAGGGTTTTCACTACTTCAGATCTATTTTTGAGGAGTTCGAGTGTTTTAGATGTATGTTTATCGGTATCGTGTTAGGTATTTATTTAGGTAGTATAAGTGGTAATTTTGGCAGGAAAAATAAATTTATTTTATAATTTTAAGGAAAAAGGTCTGTGGATTTGGGCGAAAGTGGTTGGTGACTTAAAATAAAAACAAAAATTATTATCACCATCGGGTGAGTTGGCCCGAAAAAAATTGCACCCCAGAAATTTCAGGCAAATGGGCCCCAGTGAAAGGTCCTAAGATTAGCCAATTTTAAAATTCTAAAATCCTAATATTCATGAATTAACGATGATTCGTCGCTATGCATAACGCTGATAGAAATATTGACCATTACATTTAAATTATTGTGGTTCTATGTAATATATTTTTTAAAAAACAAAAATTTAAATGAGTTATTTACAACTTCTATTGGGATCATTTGTAGGCCATTCTCATCAAAAAAACAAAATATTAATTATTGTTGGGTCAATTAAACTATATCCACCTTACCTTTTTATAAATCATATTTTTCATTTGCCCTTTTATCAAATATATTCTTCATCTTTCTCGAACTATTGTGTTTCAACAATCATTTCTAGTCCTCACATTCTTTTTTCTTTATAGCATTAACAATGGTTGTAATTCCCCTTAATTTAAATATATTTCCATCCTTTTCAATGGAAAATTTTGTCCTTGTAAAAAGTGTCCTAACCTCTAAAAATAGATATCTAGAGGAATATTTTGAATTTATTCAAAAAAAAGAATTAATCATTGGACTCACAAATGGTTAAGTTATGGGGGTAGATTAATATTTTATAGTAAGCCATTCAAGCCATATCAATTTATAAATTTTCTATCCTTGTTGTCCCACATACCATATGGAAAGAGGTAGACAAGATGGCTAGAAAATTTTATGGGAAGGAGTAAAAGGAGAGAAGAAATGGGCCTTAGTAGGTTGGAATAAAGTAAGTCAACCCAAGGTAAAGGGAGGTTTGGGACTGAGGATATTAAAGTTAAATAAAAAATCTTTGGATGGAAAACTTTACTGGAGGTGGATTTCCCAACCAACTTCTTTATTCTATAGAGTTTTAACTAGTGAATATTTGGGACAGGTAAATCTATATGAGGTGAGTCATTTCCCTTTGGATGGTAATGGGTCATTGGTGTGGAAAAATCTAAATTTAGGATCTCAGGTAGTGAAATATGTTTAGAAATTTGGGATAGGGGAGAAAGCATGATTTTGAATAGATTCATGGGATCAACACCCACCTATCATTGCTGAATTTCTAGAACTATAACTAGTAAAAACAACCATGGAAAGTAGGGGTTGGATCCATATTGAAAGTTATTTCAAAACTATTCATCTGGGGGATTATAAGTTTAAGTATTTTAAGTTGGATGAGTGGCCAATTCCAATCTTTCTAGACTTAAAACCCATCATGACTAAAATCTTGGCAGAGAGATTTCTCACAAGTAGATATGACAAGGATGAATTAGCTTGGGGCTATGGGAGCCTTGTATTTTACATAGTGAATGATGGATATAATAAGATACTTGTAGAACCTCCTCTTTATGCATATTAGGTTGAGGATTGGAGAAATATTTTGCAATCCAAGGGTTGGCTGAAAGTAAAATTTTTTGCCTACCAGTTCATGCATAATGGAATTCTTACTTTTGATAATTTGAGATATAGGAGAATCATTGGTCCATATCAATGTTTTTTATGCTACAAGAGCAAGGAAACATCTGATCACTTTATGTTTGAGTTTCTATTTATGCGCTAGATATAGGAGCGGTGGTTTTTATCTTATAAAATTTGACCCAATGATGATTTGAATCAGATTAATATTTGGGAAATATGGAAGTGGTGTAGATTTAAATCTAAAGCTCTTTATATTTTTTGGAAGCTTGGATTAAAATTTATTTTGTGGTAAGTGTGGTTGGAGAGAAATGAAATAATTTGTAGAGAAACCTTTTCATCCTTAGATGGTATTTTGTAGGTCATTTGGAGAAAATTTGTAGAAACTATGGCAGTGTATGCTAAAGAGGAAACTCAAGTTGATATAGGGATAGTGGAGAATAATGTTGAAGTGCAAGAGGGGTAGGACAAAGCTAGTTGAAATCCACCCTTAAAAGGTTAGATTAAAATTAATATTGATGGAGTTGCAAAGGGTAATCCAAGTAGATCTAGAATTGGAGTGGTATGCAGGAATCATGTTGGAACAGTGCACTATTAGGAACTACAAGACCTGGTAAGGGCCACAAACAATGAAGCAAAAGTCTTAGCTATCAAATTTGCTTCTATCTAGGTGGTAAGACAAGGTTACAGGAGGATAATCCTAGAATCAAATTCTCAAATATTGATAGGAGCTCTAGATTGCATGAGGAACTTTGCTTTATAGACATGGAGATTGAAGATCCTTGTCACCCAAATTAAGGAATTATGGAAGGTTTTATATTATGTGATTCTAGTTTATGTGAGTAGAGATCTAAATAAAGTGGTAAACTTCCTAGCTAATATGGGTATCGTAGGCCCAAAAGGCTACATAAGAATTTTTTTATAAAAAATAAAAAAAATTGCTAAGTGTTGTAAGGTGTCTCCAGACCGCAGCCACACCTAGTGCTAATTGGCTCTAGATCATAGTCAACACAGTCAAAAGAGGGTGATTCATGATCCAAAATGTGACCTAGCACCAATAGGTCCCCACACTACATAATAGTGTTTTGTGCTCTAGATCACATTCAACTTGGTAAAACTTATCGAAGTTATAATTCAAAATGCAGCCCAGCACCAAGATGTCTTCAAGCCACACTCATATGAGAGGGCACCAGATCACATTCAGCAGAGTCAAACTTATCAAAGTTGAAATTCAAAATGCAACCCAGTGATAAGTTCTATGCTATGATTAAATATAATTCTAAGGTAAATGAGAAGTTGAAACTTGTGATCGCATGACATCCTAGCATGCTCTTGACCACAGTAAAACAAGTCAACATGTCCATTTTTATAATTTGAAATGTGGTCCAAAACAAAGTTCTACACCACAAACTATTTTTTACCTTAGGATAATGCCAAAGAAGAAAATGTAACCACATGCCAAGAGTGAGCTCTAGATCACATTCAAATTGGTCAAACCAACCAGATCCTCAATCTAAAGTGCAATGTAGAGCCAGTTTTTAGACTATGAACATTAAAGACCACTTAAAGCAAATATACTAAGAATGGTCCCATCCCAAACCTAGTTATATATCACATGATGGTTCTAAATCACAAACAACCTATTCAACACTGGTGGAAGAAATAAATGAGTTGTGGTTTTTAGACTCTTGATTGTCCCTTAGCTGCAACCACTAAAATGCATAGGGCTCTTCTAAAGAGTTGATCGTGACCTTTCAAAGGTAGATCAATGGGTAACATTGAATCCATATTTTTTTAATATCTAAATGAAGCACATATATTTGGGTAGAGTTGTTGAGCTGAGAAGATGAAACATCTATGATTCAAGGGTAATTTAGTTCCAAATCAACAATAGAGAAAAGACCACGAGAATAGGGGATGACATTGATGTATTCTTGGCAAGATCGCATAGCTAGAATCCATGAAGGTAGAGCAAGTTGTAAAGTCCAGTTGTAGAGTATCAATGGAGAAGAATCACTCTTCTTTATTGAATAGAATATGAGACCTCCATGTTACCATCTCGTTGGTTGGACATTCAAATTTCCTTGTAATGCTCTATTTTCCAAAAAATCATTGTAAAACTATAAATAAAGGTCACAACCTCCTTTCAAAATGTTGACTTTGAAGTGTTTGCTTGTGCTACTATTGTATATTTCCTATGATTAATGAAAGGAGTATTACTTGGAATGTTTACATCAAACTTACATTTTTTATCATCTAATTACAAGCCTTGTGAAGTCATTTCTCTTACTATTGCTATGGTTAGTGTATTCTATTAATTTGGATTGCTAACTTAGAGCAAATTGAAATTATTCATGTTTAAATTTATGCTTGGAAATTATTATATTTATTTTAGTCAGAGTATCAATCTAATTATGTTAATTTGGATTATTGATACCTTTGATGTTTGAAATAATTCTTGAAGTAAGCAATTGATTTTAATGTTGAAGATGGCAAAGTTTTAACTCTAAAAGTTGAGTTTTCATGAGGTTCTTTGTAGATGACTATGATTTTAGCTTTACCCATACATTATTAATTCATTATTTCTTAAACCTTTCATTTCTATCTCTATCCTTTGTTCATTTTTAACTGAGCTTAAAAGAGTCAACATTCAGTAAGTTGACAGGAATACCAGCCTACTCTGGAGGTTGAATTGAAGCAATTTAGTTCATCCAATATGTGGTTTGGGCTATGATTAGTGGGTGTTCACCTTTAAAATACTTATAGATAATAGTCATATATTAAGTTCACCTTTGTGACAAACTAGACCACAAAAAATTTTGGCATGCCTAGTGGGACCAATTCATAAAATGTTCATTTGCCCACTAAATATTTTTTGTCATTATTTCTTGGAGGAATCAAGATTTAGTGAATTTTCTTGACCTCATTAAGCGGTGAAATCAAATTCACTTGGTGACTCCCTGAATACAAGTACCTAGAAAGCCTTTTAGTAGCTCATTTTTCATGTTTACTAGGTCATCTACTAGGAACAATCAGGATCCAATATCATTATTTGAGTTGCCATCTAGAAGATCAAAGCATACAATAAGCTTATATTTAGATTCATCTTTTGAATAAATATCGATACCTTATGATCGTTGGGTTCCCTTAAGACAAAACCCAGTAACAATGGCTCAAAAATAGAATATAAATCAAAACCACCCTTCACAAAATTATCCTGATTGGGACACCTCTTGCCCTTTAGGACTCCCTCAAATGTATGAAACCCCTAAGGATGCATCCAAAGCCATACCCACCTATGATGGTTTAGGAAATACTGCTTATAAGCATTGTCAAGATATATTAAATTTAGGAGCTATCCACGATATCAGGAATTAATACATTAATAAATATCAGAAGCCCAACACTAGTAGCAATATAGATACCAGGGTTAATGCAAATCAAGAGGATCGAGAATTTACCCCTAAAACTAGTTTGGTGAATATTTAGTGCCTAGTCTGTAATGACCCTCATGATTCAAACACTTGTGTAATGTACCAAAACCATGTGCAACAAGCCATAGAGAAAGCTAAGAGAACTCAAAATGGGATAATCAATATGTTATGGTAGCTTGAAAAAGTTATGGTCGAACAAGATCCCTTTGAAGAAGAATTATTTTCTATCATGATCAAATCTGAAAAGAAAATATTGTAGGTAGATCCACAAAAAATAGGTCAAGTGTAGGTTCCCTATCAGAAGAAAAAAGAATCACCCCTACAAAATAATGATAAGTTCTTGGTCCCATAGGCAGTTGAGAAGAGAGATTAAATCCCAAAGGGATAAGAAAAGGATAAGAGCAATCCAAGGTAGGGTGAGAAGAAAAGAATAAAGAACAAGTAGATTCTAAATATGAAGCACAATAGAAGCTAAAATTTTCTTCTATCACCAAGAGACAGAGAATTGAAGCTACTCAACAATACAAAAGAAAGTATGGTGAACCAGAGAGGAAGTATGAGAAAGTCTCTCTAGAAAAGTCTGAGTTTAATATTGTGGAATAATTAAAGAGGACCCCATCTAAAGAAATTATTTATGACACTCTTTTCATCCCTGATCAGATTGATCTACTCAAGGCTTCTTTAAAAAAGAATTCTCAGGAAAAGCAAACTACTACCATATTCAACATGTCTCATGGCCAAGAAAGGATGACCGCAATAGCCTTGAAAAACAAACCTCCTTCCTTTTATATTTCTTTGAGAATAGAAGGTTGGATTATCCACAACTACATGATATATTTAAGGGCTTCAACTACAGTCATGCCCAAAGAAATCTGTGATGAAATGGAAATGGAGTATACTCATTCTTGTTCAGTAGTTTTATAGTTGGATGGGACACCAGTCAAGACCATTGGAGTTGTAAAAGATGTATTGATGAAATTACATAGGGCCCTAGAGGTCACTATTGTGCAAGAAATTGTAGTAGTAGACCTAGAGCCTTATTTTGGTTTATGCCTTTCAAGAGAATTCATGGCTAAACTAGGAGGTTATATGTATTTGGATTATTCTTGCATGATGATCCCTCATAAAATAAAAATAATTAGGATCACTCCTGAAAAAATAGTAGCATATCATATTGATAAAATTGAGGATATGTATAACCACTCAGTAATGGAAGAACTAGAGTTAGTGGAAATTCTTGAAGAATTGAAAATTGAGGATGAATTACCATTTATAGAAGATAATAGTTTGTTCAAGATAGGAATGGGCACTTACGAAATTTCTTCTGAGGCAAATAAAATGACTCTTGTCATATCCAATTAGGCCATAAGAAAATAAAAAATTTGGACAATACATTTTTATGGAGCAAGATGCAAGAATGGAGTTGGGGTAGGAGTAGTCTTGAAATCACCTTCATAAGGGGTTAAGAACTTTTCCTTTATATTGGCATGGTCTTGCACCAATAACAATGTTGAATATGAGGCCCTATGCCTAGGATTGATGCACGCAAAAAATATGGGTATTAAGGTGTTAAATATCTATGGTGATTCAAAATTGATTGTTAACCAAGTTACAAAAAAGTGCAATAGTAAGCATCATTACTTAAAGACTTATAGAAATAGAAGATAGGATTTAATGGAATCCTTTGATACTTTGAATTTACATGCTATCCCAAGGTAGCATAATAAGCTGGCAGATGCTTTGGATGTCAAAGGATCTAATTTTTCTCCATATTCAAATTATGAAACAATTGAGAACAAGAGGGTCAAATTGATTTTTAGACCTTTAGTGCCAAATAAATAAATATTTTGGTATATTTTTGAAAATAACGACTAGATTATCGATTTCTTGATCAAAGAGGTTGGTTGTGTCAACCCACGGGATGATTCATCTCAATAAATTGATCAACAAGAAGTTATACAATTGAAAAATAATCACATACCTAAAGTCCTGATTACTTCAGAAAGCCTTTTCGATAATGAAGATGGAAAAAATTGAAGCAAATGCAAGTAGATGATAACATCTACAAAGAAATAGAATTAGAAAATGGGAAAAATCTTAAGGTTGGTATCCAATGCACACTGAGAGAGATTGAAGAATTTAAAGCCTTATACTTACAATATCATGACATAATAGCTTGGACTTATGATGATTTAAAAGTCTATGATAAGAGCATCATCCCACACCATTGATCTAGTGTCTCATGTAATGCAATTTAGGTAGAAGCAAAGACCTTTAAATCCTAAAAATGAAGTAATCATGAGACATAATCTACTGAATTTGGTAAAGGCAAAGATCCTTTACCGATTAAACACTACACATGGGTTGCAAATCTAGTCCTAGTGAGAAATAAGAACGATGATATTTACCTTTGTGTAGATTTCAAAAACCTAAATCAAGAAGATCTTAAGGACCTGTTGTGACGTCCTTCAAAACGACCCCAAAATTGGGGACCCACTTGAAAATTTAAAATTTTATTTCCAAATCATTGCTTGAAATTCATTTTTCGTAGTTACCATCATAAAAATATCAGTTCTCAAAATGGTGTCATAGCAATGTGCATTATCAAAAGGGTTGGTTTCCATTTGGATAGTAAAAAATACATCGCTGAATTCACCATGTGCTCACCAAGTCTCTTTAATTTATGTTTCTAAAGTCATTTCGAGTAAATTTTGATGCTTATGTATTTGTTTATGGTTATGTTTTAGGGTTTGTTATTTTTGTCCTTGTGTTGTGTTTTTTTATTTGTGGAAAACATCCCAAAATGGATGCCACTTTCGGGTAAGACCCAAGGAGGCAGGGGTATCCATTCCGCCAAAAATACCCAGGGCTCGGACCTGGCCTACCACCTTTTACATACTCAAGGAGCAAACAATCACACAAAACCAATTTAAAAATAAGTAAATAACAACAAAAATAAAAAATAAAATAAAAAACATGCTCCTTGAGTGTGTCAAAAACAAAAGCACAACCAAACACGCACAACAAGATAAAAGAAACCACAAAACAAACCACATAGAAAAATACAAGAACCACATAACAAAACATAAACAAGACAAAAACAACAGAACACTACAAAGACATAACCCAAAAAAACATGAAAAATAAACACAACCAATACCTAAAAAATAAAAATAAAAATAAAAAATAACAACAACAGACAATAAACAAAAACAAAAACATAGAAAACACTCACACATAAAAAACATGAATTAACACAAACAAAGAGAAACCCAAGAACAAGAACGAAAAAAATGCAAGAAAAATAACAAAAAACATTAAAAAAAACACACAAAACAACAAAAACACATGAACAACAAAAAAAAACACAAAAACAAAACAAAACAAAAGAACCCACCCACCTAAAAAAATAAGAAAAAAGAAAAAAAAAATTGAACATAACAATGACCTATCTAGACTAGAAGACTAATAAGGCAAGAATAAACAAAGGAAACAAAATAAAGAATAGAATGAGCTAGGGAACTAAAAAAAACTAAATGAACCAAAGAGAAGCAAAAAAAAACAAGAAGAAACTAGGTACCTTCAAAACTGGAGCCATCCAAAGAAATGATAGAAAGAAGAGCTTCCCTAATTTGAGAAGCCCACAATATAGGAGGGTGGCCATAACAAGTAAGATCACCTTTGTCCAAAGCCCAATTAGCTAAGCATCAGCACTCTTGTTTTGATCTCTGACCACATTATTGTAATCAACTTTCAACAATCCCATCTGGATTAATTGAATCTTCTCAATAATTATTTTTATCCTCCAATCCACCTTATGATTCATAGGATTATTCAAGATATTAATCATAAGTTGAGAGTCAGACTCAACTAACACCTTTTCCCATCCAACCTTAGTAGCCTCTTGAAGGCCTCTGAGGATACCATACCCCTCAACAAGGTTATTTGAAAGAATACCCAAATTCTCAAGGAAAAGTAAAAACTAGGGAGCCATCCGAAAGTCTACCAATTCCTCCCACCTTGGCTTTTCCAGGGTTCCCTCTAGAGGCTCCATCAGTATTGACTTTTCCAAAATCCTTAGGAGGAGGTTTCCAATTTCTAGTCCTATCCATCTTACTAATACTCACATTCCCTTTAAGTTGGTTCCCCTTAGAATATTTAATCTTCAATATTTGCATCACTTGATCCCATCTTTGGTGGGAGTTTTAGGGGTGATTAAGGAGTTGATAGACTGATTCAACTAAGTTGGATATGGTATTTTGCAAAATAAAGTGAATATCCTTCCTATCTTGATTAAAAATTTGGTTGTTTCTTTCATTCCAAATATTCCAAAGAAGAATGGTATAACCCATCCAAACTAACTGCCTAATAAAATGATCAACACCCTCTTGATTAGGCTAATCCCTCCAAAGTTGTTCAAAAGTAAAAAAATTGGACCATTGTAATCCAAGTAAAGTGGCCATTCTCCTCCATAGCTCAAAGGCTAAAGTACACTCAATAAAAATATGGTTGAGAGTTTCTACATTCTCTTCAAACATTTCACATCTAAAAGGGCCATGAAAACCATGCTTCATAAGTTGCTCACCAGTAAGCACCCTACGATGCAATAAAAGTCAATTAAAGAACCTCACATTAGGCCAGATATTTTGAGCCCACAATCGAGAAAAGATGTCAGAAGAATGGTTGGGATTATGGCATAAGGTCAAATAACCTTGAGCAACTGAATACTCACCCTTAGTAGTGTTGTTCCATCCAAAACAATCTTTTTCATGGGACCAAGAGAGATATATCATATGAAGGATGCCTTGGATATCTTGTATTTGCCTTTCTGGAATTTGAATAGGTCAGTCCTCAATAGGGATCCAATATATACCAACATTTTAATTACCAGTATGGTACCGACAGTAATTAGCCACCTTTATCCAATTAGCTCGGTGGAGCTCCTCCATCCAAGGCCTCCAATCGGGAAACTGAGTTATCAAAGGCTTGTGACCATCCCAAGAATCTATCCAAAAATTTACGTGTTGACCATTATGAAAGATCCAAAATAATTTGTTCTTTATCAAATCCTCACTAGTCTTAAGAACTGCTAAAATGGGATAACCTTTGGTAGGAAGTTGATAGCGAACAAGGTCTTCAGGACTTTTGTTCTCAGCATATTTAGCATGGAGATTATTGGCCCAAATGGCATTGGGGTTATGCAACATACTCCAATATAATTTAGCAGGTAAATATTTGTTGTTATTAATAGAATACCGGAATCCTAACCCCCCTTCACTCTTAGGAAGACATAAAGTATCCCATTTCACCAAGGCTCATTTTCTTTTCTCCTTAGGACCACTCCAAAGGAAACAATGACTAATTTGATCCAATTCTCGAAGAACAGCCTTTGGGATATTCAAAACAAAAGAAACATAAATAGGAATAGCTTGAAGGACTTATTTTACCAAGGTGATTCTACCCCCAGAAGAAAGCCACCTGTTGGTCCACTTTCCAATTTTCTTCTTGACTTTCTCCAACAACCAATTCCAATATTTATTTTTATGCCTTTGAATATTTATGGGAATACCTAAATAAGTGATTGGAAGGGAGGTCTTCTTATATATTAATTTATCCAAGACCATGGATTCCTATATAGCAGAGCAATGAAAGAAAATAACTTTAGATTTTTCTTCATTGATCAACTGCCCAGTAGCCTTAGAAAAATAGCTAATGATTTGCTTAATATTAGAAGCTTCCTTAACTATAGATTTACCTAAAATATTAGAGTCATCCACAAATTGAATATGAGAGATAGGTCTAGCTCCATGAGCAATGGTAACTCCCTCAAGGGTTTTTTTCCCTCTTTTTGGTTATATTCCTACCCAAGCATTCAGCAATAATGATGAATAAATAAGAGGATAGCGGGTCACCTTGCCTAATACATCTGGAAGCTGGGAATGACTGAGAAGGCCTTACATTGATAAGAACTAAGTAGGAAACTGAAGAGATACATACCATAATCCAATCCTTAGAGAAACCAAATTGCCTCAAAACTTTGTGAAGAAGACAAGCTTATACTGAGAGGGGGGATGAACAGTATAAGACTTAACCAATTAATAATTTTAACTTTAGATAGCAGTGGCATCAACACAACATTGATCAAGACAGAAAGCATCACACATTGAAGACCCATTTTTAATGTGGTTCACCCAAAATGGTTGGGCTACATCCACAGATAAAATCTTTCACTAAATTTTATCAATCCAAATTCTGGGAATACCTTTCCCGATTACAATGTTTATGGGCACCAACCCAAAGGAGACACCAATCCCCTAATCTCGAGTTCGTGGGCACCAACCCACAGGAGACACCAATCCCCTAGCTTTGCTCTGGATGGTGATCCTCTAGAAGACCTCTGCCTCTGTTGCCCTTAGAAAATGGAACTCTATCCATAGAAGACACCTATCCTCCCTGTTCTAGCTGGAGACCTCTGTCCTCAACTCTATCACCTCCAAAGTGGGTCCTCGAATTTGCACTAAACATAGTCCTTTGGTCTAGCACAAATGTCCTCATTTGTCTTTGCCTATTTTCTCTCTACGCCCTCTGCTCTCTCTATGCAAACACACCCGCACTTGGTCGAACTTCAACCCTTGCACTGTCTGCACACACTCTTCTTCCTTTGTGATCTTTCACACTCAGAATGATTCGACGAAATGCACTCTGCACACTATGATCAAATTTTGCACTCTGCTCTCGACGATCGAACTTCTTGCTCTGCGCACTATCTACGAATGTCGCACTTCATCCACACATCGATATTCTTTCCAACTCTCCAAACAACCCTCCTTTTATACTAACACTTTCAAGATCAAAACCTTGATCTTAGTCTATTGCACAACCCTAAACTACGTCGGCTGCAAACCCTAATCTTTGTCGGCCCAAATTTAACTTTGTCGGCCTCACTACCTCTGCAACTCTTCTGTAGCTTCTGCCGTGAAACTACAACATGTCGCGATATCGTGACACCTTTGCAACCGTACACTTTCTTTTGGCTTTTGTCACGATATCGTGACATTTTAGCCTTTGACGACTTCAACTAAGCTCTTGTCGTGATATCGCGACACTTTTATCTTTGTCAGCATCAACTTTGCTTTTGTCGCGATATCGTGACACTTCTCCCTTCGTCGACCTCCTTTTTGCTTTTGTCATAAAATCGTGACACTTTTGCCTCTGCAGACTTGCTTTCAGTTCCTGTGTGAAATCGTGACACTTTCGCTTCCTTGCATTCTTTTCTGCTTGCACTAGCGAAAACGAAACATGTCGCAAAATCATGACACTTTCGCCTTTGAGCTCTTCCTTCTTGAACTTGTCGTGAAATCGCGACGCTTCTTCTTCCATGCTCTTTCGTTTTGCTTTTGTCATGAAATCGTGACTCTTCTCCTGTTGAAGGCCTGCTTTCTATTTTTGTCATGAAATCGTGACACATTCTACAACCGTAAGCTTTCTCTTCAACCTGTCATGAAATCGCGACACTTCCTGCATCCGTACGCTTTTTCTTCAACCTATCACGAAATCGCGACAGTTCTCACTTCGAACTCTTTCTTCTGCTGCATGTCACGAAATCATGACAGTTCTCACTTGGAACACTTTCCTCTGCTGCATGTCATGAAATCATGACAGTTCTTACTTGGAACATTTTCATTTGCAGCATGTCGCGAAATCATGACACTTTTCATGTTACTTTCTCTCTCTTCGATCTTGTCGCGAAATCGCGACAATTCACACTATGGACTCTCTCTTCTGCATTATGTCACAAAATCGTGACACTTTTTCTTTCGGACTCTCTCTCCTGCAACATGTCACGAAATCGTGACACTTTTTTGTCCGAACAACCTTCCTTGCAATATGTCATGAAATCATGACATTTCTAACTCGAACATTCTCTCTCCTCTTTGAGTCGTGAAACTGCGACATGTCGCGATATCGTGACACTTTTCTAACTTGCTTTCTTTCGAACCTGTCAAGCCGTAACCTTCATCAAAACAAATTATTTTACATCAAATCAAATTCCTTCAAAAGCTTCTTGACATCAATGACAACTTATTCACTTGAGCAAATACAATATACCCAAAGTACCCAAAATTGCCAACAATCTCCCCCTTTGTCATTGATGGCAAACCTTTACTGAAAACACTTCTCAAGAGCCAAAACTGAAACCAATTGTGCCCACAACTGAGAATCTTCCTTTGAAGTTTTGCTCCCCCTGACTTGAAGCTTTCTTCTTCACTTTGAAGCTCTCCCCCTTACTCATATCTCTCCCCCTTTGTCATCAATGGCAAAGGGCCACCTTTGGGGCTCGGGACTAAGAAGGAGCCTCTTGGCTTAGTCCCTCCCCCACCTCCTGATGAGGTGATTAATTCTGGGGTGGGAGTACAACTCCCAATTTCTCCCTTAGATACTCAAACGTATCTCTTGGAAGAGGTTTGGTGAAGATATCTGCAATCTGCTCTTTAGTAGGCACATACTCTAGCTTGACCCGCTTGTCTTGCACTTTCTCCCTTAGAAAGTGATACTTGATGGAAATATGCTTTGTCCTTGAGTGCATTACTGGATTTTTGGAAATACTTATGGCACTCGTATTATCGCAAAATATGGAGATGGGTTGTTCATGCCCGACTTTGAAATCCTCCAAGGTGGTTTTCATCCATAAAACCTGTGTACACCCAGCCACTGCTGCTATGTATTCAGCCTCTGCTGTAGATAAGGAAACTGAAGGTTGTTTCTTACTTAACCAAGAAACCAAACTCTTTCCTAGAAAGAATGCTCCACCACTCGTGCTTTTCCTGTCATTAATACTGCCTGCCCAATCTGCATCTGAATAAGCTATGAGGGTGAAATCATCACCTTTGGGATACCAAAGCCCAAAGTCCATAGTGCCCTTCAGATATCTGAATATCCTCTTAACTGCTATAACATGAGAATATTTTGGAGCTACTTGAAATCTTGCTACTAACCCAACCGCCCGCATGATATCTTGTCCGGTAGTTGTAACATATAATAAACTACCAATCATTGATCCGTACAACCTCTGATCTGCCATTGGAGATTCATCGTCTTTACTCATCTTGCACCCTGTAATCATTGGAGTACATACTGGTTTGTTGTCCATCATCCCAAATTTCTTCAACATTTCTTTGATATACTTTCCTTGAGAGAGAAATACATCGTCTTTTGATTGAGCAATCTGAAGACCTAAAAAGAATGACAGCTCTCCAATCATAGACATCTCAAATTCCTTCTGCATGGTGTTAGCAAAAACTTTGCACATCTGAGTATTATTTCCCCCAAAAATAATATCATCAACATAGACAACCATAATCAACATATCATCATCTTCATTCTTAATATACAAATTGCTATCTGCCATGCCTTTCCTGAAGCCTTGCTCATGAAGATAACTATCAAGTCTTGAGTACCAAGCCCTCGGTGCTTGCTTTAACCCATACAAGGCCTTTTTCAGTTTACACACATAGTCTGACTGATTTGAGAGAGACACTCCTTCTGGCTGTTCTATGTAGACTTCTTCTACCAACACCCCATTTAGAAAAGTTGACTTTACATCCATTTGATATACTTTGAAAGATTTGAAGCTTGAAAGGGCCAAAAACATTCTGATAGCTTCAAGACGAGCAACATGAGCGAACGTCTCTTCGAAATCAACACCTTCTACTTGAGCATAACCTTTGCAGACTAACCTAGCTTTGTTTCTGACAATATTTCCATCCTCATTGAGTTTATTTCTGAATATCCATTTTGTACCAATGACATTCTTGTCCTTAGGTCTTGGAACAAAATCCCAAGTTTCACTTTTCTCTATTTGATTTAGCTCTTCATCCATTGCTTTTACCCAAAATTTATCTGCACATGCTTCACTGAAATATTTTGGCTCAATCTGAGATAATAATGAAACATTTACAGAATCGTGTGAAGGAATGACTCTTCTTCTTGTTTGCCTGTTGTTTGGATCACCGATGATTAAATATTTGGGATGATGTTTCTGAACATATCGTGAAGGAGTTTTGGGAAGCAGTTGTTGTCTTTCCTCTTCTTCATCTCGAAACCTCTCTCGAATTCTTCTTGACAAATTTCATCACTGAGTTACTTGACTAGTTCTCTTATCCTTGTCTTTTCATCAACTATTACATTTATGCTCTCTACGACTGTATGCATTCTTTTATTGAAGCATCTGTAGGCATTGCTTTTGCTGGAATATCCAAGAAAGATTCCCTCATCACACCTAGGATCAAACTTACCCAAATTCTGATCTTCCCTTTCGATGAAGCACTTACTCCCAAACACTTTGAAGTATTTTACCGTAGCTGGTCTTCCTTTCCATAACTCATAAGGAGTTTTATGATGATTGACTCTAAGTTGGGCCCTGGTGATAATGTAGACTGTTGTACTGATTGCCTCTTTCCAAAAGCCATCTAAAAGTTTTGACTCATTTAACATAGCTCTAGCCATATTTTCAATAGTTCTATTTTTCCTTTCAACTACTCCATTTTGTTGAGGAGTTCTTGCTACTGAATATTCTCTTTTGATTCCTTGTTGCTCACAGTATTCCACAAATTCATTTGAAGTGAACTCTCCTCCTCTGTCTCGATCTTAAGCATTTGATTCTCTTGTCAGTCTCATTTTCAATCATTTCTTTGAAAGCTTTAAATTTTTCAAAAGCTTCGGATTTTTCTTTGAGAAAAGTAACCCAAGTCATTCTAGAATAATCATCTATAAACAACATGAAGTAGCTTTCTCCCTGAATGCTCTGAGTTTCGGTGGGGCCACATAAATCAGTATGAATAAGATCCAATGGTTTTGAAGAAGTATACCCTTTTGATTTGAAACTGGTTCTGGTCTGCTTTTCCATGTTGACAAGGACCGCAAATGATATTATGGGGCCTTTTTATTTTGGGCAAGTCTCTAATAGCTTCCTTGTTACTAATATTGACAAGATTATCAAAGCTCAAATGCCCCAATATTTTATGCCATAGCCAACTCTCATCTTCTTGAGTTAGAAAACACTTTTCCCTTTTTATCTCACTCAGCATGTAAAGATTGTTTGGAGTCCTTGTAGCACTCGCAATGAGTTTTCCATTTTTTTCTTTACTTATCTCACATCTATCCGAAAAGAAAGATACTATGTGCCCTTGATCACAAAGTTGACTCACACTTAGAAGATTATGTCTTAGGCCTTCTACATAAAGCACATTTTCTGTTTTGGATTTCCCATCCAAACTAAGAGTCCCTTTACCACAGATTTTAGCCGACTCGTTATCTCCAAAACCGATCGTTCCTCTGTTTGTTTCTTTTAAGACCAAAAACTTTTCCTTTTCACCAGTCATATGTTTTGAACAACCACTATCAAGATACCATTTTTCTACTTTGTCTTGAGCATGAAAAGTAGTTTGAACTATCATTGACTTCGATTTGATCTCATTTTTCTTTTTAGTGAACTCAAGGCTAGATCTATCCAAACTGCACATCCTTGCTATATGCCCAAAATTCTTGCACTTGAAACACATGACATTTTTATTCATAAGAGGTGCAAAAGAGTTAACATTTTCCTTACTATGGCTATTCAAGGACTTATTGCAATGCATAGCTTATGACCAAATTTGTTTCCGGGGGGGCCCCGGGGCCCCCCTTTCCCGGGGGCAACTGACTCCAACTTCACTCTAAGAGACAACCTCTTCTTCTAGTTTCTCGCAATCGGCCTTCCTTTCCTTTTAAAGCCTCTGTCAGAACCTGTTAAACCTTCTTCCCTTCTTCAGCTAGAATTTTGAAGTCTATAACTTTTTGAGACAATTTTGATCTTGTTATCTCTTCTTATTGACATTGATGCTTGAGAACAGAATTCTCTTCCCTGAATTTCTCAAGTTTTCTCAAAGCCAAGAAGAATTCACCTTTGAGATCGAACTCAACCTCTTCATCTCTTTCTGAATCTGTATGTTCCTCTGATAGATCCTTCTCCAAGCTGTTAGGCTCTTTCTAGAGAGACCCGCTCTGATACCAATTGAAGAACACAAGCTTATACTGAGAGGGGGGGTGAACAATATAAGACTTAACCAATTAATAATTTTAACTTTAGATAGCAGTGGCATCAACACAACATTGATCAAGATAGAAAGCATCACACATTGAAGACCCATTTTTAACGTGGTTCACCCAAAATGGTTGGGCTACATCCACAGATAAAATCTTTCACTAAATTTTATCAATCCAAATTCTAGGAATACCTTTCCCGATTACAATGTTTATGGGCACCAACCCAAAGGAGACACCAATCCCCTAATCTCGAGTTCGTGGGCACCAACCCACAGGAGACACCAATCCCCTAGCTCCGCTCTCGTCGGTGATCCTCTAGAAGACCTCTCGCCTCCACCGCCCTTAGCAAATGGAACTCTATCCATAGAAGACACCTATCCTCCCCGCTCTGGTCGGAGACCTCTGTCCTCAACTCTATCACCTCCAAAGTTGGTCCTCAAATTTACACTAAACACAGTCCTTCGGTCTAGCACAAATGTCCTCGTTCATCTTTGCCTATTTTCTCTCTACGCCCTCTGCTCTCTCTACGCAAACACACCCACACTTGGTCGAACTTCAACCCTTGCACTATCTGTGCACACTCTTCTTCCTTTGTGATCTTTCACACTCAGAATGATTCGACGAAATGCACTCTGCACACTATGATCAAATTTTGCACTCTGCTCTCGGCGATCGAACTTCTTGCTCTATGCACTATCTGTGAACGTCGCACTTCATCCACACATCGATATCAACTCTCCAAATAGCCCTCCTTTTATACTAACACTTTCAAGATCAAAACCTTGATCTTAGTCGGCTGCACAACCCTAAACTACATCGACTGCAAACCCTAATCTTCGTCGGCCCAAATTTAACTTTGTCGGCCTCACTGCCTCTACAACTCTTCTGTAGCTTCTGCCGCGAAACTACAACATGTCGCGATATCGCGACACCTTTGCAACCATACACTTTCTTTTGGCTTTTGTCATGATATCGCGACATTTTAGCCTTTGACGACTTCAACTAAGCTCTTGTCGCGATATCGCGACACTTTTGTCTTTGTCAGCATCAACTTTGCTTTTGTCGTGATATCGTGACACTTCTCCCTTCGTCGACCTCCTTTTTGCTTTTGTCATGAAATCATGACACTTCTGCCTCTGCAGACTTGCTTTCAGTTCCTGTCATGAAATCATGACACTTTCGCTTCCTTGCATTCTTTTCTGCTTGCACTAGCGAAAATGGAACATGTCACGAAATCGTGACACTTTCGCCTTTGAGCTCTTCCTTCTTGAACTTGTCACGAAATCACGACGCTTCTTCTTCCATGCTCTTTCGTTTTGCTTCTGTCACGAAATCATGACTCTTCTCCTATTGAAGGCCTGCTTTCTATTTCTGTTGTGAAATCGTGACACATTCTGCAATCGTAAGCTTTCTCTTCAACCTGTCACGAAATCGTGACACTTCTTGCATCCGTACACTTTTTCTTCAACCTATCGTGAAATCGCGACAGTTCTCACTTCGAACTCTTTCTTCTGCTGCATGTCGCGAAATCACGATAGTTCTCACTTGGAACACTTTCCTTTGCTGCATGTCACGAAATCGTGACAGTTCTTACTTGGAACATTTTCATCTGCAGCATGTCGTGAAATCATGACACTTTTCGTGTTACTTTCTCTCTCTTCGAACTTGTCGTGAAATCGTGAAAATTCACACTATGGACTCTCTCTTCTGCATTATGTCGCGAAATCATGACACTTTTTCTTTTGGACTCTCTCTCCTGCAACATGTCACGAAATCGCGACACTTTTTCGTCCGAACAACCTTCCTTGCAATATGTCGCGAAATCGTGACATTTCTGACTCGAACATTCTCTCTCCTCTTTGAGTCGCGAAACTGCGACATGTCGCGATATCGCGACACTTTTCTAACTTGCTTTCTTTCGAACCTGTCAAGTCGTAACCTTCATCAAAACAAATTATTTTACATCAAATCAAATTCCTTCAAAAGCTTCTTGACATCAATGACAACTTATTCACTTGAGCAAATACAATATACCCAAAGTACCCAAAATTGCCAACACTTTGACCAATCCACTATGTCATAAGCTTTGGATAAGTCTAATCGAATGAACATGGAAGGAGATTTTTACATATCCATGGAATGGATGGCTTCTTGAGGAAGAACTATCTCATCTACTATTTGATGTCCTTCAACATAACCCCCTTGATCTGGGGAAAAAAGGCTTCAACCTTTCTGCCATTATATTAGTAATGATTTTGAGAAGAACATTACATAAAGCAATAGATCTAAAAATTGAGATATGATCAACCTCTTGAGCTTTTGGAACAAGAGTAATATAATTTTTATTGATAACCTTTAAAATTTCTTTGTCTTTCCTGGCTTCTTCCACCATCTCTAATAAATCAACATGAAGGATATCCCAGAACTCTTGGTAGAACTCAATGGGAAAACCATCAGGACCTGGGGTTTTCCCTTTTTGCATATTAAAAACTACTTGTTGAAGCTCATTGATAGTAATAGGAGCAATCAAAATAGATTTCTCCTCAGAAGTGATAAGAGAAGGTATTGCTTGAAGAACATTTTGTTGTGAAGCTGATTCAAGAGGAGTAGCAACAAAAATATTGGAAAAGTAATCAACAACAATAGAGTTCATGCCATCCCAAGTATAAACAACATCTCCAAAATCTTATTTTAAGGAATAAATAAAGTTGTGAGATATTCGATCTAGAAGATATTTGTGGAAGAAATTTGTGTTTCGATCTCCTTCTTTGAGCCATTGAATTCTAGATTTTTGCTTCCATAACATTTCTTCTCTTTTTTCCCATTCCTCTAACTGAGTTGTGATTTTAATTTCATCTGCACTTCTCTTATCTGTGAGGCCATCTAAACGGATTTTCTTATTCAAATTTTAAAGATGAGCAATAACTTCATGTTTTTTTTATGAACATCCCTAAACTCTTTCCAGTTCCAAATCTTTATTTTGGATTTAATGTATCACAATATTTTTGTAAAACAGAACTTCTTAGTCCCATGCCTAGGTTTACCTTCCTTCCACCTTTGTTGCACATGAGGTCTGAAGGAAATGTCTCTAAGCCACATTACTTGAAAATGAAAAGGAGAGAAACTCACATTGGTTTTCCATATTTCCACCATGACTGGCCAATGATCTAAACCAGCATTATTAAGAGTCTTCACTTTAGGAATGTGACCATGTATTAAGAAATTTTCAGGGAGCAAAAACCTATCCAATCTCTCCATTATACAAGCTAAGCCTTGCCTTCTGTTATACCAAGTCATAAGGCCATTATCTAGTTGGATATCCACAAGATGGAGGTTTGCAATATATTCTCTCATGAGGTCAGTGCTTTTGTCCAAATTTCTATTTCCCCCCCTTTTCTCATCCAAAGAGAGGATGGTATTGAAATCTCCTTCGATCAAGATCCAAGCTTCAATAAAATGAGAGATAATATGAGTAATATCCTTCCACTGTCTTCTTTTTTCCTCCAAAGAAGTCGGAGCATAAATAGTAATGCAGAGCATAATCTGGTTGGAATTTCTACTTTGAATAGCTATAGACAACAAACCCCAATTGCCAACCATATGGTGAATAACTACCTCTTTTGGGTCCCAAATACAAGCAATGCCACCAGAAGTCCCTTGGGAACTGAGGGAAACCACTTTTCAAGCTGGCCAAATTTTACTGGCAATTGAGTCCATATCCTCCATTGACATCTTTGTTTCTTGAAGTAAAACAAGACATGGACTATTTATTTGAATCATTCTTCTAATTTCATTTTGTTTTGAAAGAATCCCTTTGAGTCCTCTAATATTCCAAGTGATGATATTCATTAATACCAGGGCTAAAAAAGTTGGGAAGGGAATTAATATTACCTTCCTCTACAAGCTTTTCATCTTCTTTTACCATATGATATTGATTGGTCTTGTGACCTACTTTTTGATTAGAATCCATCTTCAATTTTTTTTCCCTATTTCTTGACTTATTCCAATTGAATCTGAGATGTATTCTAACCTTGAAGAATGCTCGTACACGACCAAAATTTTACTAGATGGTTCAACGAAGTCTATATTGGGACTTGCATTATTTGAAGTTTTGACATTTGAAAGATTGTTTTTCTTGTGTAAATTTTCTCCCTTTTTTTTCGTTAAAAACCTTTGATTTTTTGGTTTGTCTCTGAGTTCTTCCCTTCATATTTAAATTGTGTTTCTAAGATTTTAGTTTCCATTATTTCCTCTTCCTCACTTGGGACATCATTTATGGAAAGGATTTCAAACATATTAGGAGATGACTTTGATTGATCCTTCATAACTGCTTTTTTCTGAGTGTTCTTCTTCTTAGGTATTTGGAAACTTATTGATTTTATATCTTCTTTATTTTGATCAGGAATTTTATTTAGGCAAGCACTGGCCAAATGGCCATATTCATGGCGAATTCTACAATGAAAATGAATGTTCTCATAGTCCACTACTTGCTCCCAAGTGTCTTCCCCAAATTGTAATGTGATCTTTTTAGGTAGGGGTTTGTCAAAATCCATTAAAACACAAATCCGAGCATAAATAATATGTTCAAAATTTTGAGTACAATCAGTAGTCATCATAAAATTTCCTAAAGAGTTTCCAATTGAAGAGAAAATAGTAGGATTCCAAAATTCCATAGGGAGGCCAAAGGGTCTAACCCACATGGGAGCTATAGAAGGCATCTCTTCTTTGACTTTAAATTTAGCATGCCAGGGCTTCATGAAAAGCCCTGTCCTTCCAAAAAACCAAGGACCCCCTTGAAAATTTTTCTCTCTCTTCATTATTAGCAAATAAAATAAGAAAATAACCATTTGGAAAAATAGAGATTTGTAACTCACCTTTAGTTTTCTAGCTTTTTTTAGCCCAGACTTCGAAAGCAGATAGACTCGGACGAAAACCCATGAACCGACAAATTAGTCCTCTTTTTTCCAAATCTTCAATGTCATTATGAATGTTACCCATATCAAGCTTAACAATAGGATTAGCCACTTTAAGACATCCTGACTCCATTTTCCTAGGATCAATCGTAGGTATTATTAGAGGTTTATGGGAATCCCTAAGATTGATATTAGCATTGGGCTGAGACTGTCCACCACGAAGGGCATCCCTAAAATTCATTTTTGGGACTGAGTCTTCAAAATTCTTACCCTTAATAGGGGTTTTCATAGTAGAATTATTTTTTGGGTGCACCTTAGCACCAGATTCACTTGAGATATGAGCCATTTTTTGATCAACTGCTTGAAACTTGTTCTGTGATCTCTTTAATCCTTGCCTTAGACACCGTGGAAAGGTATGGTTTTCATGTATATTTTGTGCAGCAAATTGGAAGCCATTTTCACTCAAGTTCACAGTATTATCTGTTGAAAGACAAATTTCTAACCCATCTTGGATCCCCTGTAATATTTCCTGCTAAAATATTGAGCATAAACCACAAAAATATTGGCCGCTAGGACTCGAAGGCCCTAAAAACCAACCTCTAGAACTGCTTGCACTCAACCTAGATGAAACCCTCGCATATTCACTTGCCAAATATCTCGTTCACACATAGGGATGCGCTAGGATCTGTGTTGCCCCAAATGACATGAAAATTGGTGGAGACGTTCTAGGGTGTTTCAAGCATCTACCCTCACAATTTCCGCACAATCCGAGTCCGGATGAGTGAGATATGGCCAAAATGAGTTCGGTAGTTTGGGCAATCCTTAGGTACTCTTTTATATTATGTTATCTCAAAGGAAAAAGGTGGTTTTGTTTATGGTAAACAATTTTTTATGATGAAACCATTGTATAGGAAATCATACATTCTCTTTATTCCCGTGTTGTTGTGTTGTGATTGATTAAATTCATCATGTTTTATGTGGTTTATATTATGTTGTGTCATAATATAATGTGTTTTGTAGGTTTAATTCTTTTTAGATTATATTTTTAGTGTATGGTGTTATGTATATGTTTGTTCGTATGTTATGTTTAGTTATGTCATGTTTTAAATTAATTAAATTATAAAGTTTTATAACTTTATAATTTAATATATTTAAAATTGTTCATTGTTTTAAATTAATTAAATTATAAAGTTTTATAACTTTATAATTTAATTATATTTAATAAGGTTATTTCATAAATGTTTTATATTCTAATTAAATTTGTCGGGTGTGCAGGATTATTAAAGTATATTGAAAAAGGCTTTATTGATATTAGGGTTTCAAGAATTCATTTTTTTTAAACGGATGGAACGGAGCAAACTAATCAAGAGGAATGAATTTCTCAAGTTATAAATGGAGAATTAGAAACCAAAGAGAGGGTCGGACATTTTTGCAGAGAAGGAGAGAAGGAAAGTTGAAGAAGCAAAAGAAAGGAAAAAGAAGCTACATAGAGTTGGAAATTACAGAGAAACAAATTCTATTGTAAGATCTTTCATTATATCAAAATATTTTATGGATTCAAATAAGCATCATTTTGGTATTTGAATTATAATTAAAATGTTTGATATAGTTTTCAATAATTAAAAATTCCACTAAATATTGCATCATATCATTGTTCTATTGTGTGAATACTGGTGGGCAATGATTTAGTTTAAGTCTTTGTGATTAATTTTGTCTGTAGCATTTGCTTGAGCTAGAATAATATTTCTTATTTATAGAACTTTTGGTTATTTATTTGATATCCAATTATTTTTGCATAGCCTAGTTCAATTTCATAAGAATTAAACCTTACACTAGGTTATCAATAATTTATTTATTTAAATATTAAATTGTTTTAATATTTAAATAAATAAATATATAAAAGATAAATGAGTACTCTGGTTTCAACTTTGATTTAATAAAGTCAATAATTAGAGTTGATATCTTTTATTGAAATTTGTTTGGATTTCATAGTTCAAATATCATTTTATTTATTTACCGATCCAAACCCTACATTGAGAGGATTATATTTGTTATTAAATATTTTATTCCATAAATATTTAATAAGCAAATAATATGAGAAAAACTTACTTATGAACTTGATTTTCAAAGTATAAAATTCATAGTTCATGGATCAGTTTTATATTAAAACCCTATGGATTATAATTATAAGATTTGAAAATCTTACAATTTTAGGGTTAAACATTATTACTTTATTTCATTCTCTAAATATTTTAATGTTGATCTTATATTTGGGATGAATAAAATGTTTTATACATAAGTATTCTGGTTCTAACTTTAATTTAATAATTTTGAGAATTAGAAGTGATTTATTTTATTAAAGTTTGTTTGGATTTCATGTTTTAAGTATAATTTATTTATGCACAAATCCAAACATTACATTGGAAGATTATGTTGGTTATTAAATATTTGATTTCACAAATATTTAATAAACAAATATAATAAGGAAATACATTTATGAACTTGATTTTAAATCATAGAACTCACAGTTCATAAATAATATTTATAGCAAACCCTATGAATTTATGATTAATAAGGTTTTTAAAACCTTATAATTTTAGGGTTAAACATTTTTATTTTATTCATTTTCTCAAACATTTTAATGTTGATTTTATATTTGAGATGAATAAAATCTATTCATTGATTACACCTTAGTTTTTAAAGGTGAATATTTATAATCAGGGTTTATATCACCCTTTTGAAATTTCACATACTTTAATTTTTATTAAGGTAATTGAAATTTCATATTAATTAAAATGCTAAGGCAAATTATTGTTTCAAATTAGTTTTGAAAGCATTTTAATCAATGGTATTGTTAAGTTTGCATCAATAGATCTTAATCATAAGGCAGATTTACTTTATCATTTTAAAGATAAAAAGTTAATGAGATATGCATGTTAGCAGTGATAAACTTAAATCAAATTACCTAGTTTCCCAGGCCCCTTGTTAACAACACTTATAAACCCAACGAGTTATTCATGTATTTCTTATACATATACTTAAGATATAGTGAAACACAAAACAAGAACCTTGGAGATATATACTATTCTTTGCAAGAGAGAACTTAACGTTCTAAGTTGTCGAGTGGTTTTGTGACTTGAAAAAATTGCACCTCAACAAATTGACGCTAGAAGGAGGGCCTGAAAGGTAAATATTCGATTTTCATTCATAGTCATTCAAATCGTAGTTTAAAAAAATTGCAAATTGAAGGATGTTATTTAATGCCAAGGTTTAATTGATGCATATATTTTGATTAATTATTAGTCATTTTATGCTTATTTGTAAAATATATTGCTTTGACTAATAATATTGGCATTAAAATTGTGTTCTTTAAAGTTCACTAATGACATCACCTACTTTAGTAAAGGAAATGATGGCTTCTTGGATAGGTGATTATTATAGTAGTTTAAACATGCCTATTCATCAAATTCCTGAAGGTGTAGAAGTTTGTTTACCTAGATTTAGGCATGATGTGGATCAAGCCAAAGACCATATTCAGAGATACAAGAGTGCGTTAATTCATTTGTAGCTCATGCAAGGAGATGTTCCTTGTAGATTATTTTCATACTCATTGGATGGGGTTGCGCTTAAGTGGTACATACAATTACCTATAAGGTCTGCTACTTCTTGGGTTAAACTAGAAAAAACATTTCTTAAACATTTTGGAAATTTGGATGACCTAGTTATGATGTTAAATCAATTTATCTCCATTCGTAAAAAAAATAACGAACCCATGAGATCATTTAATGATAAATTCCATAGGTTGTATACTGATATGGGAATACATTATATCATTTTAGAAGAAAGAGCTAATCAAATATACATGGGGACCTTAGATCATGTTACTGCTATGTTTTTGAAAGGTCTTAAAATTACATCATTGCTTAGAGCTTACAATGAGGCAGTAATATTTGAAAAACAATTGATATCTCAAGGTGTTAATATGGAACAACTATATAGACTTACACCTAAAACTCATAATCAAAGATCACAAATTAGTCAGGTTGAGATTGATAGTTTAGATGTCACAACTACCTTAGAATGTTGAGAATGAGGTGCATGTTTCAGAGTCAATACCCATCAATGAACATTGTGATGATCAAGTTGATCAAAATTTAGAAACTAACTTAGAGCCATTATTCACAAAATATTATTGGGATGATATTATAAAACAATGTACAGAAATTGACCCCACCGAAGAAACTCTTGTCTTACCAAAGGATGAATCTAAGGAAGATGAATTCTTTGAAATTGAGGAGGATGAATCTAAGGAAGATGAATTCTTTGAAATTAAAGAAAATAAATTTGAAAATGAATATGAATATGGTATGAAATAAAATATGGAATGCCACCAAGTGCTTCAGAAAGATAATGATTTTGTTATTTTAGGTCATGAAGAATAATTATTCACTTTATTCACAATTTCCAATTAAGTTCTTATCTCATATTATGTGTAGGAAATTGAAATTCGTGTGTCACTTAAGGATTCTACAATGCTCATACAATAAGAAATCAGTAGGTTTTCATCTCAAGTGATTGATAAAGGTGAATTTGAAAAGGAAATTATAGACCTATCCGAAGTTTGCACAAAAGATATGGTTGAACCTCACCCTTAACTATAGAAGATAATTTTTATAATGGTTGGGGAAGATATGATCACTGTTTTTCTTTTATACTTACTGATAAGAATTTTTCTTCATCTAATATGCAGGAGGTTAAAATTGATATCTTACATGAAGAGTCTACAAATCTTGTACAATCAAAGAATCACATGTTTTCTAAAGCCACGATAAAATCTCATCCCTTAGCTTTAGAATATAATTATTATAATGGATGGGGTATGTATGGTGAATCATTGTTTTCTAATACTTCTACTGATAAAAAATTTGTTTCACTTGATATGCAAGATGTTGAAACTTCTATCTCAAATGAAAATTTCACAATTCCTACACAATCAGAAAATGACATGTCAATTACAGAAATAGAAAAGGTTCCAAAATTGAATCACTTTGAAGATGAATTTATTGAACACCTTGCTAAAATTGAAAATGAAGAGAAGGTAAATATTTCGTATGACTCATTTGTTAATAATGAGGAAGAGGTAAAGTCATTTCTTTTACCCATGACTAATAAAAATTTGAGTACAAATTCACATGAATGGTTTGAATTTAATGTTGGTTATAACCTAAAGGAAAATATTGATTTATCTGAAGTAACTCAGGTGGTTGATCAAGAAAATTTGTTATTTAACACATCTTGTGATCAGTCAGGTTTGTGGTTTGAAAAGGATGGGCATACGTTTAATTGGGTACCTAATTTTGGTTTCTTTAACAAACATGTATTTGATGAAGATGAAGAATTACAAAGTGATCATGATAGAGACCATGAAGAAAAGGAAAAAGTTACAAATGCTCATAAAATCTTGGTAAATGCTAATAATGATGTGTTGAGTATAGATGACGAGGTAAAATCTTCACCTTTCTCATTGGTTACAAAATTTTTAGGTAATGGGATGCATGATAAATTTTTGGATGCTAATGCTATTAATGATGAAATGTCAAATTTTGTTAACGAAAATTTGGAGACAACATTTGAAATTTTTGCCATAAATGAAATGAAGAAAAACATGTTTGAAATGTTTAATCAAATTCATGAGCAATCCACTAGTGAATCTAGGGCACAAATTTTTAATGATCTTACACCAAATGTCCTAGATGCTTGTCAATTCTTTGTTAGCGTAAGTATAGTTTGCATTATATTATATCATTATTTTATTATGTTGTTATATTGTTATAACATCTATTTTATGCCTAGTCTATTATGTATTCACTAGAACTATTCTAAGGCAGCAAATGTATTATTTAAACAATTGGATCAATATTATTCTTGTTCGTTCGCTCTACATGGTATCAGAGCCATTGATTTTTTTGGGCACATTTTTTTCCCTATCCAGAATGAAACTCAAGGCATGGTTGGACCTACATCTCAACGGAAGCAACGGCTTGACTGGTCAGATAGGCTGACTCGACACTCAAGACTCTCTCCCAAGTTTTTTTTGATCGAGACTCGATGGATTGAAGGAGGAGACTCTATGGATCAAAGGTGGATCGTGATGCGAGGAGACAATGGAGGTGACTCACAGAGCTGATAATCTCCTGAAGGCAGCCACCAAGGTAGCCCCCACGTGGGAGAAGACTCGCCGCCTGATTGGGCAGCGTCTCCTTGAGAGGAGACACCCTCCATTGGGAGGGTTGGGCCTTTTACACCGCTACCTGGCACGACAACCCACACATATGGGATAATTTATATACTTTTTTAACAAACCCACGACCACCCTACAACTCATCACCATAAATCTATCGTCAACCAATGCTAATTGTGCTAATTTTTCCTTATCTCCATAGTGCATGGATCTGGAAAAAAAATTGGGTCTAATTTGGTGATTCATCCAGTGATTTTGGCTGGATTAAAATCTTGAACAACCTCTAATTATTCCCTGCATAATAATTCAACATTGTCCCCGATCGTAACATTTTGTAGAAGCATTCATTTTTATGCAAGTTGAAGTGTAGTTTGGAGGACGATTTGGTTGTTGTTCTACGCAAAGGGATCTTGATGAGAAGACACATGCTCTGTTGAGGTTGTAGGAGTTGGGTGGATCTTTTGAGAAGACTCAGGCATCTAGCTCTGTGGATGTCTGCTAGGAGGCCACCAAAGGGAGCCACCACCACCAAAGGGAGACGCTGCTGGGTGGAGCGGAGGTGACCGATCGAAGGAGGGACTCAGGGAGTCCTCCTTAAGATAGGCGAGCCCACTGATCCTTTCGGATCAGCCCACTAGCCCACTTGGTCATGGGCTGAGCGGTAGGGACTCAAGGAGCCCTGAGATCGTGGGGTCAAAACCCGCCGACCCCACCCCCCCGAAGTACCTTGGAAAGGTATATAATTTTTTTTTTTAAGTTTTTTGTTAAAAAAAATTTTAAAGTTCTTTTTAATTTTTCTTTATTATTAGTTTAATATTAAAATTAATTACTTTATTCATAATTAAATTATCTTGTTTAATAATTTTTTTGTGATCAAGTAATTTTTTTTAATTAATTAAACTTAATAAAGAATTTTTTTTTAAGGCTTTAGAAAAGGATTTTTTTTCAAAAACTTAAGGGGGGGCCTATTTCTTTCAAAAATCAAAGGGGGGAAAGTGAGTAATTTTTTCAGAATTTGAAAAAGCAAATTTGGCAAAATTGTAAAGGTGCATTTTTGACAGCGCCCAACACCTATGGGTTTATTTCTATGGGCACTTTTTTGTTGTAAGTAGCATTTTCATTCTTTTATGCACTACTTCATTAAAGTTAAAAATCAAAATCACTCCCTAAGTCCCCGGAATAAATAAAAGCCATCTGTGCATCTTATTGCACTATAGCGTTTGGTATTTGTGATACCTTTGGCTAGTACTTATAGGTAATGATGTCATGATTGCTCTAATGTATTTGCCACCTAATATAGCTACCAAAACAACGTCTGAGCTTGTTATCTATCAATAATTGGGGAGGAATAAGTATGTCATTTTGCATTTTTTTTACTCCATCCACTACCCTAATCCCTCTCATGTTTAGGCTTAAATCTCGACGAATATTTTGACATCCAAAGTGTTAAGGGTAAGTTACGCCCCATGCATGCAAATTGATGACTTTCTAAAGTGGGTGCCATCAACGAGGTGATTCACTTTTAGTACCGCCTAAGTACCATGTATCGTATAATCATTGAAATTACCTATAGTCTCCCTCATGTAAGGGCAGGTATTTAATATGGTATAATGGCCTAGCATTAAGGTGTATTGAAAGGAGGACCATTTTGTGATATAAGGAACCTTCACTATGTTTGTAAAATTAATGACTGATTCTCATCAGTTGTTGAAAAGTCCTAACTACACACCATGGAAAAATAAAATGAAGGTAATCCTAGTCATGGATGACTTATAGGATGTTGTTTCTAGAGCAATAAATAGACCTTCACCTGTTTCTGGATCAACAGCAGCCACAACTCCATATGCTGCTCAGATAGACTTTTGACAAGAAAGACAGCAAGGCAAAAGTGCTCATCTTGCTTGTTGTTTCAGACAAAGTTCAACCCCACATTGCTGACTATGCACATAGTAAAGAGGCATGGGATGCCCTTAAAACTATATATGAGGGAAATAATTATTCCACTATTCTATTCCTTCAATCTCAATTACACATTCTAAGCATGAAGCAGGGAGAGATAGTTGAACATTTTCTTTACAGAGTATTTGATTTGAAAGTAAAATTGAATTCTTTGGGAGAACCTATTGATGACAAGCTCCTTACCTCAATTGTATTGAGAGATTTACCTGATTCTTATAGGGTGTTGATCACTTCCCTTCAGGTGTCACAACAAAAATTTACCTTTGTTGAGTTGGTCAATATGCTTCAAGAGGAGGAGGCACGCCAACTTCATAGAGATGATTCTTCTAACACAACCCTATATTCCAACAGGAAGGGTCCTAAAAAGAAGGGTAATTTTTAGAAAGGAGAAAATTCTAACAAATTTTCAAAAGGGAAACAACCTCAACAAACAAAAATATATTGCAAAATTTGTGACAAAGAGGGTCGTGATACAAACAGATGTTGGCATTAGAATAAACAACCTAAATAGAAAGGTCAGAAAAAACCATAGAACAAGAATAAAAAACCCAAAGTGAATGTTGTTGTCGAAGAATCTGACTCGAATTCTGAGAGGGCACACAAGGTGCTTATGACTACCATAATTTCCAAGCAGAAGGATCCTATTTGGTATGTCAATTCTAGTGCTAGTAAACACATGACTGGCGACAAATCATGGTTTGAGTCCTTTGAGGCCAAAGAGGGAAAACCTGTCACTATTGTTGATGATAAAACCTACAAGTTTTAGGGAGAAGGTATAGTTTCAGCCACTCTTCCTTATGTCAAGTGTCAGATTGAAAAAGTCCTCTACGTTCCAAGATTGGCGAACAATTTGTTGTCAGTCACACAAATTTTGGACAAGGATATGGTTGTGAACTTTAGTGTTGAGGGAGGCAAGAAGTGTTGTTCCATTACCAGGAGAGGTAATAACATTGCAACCACTTCATATAAACATGGCTTATTTACCTTAGATGCTATATCTACTCCACATGTAGCCATGATAGTCTCTACAAAAGAGGCGACTTCCCTATGGCACAAGATATATGGGCATCTTAGTTCTAGCTACTTATTTGAGTTAAGTAAGTATGATATGGTAAAGGGTCTTCCTTCCATTTCTACCACATTGCCATTGTGCTTTGACTATTTGGCAGGAAAGCAGCATAGAGTACCTTTTGAGAAGAGCTCTACAAGAGCAAAGAAACCTCTGGAGTTGATTCACATCAATCTGTGCGGTCCTTTCACACCCATCAGTTATGGGGGAAAGAGGTATTTTCATTTTTTTGTGGATGATTACTCATGAAATATGTGGGTGTTCTTTCTTAATATGAAATTTGAGGCATTTGGTTTCTTTTAGCAATTCAAGAAATCTATTGAGGAGTCAGGGACTTCTATAAAGATCCTTCACTCAGATCGAGGGGGGAGTTTACCTCTAAATAATTTTTTGCATTCTTGACTACACATGGGATCACGAGACAGTTAACTACTACTTATACTCAGCAAAATGGAGTTGTTGAAAGGAGGAACCGTTCCATCATGGAAACGGTTTGTTGCATGCTCACAGGAGATAGTCTTGAGTAACAATATTGGGCAGAAGTTGTCACCATAGCAGTATACCTGTTGACTAGGGCACCCACAAAGGCCATACAAGGAATGACTCCATAGGAAGCTTGGAGTGATAGAAAACCCTCCATATCTCATCTACGTATTTTTGGATGTAATGCTTTCATGCACATACCGAAAGAGAAAAGGAAGAAGCTATATGAGAAGACATTGAAGTGTATTCTTCTTGGCTATGATGAGCACTCTAAGGGTTATCATTTTATTGATACTATGACCAAGAATATTCATGTTAGTAGAGATGTCATTTTTGATGAAGCTTTCACATCACAAAGCACATCAGATGTATACCTAGATCTTGTGGAATCTAAAGTTGAGAAGTCTCCTTCATCATCAAATACTGGAGGACCATCTACTTCTTCATCTTCTTCACCACCACAGAAGAAGAATCCAAAATGGTATACAAATACAATCAGAGACTCGAAATTATCCACTCCACCAGATTTGACTTTGGATAGACCTCGTACTCGCAACATGGCTTGCCATGAGAGAGCAATAGTAGAGGCTACTGAGGTTCATGATCTTTGTCAATCTTTTGAGGAACTTTTTGTATATCCATATAGAGAAATAGAGGATATGGATATAGGTGATGACAGGGTGTTTATGTCTTCAATGAATGAACATGAATCTACTTTTGTACTGTTGAGTGAATATTTTGTACTATTACAAAATGAACACGCAACTAGAGTCTCAGACAGAAAAACTCTTTCTTGCAAAGAAAATATGTTATTTTTAATTTCTCCAAGCTTCTTGTGAACAAACCTTTATATGCATATAACCAATTTTGACTTAATGCAAATAAATGAATGTATCCTAGAATAACTTAAATCCTGCAAGTAACTGTTAAAAAGGGGCCTTTAATGATTCACAGCAAACTCTGTAACCTTAATCTGTTAAAATAACCAACCGTGTAAAAAAAGAAAAAAAAATCTTTATTTTTTATGGTCTTGAAATTAATGAAACCCACCCGAAAATAAATTAGTAACCTCTTTTATCTTTTGGCTTAAAGAAAGATTTCAAATGAGAAAATGCGTGGTATAAGCCACTTCATTTTAAGCTCCGTGCCTTTAACATGAGGTTCATTTTATCATTTGCTGGTTCATTTTATCTTTTATTTAACTGTTCTGCTATTTCTACGTTAGCTTTTGGAGTTAGTAAAATTGAAAACGTATTCTGGAATGCACCAGAATCCGAAATGCCAATATTTGAATAAAAATGTGAAAAATAAATTAGAACCTAAAACAGAAAGATTCTTTATGAGAATCAGCTGGAAAAACTGAAACATGACGTTAATTTGGTTAGCAATCTCCTCCCTGCAAAACCCCAAGTTAAGAGATGAAGCTCTAAAACAACCCGACCTAACGGACCCTGCAATAAAACACAGTCGAATAAGATCAGATGCAAGACTCTAAGGAAATAAATAATTGCAACATTCTATCATTCACCTATCGTAACCCAGATTATGGTGTAAACGAATAGATACAAGAAATAATAATGCAAGGGAAAGATCCATAGAAATAACAGTAGTCTTAGCCTTCAATCTCCTTTTGGTTTCACACACAAAAGTTACTCTTGCCAAATAAACTCCTTTTTATTCACAAAAATAATGCTTTTCTTCTTACAATTTCCAGCCCTTGTATCTACATTTGCTTTTGCTTTTAAACTTTCTGTTGCGGCTCTTGGTTTCACTCTATGATGCTTCGTTTCATTTCCCAGATCGCTTCGTTTCATTTTCCCGCTTCTTTGCTATTTTGACCTTTTACTCGAGCCTAAAATGTCTGGTCTTCTCTGCTAAATATAACTGTCGATCTGAAGCGTTATCATGACCCTCATGCCTTTGTGGCATGTGTTCAACGCTTTTCTGCATGTTCTGTAATGGCCCCATGTAAATCGTGACGTTTTTATGCATGCAGCCTTGCTCCTTTGCTTTCACCATGAAAACGTGACATGTCGTGATATCGTGACATTTTCCTGCCAGTAGCCTTGCCAATGCAACCTGTCATGAAATCGTGACGTTTTTCATCTCCGTACGCTTCGGTCGCAACCTATCACGAAATCACAACGTTTTTCACTCGATATGCCTTCGGTCGCAACCTGTCACGAAATCGCTACGCTTCTCCGTTTCGTACCACTTTGCTGCAACTTGTCACAAAATCGCTACGCCTTTTTGTTTCGGGCCATCTCATCGCAACCTATCATGAAATCGCTACGCTTCTCCGTTCTGTACCACTTTGCTGCAACCTGTCGTGAAATAACTATGCTTTTCTGTTTCGGGCCCTCTCGCTGCAACCTATTGTGAAATCGCTACCATTTTCTGTTTCGGGCCATCTCGCCGCAACCTGTCGTGAAATCGCTACCATTTTCTGTTTCGGGCCATCTCGCCGCAACCTGTCGCGAAATCACGATGCCTTTTTGTTTCGGGCTGTCCAACTGCTTTATGTCACAAAATCGTGACACTTTTTTGTTTCGGGCTGTCCAGCTGATTTATGTCGCGAAATCGCGACACTTTTTCATTTCGTACAACTGTGAGTGCTTTCTGTCGTGAAATCGCGACGCTTTTCTCTTTCGGGCCATTTGGCTGTTTGGAGCCACGAAAATGCGACATGTCACGATATCGCGACACTTTTTCATTTTTTCCAGTGACGGAGCAACATGTCGCGATATTGCGACACTTTTTCATTTCTGCCAGCAACGGAGCGACATGTCGCGATATCGCGACAACTTTCGACCGCGACAGAGCGACATGTCACGATATCGCGACAACTTTTCTCCTTAGTGAAATTTTTGCCTTTTTCTTTGATTTTCTTAGCATTTGGGTCACTGTTTTCTTCTTTGAAAGCATGCAAAAAGGTGGGCCCCCAATTTTGGGGTGTGTTGTGGATTAGCCACAACAAATGGCGACTTCGCTGTCAAATGCTCCAGAGCATTTTGGTGAGAACCCAACCTAAAATATACAAGCTTAGATACAGGGCGCAAGACATAAAAGATAAACAAATACCGACGGATCGAAGTACATGAAACATCGTAATCATTAGTATTAGCTCGGTGTGTGCTATTTGTTTTCATTCCATATCGCTTGAACTTGATCAACATTCCATTGTCAGTTTTACATGCATGCATATGTGAGACTGTGAATGACTTGTGTAACCTAATAAATATGCTTAGAGATTTTGTTTTTATAAATGCATAGACCTTCTAATATCATACACAAACATTCAATATTATCAAACCCTCTTAGGATCAACCATATCTATAATGAATTTTTTTATTAGATCCCAAAGTTGGTTATGAGTCACTACTATCTTGAACCCATGTGTAAGTGAAAGTGAAATCAGAGCTTTGGGAAATCAGACTCCCAACCTAATCGAGATGAGAGTTTAACCTTATTCTTACTACTCTTATTTAGAATTCATTACCTCACTTTGAGCAAAATAATTTAACCAATTATGGAAGAAATGGTCATGCTAGTCTAACCCTCTGAACAGTCAATGGTCTTGTTTTTTAGACAAGACATGCTGCCATGCATGGGCATACTTAACCCCATAATCCAAAATTTATCTTCATTTCTTTGGACCTTGGGGATGACTACCCATCCTTTGCAGAGGACAAGTAGTATGATCCTTCCAATCCAATATAAATATGAGATGGGAAAAATTAATTTTTACTTCTTGGATCTTGGGGATGACTACCCATCCTTGCTAGGGACATGTAGTATGATCCTTCCAATCCAAGTTTTAGATGAAAATGGAGAATATTAATTTTATTGCTTGGACCTTGGGGATGACTACCCATCCTTTGCAGAGGACAAGTAGTACGATCCTTCCAATCCAATATTTATCATGAAATGAGACATAAGAGCTTTGGGGAATCAGATTCTCAACCTAGACGAGATGAGAATTATACCCTATCCTTACTACTCCATGTAGGTCAAATCAATGCTTTGGGGAGTTGGATCCTCAACCTAAGTTCGATGAGGATTTAACCCTATCCTTACTACTCTAATTTTAGGCTTTAAGCTTAATGGAAGTGGTAAAAACCATTGTTTTAAGGATCATGTTGCATCATAGGATAGACATGAAATACTTCTTTCGCCTGACCTTTTCTTCCAAGAAAGGTTTTGATCATTTTGCTCAAGATCCTTTTTAATGTGTATAAGATGTGCTTGGTTCTAGATATCTCGGGGCTCAGTTTCCAACCTTAGGATTTTTCTTATTTATGTTGTAGCATAACCCTAAGAGGATTTGACACACTTTAATGATTTGTATCCGAAATGCATATGCAACTAAGATGGCATGTATATGCAAAGTGAGATGTAATATGAATACATTGCCCTTTGAATTGCAGATAAAGTATTGTCATAATTTGTAAAACTGACTACTTCATGCATCACAAGCTTCAAACAATATTATTTAACTATTTGTGTTACGTGCGGAGCTTTTACAACATAATTCCAATGTTTCATATTTTCCCGATCTTAGGCATGAGTTAACATTTCAAACTTTTATTCCTTTTTTTTTTTTTTTTTTTAAGAAAATAAAACATGTCAAATAAACACACCACCTAAACGTCAAACCTGCACATACAAAAGAAACAAAGCACGGCATTAATACAAAACCTAAACATGTCAAACAAACACACAACTTAAATATCAAATCTGCACACACAAAAGAAACAAAGCATGGCATAATTACATATAATACAAAACCCAGCCGCTTCAAGCCTAGAAATAGTGTTTCAAGTGCAACCCATTGACAGGTAATGCCAAATCCTTTCCATCCAAGGTTTTTAGTCTAAAATTGTTTTCCCCTAGGACTTCTGAAATATGGTATGAACCCAACCCTAAGTAGTCAAACTTATCATGATCCCCTTTCTTCTCATGTCTTTTATCCCATAACAACACTAGATCTGATATTTTAAAAGCCTTGGCTCTAGAATTTTTGTCGAACCATATTTTTACTACATCCTGGTGTTTACTGAAATGAAGCATAGACTCATCCCTTTTTTCATCCAGATGCATTAATTGCGTTAGTCTAGACTCAAGTTTATCATCAGTTCTGAAATAATATTTCATGAAATGCAGTGTTTGTAACTTGAGATTTGTAGGAAAAATGGGATCTTGTCCATAAACCAGATGGTAAGGAGATGTTCCTATTGATTCTTTGACTCTGATTCTGTCCACCCAAAGATCCAACTTAAGTTCGTTATGCCAATCTCTAGGATTCCTTTCCAACAATTTTTTTATGATGCATAACAAATTCTTGTTAGAAGATTCAGCCAATTCATTACCTTGCGGATAATAATTGGAAGAGAATTTTAAAATCACACTGTTGTCAAATGCCCAATTAGAAAATTCCAAAGAGGAAAAAGCTGAACCATTATCACTTACAATGGAGTTAGGCATTCCAAACCGAGTGACAATATTATCCTCTAAGAATTTAATAACAACCTCCGAAGTAGCATTCTTTGTGGGGATAGCTTCAGTCCACCTTGTGCAATAATCCGTAGTTGTCAAAATGTATTTTTGGGAATCAGATGAATTGGGACTGATAATCCCAACAAAATCCAAGCCCCATTGCGTAAAAGGTCTAGACTCAATTACGGATTGTAATGGCATGGAAGCACCCCTGTCTTGATTGGCTGCAGTTTGACATGTATGACATGACCTCACATGAGTATGGGCATCTTTGAACAATCGAGGCCAATAATAACCGGCTCTAAGGATTTGATGGGTTGTGGCATTAGCGGACCCATGTCCTGTCCCATGTTTACCATGAAATTCCTCAAGTATTTGCACTACCTCTTTTTGGTCAACACAACGAAGGTAAATACCTTCATGGTTTTTCTTGTATAACGTGTTGGATCTAATTAGGAAATTAGCAGACTTCAAGTGCAAGGCTCTTTTTCGAGTAGAATTCAAATGCGGTGGACATTTACCATTTAGTAGAAAATACACCACATCTCGCATACCACTCATCTTTGGTTATATTCGCGACTTCATAATGTTGACATGAAATTGCGAGATCCTTTTCTCGCTATAGCCTTAACCAACCCTTGTCCCCGCACTATCTTCATGGATTGAATCTCAAGATCAAACTCTTGCAAAGTTGAAATCCACTTACCTCGTCTTTCACCTAATTCATTCTGTATGAACATGGCTTTGACTGCAAGATCTGGGACTATAGCAAACACCCTACTGTGAACTATGTAATGCCTGAATTTTTTAACAGTCTTAACTAGAGCATACATTTGCTTGTCCAAGGTGGAGTATCTCAGTTTTGCATCTTTGGGAGGACTACTCAGGAAGGCAATAGGATTTTCAATGTTGCCTTCACTCTTCTGAGTTAAAACACTCGCAAAGGAGTGATCTGAAGCAAATGTGTAAATATAGAAAGGCTTCGTATAATTGGGACTCACTAAAACCAGGGCTTTAGAAATCGCATCCTTGATATTTTTGAAAGCATCTCTATTTTCATCCGTCCACTTGATTTGGACCTCTTTATTTAACATGTCGTTCAAAGGCTTTGCTATTTCTGCAAAATCTGCAATAAATTTTCTGACGAAGTTGATCTTCCCAAAAAATGATCTCAACCCCTTTTTGCTGTTGGGATAAGGAATCTTTTGTATGGCCTCTATTCTTTCAGGGTCAATGGAAATTCCATCCTTAGATATTACATGTCCCAATAATATTCCTTTCGTTACCCCAAAAATGCACCTCTTTGGGTTGAGTGAAAGCCATGTTCCCTGCATCTTTGAAAGACTTTCTTTAGATCCCTGACGTGGTTTTCCCTGTTCTTAGAAAAGATAGGAATGTCATCTACATAGATGATAATGCACTTACCTATAAGCCCCTTAAAAGCAAAGTCCATAGCTCGTTGGAATGTGGAACCTGCATTCAATAGTCCGAAAGGCATTCTCCTATATGCAAAGGTGCCCCACTTTGTGGTGAAGGCAGTTTTCATCCTATCACTAGGATGGATAAGGACATGATTATATCCCGAATAACCACCCAGGAATGACATCATCTCTGACCCATTTACCTTTTGAAGTATTTCATCGATGGTGGGTAAAGGGTAATTGTCCTTTTGTGAGGCTTTATTAAGATTTCTAAAATCGATACATAACCTTATTTCTCCACTCTTTTTCCTCACGGGGACCAGGTTAGCAACCCATGTGGAATGCCTAACAGGAAAGATGATTTTAGCTTCTAACAGTCGCTTTACCTCTTTCTCTATCAAGGGTTCTAATAATGGATTGACTAGCCTTTGTCTTTTCCTGAAGGGTTTGGAGTCTGGCTTCAAAGGAATCGTATGTGTTATGACATTTTGATCATAAGTTTTCAGCTCCTTATAACTCCAAGCTATGCAGTCTATGTATTCCTTTAATGTATTGGCAATGGAATCCTTCTCCTATTTGGTACATGCTTTTGCTATGAATACTTCTCGAGGGTTTTCTGCACTTCCAATATTAACCAAGTCACAAGCTTCTCTGGGAGGTGGAACCTTTCTTCCTTCTTTTGGTTGGTATTCGATATCGAAATTTTTTTCTAATGAAGCCATCTCATTTGGCATCTTGTTACATTTTCCAATAATTTTTTCTTCCAAATCTACCTCTTCTAGATCCCTCTCGTCTTCATCTATAACCTGCTTTTCAAATATACTAGAATTAGTGACAAAATGGAATATGTGCCTGTCACTATCAAATACTTGGAAATTTGTGACATTATATAGTATCGAGGGGCAAGGGACCAATTCTATGGAGAATTTCTTGCATTTCTTGTGCTCCACTGGTTTCAACATACTCACAGCTGCAGCTAGAGAATCTGCCAGACGATTGCCTTTTCTAGAGATCAGAGATATGTTAAAAGCATCAAACTCATCTATTAAATCTCTAACCCTGGTTCGGTAAAGTCTGAGCCGCTGGTTCTTACATACGTATTGTCCCTTCACTTGTTTTACCACCAGTTTCGAATCACCAAGGACCTTGATACACTTAACTTTCTTTCGAAGGGCCAATTGAAGTCCAAGAATCAAGGCCTCATATTCTGCCATATTGTTGGTGGCAGGGAACTACAATCTATATGCAGCGAACATAGGCTCTTTGTCTAAACATGACAATTCAATACCGGCTCCTGCCCCTTGTCTGGACCTGGATCCATCAAATCTTAAAGTCCAAATGTCCTGATGTTCTTCAGTGACGTTGCATCCAATCCTTTCATTTTGGGAATTTTTAGGTTTTTCTATGTCCAAACAATATGCTCCTAATTCAGCTTCAATGTACTGGATCTCATTTGGTTTGTTGTATTATGTGATCATCTCCTTGAGCCTAGGTTCACTATCAATCCAAATTTGGTTGGCCACTCCCATCCAAGGCAACCACATATGTGAAGAATCTGTCACAATGTAACCGTTTAAGTTTTTACTCTAATCTCTTCCCAATACCATGCCATATTTGATAGGAATGTCGAGAACCAATATGTCTATGTGATGTTGAACCCTAGGTTCTGAATTGACTTGAATAAGAACATCACCTAATTCTTCCACTGCATCCATGGTTGATCTATCCAGCTGCACCACCCTGCTTCTAGAAATTTTTGGTGTAAGTCCCAATTTTTGACAGATTTCTAGGGGCATAATGGTAGTCGAGGCCCCTGAATCTATTAAGCAATTGTGCAGATTTTTACCTGCAATTCTAATGGTTATCAGAAAAGGAGGTATATCTCGTTTTTCCTTTTTCAAAACCATTCGGGACTCAACACTTTTAGCTTCATGAACTTGGGCAGGTGGATCTAAACTTTTTGGTGGACTTACTTCTTGGCCTAATAATCGGGACATATCATACATTGAGACATTGGCCTTAGTTTTCTTCATGTCTTCTACCAAGTCATAAGTGGGTTTTTCTGAATTGGACATGTTTTGCACCATCTTAGACTTTTCCACCATGGATGGAGGAGAGGGATTGACATCTCCTTTGAAATCAGGAGGGAGTAATTGGTTGTTTGGAGGAGTAGAGGAAGTTTTGGGCTCCTTAGAACTCCTAGTGTAATATTTATGATTTCCTTTCCCAAAACGTTTGTTGGCATGAACTTCCAATGTTTCTTCATCTTCGTTTCCAAAGAATTCCACATCCTCCTCTTCTTCACTTTCTTGGGAATGTATAACCTCAGTCAATATAGACTCATGCTTCCCGTGGCCATAATGCAGGCAATCGTTGTCACAAGGTCCTGATTCTCCAAAATCTTTCGAGACATCTGTCTGATTGGCTACGAGATTGGGTACTCGCCCATTATTCGGTTGCATGTTGTATGTTCCTTTTCCTCTGTGGATATGAGGTCGATTATGACCCATGGCTTGGTCAACCTTTTTATTGGCATTTCCCATCGTAACCAAAACTTTGGCCAAGGTTTCCTTCATGTTTTCTATGGCGGATTCGAACCCTTGTGGTTGGGGCACGATAATTTCGGGTCCAGTTGTGTTTGCTGCATTAGCCACCTCTGGAATATGTACAATGGCTTGGGTCTAGGTAGTTGGATTCCATACTGGATTCACACTTTGAATCGGAGTGATTGTTGGATAAGTCGTTGGGCTTGGCGTGCTAATCGGAGCAAACCCTGGCATGGTCAACAAATTACTGCCCATGCCGAACCCAGGCAAACCCATCGGGCTATTTTGAATTAACCCTTGCATTTGAACGGATGCATTAGGATAACTTGGAAATGACGCCACTTGTGTGGGTGTTTGGAAATTGTTCATCATAGGAACCTGTGGTGCCATTAACTGGTTCATCATGGCGAATTGACTGTATGGACCGTATTGTCCCATCCCAGTCAATTGAGACAATCCTGCTCCCGGTAAGTTCATTTGTTGTTCAAGAGCCATTGTCTCTGCATAGGCTAAAGGAAGTGTCGTAACCTAAGGATTCCTTCTAGTCAATAAATATGTTAAAGGATCTAAGGCTCTGAAATATAATTGCAAGGTGACTGCAGGATCTACTGCAAAATGACGAGTCAGATTCGTGTATAGTTTTTGAAACCTCTGATTAAATGTTCGTATGGGCTCATTAGGTAATCTTTTGCATGATACGAAAAAATTGTAAATTATGGAGGGATCCAATAACATTCTAAATTGGCTAATGAAGGCGGTTTCTAATTGGGCCCATGAAGTGATGGACCCTACTAGAAGATTTCGATACCATTCATTGGCCGTGGGGTCTAGACTAGCAGGGAAAACTCGGCAAGCAACATCCTCATGAGTAACCCCTTGCCTAAAAATGTAATCCTTGTAGATTTGGATATGATCTTCGACTATTGTGGGACCATCATGCATGAATTTGGGTAATCCCCTTTCAATGTTTCTAGGCAAGTCATGGACTGCCCCAGGAATATCTAAGGGAGAACTTTGCGCACCATACCAAAGGGCAGGTGGTTGTTGTTGTTGTTGTTGGGCCATGTTGTTCAAAGGTGTTAACCCTGTGGGAACAATGGGAATTCTTGGAACTATGGAGACAGATACACCTTGTGTTGCTATCGCACTTGAAATTAAGGGCTCAGGCCCGCTAGACGTACTTGAGTCTAAAGAAATCCCTAACTCAAGTATACTGGGTGGTATTTCGATCTCTAATGTTTTTTTTTTTGCCTCCTAGCAGTGGGAGAAAGGCTTTGGAAAATAGTTTCCCCTGTGGTCTTGGACGTAGTAGCTATGTACTCAGGTTGGTCCAGCTTGAAAACTCTGGAACTCTAAAAGACTTCTCTCAACTCACTTGCAAAATCAAGTATCTAAATGTTATACCTGCAAGCACAATAGGTGGAAACAAAACTACCCACGTTAATCGTTAGAACAGATCATAATCACAAAGCAGTAAAGAAGGCCCTCCTTCTAGCGCCAAAATGTTGAGTGAATATTTTGTCCTATTACAAAATGAACATGCAACTAGAGTCTCAGACAGAAAAACTCTTTCTTGCAAAGAAAATATGTTATTTTTAATTTCTCCAAGCTTCTTGTGAACAAACCTTTATATGCATATAACCAATTTTGACTTAATGCAAATAAATGAATGTATCCTAGAATAACTTAAATCCTGCAAGTAACTGTTAAAAATGGGCCTTTAATGATTCACAACAAACTCTGTAACCTTAATCTGTTAAAATAACCAACCATGTAAAAAAAGAAAAAAAAATCTTTTTTTTTTATGGTCTTGAAATTAATGAAACCCACCCGAAAATAAATTAGTAACCTCTTTTATCTTTTGGCTTAAAGAAATATTTCAAATGAGAAAATGCGTGGTATAAGCCACTTCATTTTAAGCTTCGTGCCTTTAACATGAGGTTCATTTTATCATTTGCTGGTTCATTTTATCTTTTATTTAACTGTTCTGCTATTTCTACGTTAGCTTTTGGAGTTAGTAAAATTGAAAACGTATTCTGGAATGCACCAGAATCTGAAATGCCAATCTTTGAATAAAAATGTGAAAAATAAATTAGAACCTAAAATAGAAAGATTCTTTATGAGAATCAGCTAGAAAAATTGAAACAGGACGTTAATTTGGTTAGCAATCTCCTCCTTGCAAAACCCCAAGTTAAGAGATGAAGCTCTATAACAACCTGACCTAACAGACCTGCAATAAAACACAATCAAATCAGATCAGATGCAAGACTCTAAGGAAATAAATAATTGCAACATTCTATCATTCACCTATCGTAACCTAGATTATGGTGTAAACGAATAGATACAAGAAAGAATAATGCAAGGGAAAGATCCACAGAAATAACAGTAGTCTTAGCCTTCAATCTCCTTTTGGTTTCACACACAAAAGTTACTCTTGCCAAATAAACTCCTTTTTATTCACAAAAATAATGTTTTTCTTCTTACAATTTCTAGCCCCTGTATCTACATTCACTTCTGCTTTTAAACTTTCTATTGCGGCTCTTGGTTTCGCTCTATGACGCTTCGTTTCATTTCCTAGATCGCTTCGTTTCATTTTCCTGCTTCTTTGCTATTTTGACCTTTTCCTTGAGCCTGAAACGTTTGGTCTTCTCTGCTAACTATAACTGTCAATCTGAAGCGTTATCATGACCCTCATGCCTTTGTGCCACGTGTTCAACGCTTTTCTGCACGTTTTGTAACGGCCCCATGTAAATCATGACGTTTTTATGCATGCAGCCTTGCTCCTTTGCTTTCATCACAAAAATGCGACATGTCACGATATCATGACATTTTCCTGCCAGCAGCCTTGCCAATGCAACCTGTCACGAAATCGTGACATTTTTCATCTTCGTACGCTTCGGCCCCAACATGTCACGATATCGTGATTTTTTTCACTCGGTATGCCTTCGGTCACAACCTGTCGTGAAATCGCTACGCTTCTCCATTCCGTACCACTTTGCTGCAACTTGTCACGAAATCGCTACGCCTTTTTGTTTCGAGCCATCTCGTCGCAACCTGTCGCGAAATCGCTATGCTTCTCCGTTCCGTACCACTTTGCTGCAACCTGTCGCGAAATTGCTACACTTTTCTATTTCGGGCCATCTCGCTGCAACCTGTCACAAAATCGCTACCATTTTCTGTTTCTGGCCATCTCGCTGCAACCTGTGACGAAATTGCTACCATTTTCTGTTTCGGGCCATCTCGCTGCAACCTGTCACGAAATTGCGACGCATTTTTGTTTTGGGCTGTCCAGCTACTTTTTGTCGCGAAATCATTACACTTTTTTGTTTTAGGCTGTCCAACTGATTTATGTCACGAAATCGTGACACTTTTTCATTTCGTACAACTGTGGCTACTTTCTGTCGTGAAATCACGACGCTTTTCTCTTTCGGGCCATTTGGCTGTTTGGAGCTGCGAAAATGCGACATGTCATGATATCATGACACTTTTTCATTTTTTCCAGCGACGGAGCAACATGTCGCGATATCGTGACACTTTTTCATTTCTGCCAGCGACGGAGCGACATGTCGCGATATCGCGACAACTTTCAGCCATGACAGAGCGACATGTCGCGATATCGTGACAACTTTTCTCCTTAGTGAAATTTTTGCCTTTTTCTTTGATTTTCTTAGCATCTGGGTCACTGTTTTCTTCTTTGAAAGCATGCAAAAAGGTGGGCCTCGAATTTTGGGGTGTGTTGTGGATTAGCCACAACATGTACAATATGCCCTTAGTGAGCCATAATAGAAGGTTGTTATGGATGTTGAGTATAAGTCTCTAATCAAAAACAAAACTTGGAAGCTTGTCGATCTGCCATACGAAAAGAAACCCATAGGCTACAAATGGGTGCACAAAGTCAAGTACAAGATAGATGGAACAATATATAAGCATAAGGCCCATCTTGTTGCAAAGGGCTATGCTCAAAAGTAAGGCTTTGACTATGAGGAAACTTTTGTACCTACTACTTGGATGACCACCATTCGAGTTCTTTGTGCTATGGTAGCGCAGTATGGGTAGAAAGTTCACCAATTGGATGTCAAGAGTGCTTTTCTAAATGGTGATCTCCAACAGTAAGTCTACATGACTCAACCAGAAGGATTTGAAGTGGAAGGCCAAGAGCAGAAAGTGTGCAAGTTGGTCGAATCCTTATATGGTTTAAAACAGGCTCCTCAAGCTTGGTATATAAAAATGGATAATCACCTCCTACAGCATGGATTCAAGAGATGTCCTTCATATGTAAACCTCTATTTCAATAAAAAAAGGTTATGAGATAGTGTTGCTTCTACTCTATGTTAATGATCTGCTCATTACAGGGAGTTCAAAAACTATGATCTCTGCTATCAAAAAGGACTTGTGTAAATATTTTGAGATGACAAATCTCAAACTTCTCCATTACTGTCTTGGTCTGGAATTGAACCAGAAGGAGCACTACATCAAAGTGTCTCAGAAAAAAATATGTCAAGACACTGTTAGAAAAATATCGTATGACTGATTGCAAGCCAATGGCAACTCCAATGGAATCAGGGCTTCAATTATCATGATATGATGATTCACCTTAGGTAGATGCTACTCTCTATCGTCAGTTGATTGGGAGTCTCATATATCTAACCAATACTAGGCCAGATATCATATTTGTTGTCAACTATCTTTTGAGGTTCATGCAAGAACCTAAGACTACTCACTAGAAAGCAACAAAACGTGTTCTTCACTATGTCCGTGGCACAATGGAATATGGCCTAGAGTACAAGAGGAATAACAAATTCTTCTTTCAAGGATACACGGACTCTTATTATGTCGGGTCATATAATGATTTTAAGTCAACTTCAGGATATATATTTCATCTTGGATTCGGTCTTGTCTCTTGGCATAGCAAGAAGCAACAGGTGGTTGATATCTCATATACAGAGGTAGAGTATCATGTCGCACGTGAAGTTGTGTGTGAAGTGATATGGTTGCATCGCATTCTGACAAGTATGGGTCATCCATAAAAATCTCCAATACACTTTTTCTACGAAAACCAAGGTGTTTTGAACCTTGTTAAGAATCCAGTGCACCATGAGAAAACCAAACACATTGACATAAAATGCCACTTCATTCAATATGAAGTTCCAAGGCATCGAATTCAACTTCAGTACATCTCCACCAATGCTCAAGTTGCATATATTTTCACTAAGGCACTTGCACGTCTCAAATTTGAATTATTTTCTAGCTCTCTATGTATTGAAAAATGATGTAATCAGGGGGGATGTTAGTATAGCTAGTAGTTATCTTATTACCCAAATAATGTAATAAGGGGGGATGTTAGCGTAACTATAGGTTGCACTATATTATTTCATTATTTTAGTATGTTGTTATATTGTTATAACAACATCTATTCTGCGCCTAGTCTGTTCCATCTTCATCGAAACTATTCTAAGGTGGCAAATGTATTATTTAAACAATTGCATCAATATTATTCTTGTTCGTTAGCTCTACATTCTTGAATGATTGTGATTATTTTAAAATTTTTGAAAGTGACTTGAATTTGAAAGTTTTAGAAATAGGTTCTTATTTCAAAGATCTCCTATTTGAAAAGGGGAGCCTAGTTCGAAATTATGAAACAAATTGTGAAATTCACACCTTTTTGAATAAGCAAAGGATAATTGAAAATCATGTTTTCACTTTTAAGTTTAATAAATCAAATCTTAATCATGGAACTGCTTATAATTTTGAATCAAATCAGGGGGGTGAAATGAGCACAATGAGAATTTCTATTTTTGGCCTAATCTTATTTTTATTGGATTCTTATAAAACTTGTCAGGCATGTAATCATATATGTTTTCTAAAGTATGCTAATTGTATTTGGGATCCAGGGAAATGATGGAAGAAATTTTGTAGTGTCTTTTACATAATGTATATTTTTGTAAATAGTCTTTTGGATTTTGTTTTCTTGTTTTGTGTTTTGTATAGTTTGTTGTTTTATGAGTCTGTTAGTTAGTTATTTTGTTGATGTGTTAATGTGTGATGGTGTTGATTTTTTGTTGTTAAGTGTTGTCACATTTTGTTGTGTTTAGTTGAGTACAACAACAAATTGACTTTGCCAGATTTTATGGGAGTTTCATGACTTGGATGTGATCCAAATTAGCACAAATTTTAGTTGAGTATTTCAAAAGTAAGGTATTTGTGATTGAGATACTATTCAGTTGTCGGTTGTGTCTGATTTTTTCATCCTAGACTAAGTAGGATGAAGTTACCTATTTTGAGAACTCAAGAAACTTGGAGAAAAAATAAAATGAGATTGGTTTATGTCCTCATGAATGTGAACTAAGATAGGGCAAATATGAAAAATCAGAATTGTATTGTAGAAGCTCCACGATTACCACAAAACACATTAAAGTATATTGTTTGAAATTGGGATGCATGAATTTGTCGATTTTGCAAATTAGGGTGAAATATCTTATAAACTCTTTCAGACTTACCTCATCTCTAACCCAGGTGGCAGGTGGATTTGTTGCAAAGTACCATTCTACCGGATGTAAAAAAAGAGTGAGATAAAAGAAAGAGAGATATATAAAAAAAAATGAGAATGATAAAAAAAATAAAGGAAATAGAGTCAAATCTATTACTAAAAAAAAAAAGATAGTCTACATCGGAGCTATAGATGCTCGACTGGCAGTGAAGCAAGGTCTAGGGAAAATGTGATGAAGAGCTATAATGATAAATCTATCATCCAGAACTAAATAGTATTCACCAGAGCTATAGACACTCGGCTGGCAGTGAATCAATGTTTAGAATTAAGTAAACGCAACATCCACGTAATATTTAGGTATTTCAGATAATCTCTACTGGAGCTATGAACGCTCGACTGGCAATGGAGCAAGATCTGAAGAGAAGGAGGTGTAGATTTTACTTTCAAAGAAGAATTATTCATAGCCTGAAATGTGAAACTGGAGATGGAATGTTGAATGGTTTTACGTGATAATGAATGAATTACTTCGTACACATTGAGTTAATTGCTGAATAATTCTGGTAGTTCGTGTTTGAATTGGTCTATTCTCATTCTATGAATACTTACTGATGCTTGTAATTCTAATATTTGGGTTTTGTTTGTTTTCAGATTTTTTTGTTTGAATCCAAAATGTCCACGGACATTTACCAGTAGAGTCGTCAATGTTGTGACGTCCTTCACAACGACCCCAAAATTGGGGACCCACTTGAAAATTTAAAATTTTATTTCCAAATCATTGCTTGAAATTCATTTTTTGCAGTTACCATCATAAAAATATCAGTTCTCAAAATGGTGTCATAGCAATGTCCATTATCAAAAGGATTGGTTTCCATTTGGATAGTAAAAAATACATCGCTAAATTCACCATGTGCTCACCAAGTCTCTTTCATTTATGTTTCCAAAGTCATTTGGTGTTCATGTATTTGTTTATGGTTATGTTTTAGGGTTTGTTATTTTTGTCATTGTGTTGTGTGGTTTATATTACGTTGTGTCATAATATAATGTGTTTTGTAGGTTTAATTCTTTTTAGATTATTTTGTTAGTGTATGGTGTTATGTATATGTTTGTTTGTATGTTATGTTTAGTTATGTCATGTTTTAAATTAATTAAATTATAAAGTTTTATAACTTTATAATTTAATATATTTAAAATTGTTCATTGTTTTAAATTAATTAAATTATAAAGTTTTATAATTAATATACTTAGAATGGTTATGTTATATATTAATTAATTAAATTATAAAGTTTTATAACTTTATAATTTAATATAGTTAGAATGATTATGTTTTAAATTAATTAAATTATAAAGTTTTATAACTTTATAATTTAATTATATTTAATAAGGTTATTTCATAAATGTTTTATATTCTAATTAAATTTGTCGGTGTGCAGGATTATTAAAGTATATTGAAAAAGACTTTATTGATATTAGAGTTTCAAGAATTCATTTTTTTAAGCGGACGGAATGGAGCAAACTACTCAAGAGGAGCGAATTTCTCAAGTTATAAATGGAGAATTGGAAACCAAAGAGAGGGTCAGATATTTTTGCAGAGAAGGAGAGAAGGAAAGTTGAAAAAGCAAAATAAAGGGAAAAGGAGCTACAAAGAGTTGGAAATTACAGAGAAACGGATTCTATTGTAAGATCTTTCATTATATCAAAATATTTTAGGGATTTGAATAAGCATCATTTTGGTATTTGAATTATAATTAAAATTTTTGGTATAGTTTTCAATAATTAAAAATTCCACTGAAGATTGCATCATATCATTGTTCTATTGTGTGAATACTAGTGGGCAATGATTTGGTTTAAGTCTTTGTGATTATTTTTGTCTATAGCATTTGTCTGAGATAGAATAATATTTCTTCTTTATAGAAATTTTGATTATTTATTTGATATTCAATTATGTTTGCATAGCCTAGTTCAATTTCATAAGAATTAAACCTTACACTAGGTTATCAATAATTTATTTATTTAAATATTAAATTTTTTTAATATTTAAATAAATAAATATATAAAAGATAAATGAGTACTCTGGTTTCAACTTTGATTTAATAAAGTTGATAACTAGATTTGATATCTTTTATTGAAATTTGTTTGGATTTCATGCTTCAAATATCGTTTTATTTATTTACTGATCCAAACCCTACATTTAGAGGTTTATATTTGTTATTAAATATTTTATTCCATAAATATTTAATAAGGAAATAATATGAGAAAAATGTATTTATGAACTTGATTTTCAAAGTATAAAATTCACAGTTCATAGATCAGTCTTATATTAAAACCTTATGGATTATAATTATAAGATTTGAAAATCTTACAATTTTAAGGTTAAACATTATTACTTTATTTCATTTTCCAAATATTTTAATGTTGATCTTATATTTGGAATGAATAAAATGTTTTATACATAAGTATTCTGGTTCTAACTTTAATTTAATAAGGTTGAGAATTAGAAGTGATTTATTTTATTAAAGTTTGTTTGGATTTCATGTTTTAAGTATAATTTATTTATGCACAAATCCAAACATTACATTGGAAGATTATGTTGGTTATTAAATATTTGATTTCACAAATATTTAATAAACAAATATAATAAGGAAGTACATTTATGAACTTTATTTTAAATCATATAACTCATAGTTCATAGATAATATTTATAGCAAACGCTATGAATTTATGATTAATAAGGTTTTTAAAACCTTATAATTTTAGGGTTAAACATTTTTATTTTATTCATTTTCTCAAACATTTTAATGTTGATTTTATATTTGAGATGAATAAAATCTATTCATTGATTACACCTTAGTTTTTAAAGGTGAATATTTATAATCAGGGTCTATATCATCATTTTGAAATTTCACATATTTTAATTTTTATTAAGGTAATTAAAATTTCATATTAATTAAAATGCTAAGGCAAATTGTTGTTTCAAATTAGTTTTGAAAGCATTTTAATCAATGGTATTGTTAAGTTTGCATCAATAGATCTTAATCATGAGGAAAATTTACTTTATCATTTTAAAGATAAAAATTTAATGAGATATGCATGTTAGCAGTGATAAACTTAAATCAAATTACCTAGTTTCCCAGGCCCCTTGTTAACAGCACTTGCAAACCAAACGAGTTATTCTGGTATTTCTTATACATATACGTAAGATATAGTGAAACACAAGACAAGAACCTTGGAGATATATACTATTCTTTGCAAGAGAGATCTTAACGTTCTAAGTTGTCAAGTGGTTTTGTGACTTGAAAAAATTGCACCTCAACAGGACCACTACCCTCAGCCATAGATAGATCATATTTTGTAAATGGTTGTTGTATCTGAGAGGTTCTCTCTATTATATGGTTTCTCTAGGTTTAATCAAATTTGGGTAAAAGACAAAGACCAATATAAAACTACTTTCACTACAAAGTAGGGTACTTTTTATTATCAAATGATGCCATTTGGTCTATCCAATGCTGGAGATACTTTTCATAGGGCCATGGATTATGTTTTTGGTTAACTTATAAATAAGATAATATTGATATATTTGGACGATATGATAGTTTTTTCTCATAAAAATCAAGAACACATCAAGTATCTAGAACAAATTTTTCAAAAATATTGAGTTTGGCATATCTTTCAATATGAAGAAATCAATATTTACAGTTCATGAAGGCAATTTGCCCCTCTAGATAGAATAAAAGCAATATTGGCCCTCCTTTTTTCCATGAACAAGAAAGCTCTGCAATATTTCTTTGGTAAGATCAATTTTGGTAAAAAATTAATTTCATATTTTGCCTAGATTTTTAAATCATTTTAGAGTTGCTTAAGAAAAATGTTGAGTTCAAATGGATTGATAAGAGAAAATAAGCTTTTGAGTTATTCAAATAAGCCAATACCATTTCCCTTGTATTGATTAACCTAGATTTCAATAAAGACTTCATCTTATATCCTTATGGAGCTAAGGAGAGCTATGTTGCAGTATTGACTCAAAAGGGTGATATAGATAATGAGCATCCTATATTATTTTGGAGTCAAAATATCCATGAATACCAAAAGAAATACAAATTTATAGAGAGATAGGTCTTTTTAGTCATGAAATCATTGAAAAATCTAGATAATATTTGGCTCAAATAAAAACTTTGGTTTATATGGTTCATCTTGATGTCAGAATCTTCATCCTGTAAGGAGAGCTAGGTGATAAAAGAGTAGGTTGGATCACAAAGATTCAATAATTTGATATAGATATCCATTATTTGGTGAGAGGAAGGCCCCTATGCCAAGGATTAGCCACCAAAGCAAATAGGGAGGATGAAGTAGCCTATTAGATATCAAAATCAACATAGAATGATGATAGCCTTTCAGAAGAAATAGATTGGGTTGATCAACTCAAGATATTTTCAAACAAGAATGTGCCCCCAAAATATCAATTCTTCACAAAGAAGGTGGTATAGGCTCCAAGCCTTGAAGTATGTTCTATTTCCAGAAGGACTATATAGGAAAATCCTAGATGAAGTCCTCTTGAGATGTGTCAAGGAAGACCAAAAGCAAAATATCTTGAAAGAATTTATGACAAGTTATTAGGAGACCATTATTTAGGTAAAGCAACTATATTAAATATTATAATGGTTGGTTATTATTGGCCTACTATTTTTTTTATGCTTTCAAAATTTCTCGTTCATGTGACAAATGTTAGACGTATATAGGGAGAAACAATAATGCATCGTTACCTCTTTAGCTGATACAAGTAGAGCAGCCATTTCAACAGTGGGGACTAGAATTTTTAGGAGAGATAAATTAAAATTTCTCAACATACCATAGATATATCTTAACTGCCATTGATTATTTCACCAGATGGGTTTAGACAATTCCAACCAAGAATTCTGATAAAAATGTAGTTATAAAATTTATTGAAAGCTTGATCACCAAGTTTGGCATCCCTGAGGCTTTGGTGAGAGATAATGGCTCGGGTTTGGCATCCCTGAGGCAAATTTGGAGATACCTACTTTAAAACTATCCAAGTTGGACTGATTTTCCAATTAAAAATCTTGTGAAATCCAGACTAGTCCAATTGTTGCAGGTAGAAGAATAGAGGGAAGAAGCCTATGAACAGTTTGAGAAGCACTTGGTATAGACAAAATGTTGGTTCGACAAAAGGACCACTTACAGGAAATTCAAAGTTGGAGAATCAATCTTATGGTGGAATGCAGAGAAAGCTAAACTATGTAAACACCTAAATTTTGATGTATTATGGGAAGGTCCATTCAAGAAAACTACAATAAAAGAGAATAATGCCTTCCAACTTCAAGATCAGAATAAGAATTTGCAGCTAATCCTAGTCAATGGCTATCATATAAAGTTGTATTTTTAAGTAAAATCCCTTACATTATATTTTATGTATATTATATTATATGTTATTTTCAATTTTTAAGAAAAAAAGAAAAGAAAAAATAAGGCTACAGCCTGCAACCAGGAAAAAAGTGGTCTAAGTTGTGAAGATAGGTTTTTGCCGCAAGTTCCACATCGTATCCAATAAATTAAAAGGTCAAATAGTGCACCTTTGGTGCTAGGTTTTGCTCTGCAACTAAGTAATTATGAGAATATTTTTAGGTCCTAGATCGTAGTCAACACAATTTATACTGACAAAAAGTCATATTCAGAATGTGCTCTTATGGTCTTTTCTCTGTCATCGATCTGGAATTGAACTACCCTTGTATCATGGATGTTTCATCTTCTTAGCTCAAAAACCCTACTCAGATATTTTTGCCACACTTAGATCGTAAAAAAATATGGATTCAATACCACCCATTTATTTACCTTTGAATGGTCAAGATCAACTCTTTAGAAGAACCCTATGCATTTTAGTGGTTGCGACTCGGAGACATTCAATAGTTTAAAAATCGTAACTCCTTTGCTAATTTCGCTAGTGTTGACTAGGTTTACTGTGATCTAGAACCATCTTGTAGCCTAAAAATAGCTCTATGACAAGACCATTCTTAGTAAATTTGCTTTAAGTGGTCTTTAATATTTTTAGTCTAAAAATGGGCTCTACATCACACTTTAGATTGAGGATCTGGTTGGTTTGACTAGTTTGACTGTGATATGGAGCTCACTCTTGGTGTGTGGCTACATTTTCTTCTTTGGTATTATCCCAAGGTAAAAACTAGTCTACGATGTAGAACCTTGTTCTGGGTCACATTTTGAATTACAAAAATGGAAATATTGACTTGTTTGACTGCAGTTGAGAGCATGCTAGGATGTCATGCGATCACAAGTTTCAACTTCTCATTTGCCTTAGACTTAGATTTTATCATGGTATAGAACTTGTCATTGGGTCACATTTTGAATTTCAACTTTGACAAGTTTGACCATGCTGACTGTGATCTAGCACCCTCTCATCTGAGTGCAGCCTAAAGACGTCTTAGTGTTGCGTCATATTTTGAATTATAACTTTGACAAGTTTGACCAATTTGAATGCGATCTAGAGAAAAAATACTATTATGTAGTGTGGGACCATATTGGCACTAGGTCACATTTTGGATCATGAATTAACCTCTTTTGACCGCATTGACTGTGATTTGGAGCTAGTTAACATTGGGTGTGGCTACTGTCCGGAGACACCTTCCAACACTTAGTAAAATTTTGGATTTTTGCAAAAAAATTCTTATGTAGCATTTTGGGCCTACATTATGGTGCCTCCTAGGGAACTTTTCTTTCAAAGTTAAAGAACTCAAAGTCTTATCCATTGAGATACAAATTCAAAATTTGAATGGATGAATGATCATGGAATGAAATAGGATGACTTGAATGAAAATGAAAGATAAGAGTGAGAAAATAAAAAATGAGAATGAATGAGATATATGGCGGTGATAATGGATGTATGAGGCTAATGATATGATGAAATGAATTACAACTACAAGCATATGGAGGGATGCGGAATAGGTGGTTGGAATCCAATTGACTGCAAAATAATGCCTCAAAACATCATTTTCTTATGACTATTACCATCTTAAACATTTGAAAATAGGTTCAGATGGTAACAGTTCTTAAGGGGAGAGGCAAGAGGCAAAAAAATTGTGTTTGCTCAGTAAAGGATGACTCTCTTTTAAAACTCAACCCCATGACTTCTTCATGTCACCTATAGGGTCTTGCTTTCTTGCCTTTTCTAGCACCTATTAGATTGAAGTCATTCCCAAAATGTTTTCAACCTGGTAATCAGGGCTATTAAACTTGTTGTGGAGGTGATTTCAGTTATTCTTATCCTCCATCTTGTGAAGTTTATCCTTATTGTGACTTCTCAATTATTTTTAGATCACTATATTTTTTAATCTTTATTGACTTCTTCAACATTTCCTTCTTGCTTTTATTAATGTGATTCCTCAACACCTTGCTCTTGTTCTTGATCAATACTATCCCTTTGTTGTTCCTCCTCATCATCTACTTCTGTTAGCTTTTGAGGATATATGCAGTGGGATCTATCACAGGTCCTAATAAAATGCAAAAAATATGAAAGAAAGTAATTTTGCAATATGATTGAAATATACTATAAATAGAAAGTGGTAAAAATACAATGCAATATGGAGGTAATGGTCACTCCATTAATATAATCTAAAGAACTACATTGTACTCCATATAGGAGTTCTACCACCATCTACTACTCTTTGATATAATGCACTTGATATTCTTGATATGAACTATCACTATAAAATCCTTTATATAGGATGAAATATTCCTTGACCAACACTCTACCTAGATGTACAAGGGGACACCTTGCACATTACAATTTACACATTGACACTTGTGCATTTATTACATTTCTTGAAGTAAGTAGATAGATTCCCTCTAAAGTAATATCCTACTCTAACTATGTACAAAAGGTGGTACATTTACATTATCCAAATGATGTAATATACTCTAACTATAACAACTCCTCCTTCTTCATTATCTTCTTCTTCTTCTTCGTTGGGATCTTCTTCCTCCCCATTTTTTCTAATTTCTTGTTCTGCTTCATCAAAAAATTGTTCCATGAAGCACAATGTTTTCAAAGCTTCCTTCCAAATTGTTGGGGATAGATTTGATTTTTTCATCAATTATTGATGAATGAACCTTAGCTTAGAGGTCTTTTCATATAATGACTATCCCATTTTAAAAACTTCTCCCTTCACATTATTGACTGTAGTCAGGCCTTTTACCAATTCTATCACCTGATCATGTTGAATGAGCTCTAGCCAAGAGTCTATCTTAGAATTATCTAGGACAATTAATTTCACCTCTATTTGAAGATCCTCAATTGTTAAAAGTGTATTTTCTTCCTCCTAGAATCCTTGGAAATCATATTTCATCATCTCTTGGGTGAAATTAAAAATCTTTTGGATCTTACCATCAATCTTATCTATCAATAGCCATCCCTTTTGAATCAACTTATGTCTCCTTAGGATGTTCTTGGCTATCAGTCTTGTAATATTCTATTCTTTGTTGGGAATGGGCTTGGCAACAAAGCTACATCTTAATTGAGATAATGAATAAATATTTGAGGCTTTTGTGACCATTGGTCAAACTTCACTTTGAGCCTTTACAAAATATTTTTTTGTCTGTACTAATAGATGACTAGCCTCATCTAATAAATCGAGTACAGGATTGACTTATGTACATTTTTTCAAGACTTCTCTCCACATATCTTTTTTGATTTGTTTTACTTTATCCTTGAAAAATCCTACTGCTCTAGCTTTTTCAACTTGTAGCTGTTGTTGCAGAGACTCTATTAATTTAGCCTGAGCCTAGATCTGCTTCTTAACTTCATAAACTTCTTATTTATATTTGACCATTTCTTGATATTTATCCTACCACCCTTTAATATCATTCCTTAGAGCCTTTTCCACAGTCTTTTGAGCCTTAATTGTTGACTGCAACATTTCCACTTTTCCCCTAAATTTTCTTATTTCACCCTTGCAATATTACTTTAAACATAAATGGTATCAAGCTACACCTTGGTAACAACATATTCATCCTCCAAGGGCAATTGTGTGATATCTTTAATGATCTCTTGAAGTTGACAATCCTCCAAATTCATGTCTTCTTTAGTATTACTCACTAGAGGAGTAAGGGAGATTTTTGTTATTTTTTGAGCACCTGGATCAACTGACATGCTCTTCCTCAGTCAAGCAACCATTTTAGATGGTTGGGGAAATTTCTTGCTCCAATAACTTTGAGTGCTCATTTCAAAATTCTTAAAATTTTGTAAGCAAGCCACAACGGGATGGGTGGTGAGAAAAAATTATGTTATTAAAACAGTCATTTCCTTTCCATTAATTATCAATTTGGTAGTTCGTAAACTTGTGAGTTTCACACACAATATATTCCTGTAGTGTGGAAAATAAATCCCTTTGTACCTATTGGTTTGGTGGGGGAGTTATTGTTCATGTATTTTTAGTTCATCCAACCCAACAAAACTAACTGCAAGAAAATAAATAAATAAATAAAGCACACAACTAAAATTAAGATACTGGAAATAAACACACGACTAGAAAATAAATTTCTAGAAAGAAACACACTTGCAGAATTTAATAAAGTAAGAAATTGCTAAAATAAATAAAGCAGGAAAAATTCACACAACATAAATAAATGAAAGTACAGATAGGGGAGGATTATTGCCTAGAGTGGGCCCAAGATCCCGCAAATGGTCCGCCCGGTTGACTACATAAAAATCACACTCTTAATCCATGCAAATAGAACACTTAAAAAAAAATTATTATAAAATATACAGTACACTTGGAGATATTGAATTTGTTGATTTGTTGATTGACTGATTCTTAGGAATGGTCTGCATTCTTATATAGAACGTAGCCAACCCTTTTACAAAAATATATTGGTCTATTTGAATCACACAACATGATTTGCTATGACTATTTTGTGCGTAGTGGTTATTTTCTTCCTTTAAAAGCACAACCGTTTGATTTTAATCACCAAAGGATAAGTTCAATGCTCCTTAGGTGTATACAAAAAACTACTTCTAAAAATGATGCTTTTATTAAACATTACATGGTCAATCGGTCAACCATTAATATGTATAGAAAATAATTATTCTTCGTTATCTTTTTACAACTTCCTTCAAAATTGCATGGTCAATTAGTCAATCGATCAACATTAAATTGGTCAATTGGTTAACTAGTCAATAGGAGATAGGTGCTGGGAGACAGGCATTGGGAGGTATGCGCTAACCTATGGCTGGGAGGTAGGCGCTAGCTTGCTACTGGGAGGCAGGTGCTAGGAGACAAGCACTTGGACGTAGGTTCCAGCCTACTACTAGAAGGTAGGCACCAACTTGTGGCTAGGAGGTAGGCACCAACCTACTGCTGGGAGGCAAGCACCAACCTACTGCTAGGAGATATGAGTTGGGAGACATATGCCAACCTACTGCTAGGATACAGGTGCTAGCCTGTTGTTGGAAGACAGACACCTTCCTGTACCATTCACTATAGTTCTATTCAAGATGTATTCATGCATTGTCAGGTCTAAATGGAATGTTGACTCCAAAATGCCAAATTAGTAGCAAAAACCTGCATCTACATACATTTTCCACTAAAAACACCAATCAAGCATAATACTTCATTTTCTATTAATTATAAGCAAAATTTATATAAAAATACATCTCTAATGCTAATTAAACCAGTAATGATGCCCTTATAAATGTAAATAAAATGAGAATTTTTGGTGCTCATCAATGGGTGGAAGGTGTGGATGTAGTGATCAATGATGGTAGGAATGGGTCTGGAGATGATGGAAACGATGAAACAATGATGATAGTGGAATCTATGTTTATGGCTGGAATAGTCATAGATGTTATAGCAGTAAGAACTGCTAATGTAGAAGAGGGTGAAGGAGGTGGTAACATTTTTCCTTTCATGGAAATGAGCGGTAATTATGTTAGTGGGGAAGGTATATGAGTCAAGGGTGATGAAGCTTTAATTTTTGACAAGTGGGGAGGAGAAGGTATGGAATGAGATGCAAGAAGCTTTGATGGTGATGGAGGAGGATTTTGTGGATGCGATGATGGTGGTACATCCTTTTCTTGTGAAGGGGAGAGAGGATATTCTAGGGAAATAGGAGGAGAAGAATAAATATTAGAAAGCATATCTATGCGTACCAGGGTAGTTTGTTAGAAAATATCATCTAGATTTGATTGTTGTTATCGATGAGTTAGTTGCTTTATTACAGAGACATGTTCTTGTTCAACTATTTGTAGTGTTAGATGAAATTTATTTTTCTTACTTTCCTCCTTGGAGACTTATCCAACTGAATATTTAGACTTTCTTTTGAGCACAACTGGAGGCATAGGATCAATTTTTTTCTCAGTGCCCTATTTTTATGATGAATATGATGGAACATTTTAAACCGAAGGAGTTTGAGGCTTTGTAGTAGCTAGAGTAGTGAATCTAATTATAGAAGAGGCATCAATTTACTTTGGCTCTTGTGATGAGTATTCTAACCCTAAGGCTAGATATTTTAGACTCATTTTAACATGTATAATATTCATGGGACCAACACTAGGGTATAGCATCTTCTTCATTATCCTAGCTCCTTTATTATATAGCTACAATTATTCCTATGTGGGCTTAAAAGCAGATCGTATTTTTGCAACCTTTGGAGTGGAAGGTATTGTGGTATCACCTTGATACTAGGGTTGAGGAGGAGGAGCTTGAATCTTATTTTGTTTCTTTACCTCTGATATTTTTCCTTTCTCTTCTGTTTTCTATGACTCTTATTTTGTTTCAGCTTTCTTGAAGCTCAATGCCAAACTTTCATTATTATTTGCCTTCCAAGTTTTGATATATTTATCATACCTTTTTGAGAAGTCATCATTTGATTGGCAGCCATTCTTGGATTTTATGTTATTTATCTCTAATCTCATTTTCTACCAATCTAGGATCTTGGCCTCATCCCAACCAGTCTTCTCCTAAATGTTTTGAATATTTGCTTCCTTTAGCTTATGAGCATTTTTGTTCTTCGGATCATAGTCAATCAAATAATCATGGAAATCCCTCCAAGGGGGCAATGGTTCCATATTGCACACATTCCATTGTAGAGGGGTATATTATACGTTATTTCTATCCTTTTCAATTTGCGACCTCAAAGTCCTTTCAAATTTAGGTGCTTTACCCGCATTAAGAGCTTACAAATTTTCTAAATATTTGTTGTTTGGGTCATATCTCCACCTCTGTGTGAGCTCTATAAGCTCTAAATTTTCTAGTGTTTTAGTGATTTGATCATATTGACCATTTTCAAAGTGATATCTTCCACATTGCGAGGATATTTGATCATACTCTTTTTCTTTTGCCTAGAGCAAAAGTGGCATTAATGAAATAAGCCTACCTACAATATTCTATAGTTAGTACTCGATTGATGACAACATGAGGTAATATAAATGGCTTTCTCATGAATCCATATAGCCTTATTACTTTTCCCTCTGTCAAAATGTACCAATCACCCTCCTCAACTTGTTTTATTTTCAACAATTCCTTATCTAGAGGGGGAATCCTAGAAAGTTGACCATACATGATATCTAGGGTTGGTTCCAAAATCTCCTTATTGAAGTTGTAATATGATTCCTTTCCTCATAACATTTGTCCATGCATAAACTAGTATTAGGTTGCCCTTGTCATTTTTATTTGTGACCCTTATCCAGGGCATCTCTTACATTATGGAAATAAAGAAAATCCATGCCAAATTTGAACAATGTTTGAACAAAGCGGGTTGAGAATATTTCTTCATGGTAACAATTTTTCATGAATTCTTCTAGTGAGGAAATAAGGCCAGTAAAAATAGATAAGTTTGGTGTTGCCATTAATGAAAGAAATATCATATATTTTTACGTATGATATGTAGTAGGCCATGGCTATCTACCAATCATACATATTTATGTTTGATTCCAACCCTGCTAATGATGCTAGCATGGAGTAAAGTTCTAGATTAGAAAAATATTTTGTAGTAATTGGGTTTTTTGGAAAATGACCTTTAATACTCAGGGTTTTGAATTGCTTATCAATCAATCTAGAAAGAGTTCTCCATTTTTGGGATGTTTGCCTTGGAAATAAAATTTTGCCTTTTATTATATATTAAAAGGCTTAGGTTTGACATGTGGGGTTCTAACCATGGCAAAAATATTACAACAGAGTTCAGAGGTTATGTTAAAAAGGAAAAAGCCATTAGCGATTTTAATTGTCCTATTTTTTGGTTTGTAAAATTTTACAATTACAGATATGAGCTCGTAGCATGGATAAACATAATAACAAGTGTAAAAAGTTAAGAGAGAGAAAATCACACTAGTAGAAGTTCTTGGAGCAAAAAATATCCCTAGCACTATGTTATCCACATATCTCCTTAATTTTTTTTCTATTTTTCCACATCATGATAGTGTCATCCACTGCACTCATTGCATCTAGGTTATTGGTTAGAAAATATATCTAATGGAAAGGTTGTGTGCCCACAAACCTTGACCAACATTGAATGACCAAGGAACTATGAAAACTACAGTGATCAATCTCTGGAGGAGACCAATTCCTTAAAAATTTTGAACTAAGTATTCCTAAATGTGGGGGAGAAAGGGTGCTAAAAGAAATCAAAGGAGAAAAATTTAGAAATTAGGTTGGTGTAGATTAAGAAACATCAAGACATATGATAAATGAATAACCATACAATTAAACACCCAACTACCTAACAAACCAGCCAATTTTAATATTTATAGAACATTGAATCTTAATATCATGTACCTTATCAGACCATAAATTCCATAACGAGTAAATGAACACATCATAAATTTATAATTAAGAGTAGACACCATGAACATTCAACATGCTAAAATTAGAAAGTAGTCATACTGCAAACAAGATGAACCAAAGTCCAAACAATAGTCACTTTTTATTAAGGTGCAAGTCTTCCATTCTTACATATGAATTGTAAAATCCTAAGATCCGACATGTTTTCCTTTTATAATTTTAGTATTTATAGACTTTGTATAGTTAAAAAACATCATTATATTAGAAATAGATTGATTTTATGTTAGAGGGAGTGCCATCTAATTCGACTGCTCATAAGTATGGATGCTCCTATTACCTAGTCATGACTTGCTAACCTGGCAAAAATTTGCATCATCTTGAGTCATGTTAAGCCTGCTACTTGCATATGGTTCGTTGCTTTTCATTGATTACGTTTAGTTGAGCCACCCTATAACCTGCATGATGGCCATGAGCATATAATATTACTGATATTCTTCTAATAGGTGATATTATTGAATAGGTGTCCTTATATGATGACAATCCTCATGTAGGTGATTCAATGTTGGATTCGATTAAATCAACTGCAAAACTCATATATTGTGAAATGGTGTTGGATATTTGGGACCCTGGTGGATTCTGATTGGGTGCAAAGCCTTTGGTAGTATCATAACTTACTTTTCGTACAATCAGGTAATCTTCGATATGAGTATGGGGATTTGGTACCTATTCGGGCGTCGATTAGATACAATTCCTCTAGGCTTCCAAAATTGAGCTTTTAATAGCAAGTCAAAGGTTTGGTACTCTCTTAGGCTTTGGTCAGGTACAAATCATCTAAAAGCCTCTAGACTGGTATTATTTTTTTTTTATTTGCTCTTATTGGGTTTCGGTCTTGAGTCAGAGAGTTTACAACCTAGAGGGTATTGTTTGGGTGCAAATATTTTGGTGGCATAAATACTTAGCTACTTTTGCAAATAGATCTCCTCCAATAGTAGACTAGGCATTTGGTACCTCATCGAGCTTCTATCAGGTATGAATCTCCCGATACTTCCCAGACTTAGCCATTTCTCTTTTTTTTCCTGCATATGCTAAAATTTTTAGACCTCCCTAGGCTTCGATCAGGTGCAAGTCCTCTGACGCCCTCTAGACTTGGTCATTTTTCTACCTTTCCTCACTTGGTTATTTTTCAACTTCTAAATGGGAAGTTGGGACTTTGGTGGATCCCAACTAGGTGCAGATCTTCCAATGACTTCTACACTCTATAATTTCTACCCATATTGAATTCGTAGCAATGGGTCAGTAACTTCATGCCCCACCAGATTTTAGCTCGATACAGATCTTTTGACGTTGTCCACACTTGGTCATTTTTGTTGAAGGTGTGATGTTTTGCTCCAGAGTGTCTGACCCCTATTATCCTTTTTGCACCTTCTTATTGAAGTTCTTATTGGTGGTGATTTGCAAATACCCACACATGTATAATTGTGTTCTTTTATTTACTCCATCAGATGTTTCCTCTAAGGATGAAGATGCCATTGTAGCCCATTCAATTATCTATAACTATTCATAGCTATAAAAATATCATTGACTCTTTTTGTAGTGCTCTTTGAAGTTTTTGTCAATATTTGCAAATAGATAAATGCAATAAAAACCTTAGCCTTGATACCATTGTGCACTATCCATTATAATTAATGTAGTAGATGAGTTGTCGTTAAGTCATAATTTGAATTATGAAATGTGCAGGAAAACCACGAAGCTTGCATAAGCAGCTAGGTTGTGGCATAGATCCTTCTCTTGATCACATGCGATCAATTACCTTTTGTTGCTTCCCTCATTTCCTTTACATGTGGGGTAGAACCTTGCTTTGGGCCATGCTTCAAATCTTGAAAATAATCATTTTGATCTTGTTGCTTTGGGCAGTATTTCTTTGGGAAGATCGATTTTGGTAGAAAATTAATTTTAGATTTTGCCTAAATTTTTAAACCCATTTTAGAGTTGCTTAAGAAAAATTTTGAGTTCAAATGGATTGATAAGAGAAAATAAGCTTTTGAGTTATTCAAATAAGCCATTACCATTTCCCTTGTATTGATTAACCTAGATTTCAATAAAGACTTCATATTATATCCTTATGGAGCTAAGGAGAGCTATGTTGCAATATTGACTCAAAAGGGTGATATAGATAATGAGCATCCTATATTATTTTGGAGTCAAAATCATTGTAGTCATGAAATCATTGAAAAATATAGATAATATTTGGCTCAAATAAAAACTTTGGTTTATATGGTTCATCTTGATGTCATAATCTTCATCCTGTAAGGAGAACTAGGTGAGAAAAGAGTAGGTTAGATCACAAAGATTCAATAATTTGATATAGATATCCATTATTTTGTGAGAGGAAGGCCCCTATGCCAAGTATTAGCCACCAAAGCAAATAGGGAGGATGAAGTAGCCTATTAGATATCAAAATCAATGTAGAATTATGATAGCCTTTCAGAAGAAATAGATTGGGTTGATCAACTCAAGATATTTTCAAACACGAATGTGCCCCCAAAATATCAATGCTTCATAAAGAAGGTGGTATAGGCTCTAAGACTTGAAGTATGTTCTATTTCCAGAAGGACTATATAGGAAAATCCTAGATGAAGTCCTCTTGAGATGTGTCAAAAAAGACCAAAAGAAAAATATCTTGAAAGAATTTATGACAAGTTATTAGGAGGCCATTATTTAGGTAAAGCAACTATATTAAATATTATAATGGTTGGTTGTTATTGGCCTACTATTTTTTTCTATGCTTTCAAAATTTCTCGTTCATGTGACAAATGTTAGACGTATATAGGGAGAAACAAGAATGCATCATTACCTCTTTAGCTGATATAAGTAGAGCAACCATTTCAATAGTGAGGACTAGAATTTTTAGGAGAGATAAATTAAAATTTATCAACATACCATAGATATATCTTAACTGCCATTGATTAGTTCACCAGATAGGTTGAGACAACTCCAACCAAGAATTCTGATCAAGATGTAGTTATCAAATTTATTGAAAGCTTGATCACCAGGTTTGGCATCCCTGAGGCTTTGGTGAGAGATAATGGCCCTGTTGGTCCGGCTTTCATGCACACCCCGGGAAAGGATGAAGCAGGGAAGCTCCGGAGACACCCACGGGACGGATCCCACTCGCTTTAGGATCTAGCTGGTTATCCAAGGTGCGAGTTACAGAGTTGGGTCGAATGGCAATTCACTCTTTTCCACTTCGGAATATATTTCAATATGGACCGTCTCGTTACCTTACAGGGGGTTCCCGAACTTGTTTAGTAGTTGCAAAAGTTGATCAGATTTAACTTGAATTCTTGATCTAGCTCTCATGGGTCAGAAGATTTAAATAAAAGACAAACAAAGAAAATAAAAATGGATCATTCACCGAAAACAAAGAGAGGGTAGGGTAGAGCAGAAAGAGAATTTTATCAGACATCAACTGTAAAACCTTAAACTGTCAATTTTATCTATGCTACTAGCTTCACAACAGAACAAATCAAAGAAAAAAGTGTCCAGTCAGTCTAAGATCACTTTCAACTAAGAGCACAAGGCAGAGTGAAACGGATCTAGCAAAAAATTATAAATCCAAGGGCAGTTGGTTAAAACTAGTATCTTTCATCGGCAACCTAGCTCACACAGTGAAGACAGAGCAATTAGAACAAACTTAACCTTCAAATCTGTAATTTCCCCTAGCAGACAAGAGAACAACTGAAGCCTAACAGCATATTTAAACTTGATAACTCAGATTTACAGCATATATCTAATAAACTTTAAATGGAATGGATAACAAAAGAAGATACACTTATCACACTCTGCAAAATATTAGGCTCCTGGCCATGCTATCACAGAAAAGCTAAAGCACATCAACTCCAAGTCCAAAAACAAAGGATTTCACAAGATTTGCAAGAAATTGCTTATAAGCCTTTTATTTCTAAGTCTCCGCCTCCCCGCAATTACATTGAGAAGAAGTATTTATAGACTCAGGATAGACCCTGATCTTTTCATAAATATCTTCTTCCTTAACTGCAAATATTATCACATCTAAACCCTAGGACCCGGGTTTTACAATAAAAATCCATTTAAAATCAAAGTCCAGATAGAACTTAACCCTTCGACAAATCAGTGCAGTTAGCTGCCATAAATGGAGAAGATAAAATCTAAAGCCACTTGCATTCATCCGTAGCTGCAAATAAATGCCTCCATTAATTCTGCTAGTGAGCTGGATGAGTCACCACCTCTCTCAGATCTGATCTCCATAAAGCCATCCCTGTGTTGAAATTGTCTTCATGCTATCAAGTCTGCAATAAATTTGTCATCGAATGCTCTCACCGGCAGCTTCTCTTCTAGCATGGCGGTTCTTTACTAAATCTGCACTTTAAATTTGCCTTTATGGTCTTTCCCGGTTGCCCCGCAAGTGCCAGATGGATTCATGTCGGCTTCTGTTTGTCTGCCTCACGCTTTGACACGTGTCGCTACCCCAGGAAGCCTTCTGTTTTCGCTGAAATGCACTTCTGGTCAACTTTGAGGACTTTCTCTCTCCTACCGCGAAAATGAGACATGTCACGATTTCGTGACATGTCGCAAAATCGCGACGTCCCCAGCGCTATGGCAACTTGTCTCTCTGTCGGCCGCGAAAATGCGACATGTCGCGATTTCACGACATGTCACAAAATTGCGCCTCTCGCTGGCGGCCGTACATCTTCCTCAAAACGTGCAGCGCGTCGCTACCATTTTCTCCCTTCGCCTTTGAAACGTGCAGCGCGTCGCTGCACCCTTTTACCCCTGATTTCGAAACATGCAGCGCATCGCTACAATTTTCTCCCTTCAGCTTCGAAACATGCAGCGCGTCGCTGCAAGCTCCGGCCTGCGATTTTGAGACACGCAGCGCATCGCTGCAACTTTTTCTTTCGACTTGGAAACATGCAGCGCATCGCTGCACCCTTTAGCCCGCGATTTTGAGACGTGCAGCGCATCGCTGCAATTTTTGGACTTAGCCACTTTTTCATTTTTTTCAGTCGTGAAATCGTGTCGGTCCGTACTGATCTCTTCTCTCTCCTCCGATCGACAGCGATTTTGCGACACCTTCCAAAAATGGAAACGTCGTGATATCGCGACACTTCCAAAAATGGAAACGTCGCGATATCGCGACACTTCCAAAAATGGAAACGTCGCGATATCGCGACACTTCCAAAAATGGAAAGTGTCACGATTTCGCTACACAAAAATGACTTGGCGGATTTTTGACTCTTCAGCCCACTTTCTCTCTCCTACCGTGAAAATGCGACATGTCGCGAAATTGCGCCCTTCCGTACAGTTCATCTTCTCTCTCCAAAAGCTGTCGCGAAATCGCGCCCTTTCTGGCACTTAGCCGATTTTCATGCATTTTCTCTCTCTTGCTGTGAAAATGTGACATGTCGCGATTTTGCGACATTTTTCTCCCCGGCTTTCTCTCTCCTCATCCTGCAGCGATATCGCGACACTTTCCAAAAATGGAAATGTCGCGATATCGCGACACTTCCAAAAATGGAAATGTCGCGATATCGCGACACTTCCAAAAATGGAAAGTGTCGCGATTTCGCTACGCTTTTCCGACTTAGCTGCTTTTTGATTTACCTGTCGCGATTTCGTGACATTTTCGAAAATGGAAGTGTCGCGATATCGCGACACTATCAAAAATGGAAAGTTTGATTTTTCATGAATTTATGCAACTGTTTTCTGGATTTTCTCGGTACCGGTGCAAGATTTTCTTTATGCTTGAATGATTATAGCATGCAAAAGTGAAGTCTGGGATAATCAAAGCTAGAATACAAGAGAAAGCACAACATTAAAAGCGAAGCAAGCAAACTGGAATAAACCCGAAAATGATCAAGAGGGTCCCTGCTGCAAAATGGAATTTCGTAGTTTTCAAGAGGATGGAATCTCATTTTTCAGTGGGGGTGTGTTGCTTCTCAACAAATTGCGATATCTACGGGTAAAATAGTAGCACTATTTTAGAACCCAAGACTCTGGTTTCAAAACAAAAAGACCATGCATCATGCCTTGCCATAGACATTCTTCACAATAAATTGACTGTTAACTGCTAGCTGTTAAAATTTCCCAAGGACATACTGGGCTGGATTACTTCAAGGAAGATTTTTGATGTGCAATTACAAGAGGTATAAACTTTCTTCAAAGATGACTGAATTGAATGATAAACTTGGATTAATCAACTTTTCTAGATTGTAAAAGGGGAAACCGAGTAGAGCTCTGTTTACTAGTTTAGCCTTTTAAAACCTAGACAGAGTTACCCTTTAGATTTACACGACCCAATTTACAACTGCAGGGCAGAATCTATAACTTAGAAGAAAATATTTTTGGAAGTATTGGCTACCTCTTTTAATATATAACTCTTTTTTTCTCTTTTTTCTTCTTCCTTTTTTTTTTTTTTTTTTTAATATCTTTCCCTCTGAAATATATCAATATCTGAGATGCTTTTAGGGAAATCACAATCTTCTTTTATTTTTTTTTGATCAATCTGGAACTGTTTCAGTCTAGGCACTAATAGCCTCTGGTGACACCCAAATAATTGCATGAACCATAGTCCCCTCTCATAACCAGCTTTTCTTGGATTCCCCGGGAGTTCCTCCAACTGAACAACATAGCAGTTTTTCTATCATTAAAACAACTGTGGCAAGTAAGACACAAGATCCAATCATCTCTCTACCTTTGTCCTGAATAACAAAATAGATCTACTGTTCAAAGCAAGCAGACTATCTCAATTAGAATGGTGAACAACATGGGCATTGGATTGTGGATTTATCAGCTTAGAATAAACAATTTTTAGCAGGCTGACTTTTCATTGATTGCTCAGGCAAAGGTTAAAAGACAGAATTTTTAGAAGCCAAAGGACTTTGTACAGGCTCCCAAGGACAGGCACAGGATTTAAAGCAAAATAGAATAAAAAACTGCACAAACTGCAAATAAAATAAACTAAACACTGAAAACTACACAGCTGTACAGACAAAGGAATAAAACAAACTGCAAGGCTATTTACAAAGGATGCAAAGCACAGCTGTACAGGCAGCAAAGAAAAGAACTAAAACAAATGACTGGATAGGCAGCAAAGAAAAGAAAATGCAGGGAAGAAAATAAAAAATGGCTGGCAATAAAAGAAATAAACTAAAAGAACTGAAGCAAAGCAACTAAAACTGTTGAACTACAAAGAAAGCTAAACTGCAACAACACTAAAATAAACTAAAGCAACTGAAATAAATTAAACTAAACACTGAAAACTGCACAGCTATACAGACAAAGGAATAAAACAAACTGCAAGGCTATTTACAAAGGATGCAAAGCACAGCTGTACAGGCAACAAAATTAAGCTAAAACAAAAGCAAAGCAATTAAAACTGCACAAAGCAAAGAAAGCTAAACTGCAACAAAGATCGAAATAAACTAAAGCAACTGAAATAAATTAAACTACAACTGTACAGACAAAGAAAGAAAAAGAACTGCAAGGAATAAAATACTGTACAGACTAAAATAAAAGCAAGCTAAAATAAAAATACAAAGAAAGGAAATAAAAAGCACTGACAAAAGAAATAAACTGCACAAGCTAAAACTAAAAAAAAATTAAAGAAAACTGAAAAACTGCAACTGTACAGACAATGCATACATATGTTACAACTTCCCTTCAAACTCAAAAAATGCAGCAGTTGGGAAAGCAGAGAAATGGTGCCTTAAAAATTTTTTGACCATGTGCAAGTAATTTATAAAAATTACCTTTCAGGTCCTGTTGACGAAATGCACTCCGCATCGTGCTTCAAAAATTTGCTATCTCGGGAAAGACTTGTGTTTATCGTCTTCCCCGTCCCATTTGAAAAACAAATCTGCAACTCCTTCAAATTAAACAAATCATATATTAACAAATCATATGATAACATGTTTATGCTTCTAATTGAAGGGTTTGTAGAGTTCTTTCAAAAGGATTGAATGTAAAAAACCCCCAGGATCAAATACTTTAAAATCTTGACAGACCTAGACCACCACATCTTCAAAATGATGTGACAACTAAAAGAAATCATGTTTTATCTATATGCCCTGGTTCTTAACAACTTGAACATTTTGTGGTTGTTGTACTGCTTCAATATCTAGGACTTCAATTTTTATCCCTCTAGAAGAATGCTTACAATTTTCCTTTTCACCTGAGCCTTGCTTAGATTTAACCTCATCAATGTGTAATATCCAACTGTCACTGTTGTGATTGATTAGGGCTATAACTGTTCTCACCTTTTCAGTTGCCAAATTATAAACTCCAATATCTGCATCAACACAGTTTATAGCCTTCTCTTTGACATTATGTTCAGAAGTTGCAGGCTTATGTTGAGACATTTCATCAATTCCAAGTTGGTCGACCACATTCATATTTACTATCTTTTCCTCCTTTTCTTGAAATTCAACAGGTGGTCCAGAGTAAGCCTCAATCAAGTTAATCTTTTGTTCAACAATCTGAGGCAATTCATAGAGGGTGATGTCAGCTTTAAGTTCCCTCATATCCTCAATGATGTTATCCTCCTCAGTTACTTCTGCATAGTGAAATTGAATCTCACTTTCATCATCCTCTGATGAGGAAGGATCATTGTTAGATTCTGGACTCTGACATTTCAAGTCATAACTGTCTCTTTTGAACTGTTGAAAATCTTGCATTTCATCCACAGGAGTCTGTACAAGACTTTCTAACTCTTCGGGAAAAGTAACAAAATCTGAAACCCTGGTTGTACTATTTTTGGGTGAACTAGAAATATCAATATTTCTTTGATCTCTAGGAAAATTTAACTCACCAAGAAAAACTTTAGATTTGGGTGGTGCCAGATCACAACTATTCAGTTCAAGCACCTGCACTTTGAATTTGTCGAACTTTTCTCTCGTATTTTGCACATGCCGAGTGGATGTCACAGTTAACGGAGTCTCCTTGGGTAGAGCATGACATGTTGGCACTAACTCATGATGTGGAATGGGGTCTGGAATATGCATGTTCTGTGTAACATAGGATATCAAAGGACTGCTAAGAATTTGAGGCCCTAACTGTCTTTCAAGAATTAAGGCTTCTTTATAAGCCCCTGCCAGGGTTGTGATATTGATGTCTCTCTTGAGGAAAATAGAGGTCATCGAATCCAATGCATTCTTGTAGATTTCTAAGGCCAGATTTTCATTTGGGATGTAATGGCCAGTCATTCTACCGTAAGCTCTTTGGAACCTCATATTGAAATACCTGACAGTTTCTCCTGACTCTTTCTTGATGCTGGAAAATTGTTGGTATAACACACTGGGTCTATCACTTCCCCAAATTATGATATAAAAGCTTTCTCTAGATCATCCCAGCTAGTAATGGAATTGCTGGTGAGGTTTAAAAACCAGTCATAAGCTCCCTCCTGGAGAGTGAACGGGAACAATCTGCAGGCAACATCTTCATGCTGTATATTTAACAATTTTAAAGCATTTTTAAAAGCTAGCAGGTGTTCTTCTGCAGTTCTTGTCCCATCATGTTTATACCTAGGGAGGTATCTTTCTGGATTTCTGGGCAAGTCATGGGCTATACCCGGAATGTTCAAAGCAGTGGGGCCCAACCAATTTGCCATTATTACTTGGCTGACAGTGATGTTCTGAGTTGTGATTGGATAACTACCAGTGGAGATAAAACTGTTCTTAACTTGAGGTCTTCCCTGGAAATTTTAAAAACTGTACTGACAACTTTCAAAAAAATACTGACAATTTACAAAATTGTCCGGAGTTCACTGTGGGTCCTTCAAATGTTGTTGTTATGCCCTTACAATACTTGAACTGAGTTCAATAGCCCTCCTTCTAGCGCCAATTAGGTTTTTGGCTGAGGAGGAGGGGAAAATTGGCTACCAGAATTTGGATAAAATACAGCTTTACAGTTCCACATACAGTCGGATTTCTCAACTCAAGTGCACTAAGAACAGATGTTCTGTGGCCCTCCTTCTAGTGCCAATTAGGTTTTTGGTTCGGCTTTCATGCACACCCCGGGAAAGGATGAAGCAGGGAAGCTCCGGAGACACCCACGAGACGGATCCCACTCGCTTTAGGATCTAGCTGGTTATCCAAGGTGCGAGTTACAGAGTTGGGTCGAATGGCAATTCACTCTTTTCCACTTTTGGAATAGATTTCAATATGGACTTCTCTCGTTACCTTACAGGGGGTTCCTGAACTTGTTCGATAGTTGCAAAAGTTGATCATATTTAACTTGAATTCTTGATCTAGCTCTCATGGGTCAGTAGATTTAAATAAAAGACAAACAAAGAAAATAAAAATGGATCATTCACCAAAAACAAAGAGAGGGTAGGGTAGGGCAGAAAGAGAAGTTTATCAGACATCAACTGTAAAACCTTAAACTGTCAATTTTATCTATGCTACTAGCTTCACAATAGAACAAATCAAAGAAGAAAGTGTCCAGTCAGTCTAAGATCACTTTCAACTAAGAGCACAAGGCAGAGTGAAACGGATCTAGCAAAAAATTATAAATCCAAGGGCAGCTGGTTAAAACTGGTATCTTTCATCGGTAGCCTAGCTCACACAGTGAAGACAGAGCAATTAGAACAAACTTAACCTTCAAATCTGTAATTTCCCCTAGCAGACAAGAGAACAACTGAAGCCTAACAAAGATATTTAAAGTTGATAACTCGATTTACGACATATATCTAATAAACTTTAAATAGAACGGATAACAAAAGAAGATACACTTATCACACTCGCAAAATATTAGGCTCCCGGCCATGCTATCACGTAAAAGCTAAAGCACATCAACTCCAAGTCCAGAAACAAAGGATTTCACAAGATTTGCAAGAATTTGCTTATAAGCCTTTTATTTCTAAGTCTCCGCCTCCTGCAATTACATTGAGAATAAGTATTTATAGACTCAGGACAGACCCTGATCTTTTTAGAAATATCTTCTTCCTTAAATGCAAATATTATCACATTTAAACCCTAGGACCCAGGTTTTACAATAAAAATCCATTTAAAATCAAAGTCCGGATAGAACTTAACCCTTCGACAAATCAGTGCAGTTAGCTGCCATAAATGGAGAAGATAAAATCTAAAGCCACTTGCATTCATCCGCAACTGCAAATAAATGCCTCCATTAATTCTACTAGTGAGCCGGATGAGTCACCACCTCTCTCAGATTTGATCTCCGTAAAGCCATCCCTGTGTTGAAATTGTCTTCATGCTATCAAGTCTGCAATAAATTTGTCATTGAATGCTCTCACCGGCAGCTTCTCTTCTAGCATGGCGGTTCTTTACTAAATCCGCACTTTAACTTTGCCTTTATGGTCTTTCCTGGTTGCCTCGCAAGTGCCATATGGATTCATGTCGGCTTCTGTTTGTCTGCCTCACGCTTTGACACGTGTCGCTACCCCAGGAAGCCTTCTGTTTCCGTTGAAATGCACTTCTGGTCAACTTTGAGGACTTTCTCTCTCCTATCACGAAAATGAGACATGTCGCGATTTCGTGACATGTCGCGAAATCGCGACGTCCCCAGTGCTATGGCAACTTGTCTCTCTGTCGGCCGCGAAAATGCGACATGTTGCGATTTCGCGACATGTTGCAAAATCGCACCTCTCGTTGGCGGTCGTACATCTTCCTCAAAATGTGCAGCGCATCCCTACCATTTCTCCCTTCGCCTTTGAAACGTGCAGCGCGTCGCTGCACCCTTTTACCCCTGATTTCGAAACATGCAGCGCATCGCTACAATTTTCTCCCTTCAGCTTCGAAACGTGCAGCGCGTCGCTGCAAGCTCCGGCCTGCGATTTTGAGACACGCAGCGCATCGCTGCAACTTTTTCTTTCGACTTGGAAACATGCAGCGCATCGCTGCACCCTTTAGCCCGCGATTTTGAGACGTGCAGCGCATCGCTGCAATTTTTGGACTTAGCCACTTTTTCATTTTTTTAGTCGTGAAATCGTGCTGGTCCGTACTGATCTCTTCTCTCTCCTCCGACAGACAGCGATTTTGCGACACCTTCCAAAAATGGAAACGTCGCGATATCGCGACACTTCCAAAAATGGAAACATCGCGATATCGCGACACTTCCAAAAATGGAAAGTGTCGCGATTTCGCTACACAAAAATGACTTGGCGGATTTTTGACTCTTCAGCCCACTTTCTCTCTCCTATCGTGAAAATGCGACATGTCGCGAAATTGCGCCCTTCCGTACAGTTCATCTTCTCTCTCCAAAAGCTGTCGCGATTTCGCGACATGTCGCGAAATCGCGCCCTTTCTGGAACTTAGCCGATTTTCATGCATTTTCTCTCTCTTGCCGTGAAAATGCGACATGTCGTGATTTCGCGACATTTTTCTCCCTGGATTTCTCTCTCCTCATCCTACAGCGATTTTGCGACACTTTCCAAAAATGGAAATGTCGCGATATCGCGACACTTCCAAAAATGGAAAGTGTCGCGATTTCGCTACGCTTTTCCGACTTAGCTGCTTTTTGATTTATCTGTCGCGATTTCGCGACATTTTCGAAAATGGAAGTGTCGCGATATCGCGACACTACCAAAAATGGAAAGTTTGATTTTTCATGAATTTATGCAACTGTTTTCTGGATTTTCTCGGTACCGATGCAAGATTTTCTTTATGCCTGAATGATTCTAGAATGAAAAAGTGAAGTCTAGGATAATCAAAGCTAGAATACAAGAGAAAGCACAACATTAAAAGCAGGCAAGCAGAAACTGGAATTAAACCCGAAAATGATCAAGAGGGTCCCTGCTGCAAAATGGAATTTCAGAGTTTTCAAGAGGATGGAATCTCATTTTTCAGTGGGGATGTGTTGCTTCTCAACAGGCCCATATTTCATAGGGGTAAGGTACATTGATTTTACCAACAAATATGGTATATGTTTGAAAAAATCTTCTAACTATTATCCATAGGAGAATGGCTTGGCAAAATCAATCAACAAAAATATTCTCATAATGTTGAAAAGGTCCTTAGAAGATAACAAAAGAAGATGGCATTCACTTTTGAATCAAGTTCTATGGGCAGATAGAATAACATTGAAAAGGTCAATAATCACATTTCCTTATTCCTTAGTGTATGGAAAAGAATCTATGCTTCCTATAAATTTGGAGATACCCACTTTAAAACTATCCAAGTTGGACTGATTTGCCAAATAAAAATCTTGTGAAATCCATACTAGTCCAATTGTTGCAGGTAGAAGAATAAAGGGAAGAAGCCTATGAACAGTTTGAGAAGTACTTGGTATAGACAAAATGTTGGTTCGACAAAAGGACCACTTACAGGAAATTCAAAGTTGGAGAATCAATCTTCTGGTGGAATGAAGAGAAAGCTAAACTATGTAAACACCAAAATTTTGATGTATTCTGGGAAGGTCCATTTGAGAAAACTACAATAAAAGAGAATAATGCTTTCCAACTTCAAGATCAGAATAAGAATTTGCAGCCAACCCTAGTCAATGGCTATCATCTCAAGTTGTATTTTTAAGTAAAATCCCTTACATTGTATTTTATGTATATTATATTATATATTATTTTAAATTTTTTAGAAAAAAAGAAAAAATAAGGCTACAGCCTACAGCCAGGAAAAAAGTGGTCTAAGTTGTGAAGATATGTTTTTGTTGCAAGTTCCACATCATATCCAATAAATTAAAATATCAAATAGTGCACCTTTGGTGCTAGGTTTTGCTCTGCAACTAAGTAATTATGAGAATATTTTTAGGTCCTAGATCGTAGTCAACACAATTTATACTGACAAAAAGTCATATTCAGAATGTGACCCAGCACAAATCATCTCTAAACCATAGTCAACAAGATCAAAATTCTTATTTTCAAGATTTGAAGCGTGTCCCAAAGCAAGGTTCTTCCCCACATGTAAAGGAAATGAGGGAAGCAACAAAAGGTAATTGATCGCATGTGATCGAGAGAAGGCTCTATGCCATAACCTAGCTCCTTATGCAAGCTTCGTGGTTTTCCTGCACATTTCATAATTCAATTTATGACTTAATGACAACTCATCTACTGCATTAATTATAATGGATAGTGCACAATTCTATAAATACTAAGGTTTTTATTTCATTTATCTATTTGCAAATATTGACAAAAACTTCAAAGAGCACTACAAAAAGAGTCAATGATATTTTTATAGCTATGAGGAGTAGTTATAGACAATTGAACGGGCTACAATGGCATCTTCATCATTAGAGGAAACATCTTATGGAGTAAATAAAGGAACACAATGATACATGTGTGGGTATTTGCAAATCACCACCAACAAGCACTTCAATAAGAAGGTGCAAAAAGGAGAATAGGGTCAGACACTATGGAGCAAAACATCACACCTTCAGCAAAAATGACCAAGTGTGGACAACGTCAAAATATCTGTATCGGGACGAAAGTTGGTGGGGCATGAAATTACTGACCCATTGCTATGAATTCAATATGGGTAGAAATTATAGAGTGTAGAAGTCATTGGAGGATCTGCACCTAGTTGGGATCCACAAAGTTCCCAACTTCCCATTTAGAAGTTGAAAACTAACCAAGTGAGGAAAGGTAGAAAAATGACCACGTCTAGAGGGCGTCAGAGGACTTGCACCTGATCGGAGCCTAGGGAGGTCTAAAAGTTTTAGAATATGCCTGAAATAAAAAAAGAAATGGCTAAGTCTGGAAAGTATCGCGAGATTCATACCCGATCGAAGCTCGATGAGGTACCAAATGCCTAGCCTACTATTGGATGAGATCTATTTGCAAAAGTAGCTAAGTATTTATGCCACCAAAATATTTGCACCCGAACAAGACCCTCTAGGTTGTAAACTCTCTACCTAAATACCGAAAGCCAATAAGAGCAAATCAAAAGAAAATAATACCAGTCTAGAGGTTTTCATATGATTTGTACCTGACCAAAGCCTAAGAGAGTACCAAACCTTTGACCTGCTATTGAAAGCTCAATTTTGGAAGCCTAGAGGAATTGTATCTAATCGAAACCCGAAGAGGTACCAAATATCCATCCTCATATCGAATATTACCTGATTGTATGAAAATTAAGTTATGATACTACCAAAGGCTTTGCACCCAACCAGAATCCACCAAGGTCCCAAATATCCAACACTATTTCATAATGTATGAGTTTTACAATTTGTTTAATCGAATCCAACATTGAATCGCCTACATGGGGATTGTCATAATATAAGGACACCTATTCGATAAGATCACCTATTAGAAGAATCTGAATAATATGATATGCTCATGGCCATCATGCAGGTTATAGGGTGGCTCAACTAAAAGTAATCAATGAAAAGAAATGAACAATATGCGAGTAGCAGGCTTAACATGACTCAAGATGATGCAAATTTTGGCCAGGTTAGCGAGTCATGATTAGGCAATAGGAGCATCCATACTTATGAGCAGTCCAATTAGTTGGCACTCCCTCTAACATAACATCAATCTATTTCTAATATAATGATGTTTTTTAATTATAGGAAGTCTATAAATACTAAAAATATAAAAGGAAAACATGTCGGATCTTAGGATTTTTACAATTCATATGTAAGAATGGAAGACTTGCACCTTAATAAAAAGTGACTATTTTTTGGACTCTAGTTCAACTTGTTTGCAGTATGACTACTTTCTAATTTTAGCATGTTGAATTTTTATGGTGTTTACTTTTAATTCTAAATTTATGTTGTGTTCACTTATTATGGAATTTATGGTCTGATAAGGTACATGATATTAAGATTCAATGTTTTATAAATATTAAAATTGGCTGGTTTGTTAGGTACTTGGGTTTTTAATTGCATGGTTCTTCATTTCTCATATGCCTTGATGTTTCTTAATTTGCACCAACCTAAGTTCTAGATTTTTCTCCTTTGATTTCTTTTAGCACCCTTTCCCCCCCACATTTAGGAATACTTAGTTGGGACTTTTAAGGAATCGGTCTCCTCCAGAGATTGATCACTGCAGTTTTCATAGTTCCTTGGTCATTCAATGTTGGTCAAGGCTTGTGGGCACACAACCTTTCCATTAGATATATTTTCTAACCAATAACCTAGATGCAATGAGTGCAGTGGATGACACTATCATGATGTGGAAAAATAGAAAAAAAATTAAGGAGATATGTGGATAACATAGTGCTAGGGAGATTTTTTGCTCCAAGAACTTCTACTAGTGTGATTTTCTCTCTCTTATCTTTTTACATTTGTGATTATGTTCATCCATGCCACGAGCTCATATTTGTAATTGTAAAATTTTACAAACCAGAAAATAAGACAATTAAAATCGCTAATGGCTTTTTCCTTTTTAACATAACCTCTGAACTTTTTTGTAATATTTTTGCCATGGTTAGAACCCCATATGTCAAAACTAAGCCTTTTAATATATAATAAAAGATAAAATTTTATTCCCAAGTCAAACATCCCAAAAAAGAAAACTCTTTCTAGATTGATTGATAAGCAATTCAAAACCCTGAGTATTAAAGGTCATTTTCCAAAAAACCCAATTACTACAAAATATTTTTCTAATCTAGAACTTTACTCCATGCTAGCATCATTAGCAGGGTTGGAATCAAACATAAATATGTATTATTGGTAGATAACCATCGCCTACTACATCTCATACATAAAAATATATGATATTTCTATCATTAATGGCAACATTAAACTTATCTATTTTGACTGCCCTTAGTTCCTCACTAGAAGAATTCATGAACAATTGTTGCCATGAAGAAATATTTTCAACCCACTTTGTTCAAACATTGTTCAAATTTGGCGTGGTTTTTCTTTATTTCCATAAGGTAAGAGATGCCCTGGATAAGGGTCACAGATAAAAATGACAAGGGCAACCCAATACTAGTTTACGCATGGAAAAATGTTATGAGGAAAGGAATCATATTACAACTTCAATAAGGAGTTTTTGGAACCAACCCTAAATATCATGTATAGTCAACTTTCTAGGATTCCCCCTCTTGATAAGGAATTGTTGAAAATAAAACAAGTTGACGATGATGATTGGTATATTTTGACAGAGGGAAAAGCAATAAGGCTATATGGATTCATGAGAAAGCCATTTCTATTACCACATTTTGTCACCAATCGAGTACTAACCGTAGAATATTGTAGGTAGGCTTATTTCATTAATGCCACTTTTGGCTCTAGGCAAAAGAAAAATAGTATGATCAAATACCCTCACAATGTGGAAGATATCACTTTGAAAATGGTCAATATGATCAAATCACTAAAACACTAGAAAATTTAGAGCTTATAGAGCTCCCACAGAGGTGGAGATATGACCTAGACAAAAAAATTTTAGAAAATTTGAAAGCTCTTAACGCTGGTAAAGCACCTAAATTTGAAATGAATTTGAGGTCCCAAATTGAAAAGGATAGAAACAATGTATAATATGCCCCTCTACAATGGAATGTGTGCAATATGGAACCATTGCCCCCTTGGAGGGATTTCCATGATAATTTGATTGACTATGATCCTAAGAACAAAAAGGCTCATAAGCTAAAGGAAGCAAAGATTCAAAATATTTAGAAGACTGGTTGGGATGAGGCCAAGATTCTAGATTGGTAGAAAATGATATTAGAGACAAATAACATAAAATCCAGGAATGGCTGCCAATCAAATGATGACTTCTCAAAAAGGTATGATAAATATATCAAAACTTGGAAGGCAAAAAATAATAAAAGTTTGGCATTGAGCTTCAAGGAAGCTGAAACAAAATAAGAGTCATAGAAAACAAAAGAGAAAGGAAAAATATCAAAGGTAAAGAAACAAAATAAGATTCAAGCTCCTCCTCCTCAACCCTAGTATCAAGGTGATACCACAATACCTTCCACTCCAAAGGTTGCAGAAACACGGTCTACTTTTAAGCCCACAGGAATAATTGCAGCTATATAATAAAGGATCTAGTATAATGAAGAAGATGGTATACCCTAGTGTTGGTCCCACAAATATTATACAGGTTAAAATGAGTCTAAAATATCTAGCCTTAGGGTTAGAATACTCATCACAAGAGCCAAAGTAAATTGATGCCTCTTCTATAATTAGATTCACTACTCTAGCTACTACAAATCCTCAAACTCCTTCGGTTCAAAATGTTCTTTAATATTCATCACAAAAATAGGCGCTGAGACAAAAGTTGATCCTATGCCTCCAGTTGTGCTCAAAAGAAAGTCTAAATATTTAGTTGGATGAGTCTCCAAGGAGGAAAGTAAGAAAAATAAATTAGATCTAACACTACAAATAGTTGAACAAGAACATGTCTCTGTAATAAAGCAACTAACTCATTGATAAAAACAATCAAATATAGATGATATTTTCCAACAAAATACCTTTATAGGCATAGATATGCTTTCTAATATTTATTCTTCTCCTCTTTCCCTATAATATCCTCTCTCCCCTTCACAATAAAAGGAGGTACCACCATCATCGCCTCCACAAAATCCTCCTCCATCACCATCAAAGCTTCTTGCATCTCATTCCATACCTTCTCCTCCCCACTTGTCAAAAATTAAAGCTTCATCACCCTTGACTCATATACCTTCCCCACTAACATAATTACCGCTCATTTCCATGAAAGGAAAAATGTTACCACCTCCTTCACCCTCTTCTACATTAGCATTTCTTACTGCTATAACATCTATGACTATTCCAGCCATAAACATAGATTCCACTATCATCATTGTTTCATCGTTTCCATCATCTCCAGACCCATTCCTACCATCATTGATCACTACATCCACACCTTCCACCCATTGATGAGCACCAAAAATTCTCATTTTATTTACATTTATAAGGGCATCATTACTGGTTTAATTAGCATTAGAGATGTATTTTTATATAACTTTTGCTTATAATTAATAGAAAATGAAGTATTATACTTGACTGGTGTTTTTAGTGGAGCATGTATGTAGATGTAGTTTTTTTCTACTAATTTGGCATTTTGGAGTCAACATTCCATTTAGACCTGACAATGCATGAATACATCTTGAATAGAACTACAGTGAATGGTACAGGAAGGTGTCTGTCTTCCAACAACAGGCTAGCACCTGTATCCTAGCAGTAGGTTGGCATATGTCTCCCAACTCATATCTCCTAGCAGTAGGTTGGTGCTTGCCTCCCAGCAGTAGGTTGGTGCCTACCTCCTAGCCACAAGTTGGCACCTACCTTCTAGTAGTAGGCTGGCACCTACCTCCAAGTGCTTGTCTCCTAGCACCTGCCTCCCAGTAGCAAGCTAGCGCCTACCTCCTAGCCATAGGTTAGCGCATACCTCCCAACGCCTATCTCCCAGCACCTATCTCCTATTGACTAGTTAAACAATTGACCAATTTAATATTGATCGATTGACTAATTGACCATGCAATTTTGAAGGAAGTTGTTGCAAAAAGATAACAAAGAATCATTATTTTCTATGCATATTAAAATCATGAATTATGGTTAAAATAGAATAAGTGCTTATATTCTAAATATTGATGGTTGACCGATTGACCATGTAATGTTTAATAAAAGCATCATTTTTAGAAATAGATTTTTGTATACACCTAAGGAGCATTGAACTTATCCTTTAGTGATTAAAATCAAACGGTTGTGCTTTTAAAGGAAGAAAATAACAACTATGCACAAAATAGTCATAGCAAATCACGTTGTGTGATTCAAATATACCAAGATATTTTTGTAATAGGGTTGGCTACGTTCTATATAAGAATGCATACCATTCCTAAGAATCAGTCAATCAGCAAATAAGCAAATTCAATATCTCCAAGTGTACTATATAATTTATAATAAATTTTTTTAAGTGTTCTATTTGCATGGATTAAGAGTGTGATTTTTACGTAGTCAACCAGGCGGACCATTTGCGGGAGCTTGGACCCACTCTAGGCAATAATCCTCCCCTATTTTTACTTTCATTTATTTATGTTGTGTGAATTTTTCCTACTTTATTTATTTCAGAAATTTCTTACTTTATTCAATTCTGCAAGTGTGTTTATTTCTAGCAATTTATTTTCTAGTCATGTGTTTATTTCCAACATCTTAATTTTAGTTGTGTGCTTTATTTATTTATTTATTTTCTTGCAGTTAGTTTTGTTGGGTTGGATGAACTAAAAATACAAGAACAATAATTCCCCCACCAAACCAATAGGTACAAAGGGATTTATTCTCCACACTACAATCATATATTGTGTGTGACACTCACAAGTTTACGAACTACCAAATTGATAATTAATGGAAAGGAAATGACTGTTTTAATAACATAATTTTTTCTCACCACCCATCCTGTTGTGGCTTGCTTACAAAAGTTTAAGAATTTTGAAATGAGCACTCAAATTTATTGGAGCAAGAAATTTCCCCAACCATCTAAAAAGGTTTCTTGACTGAGGAAGATCATGTCAGTTGATCCAGTCGCTCAAAAAATAACAAAAATATCCATTACTCCTCTAGTGAGTAAAACTAAAGAAGACATGAATTTGGAGGATTTTCAACTTCAAGAGATCACTAAAGATATCACACAATTTCTTGGAGGATGAATATGTTGTTACCAAGGTGTAGCTTGATACCATTTATGTTTAAAGTGATATTCCAAGGGAGAAATATAAAAAGTTAAGGGAAAAGTGGAAATGTTGCAGTCAACAATCAAGGCTCAAAAGACTATGGAAAAGGCTCTAAGGAATGAGATTAAAGGGTGGTAGGATAAATATCAAGAAATGGTCAAATATAAATAAGAATTTGAAGAAGTTAAGAAGCAGAGCTAGGCTCAGGCTAAATTAATAGAGTCTCTACAACAATAGCTACAAGGTGAAAAAGCTAGAGCAGTAGGATTTTCCAAGGATAAAGTAAAACAAATCAAAAAAGATATGTGGAGAGAAGTCTTAAAAAATGTACATAGGTCAATCCTGTACTCGATTTCTTAGATGAGGCTAGTCATCTATTAGTACAGACAAAAAGGATTTTATAAAGGCTTAAAGTGAAGTTCGACCAATGGTCACAAAAGCCTCAAAGATTTATTCATTATCTCAATTAAGATGTAGCTTTGTTGCCAAGACCATTCCCAGCAAAGAATAAAATATTGCAAGATGGATAGCCAAGAACATCCTAAGGAGACATAATTTGATTCAAAAGGGATGGCTATTGATAGATAAGATTTATGGTAAGATCCAAAAGATTTTTAATTTCGCCCAAGATATGATGAAATATGATTTCCAAGGATTCTAGGAGGAAGAAAATACACTTTTAACAATTGAGGATCTTCAAACATAGGTGAAATTAATTGTCCTAGATAATTCTAAGATAGACTCTTGTCTAGAGCTAATTCAACATGATTAGGTGATAGAATTGGTAAAAGGCCTGACTACAGTCAATAATGTGATGGGAGAATTTTTAAAATAGGATAGTCATTATATGAAAAGACCTCTAAGCTAAGGTTCATTCGTCAATAATTGATGAAAAAATCAAATCCATCCCCAACAATTTGGAAGGAACCTTTGAAAATATTGTGCTTCATGGAACAATTGTTTGATGAAGCAGAACAAGAAACTAGAAAAAATGGGGAGGAAGAATATCCCAACGAAGAAGAAGAAGAAGATAATGAAGAAGGAGGAGTTGTTAGAGTTAGATTATATTACATCATTTGGATCATGTAAATGTACCACCTTTGGTACATAATTAGAGTAGGATATTACTTTAGGGGGAAGCTATCTACTTACTTCAAGAAATGTAATAAATGCACAAGTTTCAATGTGTAAGTTGTAATGTGCAAGATGTCCCCTTGTACATCTAGGTAGAGTGTTGGTCAAGGAATCTTTCATCCTATATAAAGGATTTTATAGTGATAGTTCATATCAAGAATATCAAGTGCATTATATCAAAGAGTAGTAGATAGTGGTAGAACTCCTATATGGAGTACAATGTAGTTCTTTAGATTATATTAATGGAGTGACCATTACCTCCATATTGCATTGTATTTTTACCACTTTCTATTTATAGTATATTTCAATCATATTGTAAAATTAATTTATTTCATATTTTTTGCATTTTATTAGGACCTGTGATAGATCTCTCCCACTGCATATATCCTCAAAAGCTAATAGAAGTAGATTATGAGGAGGAACAACAAAGGGATAGTCTTGATCAAGAACAAGAGCAAGGTGTTGAGGAATCACATTAATAAAAGCAAGAAGGAAATGTTGAATAAGTCAATAAAGATAAAAAAATATAGTGACCTAGAAATAATTGAGAAGTCCCAATAAGGATAAACTTAGCAATATGGAGGACAAGAAGAACTGAAATCACCTCCACAATGAGTTTAATAGCCCTGATCACCAGGTTGAACACATTTTGGGAATGACTTCAATCTAAAAAGTGTTAGAAAAGGCAAGAAAGCATGACCCTATAGGTGACATGAAGAAGTCATGGGGTTGATTTTTAAAAGAGATTCATCCTTTGCTGAGAAAACACAAATGTTTTACCTCTTGCCTCTCCCCTTATGAATTGTTACCCTCTGAACCTATTTTCAAATGTTCAAGAGGGTAATAGTCATAATAAAATGATGTTTTGAGGCATTATTTTGCATTCAATTGTATTCCAACCACCTATTATGCATCCCTCCATATACTTGTAGTTGTAATTCATTTCATCATATCATTAGCCTCATACATCCATTATCACTGCCATCTATCTCATTCATTCTCATTTTTTATTTTCTCACTCTTATCTTTCATTTTCATTCAAGTCATCCTATTTCATTCCATGATCATTCATCCATTCAAATTTTGACTTTGTATCTCAATGGATAAGGCTTTGAGTTCTTTAAATTTGAAAGAAAAGTTCCCTAGGAGGCACCATAATGTAGGCCCAAAAGGCTACATAAGAATTGTTTTGCAAAAATCTAAAATTTTACTAAGTGTTGGAAGGTTTCTCTGGACCGTAGCCACACCCAACGTTAACTAGATCCAAATCACAATAAACACGGTCAAAATAGGGTAATTCATGATCCAAAATGTGACATAGTGCCAATAGGATCCCACACTGCATAATAGTATTTTTTCTCTAGACAGCATTCAAATTGGTCAAACTTGTCAAAGTTATAATTCAAATTATGACCCAACACCAAGATGTCTTAAAGCCACACTCAGATGAGAGGGTGCTAGATCACAGTCAGCATGGTCAAACTTGTCAAAGTTGAAATTCAAAATGTGACCCAATGACAAGTTCTATACCGCGATAAAATCTAAGTCTAAGGCAAATGAGAAGTTGAAACTTGTGATCGCATGACATCCTAGCATGCTCTCAACTGCAGTCAAACAAGTCAATATTTCCATTTTTGTAATTCAAAATGTGACCCACAACAAGGTTCTACTTTGTAGAATAGTTTTTACCTTAGGATAATACCGAAGAAGAAAATGTAGCCACGCACCAAGAGTGAGCTCCATATCACAGTCAAACTGGTCAAACCAACCAGATCCTCAATATAAAGTGTGATGTAGAGCCCATTTTTAGACTAAAAATATTAAAGACCACTTAAAGCAAATTTACTAAGAATGATCTTGTCCTAGAGCTATTTTTAGGCTACAAGATGGTTCTAGATCAAAGTCAACCTAGTCAACACTGGTGAAATTAGCAAAGGAGTTACGATTTTAAAACTATTGAGTGTCTCCAGGTCACAACCACTAAAATGCATAGGGTTCTTATAAAGAGTTGATCTTGACCATTCAAAGGTAAATAAATGGGTGGTATTGAATCCATATTTTTTACCATCTAAGTGTGGAAAAAATATCTGAGTAGGGTTGTTGAGCTAAGAAGATGAAACATCCATGATACAAGGGTAATTCAATTCTAGATCGATGACAGAGAAAAGACCATAAAAATAGGGGATGGCGTTGATGCATTCTTGGAAATATTACATAGCTAGAATCCATGAAGGTTGAGCAAGGTGCAGAGGTTATTTGTAAAGTATCAATGAAGCAGGATCACTCCTCTTTATTGAATCGAATATGAGATCACCACGTTGGCATCCTACTGGTTAGACATTAAAATTTCTTTGTAATGCTCTATTTTCCAAAAATTTATTGTAAAACTATAAATAAAGGTCATGACCTCCTTTCAAAAGGTCAACTTTGAAGTGTTTGCTTGCACTACTATTGTATATTTCCTTTAATTAATGAAAGGAGCATTACTTGGAATGTTTACCTCAAACTTGCATCTTTTATCATCTGATTACAAGCCTTGTGAAGTCATTTATGCTACTACTGCTATGGTTAGTGTATTGCTAACTTAGATCAATTTGGAATGATTCATGTTTAAATGTATGCTTGGAAAGGATTCTATTTATGTTAATCAAAGTATTAATATAATTCTGGTAATTTGAACTTTTGATACCTTTGATGTTTGGAATAATTCTTGAAGTATGCAATTGATTTTAATGTTGAAGATGGTAAATTTTTGAATGTTGTTAGTTTCAAGTATTTATTTAAAAGTTGAGTTGTCAAGAGGTTCTTTGTAGATGCCTATGTTAGTTTTATCTATCCATTATTAATTCATTCTTCCTTAACCCTTTCATTTCTATCCCTATTCTTTGTTCATTTTTAACTGAGATTAAAAGAGTCAACATTCAGTAAGTTGACATGAAATACCAGCCTACTCTGAAGGTTGAATTGAAGCAATTCAGTTCATCCAATGTGTGGTTTGTGTTGTGATTAGTGGGTTCTCACCTTTAAAATCCTTACAGATAATATTCATAGTTCAATTTCACCTATGAAACAGGTAGTAATAAGGAGGTAGGGGTTCAGTAGCACAATGACATGGCTATTGAGGATGAGAGGATTAGGCAAGTTGGTGAGCAAATCCAGTATTTAGCTAATTTGGATATCCATTGTAGAAACATGGTTTAGGATATTTGGCTCCAATGTAGATCTTCTTTTACTATTTTAAATAGTTGGACAATCCTTGTAAAAATATGGTTTAGGAGATTTGGCTCCAATGCATATATTTTATTGCTATAAACAGGTGTTTTTTTCAGCTAAGACTAGGTGTAAATGATCTTGTTTTAATATAAAATTTTCAAATTCTTTAAAAAATACTTCTATTAAAATTTTCAATGGAAGCACTATCAACATTAATTTTTATAAACACAACTTCTAGATATTTTCATTTTACTATAGATCATAGCATATCCTTTGTCAGCTAACTCCATTGTCACAAAAGACCCTTCAATGTGTATTCAAATCCTATATTGAAGAGGTTATATTTATGTTTCTACACTTGAGACTTATGATGATGAGCATCATACCTATAAACATTCTTAAGAGAATAATTTTAAACTTAGTCATTATTTTGAGATTTTTCTAATAATTGTATTATTCTTTTCAAGCCATATATTTCAAAAAATAATGATATGATCAACTCTCAATGCAATGAATAATACTTTAGTTTTAAAATAATTAATCCAATTTTTTTTTTTTTTGATTAGTTTGAGAAACCCCTATGGTCGTCACTCGAGGTTGGTCATCCCCATCCCACCATGACCTCTCATAAGGGGAAAGCTAAGCTTATAAATAAGGAATTTAACACATAACTATAGGCCCAACAATGCCACATCCTTAGAAAACATTGCAAATTTATTCTAAGGTATGAAAGTTCTATTCCACACACTTTTTAGTGTATTTTGGAGTGGATCCACAACAAGAGTTTTCTAATCTACCCAACACTTAGTACATTTTTCACTTGGAGCAATTTTGCATAGTTTATAACGTATTTGGTAGCATACTAGCGACGTGTTCCGATGATTCCAGCACAAGGAAAAGTGCAAAATGGCGATTGCTTATTTTTTTTACATGCTTAGATTGGCTAAGTGTTGATGAGATCAATTTTGGCAAGTTTATAGAGTATTTTGGTCCGAAATGGCGACGAAGAGCAAGAAAATCATAGAAAAATTGTAGAATGGTGACCGCTTGTATTTTTTAACATGCTCTGAGTGGCTAAGTGTTGATGACACCAATTCTGGCGAGTTTATAGAGTATTTTGGTCTGAAATGGTGACGAAGAGGTAAAAAATCATATAAGAGGTGTGGGTTGGCGACAAAGAGTGTTTTAAACTGACTTCTTCCTAGATTGGCGATAAGGATGTATTTTACACTAACTTTAGTGTGAAATGGAGGTAAAGCTATTTTACACTATGGCAAGTGTGGATTGGTGACAAAGGAGATTTACACTTGCTTGAGTGTGGATTGGCGTTCCATAGATTTATAAAGTAAATATGATGTCAGCATCTTTTATAGTGCAGATTTTTTATTGTTTCAAAGTCAAAGAAGAAAGAGGAAGGTTGATGAGCGTATTTCATCTTGCTTAACTCTTAATGCATTTCACACCGGATTGGAGTTCTGTTGAGTGGTATTTTCACCCAACTGTGAAAGTACAACTCTCCTTTAGGATTTGGGTCCCAAATCCCCTCTTGCAAAGAAGTCAAACAAACAACTTCTCCAAGGTCTCCGCTGTATTAGCATTTGCAACTGTGTATTAGTAATCTCAAATGAAGATAATCAATTTAAATACTTGGAACACCTTAGTGATTGCAAGTAACCGTAAACAAGGGGCAATGTTGGTTTATTTCATCATGAAGCTTTAGTGATTGTTCATTGTTTTTTTTTTAGATTTTGTAATTTTTAAATGTTTATTTTAAATAAATTAAACCTTCTAGAAAAATAAAAAATGAGAAAGAAATGCAGAAAATTAAAAATAGAACACATTCAGTCTGATGCTATCCTGTTTCGACAAAACCGAAGATATGAGGTTTCCATGCATGCAACCTAACCTATTGGACCTGCAAAACATGCACAATCCTGATAAGCTAAGTGCTAGCTTCTAGGGATTTGAATGAGGTTTTCAGATTTAAGCATTCGCATGCAGCAACCAAGAAAAACTTGTATCAACTACATTTACAAGCCTAAAATCTGAAAAGGGAAAATAGACATTTAATCTTGCATGCAGAAAATGACTCCTTCTTTCTTGCCCATAAGATGCAAATTTTTGAAATGTTATCTGCATTAAATATTTGTCTTTTTACAATAACAGATATCTGGTTTTCCAAAACCAAAAAAAGTGGAAGAAAAGCACTCCAAAGCAGGCCCAGAATGGCTCATCACCCTCAGCTCTACAACCCTGCTCCCAGCGGTTTCGACCCTTGTGCCTGTCTTCGCTTGTGCCTTTAAAATTTCTGCTACGGCTCTCTACTTCGCCTTGTGACGCTTCGTTTCATCTTCCAGATCGATTCATTTCATTTCCCGCTCTTCATTATTCTGACTTTTGTTCGAGCGTCGAAACGTTTGATTTTCTTGCTAACTATAACCGTTCTGTAACCCTTACACCTTTATGCCACGTGTTCAGCGCTTCCCTGCATGTTCCATAATGGCCCCCTATAAATCATGACCAAAAATAGCATGTCACGATATCATGACATTTTTATGTATGCAGCCTTGCTCCTCTACCTACTCTGCGAAAATAAGACATGTCACGATATCGCGACATTTTTCTGTTAGCAGCCTTGTTCATCATCATGCATCACGAAAATGAGACATGTCATGATATCGTGACATTTTTCTATCAGCAGCTTTGTTTCTCATCATGCATCACGAAAATGATACATGTCGCGATATCGTGACATTTTTTTGCTTCGGGCCACGTGGATGCAACCTGTCATGAAATCATGACACTTTTCTCTTTCGTTGTCTCATTGCTTTCTATCGTGAAATCATGACGCTTTTCTATTTCAGGCTGTCTCGCTGCTTCATGTCGTGAAATCGTGATGCTTTTCTTCATACCATCTCGCTACTTGTCATGAAATCGTGACGCTCTTCTCTTTCGGTTTATCGATGCAATCTGTCATGAAATCGTGATGTTTTTCTGTTTCGGCACGTGAAGATGCAACCTGTCGTGAAATCGTGACATTTTTTTATTTTGGGTTGTGAATATGCAACTTGTCACGAAATCATGACATTTTTCTATTTCGGGCTGTCTCGCTGCATTTGGCCGCAATGGAGCAACATGTCGCGATATCGTGACAACTTTTCATTTCTAGCCGCGAAGCAACATGTCACGATATCGTGACAACTTTTCATTTCTATCGCGATGGAGCAACATGTCATGATATCGTGACAACTTTTCATTTCTAGGCGACGGAGCAACATGTCACGATATCGTGACAACTTTTCATTTCTAGCCGCGATGGAGCAACATGTCGCGATATCGTGACAACTTTTCATTTCTAGTCGCGATGGAGCAACATGTCGCGATATCGTGACAACTTTTCATTTCTAGCCATGACGGAGCAACATGTCGCGATATCGCGACAACTTTTCATTTCTAGCCGTGACGGAGCAACATGTCGCGATATCGCGACACTTCTTCTCTTTTGTGAAATTTTGCTTTTTTCCTTGATTTTTTTAGCATCTGGGTCACTACGGTCTTCTTTGAAAACATGCAAAAAAAGGTGGGTCCCCAATTTTGGGGTGTGTTGTGGATCAGCCACAACAAATGGTGACTCTGTTGTCAAATGCTCCTGAGCATTTTGGTGAGAACCCAACCTGGAAATATACAAGCTTAGATACAAGCGTCAGCACATAAAAGATAAACCAATACCGATAGATCAAAAATACATGAAACATCAGAATCATTTAGTATCAGCTCGGTGTGTGCAATGTGTTTTCATTCCCTATCGCTTGAACTGGATCAACATTCCATTGTCAGTTTCACTTATGATTTGTATGCAAGGCTATGAATGATTTGTGCAGGATTTGATGCATGATGAAGATACTAGAGATATAACAACCTGCTTTACAAAGGCTCAAACCTTCTAATATCATGAACAAAACATATTAAAACTGTCAAACCCTCTTAGGACCAGATATATGTGTAATGAATTGCTTTATTAGATCCTAAAGTTGGTTATGAGTCACTACTATCTTGAACCCATGTGCAAGTGAAAGTGAAATCAGAGCTTTGGGAAATCGGACTCCCAACCTAATCGAGATGGGAGTTTAACCCTATCCTTACTACTCTGATTTGGAATTCATTACCTCACTTTGAGCAAAATAATTTAACCAATTATGGATGAAATGGTCATGCTAGTCTATCCGTTTGAACAGTCAGTGGTCTTGTTTTTAGACAAGACATGCTGCCATGCATGAGCATACTTAACCCCATAATCCATGATTTAGCTTCATTCCTTTATTTCTTGGACCTTGGGGATGACTACCCATCCTTTGCAGAGGACATGTAGTACGATCCTTCCAATCCAAGATTAATTAAATGGGAAATATTTAGTTTTTATTTCTTGGACCTTGGGGATGACTACCCATCCTTTGCAGAGGACATGTAGTACGATCCTTCCAATCCAAGATTTATTAAATGGGAAATATTTAGTTTTTATTTCTTGGACCTTGGGGATGACTACCCATCCTTTGCAGAGGACATGTAGTACGATCCTTCCAATCCAAGATTTATGATGAAATGAGACATAGGAGCTTTGGGGAATCAGATTCTCAACCTAGGCGAGATGAGAATTATGCCCTATCCTTACTACTCCATGTAGGTCAAATCAGAGCTTTGGGGAGTTGGATCCTCAACCTAAGTTCGATGGGGATTAAACCCTATCCTTACTACTCTGATTTTAGGCTTTAAGCTTTATGGAAGTGGTAAAAACCACTATTTTCAGGATCATGTTGCATAATAGGATAGACATGAAATACTTCTTTCGCCTGACCTTTCCTTCCAAGCAAGGTTTTGATCATTTTGCTCAAGATCCTTTTTAATGTGTATAAAATGTGCTTGGTTCTAGATATTTCGGGGCTCAGTTCCCAACCTTAGGATTTTTTCTTATTTATGTTATAGCATAACCCTAAGAGGATTTGACATTTTTCAATGATTGTATTGGAAATGGATATGCAACTAAGATGGAATATATATGCAAAATGGAATGTAATATGAATGCATTGCTTTTCTGAATTGTGGATGGAGTATACCACCTATGTTGCCATAATTTGTAAAACTGACAACTTCATGCATCACAAGTTTCAAACGATATTATTTAATGTGTTTGCGTTACTTGTGGAGCTTTCTGCAATACAATTCCAATGTTTCATATTCTCCTGATTTTAGGCATAAGTTGACATCTCAGAATTTTTTTTTTTTTTTACAAACCAAACATGTCCATAGGACCAACACATAACTTTAAATCAAAACTTATTCAATCCAAAACCAAAATGCAATCCAAAAATGAAAATTTGAAAACACAAACCAAAACCAAAAATCAAAACCTATATACAAATGTACAAAATAATACAAGATGATGCAAAGCTTGGATTATCACTTTCCTGGATCCCAAACATGATTAGAACATTTCAACAAAAATATAACGTGATGTGCATGCCAAATGATGTAGGAATCCAAAAAAAACAATATTATACCACACCATGCAACAACTTTTAACTTACCTTGCTCACCCCACCAATTAGATTTAATTCCATTAGTACTCTCACAGGTGAGCGTCCGATTACTAAAATGATTAGACCATAAATGATATTCAATTTTATCTTGTCTATTCTTGAAAGTATCCATTTCATAATTCGATTCTTGATTTAAAATTAGGCCTTCTTTTTCAAATGTGAGATGTTGCAAACAAGAGCCTATTTCTAAAAGTCTTGAATTCAAATTATTTTTCGAGATTTTAAAGCAATCAAAATCAATCAAAACTTGACAAACATCACCAAGATTTGACATTTCATCCTTAATGACATTAGCATCCAAAGGGACATCATGTAACCCATCACTTAAAATTTTTGTAGCTACTACCAAAGGTAAAGATTTCACCTTGTCACCCATACTCAACCCATCATAATTAGAATTTACAACAACTTGATGAGTGTTAGTAGCTTTTTCTTTTTTCTCATTGTCTTCTTCATCATCCAACACCTGTTCAAAAACACCAAAGTTAGGCACCCAATCAAACATGCATCCATATTTTTCAAAACAAGAGCCTAGTTTTTCAAGATATGTGTCGCGTGACACCTTTCCATGATCAATGGCTTGAGTTGCCTCAAAATCCATATTTTCATTAGGATCATCAATAGTATCAAACCCACACCACTTAGGCTTTGTAATTTCATCATTTTGAGATGGCATAGACATTGTAGAAACAATAGGTGGATCAAGATTTTTGATTTCTTGCCCCTCAAGGGGAACAAAATCAATTGATTCTCCTTCTTTATCCATGGTAGTAGAATCATTATCCTTCTCCAACCTTTGATGAGATTCCAACCCTTCTTCCAAAACATTCTTAGATTGTACAGGACTTGTAATATCCTCATATGAAAGGGCAATTGTATTATCCTGCATATCAATAGGCACACAAATTTCATTAGCAGTTTTGGAGTGAGCATACTCTTCCCAAGAATCATGATGATCATCTTTCAAAATCAAATTGTGATGCTCAACTATTTCTTCATCATCCTTTAATTCATCAACATGTTTCTCATCAAATTTATCTTCACCTTCCTTAGATGGTTCAATTACTTCCAAAATTGGGTTATTGCTTGTATTCAAATTGATAAGGCCATCATAATCCACATGTGTAACCCATGATTCAAGTTTAACATAATTTGGAAGGTGTGAATTTTCTTGGCCATTATCTTCAACAATGTCATCCAACATGTCATCCGAAACAGATTCATCCTCGTAGAATTCATCTTTTGGTGAGTCAAGGGTTCCCAATCTGTCACATGTTTCAATACTAGTTGGATCTAGTACTCCTCCCTTGCCTAAAATCATATTATTATGAAAATCATTGAAATTGATTTTAGAAACATCTTTTGAATCAAGATGAGTATTTTGAAGTTGATTCATACTTAAGAAAGATGGTTGATCTTGCATAGTAGGTTGAGGATTTTGAAATTGATTGAAGCTTGGGAGTGATTGTTGATTCTGAAATTGATTCACACTTGAACTTGGTTGAGGTGGATAAATCATTGGGTGGGTAAAGGAGGTATTAAATGATTGAAAATTATATGATCCAAAACCCACACCATAATTTTGACAACTCAATTGTTGCTCAATTGCCATTGCTTGAGTATAGGCTTGTGACAAAGATGTGATTAGAGGCATCCCTCGCAAATATGTGGAAGTGAGTGGGTCAAGAGCATTGACATATATTTGGAGAGCCACTTCTTCTTGCAGAACATAAAATGTCACTAATTGAGTATATAATCCAAAGAACCTTTCAGAAAATGACTTCACATTTTCACTTGGTCCTTTTTTAATAGTGAAAAACTGCTCATACATGCGGATTGGGTCAACTTGCTTTTTGTTGAATTGATTAAGAAATGCTGCCTCTAGTTGAGCCCAAGAAGTGATAGACCCTAAAGGTAGACTTGTAAACCAATCATATGCCACTTTGTCCAAGGTGTACAGGAACATTTTACAAGCAACATCATCATACCAACTTGTTAAGTGATTGGCACAAAATTTGAATGCTTGAATGTGTTCTTCTGCAGTATTTGTCCCGTTAGACGAAAATCGAGGAAGACATCTCTCAAAACCAACGGGAAAATAATGTTGAACTCCCGGTATGTTCAATGGGCTACCTGGCATCCATGGTGAAAACATAGCCATTAGTGTATCTTAAAGAATACAACTTTAATATCAATTTTTTTTTTTTTTAAATTAAATCAAATCACATTATTCTTGTATGAACAATCAAAGCGTTAGACCAGTGCATAGCAATTCATGTCCTCCTTTTAACAGGTACAAAGTTGTATTGTTAAAAGAGGGCTAAAGATAATAATCAATAGGGCATGAAATATTCAAATTTTAAATCCCTATAGCATTTAAATCAATCTAAAATAAACCGGTTCGAGGCCCTCCTTCTAGCGCCAAAATGTTGAGTGGTATTTTCACCCAGTTGTGAAAGTACAACTCTCCTTTAGGATTTGGGTCCCAAATCCCCTCTTGCAAAGAAGTCAAACAAACAACTTCTCCAAGGTCTCCGCTGTATTAGCATTTGCAACTATGTATTAGTAATCTCAAATGAAGATAATCAATTTAAATACTTGGAACACCTTAGTGATTGCAAGTAACCGTAAACAAGGGGCAATGTTGGTTTATTTCATCATGAAGCTTTAGTGATTGTTCATTGTTTTTTTTTAGATTTTGTAATTTTTAAATGTTTATTTTAAATAAATTAAACCTTCTGGAAAAATAAAAAATGAGAAAGAAATGCAGAAAATTAAAAATAGAACACATTCAGTCTGATGCTATCCTGTTCCGACAAAACCGAAGATATGAGGTTTCCATGCATGCAACCTAACCTATTGGACCTGCAAAACATGCACAATCCTGATAAGCTAAGTGCTAGCTTCTAGGGATTTGAATGAGGTTTTCAGATTTAAGCATTCGCATGCAACAACCAAGAAAAACTTGTATCAACTACATTTACAAGCCTAAAATCTGAAAAGGGAAAATAGACATTTAATCTTGCATGCAGAAAATGACTCCTTCTTTCTTGCCCATAAGATGCAAATTTTTGAAATGTTATCTGCATTAAATATTTGTCTTTTTACAATAACAGATATCTGGTTTTCCAAAACCAAAAAAAGTGGAAGAAAAGCACTCCAAAGCAGGTCCAGAATGGCTCATCACCCTCAGCTCTGCAACCCTGCTCCTTCGCTTGTGCCTTTAAAATTTCTGCTACGGCTCTCTGCTTCACCTTGTGATGCTTCATTTCATCTTCCAGATCGATTCGTTTCGTCTTCCTCGCCTCTTCATTATTCTGACTTTTGTTCGAGCGTCGAAACGTTTGATCTTCTTGCTAATTGTAACCGTTCTGTAACCCTTACACCTTTATGCCACGTGTTCAGTGCTTCCCTGCATGTTCCATAATGGCCCCCTATAAATCATGACCAAAAATAGCATGTCACGATATCGCGACATTTTTATGTATGCAGCCTTGCTCCTCTACCTACATCGTGAAAATAAGACATGTCGCGATATCGTGACATTTTTCTATCAGCAGCCTTGTTCGTCATCATGCATCGCAAAAATGAGACATGTCATGATATCGTGACATTTTTCTCAGCTTTGTTTCTCATCATGCATCACGAAAATGATACATGTCGCGATATCACGACATTTTTTCTTCGGCCTTGGATGCAACCTATTGCGAAATCATGACGTTTTTCTCTTTTGTCTCTCGCTTTTAATGTCACGAAATCGTGACACTTTTCATCTTGCTATCTGCTGTCATGAAATCGTGACGCTTTTCATTCCGTACCATCTCGCTGCTTTCTGTCGTTAAATCGTGACGCTCTTCTCTTTTGGGCTGTGTAGATGCAATCTGTCATGAAATCGTGACATTTTTCTTTTGGCATGTGAAGATGCAACTTGTCACGAAATCATGACGTTTTTCTATTTTGGGCTGTGAAGATGCAACTTGTCACGAAATCATGACATTTTTCTATTTTGGGTTGTCTCGCTGCATTTGGCCATGAAAACGCGACATGTCATGAAATCGTGACAACTTTTCATTTCTAGCCGTGACGGAGCAACATGTCACGAAATCGTGACAACTTTTCATTTCTAGCCGTGTCGCGATATCGTGACAACTTTTCATTTCTAGCTGCGACGGAGCAACATGTCGCGATATCGCGACAACTTTTCATTTTTAGCCGCGACGGAGCAACATGTCGCGATATCGCGACAACTTTTCATTTCTAGCCGCGACGGAGCAACATGTCGCGATATCGCGACAACTTTTCATTTCTATCGGCGATGGAGCAACATGTCGCGATATCGCGACAACTTTTCATTTCTAGCCGCGACGGAGCAACATGTCGCGATATCGCGACAACTTTTCATTTCTAGCCGCGACGGAGCAACATGTCGCGATATCGCGACACTTCTTCTCTTTTGTGAAATTTTGCTTTTTTCTTTGATTTTTTTAGCATCTGGGTCACTGCGGTCTTCTTTGAAAACATGCAAAAAAAGGTGGGTCCCCAATTTTGGGGTGTGTTGTGGATCAGCCACAACAAGTTCCACATAATCAAAGCCTTGGAAGGTGATGTCATAGACTTAAAAGAGCAAAATGGTGCTTTGGTTTTCTTTGCCATTGTACAAAGTATATTCCAAGATCTAATCAAAGTCGTGCATGGGAAAAAATAAATGATCGAGATTTTGCTGACAAGTTTGAAGTATTTAAAAGGATTTTCTCACCGAATTTGAACACAGTCAGTTGGGAGACAAGAATTCAAAGCATCGAAGGGTTTCAAGAAAAATAACTAGAGGTAGTTGCATATCGACAGTGATACGATATTCCAAGAAGATTTTATAGAGCAGATGTGGTCTCTAACGGCCTAAAAACCAACTAACACCAACCAACCAACAAGTTGTAGAGGCTCTGAGCTGCCATGGCGATCTACTTGCAATGTATTTCTTGGAGGCCGAACCAGTAATAAAATCCCAGCAAGGACTATCTTTTGAGATGTAAATAACAAATCTTTGTAATGTTCCTTTATAATATTTCATTTACAAACTATAAATAGAGGTCGAACCCTTATTTTTTAGGGTCGGCTCTAGTGTGTTTGTTTGCCCTACTGTAAATATTCTTGTGAGCTAATGGAATGAGCATTACTCTAATTGTTTGACTCAAATTTTTCATCTTCACTATCTTGTGCAAGATTTTTGAAGTCTTGAGTTGTATTTCTGTTAATACTTGAATGGTTAGTTCATTCCAACTTTTGGATTACTAGTTGTGAGAGTAGTTGAAATCTATTCTTGATTAAATTTGTGTTGCTAGGAAGTTTATTTTTGTAAAATCTAACTATTGGTCTATTTTAATTTTTGAATTATCAATATTGGATGTTGGAATTTTTTTCTGCAATATTTCTCTATTTATGCTTTAATTTTGAAGGTTTCATTAATTTGGGTAATGTGCATTTGGGTGATGGGACACTGTAAATAGCTTGTGGGAGCCTTTTTTTGTAGTTCCCTATGATGTTAGCATATCCAGCCACTGTTTTTCATAATATTTTTAACCCTAAACATTTTCTAACCCTTATCTCAAAATCCTATTTGAGCTTTAATTGAGTCAACACCATTTTAAGTTGAGAAGGAACCAGCCTACTATAGAGGTTGGATTGAAGTTGTCTTTGGTCCATCCAATGCTTGTGTGTTGAGCTGCGACTATTGAGTGTATGCATGGACAAAAAATTGAAAGATAGATAGTTGCAATTTCAAGTAAAGCTTGATTACATTTTGGTGTCCAACAGTTTTTGGCATACCTGATGGGACCAATTCACAAGGAACACGAAAACCCATCATATAAGTTATTATTTTATCTCTACCTAAAGGAATCAAAATTTGGTGAATTAGCTTGACCTTGCTAAGTGAAGAATAGCAAATTCACCTGGTGACTCCATGGTCTTTGAACCTAGAAAAGAATTATCCCTTTAGACCAGTATCCTTTCATGTATACCAGGTCTTTCAACAGAAATAACCCTAACTTCTTTTTCTATTGTGAGTTACCTTATAGAGGTTCTACTATTATCAAAAGTTTGAATCAATATTTCCTCTTAGAAGAATAAATTCTTGAGTAAAACCCTACAGTTAATTCAACAACTCATGCTAGAGGACCTACAACTAGAAATATGGTAGGAAATGTAACCCCTAATCAGGTAAATGTACCCCCAAATAAGCCATTATAGAAATACCTTAGTTGGAACACAACTGGTCCCCTTAGATTATCCTATATGAATGCCATCCCCCAGGCGGTATCCAAGGCCATTCTCACTTATGATGGATCTAGAAAAATAGCATATGAGCACTGTTAGGATATTTTGAATTTGGAAGTAATCCACAATATAAAGGAGGAGGATATTATTGTGAGGATCCTAGACCTATCCTTCAGAGGGAAGATTTTACATTGGTTTAATACTCTAGAAGATAACACCATTACTTTGTGGTAAGCATTTTTTTTTTAAATAAAGGGGTAAAAATTTATTGATAAAAATTCTGGATTACATAGTACAACTGAGCTTCCAACCATGACTCAAATAAACAGCCAAACGGGCTAAAACCACTAGACTAGAATGACACCCAAAAAAGACAACAACAAAAAACCACATTAAGTCTGTACATTCTTGTGGATCAACTCCCATAGGTGTTGAGAGTCCCCAAATGAGAGACTCTCCCAATTATCGATACCCCAAGGATCCAGCAACTCAAAAACCGTTTTGGCCAGGTAATAAGCAACCACATTCCATTCCCTTGGAATGTGTACAAAGGATATAAATTTGAACTCTCCACTCATTATGAGAATCTGAATGGCTACAGATGCCAACTGCCAATTAACTTCCTCCACCCTTTTACTATTTAAAATATTAACCACAATTTGAGAGTCAGACTCGTAGATAATCCTATGCCATCCAAGAGAAAACCCCCTCTGCAAGGCCTCAAGAATTGCAAGATCTTCCATAAAATTGTTGGAATGAACACCTTTATAAATGAAAAATAAAAAATTGACACCATTAGTAGAATATCTCCCAACACCACCAATTCCAGCATGTCCAGGATTACCCCTAGATGATCCATCAGTATAAATTTTTAAAACTGCTCTAGGGGGCGGCCTCCACCTACCATCTCTCCTAACCTTCTTGATGATCTGAGGAACCCTACTAGGGCTAGAAGAGTTCACACAATCCCCAAAGAGACCAAGGGCTTGCTATACCTTCTTCTCCCTAGAATCCAAAAGAGGGTCCACATCACATTTGTGATGGATGGTTTCCTAAACCATATACAGGATCCTTTGCCAGATCTTTTGAATAGTCAAATAAATACCCTAAAATATGCATCGGTTTTGTTCGAGCCAAATTTTCCAGATGATGCAAGAAGGGCCCAAATTCCAAGCCACCCGAAGGAAGGGGGACTTGGTCGGAGGTCTGTCCAGACTACTCCAAAACTCCACCAAGGACAACACATGAAAACATGGATGGTTCTAGGTGCTCCACCAATGGTACCAAATGTCTCTGGCAAAGGAGCATTGGAAAAATAAATGATAAGAGTCATCCTCATTCTTACTGCAAAGGACACAAAAAGAGGGACCCTAAAATCCCCTCTTCCTCACATTATCTCAAGTGAGGCATTTATTATGAGCTACCAACCAGAGAAAGAAGTTACATTTTGGCCAAGCAAATTTATTCCACACCTTTTTCCACCAAGTGGCAGGAAGACTCCCATACTTTTTCTTATCAAGAACCTGCTAACCATAGGCTACTGAGTAGGTTCCCTTAGGATCAGGATTCCAAGCCAAAATATCTTTACCTCTCAATGAAGAAAAAGGCCTCCCCATAAGAATAAGAGCAAGCACCTCTTTGTCCTTGGATAGTCCTCCCTGGGGCCATTCTTGTGGATCTTTCCACCTGTACATCTCCATATTTCCAAAAGACTGGATTTTTTAAAGTCCTCAACATGAGACCAGCCTGCTTCCAAGAAAAAAATGCTTAGGGAACATAACCTAGGATATTTATTCAAGATAGGAGGGTGGCCATCCCAAGAATCCTCCCAAAAAGAGCATTTGATCCTTGATTGCAAATCCAGAACAAACCCTACTTGATTAAATTAGCTCCTCTTTTTAGAGTTTCCTAGATAACAGAACCTTTCCCAACCAAGCTGACTCTAGGGATCTTAGCCTCATAAATACCTCTCAAGTATTTACAAGATAATATTTTAGCCCAAATCTGATCTTGAGAGGTACACCATCTCCAATAAATTTTTGTAGCCAAAGCCTGCCCAAAAAGAGTTGTTTGTCGCAACCCAAGGCCTCCCTCTTGCACCGGCCTACATATAGAATCCCACCTAACTAAACTCCATTTATATTGATCAAGTTTTCCAAACCATAAAAAACTATCTTGACAAAGCATCCATGTCCTTGATGAAGTGAGAGTGAGCTATTTGTATAAAAAATCTATAAATGGGTAAAGCTTGAACAATAGATTTTAAAAGCAACCCTCTACCTACAGTGGATAGTCATCTAAAATTCTAGTGATTCACCTTCCTTCTAAACTTATCAAGCATAGACTGCCAAGAAGATCTAGGTAGAGGATGAGATGAAATTGGAATACCAAGATAAATGAAGGGGGAGTCCCAACTTAGAATCTTAGAATGCAAGCAATCCTGGATTGAAGAAGAAAATAGAAGAGTTGTCCTCATTAATCAACTATCCAGAAGCACCAAGATATATGTCAAGAGACTATCTAATATTGCCAGCTTCCCTGATAGTGGAAACTCCCAACAAAGCAGTATCATCAATAAATTAAAGGTGGGATAGAGGTGGTAAAATACTATCCCACTTCCACCCCTGAATGAGACCCTGCATGACTTGAGACTTGAGTAATATTCCCAACCCTTCTGCCATAATGATAAACAAATAAGGAGATAAAGGATCTCCTTGCCTCAATCCCCTTGAGGCCTCAAACATATTTGATGGATCATTACTAAAAATAATAGATAATGAGGAAGAATAAACATATGTCATCACCGATCTAATCCATTCCTCCTCAAATCCAAAAGCAACAAGAAATTTTTGAAGAAAGGACCATCTAACCCGATCATAGGCTTTGGCCATGTCCAAATTAATGAACATAGTTTTATCCTTAGACATTTCCATCGAGTGAATAGCTTCTGTAGCAATAACAACCCCATCCAAGATTTATTGGCCAACAATAAACACTCCTTGCTCCTTAGAGATAATTTTTCTCAACCATATCTTCAACCTCTCAGCAATAATTTTTGTGATGATCTTATACACAACATTGCAAAAAGCAATAGGCCTGAACATATCCAAGGAATTTGCTCCCTCTTTTTTGGGTATAAGCACCACAAAGGTAGCATTTAGGGCCCTTAGCATCTATTTTTTCTTTTGGGACTCATGGACCACCTCCAAAAGATCAAATTTGATTACATCCCAAAACTCCTGATAAAACTCAATTGGGAATCTATCTGGGCCTGGGGATTTTCCTTTTTTCATATTGAATACAACATTTTCCAACTCCTCAAGGGAAATTGGACCCATCAAGTGCTCATTCATATCTCTAGAAACAATATCTGGAATGCAATTTAGAATAATATTTTCATTCTCATCATCTGATAGGGAGTCCTTCTTGAAGAGAGAGGAAAAATACCTCTTAGTCTCTTCTGAAATATCCCTAAAATAAGAGAGCAAGGCACCCTGATAATTCACAAGATATTTAATCAGGTTACCATTATGGTGAGCCTTAACTGAGTTATAAAAGAATACTGTGTTCCTATCCCCTTCCTAAAGGCAATCTACTCAAGCTTTTTATTTCCAAAAAAAAATTTCCCTCAGTTCCCATTCAACAAGGTCTTTCACAGCCTCAAATTCCTCAAGAAGAAGCTCCTTCGTGAATCCCTGATATCTAATATTCCTTGAAGCTTCTTCCATCCTCCTAAGATCTGCCAGCTTAGCCAAGCAAAGGTTCCCAAAATTTAGTCTATTCCATCTCTTCAATTTATGTTTTACAAATTGTAGTCGCTTCATAAAGGAATACATAGTGATGCCATGAGGAGGTTTGCCAATGGTCCACTAGCCTTGCATGAAATCATGAAGCTTAGTATCACAAATCCACATAAGTTGAAACTTAAAGGAGGGATTATTTTTTAGCCCTAACTCCAAAGTAGAGAGTTTTATAGGCCAATGATTAGATCCCCTACCCTCCATAATCACAGAACTAGCACTTTTGTTATTACCCATCCAATAACTGGATATCAAAAACCTATCCAGTCTCTCTAATATGGAAGCTTCCCCACACCTTCTATTGTGCCAAGTAAAGATCCCATTATCTAGCTTGATTTCAACCAAGTTTAGGGCCTAGATATGAGCACTGAAGATAGAAGAAAAAGGCTCGAGACGGTCCACCCCACCATGTTTCTCCTCCAGACAAGTGATAGAGTTGAATTCTCCAGCCAAAATCCATGGGTATAGGGGAACCAAAATTCTCACAAAGCAAATGTGCTTCCACAAATTTACTTTACCATTGTAATCAATAGGGGCATACACATTTGTAAGTAGGATGGTTTCACCAGATTCATTATCATGCCCGACCATCGAAATAGACCATCTACTGGAAATCCAAGTAAGAGGGGATATCTCAACTAGATCTCATAAACAAGTGATTCCACCAGCATATCCACATGCACCAATACACTAGCATTGCCCCCTTCTCCACAACTTGGGAGCGATGTTGAACATACTATCAATAGCCAATTTAGTCCTGAATAAACACCACATCCGAAGAATGCACACGAACCAAATCATGAACAATTTTTTGTTTGGGGATGTTGTTCAACCCCCTTACATTCCATGACAGGATAATCATTTTTGGGGGTTAAAAAAATGGGATTCCAATGTTCTCACCAATCCTGACTCCACCAAATTCTCCCCCATTAACTTAATTTTATCCTGGTCCTCCTTCTGACCCACCTTCATATTCTTATCCGAAAAACTTTTTTTAATTATTTTCTGTTGCAATCCCAACACTGTAGGATTTTTGCATTCCAAGGATGACTGCATTCATGCCTGAGTAGGAGAGGTCATAACTAAATCTGTACCACTTTCCAAAATAGTTTCCCTTATAGGTCTAGACCCATCCATTTCCCCTATACTCAGATCTAAAGCCCTTTGTTCTTCATTTAAACCCCCTAGATCGGATTCCTTAAGTTCCCCCTCAAGAAGAGATATCTGATTCGGCCTTGTTATATTTGTGTCAGGTAGAGCGACATTTTAAGTATCTCCATGCACTGATCAAGATCATCTAATATTTCAAAACAATTGAGTAGAGCATCTAGCTAGCTATCCTTAAGGTCTTTGTTTGCCCTTCTTCCTCTGTTTCGGGCTTTTACCAAAACAAAACATTCCTTATTTCATTCCCCTTCCTTTATCGGGGCTTTTCCTTTATTCAAACTTTGTCCAGAACGAGAGGGCCCAGGATTTGAAGCCACGGGTAGGACAAAATTAGGTCATTTTCTTTGCAGATGGCCATATTCATGGCAAATCTGACAACGAAATGGAAGAGCTTCATAGTCAAGTTTTTGAACCCATGTAGTTGGTCCAAATTGTATTTCAATAAATGTGGAATAGGATTATTTAAGTCAATTTTAACACAAATACGAGCAATAGAGATTACCTTTTTATCCATTATCTGTTGTGACGGTCCAACGAGCTTCCCAAGTAGAAGGGTAATCTTATGCAAGATATCAGTTCTCCAGAATTCCAATGGGAGCCATGGAAGTTGCACCCATACTGGAACTCGCAATGGTTGCTCCTCTGATGGGTTGAAACCCACATGCTAGGGTTTAAGAAAGAGTCCCACTTGGTTATAGAAATAATAACACCCTTCAAATGCTTTGTTACGATCTACAATACAAGAGAAAACCACCATAAAATAGTTGTTCACACTCAGCATCACCTCCACATCACCTTCAGGATTCCAAGTTTTCCTGACCCAAGCCTCCACAAAGGGGAGAGAAATTTGTATGCCCAAAAATTTGCCAATAAGGGTATGTTTGGTTAGATACTCCACATCTTCTACCATCGAGTCTGGTTGAACCACTAGAACTGGCCTGGCTTCACATCGTTCCAAACATCCATTATTCTTTAACAATCGATTCCCAAAATGCATTGCAAAATCATGTTCCTTCATGTCATTTTTAGATGAAAAAACATCATGAGCATGCACTCTTTGTGTCGGACTCGATGCCATCATGACATTCCTCCAATTTTCAGACCTCCTCCGAAAGTTGTTGCCATCCCCACAGAGCATTTTTCTTCATCAAACCCTAGCAAAGTAGTTTTTCCTCATCAATATTTTTTGGTAAGCATTGGCTAAGCCTTTTGTGAATATGTTGACTCTTTCTTCTTACTCAATCATTTTATGTCCATGCAGAAATCTTAGCAAGAGACTATATCAGATTTCAATTTGAGGTTTAGCAGAACATGGAAAAGAATTCCCCCTATAGCTAGACCAGTTGCATGATTGGCTTATATGTATTATATCATATCTCTTGGATCATAGATAGGCTTACAAACATAATAATCTGGAGTAGAAACCTTCCCCCAAGTTTATAATGCAGAAGTTCATGCAAAAAATATCCTAATTAATGTGGGGAGGTTACTGTTAGTCAAAAAGTGACTAACTACAAAAAACAGCTGATGCACCTTTTTGCATATTTTCCAAGAAGACCGAAGTGGCCCATATGCTAAAGATCAAAGAAAAAGCAAAACACCGCAAGGAGGAAAAAATGTCACGATATCGTGACATGTTGCATTTTTGAGGTCCAAAGCAAAGAGAAAGAGCGAGGAAAAAGTGTCGCGATATCGTGACATGTTGCATTTTCGCGATCCAAAGCAAATAAAAAGAGCAAGGAGGAAAAAATGTCGTGATATCGTGACATGTTGCATTTTCATGGTCCAAAGCAAAGAGAAAGAGAAAGGAGGAAAAAGTGTTGCGATATCGTGACATGTTGCATTTTCGTAGTCCAAAGCAAAGAGATAGCAAGGAGGAAAAAGTGTCGCGATATCACGACATGTTGCATTTTTTGCGGTCCAAAGCAAATAGAAAGAGCAAGGAGGAAAAAGTGTCACAATATCGCGACATGTTGCATTTTTGCGGCCAAAAGAGAAGAGAAAGAACAAGAAATAAAAAGTGTCGCGATATCGCGACATGTTGCATTTTCGTGGCCAAAAGAGAAGAGAAAGAACAAGAAATAAAAAGTGTCGCGATATCGCGACATGTTGCATTTTCGCGGCCAAAAGAGAAGAGAAAGGGCAAGAAGGAAAAATTGTCACGATATCGCGACATGTTACATTTTTGCGGCTAAGAGCAACAAAAGGGAGCAAGGAGGCAAAAGTTTTGCGATATCGCGACATGTTGCATTTTCATGACTCAAAAAGGGCAGGCAGGCAGAGAAACAAGAGTGTCATGATTTCGAGACATGTTCGATTTTTGCCAAGGAAACAGAGTATGTTTTTGGCAACTAGGGACATGCAATGACATCAGGTGCTGATTTTTGAAGAATGGTCAGTTGATTATAACCAGGCAGGTCCGCTGGATGATTGCAGAATAACAGGCTCATCTAAAATTAGCTAGAAGGAAATCTATCCAATCTGCGAGAAATTCGTTGTATATTATTAGAAACTGCAGACAATTACTTGTAATTGATTGAAGAAATTAAATGTACATAGTAGAAGATACTCTTTTTAGGGTATAAATAGGAGTGAGTCGACCATGAAAAGAGGTCGGCTCTTGGACGTTTACAGGCTTGATGTACATGTACTAGATTACAAGCAATAAAAGATTTCTTCTTCTGGATTTCAAAACTTCTGTGTGCAAGTGTATGTATCTGGTATTTTAAATTTTATTCATTCTAAGTTTTATAATGTATATGTTTTGAAATATGGACTGTGCACATATAAACCTTATTTCTAGAGTTGAACATTAAATATATTTACATGTATTTAGACGAACATCTAAAAGTCACACTCAGGAATTCATGTTTTCTATAAGAAGATATAAAGAAAACTCTTAAAGTAGTAATCTGTATCATCAATGTTTGTTGTTGTCTAATATGTACCATGAGAAAAGTTCTAGCTTAGGCTATATTTCCCTATCTCTTGTTCCCCTTTCCTCTAAAAAACTCAAAGCAACCAGCCTTCTTTGGAGACTAGACAGATGATCTCAAGCAAGATCTGTCTATTCAATGTTGGCAAAGTCTAAAGCACAACACTATTAACCGAAGGAAAATTTTGTTCCAATAGTTTTTGGCACGCCCGGTGGGACCAGCAATCCCACAGTATTGTATAAGTTTTGGTGTTTTACCTTAAGAGCCTTTTTGTTTGAAAATCTCAAAAAAACCACCTGGTGACTCCGTTGCAATTTAGACCATAAAAGAAAGACCTTGTCTAGAAACCTTCTAGTTATATAGCCATATGATAACTAGATCCCGAGCTAGAAACTCTGAAGAACCTATCGAGTTATTTGAACTACATCTCGAAAGCCTAAAAGCACACCCTGAGCTAGCTGCACGATCAAATTCGCCCGGCACCATTAGGACCTCTTTAACACCCATTGTAGGAGCATCTGCAAGCAATCCCATAGCGGTTGTAACTCCTTTAGCAATCATGGTAGCCACCCCTTCCCCAGTGCATCTTGTGTGGAATCAAACTGGTCCTTTAAACTTAGGGGCACAAAATCAAATTCCACAAGCTGCACTAAAAGCATTGCCAACTTTTGATGGAATAGGCAAAACAACAGATGAGCATTGTCTAGATGTATCATCGCTATCATCTATTTACAATATCACTTAGGAAGATGTAATGGTCATATTGCTAGTTATATCTTTGAAGGGAAAGATGCTCTATTGGTACAGAGCACTCCCCGCAGGATCCATTACTTCCTGGGTAGTACTTGTCGACCATCTGGTTGATGAATTTAACATACATGCATATCCTTTCACATTGTTGAATCAATTCACTATAATTGAGAGGCATCCACGAGAAGAAATCCAGGATTTCAACATCAGATTTACCAGAACTCGTGATGGAGTACCGTAGGGCCTAAAACCCATGGAAGAATAAGCTATATGCTATTACTTAAAGGCTTTTTATTCAGATCTTAGTTTGATAATAAGGCAATCCCGTGTAACAAATTTTCTTGGGATCTATTTAGAGGCAGCAAAGGGCGAAGCTGATCTCATCGCTACAAAAAGATATCCATCAAAGAGTCTATTTTCACTTGTACCAGAGCTTTCCCAAGCATCAATTTCTAAACTGCATGTACTCCCATCAACATAGGCTCTCCCATCTATAGTTGCACCTCCTACATTCCTTACATTACCAACTACACCCCTTGCATCAGCTCCCCCAATGATCAATACACGACCATAATTGATACAATGAAGACATTGTCAAATGAAATGGCATCCATGAAAAGAAAAGAGATTGAACAGAATATCCAAGCAAGAAGATTTCCACATATACAAAAGGAAGGTGCTTCGACAAGTGGAAGGGTACAAGAGAGAAAAAATGTGGTGTATGCAAATGAGACAGAAGATAATGGAGAACCTGCTAATTTTGATTACTGGTGTACCACTTACAACGATCCTCATGGAGAAGATTCATGCATGATTCATCAACATCATGTGCAAGCGGTTATTAATGAAAGAGCCAAAGAAACTGGCAAGGAACACGTGAACATAATTAGAGAAGTCCACCATAATTTGGCAATGCCATCCATGGAACGAGTCTCGATCTTGACAAGGTCAGGAAAAAATTTGTTACAAGTCGACCCTAAGGAACTCCAACCACCAAGTTTTCCTCTTGGCCTTAGGGCAACTCCGTAGAAAAACCAGTCTAATGAGAAAGGACATTCTGATACTCCTCAAACTCCTGTGGATGCACCAAGAAAATAATTTCCTCCTAGAAAAGGGAGTGAGACTCAAGAGCAAGCGAATGAAAGACTCAAATTTCCTTCATTAACAAAAATATAAAGAACAGAAGCTACGCAGGTCTATAGAGATAGATATGATGCATCGACTAGTGGAAGGGAGAAAAGTGTTGAAGTATCTCCAGCTGCAACTCTTTCATTCAACATTGCAGAAGAAATGAAGAGGACGCCTTCCAAAATAAGCATGTATGATGCACTGCAAATTCCTGGTCAGATCGACCTCCTCCAAGAATCCTTAAATTTAAACAATGATATCTCTTCCTCAAATTTTATACAAGCAAATGTTGTGTCAACCTCTGGGAAAAACAAACCACCCCTATTCTATCTATCCTTACAAATGGAGGGGTGGATAGTTCACAATTGCATGATTGATTTAGGGCCGCAACTACGGTGATGCTGAAAGCCGTATGTGACATAATGGGGATGGAATATACTCGAAGTCATCCTGGTGTGTTGCAATTAGATGGTACTCCAGTAAAAATTGTCGGGGTGATCAAAGATATCCCTATTCAACTCCACAAAATTCCAGAAGTAGTCGTCATACAAGAAGTAGTTGTTGTCGACTTAGAACCATATTTCGGTATGTGTTTATCCAAAGAGTTCACAGCAAAACTGGGAGCTTATCTGTCACTAGATTATTCGCATTTGGATGTACCTTTCAAAGGTAAAAGAGTCAAGATATACAATGAAAAACCATCTACTTTTCATGTGGAAAGACTAGAAAAAATAGCTACCGTCAACATGATGTCCGAGGAATTGGAGAATATTGATCTAATGGAAGAAACCATGGAGGAACTCCAATCTGAAGATCAGTTTTTGATGGAGAATTTCAACGCTATGGTAGAGACAGAAATAGAAAGCTATTCCATTGAAAAACCAAAAAAGCTTCTTGTTGTTGTCCCTAAAACAGGTGATTCAGCCAACCAGTTATGGAAATTGTACTTTGACGGGTCAAGGTGCAAAAATGGAGCAGGAGCTAGAATTGTTTTGATTTCACCTACTAGAAAAAAAAGGTTTTTTCTTATAGGTTGACATGGAGTTGCACCAACAACGCAGCTGAATATGAAGCTTTGTGTTTGGGACTTAAGAAAGCTAAAAAAATTGGTGCAAAACAGTTGCTGATCTATGGAGATTCATAGCTGATTGTTAAACAGGTTACTGGTAAATGCATTTGTAAGTAGCATTACCTAAAGGCTTACAAAAACAAAGTGTTGGACCTATTGGAAAATTTTGAAGCACTAAACATAAAATCCATTTCCAGAGAAAATAACACCCATGCAGACTTGTTAGCGTCAGTAGGATCCAATTTTTGCCCAATCAGTAATGTCATTCAAAATTCTAAAACAGTCAGACTTATATACAGGCCTTCTATGCCCGACAAGGACATTTTCTGGCAAGTATTCAAAAATGACGAGCAGATCCTATATTTTCTGGTTCATGAGATGAATTGCTCTACGAAAAGAGTGTTACAAGAAGAGGACAAAGAGAGCCTTATTCAACTAAAAAATAATCATATCCCCAAGGGACTAATAACCCTAGAGAGCCTTTTCAACAATAGCGACAAATCTGTAGGTCGAAATATCAAGGTAGATGAACACCGATATAAAGAAATAGAACTAGAACTAGGAAAAATGATCAAAGTAGGGACAGATTGCACAGAAGTAGAACTAGAGAAAATAAAATAGTTATGTAGATAGTATCCAGATATAATAGCCTAGACTTATAGTGATCTGAAAGTGTACAGGAAAGAGGTCATTCAGCATACCATCGAACTAGAGGAAGGAGCTAAACCTTTTAGGTGGAGGCAGAGGCCTATGAATACTAAAATTGAAGCCTTAATGAAATAGGAGTTGTTACAACTCCTGCAGGCTAAGATAATATACCCAATCAAGCACTCTACCTGGGTGGCAAATTTAGTTCTAGTCCGTAAGAAAAGTGGAGAAATATGACTATGCGTCATGTAGCACCCTAAAATTAGTGCAGTAAAACTTAGTAAATAATTAAAATTACCTTAGTAATAATTCAAATTCAATTTTCAACCCTAAAACCTCTCCCAAACCGCCTGCTACCCGTTTCCTTGTTTTTCATGCCATTTTTAGAGTTTGTTTCATCTATTGGATGATATCATCTTCGATCATATGATATCGTCTCCGATCAGATGATATCACATCAGATCGGACGATTTCATCTGGAGTAGAACGTCCAGACGATTTTGTCCCAACACTGATTTTTCATAATTAGCTTATGTTTCAACAGCTTCTCTAACTCGGGCAGAGATGCGTCTGCACCGTTAGAGTCTCCCCCCACTAGAGATCTCCCAAAATGGGATGATCTCCAACCTCTCAACCTCTTTCCTAAGCCTATTTAATCTTAGGCCCTCCTCTTGACATTCCCCTGGCTAAATTTTTCTGTACTTTAAGTTTTACATGCTTAAGGATATCCTAGATTATTGTTCGCCTTTGTCCCTTTTTGAATTTTCTTGCAGGAACTTTGTTATTCTTCAGCCGGAGCAAAGCTCAGATTGTCGCAGACGATCTTGTCCAATTCGAGACGATTTCATACCAATCCAAGATGATTTCGACTACAGTCAACATTGGGGGCAATCAGTGCCCAAAGTTTGCATTTCTTTACTCTTTTTTGTTGTTTTGCTTTGCATTAGTTAAGCTTATTACTGCTTTGCATCTTGGAGTTCACCTCATGCAGCCTAGATGCATAATAAAGTCAAAGTTAGTCATTAAAACCATGCATTTTACTTAATTTGTGATCTAAAGTTGTCATTCTAGCATTCATACTTTCATTTCTATCATTTTCCCTTGCTTTTGCAATTGTATTTTTTTGTTCTTGGTATCCATTTTTGCAATTTTAGGTCTTCGAAGAATTCGTCTGACGAATTCTTCAGATCTCAGACGATCCTGTCAGATCAAAGACGATCCTGTCAAATTCTAGACGATCTGGACTGCTTCAAAAATCAGAACCTCCATCAGACATCCAGATCAGGTATGGCTCTTTAATCTAGCTTATTCTCTCTATTTTCTGTTCAAATCTATTTCCTGTATTCATTTAATTTGCATTTTCATAATAGAACAACTTAGATTCATCTGGCCAAACCTAGGACTTGGATGTTTAAATCTAAAATTGAACACATTAAACTCATTCCCAACCTAGGCGTGGAAACTGCCACTAAACGTTTCCTGGTGAACCCCACCATCCGTCAAAAAATCACCTTAATACCCCTCCCTCGAGAGGCGGGGCCTTCAAAGGGCCTCTCAGTCCGAGGTACCATCCCATCCTTTTCCCATCCTCCTTCCGGGCATGGATCCTTTAGCCTGAAGGTAAGGATGCAAAAAATTTGGAGCGATACATTTTGGTGAACCCGACGTGAAACTAAAACCTTTTGAAAACAAAAAAAAAAGAAAAAAACAAAAACATATCTGCATTTAAAATCATTAGAAAACTACTAAGTTGCATATCATGTCTAGATGGTAGCTCCTAAGAAAAGACTAGCAGTCACTATAAACGTTGCAAATCAATTAATAGCCATAGAAGTTAATTATGTGCTTAGTGTGCCTGAAATAGATAGAAACCAACTTTTGTGGAAAGAACTTGATAGGAGGCTAGGTATCATTTCATCTAAATCAACCAAACTTAGACAAATCAAGAGGTTTGCCCTAGATAGGATCCTGGATCCTCATCAACTCATTTTTTATCATGAACTTCAGATAGCCTGCCATAGGTTGTTAGCTTATAGGAGAGCTCTTGTGTCTTCAGAATTGTTCACCTTCGAGGAATACCTTGAGAACGCAGTTGTTATACACCAATTCCTAGGTCGTGTAGAATATCAAGAGGTCATTCTTACGGATAGGGAAATATGGAATAGAGTTCCTAGGGATGTGTTATATCGAGAGTATTGCCACGAACTTTATTTCTACCAACCAGAATCTGAGACAAATAATATCACTATAGCACTTTTTGTCATATTCTTGAAAGAAAATTTTCAATTTGAAGAAGAACACTTCATGACTCCTGAAGAACTCGAGCCCATTAATGATATTTATAAATTTTTTATAGAAAACTAGATCATTGCTTTCATTATTATTATTTCTTGCATTTAGTGTGTTGTTTGTTATCTTTATAATATTGTTACAAAAACAAGAAAAACCAAAACATAACAAAAACCAAAAACATTTTATTTCAAATACTATAGTAGGAATATAATTAAAATATATATCTCTTAAGCTTGTTGCACATATATATATATATATATATATATATATATATATATATATATATATATATATAAAGTATATATATATTTGCTGAAATATAAATTTAAGCACAATGCCTAGACTTAGGAATGGTAAACAAACTGAAGAAGAAGGAGAATATTGGTTAGGAGACAAAACAAAAAACCCAAATGTCCTTCCTGAGGAATCAATTCCGGAAGGAGAAACTCTAGAACAGCCAGAAGATGACCTGGCTGAAGAAAATGAACAACAAGAAAATCTTAAAGAGGAAGGATCCTCATCCCCTAGAATAGCTCTAGATGGAACTATTGCTTTTGATAATTTAGATCATTTCTGGAAATTTTTCAATAATAACATTGGTGCTCTTAATATGGCAGTTCGTATTGATAGAGGACAAATTAGTGACACTCAAGCAGCCATGGAACATATGTTTGACATACACACTAATCCCTTGTCTTTCATTGATCAATAAAGTGATAAATGTGGACCATCCAATAGAGATATGGTCACTATGATTCAGAACATGCCAAAACAACAGGTTACCCAACCCCCTAAGGAACCTGTTATTGAGCCTAAAATCATTCCCACACAAAAGAAACCTTCATTCACTGCTTTACTTCACCAAACTATTGATCAATATGCTTCAAGTAGACAAAAACCTAAAATGAAGCCAAACACCAATTTTCAACAATCGGGCATACAACATAATACAACTTCAAAATTTCTTCATAACACCCTTCCTACCAACAATTTATACAATAGCAATATCGCATCTAATCTCCATGTCCCTCCATAATATGCTCACAAATCCCATATTAATGCCCTACCAAATCAATATGGTGGGCAAACCAGTAATCTGGAAGCCATGGTGAAACAGTTAGCTTCGCGCATGGACCAGATAGATCCCTACCATCCCTCGTACAATTATCGAGAGATATGTAGTCAACCTCTGGATCCCATAGTTGTAGCACAACCATACCCTAAACACTTTTCCATGCCCGTCCTGCATATATATAAAGGAACTGAAGATCCCATAGAGCATCTTCACATGTTTAGGATAGCATGTCATGATATATCACATGATGACTTGCTATTACTAAAAATGTTACCAAAAAGTTTAGGAGGAATGGCATTAGAGTGGTACTATCAATTGCCCACTCATTCTTTGAGAAATTTTGAAGAAATAGCTAAATCTTTTGTCCATCAATTTAGTGCCTACATCGAGAGGCATGTCACCATTAAAGATTTGTACAACTTAAAACAAGACAAAGATGAATGTTTTGCTGATTTCTTAGCCAGATGGAGGTAGTTGACAGGAAAACTGCACTTTGTGCTACCTTATAGGGAAATGTTGGACATTTTTATTAATAATTTACAAGAACAAATATCTTATGAGTTATCAACTGCCACCTTAACTACCTTCGATCAAGCTATAGACTTAGCTCAAAGGGTAGAAGATGCTCTCATTAGAAGAGGTCAGCTCAAAAAGAAAGATGATGAGAAAACATCTAGAAATCAGTATAAAAACAAACAAGTTGTAGGTGACGGAGTCACTGATAGTAGAAATGTTGCTAATATCAATACAACGAAGACAACAAAAAAATTTATATTAAAACCTCCTGATAAACCTCCTCAAGAATTTACTAGATTGAATCAACCTTTATCAACCATTCTTCCTCAATTATTAGCACGAGGCTTGATTTAATTACCAGCTATCCGGGAACCTGATCCAACTATACCCGGATACAAAGCTGATTTACATTGTGACTTTCATAGAGGACCTAGACATGCTACAAACTCTTGTAAAAGATTGAAACATAATATACAATATCTGATTGATAATAATGAAATGGAGGTGCAAGCCTTCCAACCTAAAAAAAATGCTCCTAATAATGCTCAAAATACCATTCCCCAAAATCAAAATCAAAATGCTAATCAATCATTAGATATATTTCAACATCCTTTACCAAAACATGGTAAAGAAGTGTCCAATCAAATCGAACATCATAATGTTCCCCCTCCTACCCGATATGTAGGGACTATTAGCGGACAATTATCTATTCAGGATCCTCAAATATTTGGCACAACCTTATCCATGGTCACGACCGAGACCCCTACATAATATTCAAACTCCCGATCCTAGTGATGTAGAATCGGATCATTGAAAGTGAAATAGACATCGCCTCAAACCAATCGAATAGCTCGAAAATGAATCGGATCCTATTCAACCCATCACGGATGCTATGGTTCCGAGAAGAACCATTTCCTAGAAGAGTTACTACTCGACCCTCTTCTACTCAGTTCCTTCCTAATGAACAAGCCATAAACGCTCAACCAAGACCAGTTCAGCATCTTCAATATAACATTGTGGGTACCATCGGAGTTGTTACCAGACAACAGGCTCAAAACTCTCAACAAGATCAAACTCAGAATGATGGATCAGCTCCATTTATTTTGAAAAATCCCAATAAAGGGAATCATATGTCTAATGTTCAACCAAAACCTCCTTACAATATTAATGAACAATTATCCAATACTACATCCAGAATTTCCCTTTTGGACTTGTTAATATCTTCTCCTACCCATAGGGATGAGTTAATGCTTACATTAAGCCAAATGATGGTACCTCGAAATATTCAACCCGAAGCCATGTCCAATACTATCATCACTCGAGAAGTTGATTGTATTGACTTTCGGGATAAAGATATCCCACAACATAGTTTACATAATGATAACCCCTTATATATTACTGCTCTAATTGGAGATGTAGCTGTTAAAAGAGTCTTGATTGATAATGGTTCATCTCTCAACATTTGCACTTTTGACTTCTACCAAAGATTTGGCTTTAGAAGTGATGAAATGAAGAAAGCTGACATGATTATCAAAGCTTTCAATGACGAGACATAAGAAACGTGTGGAGTCATTACCTTACCCTTGCAAGTTGGTCCTAGAACCCTAGATACAACCGTGTTTATTGTACATTCCCCGACATCGTACAATATACTTTTGGGTCACCCTTGGATCAATGCGATGCGAGCGGTTCCCTCCACTTTACATCAGTGTGTTAAATTTTAATTTAAAAATCAGTTGGTCACTATCCATGGTGACCCTAGACCCTTTGATATGTGTGCTTTGGTAGAACCTGTTGGAGTGCAATTTTGCCCCGCTCTGTCATCCACTAATCCTAATTCTTATTTTTCATCTAAACATGTGAAAAACACACACATAACATCATCTACTCCATCAACTACACCTATACATTTAACTCAACCATCTTCTGAACAAACCACACGAAAACCTCAAAAATATCTTCAATCCACAACCAATCCTTCATGTTCTATCCCTATAATTTCAAAACCTATAGACCCATTTATTGACACCTCCACATTATCAACATCTATCATACCTTCCACATCTACAGATATAGGGAATGATCCTTCTACATCTTTTGATTTTTCTGATGAACTTTTACCGGATTTATCCACAATATTAATATAAAAAAAAACAAATGCTTTTATGCAATATTCAATTCTTTTAAATAACTTGTCGCCATCTCCTCATACTTTGGGCCTCCCACAACCTATGGGAAGTACTTACCAAGTCGGGAGTTGTGCTTTTATTTATAAAGGATATGATTGGGGAAGAATACCCAGGAATATCAAAACTCATCATGAGGGATATGCCCGATGTTATTTTGCTAATGAATATATTAAAGCTAAGCCCATAATGCTTAAAATGGGCTATAAAGGGAAAGGCTTGGGACATTTCCAAAATGGTATGAAAGAACCTATTGAGGTAGAGCCATGGCCCACCCGATGTGGTGTGGGCCTATTTCCTAGTAAGGGTCAACCCTTCCCTTTTGAAGATGATGATCAACTCATATGTTATCAAGATTATCTAGATAAACAAGATTCTTTGTGTTCAAAGAATAATCCCTTTACCTGCAATATGCTATCCATAGCTTACCATGAATTGATTGTTGAATCCGATGAGGAGTTGGAAGGAGATATTTTCCATGATGTCTTCGTTGAAGAGTTGTTACACAATGGTTTTTATTTTGATGGTTCTATACCAACTATAGCCCAGCTTGAGGCCATGACTCCTCACGATGAATTATCCAACTTAACCTTAAAAGAATTACAAGAATTGGGCGTTTCACCCGCCCCACCTAATTTTGAAAGAGATCTACACATGGAAGTAGAAAACGTCATTAAAGTTAACATTGGAACTGAGGATAATCCTCACATAACCAATATTGGATCAACATTAAGTCAAGAAAAATAAGATGAATACATTGCATTCCTTAAAGAATATGAAGATGTCTTCACTTGGACATATGAAGATATGCTAGGTCTGGACCCTTTTGTAGTCATGCATCATCTAGTAGTCCATACGGATGCTAAACCTATTAAACAGAAACTTAGAAAAATGCATCCCAAAGTGGCCCTGCTAGTCAAAGGGGAGTTAGAAAAACTCCTAAATGTTATTTGCATACAAGCTATTGATTATGCTAAATGGATCTTGAATGTAGTTCCAGTCACCAAGAAAGAAGCTACCAAAGTTAGGGTTTGCACAGACTTTAGAGATATAAACGTTGCATGCCCCAAATATGATTTTCCTCTTCCAAACATGGATCAAATAATTGACTTTACCATCGAGAGTGGAATGATGTCCCTAATGGATGGATTTTTCGGCTATAATCAGATCAGGATAGCTCCTGAAGATCAAGCTAAAATAACCTTTATTACCCCTTGGGGTACCTTTTGTTGGAAAGTGATGCCATTTGGTTTAAAGAATGCAGGCGCAACATATCAATGAGCTATGACTTATATCTTTCATGATATGATGCATGATATCCTACATGATTACGTAGATGATATTATAGCTCGCTTTATTAAAGAAGATGATCATTTAGATGATTTGAGAAAAGTATTTAATCGGTTAAGAGAATACCTTATTCGATTAAATCTAGCTAAATAAATATTCGGAGTTAAGTCTGGTAAACTATTAGGGGTTTTAGTTTCTTTATGTGGTATCGAAATCAACCCTCTCAAGATTGCGACTATCACTGATATGCCCGCACCTACCAATATATCTGAGTTACGAAGTTTACAAGGTAAGCTTCAAGCCATCCGTTGCTTCATCGATAAGCTGGTGGACAAAACCAGTCCCTTTATTAAGCTCCTTAAGAAGGATGTCCCTTTTAATTGGGACGATAAATGTACAGAAGCTTTTGAACTTCTCAAACAATACCTCCTTAACCCACCTGTGCTTTCATCGCCTAGACCTGATCGCCCGTTTCTCTTGTATATTTCAGCTTTAGATTTTGCTTTAGGAGCTATGTTAGCTCAACTTGATGATGAGAAGAAAGAACGTGCTAATTATTACATTAGCCAAACTTTAATCAGTTATGAAACTCGTTATACCTCATTAGAAAAACTATGTCTAGCAGTCGTATTTTCTACGCAAAAATTACGACATTATATGCTTAGTCCAAAAACATATGTCATTGCTAAATATGATCCCTTACTGTATCTTATGAGTCGACCTTATTTATCGGGTCGCACAGCCAAGTGGGTTCTTGCTCTAAGCGAGTTTGAACTCACATTCATAGGACAAAAGTCTGTTAAGGGTCAAATCATAGCAGATCGGTTAAGTTGCTTGCACCCTTAGAGTCTACCCATCCCCTCATCATTGAGTTTCCTGATGAATGCCTTCAATTAGAGGCAGACCATGTTGAACAATGGTCCTTATACTTTGATGGAGCCCGATGCATGAGTGGGGTTGGTGCGGGTATTATTTTAATATCCCCGCAAAAACATCTTATACCTTTGTCCTTTAAATTAACATTTGCTTGCACCAATAATACTGCCGAATATGAGGCTCTAATCCTTGGATTACGAGCTGCCTTGGCATTAAAAATCAAACATCTGCTAGTTTTTGGTGACTCCCAACTTGTCATAAATCAAATTAATGAAGTTTATCAGACTAGAGATGATAAATTGTGCCCATATAAAGCATATGTTTTGCAATTTTTATCCTTGTTTGATAAAGTTACTTTGGAATCTATTCTGTGAACTAGCAACTGTGCGGTTGACGCTATGGCCGTAGCTGCATCTCTTCTGCCCTTGGAGTTAGATGACGAATATGCCACCATCATTATTCGTCGACTCCAGGAACCCACTTCAAATAAGTCATGTTTAGAACCTTTGGATGTGTTTCTAATCAATGAAACTACTCCTGACCCTTGGTATACAGATATCATTGATTTTCTTCAAAATGGGACTTTCCTTACCAATTCTAATAGAAACCAACGTCGGTTATTACGTAGATGAGCAAGTCGATTTGTAATAATTGGCAATACTTTATATAGGAGATCTTTTGAAGGTATTCTATTGAGATGTTTGAATCTAGAAGAATCCAAATCAGCTTTAAGTGAAGTCCACGATGGATCTTGTGGAGGACACTTCAGTGGTAGTGTCATTGCTAAAAAGCTCCTTAGGATAGGCTACTTTTGGTCTACCATGGAAAATGATGCACATGAGTATGTGTGCCATTGTGACAAGTGCCATAAACATGCTGACCTTGTCCATGCACCTGCACAAGAGCTGCAGGCTATTTCATCTCCTTGGCCCTTTTCAAAATGGGGCTTAGAAATTATTGGCAAAATTAATCCTGTGTCATATGATGGACACAAATTCATCATAACCGCCACTGAGTATTTCATGAAGTGGGTTGAAGCTATGCCTTTAGCTTCCTGCACTAGAACACAAGTCTCTAAATTTATTTTTAATCAAATCATTTGTAGGTTCAGAATTCCTGCAAATCTCATCTCAGACAACGAAACTTGTTTCAAAAATAAATATGTCAAGAAATTATGCCAAAAATATAAGATTCAACATCGATGGTCCACTCCCTATTATCCTCAGGGTAATGGCCAAGTAGAAGCATCTAACAAAACCTTAATCAAAATTCTTAAAATATTGGTCAATAAATCTAGACGCGACTGGCACATTCAATTATATCCGACTTTGTGGGCCTATCGAACTAGTGTTCGAACTCCCACTGGAACTTCACCTTTTGTCTTGGTTTATGGCACTAAAGCCATTTTTCCTTTTGAATTAGAAGTTCCTTCTTTGGCTCTACTACTTCAAGATACCGTAGTAGGAGATGAATATTGAACTGGCAGACTTAGTCAGCTGGAACTTCTAGATGAAAAGCGCATCAATGCTTTGGAGCATCTTCGTGCTTACCAAAACAAGCTTAAAAGATCATATGCCAAGAAAGTTCGTCATCGATCCTTTGAGGTCGACGACCTTGTTTTTCAAAAAAATACTAATGCAACTAAAGACCTTAAAGGTAAATTTGAGCCCAACTGGCTTGGACCATATATTATCACTGCTAAATTTGAATCAGGAGCATACAAATTAGCTACCTTAGATGGTAAATATTTAAAAGAACCTATGAATATTATGCATCTTAAGTGATATTACGCATAAAATTTGGTCATTTCATAATTTGTACATATTTTGCATGTTGTCTCATTTTAAAAATATATATATAACTCTTTAAACAAAAACAAACAAAAAATAAAAAAATAAAAAATAAAAAAAAATAAAAGTCAAAACAGCAATATTATTGACTCTTTTCAAAACCAAAAAAATAAAGAAGAAAGAGAGTCAAAATCATCAAAATCTTCAAAAATATTTGTTGTATTTATTTATGGCACTTGTTAATTCTTTCAAAAAAAAAAAAAAAACAAAAGAAAGAGAGAGTCAAAATTATCAATTTTTTTCAAAAATATTTGTTGTATATATTTATTCTTGAAGTATTGCAGTTATATTTTCAAATTATTTTGGATAAATTAGCATTTATTTGGAATCCCTCACTTTGGCAAACACAAAAATAAATATCTTGATTTTATCTGGTATGATTACTAATCTCTCTTATATCAAAGTCCACAAAATTCAATTAAATAAAGTTTGAGCACAGAGAATTGATCTTGTTATTTACTTAAACCAAGCATATCCTTTCACAATAAAATGATTATATTTGTAATGTCCATGCTATGCTACATAGTAGAAGTGGTTTCTTGAGCGAAAAGTTTCCCCTGCTATCCTATCATGCACATGGTCTAGAATCTTTGAGAATTGACAAAAGGACAAGCTCACCCCTACCCGGAATAAAAATCCCTTGCTCTACAACTAATCCGAGCAAGTATCCCTAGTATAGGAAGAAAAGAAAATTTCAAGAAAAAGAGAAAAAGAAACAAGTTATTTCAGCATTATCTCAAATATCAAGCCAAAATACAAAAATACAAAAACAAAAAAAAAGAAACAAGCAAAAGCAAAAGCAATAAAATCCCTTTCCCTACCCATTGAAAAGAAAAGAAGGGTTGATGATCTTGAATCCCTGGAATTCTCAATTATTCGAAAACTATGAGGTAAGCCCCATAACAAGTGGTTTGTGCCCAACCCGCTTGGCCTTGGGTAACTCCTAGCGTGGTGATATGTTTGTCACATCAGCGACCTTCTTTTGTACAGACCTATGTCTGCTTATGGATTTGCTAGCTCTTGATAACCCGACCTACATAGTAGTCTGGTATGGTTATATGCATCTAAATCATGGTTAACGAACACTTATTTGGTTCATTCAAATCACTTGTATCAAATTATCTTGCTCAAAACTGGTCAATGAACAATGCAATTGCACACACATTTTGTATTTGAGAGATTTTATATATCATTATGATAAATCAAGATTGGTAATAAACTCACCTACGCACATGGGATTCCTTATAAATATTACTTTTGTCTTTAAGATACTTTGAAATATTTTTGCAAATTGTTTGGAATAAATTCATTTTCCTCTTTAAAGAACAGTTGTTTAGTATAAAGACAACTATATGCATTATCAAAAATCAAAATCAAAATGGTATAAATGTAACTTTATTGCATAAAACATGCAATAAAGTTACATTTATATATATATATAACTTTTGACTTTCACGACGATGGTATAGTTCCAAAACCAAAATTGGAATTTTATGCCTAGCGCAAGTCCTCATCTTCATATTTTCTGACTATTTTCAAAAATTAAAAAATCAACCATGCAATAAAACTATTATATTATTTTCTTCTTTGGATTTCGCGATGATGGTATAAGTCTATACCCAAATATTCTATGCCTAGCGCAAACCATTGTACCAATTTTATTTTCCATTTATTCAAAATCATAAAAACATATCACTTAAATCATTATGTTACACAATTATGCTTTAAAACAAAACAAACACTTACTCTATGTTCCTGTCATTATGTCAAACTTCAATTTTGCAATGATGGTATAATTCCTAGGGAATTATCCAAAAAATTTATCACATTTAGGAATTTATGCCTAGCAAAAGTCATTTTAAAATATTTCATGCATAATATTTTCATGGAAATCTGAAAAAAAATCATCATCATCATCATCATTTGCATCATCACACCAAAGTCTTAAGACAGTCTCTTAAGCACTCTTTTACTTTTAACAATATTTCTATATTGGGATTAGCTTGACGACCGAGTGAGCGGCGACTCCATGAAATGTCTATAATAGTGACAATGTCCTTTGAAATTATTGTTAGAAGTCCCTTTTCTTTTTTATCAAATCACATCACAAACAACCAATTTGTTTACATCAGATTATTTCATTTAAATTTTAAAAAAACATGACATTCAGACCATAATATTTCCAACCAACATAATTATATGAATCATCAAATCAATCACACCACAACAATAAAGCATCATATGATATTCACACAATGACACTGAGAGGGGGGGGTGAATCAGTGTAAATATTAATTATCAAATCTACAGCATTTAAAATGAAGCAAAGAGAACTTGAAAACCAGAAAAGCAAATTGAACAATAGAGCACACCACAACACTCAATATACCGAGGTTCACCAATTTGGCTACTCCTCAAAAATGACTGCTTGGACTCCAATCCAAATCCAGTCTTTGCAAAATACCAATTTTACAAACACTTTACCAAAGATCTACTGGAAGGAGCACCAACCCCTTAGTTTTCTCGCTACATGCAGATAGGAGCACCAACCCCTAGTCCCAAGCACCAACTTGGACTGCAATTCTGAGCAATTTAAAATGATATAAAAATGTCTTCACTTCTTACATGACCCTGACTGGTCTGTAATTAAACAAACTCTGCACACTCTCACGGCTCTGCTAATTTCTCTCTTGGCTCTCTTCTAACCCTCTTTTCATAGCAATTTCCCTCTAACAGTAGCCATAGTATTCTCTGTACGACTGTCCTTTTATAACCCCTTTTTCTCATCGGGACTCTTCGTCTTCTATAACTTTTCAATCCTGCATGCAGTCGAATGACATACTCTAACTGTTCAAATTCTTTTCTCCTCTCCATAAGCGGCTGTTCGAATCCTTGCAAATACGGCTGTTCGAATGCTTTTACGATCCTGCATATACGGCTGTTTTGAATGCTGCAAATACGGCTTTTCGAATACACTTTCGATTCTCCATATGTGATTCTTCGAATGCTTTTCAATCATGCATATACAGATGTTCCAAGTGCATGTCCAACACCTGTCAATGTGTAACTACCGATCTGACTTCGCATTACTTCTTACGTAACTGGCTGCATGATGCTTTTTCGACACGTGTCACCTTGCATGTTCCTTCGGCATTTACCAGCCAAACTGTTACCTGTCGCGAATTCACGACATTTCTGCCCATTTGACTTTTTCTGGGCTGTTGACCGTGAAAACCTGACCTGTCGCGATATCGCGACACTTTTTGCAGCCGTACGCCTTCATGCCCTTGCTGTCACGAAATCGCGACCATTTTGGCCTTTGAAAGCTTTCCCACCGTTCATGTCACGAAATCGTGACACTTCAAACTTTTGCTGATGTCATCCTTAATGTTGTCGCAAAATCACGACGCTTCCTTCCTGAGGCTTCTCTTGCAACTTGTCATGAAATCGCGACACTTTCACTTTTTGCGAGTCATCCTCATCTTTGTCGTGAAATCACGACGCTTCTGGCTTCCAACGGCTTTTCTTTCACCCTGTCGCGAAATCGTGACACTTTCAGCTTTCTTCGACGTCATCCTCACTTTGTCGTGAAATCGTGACGCTTCCGCCTTCGTACAATCCTTGCTTCATGCGATAGCGAAATCGCTACAACTTTGTGCCTTGTGCTTTCGACTTGCTACATCTTTGAGTTTTGCGATTTTGACTGGTAGCGAAATCGCTACACCTTCGCATAGTGCACTTTTGGACTTGTAGCGAAATCGCTACACCTTCATGTTGAGCTTTTTCAACTTGTAGCGAAATCGCTACACCTTTGCTTTGAGCAGTTTTGACACGTAGCGAAATCGCTACACCTTTGCTTTGTGTATTTTCGACTTGTAGCGAAATCGCTACAACTTTTTCACTTAGCACTTTCTCCCTGCTTCGGCCAGCAAAAATTCAACATGTAGCGAAATCGCTACAGTTACTCGACTTAGCTTCTTGGCCTCCGACATGTCACGAAATCACGATAGTTTGCCTTGCGCCTTCTCTCTCTTTCGACTTGTCACGAAATCGTGACATTTTCAACTGTGCCTGTACCCAAAACATGTCACGAAATCGTGACAGTTTCTCCATATTTTTCTCTCTCCTCCGATATGTCATGAAATCATGACAATTTTGCTTGCGCCTTCTCTCTCCTCGGCCATGTCACGAAATCACGACAATTTTGCCTGCACCTTCTCTCTCCTCGGCCATGTCATGAAATCGTGACCATTTTGCTTGCACCTTCTCTCTCCTCGACCATGTCACGAAATCGTGACAATTTGGCATGCATTTTCTCTCTCCTCGGCCATGTCACGAAATCGCGACCATTTTGCTTGCACCTTCTCTCTCCTCGACCATGTCACGAAATCGCGACAATTTGGCATGCATTTTCTCTCTCCTCGGCCATGTCACGAAATCGCGACAATTTGGCATGCATTTTCTCTCTCCTCCGTTATGTCGCGAAATCGCGACATTTTTCTTTCTGCCTTCGGACCTCTCAACCTGTCGCGATATCGCGACAGTTTTCTTACTTGTCTTTTTCTGCAAATTTTTGAATCTGGGTCACTTCTGTTTTCTCGCAAATTCACTGTACTTGATCTGACTGACTTCAGAATTCTTGTCCATTGCTTCAACTGCATCAATTTCTGTCTGTGTTGACAATAATGACAATACTTTTGTTGCACCTTGTTCAACAATCTCCCCTTTGGAATTGTTGGCAACACTTATGCACTCTCCCTGTAATTCTTCTCCCCCTTTGACAATAATACCAAAGGGCTGTTGCAGACTCCCCCTGAGTCTATGCACACCACTCTCAGACAAATGTTGTTATAGTTAGCAAAAATCATGAATATAAGCAAAACTATAAGTATAGGCATAAATGCACCCCCTGAGAATGTGATCCCAAATGAAAGTCAGTTCTTGGGAATTGTGACCACTCCCAACTTATGTCGAAGGTACTCAAAAACTTCCTTGGGCAATGGTTTTGTGAATATATCAGCTACTGCTCCCGTAGTTGGAACAAAGTCCAATTTGACCTCTCCTTCAGCAACTTTATCCTTCAAGAAATGATATCGGATTGCAATATGTTTGGTTCTAGAATGCATAACCGGATTCTTGGATATGTTGATAGCACTAGTGTTATCACATTTTATTGATATTGGCTCTTTGAAGTGAATACCAAGATCTTTCAAAGTTTGTCTCATCCATAATATCTGTGTACAGCATGTTGTGGCTGTAATGTATTCTGCCTCTGCAGTGGATAGAGAGACTGATTCTTGTTTCTTGTTGTGCCATGCTACCAGCCTGTCTCCAAGATAAAATGCTCCTCCACTGGTACTCTTTCTCTCATCAATACATCCCGCCCAATCTGCATCAGAATATGCAATCAAAGTGAAATCTTTACCTTTTGGGTACCACAACCCATAATCCATAGTACCCTTGAGGTACCCGAAGATCCTCTTTACAACTGTCACATGAGTTTCTTTGGGACTAGCTTGAAATCTTGCAACCATGCATACTGCTTGTAATATGTCTGGTCTAGTGGCTATTAAATACAGCAGGCTTCCAATCATAGACCTGTACATTGTTTGATCTACATCTGGAGATTTGTCATCCTTGCTTAACTTGCAGCCTGTTGTCATGGGAGTGCTAACAGGTTTGTTGTCTTCCATTGTGAACTTTTTCAGCATTTCTTTTACATATTTAACTTGAGAAATAAAAATGCCCTTTTCATTTTGATTGACCTGCAGTCCTAGGAAATAAGAAAGTTCACCAATCATAGACATCTCAAATTCTTTCTTCATTTTAGTTGATATGTCTTTGCAATATTCATCCATGTTGCTGCCAAATATTATATCATCTACATAAACAACAAGAACAATAAGATGCCCCTTCTCTGTTTTGACATATAAATTGTTGTCCACCAAACCTTTCTTGAACCCTTGTTTAATAAGATAGTTATCCAGACCTTGCATACCATGCTCTGGGTGCCTGTTTCAAACCATATAATGCTTTCTTTAACCTGCAAACAAAATCTGGATTGTCACCAAGTTGGAAACCATCTGGCTGTTCAATGTAAACCTCTTCTTCCAGTTTTCCATTCAAAAATGCTGATTTTACATCCATTTGATATACTTTGAAATTTTTATGGACTGCTAAAGCCAAAAACATTCTGATTGCCTCTAGTCTGGCTACCGGTGCAAAGGTTTCCTCAAAATCAATGCCTTCAACCTGAGCATAGCCTTTACGGACCAATCTTGCCTTATTTCTGACAACCTGTCCATCTTCATTTAACTTATTTCAAAAAATCCATTTAGTGCCTATTATGTTTTTATTTGTTGGCCGTGGTACTAATTCCCAGGTATTGTTTTTCTCAATCTGATCTAGTTCTTCATTAATTGCCTTCATCCAACTTTCATCTGTGCTTGCTTCAGCAACATTTTTAGGTTCAATGCTAGATAACAGAGAATAGTTCCGCATCGCTGCTCTTCTTGTCTGAATACCATCCGTGGGATCCCCAATAATCTGTTCACCCGGGATGGTTTTTCTCGCCAGCTTGCCTATTTTAAATTTCCTGTTTTCTTCTTCTTCTGAGTCAGTTTTTACAACATCCTGGATCAATTTTCTGATTCTCATCTGTTTCCTTTTCATCATCACCTTCAATGACTTCTTCATAAATAGGGTAGTTTTCTTGATAAGTAATTTCTTGTTCTCTACCTTCATCAACTTTCACATCAAGCACTCTCAAAAATTTTCTTTAGCCTCTTGTTGTAACATGTGTAGGCTTTGCTTTTTGTTGAGTAACCAAGAAAGATACCTTCATCAGCTCTATCTTCAAATTTACCGAGATTATCTTCAGTCCGTTTGATGTAGCACTTGCTGCCAAATACTTTGAAATGTCTTGTTGTTGCCTTTCTATCGAACCACAGCTCATAAGGTGTTTTGCTTTCATGTGGTCTTAGCATGCACCTATTTTGAATGTAAACTGCAGTATGTACTGCCTCTTTCCAAAATCTGTCAGCTATTTTGTTCTCAGCCAGCATTGTCCGTGCCATTTCCTGCACTGTTCTATTCTTCCTTTCTACAACACCATTCTGCTGAGGTGTCCTAGCTGCTGAAAACTGTCTTCTTATCCCATATTTTTGACAGTATTCTCGCAAATTCTTCTGAAATAAACTCTCCTCCTCTCGTCCGATCTTAGGCATTTAATCCTTTTTCCAGCTTTGATTTTCAACCTATTTTTTAAAAATCTTAAACATCTCAAAGGCATCCGATTTAAGCTTTAAAAATAATATCCATGTCATCCTCGGAGTAATCATCTATTAACAACGATAAAGTATTTGTCACCATTTATGCTTTGTGTTCTCATGGGTCCACACAAATCAGTATGAATTATCTCCAAAGGTTTGCTGGTGAAGTATTCCTTTGATTTAAAAGTGGATCTGGTTTGCTTCCCTTTTTGACATGAAGCACAGATGCTATTTACTGGTTTGCCAATGGTTGGTATATCTCTTACTGCCCTTTTTGAACTTATTTTTGCCAGATTGTCAAAACTAATATGACCGAGCCTCTTGTGCCACAACCAATTTTCATCTTCCTATCCAATCAAGCATGTTCCTTCTGCAGTTTCTGAGAGAGTATATAGATTACCGTAAGTCCTAGATCCAGTGAGCTATCGCCTTCTCCACTCGTGTGCTTTTCTCACTTCACAGCCCTGCTTCTTAAAAATGACTTCATGACCTCTGTCACAGATTTGACTTACACTCAGCAAGTTATGCTTCAGACCAATCACAAACAAGACTTCTTTTGATTTTATCTTTCCATCACTGATCTTGACTGATCCCTTTCCAACAATCTTTGCTCCATCATTATTTCCAAATTTCACGTAACCACCTTCATAATTCTGTAAATTCTCAAATTTTTGCTTGTCACCCGTCATGTGACTGGAGCATCCACTGTCAAGTATCCATGGTGCAGATTTGTCTTGTGCTTTAAAAGCAGTCTGAACAATCAAAGATTCCTTTTCTTTCCATTCTGGTTTGATGACAGATTTGGCTACTTGTTTTGCCTTTGTCCTTTCATTAGCATGTGCCTGTTTTTCAAGAAATTTCTTGTTTTGTTTCAACCCACTTGGTTGAGATTTTCTACCCTGATAATTATTTGATGCACAAGTGCTTCTACAGTTTCTAGCAATATGTCCAAAATTATGACAATTATAACATTCAACTGCATAATTCATTAAAGGAGAAAAAACATTTCTGCTGGTGAAATTCCTTTGAGATACATTATGCCTGCAATCTGAAATCATATGGCCATAAGCATTGCATTTAAAACAATAACCAGAAAAGGAATGATTAAACCTGGGTGCCGGTCTTTGCCAGTTTGAAGTAGGAGCCATGAATCTTCTCCTTCTTGGATGTGTGACTTTTGTGAATCCATCTTTGTCAGTACTCTTCTTGAGTCTGGCATTATTGCTTTCTTTGGCATGATTTGTTTTTTCTAGGTCAACCCTGATCTTTTCTTCTTTCTTTATGGGTTCTACATTCAAGGCCTTTGAACCCTTTGATGATTCTCCTTCATCGAAGCCTAAACCAAATTTGATGTCGGAAGGCCTTTGGTTATTTAACATTTTATCCAACTTTACAAGTACTTTCTTCAAACTTATGAAAGCAGCTCAATTTTCTATTCATCTCCTCTAGCCGCATCCTTAACTTAACAATGTCTTCCTCTAGCTTGCTACATTCAACTGTCTTTACAGTTAATTGTTCATCAAGAACTTCAGACATTTTCTTGAATTCCTCTGTCTGTATTTTTAAACTGTTTATTATGTCAGTGGCATCCTCTAGTTTTCTTGAAAACTTTTTGTTCTTTTTCCTTTCTACACTCAACTCTTCAAGTGCAGCAACCAATTCTCCTTCCAGATAAACTTCAGCCTCATCTTTAAAGCTTTCATCACCTTCCTATTTTCTTCTGTTCTTTCCTCTTCAAGTGCCATGAACAGAGCTTCACCTGTTTCTTCTTCAAAATCCTCACCTGAGCTTTCTTCAGAAGAGCTGACATTCTTTGATATGAAGCTTTTCTTCTTGAGGTTGTTCTTTCTAAAATTTTGTTTCTTCTTCCAAGTCACCTTTTTCTTGGAGTGACCCTTCACCATTTTTGGTTTTCTCATGCATTGGGCATTTGGCTGCAAAATGACCGACTCCTCCACAATTGAAGCACTTGAATGGTAGCTTTCCTCTATATTTTCCTTTTCCCTTTGTGAGTTTTCGAACAAAATTTGCTTCTGTTTCATCCAGTGTCTCTTCATCCTCAGATTCATGTTCAGTTTTTATATTCTTGTGTGCTTTAAAAGCAGCTTCTCTGTCTATAGGCTTAGTTTGTCCTATTCTCATTTCGTATGCAGTCAAGGAACCATGCAGCTCATCCATGCTAAAATTGTTTAGATCTTTTGCCTCTTCTATTGCAGAAACTTTGGAGTTAAATCATTTGTGAAGGGTTCTGAGAACCTTTTTCACAACAACTGCATCATCCATTTCTTCATCGAGTCCTCTCGATTGCATTGATGATTCCATTGACTCTCAGGATATAGGCCTCTATGTTCTCATCTTCCTTCATTTGTAATGCTTCGAACTGAGCTCGATGAGTTTGCAGCTTGGCTTCCTTGATCTTGTTGTCTCCTTCATGGATGCTCTTCAGTTTATCCCACATGTCTTTTGCCGATTTGCAGCTCATGACTCTTATCAATTCACTGTCTACAAGTCCACACATTATGGCATTCTTAGCTTTGGAGTTGTTCTCAAATTTTTTCTTCTCAGTAGTATCTGTTGGAGGAGTAGTGGGTGCTGTGTATCCACTATCTACAGAATCCCAAATATCATATCCCAATGCACTCAGATATGTTTGCATCCTGAGTTTCCAGAAAGTGTAATTAGTTCCATCAAACAAGGGAGCTTTGTTGGATGAGAATCCTTCACCGCCTGCCATTGTTTCTTCCAAGATCACCTTAGCTGATTAAGCTTGTTCAAGGAACCTTGCTCTGATACCAATTGATATTCACACAATGACACTGAGAGGGGGGGTGAATCAGTGTAAATATTAATTATCAAATCTACAGCATTTAAAATGAAGCAAAGAGAACTTGAAAACCAGAAAAGCAAATTGAACAATAGAGCACACCACAACACTCAATATACCGAGGTTCACCAATTTGGCTACTCCTCAAAAATGACTGCTTGGACTCCAATCCAAATCCAGTCTTTGCAAAATACCAATTTTACAAACACTTTACCAGCATCTACTGGAAGGAGCACCAACCCCTTAGTTTTCTGCTGCAACAGATAGGAGCACCAACCCCTAGTCCCAAGCACCAACTTGGACTGCAATTCTGAGCAATTTAAAATGATATAAAAATGTCTTCACTTCTTACATGACCCTGACTGGTCTGCAATTAAACAAACTCTGCACACTCTCACGGCTCTGCTAATTTCTCTCTTGGCTCTCTTCTAACCCTCTTTTCATAGCAATTTCCCTCTAACAGCAGCCATAGTATTCTCTGTATGACTGTCCTTTTATAACCCCTTTTTCTCATCGGGACTCTTCGTCTTCTATAACTTTTCAATCCTGCATGCAGTCGAATGACATACTCTAACTGTTCGAATTCTTTTCTCCTCTCCATAAGCGACTGTTCGAATCCTTGCAAATACGGCTGTTCGAATGCTTTTACGATCCTGCATATACGGCTGTTTTGAATGCTACAAATACGTCTTTTCGAATACACTTTCGATTCTCCATATGTGATTCTTCGAATGCTTTTCAATCATGCATATACAGATGTTCCAGTGCATGTCCAACACCTGTCAATGTGTAACTGCCGATCTGACTTCGCATTATTTTACGTAATCGGTCGCATGATGCTTTTTCGACACGTGTCACCTTGCATGTTCCTTCGGCATTTACCAGCCAAACTGTTACCTGTCATGAATTCGTGACATTTCTGCCCATTTGACTTTTTCTGGGCTGTTGACCGTGAAAACCTGACCTGTCGCGATATCACGACACTTTTTGCAGTCGTATCGCTACACCTTTGCTTTGTGTATTTTTGACTTGTAGCGAAATCGCTACAACTTTTTCACTTAGCACTTTCTCCCTGCTTCGGCCAGCGAAAATTCAACATGTAGTGAAATCGCTACAGTTACTCGACTTAGCTTCTTGGCCTCCGACATGTCATGAAATCACGACAGTTTGCCTTGCGCCTTCTCTCTCTTCCGACTTGTCATGAAATCGTGACATTTTCAACTGTGCCTGTACCCGAAACATGTCACGAAATCATGATAGTTTCTCCATATTTTTCTCTCTCCTCCGATATGTCGTGAAATCATGACAATTTTGCTTGCGCCTTCTCTCTCCTCGGCCATGTCGTGAAATCACGACAATTTTGCCTGCACCTTCTCTCTCCTCGGCCATGTCACGAAATCGTGACCATTTTGCTTGCACCTTCTCTCTCCTCGACCATGTCGCGAAATCATGACAATTTGGCATGCATTTTCTCTCTCCTCGGCCATGTCGCGAAATCGTGACCATTTTGCTTGCACCTTCTCTCTCCTCGACCATGTCGTGAAATCGCGACAATTTGGCATGCATTTTCTCTCTCCTCGGCCATGTCACGAAATCGTGACAATTTGGCATGCATTTTCTCTCTCCTCCGTTATGTCGCGAAATCACGACATTTTTCTTTCTGCCTTCGGACCTCTCAACCTGTCGTGATATCGCGACAAAAAACATGTCGCGATATCGCGACAGTTTTCTTACTTGTCTTTTTCTGCAAATTTCCGAATCCGGGTCACTTCGTTTTCCCGCAAATTCACCGTACTTGATCCTGACCGACTTCGAATTCTTGTCCATTGCTTCAACTGCATCAATTTTTGTCTGTGTTGACAACAATGACAATACTTTTGCTGCACCTTGTTCAACATCATACAAACACATAAGACAAGTCATATGATCAAAAACATCATATATATATATATATATATATATATATATATATATATATATATATATCAACAATATATGTACATCATATCAAAACTAGATTGGTATGCCACAATCTACATCTTGGCATACTCAATCCTCTCAATCATATAATCAATCTGTACAGTGCAGTAGCCTAGCCTCGAGAGCCCCTCGAGCTCTCAGCTTCATCTCCTCCCCCACCCTAAGGTGGATGAGGTGGCCCCATCGCAGTATGTGTCGTACTGCGAGTCCTAGTCATCGATCGGGATGAAGTCCTCGACGACCCAACCCTGATCGGATTCGCAATGTCGGCTAGCAACTGTACCATCTGGCCCTTTGACACCATATGGAAGTAGATACCCTGATAGAACATGGTCTGAGCAATCGACCGCGCCAGCTCTTGAGTGCTCGCTCCTCTGCTTCCTGCTCTAAGGTGTGCAACCTCATCTCTGAGTTGTGTAGCCTCCGCTTGGTGGCATGTAGCCTCATCCTGGAGAGTCTGCACCTGTGCCTAGAGACGGATAGTCTTCGCTTGGAGAGTAGCCATCTCACTATTCTCTCCTATGTCCACTCTGATGGCATAGCAATAGACCACCTACAACCCCAGCCAAAACCTGTGTCAGTCTAGATGCCCCAGGCATCTGGCATAGCGACTCGATGTTCACTCTGCCTTTCTCTAGGGCGAAGCTCGGATCTCCGCACAGTCGCATCATCGCGTGGGCCTGATTGGCCATAGGAGTTATCAACCGTCCTTGTATGGGAATCCTCAAAATTCTCCATACATCCTCTAGTGTGGGAGTCATCTCCCCTGTCGGTAACCGAAAACAGGAAGAACCCGGATACCACCTCTCTACTAGGGCTGTCAATAGCCCCATATCTGTAGAAACTTGTGGTATCTCTGCCACATGCTACAAGCTGACTTGTGCCAACTGATCTCGCTCTACCTGAGATAGAGCGGCAAAGTCATCCCTCAACCCGCCGTATTTCCATTCTCTGCTCTTTAGTAATCCTCTCTGCAACATAAACAACAAAACAATAAAAATCATTAATAAAACAGTGATTAAAAATGCAAGTAAAGCAAGTTCAATTTCATCAATGATGATATCGTCCACTATTGGACTATATCGTCCCCAATTTGAGCAAATTCCTCTCCAATTTTGGAAGCCAAAATCATCCTTTTTTTTGATGAAATCGTCCCCATTTTGTCGATTTTGCCCCTGAACGAAATCGGCGATATCGAGACGATTTCGACAAAATCAAGACGATTTCGTCTCGACGACGTCAACGGCCCAAAAACGGTCGTGATGCTCAAAAATCATCAAAATTTAATCTAAAAAGCATAGAAAATCAAAATTCAAGCATTCTAAACTAAGTTTAGACTCTTACCCGTAGCCCGCGCCGGACCTCTGTCCATCTGTGCGCTGTCTGGACCATTTTGTTTGTAGAGCTCCACAAACCAGAAAATGAAAATGAACAGTAACAATGAATTAGGGTTTTTTCCTATTTTTTAATTTTATTCAAAAACAATTAAAAACATTTTAATTTTTGTTTTTCGTGTTTTTACCTCAAACGTTCGATTTGGGTAAAAACACGGAGGGGGCATCATAGTAAGTTGTCGTATGATTCGACCAAGAATCGTCGCCTAAAAATGGGAATAATTTTTGCTTTCTCGTAAATCGAGAAGAACTCATCTTTAACGCATTTTCTTTGAATTTGAATTATTACTAAGGGTAGCAGGCTAAAACTTAGTAAATAATTAAAATTACCTTAGTAATAATTCAAATTCAAATTTCAACCCCAAAATCGCTCCCAAACCGCCTACTACCCGTTTCCTTGTTTTTTGTGCCATTTTTAGAGTTTGTTTCGTCCGTTGGATGATATCGTCTCCGATCAGAGGATATCGCCTCAGATTGGACGATTTCTTTTGGAGAATTTCATCCCAAAACTGATTTTTCATAATTAGCTTATGTTTCAACATCTTCTCTAACTCGAGCAAAGATGTGTCTGCATCATTAGAGTCTCCCCTCATTGGAGATCTCCCAAAATGGGATGATCTCCAACCTCCCAACCTCTTTCCTATGCCTATTTAATCTTAGGCCCTCCCCTTGACATTCCCCTGGCTAAATTTTTCTATACTTTAAGTTTTACATGCTTCAGGATATCCTAGATTATTGTTCGCCTTTGTCCCTTTTTGAATTTTCTTGCAGGAACTTTGTTATTCTTCAGCCGGAGCAAAGCTCAGATCATCGCAGACGATCCTGTCTAATCCGAAACGATTTCAACTACAGTCAACATTGGGGGCAATCAGTGCCCAAATTTTGCATTTCTTTACTCTTTTTTGTTGTTTTGCTTTGCATTAGTTAAGCTTATTATTGCTTTGCATCTTGGAGTTCACCTTATGTAGCCTAGATGCATAATAAAGTCAAAGTTAGTCATTAAAACCATGCATTTTACTTAGTTTGTGATCTAAAGTTGTCATTCTAGCATTCATACTTTCATTTCTATCATTTTCCCTTGCTTTTGCAATTGTATTTTTTTGTTCTTGGTATCCATTTCTGCAATTGCAGGTCTCCGACGAATTTGTCTGATGAATTCGTCAGATCTCAGACGATCCTATCAGATCAGAGATGATCCTATCAAATTCTAGATGATCTGGACTACTTCAAAAATCAAAACCTCCATCAGACATCCGAATCAGGTATGGCTCTTTAATCTAGCTTATTCTCTCTGTTTTCTGTTCAAATCTGTTTCCTGTATTCATTTAATTTGCATTTTCATAATAGAACAACTTAGATTCATCTGGCCAAACCTAGGACTTGGATTTTTAAAGCTAAAATTGAACACATTAAACTCATTCCCAACCTAGGCGTGGAAACTACCACTAAACGTTTCCTGGTGAACCCCACCATCCGTCAAAAAATCACCTTAATACCCCTCCCCCAAGAGGCGGGACCTTCAAAGGGCCTCTTAGTCCGAGGTACCATCCCATCCTTTTCCCATCCTCCTTCCAGGCATGGATCCTTTAGCCTGAAGGTAAGGATGCGAAAAATTTGGAGCGATACATGTCGATTTTAGAAATTTGAACAGAGCCTCTTTGAAGGATCACTATCCTTTACCCCAGATTGACCCAATCCTTCATACTGTGGTGGGAGCAGAAAGGTTTTCTCTGTTAGATGGCTTCTCTAGTTACAATCAAGTTTGGGTGAGAAATGAAGATCAATACAAGACTGCGTTCACCACTAAGTGGGGAACATTTTCACACCAAAGGATGCCCTTTGGATTATCCAACGCAGGAGCAACTTTCCAAAGAGCCATGGATGTAGCTTTTGGGGAGCTTGTGAACAAAATTATTGTCGTCTATTTAGATGACATGACGGTATTTTCTCACAACAAAAAGGACCATGCGACTCATCTACAGCAAGTGTTTGAGAAATGTAGAGAATTTGGAACATCACTAAATTCAAAGAAATCTATTTTTTTTGTGGAAGAAGGAATACTCCTTGGGCATGTTATTTCTAAATTTGGGCTGTCAATTGACCCTAATAGAGTGAAGGCACTTCTTGAGTTGTCGCTTCCAGTTAACAAGAAAGGTTTGCAGTCCTTATTTGGGCAAATAAATTTCATCAAAAAATTCATTGCGGACTTTGCCCAAACAGTTAAACCAATGACTGAATTATTGAAAAAGGAAGCTCCTTTCAAATGGATAGAGCCAAGGAAAGAAGCTTTCCAAAAAATTCTAGAAGCCATTACTCAAGCTCCTGTGCTAGTTAATCCTAACTATTCTCGAGGTTTCATACTATATGTTGTTGGAGAACAAGGTAGTTATGTTGCAGTTCTCACTCAGAAAGGAGCAGATGATGAAGAAATACCCATAGCCTTTCTGAGTTCCACCATGCACAAACATGAGGAAAGGTACAACTTCATAGAAAAACAAGTATATGCAATTATGAAATCCTTGAATAAGCTAAAATATTTCTTATCCCAGATTTGAACGATGGTGTATGTTATTCATCCCGATGTAAGGAAATTCATAATTCAAGGAGAATCAAGTGAAAAAATAGCTAGATGCGTGACTTGCATCCAAGAGTATGATGTAGAAATACATCCTACTAAAATAGTCAGAGGGAGAGCTTTGTGCCAAGAATTGGCCAAGCAAGCTGCAAGTGGATATGGGGAGAACCACCCCGTCATGGCAAACACAGAGCAACACCAAGACAGAGTAGGTTCAAGTTGGATCGATGACTTTATGAGGTATTTTCAGACTGGGTTATGTCCTGAAGATATGAACACTTCCTAGAGAAGGAGATTCAGAACCCAAGCATTGAAATATACCCTTCGAACAGAGGGGTTGTACAGGATTAACATTGATGGTGTATTTTTAAAATGCGTTCCTGATAATGAATTGCAAAAAGTGTTAGATGAATTTCACAGAGGATTTTTAGGGGGACATTATGCAGGTCGGACTACAGCTTTGAAGATCCTTAGATCTGGATGTTATTGGCCTTCCATATTCCTAGATGCGTACAAAGTGACCCAGAGGTGTGAACAGTGTTAGAGGTATGTGGGGAGAAATAGGAATGCACCTATGCCCTTAAAAGCTATTCAAGTCGAGGAACCATTCCAGCAGTGGGGGTTGGATTTCATAGGGATAATAGAGCCAAATTCATCATCAGGCCACAAATACATTCTCACTGCCATAGACTACTTCACCAAGTGGGCAGAATCAGTGCCTATGAAGAAATATTATTTGGAAGTGGTGATAGAAGTTGTCGAAAGTCTAATCACAAGGTTTGGCATACTAGATTCTTTGATTACAGACAATGGATCCCCTTTCACCAGTGCAAATATGATCGAATTCTTCAGTAGATATGGAATTTACCTGAAGACTTCCTCTAATTATTACCTACAAGGTAATGGATTAGCTGAGTCTACTAATAAGAATCTCCTAAGAATTCTAAAAAGAACATTAGAGGAAAATAAGAAGAACTGGCACTCACTCCTTAATCAAGCCCTGTGGACCGACAGAATCTCAATCAAAAAATCAATCAATACATCACCATATGCTTTGGTTTATGGCAAAGAAGTTGTTCTGCCGATTCATATGAAGATACCCGCGTTGAGGATGCTAAACCAAGTTAACAAAGATGAAGGTCATCTAATGGATGCCCGACTGATGCAACTTTTGCAGCTTGAAGATTCTAGGGAACAGGCCTACGATCATCATCAAACGCATATGGTAAAAATAGTCGAGTGGTTCGATAAGAAAACCACTTTCAAGAAATTCAAAACAGGTGACCTGGTATTAAAATGGAATGTCAAGAAAGCAAAGCCAAGACACCATGACAAGTTTGATGCATTCTGGGAGGGGCCATTTGAAATTGTTTCAAAAAAGCAATTCAATGCCTTCCAGTTAAAATATCAAGATGGACGGGTTCTACCCATCACGGTGAATGCTTTTCACCTAAAATTTTATTTCCAGTAAAAGCCACAGATCACAATTATATGTACAGTATATTATAAGTTTGGATTTTTGTAAATATTTCCCTTTTTACGGCCTAATAAGAATCATTTTTTGCGAACTAGCAGGGTCCGATATTTTGAATGAAATTTGGAGGGAAAATTTCTATTTTTCAAAAATATGGGGCTGCCACGTGATCGCCTGAAAAGTCGGCGAGAAAGAATAAAAAGAAAGTTTCAAAATATGTTATGTGTGCTCCTCAGGATATTTCCAAAAAATTTCCACCACCAAATGTTTTTAAAGCAACCACGTGCCAGAAGTCCAGTGGGAGAAGATAATTAATCTGTCAGTTAGCATCTTTTCGAGCATGGGATAATTTTGAGTCCCCAAGTGGGTTTTTAATGAGCCGACGAGTGTTTTTAGGAGTTTCCTAAGAAAAATGGCAAGAATGGAAACCAAAGAAAGATAGACAAAATCAAATCAACCAACCGTCATTTAATGCATTAAATTTGCATGTCCTCCTAGGTGATATAAAATTAAATTCAAAGATTCAGAGAGGCATTTCGCCATTTGCAAACTTGCTCAAGGCTCCTGGAGAAGAAAAGAAGCAAGGAATTGTCTCTGTGACACTTGAAAAGCCAAAAGTATCGCCAGCCACTGTTATACCACTGCACTATAGCATAGCGAGGAAAGAATTGTGAAGTAATCAGAGGAGGTTCAAAATCTGCATACCTGATAATTTGTAATGGCTCCAAAGAAGGTGAAAGACCAGGCAACATCTACCTCATCACTCCCGACTACTTCGGTAGTGAATAGAAGGGAAGAAAATAGTGCTAGTTTTATTGATAGAGACTCTCGGATTGTAGATACAATAATAACATGGAAGGACCCAACAGAGATTCGGAGCAATATAGAGAACCGGGTAGCAACTGGGGTTTTTGCGTCTTCTCCTTCAATGTTTGCATACCATTCTTTCTTGTACTAGTATGTATATATTCCTATCCATCCCTGCCCAGAACTAGTAAGGGAAATTGCAAATTTCTATGATGAAAAAGGGAGAAAAGTTAGGGATTTTTTAGGGAAGGTCCTTTTTCCTCTGTCCAAAGATGCTTTTGTTTCTGCTTTCGCTACGGGTTGGTCCCCCCCTTAGAACCTAATAAATTTGACCCATTAGAATAGGCTACATATTTCGGCTCATCCAAAAATGTGAGGGGTTTCCTAGCCACCCAACTAAAAGATCTTCCAGAAGGGGCAAATCCACCAGAACCCCCAATTGACAGGGCAGCTTTTAAAAACCCTGAACTATATTCCATCTTGGCCATGATTGCAAGACTAAAAAATGATGAAAAGGTTCAAAAATGGTAGGTGGTTGTATCAGAGTGTTTGTCGAACCCCAAAATGTATGATTCGGATGTTATGAGCAAGAGTGTGAGACCGATTTTCTTTGACTAGCCTGGGTTCTTAAGTGCAAAAATTCATGAGGGTTTGGCAGCATTGAAGGCTGGCACCCAATTTTCTTTCAGATACACTTCATATTTGGTATGGTTATTCTTTATTTCATGTCTCAAGAGCTAGCTTTCATTTCAAAGAATGAAAAGGGAGAAATTTTTCCAGTATATGAATGGACTAATGTGTTATACAAGTCCGAATCGTATTATGATTTCAATAGGGAATTTTTGGGCCCTGCACTAAAAATCATGTATGGAAAAATAACAAGATTGACCCCCAAAGAGGAAAAGGTATTGCAAACCAAGCTTGCAGAGGAGGGGGATTGGTTTATCCTAACATAAGGAGTGTGTATCAGATTGTATGGGTTTACAGACAAACCCTTTTTACTTCCCCATTATGTGACTGATAGAATTTTTACCTTAGAATATGTAAGGCAAACAGAAACCATTAATGTCAAATTCAGGACTAGAATTGGAAAAACCAGTACTTGTAATATGCCCTTTAGTTTTGAAGGGATTACTATTTCAAGGAAGGGGCAGAATGAACAGATAGAGGAGTATTTAATAAAATTGGGTCTTATCGAGATCCCGCAAAGATGGAAATATGACCCCATAAGCAGGTTCGCTGAGAGACAGTCCATTTTGAACAAAACACAAAAAATAATTTCATGTTAAAATCAAGGATGATATTGAGGAAAATAGGAATAACATAGAAGATGTACCATTGGAGTGGCACATAGAGAATATGGAGCCTTTGCCTCCTTGGCATGACTTTTATGAAGTAATTGTTCAATTTGACCTAGAAAATAAAAAGGCTCATCAGTTGACAGAGAAAAAAATTGCCCAGATTCAGAAGAACAGGCCAGATTGGGATGTGGTAAAAATTCGAGAATGGTGGGTAATGAGAGTTCAGACAAAATTTATTTCATCAAGATATCCCACCAAAAATGACAATCTGTTCGAAACTAGATATGTTGAACACCATGACTCTTGGGGAGGAAGTTTCCCTATTAGAATCCCTCCAAGCATAGGAAGTGGCTATTCTTCTGCTCCCAAAGTGTCCCAGCCACCTGAGAAATCGTAGCAGCATGAAGCTGGTAAGGGAAAAGTGATTACAGAGGCTCAGAATCTTCCCCTTGTTTATACCAAACCTAGGACAGCTAGGAAAAGGTCGATAGAAGAGGTCTTTACTGAAGAACAAGGAAATACTTATAGTTCGAAGGCCGCCCAAATGATGTTGAAAATGGGCTATGATGGAAAAGGGTTGGGCAAAGAAGGACAGGGGAGAGTTGAACCTATTCTAGTCCATCAAAGAGAGAAGCGTCTAGCGCTTGGGGTAGATACCCTAACATCCAGACATCATTCCTCAAAGGTTGTAAAATTTGTTCCACCCATAGAATCGGGTATAAAATCTGATGAACCCATGGTAGAAAGAATGGGGAAATCAAAAATGATGGTAGATATGAGAAAAGACAAGAGTATTATTCAAACCTCATCTAGTGATCAAGAGCCTCAAGATACAGAGGATGAATCAGGGAAAGAGACTCAGGAAGGTGAACCAGCCCATGCAACTGAAGGAAACACCGATGCATATGCTTAGAACGTTGAGCATGAAACTTCACATAAGGAAGTCCCACACGGCCCACCTAGTTTGGCTCAAGAGAGCCAAAAGAGTGAAAACAAAAAACAAATTTTGGTTAAAAAGGAGATCTTGATGGTAGAAGAGCAGCAGGAGAAACAAGTTATAAACTTAGACGAAAGTGATGAAGAAAATGAAACTCCTGATGCAAAAAAATGCAGAGTGAAGAAATTTTTGTCAATGAACATGAAGGAGAAGAAGGACACCAATAGCCAGCCCAAACAAAAATAGAAATGGCAGCATCTTCCCAAAGTCTGCTAAATATTGGGTCCGTAGTTGCTCCCATTCCATTTCTCCCTAGCATTGATATCCTAGCGGCTGGAGTTACAACTTCTCAAGGGACTGAGTCACGGTCCACCATGGCCAAGATTGAAAATCTAAAAAGGGTGAGTAGGAATGCTTTAGATTGGTGGACTTCACATGCATCTAGAGATTCTAAAGCACCGGATACTGTAAGAGAAATAATTGCTTTGAATCCAACCAATATGCAGAAAAAGAAATTGAAGTTAACTTCCATTACCAAGAAATCAAAGGGAGAAATGATTGTGGAATATTACCAGGCAGAGGAGATAAACGAAGATATATCTCAACTGCCTATGCAAGATGAGTGGGTGAAAGCCCAAGCACATTTTGGGACCATATACTTACAGGGCAGACACTATCAAGAAATGTTTTTGAAGGAAAAAGAGAACATGAAGGAATTAGAGGTTGTAGTGAAAAAGCAAAAAATAGTAGAGAAGGCTCTTACTTTAGAGGCTAAAAAATGGGAGGGTAAATTCAGTGCTACTGCCAATGAAGTGGAAAAAGGTAAAGAAAATTTGAGTATAGCGAAGCTCAGATTCGGGCATTAAATACATAGATACAGTAGCTACAGCAACAGTTGGTCGAACAACAAAACGCCCCTTCTGGATTTTCAAAAGATAAAGTAAAGAGCATGAGGAACGAATTGTTAAAAGATTTGTTGTTTTTAGTGTTAAAGGCTAAACTTGTATTGTTGTATTTGGCTAAAGTAAAGGAAGCTACCGAGGTAGTAAAATAGGAATTTGAGGATGTCGAAGCATTTTTATTAAAAAGAGAAGATGCGGCCACTAAAATTCAGATTTTGTCGAAAAATATGCCAGGAAGCATGGAAGCCAAGCTCAAAAGCGAAGCCTGGTCTCAAGATCAAATAGCAGCAAAGAACTTCTTTAGGAAGTTTAAATTGATAGTGCAGGGAAACAATTTTTTGCACGAGCTTGAGGATGAAGCGAAAGGGTTGCTCCAAAATCTTGATTTGGCTATCCAAAATGGGCTTCCTTACCTCTAGGATGAAGGTTCAAAATTTTTGAAGGAAGAAGTCCTTTTGGCATCAATAAAAGCTTTTTTTGAAGATGAAACAGACATCGACAACTGGCAGGAACCTGTAGGAGAAAAGCAGGTCATGGAAATGATCCAGAGGTTAACATAGATTAAAACATGTTTGCAAGAACTGATTTTAAAACAAAAGATCATTTCTTATGATAAAGTGGAAGAATTGCAGTATGTCTATCAACTTTTCATCGATTATTTTGATCTATAAGATGAAGACTGGAATAAAGTGTGCAAAACTTATCAAGAGATAATTGCAGCCATGGACAAAATCAGAAGATCTAAACATCGGGGGCAGTAGCCAGCAGCCAGAGCTAGGACCAGCTCCCAGAATTGAATTTTTTGTGTTCTTCAGACAAAGGTTAAGTCCCTAAACGGTAAAATAAAGGTTTTGATAAGGTAAATATCACCTATATTCCAAAGTGCATTATTTTTCTTTTATCTTTGTTTTTCCACTCAAAATTTTACTTTTCGCAATTGTGCTGGTGACTCCATTTCCCAATGGATGAAGGCCTGGTCCCTATTTTTGCGAGCAAAAATTCCCTCGGAAGGCACCAAGAATGTTAGTCAAAAAGTGACTAACTACAAAAAAATAGTTGATGCACCTTTTTGCATATTTTCTAAGAAGACCGAAGTGGCCCATATGTTAAAGATCAAAGAAAAAGCAAAACACCTCAAGGAGTAAAAAGTGTCGCGATATCCCGACATGTTGCATTTTCACGGTCCAAAGCAAAGAGAAAGAGTAAGAAGGAAAAAGTGTCGCGATATCGTGACATGTTACATTTTTGCGGTCCAAAGAAAATAGAAAGAGGAAGGAGGAAAAAGTGTCACGATATCGCGACATGTTGCATTTTCACGATCCAAAGCAAAGAGAAAGAGCAAGGAGGAAAAAGTGTTGCGATATCGCGACATGTTGCATTTTTGCGGTCCAAAGCAAAGAGAAAGAGCAAGGAGGAAAAAGTGTCGCGATATCGTGACATGTTGCATTTTCGTGGCCAAGAGCAACAGAAGGGAGCAAGGAGGCAAAAGTGTCGTGATATTGTGACATGTTGCATTTTCACGGCCAAAAGAGAAGAGAAAGAACAAGAAAGAAAAAGTGTCACGATATCGCGACATGTTACATTTTCATGGCTAAGAGCAACAAAAGGGAGCAAGGAGGCAAAAGTGTCATGATATCATGACATGTTGCATTTTTGTGACTCAAAAAGGGCAGACAGGAAGAGAAACAAGAGTGTCACAATTTCACGACATGTCCGATTTTTGCCAAGGAAACAGAGTATATTTTTGGCAACTGGGGACATACACTGACATCAGGTGCTGATTTATGAAGAATGGTCAGTTGATTATAACCTGGCAGGTCCGCTAGATGATTGTAGAATAACAGGCTCATCTAAAATTAGCCAAAAGGAAATCTATCCAATATACGAGAAATCCATTGTATATTATTAGAAACTACAGATAATTACTTGTAATTGATTGAAGAAATTAAATGTACATAGTAGAAGATACTCTTTTTATGGTATAAATAGGAGTGAGTCGACCATGAAAATAGGTCAGCTCTTGGACGTTTACATGTTTGATGTACATGTACTGGATTACAAGCAATAAAAGATTTCTTCTTCTAGCTTCCGAAACTTCTGTGTGAAAGTGTATGTATCTGGTGTTTTAACTTTTATTCATTCTAATTTTTATAATGTATTTGTTCTAAAATCTGGACTGTGCACGTATAAACCTTATTTCTAGAGTTGAACATTAAATATATTTACATGTATTTAGACAAACATCTAAAAGTCGCACTCAGGAATTAGTGTTTTCTATAATAAGATATAAAGAAAAATTTGAAAGTAGTAATCTGCATCATCAATGTTTGTTGTTGTCTAATCTGTACCGTGAGAAAATTTCTAGCTTAGGCTATATTTCCCTTATCTCTTATTCCCCTTTTCTCTAAAAAAATCAAAGGAACCAGCCTTCTCTGGAGACTAGACAGATGATCTCAAGCAATATCTATCTATTCAATTTTGGCAAAGTCTAAGGTGCAACACTATTAACCAAAGGTAGATTTTGTTCCAATAGTTACCCCCCAAAGCTATGCTACCTTATAATTCAAAAACCACTAATAGCCAAATCCAAGCTACTACTTCATATTATATGGACCCCCTTTCCTTATCATCCCCATATCCACAAATTAATCCCATTCCTCAACCAAAAGCACCTTCTATTGTTGTCCCTTTCCCTCCCCTTCCTTCTCAGATCCCTCAAGAGTTTTTTGTCATTCTTGATATACAAAATACTCTAAAAACTCTGAGTAACAGAATGAATTCAATGGAAAAGAGATATCAGGAAAGATCACAATAGAAGAGATTCCCATATGTGAACAAAGATTAGAGACCTAGTCCTAGTAACAGTACTAGGTCAGAGTAAATACAACATATGAAGAGCTTGAGTGTTCTTCAAAAAAAATTCTAGTTAATATCTGGTGTTTGGTGTGTAATTATGAAGAACACAAGCTTATACTGAGAGGTGCATGAAAAATATAAGACCACTTTTTACTTTTATTTTCAAATCAATATTATGCAGTGTATAGATAGCAGTATTAATAGTAGTAATCAAAGCAATGCACAAAACACCATACACAATAGAGACACCACAATTTACGTGGTTCACCCAATGTGGGCTACTCCATGAAGAAAATATTTTACTAAAATTTTCTCAATTAATCTCTTTGGGAATCCTTCCCAATTACAATGCTTATGGACCTTTGTCCAAAGGATATGTTGATCCCCTAATCTCAATTTCATGGATCTCTTCCACAGGAGAAATTTTTCCCCTTCTACTCTGGCTAGTGATCTTCTAGTAGACTCTATCTCTCTATTGCACTGACTGGTGGATCTCTCTCCAGTTGAAGACCCCTCACTCATATCTATATTCAATTGTCCTGGTTGTTGGATCTCTATCCACTGAGACTCTATCCTCTATACTCTATCACCTTCAAATCTCTATCTCAATATTTTACTAAACACAATCCAATTGGTCTAGCACATCTCTGCTCAATATCTTGTACTAAACACATTTCATTCAGTCTAGCATAACTTTTCTCAATATCTTACACTAAATATAGTTCATTCGGTCTAGCACAAGTCCACTCAAATCAATACTAAACACATTTCATTTTGTATAGCATAAATTTTCTCAATAGGTCCAAACATAAACTTCTCAAATCTGTTGAACAGGTCCACACAGAATCTGCTCAAATCTACTCAATAGGTCCACATAGAACCTGCTCAAATCTGCTCAACATGTCCACACAGAACCTGCTCAAATTTGCTCAATAGGTCCATACAAAATCTGCTCAAATCTGCTCAACAGGTCCACATAGAACCTGCTCAAATATGCTCAATAAGTCCTCTCTAGGATTTGTCCAAATCTGTTCAATAAGTCCTCTGTAGGACTTGTCCAAATATGCTCAATAAGTTCTCTCTAGGACTTCCTCAAATTTGCATAGCAAGATTCCATAAAAGCTTACACAAAATCAGTCCACAAGTCTTCTCAAAGACTTGCTTCAAATTAGTTTAACAAGCTCACACAAAACTTGTCCAATATTATAAAATCATAAAGAGAATTTTTAGAGACTCAATATGTTCTATACTCAATGCTAAATCAATATCTCAATTCAATCTCATAGAAGCTTAAAAATAATTGTTAGAGACTCAATATGTTCTGTACTCAAATCCCAATCTCAACTCAATCTCAATCTCATAGAAGCATAAAGAGAATTGCTAGAGACTCAATATGTTCTATACTCAAATTCCAATATCAACTCAAATCAATCTCATAGAATCATAAAGAGAATTGTTAGACTCAATATGTTCTATTATCAAATCTCAATCTCAACTCAAATTAGAATATAGAATAGTTTGTTTCATGGAACTTGAACAACCACTTCACACAATTACTTGACTAGGCTCAATCAACTCTACTCAACCAATCAGCTCAAGGAACAATCATTTCCACAAACCCTAGTCCAAGCATGTATCAACCAACTCAAAATGTTTTCAACAATGCTCAATGACAAATCTCACATAAAAGTGATATTCATGTTCTTAACTCAAGTTCAAGTTCTTTGTATGACCAATTGGCTGTTAGCGTACTGTTTAGGACTGTTACTATTTTGTACGTATTACATTATTTGGCAGACTGTTACAACTTTGTAACAGATCCGTTCCGCCGGTGACTATTCTCGGCTACTGTAAACATTATATAACCTGATGCTGAATAATAAGAACTGTTCGTTGAATCTCACATGGTACCAGAGCCGGATTACTGGGAAGCTGGAGGCGGACGGAAAACTTGCAGAGCGTTTATTTTATTCTGAATTCGAGCAGTGCGTTTTTTTTTCGCGACGTGATTTCCCTGATCCCGTCGCGTGATAGCAGCTGCGGAAGAATTTTTTAAAGAAAAAAAAGGGCGGAGGCCCCAGCGCGTTCGCAGACCGTCCCCGCGTAGGAATTTTTTTTTAACCAAAAAATATATATATATATATATTTTCCGGCTCCCGTCGAGGAGGGACATGTAGGGAACCCCCCTCACGTTGCGGGCTGCGCAGGGAAGGGAAGTCCGCGCGCGACGACGCAATCGCGTCGCGATGCGCGAGGGACCCCATCCCCCCCCACGCGTCCACGCCGGGACCCGCGCGCAGACGCACGGGCCGGACGTGACGTCACGCGCCAGGAGGGAGCGGGGGACCCCATCCCCCCCGACGTCCACGTCGGGACCCGCGCGCAAACGCACGGGCCCGGACATCGCGCAAGGCCTGCGTGGGAGGAGGGGAGAGCCCCACCCCCCGCGCGGGAATTTTTAAAATTCCCGACCGCGCGGGAATTGAAGGGGGTATAAACCCCCCCCCCGCGCGACGCGCAGCGTGAATTGCGCTGCGCGCGGCACCCCCCCGACGCGCAGCGGTGTCACCCCCACCCCAAACGAAAAAAAAAAATTCGGTTTCGGTTTCGGTTGGAGGACGGACTTGCAGGCCGGGCCGAAGCTGTTTAAAAAAACGCCGGGAGCAGTGCTGCGGTCGCAAGCCGAGGCTGTTGCAGAGGAGGAGACAGAAGGAGGGGTTGAAAGAGGAGGAGGTCCGCTGATCTTCTCGGATCAGCCCGCTGGCTCACGTGGTCGTGAGCCGTGCGGTAAGGCTCAGGGAGCCTGCAGGTCGGGGGTTCAAATCCCGCCGACCCCCCCCAAAGGTATAATTTTTTTTTCCAAAGTCATTTTTAATTATTATTTTTTTTAATTAAAATTTTTAATTTTAATTTTTTTTAATATAGTTTTAAACTTTATAAATTAAAATTTAATTTTAATTTATTTTTCTTAAGTTTAAAAACTATATAAATTAAAATTATTTATTTTAATTTTTAAATTTATAATAATTATTAAAATGTTTTGTTAAAGAAAGCCTTTTAAGGGGGGATATTTTTTCAAAAATCAAAGGGGGATTGAGAGTAATTTTATGAAAAATAGCAATTTGGCATTGTAAAAGGTGCATTTTCGAGCTGTGACCGACACCTTGTGGGTTATTCTTGTGGGCAATTTTTTTTGTTGTATGTTGCATATTTCATTTTTGCACTATAACATTAAAAATTAAAATCAAAACACTCCCTAAGTCCCCGAAATATAAAACCCATCTGTGCAATTTTATTGCACTGCAGCGTTCGGTATTTGCGATACCTCTGGCCAGCACTTACAGGTAAAGCTGTCGTGATTTGGCTACTGTATCCGCCGCCTAATATAGCTGCTATAACGACGTCTGAGCTTGTTCTCTATAAATCGTCGGGGAGGAATAAGTACGCCATTTTTGCATTTTTTACTCCATCCACTACCCTTTATCGCACTTGTGTTTAGGCGTAAATCCTGACGAAGTATTCTTCATAGTGTTTAGGGGAAGTTATGCATGAGAATAATCTTCTATGGTAGGTGCCATCAACAAGGCGATTCCCTTTCAGTACCGCTTATGTTCCACGTATCGTATGATCTCTAAAATTCACCTATAGTCTCCCTCACATAAGGGCGGGTGATTTTTGTTGATCTTTCTAAATACCTATAGTTTCCCTCACGTAAGGGCGGGTATTTTGTACGGTATATTGGCCTAGCAAAAGGTATATCAAAAGGGGGGACCAATTTGGTGATATAAGGAACCTTCACTATGGCCGCTGTTGCAAAGTTGATGACTGATCCGCATCAGTTATTGAAAGGTCCAAATTATACACCATGGAAACATAAGATGAAGGCTATTCTCCAAATGGAAGATTTGTGGGATATTGTTACTGGAGTAGCAACCAGGCCTTCACCAACAGCAGGATCCACAGGTCCTTCGGCGAGATCAGATTGGTTTTGACAAGAAAGACAGGTAGAGCAAAGGTGCTCATTTTGTTTGTTGTTTCAGATGAAGTGCAACCTCATATAGCTGATAAAGCAAGTGGTAAAGAGGCATGGGATGCCCTTAGAACCATCTATGATGGGAAGAATGAATCCACCATTCTTCATCTTCAACAACAACTTCATAACCTGAGTTTGAGACAGGGTGAAACAGTTGAACTCTTTCTGTGCAAAGTGTCTGAGTTGAAAGAGAAATTGAGTTCTCTAGGAGATATCGTGGACGAAAAGCTTCTCATTTCACTTGTGATGAGAGCTTTACCTTCTTCATTTGATATGTTGATAACCTCCATCCAGGTGTCCCAACGACAAATTACCTACATCGAGTTGGTCAATCTGCTCCAACAACCGGAGGCACGCCAACTTCACAAGGATGATTCTTCCAATACAGCCCTATACACCAACAGGCAGGGTTCTAGGAAGAAAGGTAATGGGCAAAAAGGAGGCAACTTTCAGAAAGGAGGAAATTCTCAACAGGATACGAAAGGAAAAGGCAAACAACCTCAACGAAGAAGAGGTGGTGCAAGATCCGTGAGAAAGACAACCATGACACCAACAGGTTTTGGCATAAGAACAAGCGAGAAAGGCCAAAACAAACCACAAAATAAGAACAAGCAACCCCAGGTGAATGTTCTCTGTTGAAGAATCTGACTCAGATTCTGAATGGGCACACAAGGTGCTCATGACTACCACAGATTCCACTCAGAGGGATCCTATTTGGTATGTCGATTACGGAGCTAGCAAACATATGACTGGCGACAGATCGTGGTTTGAATCATTTGAGGCCAAAGAGGGCAAACCTTTCACCATTGTTGATGATAAAACCTACAGGGTTCAGGGAGAGGGTACAGTTTCAGTCACTCTTCCTGATGGCAAGTGTCAGATTGACAAGGTCCTCTATGTTCCGGGATTGGCCAACAATTTGTTGTCAGTGACACAAATCCTGGACAGAAATATGGTTGTCAACTTTCGTGTTGAGAATGGAAAGAAGTGTTGTACAATTACCAGGAAGGGTAAGCAGATTGCAACAGATTCATATAAGCATGGCTTATTTGCACTAGATGCTATCTCTACTCCACATGTTGCCATGACTGTATCTACCAAGGAGGCAACTTCCCTATGGCACAAGAGATATGGGCATCTAAGTTCTAGCTACTTACTTGAGCTCAGCAAGTATGAGATGGTAAAGGGTCTTCCTTCCCTTTCTGCCACATTGCTAGTGTGCTCGATCGCTAGCGAGGAAAGCAACATAGAGTACCATTTGAGAAGAGCTCTACAAGAGCACGAAAACCTCTGGAGCTAATTCACACCGATCTATGCGGTCCTTTCACACCCAACAATGTTGGATGGAAGAGGTACTTTCAGTTATTCGTAGATGACTACTCACGAAAGATGTGGGTTTTCTTTCTCAAACTGAAATTTGAAGCTTTTGCATTCTTCCAGCAGTTCAAGAAATTCGTTGAGGAGTCAGGGGCTTCTATCAAAACCCTTCGCTCAGATCGAGGGGGAGAGTTTACCTCTCATGAATTTTCTGCATTCCTAGATAAGCATGGGATGAAGAGATAGTTAACAACTGCCTATACTCCTCAGCAAAATGGAGTTGCTGAGAGAAGGAACCGTTCTATCATGGAAATGGTTCATTGTATGCTCACAGGAGCTACTCTTGGGCAACAATATTGGGCAGAATCTGTCACCACTGCAGTGTATCTTTTGAATAGGGCACCCACAAAGGCCCTAAAAGGAATGACTCCACAAGAAGCATGGAGTGGTCGAAAACCCTCCATATCTCATCTACGTATTTTCGGATGTCAGGCTTTCATGCACATACCGAAAGAGAAAAGGAAGAAACTAGATGAGAAAACGCTGAGATGTATTTTTCTTGGATATTCTGAGCACTCTAAAGGATATCGGTTGATAGATAATTTGACCAAGAAAATTCATATCAGCAGAGATGTTGTCTTTGATGAAGCTTTCACATCACAGAGCACATCTAATGTACACCAAGATATTGTGGAACCTAAGGAAGAGGAGATTCCTTCGTCAACACAGACAGGAGGTCCTTCTACATCTTCTTCACCATCACCGAAGAAGAATTCTAAATGATGTACAAATACAATTAGAGATGCCAATTTATCCACTCCTCCCAATTTGAATTTGGATAGACCTCGTACACGCAGTATGGCTCAAAAGGAAAGAGAAGCCAGAGAAACTGGTGAGGTTGATGAACTTTGTCAATATTTTGAGGAACTTTCTATGACTCCAAGTAGAGAAGTTGAGGATATGGATATTGATGATGACAGGGCATTCATGTCTACCATATATAGTCTTGAACCTGCATCAGTGCAAGATGCTCTTAGTGAGCCTCAGTGGAAGGCCGCTATGGATACAGAGTATGAGTCTCTGATGAAAAATAAAACTTGGAAGCTTGTTGATCTGCCACATGGAAAGAAACCTATTGGCTGCAAATGGGTATACAAAGTCAAGTACAAGGCATATGGAACAATTGATAAGCATAAGGCCTGACTTGTTGCAAAGGGCTATGCTCAAAAGGAAGGCATCGACTATGAGGAAACTTTTGCACCTACTGCTCGGATGACCACAATTCGGGTTATGTGTGCTATGGCAGCACAATATGGGTGGAAAGTTCACCAAATGGATGTCAAAAGTGCCTTTCTAAATGGTGATCTCCAAGAAGAAGTCTATATGACTCAGCCTGAAGGATTTGAAGTGGAAGGCCAACAGCAGAAAGTTTGCAAATTGGTCAAATCCTTGTATGGTCTGAAACAAGCTCCTCGAGCTTGGTATATAAAAATGGACAATCACCTAATGCAGCATGGATTTAAGAGATGTCCGTCAGATGCAAACCTTTATTTCAAGAAACAGGGTTTCGAGATAGTGTTGCTTGTACTCTATGTGGATGATCTGCTCATTACAGGGAGTTCAGAAGATATGATCTCTATTGTCAAAAGAAACTTGTGCAAATCTTTTGAGATGACAGATCTCGGACTTCTCCATTACTTGTCTTGGTCTGGAATTCAGCCAGAAGGAGCACTCCATCAAAGTGTCTCAGAAAAAGTATGCCAAGACATTGCTCGATAAATATCGCATGACTGACTGCAAGCCAATGGCAACTCCAATGGAGAATGGACTTCAGTTATCGTGATATGATGACTCACCTCAGGTAGATGGCACTCTCTATCGACAGTTGATTGGGAGTCTCATATATCTGACCAATACTAGGCCAGATCTCGTATTTGTTGTAAACTATCTTTCGAGGTTCATGCAGGAGCCTAAGACCACTCATTGGAAAGTAGCAAAACGTGTTCTTCACTATGTCCGTGGTACTATGGAATATGGCCTAGAATACAAGAGGAACAACAAATTCTTCTTGCAAGGATACACGGACTCCGACTATGCCGGATCATTTAATGATCACAAGTCAACTTCTGGATACATTTTTCATCTGGGATCCGGTCCTGTCTCTTGGCACAGCAAGAAGCAACAGGTGGTTGCTATTTCTTCAATAGAGGCAGAATATTGCACCGCACATGAAGCTGTGTGCGAAGTGATATTGTTACGTCGCATTCTGACAAGTATGGGCCATCCATCAAAATCTTCAATACACTTTTTTTGCGACAATCAGGGTGTTCTGAACCTCGTCAAGAATCCAGTCCATCATGAAAAAACAAAGCACATTGACACACAATGTCATTTCATTCGAGAGGAAGTTCCAAAGCACCGAATTCAGCTTCAACACATTCCCACCGATGCTCAAGTTGCAGACATTTTCACTAAGGCACTTGGACGTGTCAAATTTGAATTGTTTCGTAGCTCACTTTGTATTGCAAAATAATGTAAGGGGATGTTAGTAGTCAAGTATAGCTATTAGTTATTACATTACCCAAATAATGTAATAAAGGGGGATGTTAGCGTACTGTTTAGGACTGTTACTATTTTGTATGTATTACATTATTTGGCAGACTATTACAACTTCGTAACAGATCCGTTCCGCCGGTGACTATTCTCGGCTACTATAAACATTATATAACCTGATGCTGAATAATAAGAACTGTTCGTTGAATATCACATTGGCTTCAACAACAATGCTTATAAAACAAGGTTTAATCACAACTCTCAAACAAGAAAACCTTGAAGCATTAAACCAAAAACTCCTCAAAAAGGAAACCATAATCAATCCTTTTCTCTCCAAAGATATTTTCAAAAATCAATCACCCAAATAAGTCAATGAAGAATATTGCCCATACCTTTTTGATGCCTTATGAGTTGTCCACTAAATCTGCCACACTCAACACATTTGTTTTTCCAATATCAACAAGGTTTAGAGGTCTTGAGTAATAACACAATAATAAAAATAATATCTCAATAACACCTTATTACTCCTACTCAATAAAATGCACCATATCCTCTTATGCAAGAAATAAACCTTCAAAAGAATGAATCAAACTTAATTTTGAAAATCCTTGAAAAAACCAGAAATATCTCCTTACACACACCTTATTTCTCCCTCTAAACAATATAAAGAAATATATCTCGAAAAGAGCTTTCCAATGATATATAATATGATATACTTCCAAAAATAAAATCAGCAAAAATCTCTATCTTTCCTAGGGCATACCATATCCTTATTTCTCCTTAGGCAACCTTGGCAAAAATTAAAATATTAAACAATATCAAAAATTAAATCCACTTACCTTGCCCTCATCGGGATTCGATCCTCCGACTTCCTTCTTCCCAATGCCTTAGTTGCATCCAAGCCGCCATTGGGCCATGCATCCTGACATGTCTAAAATGGCACGTCCATTATAAAGTTTCTGTGAACAGCGCTATTCCAAAAATAACAAGCGCTTCAAGCGCTTCTTCCTTGCAATCCAAAAGGCCTCACGTGAATTGAACGTGGTACCTCCTCCTTATTACCAAAACAACATACCACTAGGCCATTCTATCCTTTGCACTTGGAGCCTCTTAACCTTCACACCTTTAGCCTTTACTAAATTGTAAGGCCTTCGAAAAACAAAACTTTTTGCATGTGCTTCGAATTATAATTGCAAGGGATGCCTTGGTAAATGTTTTTGATGGCATTTATATAATGCCTTTGTCCTCTTTTGCAATCACGTCAGCGCTTCGAATAATTTCGATGTCAATGTGATTTGTAATTTATAATTAATTTAAATTTAATTTAAATTTAAATATTATAAATTAAAAAGAACCAACCTTAGGTTTAATTTAATTAAACTTTAGAACCTTGTCTTAATGCCCAATCTTGGTATAATTAAATATTATTTATAAAATTTAAATTCCTTGTGAATTTAAATAATTTATAAATAATTATTAAACCTCCTTGTTAACCTTTGCAATAACCCACCTTGGGTTTTTATAAACCAATCACTTAACCTGTGCTCCCAATAATATTAAAATATTATAGAACCTTTTTTCTTTCATTTCTGCACTGATGAAGCTTTTTCTTAGATGACTTGGGTGATTTTATTTCTTGTCAAATTCCTTAATAAGAGTGATCTCCCACTTTGTCATTGATGGTAACCTTTATCCTTTTACTGAGACCTGACCTTCTTTTCTGCTCCCCCTGGGTCTTTGCTCCCCCTGGCTCAATGCTCTCTCCTCATATCAAATCTCTCCCCAATACACAAATCTCTCCCCCTTTGACATCAATGGCAAAGGGTCACCTTTGGGGCTCGGGCCTAATAATGAGCCTCTTAGCTTATCCCCTCTCCCACCTCCACATGAGGTGGTTAATTTTGGGGTAGGAGTATTTCTACTCCTCGAAAGCACAGATCTGTACCTTTATATTTTTCTCTTATTCTGTGAGTCTTCTGAATCCTCTCACTGTTTCTTTCCAAATCATAATCTTTGTTCTTGTCGTTACTTTTGTTCTTGTTCCTGCTCTTGTTCTCATCCATGTTCCTATTCTTGCTTCCTGTTCATACCTATTTCTGAAATATTTGCTCTACACCATCTTGCTATGTGACCATCATTATTGTACTTATAACACTTAATGTTTTTATTACTTGGATGTGCAACTGTCTTAGGACTTCTCCTAGTGAAGCCATATCCTCTTCTATCTTGAATCATGCAATTTATTGCCTTGTGATCAAATTCATTGCATGAGTAGCAATATCCTTGGAAATGTTATCCCTTTCCATACTTCTGCCTTTGATGTGTCCTGCATTGTGAAGCCATGTGCCTAAACCTGTGACATGAAAAACATCTTCCATTGAAGCTTCCTTGTCTTCACCTCATTTGTCTCCTATTTTGATTATTGTTCCATTTGCATTTTATTTGTGCATTGTTCCTATCTTTGTTGAAATCTTTGTTGTCCAACTCATCCTTTGATGTCTCATTCCCACTTATACTATCATCTTCTGAATTATCCTCTTCTGAAGTTCCTTCTTCTTCAATACTTGAGGTAGATTATTCTTCCTATTTCTTTTGAACTTCTCCAAAGCCAAGACCTGTTGAAAATGATGTTCGTTGTTGTCCACCGATGAACTTATCCAAGTTCCAAGAGTTTTTTTGAAACTCTTCATCTTGATCTTGGATTCCTTTAAGTCTTATTTTAAAGTAGCCACTTCTTGTGCTAAATTCTCACATTCCAATATCTTTGCTTCTAATTTATCTTTGAACTTGCTTGCTTAGCCTTTGATTTCTCTAAATCTTCTATGAGCAATAATCTTTCATCATCACATTCTTGAAACTGACTTTCAAGCTTAGAGTGTTGCTTTCTTACCTTCTTTACTATGTCAAGGGCATAGATAAGTTCTCCCTTGAGATCATAGTCATTCTCTATTGAATAATCCTCTATTTTTTTACCTTTGTCTGAGTTTCTACTTCCTTTAGACTTGTCTTCTATGGGATCACTCACTTATTCTTCTAATACCATTAGAAGATTTTCATCTGGTCTTTCAAGTGCATCTTCAAAATCATCATCACTAAAACTATAATCATCCCTAGTGCAACCATCTTCAAGATGTCCAAATTTACCACATCTAAAATACTTGAGAATAACTGGAGTACTTTTCTTAATTGGATATTTCTCTTTAACCATAAATAGGACTTCATCTCTATCATTGTCTGAAAAACTAGCATCACTATAAATTGAGTACTTACTTGCATTATCTGCATAGTAGCTTCTCTTTTGTCTCTTGAAGAACTTCTTTCCTTGTCTACTTTGTCCATCCTTGATTTTCTTTTGGTACCTATATCCTTCTAACTCCTTATACCTGTGATCCTATTTTTCTTCATCATTGCTATTATTTGGCTCCTTGCACTCTATTGCAAAATTTCCATACCTTCCACAATTGAAATATTTTATAGATATTGGATCTATGGGTCTTCTGGAACCTTTATTTCTTTTGCCATAATTTGCTTCTTCATCACTGGATGACTTACTGCTCGATTCTATCTTATTTCTCTCTATTTTTTTGTCTACTTTGAAAGTAGCTTCTTTCAGAGGAATAGGATCTTTAGTTTGTATCTCAAAAGTAGTAAGCATGCCAAGCAAATAATTCCTTATTAAAGAATCACTATCAATTGATGTTTCTATAGCAAAAACCTTTTCACTGTACCTATTTGGAAGAGTTCTCAAGATCTTATCACAAGCATCAAATTCATCAACCTTCATTCCCAGACCTCTCATCTCATGTACAAGTTCATCAATCTTACTAAGATAGTCACAAATGTTTTCATCATCCTTAATTCTTAAGTTCTCAAATTCTCCTTTGAGATTTCTGATCTTAGCTTTCCTGATTCCTTTATCTCCTTCATATATGTCATGCAGAATTTTCCACATTTCTTTTGTTGTTTTACAATCCATAACCTTCATATATTCTGATCTATGTAATCCTTTTATAATTGCATTCATGGCTCTTGAGTTTGTGTGCATTAGAAGCTTGCCTTCCTTATATTTAGGAGGATTGACTGCTGAATCATATCCAAGTTCCACTGCATCCCAAACTTCATTTCCAAGTGCCATCAGGTAAAATCTCATCAGCATACACCAATATAAGAAGTCACTTCCATCAAATACTGGTACTGCATTATTGAAGAATCCATCTCTTTAATCCTTTTGATCCATTGTGTTATTAGACCGCTTTTCCTTCAAGCTATCAAACTCTTCTAAAGAAACCCACTCTGATACCAATTGAAGAACACAAGCTTATACTGAGAGGGGGTGAACAGTATAAGACCACTTTTTACTTTGCTTTTCAAATAAATAGTATGCAGTGTATAGATAGCGATATCAATAGTAGTAATAAAATCAATGCACAAAACACCATACACAATAGAGACACCACAATTTACGTGGTTCACCCAATGTGGGCTACTCCATGGAGAAAATATTTTACTAAAATTTTCTCAATCAATCTCTTTGGGAATCCTTCCTAATTACAATGTTTATGGACCTTTGTCCAAAGGAGATGTTGATCCCCTAATCTCAAGTTCGTGGATCTCTTTCATGGGAGAAATCTTTCTCCTTTTGCTCTGGCTAGTGATCTTATAGAATACTATGTCTCTTTGTTGCACTAACTAGTGGATCTCTCTCCACGTGAAGACTCCTCACTCATATCCATCTTCAATTGTCCTGGTTGCTGGATATCTATCCACTAAGACTCTATCCTCTATACTCTATCACCTCCAAAGCTCTGTCTCAATACTGTACTAAATAAAGTCTAGTCGGTCTAGCACAATTCTGCTCAATCTCTTGTACTAAACATAGTTTATTTTGTCTAGAACAACTCTGCTCAATCTCTTGCACTAAACATAATGCATTCAGTCTAGCACAAGTCCACTAAAATCTGTACTAAATACAGTTCATTCGATCTATCACAAATATGCTTAATAGGTCCACACAGAACCTTCTCAAATCTGCTCAATAGTTCCACACAACCTAATCAAATCTACTCAATAGGTCCACATAGAACCTGCTCAAATATTCTCAATAGGTCCACATAGAACTAGCTCAAATCTGCTCAACAGGTCCAAATAGAACCTGCTCAAATCTACTCAAAAAGTCCACATAGAACCTACTCAAATATGCTCAACAAGTCCTCTCTAGTACTTGTCCAAATCTGCTCAATAAGTCCTCTCTAGGACTTGTCCAAATCTGCTCAATAAGTCCTCTCTAGGACTTCCTCAAAACTGCATAGCAAGCTTCCACAAAATCTTACACAAAATTAGTCCACAAGCCTTCTCAAAGACTTACCTCAAATCAGTTTAACAAGCTCACATAGAACTTGTCCAATATTATAGAATCATAAAGAGAATTTTTAGAGACTTAATATGTTCTATACTCGATGCTCAATTAATATCTCAATTCAATCTCATAGAAGCATAAAGAGAATTTTTAGAGACTCAATATGTTCTATACTCAAATCCTAATCTCAACTCAATATCAATCTCATAGAAGCATAAAGAGAATTGTTAGAGACTCAATATGTTCTATACTCAAATCCCAATATCAACTCAAATCAATCTCATAGAAGCATAAAGAGAATTGTTAGAGACTCAATATGTTCTATTCTCAAATCTCAATCTCAACTCAAATTAGAATATAGAATAGTTTGTTTCATGGAACTTGAACAACCACTTCACACAATTACTTGACTAGGCTCAATCAACTCTACTCAACCAATCACCTCAAGGAACAATCATTTCCACAAACCCTAGTCCAAGCATGTATCAACCAACTCAAAATTTTTCCAACAATGCTCAACAACAAATCTCACATAACAATGATACTCATGTTCTTAACTCAAGTTCAAGTTCTTTGCATGATCAATTTGTTTCAACAACAATGCTTATAAAACAAGTTTTAATCACAACTCTCAAACTAGAAAACCTTGAAGCATTAAACCAACAACTCCAAAAATGAAACCACAATCAATCCTTTTCTCTCCAAATATATTTTCAGAAATCAATCACCCAAATAAGTCAATAAAGAATATTGCCCATACCTTTTTGATGCCTCATTATTTGTCCACTAAATCTGCCACACTCAACCCATTTTATTTTTCCAATCTCAAAAAGGGTTAGAGGTCTTGAGTAATAACACAATAATAAAAGTAATATATCAATAACACCTTATTACTCCTACTCAATAAAATGCACCATATCCTCTTATGCAAGAAATAAACCCTCAAAAGAATGAATCAAACTTACTTTTGAAACTCCTTGAAAAAACCATAAATATCTCCTTGCACATACCTTATTTCTCCCTCTAAGTAATCTAAAAAAATAGCTCTCAAAAAGATCTTTCCAATGATATATAATATGATATACTTCCAAAAAGAAAATCAGCAGAAATCTCTATCTTTCCTAGGGCATACCATATCTGTATTTCTCCTTAGGCAACCTTGGCAAAAATTAAAATATTAAACAATATCAAAAATTAAATCCACTTATCTTACCCTTGGCGGGATTCAATCCCCCGACGTCCTCCTTCCCAATGTCATAGCTGCAGCAAGTTGTCATTTGGCCATGCGCCCTGACGTGTCTAAAATGGCACGTCCACTATAAAGTTTTCGCGAACAACGCTCTTTCGAAAAACAACAAGCACTTCTTCCTTGCAATCCAAAAGGCCTCACACAAATAGAACGCATGACCTCCTCCTTAGGACTAAGCCAACATACCACTAGGCCATGCTGGCCTTTGCACTTAGAGCCTCCGAACCTTCACACATTTAGCCTTTACTAAATCGTAAGGCCTTCGAAAAACAAAACCTTTTTGCATGCACTTTGAATTATAATTGCAAGGGATGCCTTGGTAAATGTTTTTTATGGAATTTATTTATTGCATTTGTCCTCTTTTGCAATCACGTCGGCGCTTCGAATAATTTCAACGTCGGTGTGATTTTTAATTTATAATTAATTTAAAATTATTTTTTTTAAATTAAAAAGAACCAACCTTAGGTTTAATTTAATTAAACCTTAGAACCTTGTCTTAATGCCCAATCTTGGTATAATTAAATATTATTTATAAAATTTAAATTCCTTGTGAATTTAAATAATTTATAAATAATTATTAAACCTCCTTTTTAACCTTTGCAATAACCCACCTTGGGTTTATATAAACCAATCACTTAACCTGTGCTCCCAATAATATTAAAATATTATGGAGCCTTTTTCCTTTCATTTTTGCACTGATGAAGCTTTTTCTTGGATGACTTGGGTGACTTTATTTCTTTCTGAATTCCTTAATAAGAGTGATAACTCTATCAGGTGACATCAATGACAAATTTGACTTAGAGGACTCAAAATATCCAACAAATGATCCCCATGATTCACAGTCTTGTGTTATGTACCAACATCATGTTCAGAAAGCTATGGATCAAGCTAAGAGAAATCAAAATGGAAGGTTAAGTATGTTATGGAAGCCTGACCAAATCATGGTTGGGAAAGAGCTGGATGAGGATGGCCCAATTGTTGTTATGACAAGGTCAGGAAAGAAAACCTTGCAAGCCGATACCCAAAATATGGGACAATTCTAGGTTCCTTCTCAGAAAAGGAATGACCCAATCCCCCAAAGCAGTGATACTTTTCCTATTCCCCAAGCTAAATGGAAAGAGAAGATAGATATTCTCCCCAAGAGATTCAAGAAAGAAATTGAAGGAGACTGAATAAAGTCTAAATATGAGGCTCAAGAGAGGCTTAGATTCCCTTATTACCAAAAGATAAATAATAGAAGCCACTCGACAATATAAAAGAAAATATGGTGATCCAAAAAGAAAACCTGAGAGGACCACTTTGGCTAAGTTTGAATACAACATTGTAGAAGAGATGAAAAGAATTCCCTCAAAATCTAGTTTGTATGATACTCTTTTCATTCTTGGACAGATAGACTTTCTTAAGGCTTCTCTCAAAAAGTATCCATAGGATAAAAATTCCACCATAATCCTTAGTATGCCCTTAGAAAAGAAAGAAATGTACCCTACTATTTTGAAGAATAAACCCCCTCATTTCTATATTTCGTTGAGGATGGAATGTTGGATAGTCCAATATTGTATGATAGATTCAAGAGCCTCAACTACAGTTATGCCTAAAGCAGTCTGTGAAGAGATGGGTATGGAGCATTCCTAATCTTACCTTGGGGTGATACAATTGAACAGAAAACCTATAAAAATAATGGGACTAATAAAGGATTTTTTAATGAGGTTACATAGATCCTCTGATGTGACAATAGTACAAGAAATAGTAGTGGTTGACCTAGAACTCTACTTTAGCTTATGCCTCTCGGGGGAGTTCACTACAAAATTAGGTGGATGCATGTACATGGATTATTCCAGCATGGTCATTCCCTTCAAAGGGAAGAGGATAAGGTTAACACCTAAAAAGCCTATGTCTTATCACATAGAAAAATTTTAAGAAGACATGTGTAACCTCACTCCCCTTGAAGAATTTGAAATTGTGGATAAATTTTAGAAACTAGAACTGGAAGATAAATTACCTTTTAGAGAGGATTACAGTCAGTTTGGGATAGGCATGGGCACATATAGTATTTCTATAGAATCAAAGAGAAAAACCCTTGCTATATCTAATCAATCTCTAAGGGAGACAGAGGTATGGACAATGCACTTTGACGGTGCTAGATGCAGAAATGGAGCTAGTGCTGGAGTGGTACTGCAGTCCTAATCAGAAGGGACAAAGAATTTTACCTACATATTAACATGATCATGTACCAATAATGTTGTAGAATATGAGGCTCTGTGCCTCAGACTAATGCAAGTAGAAAACATGGACATTAAGGTTCTAAACATATATGGTGACTCCGAGTTAATCATCCATCAAGTAAGAGAAAGGTGCAGCAGTAAGCACCATTACCTAAAAGCATATAGAAATAGGGTATGGGATCTAATGGAATCCTTTTATGCCCTAAATATAAATTTTATTCCTATAGAAAAGAATACTTTTGTAGACTCCTTAGTAGTAGGGGGATCTAACTTCAACCCTTATACAGACATTGGATTCAAGAAAGACAAGGGAATCAAAATGATTTTTATGTCTGTTGTGCTAGATAAGCAAATTTTTTGGTAGGTCTTTGAAAATGATGAACAAATAATCAATTTTCTGGTAAGAGAAGCATGTATCTCCAATGTCCAAGAAGAAAATCCAGATGAAATTGATCAATAAGATGTTATTCAACTTAGGAATAATCACATACCTAGATGGTTGGTCACTTTAGAAAGCCTATTTGATAATGAAGACATAAAAAGGACAAGAGCCATGGAAGTCAATGAAAAAATTATAAAGAAGTTGAAGTATGTTTTGAAAAGAAGCTCAATATTGGAATTTTATGTTCACTAGAGGAAGAAGAGGATATCAAGGCTTTATGCATAAAGTACCCAGATATCGTAGCTTGGTCATATGAAAACCTCAAGGTATATGACAAACGGATTATCCAACACACTTTTGAGCTAGAGCCTGATGCCAAGCCTTTTAGACAAAATCAAAGGCTAGTAAACCCAAGGATCAAAGCCATTGTGAGAGAAGAGCTCTTAAAGTTGTTAAAGGCTAAGATCATATATCCAATAAAATATTCAACCTGGGTAAGCAACTTGGTACCTATGAGAAAAAATAATAGCGATATTCACTTGTGTGCAGATTTAAGAAATATTAAACAAGCATTTCTTAAGGATCACTAACCCCTTCCATAGATTGACAAAATCTTACAGATAGTTGCAGGGGAAGAAAGGTTCTCACTATTGGATGGCTTCTCTAAATATAATCATATTTGGGTGAAGAATGAAGACTAGTATAAAACAGCATTCACCAAAAAATGGGGTACTTTTGCCTACCAGAGAATACCTTTTGGGATGTCCAATGCGGGAGCCACATTTTAGAGAGCCATGGAATATGCCTTTGGAGAACTTATCAATAAGTTCATTCTGATCTATTTGGATGACATGACTATTTTCTCCCATAACAAGCATGATCACTTAGCACACCTTGAGCAAGTCTTTCATAAATGTAGAGAATTTGGCAGTTCCCTTAATAATAAGAAATCATTCTTTGCAGTTCATGAGGGAAATTTTCTATGTCATGTAGTCTCAAAAGAAGGTATGGCCATATATCCATACAGAATCAAGTCCATTCTAACCCTTCCATTGCCTATGAATAAGAAATCCTTACAATATTTCTTCGGTCAAATAAACTTTATCAGGAAATTCATTTTTGACTTTGCACAAAAGGTGAGGCCCATTTCTGAACTGCTCAAGAAAAATATCGAGTTCAAATGGACTGAAGTCAGGAAACAAGCCTTTGAGATAATCAAGTAGTCCATTGCAACATCTCGAGTGCTAGTAAATCCAGATTTTAGTAAGGATTTTATTGTTTATGCTTATGGAGCTAAAGAAAGTTATGCCTCAGTGCTCATACAAAATTATGATCAAGGTGAAGAGCATCCCATATTCTTTTAGAGCCAGACCCTCCATGATTACCAGGTTAAGTATTATTTATTGAGAAACAAGTATTTGTTGTGATGAAGTCATTGAAGAAGTTCAAGCAATATTTAGCTCAAAGTAAGACCTTGGTATTTGTTGTTCACCTGGATGTAAGAAGCTTTATTCTACAAGGTGAAAGAGAGATGGATGGATCGCCAATATCCAATAATATGATGTGGAGATACACCCCACCAAGTTGGTAAGAGGCAGGGCCTTATGCCAAGGTCTAACAAAGGCAGTAGCATCAGCAGAAACAACAGCTTTCCATGTAGTAGAAGATGATTAGATTGAAAGAATACAGTCAGGAGACTCTGATTTGGTAGACAAGATGATCAATTACTTTCAAACCAGAGTAGACAAGATGATAATTACTTTCAAACCAGAGTATACCCTCTTGAGCTTAATGCATCACAAACAAGAAGATATAGACTTCAAGATTTGAAGTATGTCTTACTACAATAAGGGCTATACAAAAGGAACCTTGATGGATTTCTCCTTAAGTGCTTAAAATAATATCAACAACAAAATTTCATTCAAGAGATCCATGGAGGACCATCTGAGGACACTTCTTAGGCAGAGTCACAGCTTTGAAAATCATAAGAGCTGGCTATTACTAGCCTATTGTATTTGCTAATACTTTCAAAATAACTAGAGCTTGTGACAAGTACTAGAGGCATGTGGGGAGAACAAGGATTGCATCATTCCCTCTCAGGACAATATAGGTAGAAGAATCATTTTAGTAATGGGGGTTGGACTTCATAGGTGTCATCAATCCAAAATTTTTAGTTGAGCACAAGTATATTCTAACTACCACAGACTACCTCTCCAAATGGGTAGAAGCTATCCCTACCAAGAAATCAGATCAAGAAGTTGTGATCAATTTTATGGAAAGTTTGATTTCAAGGTTTGGAGTTCTAGAAGCCTTGGTGAGTGATAATGGGCCAGCCTTTATAGGAGCCAAATATATTGAATTTTCCAACAAGTATGGCATAACCATTAAAAATACTTCAAATTATTACCCTCAATGGAATGGACTTGCAAAGTCTACCAACAAAAATTTATGAAGGATTTTGAGGAGATCACTAGAAGGTAATAAAATAATTTGGCACCTAATGCTGGAACAAGGTTTGTGGGTAGACAATATTACCATCAATAAGTCCATCAAGTCTTCCCCTTATACTCTGGTATATGGTAAAGAGGTAGTGTTACCTATCCATTTAGAAATTCTAGCACTCAAACTGATAAATTCATAAGAAGAATAAGACAAAAATCTAGTGGAAACAAGGCTAACACACCTACTACATTTGGAAGAGAAAAGAGCTTAGGCCTATGATAATTTTTAGAAGCATTTTGTGGACATCAAGGTATGGTTCGTCAGCGCTTCACTATACAAATCATCCATCTCATTGCCCTAATTATGAGGTGTACTTATAGGACTATCCAAGGGCTAAGGGTGGCTTCCTAGAGAAGACAAGATCAAGAAGGGGTGGTTAGGATAGTTGGAATGGAAGCTTCCACCCTCTAACCACCTTCTTCTAGATCCAATGGTCGTTTCAACCGATTTGGCTCAGATTGAAGGCCAACTAAACTTCAGTTAAGACCGCAGGTCACAGCTACAGTCTAGACTACAAACCGTAGGTCTCAGCCATGGTTTAGTTGTAAACCGCATGTCTAGGTTGCGGTTTAGACTAATTAGGCCAAGGATCCCAAATTGAGTGGTTAAAACCACTGCTCTATCTTGGAGTCTGTCCAAGATCTTCCATATGGTCTTGTAGCATGTCCATATGAGTAGTCACCCTCAACATGATGCGTTTTAGGTGTCTATAGATACCCCTTTTGAGATGCATTGTGAGATCAAACAACATTGAGCAAAAATAAACCTCCTAAAATGATGTTGAAGGTTCTATGATGATCATTAGTCATATCAACATTAGATGCCCCAAGTCCAGAAAAAGGACGTGCATCCTGGAATCATTTCTTCCAACTCTTTGGAGCCTTAAACTTGAAAATATTGTGCCCTTCTCACCTCATTCGATGAGGTTGTACATTCCATAGGTATCTTCTGACCCATAGATATAAAAGGTTAAGGACAACAAGCAAAATCATATTTACTATTTGTCCCAAGCAAAGGGGTAAGCTTATGATAGCTGTTTACAATGATTCACAAGGACGAACGCAATTTTGACAAGATCAAGGGATCTACAATCTCTGGGATCTTTTGATGATTTTGATTATGATTTTGATATTATTACTACTCCCTCAAGCGACGATTCAATGAGGGTAATGACAATGTATGAAGTGAAGATATCGCTTGACCACCATGGATGATCTGAAAAAATTTAGATTTGAGCAAATTAATGCCTTGGCTAGGCCTAGTTCAGCTTTTGATTCCAATTTTTAATATTATTTGGACACTTCTATCCCATGGAGCAGTCAGGCTACAATAGCCATTTTAGGGAATCGAATTGATACAAATCCAATCAAATTTGTGTTGAATCAAATTATCGATGATTTATTGAAAAATAGGTCATAGAAAAAATGACATGCAACGCCTCATTCCTGTGGAGCAGTCTGGTCACGAAGGCCTTCTTAGGGATTGAAAAGAAGCATATAAAATTGACGATGACAATTTTTGCCCCAAATTTCCTTATGGTAATTTACTCATCTTTTCGGATTGCATGGATCGCAAGTCACTACAACTGCCAAGTGCATACAGCTGCCAAGTGCATAGGGTAAATTACTGAATATGAGGCACATATGGTGCTTTAATTATTTGATTTTTTTTTTGTTTTGAATTATGCATTGAGCTTTTTTACTTGGCTGGGAGGTGTGCCGCTCCATGAAAGGATTATCATAGCAATGACCTCGGTTGTACTTTATAATCTCGATCAAATTTTTAATTTTTGATTGGATCCTGGTGCTTGATTATCACTAAATTTCTAAATTAACTTGCTTTTATTTCATTTTGACCCAATGGGAGGCATTAATTGATATTTTTGGCCCTTCCAATGGTGGGGTTTCTAAACTGTCTACCAGTTGCAAACCGTGTCTAGGGTCTGCGGTTCCCATTTGCAAAATTGGGAACCGTAGCTAAGGCCTGCGGTCCGCGCTGAATATGAGAATTCTATAAAATTTCCAAATTTCAAATATCTCTCATTATTCCTTGATAGTGACCTATAATTGGAGCTCTGACAATGACAGCTAACTAAACTGACCTGCAACCTAGCACACCTTACCCGGACACCGACTCACAGCACGATGGCAGGGCACGGGCAAGCGTCTTCTAGCTGCGGAGGATGAGGGGAGGGCAAGGTAACTCAAAAACCAAGACCTCGCATCAATTACTAGTAAAATTAACACAATTAAGCAATCGGTAAATCAATCTCACTAAACTGCTGGCAATGAACCTCATTTTAGGCTAGGATATCTTAGATTTAAATTTTTTGTATTTTTGGTCGTGGTATCGCACCCGGTTGGACTTCAAACGGAGACCGCAAGTACCAACTACGGTTCCCAATTGGTCAATTGGGGACTGCAGCTGCCAACTGCGGTCAGCATTCAAACTTCCAACGGTCAAATTTTTATCGCATGCGGACCATAGGGTTGACTCGCGATTTGCCCACTTTAGGAAAAATTTATAAAAAATTTAATTATTTTGAATTTTTAGAGGCAATTAATGTATTTTAATGCATTTTTTACCTATATGATTGACAAATTGAATTTGTAGGCCTGCGTGATGACATGTCCTTGCAATTTTACCAGTTTTTTACTATTTTTGATGATTTTTAGATCAGTTTTTAAAACATTTTGCATGTTTTATTTAGCCTTTTCCTTATTTTATGCTATTTATTCCATATATTGACTTCTAGAGCATGAGAGACTGACATTCTGAAGACTCTTTGTGGAGAGCTCACTGATGGTGAGCGAGAGTGGTTTGAAGCTTTTGAATTCAGCTACATTCTAGATCTACCCACCATTAGGGTAGATCTATCCTATCTGACTACGTTGTCCCGATGCTGGAATATGTGGATCAACATATTTCACTTATCTATAGGTGAAATGATAGTTACACTCGAGGACATCTACAGGATCTTTAGGATAGGAAGCGTGACACTACTATCGCTACTCTACAGACGCAACTAATAGAGAGATCATTGGCTGACACAAGCAGACCAACAGCTTGCTAGCCTGACCTCCTAGGCTACTATAGAAAATACCCAGGTTGGCGAGCTCACTCATGCTCATGACTTGGCAGAGTCATAAAGGGATGCGGCCATAGCAAAGCAGGATCTACTCAAGCATAGAGGAGGGTTCCTCCACCCTCTCAATTGATTATGGGGCCTCTGATGGCACCAACAGTAGTACTACCAGGTGGTCGGGATCCTATGGTAGAGATACAGTGCCTACAAGGTTTACTTATGAGTTTCAATCAGAGGCATGCATCCAAGGTTGCTCGGGTAGACCAGCTAGTGGGCTACATTCAAATGTTGAGCATAAAGGTTCCTAAGGATCCATATGCTACAGAGTCCTAGCATACAAGATATCATACTACAAGCCAGTCCACTACTAGCTCGAGCCATCACACCCATCGAAGCGAGTGGACACATAGGTCCTCCAGTACGCATGGCGGTAGAAGTCATACCAAGACCAAGGAGGTAGGGCAGTCTACTACAACGTCCAGTCATAGGTCCCAACGGACAGAGGTGCCTATAGTACAGGGGGTAGTTGGATGATTGCTAGGCCTCTTCAGGCTAGGCGATACACAAGGTGCTTAGCAGGATCCACAGCAGTCAGCAAGGCAGTAGGCAGGGCAGTATCTTGAGCATAGCACTGAGGGGGGTGGCGAGAGCTCTGGTATAGGGGGAGCAGATCAGAGCTAGAGCTCTAGATTGCAGGACATATTTTTTATATATCCTATTTGGTGTAAGGTCGAGGACCTACACATTTGTAGCCTATGGTAATTTTTGTACTCCCTATGTACTCTAAGACACACATATTTATATGATATGATCATTATTATGGCTCATTTATTGTGTATTCATTTATTTTTAATTTTTTATTTATGTGATGTACATGGATGCAATGCTTATGTTATTATGATGCTATATGATGTGATGTATGGATGACATGCACTAGATAGCTATTTGATTTATGATGATGGTATGCAGTGATATTAGATGCTTAGATGTGCTTTTTGATGGATGCATATGGATGCGATGTTTTTCTCTTAACGTGTATTTGATATTGCTTTCTTTTCATGCATTAATGTATGTAATGCATTATTTACATGATGCTAATCTAATGTAAATGAACTTGTATGCTTTAATCACTTAAAACATAAGGAATGAATGCAAATATTTTTATCAATCTAATGGATGACGCCACAAAATGTATAAAAATCATGAATGTAATTGAAAATCCTTAAGATAATAATGTAATAAATTAATCACCCATATATGAAATGCAATGGTATGCAATGTTTTATGATGCAAATGATATAATGTGCCATTCGATTTTATTTTTGCAAATGTGAAAAATGTGCACGATATAGTCAGTGGGCGTCTAAATATTATTGCTAATACCCATCCGATATCTATCCTATATGTTGATTGTGCTTTTTACAATGATGTATCATGGGTTTAATACTTTGCGATTTGGAGATTTATATGGTGCCATTTTTGACACTTTGTTGGTATGGGAGAAATTTTTGAGTTTTTCCATGAGACTCAAACACCCTAATAAACATATCAAAAGTTGCATACTAACCACACTAGACTTCTGAGATAAAAGGATTTTGCTAGGATAGGCCCTAACTGTTCATTATCCCTATGTGTACAAATTATTATTTTAAGATAAGACACAAGCATTCCCCGATGTTAGGCAGGATTCTTTCAGCCCATTGCTAAGATAGGGGTTCCACAAATGTCTTATCCAATCTCAAGTTTAGATCTCAGTTGGACTAAGCCACTAAGCAATGCAGGATACCTGAAGATAGTTCTTCCACATTCAAACATTGGTCTTGTTCATAAGTGAGATTCTAATGCATCAAACATATCGTCATGCGTAAGGCACAGTAGTGCTGACAATTTCAGGGATTCAAGCTCATTCCTTTTTATCTTTCAATTTTTGGGATACTTGCTCATATGTAGTGAAGCAAGGAAGTCGATTCCATATTCTTTTTGAATTGTCTTTGGATCTTCATTTGATCTCTCTTCGAACTGGATTTTGGATCTCCATTTGATCTCCACTCAAAATTTTGATTTATGATATTTATTTGATCTTCACTTTGAACATCGGCATGAACTTTGATTTAAGCTCATTTTTTGATCTTCACTTGATCTTCACTTTTCAGCATTTACATTTGATAATATTCTTCAGAAAATTTCCTTTGGGGAGATTTACTTGAAAATTTTATTTTTGGTACATCAATTGAGAATATCGATCATGTGATATCTATATCGCTCCAAATTTTTTGCACCCTTACCTTCAGGCTATAGGATCCGCGCCCGGAAGGGGGATGTGAAAAGGATGGGACAATACCTCGGACTGAGAGGCCCTTGGAAGGTCCCGCCTCTCGGGGGAGGTGTATAAGGGTGAATTTTTGACGGATGGTGGGTTCACCAGGAAACTTTTGAATGGCGGTTTCCACGCCTAGGTTGATAGTGTGTTTGATGTGTTCATTTTTATGCTTGATCATTCAACTCCTAGGTTTGGCCGAATATGAATCTAAACTATTCTATATGCCAATGCTGATTTAAATGAATACAAAAAATAGAAATGAATGCAAATAACAGAGAATATGCTAACTAGAAGGTGTCATACCTGATTTCGGATGTCTGATGGAGATTCTGAGTCTTGTAGCAGTTCAGATCATCTCAATTTGTACGTAATCATCTGATATTTCATGGGATCATCCCAAATCATAGAAGGTCATCTGAAATCAGACAGAATCATCTGAAATCTGATGAATTCATCAGACGAATTCGTCAGAAACCTGCAATCACAAAAACAGATGCAAAATACCAAATATGCAAGTGCAGAAGCAAAGGATAATGGTAGAAATAACAGCAAACATGCCTAAATAATAGATTCTAATAACAAATAAGGAAATGCAAGTAGATTTAATGATTGATTTTAACTTTATCATGCGATTATGCTAAATGAGGTGAACTCCAAGATGCATAAAACATAATAACTTAAAACAGTGCAGAAATATGATATGAAAAATGCAGAGAAAGCTAAGAAAATGCAAACTCTAAACTCGATTGCCCCCAATATGGACTACGATCAGGATCGCCTCCAATCGTACGAGATCATCCGCAATCATCCGAGATCGTCCGCGATGATCCAAGCTAGCTTCGACTGAAAAATAGTAGAGTTCTTGCAATAAAAATGCAAAAATACCGAATGCAAGCAATAGTGCGAGGGAATAAGGAGCTAACTCTGCAATGAAATCCATCAACTAAGGGGTTAGGGTTTTAGGGAGAATCAAGGGGATAAACTAGAAAAATCCTAGTTTATATAGGATTAGGAAGAGGTTTGGGAGGTTGGGGATCATCCCAATCGGGAGATCTCCAACGAGGAAATCTCCAACTACGCGGACACGCTTCCGCCCGAGTTGGAGAGGTTGTTGAAACAGAAGCTAATTATGAAAATTTAGTTTTGGGACGAAATCGTCTGGACGTTCTGTTCCAGATGAATTCGTCAGATCGGGGACGATTTCGTCTAATCTGCGACGATATCGTCCAACGGTCAAAACAAATCCTAAAAATGGCACGAAAAATGGGGAAAGCGGGTAAAAGGCGGTTTAACGGGCAGTTTGGGGTTGAAATTCAAATTTTAATATTTTATCTTTTTACTAAGGTTTTAACCAGTGCCAATTTTAGGGTGCTACATTTTGCCCCCTCTTTAGCGAATTTTTCGAAGAAAATGCGTTAAAGACGAGTTTTTCCCGTTTTACGAGAAAGCAAAAATATACTCAATTTTTTAGATGACGATTCTTGGTCGAATCGTACGAATGCTGACTATGGTGCCCCCTCCGTGTTTTTACCCAAATCGAACGTTTGAGGTAAAAACACGGAAAAGCAAAAATTAAAATGCTGATTTTTAAATAAAATTAAGAAAATAGGGTAAAACCCTAATTCATTTGTATTGATGAGAGGATTAGATGGTTTAGATGTGGATACCAATCTAGTTTGATATGATGTATATAATTTTTTGATATATATATATGATCTTTTTAGATATGACTTGTTCATATGTTTTTATGATGCTTTAATGTTTGAATTGTTTGCTTGTTTGATTGATGATTCATGTAATTATGTCGTTTTGAAATATTATAATTTGATGTCATGCTGTAAGATTTTAAATGAAATAGTCTGATGTAAACAATTGGTTGTTGTGGTGTGATTTGATGAAAAATAAAAAGAGACTTCTAACAATAATTTCAAAGGACATTGTCATTGTTATAGACCATTTCATGGAGTCGCCGCTCACTCGGTCGTCAAGCTAATCCCAGTATAGAAATATTGTTAAAAGTAAAAGAGTGCTTAAGAGACTGTCTTAAGACTTTGTGTTGTAATGATGGAGATAATGATGGTTTGATGATTTGTTTTCAGATTTTCATAAAAATAGTATGCATGAGATACGAAAAGAAATATGATTTTGCTAGGCATAAATTCCTAAGTGTGATAAAATTTTGAACAATTCCTTAGAATTTATACCATGGTTGCAAAATTGAATTTGAACATAATGACATGAAATAGAATAGGTGTTCGTTTGTTTGTAAAGCATAATTGTGTAACATAATGATGCAAGTCATATGAATTTTTTTTTAAAATAAATGGAAAATAAAATTAGAACAATGGTTTGCGCTAGGCATAGAATTATAGGTATAGACTTATACCATCATCGCGAAATCCAAAGAAGAAAATAGATTGTTGGTTTTTGCAAGATGAATTTTTTTTATTTTTGATAAACAGGAAAATAATAATAGGAACATGTTGTTTGAAATTATTTTTGTGATTTTGTGAGAAAATTTATATAATTGCTTTTATAGAAAACAAGAATTCTGAAATAAAAGGATAGAATTATTCCGAAAAGAATTACAAAAACATTTTAAATTATCTCAAAGAGAAATGTAGATTTATAAGGAATCCTCATGTGCAAATGTGAGTTCATTACCGATCTTGATTTATCATAATGATACAAAATCTCTCAAATACAAATGTGTGTGCGATTGTATTGTTCATTCACCAATTTTGAGCAAGATAATTTGATACAAGTAATTTGCCTTGACCAAATGAATGTTCGTTGACCATGATTTATATGCATGTAACCGTACCAGACTACTATGTAAGTTAGGTTATCAAGAGCTAGCTAATCCATAAGCTGACATAGGTCTGTACAAAAGAAGGTCGCTAATGTGACAGACATATCACCACGCTAGGGATTACCCAAGGCCAAGCGGGTTGGGCACAAACCACCTGTTATGGGGCTTACCTCACAGTTTTCGAATAATTGAGAATTCCAGGGATTCAAGCTCATTCACCCTTCTTTTCTTTTCAAGGGGTAGGGAAAGGATTTTATTGCATTTTGCTTTTGCGTTTCTCTTTTGCTTCTTTTTTTCTTTTTTTTGTACTTTTGTATTTTTGCTTGATATTTGAGAAAATATTGAAATATTGTTGTGATGATACAAAATAACCTTTTTCTTTTTCTCTTTTTCTTGAACTTTTCTTTTCTTCCTATGCTAGGGATACTTGCTCGGATTAGTCTGTAGAGCAAGGGATTTTTATTCTGGGTAGGGGTGAGCTTGTCCTTTTGTCAATTCTCAAAGATTCTAGACCATGTGCATGATAGGATAGCAAGGGAAACTTTTCGCTCAGGAAACCATTTCTACTATGTAGCATCATATCGAATTTGCAATGAAATCATTTTAATGTGAAAAGATATACTTGGTTCAAGTAAATAACAAGATCAGTTCTCTATGCTCAAAACTTTATTTAATTCAATTGTGGACTTTGATATAAGAGAGATGAATAATCATACCAAATAAAATCAAGATATTTATTCATGTGAATGTGAAAGTGCGGGATTCCAAATAAATGCTAATTTATCCAAAATAACTGAAAATATAACTGCAATACTTCACAATTTGACAGGTACAAAAATAAAAGATGTTTTTGAAGATTTTGATGATTTGGATGTTTTTGATTTTTAAGTTATGAATTGAAAGAAATACAAGGTGATTGTTTTTTTGAAATGTTTTAAATAAGTGACTAAAAGGAAATAATATGCAAAACAAATATATACAATGATGAAATGACCAATTTTTATGCATAGTAACGTTTAAGATGCATAATGTTCATAGGTTCTTTAAGTTCTTTACCATCTAAGGTAGATAATTTGTATGCTCTCGATCCAAATTTAGCAGTGATGACATATGGTCCAAGCCGGTTGGGCTCAAATTTACCTTTAAGGTTTTTAGTTGCATTAGTATTTTTTTTATTTTCTTTTAAGACAAGGTCACCGATCTCAAAGGATCGAGGATGAACTTTCTTAAGATATGCTCTCTTAAGCTTGTTTTGGTAGGCGCGAAGATGCTCCAAAGCATTGATGCACTTTTCATCTAGAAGTTCTAGTTGACTAAATCTGCCAGCACGATATTCATCCCCTACTTCAGTATCTTGAAGTAGTAGAGCTAAAGAAGGAACTTCTAATTCAAAGGGAAAAATGGCTTCAGCACCATAAACCAAGACAAAAGGTGAAGTTCCAGTGGGGGTTCGAACACTAGTTCGATAGGCCCACAAAGCGAGGATATAATTGAATGTGCCAATCTCGACCGGATTTATTGACCAATTTTTTGAGAATTTTGATTAAGGTTTTATTAGATGCTTCTGCTTGACCATTACCCTGAGGATAATAGGGAGTGGACCAGCGATGTTGAATTTTATATTTTTGACATAATTTTTTAACATCTTTATTTTTGAAACAAGTTCCATTATCGAAAATGAGATTGGCAGGAATTCCAAACCTACAAATAATTTGATTAAAAATAAACTTGGAAACTTGTGTTCCAGTGCAAGAAGCTAATGGCATAGCTTCAACCCACTTCGTGAAATACTCGGTGGTGGTTATGATGAATTTGTGTCCATCGGATGACACAGGGTTGATTTTTCCAATGATGTCTAAGCCCCATTTTGAAAAGGGCCAAGGAGATGAAATAGCCTGCAGTTCTTGTGCAGGCGCATGGACAAGGTCAGCATGTTTATGGCACTTGTCGCAATGTCGCACATAATTATGTGCATCATTTTCCATGGTAGGCCAAAAATATCCTATCCGAAGGAGTTTCTTAGCAATGGCGCTACCACTAAAATGTCCCCCACAAGATCCATTGTGGGCTTCATTCAAAGCTGATCTAGATTCTTCTAGATTCAAACATCTCAGTAAGATGCCTTCAAAAGATCTTACTGTACAAGGTATTACCAATAATCACAAAGTGACTTGCTTGTCTACGTAATAACCTACGTTGGTTGCTAGTACAACCATCAGGGAAGGTTCCTTTCTACAAAAAATTAAATATATCAGTATACCATGGTTCAGGAGTTGTTTCGTTGATGAGAAACACATCCAAAGGTTCTAAGCATGATTTGCTTGAAGCGGGTTCCTAGAGTCGATGAATAATGATGGTAGCATATTCATCGTCTAACTCCAAGGGTAAAAGAGATGCAGCTGCAGCCATAGCGTCAACCGCACGATTGCTAGTTCGAGGAATAGCTTCCAAAGTAACTTGATCAAACAAGGATAATAACTGCAAAACATATGCTTTATATGGGCGTAATTTATCATCTCTGGTCTGATAAACATCATTGATTTGGTTTATGACAAGTTGGGAGTCATCGAAAACCAATAAACTTTTAATTTTCAATGCCAAGGTAGCTCGTAATCCAAGGATAAGAGCTTCATATTCAGCAGTGTTATTGGTGCAAGCAAATGTTAATTTGAAGGACAGAGGTATAAGATGTTTTTGTGGAGATATTAAAATAATACCCGCACCAGCCCCACTCATGCATCGGGCTCCGTCAAAGTATAGGGACCATTGCTCCGAATGGTCTGCCTCTAGTTTAAGGCATTCATCAGGAAACTCAATGATGAGGGGATGAGTAGATTCTAAGGGTGCAACAGCTAATTGATCTGCTATGATTTGACCCTTAACAAACTTCTGTCCTATGAACGTGAGTTCAAATTCGCTTAGCGCAAGAACCCACTTGGTTGTGCGACCAGATAAATATGGTCGACTCATGAGATATCGCAAAGGGTCGAATTTGGCAATAACATACGTTTTTTGACTGAGCATATAATGTCGTAGTTTCTGTGTAGAAAATATGACTGCTAGGCATAATTTCTCTAATATGGTATAGCGAGTTTCATAACTGATTAAGGTTCTGCTGATGTAATAATTAGCACGTTCTTTCTTCTCATCGTCAAGCTGAGCTAACATAGCTCCTAAGGCGAGAATCAGAAGCAAAAATGTACAAGATAAAAGGACGATTAGATCTAGGTGGGGAAAGCATTGGTGGTTTGAGGAGATATTGCTTAAGGAGTTCAAATGCTTCTTGGCATTCTTCGTCCCAATGAAAAGAGACATCTTTCTTAAGAAGCTTAAGAAAGGGTCCAGTTTTGTCTGCCAACTTGTCGATGAAGCGGCGAATAGCTTGAAGCTTACCTTGTAAACTTCGTAATTCTGATATATTGGTGGGTGCGGGCATATCTGTGATAGCCGCGATCTTGAGAGGGTCAATTTCAATGCCACGTAAAGAAACTATAACCCCTAATAATTTATCGGACTTAACTCCGAATATGCATTTAGCTGGATTTAGTCGGATAAGATATTCCCTTAACCGATCAAATACTTTCCTTAAGTCATTTAAATGATCATCTTCTTTGATGGAACGAGCTATGATATCATCTACATAATCATGTAGGATATCATGCATCATATCGTGAAAGATATAAGTCATAGCTCGTTGATAGGTTGCACCTGCATTCTTTAAGCCAAATGGCATCACTTTCCAACAAAAGGTTCCCCAAGGGGTAATAAAGGTTGTTTTGGCCTGATCTTCGGGAGCTATCCTGATCTGATTATAACCAAAAAATCCATCCATTAAGGATATCATTCCACTTCCAGCAGTAAAGTCAATGATCTGATCCATGTTGGGAAGAGGAAAATCATCTTTAGGGCATGCAACATTAATGTCTCTGAAGTCTGTGCAAACCCTAACTTTAGTGGCTTCTTTCTTAGTTACTGGAACTACATTGGAGATCCATTCGAGCATAATCAATGGCTTGTATAAAAATGACTTTCAACAGTTTTTCTAGTTCTCCTTTGACTAGTAAGGCCACTTTAGGATGCATTTTTCTAAGTTTCTGTTTAACGGGTTTAGCATCTGGATGGACTACTAGATGATGCATAACTACAGAAGGGTCCAAACCTGGCATGTCTTCATATGTCCAAGCAAAGACATCTTCATAGTCTTTAAGAAATGAAATGTATTTATCTTGTTTTTCTTGACTTAATTCTGATCCAATATTGATTATGTGAGGGTTATGTTCGGTTCCAATGTTAATTTTTATAACGTTTTCAACTTCCATATGTAAATCTCTCTCAAAATTAGGTGGGGCGGATGAAACACCCAATTCTTGTAATTCTTCCAAGGTTAACTTGGATAATTCATCTTGAGAAGTCGTAGCTTCAAGCTGGGCTATATTCGGGATAGAGCCATCAAAATAAAATTCATTATATAACAATTCCTCAATGGAAACATCATGAAAGATATCTCCCTCCAACTCGTCGTCGGATTCGGCAATCATTTCGGGGTAGGCTATGGATAGCATATTGCAGGTAAAAGAATTATTCTTTAGACACAAAGAATCTTGTTTATCTAGATAATCTTGATAACATACGAGATGGTCATCATCCTCAAATGGAAAGGGCTGACCTTTACTAGAAAATAGGCCCACACCACAGTGGGCAGGCCACGGTTCTACCTCAAAAGGTTCTTTCATACCATTTTGGAAAGGTCCCAAACCTTTCCCTTTATATCCCAATTTAAGCATTATGGGCTTAGCTTTAAGATAATCATTAGCAAAATAGCATCTAGCATATCCATCACAATGTGTCTTAATGTTTCTGGGTATTCTTCCCCAATCATATCCTTTATAAATAAAAGCACAACTCCCGACTTGGTAGATACTTCCCATAGGCTGTGGGAGGCCCAAGGTACGAGGAGAGGGTGGGAGTTTATTTAAAAGGAGGGAAGTTTGCATGGCAGTGTTGGCTTCCTCAGATATAAGAATTGTAGATAAATCGGGTAAGAGCTCATCAGTAAGAGCATAAGAGGTAGAAGGAACATTTCCTACATCGTCGGATGTAGAAAGGATGCCTGTAGTGGATGTAGATGTCATAGGGATATTGATGGGTGAGTCTATAGGTATGGAAGATATAGGAGTAAAACAGGAAGCATTGGTTGTAGTTTTAGGATCTTTTCGAGGTCCTAATGTGGTTTGTTAGGAAGATGGTTGAGCTATATGTATAGGTGTAGTTGAAAGAGTAGATGATGTTATGGGTGTGTGTTTCACACGTTTGGATGGATGATAAGAATTAGGATGTGTGGATGACAGGGCAGGGCAAAATTGAACTCCAACAGGTTCTGCCAAAGCGCACATATCAAAGGGTCTAGGATCACCATGAATGGTAACCAACTGGTTTTTAAATTCGAATTTAACACACTGATGTAAAGTGGAGGGAACCGCTCGCATCGCATTGATCCAAGGGTGACCCAAAAGTATATTGTACGATGCGGGGCAATGTACAATAAACACGGTCGTATCTAGGGTTCTAGGACCAACTTGCAAGGGTATAGTAATGACTCCACACGTTTCTTGTGTCTCGTCATTGAAGGCTTTTATAATCATATCAGTTCTTTTCATTTCATCACTTCTAAACCCAAATCGTTGGTAGAAGTCAAAAGTGCAGATGTTTAAAGATGAACCATTATCAATCAAGACTCGTTTAACGGCTACATCTCCAATTAAGGCAGTAATATATAAGGGGTTATCCTTATGTAAACTATGTTGTGGGATATCTTTATCTCGAAAGTCAATACAATCGACTTCTCGAGTGATGATAGTATTGGACATGGCTTCAGGTTGAATATTTTGTGGTACCATCATTTGGCTTAATGTGAGCATTAATTCATCCCTATGGGTAGGAGAATATTTTAACAAGGTCCAAAAGGGAAATTCTAGCTGTAGTATTGGATAATTGTTCATTAATATTGTAAGGAGGTTTAGGTTGAACATTAGACGCATAATTCCCTTTATTGGGATTTTTCAAAACAAATGGGGCTGATCCATCGTTCTGAGTTTGATCCTATTGAGAGGTTTGAGCCTATTGTCTGGTAACGGCTCCGATGGTTCCTACAATATTATTTTGCGGGTGATGAATAGGTCTTGGTCTAGCGTTTATGGCTTGTTCATTAGAAACTAATTGGTGAGAAGATGGTCTAGTAGTGACTCTTCTAGGAAATGGTTCTTCTGGAACCATAGAACTTGTGATAGGTTGAATAGGATCTGATTCATCTTCAGAACTATTCGATTGATTTGAGGTGATTTCCATGTCACTTTCAGTCTCATATTCGGTGTCACTAAGATCAAGTATCCGAATATTATGTAGAGGTCTAGTCGTAACTATGGATAAAGTTGTGTCAAATATTTGAGGATCATGAACAGGTAATTGTCCACTAATAGTCCCTACATATCGGGTAGGAGGAGGAACATTGTGATGCTCAATTTGATTGGCCACCTCTTTACCATGTTTTGGTAAAGGATGTTGAAATATGTCCAATGATTGATTGGCATTCTGATTCTGATTTTGGGGAATGTTCTTTTGAGCGTTATTAGAAGGATTTTGTTTAGGTTGGAAGGCTTGCACCTCCATCTCATTATTATCAATCAAATCTTGTATTTTATGTTTTAATATTTTACAAGAGTTGGTAGCGTGTCCAGGTCCTCTATGAAAATCACAATGTAAATCGGCTCTGTATCCGGGTATGGTTGGATCAGGTTCTCGGATAGTTGGTAATTGGATCAAGCCTCGTGCTAGTAATTGCGGGAGAATGGTTGATAAAGGTTGATTTAACCTAGTAAATTCTCGGGGTGGTTTATCAGGAGGTTTCAATATAAACTTCTCTGTTGTTTTCATAGTATTAACATTAGCAATGTTTATGCTATCAGTGACTCCGTCACCCACAACTTGTTTATTTTTATATTGATTTCTGGATGTTTTCTCATCATCTTTCTTTTTGAGCTGACCTCTTCTAATGAGAGCATCTTCCACCCTTCGAGCTAAATCTATAGCTTGATCGAAGGTGGTCAAGGTAGCAGTTGATAATTCATAGGATAGTTGTTCTTGTAAATTATTGATAAAAATATCCAACATTTCTCGATAAGGTAACACAAAGTGTAATTTTCCTATCAACTGTCTCCATCGAGCTAAGAAGTCAGCAAAACACTCATCTTTGTCTTGTTTTAGGTTGTACAAATCTTTAATGGTTACATGCCTTTCGATATAGGCACTAAATTGATGCACAAAAGACTCAGCGGTCTCTTCAAAATTTCTCAAAGAATGAGTGGGTAGTTGATAATACCACTCCAATGCCATCCCCCCTAAGCTTTTCGGGAACATTTTTAGTAATAGCAAATCATCATGTGATATGTCATGACATGCTATCCTAAACATACGAAGATGCTCTATGGGATCTTCGGTTCCTTTATATATAGGTAGGACAGGCATAGGAAAGTGTTTGGGATATGGTTGTGCTACAACTATAGGATCTAGAGGTTGACTACACATCTCTCGATAATTGTACGAGGGACGGTAGGGATCTATCTGGTCCATGCGAGAGACTAACTATTTCACCATGGCTTCCAGATTACCGGTTTGTCCACCATATTGGTTTGGTGGTACATGAGTATGGGATTTGTGAGCGTAGGAAGGCGGGACATAAGGATTAGATGCTATATTGTTGTTATGCAAATGGTTGGTAGGAAGAGTATTATGAAGAAGATTTGTTGTAGCATTATGTTGTATCCCAGATTGTTGGAAATTGGTATTTGGTTTTGTTTTAGGCTTTTGTTGATTTGAGGTATATTGATCAATAGCTTGGTGAAATAGAGTAGTGAATGAAGGTTTCTTTTGTGTGGGAATAACCCTTGGCTTGGTAACAGGCACTCTAGGTGGTTGGGTAGCCTGTTGTTGTTGCATGTTTTGGATTATAGCAGCCATGTCCAAATTGGACGGTCCAGCTTGATCACTCTCTTGATCAACAAAGGACAAAGGATTAGTGCGTGTGTGATATATATCTTCTAGGGTTGCTTGAGTGTCACTAATTTGATCTTTATCCATATGAACTGCTCTATTAAGAGTGCCAATATTAGTATTGAGAAATTTCCAAAAATGTTCCATGTTCTCAAAAGTAATGACTCCTTCTGGAGTTATTTTAGGAGATGAGGATCCTTCCTCTCTATCATTTTCTTTTTGTTCATTTGCGTCCACAAATTCTTCTTCTTGTTGGTTTAAGGTTACTTCTTCCTGAATTGGGTCTTCAAGAAGGGCATCTGGGTTATTTATTGGTTTTCTTAACCAATCTTCTTCTACTTCAATTTGTTTTCCATTCCTGAGTCTAGTCATTGTGTCTAAATTTAGGTTTTAGCAAATATATATTAATATATTTGCAACAGATCTTGGGAGGTATATATTTTAATTATATACCTACTATAATACTTAAAAGAAAATGTTTTGATTTTTTTTTGTTATGATTTTATTTTGTTTTTGTTTTTGTTTTTTTTTTTATGCTTATAAAGACAATAAACAACACACTAAATACAAGAAATAACAATAATAAAATAATAGCTTAGTTTTCTATAAATAGTTTATAGATATCATTGATAGGATCAAGTTCATCAAGAGTCATAAAATGCTCCTCTTCAAATTGGAAATTGTTTTTCAGGAAGTCAACAAAGTGTGCTATGGTGATATTATCTGTTTCAGATTCTGTTTTGTAAAAATAAATCTCATGGCAATACTCTCGATATAACACAGCTCCGGGAACTCTATTCCATCTTTTTCTATCCGTAAGAACGACCTCTTGGTCCTCTATACGAGCTAGAAATTTATGTACTACGGCTGCATTCTCAAGGTATTCCTCAAAGGTATACAACTCAGAAGACACAAGGGCTCTTTTATCTGCTAACCACCTATGGCAAGCTCTCTGAAGTTCATGATACAAAATCACTTGATCGGGATCCAGGATTCTATCTAGGACAAACCTCTTGATTTGCCTAAGTTCGGTTGCTCTAGATGAAATGAGATCCAATCTCCTATCAAGTTCGTCCCACAAAGGTTGAACCCTATTTGTTTGAGGTACTCTAAGCACAGAAGTAATCTCTATAGTTGCTAATTGATTTTCAACATTAATGGTGACAACTCGTCTTTTATTATAGTCTACCATCTAAATATGACATGCAATTTTTTTTTTGAGTCTAAATGCATTTGTGTTTTGATTTTTATTATTTTTATTTTTAGAAAGTTTTTGTTTTCAAAAGGTTTTTGTTTCACGTCGGGTTCACCAAAATGTATCGCTCCAAATTTTTTGCACCCTTACCTTCAGGCTATAGGATCCGCGCCCGAAAGGGGGATGTGAAAAGGATGGGACAATACCTCGAACTGAGAGGCCCTTGGAAGGTCCCGCCTCTCGGGGGAGGTGTATAAGGGTGAATTTTTGATGGATGGTGGGTTCACCAGGAAACTTTTGAATGGCAGTTTCCACGCCTAGGTTGATAGTGTGTTTGATGTGTTCATTTTTATGCTTGATCATTCAACTCCTAGGTTTGGCCGAATATGAATCTAAACTATTCTATATGCCAATGCTGATTTAAATGAATACAAAAAATAGAAATGAATGCAAATAACAGAGAATATGCTAACTAGAAGGTGTCATACCTGATTTCGGATGTCTGATGAAGATTCTGAGTCTTGTAGCAGTTCAGATCATCTCAATTTGTACGTAATCATCTGATATTTCATGGGATCATCCCAAATCATAGAAGGTCATCTCGAAATCAGACAGAATCATCTAAAATCTGATGAATTCATCAGACAAATTCGTCAAAAACCTGCAATCACAAAAATAGACGCAAAATACCAAATATGCAAGTGCAAAAGCAAAGGATAATGGTAGAAATAACAGCAAACATGCCTAAATAATAGATTCCAATAACAAATAAGGAAATGCAGTAGATTTAATGATTGATTTTAACTTTATCATGCGATTATGCTAAATGAGGTGAACTCCAAGATGCATAAAACATAATAACTTAAAACAGTGCAGAAATACAATATGAAAATGTAGAGAAAGCTAAGAAAATGCAAACTCTAAACTCGGACTGCCCCCAATCTGGACTACAGTCAGGATCGCCTCCAATCGTACGAGATCGTCCGCAATCGTCCGAGATCATCCGCGACGATCCAAGCTAGCTTCGACTGAAAAATAGTAGAGTTCCTGCAATAAAAATGCAAAAATACCGAATGCAAGCAATAGTGCGAGGGAATAAGGAGCTAACTCTGCAATGAAATCCATCAACTAAGGGGTTTAGGGGTTCAGGGAGAATCATGGGGATAAACTAGAAAAATCCTAGTTTATATAGGATTAGGAAGAGGTTTGGGAGGTTGGGGATCATCCCAATCTGGGAGATCTCCAACAGGGAAATCTCCAACTACGTAGACACGCTTATGCCCGAGTTGGAGAGGCTCGTTGAAACAGAAGCTAATTATGAAAATTTGATTTTGGGACGAAATCGTCTGGACGCTCTGTTCCGAGACGAATTCGTCAGATCGGGGATGATTTCGTCTAATCTGCGATGATATCGTCCAACGGTCAAAACAAATCCTAAAAATGGTCCAGAAAAATGGGGAAAGCGGGTAATAGGCGGTTTAACGGGCAGTTTGGGGTTGAAATTCAAATTTTTATCTTTTATCTTTTTACTAAGGTTTTAACCGTGCCAATTTTAGGGTGCTACAATATCAATATGGTATATCACTCTGGGGAGTCGATCTATGATATATATCAAGGGTATCAATCATGAGTATTGATATGGGATATCTCTTTGGGATATGCTCATTTTATCGTAAGCAAGAGATTTTTAATAGGGAACTAAACTGTCCTTTTACCAACTGCCAACATTTCCCATACTGTCCACATAGAGGGAAAAGCAAGAATAACTATTTTCGCTTTAGGATACCCGACCCTGCTTCATGGCTTTCATCTCCACCTAGTCCTTGTTAGGATTGTTTAAATTTGTTGATTAGTGATAGGCTTATGATATGCTAAGGGCTATACTAACTGAACCTTAGCTACAAAAGCAAAGCGAGCTTTGTACCAACTCTTGATAAGACTACTAGGTATGGCTGAGTTACCAAAAAACCTTAGTATATCTCCATAGCAACATTATAGGTTGTGTTGAAAAACACAACCACTTACATGAATGATGGATCATGATAAATGCAGAGATGCATGATTTAAACACAAACATGGTGTCATTTGTAAGACTGACAAAGATAAATGTCATCTATTATGAAATGCAATGGATGACGAATTCCTATATGCAATGCAATAATGCAACAGATGCATGAGTGAATGCAAAATGAAAATACAATATTCAAATGCAAATGCCAATGTTTTTGGATTTTATGCTTTACCAATTTTTTTTTGGATTTTATTGATTTTATAATTTTTTTATGGGTTTTGAGCCTCATAATTGACCAAACAGCGAGTACATGCCTCTGGAGCCTTTATATTGACCAAGAAATTTTTAGAAATCCTTGGAGCTTTTGGGATTGACCAAAGGTATTATGGGTACCTTTGGGGCATTTTGGGATGACCAAGCGCTTTTGTGAATCCTTGGAGCCTTTGGGGTTGACCAAGCAGTTTTTCAAAAACTCTTGGTGCCTTTTGCATTTGACCAAAGGGCTAACAGATGCCTTTGGAGCTTTTTAGGATGACCGAGTGATTATAAGCAAATCCTTGGGGATTTTAACTGATACGACCAAGTGGTTTCAGGGACCCTTGGAGCATTTTTGGGATGACCGAGCGGTTTTGACCAAACCCTTAGATATTTTGAGGTTGACCAAAGGGCTTACAGATGCCTTTGGAGTTTTTTACTTGACCAAACCACTAATGAAAGTTTTTGGAGACTTTTAGGAAGACCGATCAGTTACCAACAACTCTCGGAGCTTTTTACTATGCTCTTTAAGCATAAAACACCTTAATATGAATGATGTTGAGAGGTTCAATCTCTTCAACACCCCCTAGTGATGTTAGGCAATAGGTACCTAGACCAATATTTTTAGATATGATGTAAGGTCCTAGCCAATTAGCCATGAATTTGTCTCACATTTCTGGTGGAAAATTAGAGTTATGTTGATTTTAGTCACTCTTGATAAACGTGGAGATGCTCCAGGGCATTCACCTGACGTTCATTAAGTAACGTCAATTGATCCATTCAATTTTGTCGTGCAATGTCATCATCGATGAACTCTTTCAATGCAACACGCAACATTGGAATTTATAATTCCAAGGGCATAATGGCCTCAGCGCCATATACTAGTGAGAACGGTGTTGCCCCAGTGGGTGTCTGAATACTATTCCTATAAGCCCAAAGCACAAGGGGTAGTTGGATGTGCTAGTATTTATGGTTTTCTTATATCGTCTTTTTCAAGATAGCTACCACTGTCGTATTTGAAGCTTCAGCCTACTTGTTTGCTTGTGAATAGTATGGATTTGCAAAACTGTGTCTGATTCTATATTTAGATGTCAAAGCTCTCACAGTTTTATTCTTGAAAGACGTTCCATTATCCGATATTATTTTGTATGGAATCCCAAAATAACTTATGATATGCTCCAGTATAAACTCTGCTATACGATCTATGGTTGTTGTTGTTAATGTTATTACTTCCACTCACTTTGTAAAATACTCAGTAGTCATGATTATGAATGTATGTCAACCCGATGACGGAGGAGAGATTTTACCTATAAGATATAATCCCCATTGAGCAAATGGCCAAGCCGCTTGGATGGGATGTAAGGCCTACAATGGCAAGTGCATAATATTAGCATGATGTTGGCATTTAACGCATTTCTTAACATACGCATTGCACTCCCTCTCCATAGTGGGCGAATAATAACCCATTCGAAGGATACGCTTGATGATGGCCATACAGCTAAAATGGCCACCGCACGTACCATCATGGGCTTGCAAAATTTCCCATGATGCCTCTTGGGGGTCTAAGCAATGAATGAGAACTCCATCGTAACTTCTTCAATACAGGATGTCTTCAGTACAGGATGTCTTCTATTTAAATGTGTGCTTCATGACATGCAAAAATATCTCTGGGATTATACTAAGCTCTAGGAAGTCTTTAATTTGTGACATCCAATTTTGATAAATCTCAGCTTCAACTGCCAAGAATACTTTCTCCCCTTGCGTATTTAGTTTTACAAATACAGACTCGAAAACAACCTTGTGGTGAATGGTAGTACCACTCCTCATGGGACTCTGAGAGGTTAATGACCCCTAGGGTGCCTTCTTAAGAAAGTCTTTAGCTCTACAGAACCATTCAACTTGTGGTTCTACATTGATCATGTTGATTGATTCTCTGTTATCATAGGCTGCACGCATTGCTGCTGGATGAGAGAGCATCTTGACATGGATGGTAGTGAAATCAATAGATAGAATATAAGGGATTAAGGATCCCAAATAAGCCATGGTATCTGCAAACCTATTCGACTATCGAGGGATTGCCTCAATGTCATACCATTCCAATTTTGCCAAATATGTATCAACTAGATCTTTATAGGCTTTTAGTATGGGATACTAACACTAAAAAATCCCCTTGACTTGATTTACTATGAGCAAGGAATCACCAAATAAGTTCAATCTCTTAATATTCATGGCGATAGCTATGTGGAGGACTAGTAGTAGGTCTTCGTATCAGCGTTGTTGGTGCATGGAAAATCCAACTTGAACGACAAGGGCATTAGAGCTCCTTGTAATGTAAGAACACTATTTCGGCACCACCCCCTTATTCGTACTTTGAACCATCGAAGAACAGTCATATCAGCATTATTCTCTGGTTCTTCAAGTTTGGGAGCTTCAAATACAACGAAGACTATATCGTCTAGAATATCAATTGCTAGAGGCCTACGGTTTGATAGTGGTGCCTCAACTAATTGATCTGCTATGACCTATCCCTTAATGGAATTTTGTATTATGAACTCTAGATCGAATTCCATCAAAAGCATGATCCACTTTGCAGTACGCGTATTGTGATAAGTCTTACTCATCATGTCCTGCAAAGGATTTTGTTTGGATATAATATACATCGTATGACTTAGAATATAGTGTCACAATTTCTTTGTAGCAAACACTACTATGAAACATAATTTTTCCATGTATGCATACCCGAGCTCATAGCTCACCAAAGTTCAACTAATGTAATATATGGCATGTTCCTTGCCTTGCACGTTCTTTTGGTCCAACATGGTTCCCAATGCAAAGTCAGTTGTTGATATATATAGTATAAAATACAACTCTAGCCTTGGTGGAGCTAGTACTAGTGTCATCACCAGGTATTGATTTATCTCAGTGAAGGTTGTCTTGCAGTCCTCATCCCAATTGAATGGGACACCCTTATGTAGCATTTTATTCATGGGTCAAAATTTATCCGATAGTTGGGTGATAAATCGCTTTATCGAGGCTACATTTCCTTGAAGGCTCCTTAATTCCTTAATATTGGTGGGAGGACGTATTTCCAAAATGGCCTTGACCTTCACTGGGTCTACTTCGATGCCTCTCTTGGAGACAATGAACCCTAGTAATTTTCTAGAAGTTATGCCAAATACACACTTCTTAGGATTCAGCCAAACGTTGTACTCTCTCAGGCGATCGAAGACTTTCCTTAAGACCTATGCATTCTCTTCTCATAGCAATGACTTGGCTAACAAATCATCAATATAATTTTCAAGAATTTTGTGCATATAGTCATGAAAAATGTATGTCATGGCCCTCTGGTATGTGACACTAGCGTTTTTGAGGCCAAATGGCATAACTTTATAGCAAAATGTTTCCCATGGTGTTATAAATGTGGTTTTGTGCTGGTCTTCAGGTTTAATCCAAATTTGATTGTAACCAAAATAATCATCCATTTAGGAGAGCATTTCACGACCTGTAGTTGCATCTACGAGAGCATCAATATTGGGAAACAAAAATGAATCTTTGGGTGTTGCCTTATTTAGGTCTCTAAAATCCGTGCAAATACGGATTCTTCCATCGGGTTTTCCCATGGGTACCATATTGGCCACCCATTCTAGATAATCGATGGAAATCACAAATCCCACATCCAATAGCTTATGTAGTTCATATTTCACCATTAAGGCTACTGTTGGGTGTATTTTCCTAAGCTTTTGCTTGACTGGCTTCTTCGTCAAATCTAGCGAAAGGTTATGAGTAACCAATTTTGAGTCTACACCTGGCATATCCTTATACGACCAAGAAAACAAATTTGGTATCTCTTTAAATAGAGGGATGAGGGTGGCCCACTCATCTAGAGTGATAATCTCTCCAAATTTTAATTTCTTTGCACTGGTGGGATCATCATTGATATCCACCTCAAATATTTCCTCTATCGACATATGTGATCCCTCCTCCAACTGGTGAGGTGTAGGAATCAGATGAATGTCATCAGTCGGGTTGAGTGGTTTCACGTTGGAAGCATTTTTGGCATGATAAACATCATATGCACAACCTGGTGCAAATGGAAAGGTTGCAATATTTCTTCGTTGGGGAAGAAATCCTTAGGCTCAACGGGTGAATCAGCGTGATCCCAGTTGATAGCGTCTTTGTTAAGATACAACAATTTAGATGGATTTGTTGGATTGTGGAGTGGAGTGGTCAAATTAATGGAGACCATGTTTATGGAATGGAATTGATCTCTAGGACCACACGGACTGACCTCTACAAAATCTACATGGTCCTCATACCCATGATCTGGCTATAATGACACAGGCACAAAAGGGTCTTCCCTATGAGGACTATGAATAACTAGATCCTCACTATGCACTGAATGCAAAATAGGATCGTTCGGCTCACAGAGCTACATGTAGGTCGATGAAAGGGGATTAACCAACCTATGGATTTGATCTAGGTTTAATCGTCTTGCTCTCAGATGCAGACCAACATGTAGCTACCTATAGACCTCATTGATATCGATGGGTTGATGGTAGTGACACAAATAAGGATGACCAAGGTAGGCCCTCTCTAGCTCGTCTTCTTTGTCACTATAATAATAGAATCCTTCATTTTCCCCCACTCTTGGAGGATGCTCCTCTAAGTGAGGCCCCATAAATCTCACTTCTTGCATACTTTTGTCGTTATCCAAAAAAATTGGATAATTATACCTCATGTACGATGCTACCAAGAAAACTATCTCGGTCCTTTCTCCTGGATGATCAACGTTGGGAAGGATCTGTTCGGTATCTTGTACCAATTCCATAGGCAATAAATGATGCGCATACAAAGGCCTTACATAAGTGCCTTTGACTTCATCCTTGGATCCATCATCATTTGGGGAATCCTCATCTGCATCATAGCTTGGTCCACTCATATCGAAGGTGGACTCTACTCCATATTCATTACAAAGATCTCCTAATTTGAGATCACTTACAGTAATTGGGTTACACCCTTACATGTCTATGTTGTCGACTGCCTCATGGGTTTGGTGTCCTAGTTGATCTCTGGGGTTCATTTCTACCTCAGTCTACTCAAGGATCCCTTCACGATGACCTTATAATGGATCAATGGTGATGGCAGATATCATAGGGTGATTCCTCTACAATTTGGAAAGATCTGGATGATATGGATTAAAATCCACATCGTCCACCATGCTGAGGTACATATGATCTAGGGATGTTATGAGCAAATCATCCTGCCCATGTATCTGTAACCCTAAACTGAATCTATCAGTGACTAACTGATAATGAGGTTCTAGCGGAGTCCTCCATCCTTGTTCAAAGATACCAAGGTCATATCCATGCCAGTGATATAGCTCAAAAATATGCATGGCATACTCTGAATTAGACAAATAACGAACGTTTACCACAAAAGGTTCCTCGTCATCTTCATCCATGGGCTCTCGCATTGGAAGCTAATCTAACCCCACATATATGAAGTTAGTTTGGTTAGGAGGCTCTCCCAATGGAACCATTGATCCAATCAGATACCGATGGGCAAATGGTCTGCCCATCTCTTGCGTAGTCTTCAAAATTGGTCCAAAGGTCATATTTTGCACAAGGTACTCGCCAAATCCAGTATTAGCGATATGTATCGTCACCCGTGGTATGGATGACCTTACTGAAGATGCAGGCTAAGCAAGTTGAGATGCCTCCCTGGCTTTGTCTTGGGGTTCCTCAACTTCCATGGGAATAGGAACATCCTTGAAGATTGGCTCAAGCTCTAGCTCTTTCTCTTTTTTTCCCATATTTGCCTTTAATTTTCTGTCATCCCGATGCATTACTGATGCTGATGGTTTCAAGGAAGTGGCAGTGGTATACTCCAATTTGTATGACACAAATGGCATTGGTTGAACATGCACTGTCGGTTTGGCTCCTGGTTTTCTTATTAGCGACGATGACCGAACATCCAGGTGCATTGATGGGAGTATGAAACCCCCAGGAAAATCTTCTAGGTTCACAAACTTAAATGGCTCCTCATCTGATGCCACTACGTGAACCAGTCCCTCATGAATATATTTCACACATTGATGTAGTATCGATGGGACACAACGCATTTCATGAATCCAAGGTCTACCGAGTAAAATGTTCTACTGCATGGCCCCTTCTATCACGTGACACATTACTGAAATGGTCTTCAGACCTACCTGTATGGGTAGGATAATTGTGTCGATAGTCAAACATAGTGTGTCATTAAACGCTCTCAATGTAAATGTAGTTGGCACAATGTGTGATTTAGGTAACTTCAAATTACTTAGTGCCTTGGTCATTATTATGTTGATCGATGAGCCAGTATCAATCAAGACCTTTTTAAATGGCATGTGATTCACACACATGATTATATGCAATGGTGGGTAGTTGTAGTTGTAGAAACCGTCCTTATCTCATGATCATAAAATTGGATCATCGATTCCTGACACTGTTGTACATGTCCCACAAAATTTATGAATGCCTATGCATCCTGGGCCTGTACTTCAATGGACCTTAAAATATACATAAGAGTCTCCTTGTACCTCGGGGACTGTTGAATTAATTCATTTATTGACAACTTCACAGGAGTTGTCTATAGGTTTTGGACCAACCTGCTCCTTAGGGTCACCATTGGTCTTGTTGGTGGACCTGGAATATTCTATACCATCCACTGATGTGATGTGGCTTGTATCTGGATAGGAGCACGAGGTTGGTTTTGTTGTTCGTATCTCCCATGCCTAGTAACAACATTGACCATACCTACAAACCCCTGGGTAGGTGGTTTGACTTGTACCTAGTTAACCTGAACAACATTATTCTGAGGTGCCTCATGATTTGATAAGGGGTTTTTATAAATCCCTATATTTTGATTTTTGGGGGCCTACGAGTTGTGAGGCACTAAAACTCTCCTTTGGTTTAGGTTGATTGGGGTCTATCATCTTGACTTCAGGAAATCTGATCGCCTTGGTCTCACATAACTGATGAAAAATCATCGTCAACAATTCCTTCAATGGTGTGAACTGGCGATGTGGGCGTTGCTCTTTTTTTTTACCCTTGTAGTTATTGTGCTTATCATACTGTGTAGGCAGAGGATGGGCCTGGTAGTTATGCTTCTACTGCCCCTTGTCCTCCCATTGGAGATTTAATACCACTTGATTTACATGGTCCTGCTTGCCCTGATGCTTCGTAGTAATCTTCTTTTGTCCCTCTTTCCTATTTTTGAGCTTTAAGTTGCCCTCTTGCAACTTGATATCCTCAATCACCTTGGTTTGTGCCAAATCCTCTTCGAATGTAGCGTACTATTACAGTTGTAGTAGTAACGAGATGTGCTTGGTAAAACTCTTCGTGAACATACGAGTTAATTTCATGGCAAGAATGGGGAATGGCCACTTTGCCATTAATCTTCTCCACCTCTTTTCATACTGTTCTATGGGCTCATCGTCACGTTGAGCTAGCACAGCCAAATCAGAAATATTAGCATGTTTCTTGATGCCAAAGGAATAGTATTCAATAAAGGCATCATCTAATTGCTTAAAGCTTGTTATATTGTGCTTCTTTAGTTGGTTAAACCACTCTCCGACAGGCCCTAAAAGTGTCATGATGAATGTACACAACAATAAGGTATCATTGCTTGCTATATGAAAGCAAGCATCCAGAAAGCTCGTTACATGTTCTTGTGCATCTTCATCACCCTTGAACTTATCTAAACTGGGCATGTCAAAATTCTTAGGGTATGCCGAAGTAGGAACTGAAGGATCCAAAGGCTCGTTATGGATTTTCCTTAGAGTCAGATTTTGAATAGTTGTGCCTTGTCTCTTAATGGCTTTAATTTTCTCGGCCAAGGCCTTATAGGCCTCTAAAGATAAAAGTTCCTCCTCCCTAAGTTGACATGTAGGTGGCTTAAGAGGTACTGTCTTCCTTGTCTAAGATGGAGGTCTTTGCTCTTCCTCCTCCTCAGCTTAGGAACTTTCAAGATATTCCTGCTTGTACCCATCTTCCACTGTTGCTTCATGCTATCTCTGCCTTTGAATATTGAGTGGCGGTAGCCGCTCTCTTTGTTCGACAGTAACATGAGTATGAGCATATCTATGCTCTTGATGCATCTTGGCTTGTGAGAAAGCCTTCCTATGTGTGTGCTCTCGATGCTCATCTTGAGGATATAGGCAAGCCCTAGGTAATCGATTCTCCTATTCTACATATTCCTTTTGAGCAAGGATACGATCCTCACGCATGCATTGCTCATATAATATTTGTCTTATGAGCCTTTGTGCTTGAATATTTTCATCTTTGATACATTTCCTCTCCAAGAGAGCATCCTCCAATTGTTATTGGAGGAGTTTGTATTTTTGCTTTGATGTCAGTCGATGTGACCTAGCGATCTAGTCGATCATGGGAGGCCTTTGATACCCTTGCTCTGTATGAGCAACTTTATGGGTTCTGTACCCATCATATTGATAGGCTATGCCTTTGCCTCTGTATGTAAATATGGCATTGGCCTCCTGCTATTTCCTATGTTGTGACCCACCATGCATAGATAGCAGGTGTGTGACATGCGGGCACTTAGAAGCCTTCCCATGTTCTATAGTAGTGCAGACGACACTCCCACTATGCTCACTTGGGGCACGAGTGGGTGGAGCGAAAGACTTGCAACCTAGCTACTCTAGAACACTACCTAGACCTTCTAACTGAATAGACCACCATCGCTCATTCGACGGTGTATCATTATCTCTCGCCTTTGATATGTCAATGGTGATTTTGCATGTTGGACTACGCATGGGAGTATGGCTAGTTCTATGCTCAGTAGCGAGCCTATCTGCCTGCCCCTGAATGGATGGGTCTCTAGTCCTTCTATACTTAGAAGGTGGAGCTATAGATCCTCTAGTATATTTAGTACATAGGGGCACCAACCTGGTCCCTTGCATAATAAACTCTTCATTCAACCTCGTGGATGCGCGTGCATTATGGTCTCGATAATGGCTCTCAAGTGGAACACCCTCGTGCTGGAAGGTTTCTCGTTCTATTATGTGCCTAGAGGAGTGTACTAAAGCTCCTCTATTTGGGGTTTGCTCTACTGGATCCCCCCGTGTCGAGTTGTCTCCTTGAATGCTAGCCGAAGGACATTCAGTTCGCTCATGTGGTTAAGGATTCGACATGTATTTTTGTGAACTAGTTAGGGGTTGGTCATCGGTGTGAAGAACACAAGCTTATACTGAGAGGAGGGGTGAACAGTATAAGACCACTTTTTACTTTTGCTTCAATTCAACTTTAAAAATAGTATTATGTAGTGTAGAGATAGCAGAATTAAAAGCAGAAATTAAAACAATGCACAACACACCATCCACAAAGAGACACAACAATTTACGTGGTTCACCCAATGCGGGCTACTCCACGGATAAAATTTCTTACTAAATTTTATCACCTCAAATTCTGGGAAACCTTTCCCGATTAAAAATTTTATGGGCACCAACCCAAAGGAGACAACTTCCCCTAGCTCTGCCCTTTAAAGGTGATCCTCTAGAAGACCTCTCGCCTCTGCTTGCCCTTAGCAAGTGGAACTCTATCCACGGAAGACACCTGTCTTCCCTGCTCTGGCTGGAGACCTTTGTCCTCAACTCTTTCACCTTCTAAGCTGGTCCTCTTATCTGCACCAAACACAGTCCTTCGGTCTGGCATAATTTTGTCCTCTTCCTCTATTCTTTTCTGCACTTGGTTGAAACCAACTTTTCACTGTCTGCGCAAATACAGCAGCACTCGATCAACTTATTTACTTTTGCAAAAACATGTAGCACAAACTTCGTGTATTCTACGTAAACACAGCAGCATAGTCTTCACAAATATAGCAGCACTATCTTTGCAAATACAGCAGCACAGTCTTCATGAATACATCAGCACAGACTTCACGAATACAACAGCACAGACTTCACGAATACAGCAGCACAGACTTCACGAATACAGCAGCACAAACTTCAACTTATGCACCTCTACGATTGAACTTCTCCCCGCACTCTATCTGCACAAATCGCACTTCAAACATACACTTGATCAATGCCAAACTCTTCAAGCATCCCTCCTTTTATACTCATAATCTCAAGATTGAAATCTTGGTATTAGTCGGCTATTTACCCTTCAACCATGTCGGCTGCAAAACCCTACATTACGTCAGCCTAGATTTAACTCAGTCAGCTTCACTGCCTCCCTATAGATTTTGGCATGAAACTTCAACATGTCGTGATATCGCGACACCTTTGCTTGTCATACAACTTCTATTTCTTGTTGTCACAAAATCATGACACTACTGCCTACCGTGCACCTTCTTTGGCCTGTTGTCATGAAATCATGACACTACAACCTGTAGTACACCTTCTTTAGCCTGTTGTCATGAAATCATGACACTACTGCCTGTCATGCACCTTCTTTGGCTTGTTGTCATGAAATCGTGACACTACAGCCTACCGTACACCTTCTTTAGCCTGTTGTCATGAAATCGTGACACTACAGCCTTTGTCAACCTCCTTTCTGCTTATGTCGTGAAATCGTGACACTTCCTATCTTTGTTGACGTCATCTGCAACTCTGTCATGAAATCGTGACCCTTTTGCCTTCATGGCCTTCTTCTCTGCTTGCACTAGCGAAAATGAAACATGTCACGAAATCACGATGCTTTCGCTGCCTTAAGCTCTTTTCTGCCATATGCCCATGAAACTGGAACATGTCACGAAATCGCGACGCTTTTGTCTACAAAGCCTTCCTCTCTGCTTCTGTCATGAAATCGTGACACTTTTCCTATAGAAGACTTGCTTTCAGTTTCTGTCATGAAATCGTGACACTTTCTCCAACTGAACGCTGCCAACTCAACCTGTTGTGAAATCGTGACACTTTTTGCATCCGTACAACTTCTTTATAGCCTGTCGCAAAATCGCGACGCTTCTTATTTCAGATTCTTCCTTTTGCTGCATGTCATGAAATCGTTACAGTTCTCACTTTGAGCTTTTCAGCATGTCGTGAAATCGCGATAGTCCTCAACTTGACCTCTGCAGCATGTCATGAAAATGCGATAGTCCTCACTTGGAACTTTGCATCATGTCACAAAATCGTGACAGTTCCTGAATAACTTTCTCTCTCATCGATCTTGTCACGAAATCGTGACAGCTCACACTACGGACTCTCTCTTCTGCAACATGTCACAAAATTGTGACACTTTTTCGTCCGTACAGCCTCCTTTGCAGAATGTCACGAAATCGTGACACTTTTCTTTCTCTGCCTTCCTGCACTGTCCGAGTCGCGAAAATGTGACATGTCACGAAATCGTGACAGTTTTGCCAAAACTTTCTCTCTCCTCAAACATGTCATGAAATCGCGATAGTTTTGCCAGCACTTTCTCTCTCCTAAAACATGTCACGAAATCGTGACAATTTTTCTAGCCGCCTGCATACTTTTTATAACTTATCTTTTTCTTGATCTTTTGCAACTGGGCTACTCTGAATTTCTTGGAAACTTACTGACCATGTCTGAAACCTTCATCAAAACACATTCTTTGACATAAAAACAAATTGCTTCAAGAACTCCTTGACATCAATGACAACAACTACACTTGAGCAAAGGCAATGTACTCAAGGTACCCAAAATTGCCAACAATCTCCCCCTTTGTCATTGATGGCAAACCTTTATTAAAAACACATCTTCAAGAGCCAAAACTGAAATCAATCTGAGCTGACAACTGAGAATCTTTCTTTGAAGTTTTGCTCCCCCTAACTTGAAGCTTTCCTCTTCACTTGAAGCTCTCCCCCTTACTCATATCTCTCCCCCTTACTCAAATCTCTCCCCCTTTGTCATCAATGGCAAAGGGTCACCTTTGGGGCTTGGGACTAAGAATGAGCCTCTTAGCTTAGTCCCTCCCCCACCTCCTGATGAGGTGATTTAAAACAGGGTTGGGAGTGAAACTCCCATTAGACACTCATCATCATCAGTGTCTACAATTTCCTTGTCGGGCCTTCTCTTGAATTCTTTTTCCACATTCCTGTTCTTGTTACTGTTTTGATCCTCGGACCTGTTCATACTGCTGTTCCTGTTTCTTTCATCATTCCTATTTTTATCCATACCTTGATCCTTGAACCTGTTCATATCACTTTTCCTATTTTTGTTATCATTCTTGTTCTTATCCATGCCTTGATCCTTGGATTTGTTCATACTACTATTTCTGTTCCTGTACCATGGAAGATCAGCTCTGCACTGTCTGGCTGTGTGACCTGCATTGTTGCACTTATAGCAAGTAACAATATTATTTCTTTCGGGCATAGTTGTTCTTTGAATCCGCCTGTTCTGACTAACCCAGTTCCTGTTATTTGCCTTGCAAAAAATTGCCTTGTGCCCGAACTGATTACAAGAGTAGCAATACCCTTGAAATAAATTACGACCCCTAAAATTGTCATTTATCTTCCTTACTTGAGTCATGCACTGCGAAGCCATGTGGCCAAACCCGTGACACGCAAAACATCTGTGGTGAAATATTCTTCTATTTGATCTCTTGGGTCCCGAAAACTTCTTTTTCGTATTCAGAATTCTATTTTCTGTTTCTGTGCATTTATCACTCACGGACTCTTTCTCAGAAATACTCTCTTCATCAGAACTCTCTTCTTTTTGAAATCTCTTACTTGATTCCCCAACCTATTTTTTGTGTGGTTTAACAAAACCAAGACCTATTTTATCTGATGGATTTCTTTGACTTTGGATGAGAGACTTAACCCTTTTGGAGCTATCTTGAAACCTGTACAGCTTATCCTTGTATTCTTTATTTTCCTCTTTCATGGCAGCCATTTTTTGTTCTAATTCACTATACTCAAGCATCTTAGATTCTAACTCATTCTTGAGTTCTTGTGTCTTAGCCATAGAGATGTCAAGACTTTCTATGAGTTCATCTCTCTCCATACAACATTCATCTAACTTATCCTTGAGTCTAGCATTCTTCTTCCTTTCCTTTTTCAAAACACTAAGAGCATTAGCAAGTTCACATTCAAGATCCTCTATTTGATTGTGTTTTGAAATATCATGGCCTTTTTTGGATTTCTTATCACTAGAGGTGCTACCCTTTTCAAAAACCATACATGCATCTTCCTTATCATTTTCTGAGGCATCCTCATACATACTAGCAACCAATTCATTATTTGTGCAATTATCCTCAAGGTGCCCAAAATTTCCACATCTAAAACATTTCATGACAATGAATTTATGTTTCGGTTCTTCCTCTTTTTTGAAATGAACAACATCTCATTTTCATCATCACTAGAAGAACTTTCACTATCACTGCTAGAACACTTACTTGCTTTGTCTAGGTAGAAGCTCTTCTTATTCTTGTGTGAATGCCTCTTTCCTTGATTGATGTGCTCATCTTTGTTCTTTATGTAATACCTGTGCTTTTCAGAATCCTTGCTCTTAACATCCTGTATATCTTCATCACTTTCATTTTTGGAAACAGTACAGTCAGTAGCATAATGACCAAATTTCCCACAGTTGAAACATCTTATATTTTTCTTGCTTTTGTGCTTTCTGGAAAACTTGCCTTTCTTGTTGTAATATGCCTCTTCCTCACTAGAAGACTCATCACTTTCTTGAATCTGTTTGCCCTTTGATTTCTTGGTAGCTTTGAAAGCTGCCTCTTTCTTTACATCAACTTTCACTTGAGTTCTCAGCTCAAATGCTGCAAGAATACTATGGAGCTCATCCTTTTTCAATTTATCTAAATCTTTAGCTTCCTCAATAGCAGAAATATTTTCACTAAATCTATTAGGAAGAGATCTTAAAATCTTATCACACACATCATTTTTAGCAAGTTCAAGACCTAAGTCTTTCATAGAATTAACAACTTCATCCATACGGAGCATGTAGTCACTAATATTTTCATCATCATTCATCTTGAGTTGTTCAAACATACCTTTAAAATGTCTCAACTTGGCCTTTCGAACATTTGCATCACTTGTATGAACAACCTGCAACTGTTTCCACATTTCACTAGCTATCTTGCAGTGAATAACTTTGGTGAGATCTGCCTTCTGTAGACCCTTCAGGATTGCATTCATGGCTTTTGAGTTGCTGTGATGTAGAAGCCTGTCTTCTTTAGTGTAAGGACCATTTTCAGGAATAGTGTACCCATCTTCAATCACTTCCCATACCTCATTGCCAAGTGCCATTAGATAGACTTTCATTCTTGCACTCCACAGGCCAAAATCTGATCCGTCAAGAATAGGTGCTGCATTGCCACTTGAGTAGTCCATTGTGTTCTTTGCAAGCTTTTCCTTCAAGCTGTTAAACTTTTCGAAGGCACTAGCTCTGATACCAATTGAAGAACACAAGCTTATACTGAGAGGGGTGGGTGAACAGTATAAGACCACTTTTTACTTTTGCTTCAATTCAACTTTCAAAATAGTATTATGCAATGTAGAGATAGCAGAATTAAAAGCAGCAATTAAAACAATGCACAACACACCATCCACAAAGAGACACAACAATTTACGTGGTTCACCCAATGCGGGCTACTCCACGGATAAAATTTCTTACTAAATTTTATCACCTCAAATTCTGGGAAACCTTTCCCGATTACAAATTTTATGGGCACCAACCCAAAGGAGACAACTTCCCCTAGCTCTGCTCTTTAAAGGTGATCCTCTAGAAGACCTCTGCCTCTGCTGCCCTTAGCAAGTGGAACTCTATCCACAGAAGACACCTATCTTCCCTGCTCTGGCTGGAGACCTCTGTCCTCAACTCTTTCACCTTCTAAGCTGGTCCTCTTATCTGCACCAAACACAGTCCTTCGGTCTGGCACAATTCTGTCCTCTTCCTCTGTTCTTTTCTGCACTTGGTCGAAACCAAATTTTCACTATCTATGCAAATACAGCAGCACTCGATCAACTTATTTACTTCTATGAAAACACAGTAGCACAGACTTCATGTATTTTGCATAAACACAGCAGCACAGTCTTCGCAAATATAGTAGCACTATCTTTGCAAATACAGCAGCATAGTCTTCTAGAATACAACAGCACAAACTTCATGAATATAGCAGCATAGACTTCACAAATATAGTAGCATAGACTTCACGAATACAACAGCACAAACTTCAACTTATGCACCTCTACGATCGAAATTCTCCTCGCACTCTATCTACGCAAATCACACTTCAAACGCACACTTGATCGATGCCAAACTCTTCAAGCATCCCTTCTTTTATACTCATAATCTCAATATTGAAATCTTGGTATTAGTCAACTGTTTACCCTTCAACCACGTCGGCTATAAAACCCTACGCTGCATCGGCCCAGATTTAACTCTATCGGCTTCACTGCCTCCCTGTAGCTTCTAGCGCAAAACTTCAACATGTCATGATATCGCGACACCTTTGCCTGTCGTACAACTTCTATTTCTTGCTGTCATGAAATCGTGACACTACTGCCTGTCATGCACCTTCTTTGGCCTGTTGTCACGAAATCATGACACTACAGCCTGTCGTACACCTTCTTTAGCCTGTTGTCACGAAATCGTGACACTACTGCCTACCGTGCACCTTCTTTGGCCTGTTGTCGCAAAATCGTGACACTACAGACTGTCGTACACCTTCTTTAGCCTATTGTTGCAAAATCGTGACACTACAGCCTTTGTCGACCTCCTTTCTGCTTATGTCACGAAATCGTGACACTTCCTGTCTTTGCTGACGTCATCTGCAACTCTATCATGAAATCGTGACCCTTTTGCCTTCATGGCCTTCTTCTCTGCTTGCACTAGCGAAAACGGAACATGTCACGAAATCGCGACGCTTTCGCTGCCTTAAGCTCTTTTCTGCCATATGCCCGCAAAACTGGAACATGTCACGAAATTGTGATGCTTTTGTCTACAAAGCCTTCCTCTCTGCTTCTGTCACGAAATCGTGACACTTTTCCTATAGAAGACCTGCTTCCAATTTCTGTCATGAAATCATGACACTTTCTCCAACTGAACGCTGCCAACTCAACCTATCACGAAATCACGACACTTTTTGCATCCGTACAACTTCTTTGTAGCCTGTCGCGAAATCACGATGCTTCTTGTTTCAGATTCTTCCTTTTGTTGCATGTCGTGAAATCATGACAGTTCTCACTTCGACCTTTTCAGCATGTCGTGAAATCGCGACAGCCCTCAACTTGACCTCTGTAGCATGTCGTGAAAACGTGACAGTCCTCACTTGGAACTTTGCATCATGTCGCAAAATCATGATAGTTCCTAAATAACTTTCTCTCTCATCGATCTTGTTGCGAAAACATGACAACTCACACTACGGACTCTCTCTTCTGCAACATGTCACGAAATCGTGACACTCTTTCGTCCATACAGCCTCCTTTGCAGAATGTCGTGAAATCGTGACACTTTTCTTTCTCTGCCTTCCTGCACTGTCCGAGTCGCGAAAATGCGACATGTCGCGAAATCGCCACAGTTTTGCCAGAACTTTCTCTCTCCTCAAACATGTCGCGAAATCGCGACAGTTTTTCCAGCACTTTCTCTCTCCTAAAACATGTCGTGAAATCACGACAGTTTTTCCAGCCGCCTGCATACTTTTTCTAACTTATCTTTTTATTGATCTTTTGCAACTGGGCTACTCTAAATTTCTTGGAAACTTACTGACCATGCTGAAACCTTCAACAAAACACATTCTTTGACATAAAAACAAATTGCTTCAAGAACTCCTTGACATCAATGACAATAACTACACTTGAGCAAAGGCAATGTACTCAAGGTACCCAAAATTGCCAACACGGCGTTGGCCTTGGACTATTTTTGACCACCCCGTGTGTCCACCATTGTGTACCATTATCTCGTTTTAAGTTTTACAATGGGTCCTAAACTATTTGATGTTTTTTCAATATGTGTTGTATCAGTTGTAGAAACTCTTATAGTGTTTTTGCAAAATTTAATGTTATACTCAAATTTTTCAAAGGTTTTCACATATATACTCGCACAAGCCGAATATGGTAGTGAATTCCATACTCAATGAGGTAGGATAGGTACTACCAACCCTCACCCAGCACACCTTGCATAGCGATACACTCTTCCAAAGATGAGTGCATGCTATTTTGTATGGATAAGACAGTTCTTGGGTCGGTCTTGGCCATGAGCGGGTCCCGATAATACAATGTCAAATGAGCCAACCAAGTGGTAATGACATCCACTGTTGGTCTCAATCAAATGGGTTGGATGTGAGAGCCCAATGCCATTGATGTTTAAATGAAACGTGGTGTGTGTGGTTCCTTTTAATGTACATAAAAGAAATGCATCATATAGCACACATGCTCATTTTCTAAATGCTATGCAATTGAAATACGTTTCAAATTCAGAAAATGCAAGCTACTCTAGATGCTCTTTAGGACTATGCACATTATGATGCTAAATGGCCACTAATCGGGCCTCACACATGCAAACCATCAACACATATTTATCAAGCATGTTGTAGCCTAGGGTAGCCTGCAATCAAAGGTTCATTGTTCCCAGCAGCACCTTTCTAGTGAAAGCAAAAATATGAAAAGTAAACTAGGACAATTGATTTACCATTTTATTTTAGTTGCTTTCCTAATTTGCATTCAAAATTGACATACTAGAAAAACACTATAAAATATAAAAGTGACAGAGGGCCGAAAAAAGGACCTACCTCATGTCCTGCACTGTCTGGAATTTTGGAATTGGTTGTTTGTGTTGTCAATAGGAAATCGTAGGTCTGACCTACAGTTCTAACTGTGAACCGTGCCTTGTACCTACGATTCAGTTGTTGGGTCGCAACTGATAGCTGCAGTTTGTACCTACAAATACAAAAGCCAACAAAACATTGTCAGATCCTCAAAATATGGGGTGTCGTCGTGATCACCTCTATAACCACCAAAAAGGGTCACACCCGATTACGGCTCCTATTGCGATAAATGGTAAAGATATAACATGCATACAAGTAAACGAAATTGACAACAAATGAAACAAGAAATGAAACACTTTATTCCATTATATTTGAATTCAAAACCCAATTACAAGTATTCTTAAGGATATTCATTTTGATACAATATTAAAATAGGAGTGCTCAATTGTTTTCCCTCTTAAGGGTAGGTGTGATTTCCAAATGCCTCTCAGAATGGCATGAACTGCTCTAGGGTGGAGGTGCCCTCTTCTTCGCAATGGGGAAGTAACTTGATGGTTTGCTCTCCTTTGAAACTGTTCCCTGCGGTCAAGAAACAACAAGAATTTCAAAAAGATAGGCAACCTCTCATGATGAGGCCCTTTTAGGTAAAATGCATAATGACACCATTAACATGCATAATCAAGAAAGTATAAAAGGTGCTTCTAAACTATGCAAAGTAAATAAATATTCATGTAATAGCATAAAGAAAGACAATAGCTACTCTATGCATGGATCAGATATATGAAATAAGGCATGAAAGTGCATAAAAAACTTATTAATGTCCTAATTGAAGCATAAACATAAAGAAGTTAAACTAACCTAAATCTACGGTCATAAGTATGCTAAAATGTATTTTAACCATGCAAACAACTAATTTAACCTAATTAGCCAGATAGAAATGAAATTAGAAATGCGGTTATACCTTTGCTGCAAATCGCAGCTCTAGTGCACGGTCTGCACTGTAAACCATGACTGACAGCCACGGTTAGCGCTCTGATAAGCTTATCCTCAATTCCAAGGGCAATGGGCTTAACCTCCTTATCCAATTGATGTTCAAGGGTTGCCTTGATGTCCTTCTGACATATTTGGCGGTCAAATCACTGTGATGGGCCTTCGTTTGCCCATATTTGTATTTCTTGATCCTCCTAGGCTCCTAGGGCTTCTATGGAAAACTAATCATTGGATGAATAGCAAAGTAGCCTTCGAATGCACAAATTCAATATGCAATCCGATAGGGCTTCACTGCTCACTTGATCACTTCACACTCACTCGATAATTCATTAGTGCTTCGCTATACAAATCATCCATATCATTGCCCTAATTCTAAGGGGTACTTATAGGACTATCCAAGGGCTAGGGGTGGATTCTTGGAGAAGCCAAGATTAATAAGGGGTGGTTAGGATAGTTGGAATGGAAGCTTTCACCCTCTAACCACTTTCTTCTAGATTCAATGGTTGTTTCAACCGATTTGGATTGGATTGAAGGTCAATTGAACTTCAATTAAGACCGTAGGTCACAACTACAGTCCAGACTGCAAACTGTAGGTCTCGATCAGGGTTCAGCTATAAATCGTAGGTCTGGGCTACGGTTTATACTAATTAGGCCAAGGATCCCAAATTAAGTGGTTATAACCACTTCTCTATCTTGGATTTTGTCCAAGATCTTCCATATGGTCTTGTAGCATGTCCATATGAGTAGTCGCCCTCAACATGACGCGTTTTAGGTGTCTATAGTAAGGTTCAAAAAATTCTAGGTTGGAGATTCAATTCTCAAGTGGAATGTTGAAAGAGCAAAACTAGGTCACCATCAGAAGTTTGACTCCTTTTGGGATGGCCCTTTCAAGATAGTAGAATTCAAGGAGACCAATGTTTTTCAACTTGAAGATCTAAAGGGAAACATACAACCAATTTCGGTTAATATTTTTCATCTAAAACTCTAATTTGATAGAAATATAAGATCATTGTAATATATGTATATACATTGTATCATATTTCCTTTCTTTCTGCACTTTGTATCAAGTTTTGTTTCAATATAATACAAAATATAAAAAAAAAAATTGCAAAATTGGCTAAGTGTTCCTATAGGATGCAGTAGTTCCTATTCCTCACTTAAATACACTAAGTGAAAAGTGGAATATTATCGAAATCCAATCTACATTCAAAATAACCATCACACCCAATACGCACCTAAATGAACTACATTGGCAGGGGTATGTAACATGCTCTATTTTTCGCACTCAGATGGACCACAATACCAACAAAGTAACGAGCAAGTCCCAATCCACCAGATTTCTAGACTTCTGAGGTATAGAATGAGGAAGGTCCTAATCCATTGTAATTTAGAGTTAAGTTGTGTAGAATAGAAGAAGTATCACCAATCCGTCGATTTTAGGTTTGCATTTGAGTGGGACAGTAATTTCACATTGTATCACTTGGAAAAATGGCAAAAGGTTCATAATAAATAAGAATTTTCTCGTGTTTGAAAGAGAAAGGATAATGTGATACCGCAATGTGGAAGCACGTTTGAATTTCAACCAATTAAAAGCTAGAACGCCACCTCTAAAACGCCAAAATGGTAAGAGTGCTAGTTGAGAAGCGTACCAATAGGTAAGTCACGCAGTAGCCGCATTAATGGTGAAATACATGCATGCATCATTAATTAAAAGATAAAAGCACATAATTCAGTTTATTTAATAAGAGAAAAATTCACGAAGTGGAGAAGAGCATAACGATAGCAGAAGAATTACTTGTAAATTCTATAGAGAAAATCTAAGTCGTTGCTGACGAAGATGGCTTCCAAAGATTCTCAATCACCTGGAAAAATGGTGAATTGGATAGAGGGCCATTATATCGACAAAGCAGAAGTTATAGCATATATATAAATGGTCCTCACAAAGATATTGAAGCTCAGGAGAAACATCAACAATAGATACAAGGTAGGAGCGGCCCTGTCAGTTGAAGGTAGATGTTTTGTGCTCTCATTTTTGTCTTTTTACATTTATGATTCCATCATCCTTACCCTAAATTAATAGCGGCCATCATTAAGTTCTATTATCCAATGGCAAAATCAGTAAATACTGCTAAAGACAAGACCCTATTTAGCAACTACTGTCTCAAATTCTTGCAACTACTGTTATTTATATTTCCATATTTCAATTGATAAATTCTTGTGTTATTGGCTATATAATATTAGTGTTGCTTTTATCAATAGTATGTGCAATCATTAGTTAGAATTATCTTTGGCATTGATTTTCTTATCCTAGTATAGGTTTGCACTACGAATTTTGAGGTGACATATTCGCATGAGAAGAAGAGGTTCACTACACAATGTTCATTGATCTAACTAATATATTCTCATATTTATGAAGAAGCAAATCCAAATAGTGTAAATAAAGGTACAATGAAGAAGTAACTAATTGGGTTGCTAGTAGGAAATTATAATTGCTCTAAATGTTTAGATCCCAACTTGACCAAGTATCTTCCATCTTTTGTTAGATTCTAAACTAACTCATCCTTTCACATAAAAATAGATAAATAGAAATCTTGAAGCATATTAAGAAGTTCATATACTATATTTTTATGTCCTTTCCTTCACGTAGGTTGATAATAGAAATATTTGATATGAAATTGTTGCTCATAATAATATAATTGTTCACATTGCTCATTTACAATCTAAACATGACTTCAACAAAGCTTAACAAAAACATTGTATAATCCTCCTCATTAAATAACAAACTACTATGTTTCTTCATTAATTATAAAATATCGATTATGAAATTACATGTTGTCAAACCTATAGGTAGGGTTTATTTCTTAAATTATTTTATTGAATCAACAACATATATTTTGAGGTAACATTTTTTCTTGACCATTTTCTTGATCTTTGAATAAGCTTCCAACCAAATTTTATCCAAATATAAAACTCATAATTCTACAATTTCATAATCCTTCCCCTCTATTATTAGTTCTTTTATAAATCCTATCTCACTTATAAAGAGGAAAGCTAAATTTTTCCTAGCATCCTTTACAAAGAAGATCTCATTAAATTTTATCAAATTTGGATCTTATGGTTGTTAGTGATCTTGAAAGTGACATTAAATATAGGGATAGATTAATGTAGTTTTTATGAATTATAGCATTCCAACTAAAGTTAGAAACTTACATTTCCAACATGCCCAACAAGGTTTTAATCTATCCAAAATTGAGTCTATAGATATTTTTTCTTTCCTTTGTGATATAAGGGAATCCCTAGATATGTCAATGACAATTTTTTAACTTTAAATTGTAAATATAAAATGGTATTAATGAAACATTTATTGTATTTTATTATTAACCATTTATCCAACCACCTTATCATAACATGGTAATATTTATTTACACTACATGACCTAATGGACTAAAGTATTACCCAAAAGAAAAGTATCATCAATAAATTAGAGATGAGATTTGAATGGACCATTTATTGCAACCTCAATACCCTTGATTTTTTATTCCAATATTGCTTTTGAGAAAACTCCTCAACTCCTTAATAATAATATCAAATAGATAATAAGATAGTCATTTAACCTAGTAAAGTCCATGGGATAATTAAAGTATCATGTGGTGGATCAAAATAGAATTGTTTGAAGTGTCATAACAACATCTAATCCATTCACATTAACCTTATATATCATGTAGAAAAATCCAAGTAATATTATCATGTGCTTTGTTCATATCTAGTTTTTATGGATTGAAGATAATGTATGGTATCCTGTACAATTATTATACTATCAAAGGATTTATTTTCCATGAATGAAACCAATATGTTTGCATGAGATAACATAATCTAGAATTCTTTTCAATCTATTAACCATATAATTTTTTTAAATTATCTTATAAATTATATTACAAAGTCTTAATGGAAAAATTTATCAAAATACTTTGCTTCACCTTTCATTTGAATAAATGCAATAAATTTAGAATTGATATCAGTTATTATGGCCCGCATTTTATTGGATTTTTCAACTATAGCCATATTATCATCCTTCAACAAATCCCAAAATTTTGAAAAGGAAATTATTGGAAAATTATTGTGAGTAGGTGTCTTGTTATGATGGAAAGAAAAAACTACCTCTTACAAATCGTGCATGGATATTTTCCTCATCATACTTCTATTTTTCTTGTTTGATAGTTGATGGAATAATATGTAAAATATTACTTGAAGCGTCTTTGCCTTACACAACTACTGATAGAATATCTTTTAAATAATTAATTGATTCCTTTCTAATATCATTTTTTCTCAATATTTTTTCCCTCTACAATTGAAATAATTTTTATTTGATAAAAAGACAACTCTATTTTGTTGTAGGATGAAAATATTTGGTACTTTTGTCCTCTTAACTAAGCCACCTCTCCATATATGTAGGGCCTAATATGAATCTTTTTTCTTTAATATATAATGATAATAAAAAAGTAATTATTTTTCTTATAAATAAGTATTTTAGTCCATTTGGTTTATGTCTACAATATATTCTAAATTGTTGATCTTAGATTTACTTTTCTTTGTTGTTTGAAATATGTTATCGTAAAATTTTACATTAGAAATATTCATTTGCCTCTTTAGATATATTTCAATTTTTAACAAACCTCTACATAAATGATCCTTGAAATCTTGCTTCATCTCATCATAGCATAAACATATGAAATAAATCAAGGTCTTAGACCCATATAAACTAAAATTTAAAAGGATCTAGATGACCATTATTGAGTACATAACATCTCAAGATTTTACCTATAGTAAAGTGTATAAAGATATTGTATGTGCTATTTTTGCAACCATGCATTAGATAATAAAAAATTGCCCAATATTTTTGCTACACGAGTTTACCTAATGCATGCATTATCCCATGTATATTGTAATATTGATGGAATAACATCCTAAGGCCATTTTAATTAACAAATGAAGCAAAACACTACATTAATTTAGATCATCCAAGAGTGTCATCTTTTATGAAGGGTATAGAATTGTGTTGAATGTCCCTCGAAAATAGATTACAAGTATGAATAATCATTGATTTTGACATAAATAAATTGGCATCCTTACTATATATTTCATATGGACTAATTATAGTTGTGGATTATACAATTATAACCTCCACATTGATATCTTTCTCTTTCCTACAAAGACCAATAAACCAATTGCTTTTTGCTTCTAGAAATTGTCCATTCAATTTATGTTTGTTCTATATAGTTGGAAGTATTATTTTGACCCCTTTGTAAATGTTAGTTTGGTAGTTGTTATATTTTATAATGTATGTGTCAAAAAGTGAAAGGTGTCGATAGAGAATGAAGAGTCACATTGATATGTGGCAAGATGAGAGTTTTATCTCAATATGAGGAATATGAAAGGATGCATCTTCCAGCTATTAGAGGAGAGCAATAGTCAAAGTACTAAAAAGTCATGTAAAATTATATATTGGAGACATCTCTCCATGCAATGTAATCAATAAAAATCATTCTTGTAATCTTTTGATATTATATATTTGAGTTATATTTGTGAGATATTATTGTTCTAATATTGAGATTCATTGTCAGTTTGATTAATGGCATATATTTGATTTATACTTGATTGTGGATAAATTTTTCAGTGAGTTAATCTATTTGGAAAGCTAACAGTGGTATCAGAGCCATGAAGTGCTATGAAAAGTTGTTTTACAATAGTGAGCAAAGAGAATCACTTTACTATAGTGAGTGAAGAGATCGAAGCATGAAAGTAATTTGAAATCACAAGTAAATTAGAGGTTGCACATTATTGAAGGTACTCAAGTTTTTTATTATTTTTTATTTAAGCTATTGAAGAAGGCATAAGGTTAATAGTTTAAAAATAAAATAGGAGTTATAAGTTTATTCTCTGGTTTCTTAATTATCTTAGGTATAGAGTAATAAGTATGTTTACTTAGTTAAATATTTTATTTGAACTATTAAAAGAGTAAGAAGATTTATTTTTTGAAGTTTGTATTAATGAGGAATTCAACTAGTTTGTTTGAAAGATTTTTTAATTTTTTCTAAGAATTTTAAATTTTTTAATATTTGAAGAAGAAAGAGTCCCACCAACAATAGGTGGCCCCACATAGAAACCACCTAGTGCCTCCAACTAGTTCCAAGGACGGTATGCATGGATTTGACCTAACCATCACCTTATGGTCGTGTAAGAAGGGATGTCTTTCCCTTCTTAAGGCACATATGTGTCATCCCACATCCCATGTGGGATTAAACTAAGCACCCAAATAAAATCTTATCCACCCTAAAGGATTGCATAACAATAGCAAATCCAACCCATCCATGTGGCAGTCGAATACAAGGTTCAAATAATGGTCAACAAGGGTCAAACATGTCATGCGACCAAGGAAGAGCGTCTCCAACTAATGTTGAGTAGCTTCGCCAAGTGGAGTGGCCCTAACCACCACTTGTGGTTGACCTTAAAGGGGAGTTAAACCCTCTTTAAGGAACACATGAGCCCCCACATATCCCATGTAGGATATTTAGTGGAAAGTCTTGGGTGGCATTTTCTTTGCCTGCATCCTCTCGAGCATTGAGACATTGCACTACGGCATCGCACCTCGACGGTGGGGTAAAAGTTAAAATAAAATCCTAAGGTTAAACCTTAGGAGATTCTTTAAATTGGTAATAAAAGAAACAAAAATAGAATATGTGATCCCTCCTCATGCCATAAACTCTAGTGAAAGCAAAAAAATGCACATGCAAGTAAAAATAGTTGATTGTTGGTTTCAATAGAGCCACCATGAGGAGAGTTGGGCGACCAAGGAAAAAATAACCATTCACCTTGCTAAACTCAATTATGTAACATCCCTTAAAACCAAGCATCTCACTTTTTGATAAACACAACTGTGCTTGTTTTAGAGGCGACAGATCAATGTTAAACCTCCATCGAAACAAGTGAAAACATAGAAGCTATAGGTATACACAGGCTTCTCTTCTACTAGGAAAAAGTGTGGCCAAAAGACTTAGGGATGAATGTAATAATTGATAAATTTATCGAAAACAGGCATAGTATTAATTTTAAAAGCATAAAAACTAACACAGGTTACGTTGCTCTAATAGGCAAACATATCAATTAGGTGTTTTAAATTATCTTCAAAAATGAGAAGAACTATTTGCATAGGTCTAAAGCCTAAACATCAAGCATAGAAATTATAATTTCCTCTAATCATGGCTTCCAAAAATAAAGTGAAAGAAAGCATTATAGCAAGAGTAAAAACCATGCAAGCATGATTCAACATAAATCAATATTTAAAACAAGCATAAGAGTCTCCAACCTGAAATCCTCTAAGTTAGAACCCTTCCTATTTGCTTCTCCAAGTCTTTCCAACAAAAATCTCTGGCTTTTTTTTTTTAACTTATCACCCCCTTCCTTTTCATCTTCTCGGCCTCTTAACCAAGGGAAAAGATCTACCAAGAAACTTGTTGAGGGGTAATTTCGCCCAGTTGTGAAATCACACTCACAATTAGGATTTTAGAGTTAAAACCCTCTCTTGCAAAAGAATAATTGATTCTTCCAAGGTTCTTTGTTATAATGTGTCATAAAAGTGTGGAACATCTAGGTATGAAATAATGCTAAAAATAACTCCTGGATGTACATAACTTGTTAACAAGGGACCTGGATTTCGGGTGTCTTGATCTGAAATCATTTTGATACACTCTCCAATAAAATTCACTTTTTCGAAATAAATAAATTTACCTTGAATTTAATTTTTAAACTATGCAAAATTTATTTTAAAACTTTAAAAAAAATGCTTCAAAACTTTATATTAACATAAATTTTATTAAGCATTTTAATTAAAATCAAATTTTACTTCATCAATGAAACTTTACGTTTTACGTAAATTTCAACAAAGCCATTAAATATAAAACCCTAATTATAAAGTTTGAACTTTATAATATTAAAAATTAAGGTTTTTATTTAATTTGAATGCTTGTTCATCCCGATATAAAATTGGAATTTGAATATTCAAATGGTGAACAAACATAAAAAGTTTAAACCCTAATTATAAGGTTTTGAACCTTTATAAATATGAAATAGGGTTTCAATGAAACTTTACATAAAATTAAAGTTTACGTAAGTTCCAACAAAGTCATTAAATATAAACCTTAATTATAAAGTTTGAACTTTATAATATTAAAAATTAAGGTTTTTATTTAATTTGAATTTTGTTCATCTCGATATAAAATTAAAATTTGAATATCCAATGGTGAACAAACATAAAACATTTAAACCCTAATTATAAGGCTTTGAACCTTTATACATATGAAATAGGGTTTCAATGAAACTTTACATTATGTAAGTTCCAAAGTCATTAAATATAAACCTTAATTATAAAGTTTGAACTTTATAATATTAAAAATTAAGGTTTTTATTTAATTTGAATGTTTGTTCATCCCGATATAAAATTGAAATTTGAATATCCGAATGGTGAACAAACATAAAAGGTTTTGAACCCTAAATATAATGTTTTACACCTTTATAATATGGCAGTTAGGGTTTCTGTAACCTTCCAACCAGTGTAATGCTTATTTATCCAAATATAAAATTTACGTAAATATTTGGATAATAAATACACAGGAAACCTTAATTATAAAGTTTGAGCTTTATAATATGAAATTAAGGTTTCATAAATCAAACCTTTGCAATAAAAATAAAAAGCTTAAGGAAGAAAAATAAATTTAAAATAAAATTATACAAAATGAAAACGGAACTCTTCTAAAATTTAAATTCAACCTATATTGATTAGAACTAACACAATCTAATATAAGTTTGAATGCTATCTTCAAAATAAACTTTAAAATGAAATTACATCAAACTATTTTATCTACTAAAACATTATCCGCATGCTTGTTTTAACAAGAATAATTTGATATAAAAACTTTGGATTTTACAATAAAATAATTTCCAGAAGCTCCTTTGTTCTTTCAATGCCAAACCAAGTGCAACCTGTCCTTTCGCTTCTCCTCTTCAATATCTCCTCTATCCTGTAAAAATTGTTCGACCCCATTTCTTGGTTTCCAATGGCCTATTTATAATTTAACATTGTGTTTGTTCATTTCGTTCTACAATTTAAAACAGATTTTACAACCACATTATTCTCTTTGCTTTTCGCTCCTTTGTTCGTTCATTCATATTGAAAACCTGCAAAACCAACACAAAACTTTTTATAATAATGTACTTTAAATATTTTAATTAAAACATTTACAATACACTTTGAAATAAAAACATTCAAAATGAACTTTAAATATTTTAATTAAACTTTAAAATGAATTATTTAAAACATTAAAATTATGTACTTTAAATATTTTAATTAAAACATTTACAATACACTTTGAAATAAAAACATTCAAAATGAACTTTAAATATTTTAACTAAAATTTAAAATGAATGATTTAAAACATTAAAAGTATACTCTAAAGTATTTTATTTAATGATTTTAAATGATTGGGCTTTGGACAAAGGTGATTTTACTTGCTATGGCCACCCTCCTAGAAGGAAGCTCTTCTTTCTATCATTTCTTTGGATGCCTTCAGTTTTGGAGGTACCTAGTTTCTTCTTGATTTATTTTGGCTTATCTTTGGTTCGGTCAGGGTATTTTAGTTCCCTAGCTCAAACTATTTTTTCGTTTGTTTCCTCTATTGATTCTTGCCTTAAAAGTCTTTTGGTCTAGAAAGGTCATTGTTGTGTTCAATTTTTTTCTTTTTTCTGTTTTGTTTTTTTGTTTAGTTTTTTAAGGTGTGTGGGTTTTTTTCTTTTTTTTTGTTTTTTGTATTTTTTGTTGTTTTTGTGTTTTTTGTATTTTTTGTTGTTTTTGTGTTTTTTGTTGTTCTTGTGTTTTTGTTGTTTTGTATTTTTTTTGTGTTTTTTGTTATTGTCCTTATGTTTTTGTTGTTCTTGTTCTTGTGTTTTTGTATGTTTGTGTTAATTCGTGTTTTTGTGTGTGTGTTTTCAATGTTTTTTATTTTTGTTTATTGTCTGTTGTTGGTTGTTTTTTTATTTATTTTATATTTATTTTTAATTTTTTAGGTTTTGGTTGTTTTTGTTTTTCATATTTTTGTTGGTTATGTCTTTGTAGCATTATGTTATTTTTGTCTTGTTTGTGTTTTGTTGTGTTGTTCTTGTGTTTTTTCTATGGTTCATGTTGTATTTTTTATCTTATTGTGTGTGTATTTGGTTGTGTTTTATATTTTCGACACACTCAAGGATCATGTTTTTTTTTTTTTTTTTTTTTTTCTAAAATATTATTGTGTGTTTGTTTGCTCCTTGAGTATGTCAAAGGTGGTAGGCCAAATGCGAGCCCTGGGTGATTTTTGCGGAATAGATACCTCTGCCTCCTTGGGTCTTACCCGAAAGTGGCATTCCTTCTGGGATGTTTTCCACCAAAAAAAATATTTTAAATGATTTATTAAACATTAAAATTAAAATTTTTTAAAATTAAAACATTTAAAATCACACTTATCAAGTCTTAAAATTTTCAAAAGAGACCCAACAAAATATGAAATAAAGTAAAAAAATGTTTTACTTTTACTCAAACAATCAAGAACATTGAAACCAAAATATCAAAATCTCAAAATTTTCAGTGGGTCCCCAATTTTAGGGTGTTGTGAAGTGGTCACAACAAAACTCAAATACCAACTACCCAAAAAAAAAAATCTCATCTACCATAAATGAATGCCCATCTATGCAAAGGAAGATCTTTATTTTTATAAATATAATATGATTTCTTTTCTAAAATATCACTTTAATATATTCATCATCAATTTTTTTGGAAAAGACAATAGGAGTATTAATAAAACAAAAGCATTAGTAATTAATGACATTAATTACTTTAATTAAAACTAACACAAGCATAGAACAATATTAATCATCTCCATAATTAATTAAATTGCTTTTCTTTTACAAAATATATTTCCCAAAATACATTTTCACAAAAGCATCAAATTTTCACCAAACATCAATATATTTCCTCAATATATTTTAAATAGTAAAACAAGCAGTATACTTTCACAAAACAACTACCACGAGAATCAAAATCATAAAACCAAACAAGCATTATCAATCGCACGCTTGAAATATTTTACGACAACTTCTAGGTTATCAACTTCTGCTTCACCGACTCCATTGCTTATAACAACTTCCTTGGTGATGGTATATTATTCAACAAATAGACATGAAATGCAACTACATGAAGGGTATTCATCCATGTTACCCCAAGTCATTGATAAATTAATCATCATCATCATTTTCCCTTTCTAGTATCCCGTTCTCGGTGGTTAATCTACCTCTTCCACCCACAAGAGTACCTAGTCCTGCAATCAAGGAACATATCAATAGTACCATATTCCTCAAAGCAATAAGACATCAATATTGCATAAACATTAAGCATTGAAACATCAATCAATACATAATCAATCTCGTAAAGAGTCCTGTCAAAGCAGGTCATGACAATTAAAGTCCAAGGATGAGGTATCATCTTGCATGCACATGTGAGTTGGTTTAAATATGGTGGTTTAATGATTTAACTTAGTATGGTAAATGATCAAAACCTAAACACATTTTAATTTTGGTTTTTCTAGTGAAGCTAAGAGCTAAAGTGTAAAGTAATGCAGTCAATCATTTTAATATAGAATTTATTTTGAAAACAAAATGGTATTAATTAATTTTCTACCATTGATCACTTACCGATGGTATATTAGATTTTTTATGGCGATTTTAATATGGTTGAGCATGTTGAAGATAAATTTGGTTGCCTCCCAATGTGTTGGTGTGTTGGAGAGCATGAGGCCTAGTTTTTTCTTAAACATAGATGGGGTCTTTTTGATCCCTTTTTTTGCTAGTGCAATTGCACGCCTCCACCCTAGTTCACGTGGTCCAATTTTTATGCGAGTAATGATAGAGTTACAAGTACCTTGATTGAGTTATGATGTTAGAGCAACAATATTTTTTATTCTCCTTCATCAATAATAAGATTGTGACGGTCTAGAAACAATTTTTGCTATCAGATCATTTCTCAATTTCCTTTTAGATTGAGTGGAGTGGTTGTCAATTTAATTTTCTATGCAATCAATTTTATTTATATACTTCTTTATTGAAACACTTTGGCATGATTGCTATGATTGAGAGAATCTAGAAATTATTACCTCAACCTCCTCATTCTATCAGTTGGATTTCTTGGTGGAATGAGGTGATTGTTTGTACTACCTTTTTCATATGGTATTTTTATAAACAGGTGGCACATGTCAGAAAGCGTGCTCATTTGGATGTTACAAAGGAGTATCAACAAAATTTCCTATTATTGGAAATTTATCTGTATGATCAATAGTTACAAACCTGGGTTGCTGGTCTTTGCCATCAACTTATTTTCCATGAACAATTTGAAGCTAGGGGGTTTAGATTCGGGCCCATTTGCATTGGTTGAGGCTTGGTGATCACCCGTCCAAAGCCTATTTTAAATCTCTTCATTCCAGGCAGGTTAGGATCCAAATCAAGGTTATTCAAATCTCTCATGATAGGCTGAATTATCTTCCTCATATTGCATCAGCCTTTTTGGATCATTATAAGCTTATCTTTTAAGCGTAGCAGGATTCTTTAGAACGTTAGATGGCGCTCCAACAGTATCTTGATATTGTTCCTGCTAAGTTATTTTCTTATGACAAACTTCTTTGTGAGGCTCTGATTTTACTTGTTGAGCTTCATAATGCTCTTATGATTATGTTAGTTGACAAGTCCCCTAGTCTTGATGGATTTCCCTATGAATTTTATAAAGCCACTTGGAAGCTTACTAGACATAATCTGCTCAATATCTACAATGAAGCATTAGCCAACAATTCTATGGGTAATATCATCAATTATGGAAACATTAAATTTATTTCTAAAGTGGGTAATCCTGAGCTTATCACCATTTGAAGACTTATTACTTTGTTTAATGTCTATTATAATATTTTGGCTAAAGCTTTAGCTCTCTGTATTCAAAATATTCTTCTTGTAATTATCAGACTGGAGCAGACAAGTTTCATTAAAGGGTGTTACATCTTGGATAATATTATTGATATTTGGGAAGATTTAGAATGGGCTTCTCTCTCTGTCCAAAAGTCCATTTTCCTTAAATTGGACTTTGAGAAAGCTTATGATCTTATTTAGTGGCCTTTCATTCTCGTCATGCTTCAAGCTCTCGGCTTTGGGCCCTTTTTTATCAAGGTTGTCAGTATGCTATTTTTTGATGCTTCAACTTATCTTACTATTAATGGACATAGGTTAGAGGATTTTGGTCTATTTAATTCTATTCGCCATGGCTATCCTTTGGCCCCCTCGCTTTACATCCTTGTTGTTGAAGCTTTTGGTTATCTTCTTGCCAATCAAGCGTCTAAGGGGTTGATCAAAGGTATTATTTTGCTTGACATGTCCACCTAGCTTATTAATGGGCACTTTGTAGATGATATTTTTCTCACTATCAATGAGGATGAGGTTTTAGTTTCAACTAATTTGGTTTTTTGGACACTTTTTGTAAGGCCTCGGGTTCCAACATCCAATGGTCTAAGTCTCTTTGTTTTTGCCTTGCTTCTTCTTCTATGTCTGCTTGGCTTAGACATTTTTCATGGAATTGGCTTCAAAGGGGTGAGCGTCTTAAGTTCTTAAGAATTCCCTTTGCTTTTGATAGCTCGTCCTCTGAACTTTGGCAGTATGTCATTGATATAATTGAAAAGAAGATTTTATGTTGGGCCTTGCGTTCCCTTTCTCTTATCGATAAGTTTCAGGTTTGCACAAATATTCTTGCTACCACCCATGTTTATTAATCCTCCTATTGGGCCTCTTCTAAGTATTCTTATAATAAGTTGGCTAGACTCCTTAGGAATTTTTTTTGGACCAAGGGGGAGAATTCGTGTGGTTTCATTGAGTTGCTTGGGATATATGTTGCACTCTTGATAAGGGTAGGATGGACATCATTGGCATTTATAGGTAAAGCATTTTTTATGTGCTAAGTGGGTGTTTAAAGTTATTTAAGGCCCTAAAGACTAGAATATTTTGATTAACCATTGTATTTCTTTAGGGCTACCTTATGGATGCAAAGCTTAAGCTAATATTTGTCGTCATACTCTCATAATTACTTTTTCTCTAGTTAAGATTCAGGGTTCCTTTGTTGTTAAAATTATTTGGCGGGTTTTTGAGGCGGTGAAACCTCATCTTCATTGGATTGGTGATGGTTTTCATAATGGTTTTTCATTTAATTCTTAGAATATCTAGTGGTATCATGTTATTTCTAACTCTTCAGTTCTTCTTGTTGATATACCAAGGATTAAAGCTTTGAGGTTGTTTTGCAAAGGTGTCTACTTTATTAAAGATTTAGTGCACTCTCGAGAATGGATTCCTTGGCCTGATCTCAAATAGAAATTTAATATTTAGAATTTAAATCTTTTTTCTATTCTTAAGATTCAAGAGCTTATATCTGATTTCATGCTTCATAAGCTCGACCTTCAACCCCCAAGTGCTTGGTGGAGGAATTGGTGTTGGAATGTGGATACTCCTTTTAAGAACTACTCTTCTTCCTTGCTTTATCAACTTCTTAGTCATGTTTCCCCTGGTGTTGACAAACTTAATGAGAGATGGTAAACTCACTCTACCTCCTATACTTGGATTGCTCGTCTAAACCATATCTAGTAGTTTAACCTTGAACCCAAGATTACCTTTTTTCTTTGATCTCTTATTTATCAAGGGCTTCCTATGGGAGAGAGACTTAGTAGGGTTGTTCTTCCTAATACTAAGTGGTTGGCTTGTGGTTGTTTTGAGACTTTTAAACATCTATTTTGGTTCTGCCCTCATGCTCAATCTGCTTGGTATTGGATTCACTCATTGTTCAAGCTCTTTCATCCTGAATTCTTTAGATGGTAGATGATATTTTTTGGAGATAATAGTTGTTGGCGTACTTATATTGTTGCTCTTTGGAATTTTTCATGCTATTATTTTGTTTCAACTTTGGAAAGCTAGAAATGTTGTTGTCTATTATGGAGATCCAATTTCTAGTTAGTTTTTTATGCATGAAAAGATTATAGTGTTTTTTGTTGTTACTATTCAGATCCATTCGTAGGCTTCCAATTTGACTCATGAGTTGGCACATTTGATAAATCTTATCAAGTACTAGCACGAGGCTCCATGCACTATTAGTAGGATTTTGCCTAACCTCCCTCTACCTTAAGGTCCCTCTGTTTCGGTGCAGCAAGTCGAGGGGGCAATGTTTTTCAGTCTTAGGTCATTCTATCAGTACCCACAATAGGGCTCAATCCTTTGCATAGTTATGTTGTTTATTCACCCTTTTAAGGGCTAGTTTTATTTTTAGTCTCGAGCCTTGTCTTTATAGTATTGATCATTTGGATGGCCTTGCACCCCGAGCTATGATTTTTCCAGCTCCCTTTTTATTGTAACCTCTCTTATTTTTATTGAATATAATTGTTGGTTTCCATAAAAAAATACATCAATCTAATTCATCTTTCATTTTCATTGAGACCCCTATAAAAAAAATTATTAACTTATTAATATATCTTTATGTTAAGTTTAATACAAAAATATATACAAGAGATGATAATTATTTTAGTCATTTCAAGTATAAACAACAATAATTCTAAGCAAAGTAGACTATAAACACAAGCGTGCTACAATAAACTATCCAAATCTAGTTATTGAATTCCTTAGTAGATAGAAAATAAGGGAATGAAAGCCAATTTTATTATTTTAAACATTAGTGATATCCTAATTGTCACAAGCATACTATTAAATAATTCAATGACTAGATGACAACCTAGGGTAACTAAATGAAAGTAAACAAGAAAAAAGATAATATATGTCATACTATTAAATAATTCAATGACTAGATGACAACCTAGGGCAACTAAATGAAAGTAAACAAGAAAAGAGATAATATATGTCATGGATAACATATTGAATAAAATTCATAATAGTGTTATTTTAGTTCGACCATCCAATCTTATTCAATTAATAACTAGCATTTGCATTTACAGTTAGTAGTTTAATGAGGATTCATGATATCAAATATATATATACTTAATAACCATAATAACAATCATAACTTTATTTTACAAATTATCATTTTACTTATAAAATGGTGTTACCTTTAATCCTAGATCATCAAAGCAAACCTTCAAGTTTCTCTATTGCAAGTAGAAGAGAATGTGACTTTGTCCCTCACTAGTGGTTACAAATGGTAATAAATCAGTAATAAAACATATATGCATACCTACATTATCAATTGTAGCAGCATCAATGGTAAATAAATGTTTCAATTATGTGATTACTTTTATATTTTGAATATTGACTAAGGTGCACGCAAATTTTATACTATCGTTTAGTGGAGAGTATATCCTACTAATTTGATGTTAATCTCTACCAATCCATGTGCAATATTTTTCTTTAATTTTGTTAAGTACTCTACTCTCTTTTCTCATGTTTTCAAATGATAGTTTTTACATAAAACCATTCTCTTCAATTCAAAGTTAACATGTCTTAATAATAAAAAAATGGAATAAACTACAAATGATAATTTTTGTTTTATCATTCACCAACAATGAAAAAGTCTTTGATGATGAAGAGTACAATTTTGATCCCTTAAATTTGTGCTAACTTGTGTAAGAATAAGGCCTTGAAAATATATCCTACTTTGCGTAATATATATTTTTATTTTTTTAGTAGATATTGCAACTTATATTTGCTAAAAGATATGTGAAGGACAAAAAATTGATAGTTTTTTATTGAAAATTTTGAAAAAATGCAAAAAAAAAATCGAAAATCAACCAAATTAAAATCAACTCAAATCAAGTTTTACATATCACTTTTTTTTTGAAAAAATCAACAAAAATTATAAAAATCAACCAAGTTAAAATCAACTCAAATCAAGTTTTTTTTTTTTTTCAAATTTTCCCAACCATACTATTTTATGAAACTCTACCAAAATTAAAAATCCTTCTACTCATAATTCCTTTGACTATAACCTTTGCTATTGGTTTAATAAAACTATATGAAAATTGAAAAGCGTTATAGTTCCTCATTGCCTGGGCTGTAGTATTTACTAAAAACTTGCATTATAATACTATGAAAGAGCCGTGAGATAAATTTTTATTTAAATCTAGTTAGTATAGTTCATTTATAAATGCGAAGTAAAATAAAGATCAGGAAAGGTTGTCAACATATGAGATATATAAAGCTTTCACACTTTGTCACGTAGGTGGGCCAACATATCTACTTTGCTAGTTTAATAGCATTAGTCTAGAGTCAAGAAGATGTTATTAGATTATTTGTTAGCCAGGTCTACTTTGACATAATGCCTTGTCGTCCTTTTCCACATGACCCATCAATGTAATCATCCATAATATAATCACATTAAAAAAATAAAACCATCATAGTTCATGTCCAACTTTCAATAACTTTACTAATTTTATTAATAATAAAATCATGAAATTTATGTAATTAAAAAATAAAACCATCAATCATATAAATATGCCAACATCTTTGAACATGGAATATTATCAATTATATTGCCACACATACTGTTTGAGTCGTTTTCAGAACATATGACGGAGGTAAATTGAGAGTAGATGACCCTTCATTTTACTCAAGGGACAGGGTACGCCTTCAGAGGAATGCACATCAACCCTTTCGACCTCCAAAGCGCAAAGAGCGTCGGATACGGTTGGCTCTTGGAAGAGCGGAGGGACCATAGTCACCATTCTGCTGTTACGTACTCGGAAAAAACAAAAGCTTTGCGGCCATTAATGCAAATGGATAAGGAGGGAAAGGAAAGGATGTTCTTCCTTTATGGGAAGCCGGCAATATCAATTACCTGCCTCGTTACCGCCAAAATCGGACGCGCATATTCATATTCTCGTCGTTAAATGCTTCAGCTTTGGCAGAGCCGTATCGCTTTGGGTGCTGTGATGCATCTGGGTCGCTTCTGTCAACTTATTGTAAATTATCATTGTTTTGTCGATGTATCTGTCAAATTCTTTTATTGGCATGGCATTTACGGCATAGGTTCCTGTCGTTCAATGCTATTCTTGTATGTTTCATTCATTCATCTCCTTTATACTGTGGTTGTCTATTCACTTATTTTTATGATTGTCGGTGATATAAGCATATGATATTATTTTTCACTGCAGGATAAGACTAGGGAAGCCGGGTTTCTTGCAGGTTGATCAATAGGGATATCTTTTCACATTGCAAGTTCCTTGCTTTTAGAATATAACTTAATATGGCTCAGGGTGCATTTTTTTTTAATTGTATAGATGTGGTATTAAAATATGTTTTATTTATATTAATCACGGATAATAACATTATACATATATTTTTTTTATTGAAAGTAAAATTTTATTTTTAAAAATCAACTAAGTAATTGGTAAATTTTTTTTGCTTATTATTTTTTAAATTAACTACAATTAAAATTAATATAGTATTACATGTCAATTTGACATCTTATACGTTGATTTATGGAATATTTATATTAACTTGTTTGTTTAATATTTATTAGAATATGTGCACTTCTATTAAAAGAGTATTTTTAAGAGAATTTTCAGAGGTCACTTACTGGGTCTCTTAGGAGACTCACATGTTTCAAAATTTCTATACAGGTGGCGAGGATTATGCAGTGCTACAAGACCAAGTACCAATATTTTTTTGACAGGTTATCCTATTGCAGAAGAAATGAACGTCATGGAGGAAGCATTCTTCATTGTGATGATCAGTTAGACATGATTTTGCAGTGCATTCATATGTTTCATGATAGATACAGATTGATATATGAGGATGATTGATTTTTGTCGTTTATTTATCAACTTGAAATTTTGGTTTAAATCTGCATGGAAGGGTATTCTTAATATTGTTTTAGTTTAGTATTTAGTTTTTGTGCTTATAGATAGGTTTGCTTGACATTATGTGATGTAAGTTTTATATTAATTTAAGTATACGTTCTTGTTTAAAAAAAAAAAAGAGTATTTTTATTTCAACCTTCAACCATCAATTATGTAAATTTAATTTTTATTTCAACCTTCAACCATCAATTATGTCAATTCAATATCATTTTCATTATTATTAAAAAATATAATTAGTTTACGGTAAAAATAAAAAAAATTAATGTGTATGGTACCCTCTATGTCTTTCATGTCTATTCATCTTTTGTTCCTTTATGTTGTAATATGGGTAATGTATTTAATGTAGTAATATGTAGGAGTGAGTCCTTGTTAATCAATTTCCTTTTTTTTTTGTGAATTGTTGTAGCACTTAATCTAAAAGTGTATTTTCTAAAGGAGTAGTTGTGGTATTTTTTGGAATTAATTTTTTTAGTTTGTTTTTAGAATCTTATTTAGGATAATTATTTTTTATATTGGTTGACAACAACATATAGAAAAGCATAATTGGATGTGAGTTACTACTTTATTTATTTATTTATAATATGTTATGTGGTAGGATCAATTCTTGGAAAGAATAGTAAGGTTTACTTTTTTTTTTAAGATCCTCACTTAGAGGCTCTTTTTAAAGCTTTACTTTTAGGAGCTATAGGTTTTCTATACAAAAATTGTTTACGTTTATTTTTTACATTACATATTTTTTTATGTAGGACCATGATGGCCCTATGTTGTATACTATTGCTTTTTTTTTTTTTGCTTTTAGATTGTTTTAAGTATTTGATATTATCTTCATATTGAATAAACTCATACAAAGGCTATTTCTAAACATAAGGAGAGAAAACAAAAATCCCAAGGGCACAAAAGTAGAACACAAAAAACAAATTAGTTATTGGTTTTATAAAAGGGTCAATATTCTAATCATTATTTTATTAGACTCTAAAAGGTTGAGGTAGAATTTATGAAGGAAATACTAGGATCCATCACTTTATTTGATAAGTTTATTTCCTTGTCTCATCTCTTTATGTACTTACGAATGAGGGCTTTGGATTTGCTTGTCATTCATTCCAATGTTGAGTAGGAGGCATCTCTCACAAGAAATCTTAGATAAAGCATCAATGGCCATTTTTTGGATGACTTCTTTCTCATTTTTATATAGGACGAAGACTCTTTCAGTCAAGCATTTCATTGTCTAGACTCTTCTACCTTGCTTCAAGGTCTAGTATTTAGTGGATTAAAACCTCTTGTTAAAGGCAATCTCAAATGCCTTTGCCAACATGGTTGGACCAATTTCTCTAGAAATAGATCCAATTGGGTGAAACCTTTAAGTTCTTGGGGATTTTTTTGTTTTTGAGAGAGAATTCCCTTAGTTGTAGAATTACTATATCCAACAGGTTGAGAAAATGTTATCTTATGAGGTCACTAAGCATCTCTATTATAGAGATATTTCATATTTGTTCAAAAGTGTAGACACCAAAATCCAGCCACTTGCAAGTCATCTATACCTTCCTGTCAGCCACATGTCGGTCATCCACCTTCCCACCATTATTTGGCCCAAATCCACACTTTCCCGCCATTATTTGGCCCAATTTCACCTTTCCCGCCATTTTTCATCCCCAAATTTATTTAAATTAATATTTATATATATATTTTTTTTTTTTTTATTTTAATATTTTAATATATATATTTAAATAATAGTTTAAGTGATTTAATCCGAGTCGTCCGTCCTTCATTTAATCTCATCCGTCCATCCATCTTAATCCATTTCACAACCTAGATTTATTCTCTACCCTTAGATCCACTTTAATCTTAGCCACACGTTCAAAGTGTCGTTAAAACCCTAAAGTGTGCCCTAAGAGTAGATTATAAATTGAGTCACCTTGATGGCTCAAACCCTATGTCTTTTTCTACTTCTATCCTGGATCTTTTCTATCTTCTGGACTTCTTCTATCTCCTTTTCTGATCCCCTCTATCTCTCTTCTGCTACCTTTTCGTCGCATCCATCGTCGCTTCCGTCGCTGCTTTCGCCGCCATCTCTTCTGCAGCATTCTGCAGAATCCCCCATTCTTGTCGCAAGTGCCCGTGGGCGTTTACCCCTTTACCAAGTGCCCACGGGCGTTTACCAAGTGCCCGCGGGCGTTTACCCACAACCACAGACTCAGACCGGCGTCTGAAACCTTAATCCAGAAGCACGCGGGCGTTCAGCGAGTGCACCAGGGCGCCTTTCGCAGCCGATTTGATAACCACATTACTTCCGGTGTCGCCTTGGTCTAGCCGCGTTAACGGAGAACGGTATAAATTAGTTTAAAGCAAGTAACTTCTTTTTTTCTATTTGATCTGTTATTGAATTCCTGCATTCCATTTTTCTAGGGTTTTAGATTGTTTTCGAGGGCTCACACAGTGGAGCCCTCTTATTAATTTCTAACTTCTTGATAGTGTTAATGTGTGCAAGTTTTTGACGGCAGATCCGGTTTATTGATGGCAGCTGATTAAGCTGGAGTGGTCCAAGCAAGGGATACAACAAAGCCCACTCACTCTGTTGGGATTGAAGATACATTCTTCGGAAGCGCCACCATTTGTGCCAGCTAGGGTTTCGAAGAACCCTAGCATAACTTGTAATTGTGTATCACAAATAAAGGGTTACAGGCCCAGTTGTATTCAAAAGGAGTTTTTAAACTCCATCGATTAATAGAAATCGTTTGTTTTTGTGCAACTATTTTGTACTCTGTTATTGTGATTTTATTTATTCTTGTTTGGCGTGTATTTTTAATCTACAAATGGCGATCACGGTGGGACCCCCTAGGGTTTCATATTTTTAATACTTGCTTTACTAATTTGTTCCTGTTTTCTATTTTATTTTGCAGGTTCTAGAAATCGCGAAATTCGTTGTTCCAGCGAACTAGGGTTTCTGAGTTTGCAAAAAACGCAGCAGACACAGAGGGGCATCTGGAAGTCCAATACGAAACGCAGAGGTGCGTTTCAGCCTGTGCAGACTCCCGTGGGCGTTTGAAGTCAGTTTTACAGAAAAGCGTAGGCTTCCAAGTCTTCCGAGGTCTTCACCGGTGTTCCTTTCCATTCCGCCCATCCTTTCTTCCATAAGTCGATAATGAATTTTGAAGACTTATTCACCCCGCTCCATAATCCATATGATCCGGATAAGCCTAAGAAATGTGTCTTTGGTGTTACCTCAGGCAAACTCCTAGGTTTTATTATCTCTAAACGAGGTATTGAGGTGGACCCAAACAAGGTCAAAGCCATTATGGAAATGTGTCCCCCAACTAATTTGAAGGAGTTGCGTAGTTTACAAGGAAAGATTAATTCAATCCGTCGCTTTATTGCACAACTTTTTGATAAATGTAGGCCATTTTGCCACCTACTACAAAAGGGGGTACAATTTTCATGGACGAGATGAGTGTCGAGAAAGCCTTTGATGACATCAAGCAGTACTTAGCGTCTTCGCCAGTCTTAGCTCCGCCTCGTCGAGATCCCTTCCTTGCGAATTTCTTTGCAGGAATTTATCGATGATGATACTGCTAGACAAGCACGTCTTGATCAACTCACACTCATAGATGAAAAATGAATCAATGCTTTAGAGCATTTGCGATTTTATCAAGACCGATTGAAACGTGCTTACAATGCCAAAGTTCATCTAAGAGAATTTCAAGTAGGAGATCTTGTCCTTAAAGAGAATCAACAAAACACCAATGCATTGCCGCATCTTCGAGATAAATTCGCGGCTAATTGGTTAGGTCCATATATGGTCATTGAAAGAGTGGGTAATGGAACTTATAGACTTGCCAGTTTAGAGGGAGAGGAAGAACCCGAACCACTTAATATTATACACTTGAGGGCATTCTACGCATAGTTTGAATTTTATATGTACATATATACATGGCTTGTACAAAAAAAATAAAAATAAATAAATAAAATAAAAAGAATTTGCATGTCATTGTTAGTTGCATACATCTCATTCAAAAACATTGCATTTCATGTGTATACATCTCATTGAAAACCATAACATTTCATTTTCAGCCATAGTTGCATATCATGTTAGAGACCATTCTATCTTTTTGATATAAAATTTGGTCAAGCAAAAGTCATGTTGCCTTAATCAGGGGCACCTTCATAAAATCCATCAAACCGAATTGTCATTCGTACACCCATTTTCCATTTGCACATATTTACATTGCCAAAATGTTTTCAATCACTCGGCCATTCCTAGTGTTTTAAGCAAACTTTGAAATGCATGTCAAAGTTCTCTAGGGCCATATCACAAATTACACTAAATAAAATCTTGAGTATTGGGAAATGATTTCAAAAGTGGTCTTGAACCTATCACATTTTCACATCTTAAAAACATCTTGTGTCAAAGAGAGATAACACCATCTTTGGGTTGTGCCTTGAAGTGAAAAGAGTAATCCTCGTTTGTCCTATCATGCAAACATAGTCCATAAAATAGTGGTTCTTACCACTATCACAAGCAATCACAAAATATAAATATAAACAGAGTAGTAAGGATAGGGTAAAATTCTCATCATACTTCGGTTGAGAATCCGATTCCCCAAAGCTCTAAGGAAATGAACATTTTTCACACACCACCGATCCCAAATAAGTTGTAAGGATCGTACTACTTGTCCGATCGGACGGATAGGTAGTCATCCCCAAGGCTTACAAAGGTCAAAAACAACATGGACTATGGAGTTAACCTTCACCGGGGCTATAGACGCTTGATCGGCAATGGAGTATACTCATTGCGTGGCGACATGTCTCTCCTCAAAAGAGACCTCCGAATGCTCATACGGACAAACTAGCTTCGGGGTCTTCTCCATAAGAGGGTTACCTAATTTATGCAAGATGAGGTTAATGAACACACTTGCACACACACGAGTTTTTGATTGCCTAGAGTCACTACCATGCTTCCGATTTGGTTAATGAACTCGCATGCACACACATTTGGTCCTAGTTGAATTAGGCAGTATTAGTAAGTTTGTTTGATACCACTAGCATGTTTGAGTCTTTGTAAAATAGTCTTCCTCCATATCTTCTTCCATATTCATGTCATTCCATACGTCATCCATTCACAAGACACCAAGTTCGGTGCCCTTGATTAAACAATTATGATAACAGTTCACTAAATCTAACTATCTAAAAGTATGAGTGCTTCTTAGTGCATATTTCATTTACTTAGTCTTGCATTAATCATCCATAGATTTACATATCATTTTCTTAGTCTTGCATTAATCATCCATAGATTTGTATGTTATATACTTAGTCTCGCATTAATCATCTATAAGTTTGCATTCCATTCCATCACATATGCATCAAAAACATTAAAACATATAAAAACATGCATCACAAAAACATAGGCATTCACACAAAAGAGAGTAAAACACCAAATAAATAAAAACCATGTATATATATATGTATAAAGGTCAATCTGTACAATGAATGCCAAAAGGCTACAATATACAATAGAGCACCAAGGCTCATAAAGAGTGCATCTAAGCACTAAGCTAACCATCAAAAGAGGACCCCTGAGACCTAGTAGGAGCCCTAGACCTAGTGGTGTGCGGGCCCTCCCCCGAACTACCTCCAATCGGGCCCTCCGCTACCCCACGCCTCCAATATCTCCCGGTCGGCACGGGACAATGACCTCCTCATCCCCGGAATGATAGGGGAGAATCGGTGTCGTGCCTCTAACACCCTAAGCTGCAAAACAACAAAACAAAAATTTGTTACAAATTTTTCCCAAAAAAAAAAAAAAAAAACACATAATAAGTACTTGCTTAAATGAACAAATACCTCATCTGGCTACACTGGCGTGTCCGCTCCCATATCCGCCATAGCTCCCGCGTGCTTCAATCTCCCACACAAACCTTTCACTCCACTCCCTCAGACGCACTTCTCTCAAGCTCGAACGCACAAATGAGCGAAATTCTCGCTGAAACTGTTTAAATAGCTGGTTTTGGCGCCCTGAAACGCAGTGGGGCATTTCATGGTGCATTTAGACGCAGTCCTACGTTTGTAGAGCGCCTAAACACCGGCGGGCGTCTCTACCAACCACAAATGCAGACCGGCATTTGGTGTCAGTATTGAATAAAGGAACAAAACTTGCAAAATTGAAGCTTACCTCCTTCAAATTTCATCAAATTCAATTCATCCATTCTTCTTATCATAATAAAACATTTTTTGAAGGTTACAATAGCTTTAGACACAAATTTTGTCATTTCGCTCAAAAAGCGCATCATTCATCATTGTTTTACAAATTGGGTTAAAAACATTCAAAACCTTCACAAAATTAACCACATTCATCAATTCTTCTGATCTATCGTCAACTTCATTCATTCTTCTTTCATCATGCATATTTTTGCCAAATCAAATTAAAGTAAACCTCGTATCTAGTGGTATATTCTATCACCTTGGCGATTGCGGTGATTTGAATCCATGCAATTCGATAAGAGGATTAAACCACCATAAGGACACCTACCATTTATCATAATCAATTATTTCATTGTTTGAAAATTGGAAATCAATTTTGGGTATTCTACTTTTCAAGTGACCTCATACCAAGATTAATTTGCTCAACAGTTGTCATTGATGGCCTAGTTCATGGGGCCTTAAACATGGACAATCTTTAATATCATCATTATTTTGAGTCTTGCTAGAGATTAAGGCTACCTAGGTTGATTGGTTCCGACCCGAGGAATTATCCATACAGTCACTAGGAGCATATCCGAGTTTCGGACTCTTTCATGTATATTTCATCTCTGCATATCAATGGCGCCAACAAGGCAATTTCATCAACAGTATGGATTCATCCGTTATCAATTTCTAATTTTCCAATAGTAGAATTCATCTTACATGATCATGGAATTTAAAATTTGGCAAAATCCCTTTCTAACCGTTGGGGCAGAAAACGGTTCATCTTTCACATCACTCATATCGTCTTCAATCATATTATTTTCTGGTTTGTACACCAACCCCTTTTCTGTTGGGACATAAACAGATGGTTCATACACAAACCCCTTTTTTCACCGTTGGGGCAAAAACGGTTCATTTTCTTCCGAATTTCTTCCAATTGGCTCGTGAGAACCATTCTCGCTCGCCAATTGAGGGGGTAAGCTGATAAATTTTAAATATTTTTTTATTCTTTGGTCTTCAAAGTTGTGCTTTAGTCTTGAGAGAGAGTTGCGTCTGATCCGACTTTTCGGGTGTCCTAAGTTTTTGTGCTGCATTGTGTCTTCACACAAAGCGACTCAAAAAGGGGCATCTGTAAACACCAAAATCCGACCACTTGCAAGTCATCTATACCTTCCTGTCAGCCACGTGTCGGTCATCCACCTTCCCGCCATTATTTGGCCCAAATCCACACTTTCCCGCCATTATTTGGCCCAATTTCACCTTTCCCGCCATTTTTCATCCCCAAATTTATTTAAATTAATATTTATATATATATATATATATATATATATATATATTTTTTTTTTTTTAATATTTTAATATATATATTTAAATAATAGTTTAAGTGATTTAATCTGAGTCGTCCGTCCTTCATTTAATCTCATCCGTCCATCCATCTTAATCCATTTCACAACCTAGATTTATTCTCTACCCTTAGATCCACTTTAATCTTAGCCACACGTTCAAAGTGTCGTTAAAACCCTAAAGTGTGCCCTAAGAGTAGATTATAAATTGAGTCACCTTGATGGCTCAAACCCTATGTCTTTTTCTACTTCTATCCTAGATCTTTTCTATCTTCTGGACTTCTTCTATCTCCTTTTTTGATCCCCTCTATCTCTCTTCTGCTACCTTTTCGTTGCATCCATCGCCGCATCCATCGTCGCTTTCGTCGCTGCTTTCATTGCCATCTCTTCTGCAGCATTCTGCAGAATCCCCCATTCTTGTCGCAAGTGCCCGTGGGCGTTTACCCCTTTACCAAGTGCCCACGGGCGTTTACCAAGTGCCCACGGGCATTTACCAAGTGCCCGCGGGCGTTTACCCATAGCCACAGACTCAGACCGACGTCTGAAACCTTAATCCAGAAGCACGCGGGCGTTCAGCGAGTGCACCAGGGCGCCTTCCGCAATCAATTTGACAGCCACATTACTTCCAGGTGTCGCCTGCAAGTAACTTCTTTTCTTTTATTGATCTATTATTGAATTCCTGCATTTCGTTTTTCTAGGGTTTTAGATTTTTTTCGAGGGCTCACACAGTGGAGCCCTCTTATTAATTTCTAACTCCTTGATAGTGTTAATGTGTGCAGATTTTTGACAGTAGATCCGGTTTATTGATGGCAGCTGATTAAGCTGGAGTGGTCCAAACAAGGGATACAACAAAGCCCACTCACTCTGTTGGGATTGAAGATACATTCTTCGGAAGCGCCACCATTTGTGCCAGCTAGGGTTTTGAAGAACCCTAGCATAACTTGTAACTGTGTATCACAAATAAAGGGTTACAGGCCCAGTTGTATTCAAAAGGAGTTTTTAAACTCCATCGATTAATAGAAATCATTTGTTTTTGTGCAACTATTCTGTACTCTGTTATTGTGATTTTATTTATTCTTGTTTGGCGTGTATTTTTAATCTACAAAAAGTAATAGTTATCACTCACGTTTACCTAGGTTCCCTCAATTGCCTATTACAAAAATCTTGAAAATATTCTACAATAATTTTTATATGTAAATTATTTTCACAATAAGGTTTTCATATAGTTGCCTAGAAATACTACTCTCCCATATATTTTTAGAGGTTTAGACCTATTAAACACTCATAGATAAAGCTTGACGTTGTATGTTAAATTAGTGGAGAAAGTCCTTAAATATGATAAGGCATGGAAAATACTCCTTCACTCCTATGTCACATTAGGCTTCCCATATGGATATAAAACATGGAAGGGTCTAGACTTCATGCCCTTGTTGATTAATCCTACCCCAATCAAAATCATAGAACTCTTTGTTGCCAAAAGCATCTAGAAAGCCTAAGAAGGAGTCGAGTCATGGTTATAATGGAAGGAAAAAAATATTAGAAATTTATTGTCTATTAACTCTCAAATGGTGATCTCATTTCATTAAGTATAAAGCCAAACCCATTGTGGAGACACTCTAGATCCATGCATTGAAATTATTTTATAGGGGGTGTTATCCTATAGATTCATTCTACAAATATGACAAGGATTGGAAGTCTTGAGATGAGGTCAATACTCTATTTTGTTTAAGCAATGGGGATAGGGATAGTTACAAGACAAATCAATAAATTATCCTCTTTACATGACCCATAATATTAGGGCTAGGATTCAAAGGCCACGTTGGAAATATTTGAGCTCTTTCATGGACACTCGAATTCTTAAATACAGTGCCAAACTAGGATACTCTTGGATTTCCCCCTAGTTATCAATCATAAATAAGTTAAATTAAAGGTGTCATCTCATCTCTTTACACAAATTTGGTTTTAAATTTTTCTGTAGGGTAGGCCCCTTATCTAGATCCAAAATAAACATCCCTTGCTTATTGTATTTTGTATCAAGGCCTTCTTAGTGGGGAAAATATTAAACATATACATGTGGCTAACCCTTGTTTACATTTTTATAACCAACTAGAGGATATCAAGAATCTATTTTGGGTTTATCATGAGAAAAATATATGTTTTGTTATGGATTAATTAGTTTTATAACCTTTCATGCCAGACTAGTTTACTTGGAAATAGATTTTAGTTATGGATTGTCCAACATTTCCTAAGTCTTTGCTAGTGATATGAAATATTTTTTGAATTAGTACTTTGTTCTTATTATGAAAATATAGAAATGATGTTATATTTTTTCATAGTTCATTTTTAATTTTTGACAAAGTTAAAGTTGTATTTTATATTTAGCTCCAAATTTTAGTTCAAGATGACAAGGGGCCATGGACATGGTTGACTTGTAAACCCTAAGTGAACAATGAGGGAATGCAACTTGTGTAGTCAATTGTATTTCCCTTAAACCCTTACCCAACCAAGAGTATAGATCCAAATATCATTGTTGTTCAGAGCCACAACAAGGCCTTGATTTACAACTAAGCCTCCATATCCTCGAGGAGGCTCATAATGAGGAGGTATAGACAAATTTAACTCTCTAGATATAGTGATGTTTCTAGCTAAAAGGGACATAAATATGATTGTCTAAGGTACTTAGATTATGTAAGTGACTTAAGGTTTAAGATGGGATACTTAAACCCTACTTGATCCTCTAGGATCTAGATGACCTAGAGAAAAAGTATCTAGTCAACAATAGGACAACAAGGGATGGAAGCTACCCATATTGGAGGAAGGCAAGCTAGGACCAGGTTAGAAACTAGTTTGCGATCATGATCCACTTGCTCCTAATATGATGTCCATGACTTGTCTTTCTATGATCTCTCTTTTGATTAAGACTTAAATATTTTTTTCTCTATTGTAAGTGGACTCAAATATCACTAGGGCCTTATACTTTGCCTCAGACATACTTTTATCTTTCCTTCCTAACAATTACCTTTTTCAATTAGTATATCAACTTGGGATGTGAATGATTCCATTCACTCTTTGTTTTTATAAATAGTTTGGTTAAGTATTCATATATAGCTTGTTATGCAAAAAAAAATACTAATTTCAATGTGATATCCAAACAAAAACTAATTTAAATCTAGATATACCATATTAAGAAATATTATCCAACTTGATCATGTTTCATAACAACAATAACCCATAGATATTATTTACAAAATAAAAGTAATTTCTACATTCATTAGAAAACCTAAAAGAAAAATGCATTATATTCATAAATTCTTCATATAAACAATTTATGCATAAATATAGGCATTAATTTTTATAGTTAAAAAATTCAATACAAATATATATAATAGTATTAAAATCATAATCATCATCATCATAAGAGAAGATAAATGATGAAGTAAGGTCATATCATTTAAATTGATAAATAAATGTGTTTAATAAAGCATCTGTTTTTTTTAAATGTACACCTCATAACAAATATTCTCTCAAAGTACATGGTAATGTAGGGCATCATCACAATTGATTTCCTAAAGGCTATTTAGGTATTGGTTCATCAATGGAAATATGCAAACTTAAAGTAAAATTTAAAGATGGTAAAGCTTAAAAAAATATGAAAACATTGATCTAACATGAAGTGCTTTTTAGTATATTATTTTCACATAGTTTCACTATTATTTTTTATACTATCTTAAAAATTAAAGTCATTTGTCTAACAAGGATAGCGCAATGGTTAGGGTTTTGGCCTCTCTTTAGGGAGGTCCAAAGTTTAAACCACAACCCTTTGAAGGAGAAGCTTGGTAATGGATTAATGCAAAGTCATAATAGGCGGTTGCATTTCTTTTTTATGTCAATTACATTGCATTTAAATTTTTCTTTTGATGATAGCAAATATTAGAGTTTCTAATAAAAAATGAGAGAAAATTTTGAAAAACCCTAGTTTTTTTTCTTTCCAAAACCCTAGTTGCTTTTGGGATTTTTTTGGGTTGAGATCATGGAGTTACCAATTTTCATTGAAAATGATGACATTGATGCTCGAGAATGGTGGATGAAGTTTAGATCTTTATATTCTAGTGAGATTTTTTGGAATTTTTTATCTTTTAAAAGAGAAATCTCATGATTGGTGGGATATGCTTACTAAGGAAATGATTGCTAAGGAAAGAATTTTGACATGGGATGAAATGGAGCATGCATTCTTGAGTCAATGGAATCCTTATAAAAAGATAACTAGTTTGAAGGTCACCATCAAAGGATATGAAGAAGAAATAAAAAGGCTTCAGAGGGAATTGAAAGAAATGAATAAAGAGGATATAATAGAAGGAAAAAATATAGATGACAACATGCAAGTTCATGGTCACATTCAAAAGGAAAATCTTAAGAAGCAAGGATCCAAGGAGAAGCAAGAAGTAGTTATGGTAAGGGAACAAGTTGAAGAACCATTAGAAAACTCAAAAGTTGAATTTACAGTAGCAACAACAATAGAGTCCATGGAAAAAGCAGTAGCAAATTCCAAGGAAGCCTTGTCAGAAATGCACAAAGATGCACCAAAAGAAAGGTACAAGAGAGAAGATTGTGAAGAAGAATTTAAAATAAAGAAACAAATTGTTGAAGAATCAAAGGAAATAGAATGTCAGGTTAAGGTTGCAACATATCAACACCCACACCACCCTAAGCGACAACAATCTTGGAGGCATGGCTTAAGGCATCAATATTATAGATCTATATGGAGTCATAAAGGCATCAAGTATGGTAGTGTTTGGTAGAAAAAACATAATATTTCTAGATTTCAAAGGGATGCAATAGCATCAAGGAACAATAGGACCAACCATTCAAAATATTAGGGTAGAGCAACAAAAGCATGGAGCCAACCAATAGAGTAGTTATAGATATTCAAGTGGCACAATGATAACTTAGCATCATGAAAGACTACCAGTAATCAAGATTTCACTTGGATGGATAAGATTGGAAATTCTCACAAAAAAAACATGTTGAATATTTGTATTTAAAATTTTGTTTGAAGAAGATCCAAAAATATAAAAAATTCTAACTTTTTGTAAAAAAAGATGTAGGTATCTAGTTATAGCATCTCAATTGAGGTGAGAATTGAATATGTTTGTAAACTCTCAAACTTTACAGAAGAGAGATGTGATTTATCAAGGGTGGGAGACCCGAATACAGTCCTTTTTTCTCAAACAAATATATATATATATATATATATATATAAACAAATATATATATATATATATATATATATATATATATATTTTTTTTTTTGTTTTTAATAAATCAACATATAATTATATTAAATTATTTATTTTAGTAGAGGTTTTCTTTATTTTTAAAATTTTATTTGGAGAAATTAGACATGAATTATGAATAATTTCATATAAGGAATTTAATTGTCGTCTAGAAAAATAAATCTAATATAAATATGATTTTATAATCTTATTCTTAATATGTTAATTGTCGTGTTTCTCTGTTGCTGATAAATATGCTATATTCTTTGATTGTTGGTTACAGATTCAAGTATAGGTTGAAAAAGTACATGTGGAGCTACAGTACTTACGTACCTTCATGGATCATTGGGGAATGCACCCTGCGCTATGAGTCGTGTGCCTCTAACTTCCCCTTCCAAGTCCAGGTTGTCGACTCACCGGGGTACCCGTTGCCGACCATAGCCCTTTGCTACCAGACATTGGTCCTAGCCCCCCCAACAACGCAAATGTGGAGAATTTGGAGTTGGAGGCCCGTCTTGCCCGGCCTCCGGTTGGGATGTTCGGCCTCCTAAGCAAAATGATGCCCCTGGTTGGGGTGAAATTGTACCAAATGCACAGACTTGTACTATTAGTGGTACTACTGCTGATGGTTGGGGGCTCGAACTTCTTCAACCATTGGATGGACTTATTACTTTATGGAGGAAAACTTCAGGTCTTCCACCTGGCAGTGATTCCTCGGCTCTCTTGACAGTGATTCCTCGGCTCCTTTCTTTCTTTCTAAATGCATATTTGACATTGTTTTGGCTGTCGTTATCTTAATTTTGTGGATTGTTTCTGACACTCTTGTGTACTCCTAACCACGGTAGTTAGTGTGTTGGTTTAAGGGGTGTGCTAATCCCACCTAACCTTTTTTTTTGTATAATTAAACATTATTTTATTAATATAATAGCTTTTTCATCAAAATATATATATATAAACAAACTTTTACCAATAAATATGCTAGACAACAAAAACATTAATATATTTCTATAATATAAAAATAAAAAATAAAGATAATGGCAAAAATATATGATTCATTATTTTTTTTTTATTGTCTTTTAAAATTCTTTATACTTATGTAAAGATAAAAGTTTGTACCAGACCTTGAAAATTATGCCAATAACCTATTACTTCATATAAATAAATATATAATTACAATAAAATTGCATTCATCATTTAATCATAAATCATATAAGATTATTAAAAAAATATTTTTTATTTAACTATACTCAAATAATTAAAATTTATATTTATATTATTTACACTGTAATATTTATCCTTCTCTAAATTGATTTAACATTATTTTAATATATTTGATCATGCCTTATATAGTTTCCATATCTTTACATATCTTCGATATTCTCCAACGTATAACCAAGAATGCATAAAGCAGCACCGGTTGGTGTTTGAAACAGAATTTATGGCACATTTTCCTACACTCTACATTCTCAGGCCAATGAACTTCATCGACACTTAGTAGATTAAACTGTGTCTAGAATGACCCTCTTTTGCCCACGATAATCCTATTAGCAGCTACAAAGTAGCTATTTGGTTAAGGTCCATGTACAGTAACAATTCACAAGTTACACAATCGCCTCTTCAGGGGAATACGGTCCTCCTTCATCTTACGCTCTCGGCCTCCGCCGACGCCGTAGCCAAGCAAGAAATCCTGGACTTCAGCGTCCTGCCCTCCGTTATAACTTTGGATCTGTCTCTTTCCTGCGCAAAATGTAAACCCCTCTGATCATTCAAGCAGACATTCCATCTTGTTCCCCTTTCCTTGAGCGGGGCAATACCCGGCTGTTGTTGCAGAAGAAGCTGCCTAGCGCGGGGGAAGGTCTCTGTGGAGTCTGGATTGATGGTCCGCTTGTGGGGACCCATCCATTTGGCCTTAACGTACCAAAATTTTCTCCACGGTGGAATGTGCATGCCCTTGTCTTTCAGCGACCACCTCGCCGCGGCGCACATTATCTTGATCACCTGGCATAGATTATCCTCCCTTCCCACAAACAAAATGGGCAGCATCTGTAACAACCCATCGAATTGATCAGTAGGGCGAGCAATTTCAAATTGCGTTCTGAAATCGATGTCCACGAACAAACGATCGTTCCGCGTCTTCGACGTTCCCTCCACAACCACATCAATGAATTGATAATCGCCTTTAAGGTCGGACCCAACGAGAGACACAGATCACAGTCACAAAGCAATGCAGTGTGTTAAAACGTCGAAACGATATTGTGAATGAGATCGATGCTTTGTCCAGAAGAGGATAGATTATGAATATGGAGACTGACTGACCTGCGGGATAGCTATGAGTTTTCTCCCACCGGGAATTGCAGATGCCTGCATCGTATCCTCTGCATCTCAGACTGTTCATTATGAACCGGCGCAGACTGTTCTTCTCGCTGTCGTTCTCGATGGAAAGGCCCAGTTTTTCTTTTGCCGCCGCTAATGCTCGATTCACATCTCCAAGCAACATCACCTCCAGTCTCGTGCTGCAGGAGGAAGCTCCCTGAATATTCAGATTAGCATGATTACATTCGCAGGCCAGACCTCTAGAGGATATGTAAGGCGAGTGTGCACGGAAAAAGTAACCCTCCAGTTTTCTAACAAGGTTATTGTGAAAATCAAATTTATAAAAGAAGAGAAATATTAATTATTGATTAAGAAAATTAGACATCTAAATAAAGTGTTAGAATTTGTGGTTAAGATGGGTATTGAGAAGGAGAATTTGTGGTTAAGATGGGTATTGAGAAAGAGATAGGGGTTTGGTGACACAGGGTCATGGCGATTGAGGATGAGAGGATTGCACAGGTTAGTGAACAAATCTAGGATGAGAGGATTGCACAGGTTAGTGAACAAATCTAGTGTTTAGTTAATTTGGATAGTCATTCTATAAATATGGTTTAGGAGATTTGACTTCAATGCAGATCTTCTTTTATGTTATAAACAGGTGGACAACCCCTTTGTAGAAATTTGGTTTAGAGATTTGGTTCCATATTATTGTGAACAAAGGTTTTTGTTGTTTAAAAGAATCTCATCCTAACTTATAAATAATCTTTGTTTTAATATAAAATTTTCAATTTAAAAAATAAAATTTATATATTAACTTAGTTGTTCGACGGTGAATCACTTAATATATGCCATCAGATAATTTGTCTGTTCATTCATCAATATATGCCATCAATATAATTTGTCTGTTCATTCATCGTGCCTCATGTAGGTCACCCAATATATGGATCATTCAATATGTGAGTGGATTTGTCTGTCTATTCATTCATCTCTAACGTTAATTACATATGGATCACTCAAACTTAACAAGTATATCAATGCAATTAATTTAAATTATTTATAATTAAATGGCAACACATGGGTGAGTGATTATTAATTTAAATAATTTTGGGATGCAGTTATCTTCATAGATTGAATTGAACATATTGAATATTTAGAAAAAAAATATGAATTATATTGTCAAACATAAAATATAAGAGATTTCTGCAGAGTTTTATATAAATTATAAAAATAATAAATTTTAATATTTGAGTATTGTAGTAGAGAAACTGTAGCATGTTCTATTTCTTCATTATGTACCTGTTGAATCTGGTACAGCTGCTGTCCCAGAAATGTAATGGATTCCTGGGCACTAGAATTCTCAGCATCGCTTCTTGAATCTTCTGAAACATTAGGCCCCGAACCATCACGAGATTCTCCTTCATGTTCATCCTCCAAAAAGCCGGTAATGATATGGGAGAGAGTGATGGATTCGATATCTTGTTCGCTTCCACCTGTATTGTCAGGCACTGCAGTTGCCATTCTTTCGGCCTGATGACTCCAGTTTCTGCAGAGGCTTTCTCGGACAGCTTTATTGAAAGGATCAGTGGCACTGGCCCCCATGGATTTTGAAGATCGTGTATTTAGGTGAAGAGGAGGAGGACATTCCTGCAACAGCTGGAGCATGGCATCTGTCTTTGAAGATGCTGAAACTTGGAATCTGACGCCGAGACAGATGACCTGGTTGACCAGGCATGGAAGCAGTGCATTTGGAGAAATTGTAGCCTTCCACCTTCAATATGTTCTGCAGAGACATCAGAAAACCTAAGAAAGGTGCGTTGTCCAGATGTCGCTTGACAGGGATTAAAGGCAGGTGAGATATAAAAGCATTGTTGGGAGAATGTTGACTTACGAAAGGAATATGGCAAGGCATATGCCTGGATATCGACATGAGAAATGAGTTTCGTGCCGAGTCATGGATAAGGTTCGCTATTCTGTCCTTACCGTTTGTAAAGGAGAGGTGTTCCAATAGTCGTCGGTGACATCACTCTTGATGGAAATCCCTTCGGTTTTTCATTATCTTTCTATTACAAATTGACTTGGTGTCGAGGCTGTCTCATCTTTATTGAAAGTGTACGTGCCTGGTTGCTGTCGACCCATATCAAAAGCGAAAGGATCTTGACCAAGATAACGTGCACATTGCTCAGTCTCTGGTCAAGGATAACATCACCCTTATCCCAATTCAAAAATAAGCTTATTAAAAAAAATATTTGTGCGCTGCTAGAGGAAACGACAATGACAGTTTCAAGCCCCTAGTCATAACCTCATGGTTACGGTACTCAACTAGCTCTTACCTCTATGCACAACAATAAACTCTCTGAATAAGTGGTTATATTTGAATTGTTTTTGGAAAAGTTTAAGGTTTAAACCACTGAATATTCATGATGAGTTAGGTTGGATGGTAGCCATCGCATATTCACAATGAGTTAGGTTGGATGAGTTAGGTTGGATGGTAGCCAGTGTTTGTCTTTTAGTTATCTCACTTCAATAACTTTGAGGGTTAAGTTGACTTAACAGGTTAGAGTTTATAAAACATCAAAAAAAAAAAAATTATTTTGTTTTATTTTTTTTATATAAAGGAATTGTCAACTACATTTCCTTTTTGAACAACTACTCACAAGATCAGAATGAGTTAGGTTGGATGGTAGCGATGAATGAGTTAGGTTGGACGGTAGCGAGTGTTTGTCTTTTAGCTAAAACATTCGCTAAAAAATACACCTATTTTAGCTAAAACTTTCTTTTCTTTGTAAAATGGATCATCATATATAACAAAAACAATTTTAATATATAACAAATTTAGTAATAATTTTTAAAAATAACACTAGATATCAACATTTACCAAAATATTTATAATAATTACATTTCAAAACAATAAATCCAAATTCTAAATCTTAGAAATAGTTCAAACCATTTATAGAGGATGAAGTCTTTTATATGCACTAGACATTCTAAACATCAAAAGAATGAATTGATAATTCAACTACATTACATCTTCTTATTTATAGTTTAGCAAAGTAATAACCCTAATCCTAATGTTTAATGGTCAATTATCCTAAGGGTCCTAACCTATCAAAATAAAGAGAGTCAACGTGGCTACATGGATCATTATATGGCCTCCCTCAACAAGATTTGTTCTCAAAGCTAGAAATTTTTGGAGAATGGTTGTTGAGTCCCAAGTGACATCTCTTTAGGAAGATGGTACCACTTGATGAGTAGCTATTGTACCTGGCAAGACTGTAGATTACATACCCATGACTACAACACTACTTTCAACTTGAGTTCAACACGACCTTCTTCATCCAACTCTAGAAGCATCATTTGGAACTACAACTTCTCGCCAAGTACTTATGATAAAAAATATGCAAAACATGATGGATTCTAAAGGTATATGAAAGTTCTAACTAATATACCACATCCATTTGGTGGATTTTAGATGTAAGTGGAACCACCTTGTAAGGACCATAGAATATGGTGCTAACTTTTAGTTGGACTTAGTGTTGAAAACCCATATCATAAACCTCACTTAAGAAACATGAGAGAACCTAATGAGATAGATCCATATAAAGCCTCAAATGGGGACATCCTTGTGGATAGGTGATAAGAAGCATTGTAGCACCATTCTACAAATGGAGTACATTTGATCCACTAATACTATTTATCTTGGGCAAAACATTGTTGAGGAATATTACATTATTTGGTACATGCTAATGCACCTCCATGGTACCTTTATGGTACAATTGTAAATATGTTATAGATTATGGTTGTGTCTATAGTTTAGAGTCTGATTTATATTTTTTCCCTTTCATGTAAGAATGAAATGTGTAGGAAATGCACAAGTGTCATATAAGTTAGAGTGCAAGTGTAGATTGAGAGAATGTGCACAAGTGTCATGTATGTAAGAGTGCAAATATATAATGTGAGGATGTGCACAAGTGTCTTAGATTAGGAGTGCATGTAGAAGTGTAAGAGTCATGTAGATGTGTGCAAGTGTCTTAGAGTCAAGTGTCCATGAAGAGTCTTGTATGCAAGTGGCAAGATGATAAACCAAGAGTCATGAGACTTTTCATATGAAGAGCAATAGTCAAGTACTTGAAGAGTCACATTACTATGTCTATATTATGGAGACAATACTCCATGTGAAGTAGAAGAAGAAAGAAAGAAGATCCAAGTATTCTATTATCTTTTTATTAGAGATCCAGTTTTGGAATAAAGCTTGTATACAGATTTTTAGCAATTAATATTGTAAGTTTTCTTCATGCATAGTTCATGAATGACTTAGGCAATTTACATTCATATTTGATTATATAAATGAATGTTTATTTCAATATTATATAGGCCTTGATATACATATTAATTTGCTCATTCTACTCATATTATTATTATTTTGACCTTTAATATTGTGGCTATTTTATATTGGGACCTATGATATTTTGTGGTAGTAAGGCTTAAAAAGCCAACAAACATATCATATATATGCCCCATAATTTCTACTATCCTTGAATTTGGGGTGATAGGAAGAGTTCATATTAATCTAAGAACTATTGGGCATGAACGATTCCTTCCAAAAATTATTGGTAAAAATATAGACATAATCACATACAAAATACTTGGGCATACCATGTAGTTTGAAAATTGAGTCAAGTAATACCTCGGCCACCTTGCTGGTAGTGAATGGGTGTTGTAAGGCATAAAATTGGGCATCCTTGGAGGGATGATCCACAATCACAAAATTCACTATTTTTTTCTCTAAGTTTGGAAGAACTTTAATAAAGTCCATAGTGATGTGCTCATATAAGCAATCAACAATAGGGAGGGACTACAAAAATCTTGGAGATCTAACCATTTCACCCTTTTTCAATGGCATTGGCCAAAAATCATTTGATGTCAACTTTCATTATTTTCCAAGAATATGATTTTTTAACACTCTAATAAGTTTTGAGAAACCTTAAATATCCTCCTAGAGGAGAGGCATGAAATAATTTAAGGATGTCATTCTTGACCTAGAAGAACTGAATGAGATAAATTTGACCCTTCATACACATAATCCTAATAGACTAAGATATTATCAGATTGGATAGGTTCCAATCCTCAATATCATGAACTAGACAAATATTCATGGGATGTGAATGTCATACCTCATGAAGCCAAGTGATATAGATGTTAGGAGTTATTACATCATAGACCATATGAGAATTCAAGTGGTATAACCACCCCTCACAAGGCTTATGCATGTAGTATAGGATAAGGTAGTCGAAAGTTTATTTAAAGGTTAATTGTTATGCCTAAAATAGGCATCCTGTGTACTTAAATGTCCTTCATTTTGATAATATAATTATCAAAGCATTGAGTTGTAACATGTGGTATAAAAGCAGGTTGAAGGAAGAAATATTTCCCCTTCTGATCCTCTTATAGCTTTGACATAGAGAAGCCTAGAAAATTTAAGTTTGATAAGTTTCAAGGATAAAATTACCCTATATAAAATTGTAAAACGAAAACCTCAAAAGGAAGGTGATTATTGTTAGCTTTTCATGCTATAATACTTAATATAAATCTCACAGGAAAATAATCACAGGATCAAATATAATGAAGTTGTAATATAATGGACCCAATAATAATATTGTAACAGAGATAAATGAGACAACTAATATGTATTATCAAGGCTTAACAAGATGTCAAATAACATTCAATAATATGCTTAAATATGAATGTAAAGCCTGAAATATACAATATAACAACACTTACAATACTAGTTGCTCAAATGTATGCAAACTTGTATTACTCCTCTTTTTGTTACAAATATCTCATAGAAACTCTCTTTGTAGACAATGTAGACTATGATATGATATGATATTATATGATCTCCTCTATGGAGTAATATATAGCCTTTATAGGATGACTCTTTGGTTACCATGACTCTTCCTTTCCATATGCTAAGCCTTATAACTCTTGGCTTCTCTACTTGACACTTGCATACACATGACACTATCTTGTATGCACACTTGGACTTGACTCTTCACATAACTCTTCCTAATATAAGGACACATGTGCACACTTACATATTGGACACTTGTGCACATTTACACTCATAAAACTTGCACACATATTTACATGACACTTGTGTATTTCATGCACATTATTACATTACATAAAATATTTACTCACACTCCTAATCTAATATTTACAATAATGTACCAAATAATGTAATATTCTCCAACACCCCCTTATTACATTATTTGGTTATTGAAGACTTTAGTATTCAATACATTCTTCATCCTTCATGTGACTTTGATCTTGGCTTGGATATTCTTCTTCTTGCTTGTCTTCATATTTGATTTCAGCTTTATGTTCTTTAGTATTTGTACTTTCTTGAGCTTTCACATTGTCATTAGATTCTTGCAAAAGAATATTCTCTTTACCTTTGTCCTTCACATCATATGTCTCTTTTTGTATAGAAACTTTTGAACATTCACTTAAAGCATCATGATAAGATTCTGAATTAGATGAACTTGAAATATCAATGTTGCAAGAAGAATGAAATATCTTTTCCAAAAAAAGATTCGTCTACTCTTGCTTTCTTCTTAAGGGATTCAATCAACTCCTTTTGTTTTAAGTTTTATTCTTTGTAAAACTTGAGTGTAAGCAATGCCATATATAGTATACTACCAATATCTAAAGGTATCAAGATACCATCCTTTTCATTATCAATGCCTTCAATGATCCTTGCATGAATATAGTATTCCAATGTTTCAAAGTTTTCATCAATTGCCTCACTATAGATCAATTTTGAGACTAGATCTAACTTTCCTTCAGATTTTGTAAGCAAATTTTTTATTCCAAATTTTATGACATTTGCTCTTTCTTTTCGTATTAAAAACTCTATGTCTATTGAATTCAATGATTCTTTTGAAGTAGACATCCTTGTGACTCCCTAAGTTTAAATGATTCAACTTTTCTAAATTTTTCAAAAACCTATGATGTTGAATTCCTTATGTCTCCCTAATTTATTAGAAACTAGAAAAGTAAGAATGTTTGTAAATTTAAAAATTTCTAAATTTGAAGTAGACTTCCTTATCTCTCCAAAATTAAATAATTTGCAAATATTCTATATGCTTTGAATTTAAAAAGTAAATAAAATCAAACCTTTCAAAAAACTTTAGAATTAAATATTCTCTACTTCTACTTATCACTCCAAGAAAAAACTTAAGAAAAACAATAAAAAACTAATAGCACACTTATCTCTCCTTAAACTCACTAGACGTTAGAAAATGCAAAAATTAAATTATAATCACCTTATATCTCCAAAAACCTTAGGAATAATAAAAATATTAAATTATAGAACCCTAATATACCTCCTTGAAAGGTGCAACTTCTTGTGGTGACTTTAGCACTGCAATTTTTGAGGTGACCATGGTTTGAATTACTTGGTGCTCAATGGGTTTGATTTTTTCTAGCACTCAACCTTTTATCTACCCTTTTTTTGTGCCTTGAATGAGTTTGGGTGTTTCATTGTTCTTTGGTCTGAAACTAATGAGCGCTTGAGCAAGCGTTTCTCTTCCTTTGCATATGCTTCAAATGAATAAGGAATTGCATGCATGAGCTCCTTATTGATAGTTTCCAAGAGTGGTTATTGTTGGTCACTAATTCGGTTGGGTCGGTGCCAGCATTGAACGGTTGTGGGGTCGAGCTGGCTTCGTGATCGATCTTTGGAGAATGTTGATTCCTCAAGTCCTAGCTATCTATGCCTAGAGGAGGTTAAGGAAAGGAAAATGGAATTAAAAAAAGGAGGTTGTAACCCGAACTCACAAGGGTGGGTTATAGCCACATCAAGACACGTACAAGATAAGTAGACACCGTTGCTGAAAACATAAGCCTATACCTAACAAATCAACTAACCTTACCCTCGATTACCCTTTATCGTGTTGACTGCAAGCATATTCCAGAACTTATGAAATAAATACAAGAAATCCAGATAGTAGAATTAATTGCATTTTCATTCAAAAATCTTAAGAAAGAATAAACCCACAACACACAAACATATATTCGAGAGTAAAATCGAAGACCAAACAGTAGTAAGCTTGTATTAAAAAAATGGAAAATACCTTACACATGAATTTTAATGGCTAAATATCTACCCTCTGGGATGCCTAACATCCTAGTACTTATAGATATTTTTATAGTAAATTTGAATACAAGCATTAATGGCACTAGGTGGGAAAACATTGCTAAAGCATATAAGTATTTGATTGGCACTGTGTTTCTTGGAAGAACGATGGTTGTCCAAAAGGGTTAGGTGCTTATGCATAGATATGATCCCTTGATCATTCTAACAGTCATGTTGGGCCATAAATCTCCATCTAATTTGCCTCACCATTCAGACGGTGGACCAGGATTGATTACCTCTGGAATTGTGTATTTCAAATTATCACCTTCGCACTCACTATCCCTTCATACCTTGGTAGCTGCAATCTTTAATGCTCTTCTTGGGAAAAACTGATGTTCTCCTTTGATGGGTAGTAATCCTGGTTGGGGTGGATTATTAGGTTCGTTCTCTTTCCTATCAACCTCCCAAATTTTTTCCTAGCATGACATTGTCAAAAGGATGGGCAATCAGGATTGATTCTTAGTTTCTACCCTCCCAAAACTCTGCCCAACCTACCACTCTAAGCAAGGTGGGTATTTGGGTATATACCATCGCATGCTAACTCCCAAAACTTTCACCCTACTTAGGATTGGCCTTTGAACTATGTTAGAGTCCCTCCTATCCGCTTGGTTGTGAACTGAGGAAGGCGATTGACTCTTTTTTTGGGGTAAGAATTTGGGAGCAAGAACCAATGTATTATCATCCCATTCCTCTACCCATATATTGGGAAAATATTTGGGATCCCATTCTTCTGCATAGAGGCCAAGATGAGGATTTGGGATCCACCTTGAATGCTTACCTTCCCAATTGTTTGCTTGACCTAAGACTTAGCCAGATTTGATCCATAGAGGTCATTCATCAGCCTTCTATCCTACTGCATTCAACATGAATGCCATCTACCCTTTACTTTCAAGGTTCATCTCGATCATTAATATAAGATCCTATTAATCAGGCTTTAAAAATTTGGCCAATTTTATAGATCATCATCCTACAAAAAAGAGTGGGTGAAAGGATGCAAAATTTTACCCACACTTACCTTGTTGTCTATTCATATTCCTTCTATCCATGTGGAAAATAAATACTTTACATGGCTCATTCGAACATTTCAATGTTCCATTGTAGAACTTGACTTTGACATTTCAAATTACACCTATGCACTCGAATCACTTTGCAAAGCTCTTCTCCTAAGGTGGCACTTGATTTTCCAAAGTAACTTATACACTCAAACACTTCATTTCCAATATCCCTAGCTATGTACAATGTGAATATCTTCAACAATGGTCTTTGGCATCAAATACCTTAACACTAAGTTTCTCTTTGATGTTGGTGTAGCTCAATGCTTTTGTTACCTAATGCTTATGTTGCTTGAGGATTTAGGTGCTTCGACTTTCCTAATGCTTGGCAGTTCAGGTTCTTTATCTCTCTAATGCTCAACGCTTCAATTTTGTTGCTTGACACTTCAGGTGCTTTGGCTCTTTCAATGCTTGGCAGTTTTGATGTGATGCTATGGTTGTTGCTAATCAATCTAACTTTGTACTATGATGTCTTAGGGGTTTGGCTTTACACCCTAGCTTCTTGATGTTTGATTTTATTTTTAGATACTCATTCTGAGTCTTTAGCTCCTTTGTGCACTTTCTTGGCACTCAATTTTCATCTCTGATGCCCTGATACTTGGATTTCTCTTTCTAGTGATGGTTTTCAATGGTTTTGTAGTGTACTTGGATTTGAAGAACGACTCTTCTTCTCTAAATTTTGGTTGTTGCACTCAGCTTTTCTTCACTCTATTATCCTTGCATTCTCTAAGACTTTATAGTATGCTTTTCATAGATTACTTGTTACCAATACTTGTTGCTCTAATATTTGTTTCTCCTTTAATATGTAGATGTAGATTCAGATGCTTAGGCTTTGATGTAGAACATCCTTACAAGCTTTAAACTTTAAACTTTCCTTGGTTGCAATTAATAACATGAATATCACCTTTATCATGCAATGTTCTTTACCATTTAGATTTTTGTCCAATATTTCTTAATGTTGTCTTCTTCTCTATTGATGCTAGCTTGAAGTCTTGAATGCTTTAATGCTGCCAAATATTTTCTTCTTCTTAACGTTATCTTATTTTCTCCTTTGTTCAATATGAATAGTGCTTCTTCTTGCTTATGGTGCTACTATGGTGCTTCTCTTGCTAGATATGAATAGAGTTATGAATGTTGCCCTACTCTCTTTAAATTTGTTACCTTTTAAAACTTTTTGTCCAATGTGAACTTCTATGATACTTTGCATCAATATCTTCCTTAAACAAATATCTTGCCATGCTCTATCTCTGTCTTTAAAAATTTGTTGTCCTTTAACTTGGATTGTCCTCAAGACTTCCTATTGTATTGAAGTTTGCTATAACTTTCAAATCTTGGTAGGATACTTGTCTTCCAAAATGTTGCCTTCAAGTCTTCTTTGTTACCTTTCAAAATGTGTTGCCCATGTGGTATTTTATAATACTTTCCATCAATATTCAATTCTATCCTCAAAACCTTGCAATCTTGCTGCCTTCTTATCTTTCTTGCTTGAAGTCTTCTTTCTACCTTCAAGTCTGCTTATTTGCTTGAAGTTTTCTTGCTACCTTCAAGTCTGCTTACTTGTTTTTTTATCTTTGTAGAGCAAGTTATATTATTGGTCTATTTTCTTACTTAGGACCAATAAATCTCTTATCACGGACCTCTTTCTTGGGTCTTATTCAATATGCCTTCAATGGGATCTTTTTAATAAGTCTCCTTTGTCTACTTCTAATGGGACCTCTTTTCTTGGGTCTCCTTTATCTACCAATATCAAGGTATATCTTCAAGACCTAAATCTATATTGTAGATCGCCTTCTATTTCCAATATATTTTTTGGAATAGGTTAACTCAATCTATCTTATCAATATATATTTCTTAATGACATGAAACTTTTATCAAGATCTATATTTAATACTTAAATACAACTCGAATCAATCCCTACTTGAGGAAAGATCACAACCTTCAAGCAATCAAATATGAAAGTCTTCTCTATCTATTGTAGGAAGATTCTCAAATTTTGAAGATTAATTTTCACTGCAACAAAATCTTAGATAGCTTTTCCTAGCATTACCTAAGAATTGAATATGAAAATTCTTCCAATATCTAAAGTAGAATGATAATGACCAACTTTTCTCCTAGGTTGGTTCTCTCTTAATATGAAACTTATTCTTCATTGGTTATCCTTAAACCTAGTGGAAATAATCTTAGCTTCACTGGTTTTTCTTCAACCTAGTGGAAATACTTATCTTTACTAGTTTTTCCTACCCAATGGTAATATCCTTAACTTCACTGGTTTTTCTTCAACCGAGTGGAAATACTTATCTTTAGTAGTTTTTCCTACCCAATGGTAATATCCTTAACTTCATTGGTTTTTCTTCAACTCAATGGAAATACTTATCTTCACTAGATTTTCTTACCTAGTGGTAATATTTTTAACTTTTGTAACTCTCAAATCCTATGCAAGTAACCTTGTTATGGCTTTGATAACACTGCTAGCTTTTAATTCTATAATACTTAATATAAATCTCATAGGAAAATAATCACAAGATCGAATATAATGAAGTTGCAATATAATGGACCCAATAATAATATTGTAACAGAGATAAATGAGACAACTAATATGTATTATCAAGGCTTAACAAGATGTCAAATAACATTCAATAATATGCTTAAATATGAATGTAAAGCCTAAAATATACAATATAACAACACTTACAATACTAGTTGCTCAAATGTATGCAAACTTGTATTACTCCTCTTTCTGTTACAAGTATCTCATAGAAACTCTCTATTTATACAATGTAGACTATGATATGATATGATATGATCTCCTCTATGGAGTAATATATAGCCTTTCTAGGATGACTCTTTGGTTACCATGACTCTTCCTTTCCATATGCCAAGCCTTATGACTCTTGGCTTCTCTACTTGACACTTGCATACACATGACACTATCTTGTATGCACACTTGGACTTGACTCTTCACATAACTCTTCCTAATCTAAGGATACATGTGCACACTTACATATTGGACACTTGTGCAAATTTACACTCACAACACTTGCACACATATTTACATGGTACTTGTGCATTTCTTGCATATTATTACATTACATAAAATATTTACTCACACTCCTAATATAATATTTACAATAATGCACCAAGGTGGTATATTGGCATGTACAAAATAATGTAATATTCTCCAAAAATTATCACCATGAAGTAAAATTCCATGATATTTTTTTATTGAAGAATTGCCATTTTCAAAAAGTCTCCTTAAAATTGCAAGAGAGGAAGCCATTGAAGCTTCTTAAATATCACAAGAAAAAGAAGCCATAGAAGCTCCATAAAATTGCAATAAAGGAAACCATTTGAAGCTCCTTAAATATTACAAGAAAAGGAAGCCATTTGAATCTCCTCAAATATTACAAGAAAAGGAAGCCATAAAATCTCCTTTGAAAACTCATAAGAAAATAAATAAGCCATTTAAAAGGTATTGCAAGAAGATTGCAGAAAGACTAAAATATTAGTCCATAAAAGCTCATAAAAGGGAGAACTAGAAAGTTTTGAAGTTATAAAAATAAGCTACAACATTATAAAAAATCATCTCACAAAGATATAATACACTTTAAGATAACATAATAAAAATTTAAATAAGGAAAATTTTCAATGAAACGTTTCCAACAAGTGCCCTATCTCAAAGAAGTGCTTCAACAAAAAGGCAAAGATGAAGGCCTAGAATAGGATAGAAGAATAGAATTGCAAAGAAGAAATATATTATTTGTAAAATGGTGAAGTGAGCATTACAATTGGAATGACTGGAGGAAAGTGGATGTTTGCATATAATATGTCAAAAAATAAGTAGTTAGAATTAGAAAGTTGAGAGCAGCATGAGTAAAATCCAATCCAAGCTTTGACATTTTCATCCAAATGAAAAGTGTCAAAACCTTGTGAAGAGAAAAATTAGAAAAGAAAAAATATCCCATGCTCCAAATCAAACCATCATCAAAATACAATACATATATTTATAGTAGAATAAAACTCAAGAAGGAATCTAGAAAAATTACAAAAAACAATGATCAATATCCTTTAAAAAAAAGAACCAACGAAAAGCAAGAAGCAGTGTTGTCCCATGTCATAGTGGAAGGAAAAGATACACAGTGAAAAGTAAAAGCAATATCATCCTATGTCATAGAAAAAGGAAAAGAAACACATAGAGAAAGCAAGAAGCAACACTATCCTATGTCGTAGTGGAAGGAAAAGAAACACATAGTAGAAAGCAAAATGAACATTGTTATAAGAAGTCCCATGTCATAGCTAAAGGAAAAGAAACACACAACAAAAGCAATGCTCTCTCTTGTCATTATGGAAGGAAAAGATGTTGAGCAAGGTGCAGGAACAGTATTGTCATTGTTGTCAACACAGTCAAACAGTTCGGCTGATGCAGTGGACGAGGAGTTAAGAGGTTCTTCAGAGTATGTACAGTGATTCTCCAAAAGATCGAAGTGGCCCATATGCTAAAAATCAAAAGAAAATCACAAGGAAGAAAACTGTCGCGATATCGCGACATGTTGAGCAAGAAAGAAAAACTGTCGCGATATCGCGACATGTTGAGAAGAAAGCAAAACTGTCACGATTTCACGACATGTTCGGAGAGAAAGCGCAAGCAAGAAAAACTGTCACGATTTCGTGACATGTTGGAAGAAATAAAGGCAAGTGGAAAAATAGTCGCGATTTCACGACATGTTGGAAGAAAAAGAGAAAGCAAGAAGAAGTGTCACGATTTCATGACAAGTTCGAAGGAAAAAGAACAAGTAAGAAAAGTGTCACGATTTCGTGACATATTGCAAGAGAGATAGTACGAAAGAAAAAGTGTCACGATTTCACGACATGTTGGAAGAGAAAAAGACAAGTAGAAAAAGTGTCATGATTTCGTGACATATTGCAAGAGAGATAGTACGGAAGAAAAAGTGTCACGATTTCGTGACATGTTGGAAGAAAAAAAGACAAGTAGAAAAAGTGTCACGATTTCGTGACATATTGCAAGAGAGATAGTACGGAAGAAAAAGTGTCACGATTTCGTGACATATTGCAGGAGAGAGAGTCCGAAAGAAAAAGTGTCACGATTTCGCGACATATTGCAAGAGAGATTGTACGGAAGAAAAAGTGTCACGATTTCATGACATATTGCAGGAGAGAGAGTCCAAAAGAAAAAGTGTCACGATATCATGACATGTTGGGTTTGACCCGAAGGCAAGAGAAAGAGCAAAGGAGAAAAAGTGTCGCGATATCCGAGATGTTGACATGTGGTTTGATTCGACCCAAAGGCAAGAGAAAGAGCAAAGGAGAAAAAGTGTCACGATATCGCGACATGTCGCATTTTCGTGACTCAATGAGGATAGAGAAAGTAAGAAGGCAGAAGTGTCACGATATCGTGACAAAAGTAAAGAGGAAGAGTACGGAGGTGAAAGTGTCACGATTTCGTGACATGCTGTGTTTTCATGGGTACAAGCCAAGAAAAGAGGCAAGGAGGTGAAAGTGTCACGATATCGTGACATGTTGTGTTTTCGTGGGTACAAGCCAAGAAAAGAGGCAAGGAGGCGAAAGTGTCACGATATCGCGACATGTTGTGTTTTCATGGGTACAAGCCAAGAAAAGAAGCAAGGAGGTGAAAGTGTCGCGATATCGTGACATGTATTTTTATGGGCCAAAGCAAGGAGAAAGAAAGAGAAAGTGAAAGTGTCATGATATCGTGACATGTTATGTTTTCATGGTTGAGTTGAAGCCGACGAAGACCTATGACAACCGACTAAGATTAGGGTTTGCAACCGACTAAGATTAGGGTTTGCAGTCGACTAAGATCAGGGTTTACAATCGACTAAGATTAGGATTTTGATCATGAAAATGTTGTTATAAAAGGAAGGTTGTTTGAAGAGTTGAGGGTGTCAAAGTGTGCGAAGTTCGGTCGTAGTGCATAGAGTGCAAGTCATGTCGAATCGTGCTAAGTGCAAAATTTGCAAAGGAAGTAGAGTGCACAAAAGGGAGAAGATGATCATTCGACTATGATGCAGCAGATTGTGCGAAGTGATTTCGTAGAGAGAGCAGAGTGCGTAGAGATCGCAAAGGTGAAGCAGACTAGTCGGGGTCTTGTAAAAGTGAAGGTATCTTTCTGTTAATCTTCTAGATTCATAATTCAAGTCCAGGTTGTAGCTTGGCATCAGGGGTTGGTGCTCCTTCCAGTAGGTGTTGGTAAATCAGGGGTTGGTGCTCCTTCCATGGTAAATCAGGGGTTGGTGCTCCTTTCTGTTGGTGCAGATAAATAAGGGGTTGGTGCTCCTTCCAGTGGGTGCTGGTAAAGTGATTGTAAAGTTGTTGCTTTGCAAAGGCTGGATTTGGATGGTAGTCCAAGCAATCATTTTTGAGGAGTAGCCACATTGGTGAACCTCGTTAAATCTTGTGTTGTGTGATGCTCTTTTGTTATTCTTGTTGTATCTTGTAATAAGTGTTAATTGTTGTAATATTAAGAGCTATAAATTCAAGTTTAAAGAGCTACACTGATTCACCCCCCTCTCAGTGTCATTGTAAGACTAACAATTGGTATCGTAGCTAAGTTCCTGTACAAGCCTAATCGGCTAGGGTGATCTTGGAACTAACACAATGGCAGGTGGTGAAGGTTTCTCATCAAACAAAGCACCATTGTTTGATGGATCTAATTACGCGTTCTGGAGAATCAGGATGCAGACATATCTCTGTGCTTTGGGATATGACATCTGGGATTCAGTAGTTAGTGGATACACAATACCCATCACTCCTCCAAAAGAGGTTGACGAAAAGAAACTATTTGAGAGTAACTCAAAAGCAAAGAATGCTATCATGTGTGGATTAGCAGACAGTGAACTAGTAAAGATCATGAGTTGTAATACTGCAAAAGAGATATGGGACAAACTAAGGAGTATTCATGAAGGAGACGATAAGATCAAGGAGGCCAAATTACAGACACATCGAGCTCAGTTCGAAGCATTGAAAATGAACGACGATGAAAACATTGAGGCATATATGCTGAGAGTTAATGGAATCATTAATGCGATCAGAGGGCTCGACGAGGATATTGGGGACTCTACCGTCGTAAAAAAGGTACTAAGATCTCTTCCTCAAAGGTTTGATTCCAAAGTCTCAACGATAGAAGAAGCTAAAAATCTAAATTATTTTAGTATAGATGAGATGTATGGTTCTTTGACTGCATATGAGATGAGGATAGGAAGATCTAAACCCACAGACAGAGAAGCGGCCTTTAAAGCCCTTAAAAATAAAAACACAAAACAAGAGTCCGAGGAAGAAGAGACATCGGATGAAATGGAAGCAAACTTTGTTAGAAAACTAAAAAAGGGAAAAGGAAAATACAGAGGGAAGCTACCATTTAAATGTTTCAACTGTGGAGGCATTGGGCATTTTGCGACTAAATGTCCACTTAAAGAGAAGAACAAAAATGATGAAGGATCACACCATGAAAGAAGTGACTGGAAGATGAAAACGAATTTCAGAAAAGGCAACTTCAAGAAGAAAAGTTTCATCTCCAAGAATGTCAGTTCATCAGAGAACAGCTCCGATGAAGAGTCTGAAGAAGAAAAAGATGAAGCTCTTTTCATGGCATTTGAAGAAATTAAATCAGAAAAGGAAGAAGGAGTGACCTCTGAAGTTTGTGGTGAAAACCTTGAGGCTGAAGTAGATCTAGAAGGTGAGTTGATCTCTGCACTTGAAGAGTGGAAGATAGAAAAGAAAAAGAATAAGAAACTTTCAAGAAAGCTTGAGGATGCAAATGGAATCATAACCAGCTTGAAAGTACAGATAGAAGAATCTAAGAAAATCTTCGAAGATCTCGAAGTGCAAATAACAATGAAAATAGATTATTGCAGACAAGCTAGAAGAAGAGATTGTTGGTTTAAGAATGCAGCTAGAAGAGATGAATAAGAAAATTAGTTGTTATCACAAACGTGAAGAAAGTTCTATGAAGCTGGATAAGATCATAAATGACCAAAGACCTGCAGGCATCAAATTTGGTCTGGGTTTCATCGAAGGAGAATCATCAAGTGGATCAAAGGCCAGAAATGCAGAATCCATAAAGAATGAAGATAAGAGACAGGTTGATCAAGGAAAAATGTCTCATGCAAGAGAAAGCATTAATGCCAGGCACGAAAGGAGAATTGACAATGATGGATTCACCAATGTCACACATCAAAGAAGAAGAAGACCTATGGCTCCTACGACAACATGGCAAAGACCATCACCCAGGTTCAATTATCCTTTCTCTGGTTTCTATTTTAAATGCAATGGCTATGGACATAAAATCTCAGACTGCAAATATAATGTAAGACCAAGGAATTTCACCAATAGAAATGTTTTTTCTCCTCTGATGAATTATACGAGTAGAATGTTATAACTGTCATAATTTTGGGCACATTGCAAGAAACTATAGAAATACATTTACATCAAATCAGTTTCAGGGAAGAAAATTTCAACCATACAAGATGAGACAAAATAGAAAGCTTCCCAGAAAACATGCTCAATCTATTGATAAGGGAAAGGCAAAACAAGAGTCCAAAACTACTATCAAAACAAGTGTGGAAAGGAAAAGAGCGATCGAAGGAAGAAAAGGAATCCTTAATCGTACAAACTGCATTCAAAGCACAGAATAAATATGTACCATGGATACTTGATAGTGGATGCTCCAGTCATATGACAGGTGACAAACAAAAATTTGAGAAGTTACAAAAATATGAAGGAGGATCAGTAAAATTTGGAAATAATGATGGAGCCAAGATAGTCGGCAAAGGCTCAGTTAAAATCAGTGATGGAAGGATTAAGTCAGAAGAAGTCCTGTTTGTGGATGGGTTGAAACATAACTTATTGAGTGTAAGTCAGATTTGTGATAAAGGTCATGAAGTAGTCTTTATGAAGCAAGGTTGTGAAGTCAAAAAAACAAACAGTGGAAAATTGATAGCAACAGGATCAAGGACATCTGGTAACCTGTACACGCTCTCAGAGACTTCAAAAGGAACTTGTTTTATTGGACAGGAAGAAGAAAATTGGTTGTGGCACAAGAGACTCGGTCATATCAGTTTTGATAATCTAGTAAAAATCACCTCAAAAAGGGCAGTGAGAGATATTCCAACCATCAGCAAACCTGCAAACAGCATTTGTGCTTCATGCCAAAAGGGGAAGCAAACTAGAGTCACATTCAAAACAAAAGAGTACTACACAAGCAAACCTTTGGAACTAATACACACTGATTTATGTGGTCCCATGAGAACACAAAGCATAAATGGTGACAAATATTTTATGTTGTGCATTGATGATTATTCTAGAATGACATGGATATTTTTCTTGAAACATAAATCAGAAGCCTTTGATATGTTCAAGATTTTCAAAAACCAAGTTGAGAATGAAACAGGAAAGAGGATCAAATGTCTAAGATCAGATAGAGGAGGAGAATTCATTTCAGAGGAGTTTACAGAGTACTGTGAGAAATTCGGTATTAAGAGACAGTTTTCAGTAGCCAGGACACCTCAGCAGAATGGAGTGGTAGAAAGAAAGAACAGGACAGTGCAGGAAATGGCATGGACTATGCTAGGTGAAAGCAGAGTAGCAGACAGATTTTGGAAAGAAGCAGTCCACACTGTAGTGTATATCCAAAATAGGTACATGCTGAGAACACATGAAAGCAAAACTCCTTATGAGTTGTGGTTCGGAAAAAGGGCAACAACAAAATACCTCAAAGTTTTTGGCAGCAAGTGCTACATCAAAAGAACTGAAGATAATCTTGGTAAGTTTGAAGATAGAGCGGATGAAGGTATTTTTGTCGGATATTCATCAAAAAGCAAAGCTTACAAATGCTACAACAAAAGGCTAAAGAAAATTGTGGACAGTGTCGATGTTAAATTTGATGAAGGTAGAGAATGAGTAATTAGCTATGAAACGAACTACCCAATTTATGAAGAGGTTATTGAAGGAGATGAGGAAAACAAAATGGAGAAGATACAGGAAATTGACTCAGATGATTTAAGTTGTGATTCAAAAATGGAAGAAAATAAGAAATTCAAAACAGGCAACTGGCAGAGAAATCATCCTAGAGAGCAAATCATTGGAGACCCCAAAGTTGGTGTTCAGACAAGAAGAAGAGCAGTAAGTAACTACTCTCTACTATCCAACATTGAGCCCAAAAATGTTGATGATGCAAGCAAAGATGAAAGTTGGATGAAGGCAATAAATGAAGAATTAGATCAGATCGAGAAAAACGACACTTGGGAGCTAGTACCTAGACCTGCAAATAAAAATATAATCGGGACTAAATGGATTTTTTGAAACAAATTGAATGAAGACGGACAGGTAGTCAAAAATAAAGCAAGATTAGTTTGTAAGGGTTATGCACAAGTTGAAGGCATTGATTTTGAGGAAACTTTTGCACCAATAGCTAGACTAGAGGCAATTAGAATGTTTCTGGCTTTAGCAGTCTACAAGAATTTCAAAGTTTATCAAATGGATGTGAAATCAGCGTTTTTGAATGGGAAACTTGAAGAAGAGGTTTACATTGAGCAACCAGATGGTTTCCAACTTGGTGATGATCCCAAATTTGTTTGCAAGTTGAAGAAAGCATTATATGGCTTAAAACAGGCACCCCGAGCATGGTATGCAAGGCTAGACAACTATCTCACTCAACAAAGGTTTAAGAAAGGTATGGTGGATAGTAATTTGTATGTCAAAATAGAAAATGGGCATCTTATTGTTCTTGTTGTATATGTAGATGATATCATATTTGGCAGCAGCAAAGATGAGTCATGCAAGGATTTAGCAAATAAGATGCAGAAAGAATTTGAAATGTCAATGATTGGAGAACTTTCATATTTCCTCGGGTTGCAAGTTAATCAAAGTAAGAAGGGCATATTTATTTCTCAAGTTAAATATGTAAAAGAGATGTTAAAAAAGTTCACAATGGAGGATTGTAAGCCGGTTAGCACTCCCATGACGACAGGTTGCAAGTTGAGCAAGGATGACAAATCTCCACCTGTTGATCAAACCATGTACAGATCTATGATTGGAAGCTTACTATACCTGACAGCTACTAGACCAGATATTTTGTAGGCAGTATGCATGGTAGCATGATTTCAGGCTAATCCCAAGGAGACTCATGTGACAACAGTAAAAAGGATTCTTCGGTATCTCAAGGGTACTATGGAATATGGGTTATGGTATCCGAAAGGTAAAGACTTCACCCTTATTTCGTATTCAGATGCAGATTGGGCAGGATGTGTAGATGACAGAAAGAGTACAAGTGGAGGTGCATTCTATCTTGGAGACAGATTGGTCGCATGGCACAGTAAGAAACAAGAGTCAGTTTCTCTATCGATAGTAGAGGTAGAATATATTGCAGCAACAACATGTTGTACACAGGTATTATGGATGAAACAAACCTTAAAAGATCTTGGTATTAGCTTCAGTGAGCCAATATCAGTTAAGTGTGATAACACCAGTGCCATTAACATCTCCAAGAATCCAGTTATGCATTCACGCACAAAGCACATTGCCATCAGGTATCATTTTTTGAAGGAGAAAGTTGCAGAAGGTGAGGTTAAGTTGGATTTTGTTCCAACTACAGAACAAGTAGCAGACATCTTCACAAAACCATTGCCCAAGGAAGTTTTTGAGTACCTCCGCAATAAATTGGGAGTGGTCACACTTCCCAAGAATTGACTAGCTACAGGGATCACATTCTCAGGGGGAGCATGTATATATTTGATTATCTTTTTGCTCATGTTTGTAATTTTTGCTAACTGCATTAATTTGTGCCTGAGAATGTTGTGCATGGACTCAGGGGGAGTCTGCAGTAGCCCTTTGGTATTATTGTCAAAGGGGGAGAAGAATTACAAGAAATTGCATGTGTGTTGCCAACAATTCCAAAGGGGGAGATTGTTGAGCAAGGTGCAGGAACAATATTGTCATTGTTGTCAACACAGTCAGACAGATCGGTTGATGCAGTGGACAGGAGTTAAGAGGTTCTTCAGAGTATGTACAATGATTCTCCAAAATATCGAAGTGGCCCATATGCTAAAAATCAAAAGAAAATCACAAGGAAGAAAACTGTCACGATATCGCGACATGTTGAGCAAGAAAGAAAAATTGTCATGATATCGCGACATGTTGAGAAGAAAGCAAAACTGTCACGATTTCATGACATGTTCGGAGAGAAAGCGCAAGCAAGAAAACTGTCATGATTTCATGACATGTTGGAAGAAATAAAGGCAAGTGGAAAATGGTCACGATTTCGTGACATGTTGGAAGAAAAAGAGAAAGCAGGAAGAAGTGTCACGATTTCGTGACAAGTTCGAAGGAAAAAGAACAAGTAAGAAAAGTGTCACGATTTCGTGACATATTGCAAGAGAGATAGTATGGAAGAAAAAGTGTCACGATTTCATGACATGTTGGAAGAGAAAAAGACAAGTAGAAAAAGTGTCACGATTTCGTGACATATTGCAAGAGAGATAGTACGAAAGAAAAAGTGTCACGATTTCGCGACATGTTGGAAGAAAAAAAGACAAGTAGAAAAAGTGTCACGATTTCGCGACATATTGCAAGAGAGATAGTACGGAAGAAAAAGTGTCACGATTTCGTGACATATTGCAGGAGAGAGAGTCCGAAAGAAAAAGTGTCACGATTTCGTGACATATTGCAAGAGAGATTGTACGAAAGAAAAAGTGTCATGATTTCGCGACATATTGCAAGAGAGAGAGTCCAAAGAAAAAGTGTCACGATATCGCGACATGTTGGGTTTTCGTGACCCGAAGGCAAGAGAAAGAGCAAAGGAGAAAAAGTGTCGCGATATCGTGACATGTTGGATTTTCGTGAAGGCAAGAGAAAGAGCAAAGGAGAAAAAGTGTATATCGTGACATGTCGGGTTTTCATGACCCAAAGGCAAGAGAAAGAGCAAAGGAGAAAAAGTGTCACGATATCATGACATGTCGCATTTTTGTGACTCAATGAGGATAGAGAAAGTAAGAAGGCAGAAGTGTCACGATATCGTGACAAAAGTAAAGAGGAAGAGTATGGAGGTGAAAGTGTCATGATTTTGTGACATGTGTTTTCATGGGTACAAGCCAAGAAAAGAGGCAAGGAGGTGAAAGTGTCATGATATCGTGACATGCTATGTTTTTATGGGTACAAGCCAAGAAAAGAGGCAAGGAGGCGAAAGTGTCACGATATCGTGACATGTGTTTTCATGGGTACAAGCCAAGAAAAGAGGCAAGGAGGTGAAAGTGTCATGATATCACGACATGTTGTGTTTTCAGGTACAAGCCAAGAAAAGAAGCAAGGAGGTGAAAGTGTCACGATATCGCGACATGTTGTATTTTTGAGGGCCAAAGCAAGGAGAAAGAAAGAGAAAGTGAAAGTGTCATGATATCGCGACATGTTATGTTTTCACGGTTGAGTTGAAGCCGACGAAGACCTATGACAATCGACTAAGATTAGGGTTTGTAGCCGACTAAGATTAGGGTTTGTAGCTGACTAAGATCAAGGTTTACAACCGACTAAGATTAGGATTTTGATCATGAAAATGTTGTTATAAAAGGAAGGTTGTTTGAAGAGTTGAGTGTGTCGAAGTGTGCGAAGTTCGGTCGTAGAGCATAGAGTGCAAGTCGTGTCGAATCGTGCTAAGTGCAAAATTCGCAAAGGAAGCAGAGTGCACAAAAGGGAGAAGATGATCGTTCGACTATGATGCAATAGATTATGCGAAGTGATTTCACAGAGAGAGCAGAGTGCGCAGAGATCGCAAAGGTGAAGCAGACTAGTCGGGGTCTTGTAAAAGTGAAGGTATCTTTCTGTTAATCTTCTAGATTCATAATTCAAGTCCAGGTTGCAGCTTGGCATCAGGGGTTGGTGCTCCTTCCAGTAGGTGCTGGTAAATCAGGGGTTGGTGCTCCTTCCAGTGGGTGCTGGTAAAGTGATTGTAAAGTTGTTGCTTTGCAAAGGCTGGATTTGGATGGTAGTCCAAGCAGTCATTTTTGAGGAGTAGCCACATTGGTGAACCTCGTTAAATCTTGTGTTGTGTGATGCTCTTTTGTTATTCTTGTTGTATCTTGTAATAAGTGTTAATTGCTGCTATATTAAGAGCTATAAATTCAAGTTTAAAGAGCTACACTGATTCACCCCCCTCTCAGTGTCATTGTAAGACTAACAAAAGAAACATATAATAGAAAGCATTGAAGATTGAATAAAAACAATTGAGTAAGCTTGTCATAAGAACTTAGGAGTTCCATGTATAATATGTCAATAAGCACAATCAAAACAACAAAAAGCAATAGATCCCACATGCGTACAAAGACGTTTACTACCAATTTTTAAAATCATATAGTACCAAAAGAAAAATAGTGAATGAAGCTAAATGCATCATCCAATCCTCTAGATTGCTATGGCATCATTGTCGTAGATAGAAGGATAAGGAATTATCCTCCACCATCAATTCACACAAATTGATTCAATGATTACACAAAGTCAAATAATCCCAGATGTCACAAATCTAGTCAAATGTTAAGAATATTGGATGACTTAGAAGAAATAATTGCTTAGAATGAACACACAAGACACATGGACTGTTATAATAAGAACTGACTCAGACAAGCCATTCTAAGCAAAATATAAAGTTTAAGGGAGAAAATAAATCATCCCACATTGATGGTGAAAATATAACTAAGAGGTCTTAATTATTGTCTCCCTCATTACACAATTACAAGCAAAAAAAAGACCAATGTTATTTTGAAGAAATTAGAATATTCTAAAAATATTCTTTAGTTGAAGAAGAAAGAAAACTCATCATATTTCCTTTGCCCGATAAGACATCAACTTTTTGCAATTTGAGAAACTATCAAAACATGAGGATAGGCATGTATACTCATCTATTGACCAAGCGAACACAAAGAGAATTGCATTGATCAAATTAATAGTACATAGTAGCCTGATAATAGTCCATAGGATACGGAACCTCCTAGGCGAGAATAGGCATTGTTGTAACAACATAACAATAGCCCAAACAAATAATAACAATAGCCTAATAATGGAAGAATCAAATACAGCTACGCTAATATCCCCCCTTATTACATTATTTGGGTAATAAGATAACAACTAGCTATATTAACATCCCCCCTGATTACATCATTTTGCAATACATAAAGAGTTGCGAAACAATTCAAATTTGACACATGCAAGCGCCTTAGTGAAAATATCTGCAACTTGAGCATCGGTGGAGATGTACTGAAGCTAAATTTGGTGCCTTAGAACTTCATCTCGAATGAAGTGGCATTGTGTGTCAATGTGCTTGGTTTTCTCATGATGCACTGGATCCTTAACAAGGTTCAAAACACCCTGGTTGTCGCAGAACAAGTGTATTAGATATTTTTATGGATAACCCATACTTGTCAGAATGCGACGCAACCATATCCGGTAGGGTACCTAGGAATAGATATTTGGGGATATATTATTATATTGTATAAGGGTTGGCATGGGCCACACATAACCCAAGGTTGATTGTATTATAATATTATATTATATTATATTATAATATAATATAATATTAGTAGTAGGCTCTCCAAAGTAGAATAAGAATATGGATATATAAAGAAGAGATATTTGTCATTGTAAGGATTCATATCATTGAAGAAGAATCTTATGTAATCGTCGTGCCCACGAAGTGGCCTCTCATCTTGGGAGATCTTGTGGAGTTATTCCTTCCTTAAGGATTATTATTGGTGTTGCCCTACCTTAAGGGTATTATCTATCTCTCTCTCATTTGTGGATTGTTATTGTGGATAATGTATTGTGGATGAATGATTTGATATTTTTGCATATTGGTGAATGGTTCATGTTTAATAATAATAAAGTTATGTAACAAGTGGTATCAGAGCAACGATTTTGGCAAAGTGGGGATTTTTGTGTGAAACCCTAGAATTAGGGCAATTTTTTTTTTGGAAAAACATCTCATCTTTCAGGAGCCATATCTCTGCACAAGTTTATCCGATTCAGGCTATTCTTGGATCAGATTGTGCAGAATTTGAAGAGCTTTAAAATGAGTGGTCATATGAAGGAATCCGAGTAGTATTGAAGGAGATACGACCTTTTGAAGTTAGTCATCCGAAACAAGGATAGTGACGAATTTCGCAGATTTTTTTTGGAAAAACGCCTCATCTTTCAGAAGCCATATCTTTGCGGCAGTTAATCCGATTGAGGCGATTCTTGGATCAGATTGTGTAGAATTTGAATAGCTTTAAAATGAGTGGTCATATGAAGGAATCCAAGCAGTATTGAGGGAGATACGACCTTTTGAAGTCAGCCATCTGGAACAAGGAAAGTGACGAAATTTCAAGTCGCGAATTTTTCAAAAGACAATTTGTTTAGTTCGGGTAAGCAAATCAGTTGCACTTTATTTTTTTTGGAAGAAAAATTGCAGATGTAGTTGTCTTTGGGATTTTTAGCTTCAACTTGGTGGGAAGATATTTATTTCCATAAAACCCTAGTTTGCATTAGGGCATGATATATATTTTCATGAAACCCTAGATTTGCATTATCTGGAGGTGAACTTATGGAGCTAGAAATATTTTTTGGAGAAGATGATATTGATGTTAGGGAATGGTGGAACACGTTTAGGTCTCCATATCATAATATTCCTTTTGAGAAATCCTTCCTTGATATATGTTTTAAAGGGAAAGCTTTGTCTTGGTGGATAAAATTTTGTAAAGAAAGGAATAATGAATATACTTGGGATCAAATAGAGCATGAATTCTTGAGTATATGGGATCCATATTATATAGATTACCTAATGGATATCATCGAAGACGATGAAAAGAAACTACAGGAAACTCAAAATGAGCAGAATGCAATAAAAGGAGAATGTGAAGTTTTAAAGAAACAGAATGAAGACTATGAAAAAGAAATAAAATTACTCAAGAAGAAAGAGGAAAAGGTCGGGGAAGATAAAAAAGATGTCAGTATGCGGACAGAGGAAACCATACCTTTGGTAGAAGATAAATTAGAAAATGGACAAAGGAATTTGTTTGAATCTAAAAAGTCTATTATGCAAGTTCATGGAAGCATTCAAAAGGAACAGGTTATTATTTCCATTGACCCTAGTAGTAGATATAATTTTATTAATATTGCTTTGGTTAAGAAGTTGCAAGTTCAAGCAACAAAAATCAAGGACATACAGACTAGAGGGTGAGAATGTTCGGATTTTTGAAGATTTAAAGATCACCATGGATAAATATGTTTTACATTCAGATTTCTATGCTATTGAGATGGATGATAAGGATATTGTTCTTGGTTATCCTTGGTTAGATTCTTTGGGTACTGTTAACATTAATGTGCAAAAGAAGTTTATGAAGTTATGGTACAGGAAAAAGAAGATAACATTACAGGATATTTCTCAGCTTAAGGAGCAGGGATCCAAGGAAAATCAAGAAGCGGTTGTAGAGAAACAAATTGAAGAACCTGAAACAAAATCCAAGAAGGCCGTAGTAGCAAAAGAGTCCATGGAAGAAGTAGCAAACCGATTCGATGGAAATAACAATGAATGAGAGTCCAAGGAAGCTTTGATAGAAGAGCACAAGGACACACCAAACAAAGAGAACATGAAAGAACAATGTGTAGAGGAATTTAAAATAATGGAGCCAAATGTTGAGAATTCAAAGAAGGTAGAACATCAAGTAAAGGTTGCACCATATCGCCATCCACACCACCATGAGCAAAAACAATATTGGAGACATGGTTCAAGGCAACAATATTATGGTTCTACATGTAATCAGAAGGGCACCAACTATGGCAGTGTTTGGCAAAGAAAGCATAGTGATCATGGTTTTCAGCATGGTTCATCAGCATCAAGGAACAAGTGGACCCATCATTCAAGTTATCAAAATACAACGAGCGAAGCATGGAGCCAACGAAGCGCATTTGGATACTCAAGTAACAAAATGGCATACCAAGCATCATCGAGTTTCACTAGGATGGATGGATGATCGAGATTGGTACCAATTTCTAACATTGCTTAGCAAATCATATTATCTTGTTTCTTCATATGTTTCGAGGACGAAACATTTGTAAGGAGGGTGGCATGGTAGGGTACCTAGGAATAGATATTTGGGGATATATTATTATATTGTATAAGGGTTGGCATGGGCCACACATAACCCAAGGTTGATTGTATTATAATATTATATTATATTATATTATAATATAATATAATATTAGTAGTAGGCTCTCCAAAGTAGAATAAGAATATGGATATATAAAGAAGAGATATTTGTCATTGTAAGGATTCATATCATTGAAGAAGAATCTTATGTAATCGTCGTGCCCACGAAGTGGCCTCTCATCTTGGGAGATCTTGTGGAGTTATTCCTTCCTTAAGGATTATTATTGGTGTTGCCCTACCTTAAGGGTATTATCTATCTCTCTCTCATTTGTGGATTGTTATTGTGGATAATGTATTGTGGATGAATGATTTGATATTTTTGCATATTGGTGAATGGTTCATGTTTAATAATAATAAAGTTATGCAACAATATCACTTCGCACATAGCTTCACGTGCGGTGTGATACTCTGCCTCTGTAGATGAGATAGCAACCACCTGTTGCTTCTTGCTATGCCAAGAGACAGGACCGGATCCAAGATGAAATATATATCCTGAAGTTGACTTACAATCATCATATGACCCAGCATAATCAGAGTTCGTGTATCCTTGCAAGAAGAATTTGTCATTCCTCTTGTATTCTAGGCCATATTCCATTGTGCCATGGACATAGTGAAGAACACGTTTTGTTGCTTTCCAATGAGTAGTCTTAGGTTCCTGCATGAACCTCGAAAGATAATTGATAGTAAATATGATATCTGGCCTAGTATTAATCAGATATATGAGACTCCCAATCAGTTGTCGATAGAGAGTACCATCTACCTGAGGTGAATCATCATATCGTGATAACTGAAGCCCTGATTCCATCGAAGTTGCCATCGGCTTGCAATCAGTCATGCGATATTTTTCTAACAGTGTCTTGGCATATTTTTTTTGAGACACTTTGATGTAGTGCTCTTTCTGGTTCACTTCCAGACTAAGACAGTAATGGAGAAGTCCGAGATCTGTCATCTCAAAATATTTACACAAGTCCTTTTTGATAGTAGAGATCATAGTTTTTGAACTCTCTATAATGATCAGATCATCCACATACAGTAAAATCAACACTATCTCAGAACCTTGTTTCTTGAAATAGAGGTTTGCATCTGATGGACATCTCTTAAATCCATGTTGCAGGAGGTGATTATCCATTTTTATATACCAAGCTCGAGGAGCTTGTTTTAAACCATATAAGGATTTGACCAACTTGCATACTTTCTGCTCTTGGCCTTCCACTTCAAATCCTTCAGGTTGAGTCATGTAGAATTCCTCTTGGAGATCACCATTTAGAAAAGCACTCTTGACATCCATTTGGTGAAATTTCCACCCATATTGTGCTGCCATAGCATAAAGAACTCGAATGGTGGTCATCCGAGCAGTAGGTACAAAAGTTTCCTCATAGTCAATGCCTTCCTTTTGCGCATAGCCCTTTGCAACAAGACGGACCTTATGTTTATCAATTGTCCCATATGCCTTGTACTTGACTTTGTACACCCATTTGTAGCCAATGGGCTTCTTTCCGTGTGGTATATGGACAAGCTCCCAAGTTTTGTTTTTCATCAAAGACTTATACTCAACATCCATAGCAGCCTTCCATTGTGGCTCACTAAGGGCATCTTGTATAGAAGCAGGTTCATGTTCATTCATTGAAGACATAAACACCCTATCATCATCTATATCCATATCCTCTGTTTCTCTATCTGGATCTACAGAAAGTTCCTCAAAATATTTGATAAAGATCATCAACCTCAGTAGTCTCTACTATTGCCCTCTCTTGTCGAGCCATGCTATGAGTACGAGGTCTATCCAAAGTCAAATCTGGTGGAGTGGATAACTTCGAGTCTCTAATTTGTACTTGTATACCATTTTGGATTCTTCTTCTGTGGTCGTGAAGAATATGAAGAAGTAGATGAACCTCCAGTCTTTGATGATGAAGGGGACTTCTCAACTTTAGTTTCCACAAGATCTAGGTATACATCAGATGTGCTTTGTGATGTGAAAGCTTCATCAAAAACATCTCTACTGACATGAATCTTCTTGGTCAAAGGATCAATCAAACGATAACACTTAGAGTGCTCATCATAGCCAAGAAGAATACACTTCAATGTCTTCTCATCTAGCTTCTTCCTTTTCTCTTTCGGTATGTGCATGAAAGCATTAGATCCAAAAATGTGTAGATGATATATGGAGGGTTTTCGACCACTCCAAGCTTCATGTGGAGTCATTCCTTGTAGGGCCTTTGTGGGTGCCCTATTCAACAGGTATACTATTGTGGTGACAGCTTCTGCCCAATATTGTTGCTCAAGACTAGCTCTTGTGAGCATGCAACGAACCATTTCCATGATGGAACGGTTCCTCCTTTCAACAACTCTATTTTGCTGAGGAGTATAAGCAGTAGTTAACTGTCTTGTGATCCCATGTGCAGTCAAGAATGCAAAAAATTCTTTAGAGGTAAACTCCCCCCTCGATCTGAGCGGAGGGTCTTTATAGAAGTCCCTGACTCCTCAAAAGATTTCTTGAATTGTTGGAAGAAACTAAAGGCTTCAGATTTTAGATTAAGAAAGAACACCCACATATTTCGTGAGAAATCATCCACAAACAACTGAAAATACCTCTTCCCCCCACAACTGATGGGTGTGAAAGGACCGCACAGATCGGTGTGAATCAACTCCAGAGGTTTCTTTGCTCTTGTAGAGCTCTTCTCAAAAGGTACTCTATGTTGCTTTCTGCCAAGCAGTTAGAGCACATTGGCAATGTGGAAGAAAGGGAAGGAAGATCCTTTACCATCTCATACTTACTTAGCTCAAGTAAGTAGTCGAAACTAAGATGCCCATATCTCTTGTGCCATAGGGAAGTTGCCTCCTTTGTAGAGACTGTCATGGCTACATGTGGAGTAGAGATAGCATCTAAGGCAAATAAGCCATGCTTATATGAAGCGGTTGCAATGTTCTTACCTTTCTTGGTAATAGAACAACACTTCTTGCCTCCCTCAACACTAAAGTTCACAACCATATCCTTGTCCAGAATTTGTGTGACTGACAACAAATTGTTCGCCAATCCTGGAACATAGAGGACTTTTTCAATCTGACACTTGCCATCAGGAAGAGTGATTGAAACTGTACCTTCTCCCTGAACCTTGTAGGTTTTATCATCAACAATAGTGATAGGTTTGCCCTCTTTGGCCTCAAAGGAATCAAACCACGATTTGTCGTCAGTCATGTGTTTACTAGCGCCAGAATCGACATACCATATAGGATCCTTCTGCTTGTAAATTGTGGTAGTCATAAGCACCTTGTGTGCCCTCTCAGAATCTAAGTCATATTCTTCAACAACAACATTCACTCTAGGTTGCTTATTCTTGTTTTGTGGTTTGTTCTAGCCTTTCTGTTTAGGTTTTTTATTCTTATGCCAACATTTGTTTGTATCATGATTATCTTTGTCATAGATTTTACAATATCTTTTTGTTTGTTGAGGTTGTTTCCCTTTTGAATCTTTGTGAGAATTTCCTCCTTTCTAAAAATTACCCTTCTTCTTTGAACCCTTCCTATTGGAGTATAGGGTTGTATTAGAAGAATCATCTCTCTGAAGTTGGCGTGCCTCCTCTTCTTGAAGCAGATTGACCAACTCAACAAAGGTAACTTTTCTCTGTGACACCTGAAGTGAGGTGATCAACACCCTGTAAGAATCAGGTAAAGCTCTCAATACTACTAAAGTAAGGAGCTTATCATCTATAGTTTCTCCCAAAGAACTCAATTTTACTTTCAACTCAGACACTCTGCAAAGAAAGAGTTCAATTGTCTCTCCCTGCTTCATGCTTAGACTGTGTAATTGAGATTGAAGAAAAAGAATAGTGGAGTCATTCTTTCCCTCATATATAGTTTTAAGGGCATCCCATGCCTCTTTACTATGTGCACAGTCAACAATGTGGGGTTGAACTTCATCTGAAACAGCAAGCAAGATGAGCACTTTTGCCTTGTTGTCTTTCTTGTCAAAGTCTATCTGAGCAGCAGATGGAGGTGTGGTTGTTGTTGATCCAGCAACTAGTGAAGGTCTTGTTGTTGCTCCAGAAACAACATCCCATAAGTCATCCATGACTAGGATAGCCTTCATCTTGTTTTTCCATGGTGTGTAATAAGGACCTTTCAACAACTGATGAGCATCATTCATTAACTTTGTAGACATTGTGAGGGTTCCTTATAACACCAAATGGTCCCCCTTTCAATATACCTTTTGCCAGGTCGTTATACCATACAAAATACCCGCCCTTACGTGAGGGAGACTATAGGTATTTTGAAAAATCAAAAAAATTACCCGCCCTTACGTGAGGGAGATTGTAGGTAATTTTAGAGATTATACGATACGTGGTACTTAGGCGATACTGAAAGGGAATCGTCTCGTTGATGGCACCTACCATAGAAAGTCGTCAATCCTCATGTGTGGGGTGTAACTTCCCCTAAACACTTCGGATGTCAAAACTTTCGTCAGGATTTACGCCTAAACACGAGAGCGATTAGGGTAGTGGAAATGGAGTGAAAAAATAGCAAAAAAATGGTAACCTTATTTCTCCCCGACGATTGATAGAGAACAAGCTCAAATGTCATTTTTGCAGTTGTATTAGGCTATAGATACAGTAGCCCGGTCACGACAACATTACCTGTAAGCGTGGGCCAGAGGTATCGTTAATACCGAACGTTGTTGTGCAATTAAATTGCACGGATGGGTTTCAAATTTTGGAACTTAGGAGTTTTTGCTTTAGAAATATTGCAGAAAGGAAAATGCAACATACATCACATAAAGCATCCAAAAATGAACCTAAGGTGTCGGTTACCACCGAGAATGCACCTTTTACAAATTTTGCCAATTTTGTTTTGAAAAGCTTGAAAAATTCTTTCACTCTCCCCCCTGAATTTTGCAGTTTTGAAAAAAAATGGCCCCCCTTTAAGTTTTTGAAAAAAAAATTCTTTTCTAAAGTCCTTTTTTAAATTTCATTTATAAAGTTTAATTAAATTAAATAAGTACTTTTTCATAAAAAATTATTTAAAAAAATAATTTTATAATGAAAAAGTAATTAAATTATAATGTTAATTAAACTAAATAAAGAAATATTAAAAAAAAACTTTATAAAAAAATTAATTAACAAAACTTATATATATATATATATATATATATATATATATATATATACCTTATAAAAAAAGGTACGTGGGGGGGTCGACGGGAAGTGATCCCGCAACCTCTTTCTCCTTGTATGCCTTAGCGTCGAGGTCGCCTGCCAACCGAGCTAGGTCCCTCGGCGTTAACTAGGGGACTCCTTCCCCTAGTTGAAGGGCCCGCGGGGCGGCAGCTTCCAAGCGCTGCTCCGATCGTGGCTCTTCCTCCGGTGGCATGCAGGCGTAGTGGCACGGGGCGACATGAGCGTCTGCTGCGACCTCCACTTCTTTTGCAGCTACAACAGATCAACGAGCAGAGGGCCGCCTTCACCTCGGTAAACTCAGCACTCGCACCTCTGCTCTAAAACACGTCCAAGCACCCTGCAAAACTCTGCTAACCACCAGCAAATTCCCTGAAATCAGAGAAAGCATCGTAGCCAGTGATGCCCTGGGAAATGTGAAACTGATTGCCAGAAAGAAATAGAGGATCGAATTGAAAATCTAATCCGGCAGATCTGGTCGGATTGAAAAACTGAATCCACCTATGGCATTAAAAATCAATTTCATCAAGCGTGGAGGTAAGGAAAAATAGCAAGAGGCATGCTGGGTTGATGCCTGTTGACGGAGGATGACAGGCTGGTTTGAAAATTTGAAAAAATTCAATTGTCCCACATGCGTGGGATCGATCGTCGGGGAGTGGTTTAATAGGTCTAACCCTCCCAGTGGAGGGTGTCTCCTCTCGGGGAGACGCTTCCCAAGCGAGCAGCGGGTTTTCTCCTACGTGGGGTCGCCTTGGTGGCTACCACCATGGGGAGATCCGTCGTTGGTTGAGGGTCACCTCCACCTCGGCTTTGTCTCCTCCCATAGCCACGATCCTCGATCCTCCATTGTGTTGTCCAAAATTTAAAACCTTCGATCCCCGTGTCCAAGTCGGTCCTGTCCGAGCCTGTCCACGTCGTGTCCGATCTCGTCCGTCAATCGGGTGTCGATTGTCGAGTAGGCCTGTCCGGCGTAGTCTAGTCCCTCAGGATCTGTGCTCGAGGATCCTCTATCAGCCTAGAGAAACGTGCTCGAGATGCAGGTCCAACCCTACCTCGAGTTACATGTCGAGTCTGAAGAAAAACTCAAATGCCCTCCTCGATAAATGTGCCCAAAAAAACTCAGATATGCTCTGATACTATATTGACCAAGCGAACATAAAGAGAATTGCATTGATTAAATTAATAGTACATAGTAGCCTGAGAGTAGTCCATAGGATACGTAACCTCCTAGGCGAGAATAGGCATTGTTGTAACAACATAACAATAGCCCAAACAAATAATAACAATAGCCTAATAATGGAAGAATCAAATATAGCTACGCTAACGTCATCAAAAAGAATTTTTGTGAGTAAATTTAGTGAAAGAAACATATTTAAATTTTGTAAAGATTTACTATGGATAGTGGACCATCGAAGTTCTTATTACCACATTCCCAACTATTTAGGTAAAATAACTATGTTGCATGGAAGACCAAACTCATGACACAACTTGACTTCTAAGAAGTATGAAAAATAGTAGATGGTACCAATATCCATCCTACTACATAAGAAGAAGATCAAGTAAAATTTGATAAGATAGATAAAAATGTAAGACTAATCACCATGTTTGGAGTAGTAGATGAAGTTGAAGCATAAATTCAAGATTCAATCATGTCAAAGATGCATGGGAGAAGCTAAAAATAATATTTGAAGCTAAGAATTAAAATAATATTCTATTCCTCCAAAGCTATCTCCATTGTTTGAAGTTGAGGAGTGGAGAAAAGCTAGAATCATTCATGAGGAGAATTGTAGAGTTATGAGCATCATTGCAAGATTTGGAAACTCAAGTATATGATAAAATACTAGTTTCAATTATTTTAAGATCTCTCCCATCAAAATACAATATTTTTTGTGGCAACATTACATATTACTAAGTAAACACAAAGCTTTGATATGTCGGTAAAGCTACTTTAAAAGGTAGAGGGCTCATGTACAATAGATGAAGAAGAACGACTACTACTTACAATTCAAAGAGGAAAGCAACCATTTAGGTGAGCCATGATACCTCTACAATGCTTCCAACAAAGAAATAATTTTCAAAGATATCAAAATTAGAGAAATAATTCTCAAAAGAACACTTTCCATATGCAAAATATGTGTGAATATTATGGTAAAAATGACACACTATAAGGGAATATTGATGTAATCCATTCAAAAATGGGTCATCTTCATGAGATATGAACAAACATCAATATAGGTCATCTTCAAAATAGAAAATCAAAGTTGGAGAAAGGCATAGCAAAACAATGTAGTAAGGAGAATCAAGTTAAAGAAGGAATGGAAGAAGTTTAGAAATAACATGTATTTTTTGCACAAGCATAGCCAAGCTAGCCAAATAAAGTTTGAAACGCTATAGAAGCAACCAAATATATCATAGGTCAAAAAAAATGGATCATACAACTAGAGACATCAAGAGCCTAAATGATCACTCTAAACCAAAGGAGAACAAGAATGATAAATGAAGAAAATATAAACATCTAATATTAAGCATATGCATTTCAAGTCCATAGAAGAACTTGAATAAAAAACCTTAGAACAAATGAAACTGATAAGAAGAAAAATAGATGAGGAAGCACAAAATAAATCAAATGTACAAGAAAAAGGAAAATTAAAAAATCAATCTTATCAAGATATTAAAGACAACAAGCAAAGACACAAGGAGCTAAAGACTACAAAAAATCAGACACAGACTCAACTCTATTGAAGTTACATCTTTAATTTTTTTTAAAGTTACTATGGATAGTGGAGCACCGAAGTTTTTATTACCAAATTTCCAACTATTGAGGGAAAACAACTATGTTTCTTGGAAGACCAAACTCGTGATATTACTTGAGTTTGAAGAAGTATGGAAAATAGTAGATGGGACAAATATCCATCATGTTACATAAGGAGAAGATCAAACAAAATGTGATAAGATAGAAAAAAAGGTAAGACTAATTACCATGTTTGGAGTAGCATATTTAGTTAAAGCATACATTCAGGATTCAATCATACAATAGTTGAAGACTACAAAGATACAACTCCACCAAATAGATCAATATATTAGACTATTAAAAATATCATCCAAAAATATGGAAAGGAAGTAACAAAGAGAAAAAATACGTCGAGGATTAAAATACTTGAAATGCTTCAAGAAAGTAAATCCAGGAAGAAAAAAGCACTTTAGCTTTTAGATAACAACTTATAGAACAAGTCAGTTACTATCAGCAACAATATAAGTGGGATAAGGACTTGAGTTCAAATACTAAGGATCAACAATGGTATTAGAAAGTATTGAATAAAGTACTTTATAATAAATGTATTTTGGAGTGCATGATTAGTGGAACCCGACACTCCTAAGTATTAAAGTAGTAAGTCTACATTAAGGGAAGAATTTCTCTCTCAAATTCCAACATCACCCTAGACATTATTCTTTGGTCATAAGCAAAATAGAGCTTTTGAATATGATGTAATAAGGGGGGAATGTTAGGAGTTATTACATCATAGACCATGTGAGAAGTTTTTTGGATGATATTATATTATTTGATAAATTAGGATGTGCAACATATATACATGTGTTATGAAAGAAAGCTAAGAGTCTTCTATACAAGTGGTAAGTTAAGAATCAAAATTTCATATAGAAGGCAATAGGCAAGAATGTGAAGAGTTATCATGTAAAGTTATATTATAGAGACAAAGATCCATAAACTATATCATCTCTTATTATTCCAAAAGAAAGAAAGTGATATATTGTATTCGTTTCACTCTTGTTATTTGATATTAGTTTCATTATATTATTATTTTGACCTTTAATATTGTGACTATTTTATATTTGGGACTTGTGTGATATTATGAAATATTCTGCTATATTTTATGATAGTAAGGATTATTGAGCCAATAATGGTATCAGAGCTACCACCAGACTACGTCCAGTTTGATAGATTTTATTGAAGCCACCATTATTAATTAGCTTTATCCATTTTGATAAAGTTAATTTAGATTTTTTCCACTTTAAAGGTAGTCAAGACTTGGACTCTAATTTTTAAAGATCTTATTGAGTAGAGAAGGCTAGGGTCTTTCCACTAGGTTGAAGGAAAACTAGTGAAGACTAGGACTCATCTATATTGAAGGAAAATGGACCAACTTAGAAGAGAAGTTGGACATTGATTGGTAGGCAGAACCATCCTAGAAGGAATTTGGTCATTTAGGAAAAAAGCCAACCCTAAAATTGATCTAAAGAATTTGAAGAATTACATATTGAAGATAGAGCCAGAATCAGCTTTGAAGATAGTTGGTCATTTAGGAAAGAGCCATCCTAACATTGGGTTATCTAGTGAGGAGGATAATCATATTGAGTTCTTAGGTGTGACCTAAGGCATTCAAGATTTTAGAATAGATAAAGAGATAGAGTTGTAGGACACAAAATTTTGGAAAGCTTCCTATATAAGATAGATAAGAATTTTAGCTTCTAAGTTGCAGTGGATTGTAAAGCATTCAAAGCTTCCTAAGAGCAAAAAAAAAAGTATATAGAGGAAGAAGAATCAGTTCAAGAGTAATTTGACCTTGACATATTTGATAGTATATAGAGAATATGAGAATAAGTAGAAAATGAAAGCCAAAGAGACCTTGTAGTAAAAAAGAAAAATTAGTAGAAGGAGAAAGCTAAAGCGGTCTTAAGGAAGAATAAATACCATATTGCATTGAAAAGAAACTAGAGAAGATATTTCTAAACCAGAAGAAAGCATACATGCCTCATAAATCCTAAACGACCTTGAAGAAAAGAGCTTATGATTATTCAAAGCCAACGATAACCAGAAAGAATTCTAAAGAGAAAGTATACATATATTTTAGCTACTAGAATATTCAAGAAAGTTAGTAAGTGGACTAGTTAAGATAGTTAGCAAGCAGACTAGTCAAGAAATTAAGCAAAAGAAGGTAAAATAGTTGCCTAACCCAAAGAGGTAAAGATAAGTGAGTCAGGATATAAAAAGGTGATCTAGAGTCACCTAACATAAATTTGGATATTCACAGTGATAAGGCAAACCAATCGCTCAAGCCAAGCCAAAACAAGTCTCTAACGAAAGATAACACCTAGGGCATGTAAGTATTAGGCACCTAAGGTAGAACATATTGCACAAAAGTTTCCTAAGATAACTAGGGCACACACAATGAAGCGATGAAGCAATCGAGACATATTCAACAAAGATATAACAATTGGGGCACATTCAAAATAATGAACTAGGGCGCATTCAACAAGGTGAACAAGAAGCAGTCAAACTACTTCAAAATTCTCAAAGCATGAGTCATATCAAAGGCTCAAAGTGAAATGTTCAAGTTGAAAGAATCTAAGGTGAAGGAAATCATTTGCAAAGTCATCTAAGTTGAAAAGTCAAATCAGCAATGTAACTGATGGCCAACTAGGCAAGGAGAGAAACATTACATGCAAGAATTAGGGTGAAAGAACATTAATGTTACTTGTGCATTGATTTTAAAATCAAACACAATGGTAATTTCATCGAACGTTTGAGGTAATTACCACTCACTTGGTGCTAAATATTTTTGGAGGCAATTGATAATGTTTTGAATTTATAATTAGTGCTAAGGTTAAAAAGGAGAGATAAGGATTTAATTAAAGTTTTTAATTATTTTAATATTTGAAAAGTAGGAGTGATAAGGAATTTATAATTGGAATTATTTATTTTAAGATTGATGATGATTTAAAGTTTTAAAGTTTTTAGAATTTTTTTAAGTATTTGAAATTTTGGAAAATTTGCAAATCAAATTAGGGAGTTAAAAGGTTTTCAACATCAAAGAATTAGAAAAAATAGAATTTGCAAATTTATTATTTGAATTTATGAGACATAAGGTTTCCAAATTCAAAGTAAATTATTATGGATTATTGGTACATTGAATCCGGAGCAAATAGACATATGACTGGAAATAAACAATGTTTTAATACTCTTCAAGAGAAATATGAAAAACCAATTGTTATAGCATATAGTATGACCTATGAAGTTAAAGGAGTAGAAAATGTTTTAATTGATCTATCAAATGGAAAAATAATAATTAGAGATGTACTATATGTACCTAGATTAACTACTAATCTTCTTTTAGTATCTCAACTTATGGATCAGAATCTAGCAGTTGAATTCAAAACTATTAAAGGCAAAAAGATATGTCTTATTATCAAACAAGGAAAATTTATAGCTTCAGGTTCATATAAGGATAGTTTATTCACTCTAGATACATTGTCCAACAAGGCTCTATCAGTGAGGATTTCAAAAACTAGAGAACTTTAGCACAAAATACTAGGACATATAAGTGCATCTTCATTAAATAAAGTGAGTAAACATCAAATGGTTAAAGGATTGCCTAAAATTTCTTTGGAATCTACTATATGTCCAGAATGTGTAGTAGGAAAACAACATAGAATTCCTTTTGAACTCAGCCAACTTAGAACTCAAGAACCATTAGAATTATTATATAGTTATTTATGTGGTCCAATGAACATCACCAGTATTTGAGGACATATATATTTTCAATTGTTTGTTGATGATTACTCCAAAAAAATGTGGGTGTATTTTATGAAATTCAAATCTAAAGGATTCAATTGTTTTAAATAATTCAAATTACTAGTAGAAAAGGAAACAGGTAAAACAATCAAGAATCTTCTATCAGATAGAGAGGGAGAATTTTTATCAAAAGAATTTAATCTCTTTCTAGAAACCAATGGTATAAAAATACAACTTACTACAACATATTCACCATAGCAAAATGGTATTGCGAAGAAATAGATCAATTATGGAAATGGTTCATAATATGTTAAAAGAAGCACATCTTGATCATCAATATTAGGCAGAAGTAGTTAAAACAACTGTATATTTACAAAATAGATCACCTACAAGAATATTGAAAAATATCACTCCTGAAGAAGTATGGACAGGACAAAAACCTACAGTAGAATAGTTAAGAATATTTGGTTGTAAAGCATATATGCATATTCCAAAGCAAAGAATAACTAAACTAGATGACAAAACTATGTGCAGAATATTTCTTGGTTATGACAATAATTCAACGAGTTACAAAATAATTGATCCAATAACAAAGAAAATCTACATAAGTAGATATGTAGTATTTGATGAAGGAAACAAAAATGTTATTAAAGAACAAAAAGCTAATTCAAAAGCAATTCTAATTTTTTTATATGAAGACTCATCAAGTAAAGATTTAGAATCAGATATACTTAAGGATTCAAAACTAGAGCAAATGTTAAATACACTTCTATAATTCTACAAAGGAAATAACCAATATGGTTTAGAGATACACCTAAGGATTCAAAAATAGACCAAATGCTAGATCTTACTACTACAAGACCCCAACTCATAGTTTAACGAGAATGAATAGGGGATAGATAAGTTCTGAAGTAGAACCTACAACAACACTAAATGCATTAAAATATCCAAAATGGAAGGTAGCTATGAAGTCAGAATATGAAACATTAATAAAAAATAAAACATGGAATCTAGTTGATTTACCTCATGGAAATAAAATAGTCAAGTGTAAAGGGATCTACAAGATCAAATATAAACCAGATGGTTCACTTGACAAATACAAAGCTTGACTAGTTGTGAAAGGATATACTCAAATAGAAGAAATTGATTATGAATAAACTTTTAAACCAATAGTAAGAATGACTACTATTAGAATAATTTGTGCTTTGGCAGCACATCATGGATGGAAACTACATCAAATGGATGTAAAAAGTGCATTTCTTAATGATGATCTTGAAGAAGTATATATGTCACAACCAAAAGGGTTTGTGATTAAAGGACAAGAACATAAAGTTTGCAAACTGAACAAATCCTTGTATGGTCTGAAGCAAGCACCAAGAGCATGGTATATAAAGATTAATAATCATTTATTACAACATAATTTTAAAATAAGTTTTTCAAATCCAAATCTCTATACAAAAAAGGTTGGACATGACATAATAATACTTGTGGTATACGTTGATGATATAGTAATTACAGGAAGCTCAAAAATTCTAATAAATGACGTTTAAAATACCTAGAGAATGATTTTGAGATGACATATTTGGGACTTCATTATTATCTTGGTTTAGAAATTTATCAAATTGAAAAATATCACAATAACATAGACAAATATGCAAAAACATTACTTGAAAAATACAGGATGCAAACATCTAAATCCAAGGATACTCCTATGGAACAAGGATTACAATTGTCTATATATGATGCAACACCTTTGGTCTCAACTACTCTTTATTATCAATTAATTGGAAGTCTTCTATATCTAACAAATACCAGATCAGATATAGTTGTGTTGTAAATTATATTTCACGATTTATGCAAGAACCTGAAGAACACAAGCTTATACTGAGAGGGGGGTGAACAGTATAAGATAAAACTTTTTACTTTTCTTTCCAAAGCAATATTATCAATTGCAATAATGAAACAATGCAAAAATCACCACACACATAAGAGATACAGATTTGACATGGTTCACACAATGTGGGCTACATCCACGAAGAAATATTTCTTATAAATCTCTCAACGAGTTTCTTGGGAACCAATTTCCTATTACAATGTTTGTGGACATCAATCCATATGAGACATCAATCTCCTCTTGCTCTGGTTCATGGACCTATATCCACAGGAGAAACCAATCCCCTCTACTCTAATATACTCCAAAACCTGCTCAACTCTACTCACAAAATCTGCTCAACTCTACTCACAAAATCTGCTCAACTCTGGTCAAATCTACTCACAAAACCTGCTCAAAATCTGCTCACAACTCTACTCAAAAAGTGCTCACAAATTTGCTCAAAAACTCTAAATTTGCATCAATAATGATGATCCTCTATGAGCTTCCCAAACCTATCTTCACAAATAATTTTTCTTTCTTTTGCCACTTCATAAATAGGTTAGCAAATCTCTTTTTCTTTCTTAATCAAATATCAAATCATCCACTCAAAAATCCTTATCAAGAGATATAAACAATGAAGCTTTTAAACCAATAAAACCACTTCTTATTTTATCCTTTTATGTCATGTAAAAATACAACATTAAAATTCCAAGGTTACACCTTATAACTCCAACTAATAAAATTCAAAACCTTAAACCATATATAATACAATTTTATAACAATCAAAATCACACCTTATAACTCCAACTTAACACATACAGATTCCCACTTTTATAATAAACAGGTAGCACCTTATAACTCCTACTTGAATTAAAATAAATTTAATTTACCTTACCTTGCACCAAAACTCTAACTATCGTGGAGGGGATTTGACCCCTAGATCTTCCAAGCACAATGTCTTGCTCACGTCCTCCTTGACCAACTGGACTAGCCCACTGGTTAGAACCAAAAAAATTTTATCTTCTCATAAACCTTCATGCGCTTCCAAACAGCTAGAACTGCTATCACTTTTCCAAAAAAATGCACTTGATGAGATTTGGCCCTTGAATCTCACGCTCAGCAACAACTTACCGTAGCCTAACCAACTGGTTGGACTACACCACAAATCGAGAACAAAGGAGAAACAACTGGCTCTTAACCTCCACACCTTCACAAAAACTTCACAAACAAAAATGACGATGCAAGGTTTTGAACTTTATACACTCTGCTTCGCAGCGCCCTCACACAGGGCTAGACATCCAGCTGGGATACCCCAATGAATAGAACCTATTGGGAATTCATTGTTCAAACTCTTTGCACTAGAGTTCTACCACGTAATCACACGCTTTCCTTTTTCCTCATTCATCAATATTTTGCACTGGAGATATTTCAAATTTCACACACGAATATTCAAATCATTACTCACATTGAAATATTTTCAAATATAGCATTGCATATTCGTGGATGATATAATGAAATCTTTTGCTCCATATTTATATGCCTTCCTTTGTCCTTTGAGAAGTCGACCCATGATTTTATTTTTTATTTAATTCATGCTTTCCAAAAACGTTGGCGCCAAACCTTATACACTTATTTTATATTATAATATTTTAAAAAATATTATAATAATAGCTTTTAAACCTTTGGCCTTCTCTTTTAAACCTTGGCCTTCTCATTTAATATTTAAACCTTGCCTTCTCTTTTAAACCTTTGTCCCAAATAACTCTTAAACCTTTCTGTCCTTCTTTATAATATTTAAATTAAATATTATAATCCTTTTCTTAAAACAAATTTCCTCGCTTTGAGATATACCTTACCTTGAATAATTGTCCAACCTTAGAAGAATATTTTTTGCCTTGAATATCATGCACCCTTTGATATCAATGACAACTCAATATTTCCAACAATCTCCCCCTTTGTCATTGATGGCAACCCTACAAAAAAAAAATCTTTTACTGCAACTGGATTCCCAATCTGCTCCCCCTGACAAGCTGCTTTCCCTCACTGAAATTCTTCCCCTTTGAAATCAATGGCAAAGGGCTCCTTGGGGATAAAAATGAGACACTTAGAACAACCCCCTCACCACCTCCTTTTCTTGAGGTGATCAATTTTGGGATGGGAGTAAAACTACTCCCAACTTACCTTTAAGAGACTCAAAAGTTTCCTTTGGAAGTGGCTTGGTAAATATGTCAGCAATATGTTCCTTTGTAGAAACATATTCCAATTTAACTTTTTGATCTGCCACCTACTCTCTCAAAAAATGATACTTGATTGGAATGTGCTTGGTCCTTGAATGCATCACTGGATTCTTTGAAATATTTATGGCACTTGTATTATCACAAAGTATGGAGATGGGATGATCATGCTCTATTTTGAAATCCCTTAAAGTTTACTTCATCCATAAAACCTGTGTACAATAAGCAATTATTGCAATGTACTCTACCTCTGTAGTGGATAGATATATTAATGCTTGTTTCTTACTTAGACAAGAGACTAAACAATCTCCAAGAAAGAATGCTCCTCCACTTGTGCTTTTTTTATCATCAACATTGCCTGCCCAATTTGTATCTGTATATGCAGTGAGAGTGAAATTATTGCATCTGGGGTACCACAGTATAAAACCCATGGTTCCTTTCCAATAAGATTCTCTTTACTGCTTGTACATGTGTTTCTTTTGGTGCAACTTGAAATCTTGCCACTACTCCGACTGTCTGCATTATATTTGGCCTTGTAGTTGTGACATACAGTAAACTCCCAATCATGGATCTATACAATATCTAATTTACCTCAGGAGACTCATCATCTTTACTTAACTTACATCCTGTAACCATGGGGGTGCTCATTATATTTGGCCTTGTAGTTGTGGCATCAAATCGAAGAACAAGGATTTATAAATATAATTGTTCTTCGATGCCCAAAGACACCTTATCTATTAGTCATGATGGTGAAAGGAAACGATGGTCCATTAATTAAATGAATAATAATTTAAGTTAGGATTAGGATCCTAACAAGCCACCCCTCTTAAAAAGAGCTTTGTCCTCAAAGCAAAAATTAGGGAATGTCTTCAAACTTTCTGGAAAGTGCGTCGACAGCCATGTTATCTTTACCTTTTTTAAATATGATCTCGTAGTCATATCCTAGTAATTTTGTAACCCATTTTTGTTGCTCGAGAGTGATTATGTGTTGCTCGATAAAGTATTTTAGACTATGGTGGTCAGTGCAAATAGTGAAATGTTGACCTATAAGGTAAGGTCACCAATGTTGAATAGCGTGAATAATAGCTAACATCTCTTTTTCATAAGTGGAACGAGCCAAAATATTTGGAGAAAAAGCCTTGCTAGTAAAGGCCAATGGTCTTTAATTTTACATTAGCACAACTCCTATACCCACTCTTGAAGCATCGCTCTCAATAATAAATGCTTTGAAAAGTCTGGCATGACTAAGACAAGGGTGGTACACATTGTATTTTTTAAAGTGCTAAAGGCATCTTCAGCCTTTGGAGACCAAAGAAAAGCATTTTTCTTGAGTAATGCTATTAAAGGGGCTGCAATTTTACCATAATTTTTGACAATTTTGTGATAGTACCCTGTCAATCCTAAAAATTCACGCAATCCCTTTAAATTTTTTGGTATAGGCTAATTTTTCAAATCTTCAATCTTATGGGGATCCACTTTAACTCCTTCTTTAGAGACAATATGGCCTAGATATTCAATTTCTTGTTTTTCAAAGGAACATTTGGATTTTTTGGCGTATAATTGGTTGTCCTCCAAGGTCTTTAGTGCTTGGTCTATGTGGAATAAGTGATCTTCCCATGTTCTACTATAAATTAGAATATCATCAAAGAAAACTAAAATAAACTTGCGAAGAAAAATATGGAATACCTTGTTCATTATACTTTGAAATGTAGAGGGTGTGTTAGTAAGGCCAAATGGCATAACCATGAATTCATAATGTCCTTCATGAGTACAAAAAATAGTTTTTGGAATATTACTTTTCTTTACTCGAATTTGGTGGTAACCTGATCATAAATCTAATTTGGAGAAATATGTTGCTCCATGAAGTTCATCTAATAACTCATCAATGGCGGTGATAGGGAATTTATCTTTGATAGTTAGTTTATTAAGGGCGTGGAAATAAACACATAAGCACCATGAACCATCCTTTTTTTGGACTAATGTGATAGGAGAAGAATAAGGACTCATGCTAGGTCTAATAATTCTTGCTTTTAGTAGTTCTTGTACTAGTTTTTCTATTTTTATCTTTTGTAGATATGGATATTGGTAAGGTCGAATATTAGGATGTGGTGCCTAGGAAGAAGTGGAATGGTATGATCATGGCTTATTTGAGGAAGCAATCCTTTTGTTTCATTAAATACCTTGTCATGGCATGCTAGGGGTTGTTGTAATTCAGGTGTTATTGCTTGTTCCTCATTTATTGGTTGAATGGAGAATAGTTGTGCCATAATAACTTTACCTTTTTTTTTAATAAGCTTCTCCATTCTATGGGAACTTACTACTTGGGAAGGGTCTAAATTTAACCCCTTGATAGTATAGGTTTGACCATTTTGAGTGAATTTCATCCATAGGTCTTCAAAATCCCATTGGATGGTACCTAGTGTTCTCAACCATTGTACTCCTAAAATGATATCACATCCCCCTAGTGGCAATGCATACATATCAGTTTTCATATTATAATCAGCCATAGTGAGTTTAATATTTTAGCATTTTTCTTTGCATGCAATTTAAACTCTGTTGCCGATCATAACTTCAAAATTATTATAAGGATGTATGAAGCAATCGGATTGTTTTACCACTTTTAGATCGAGAAAATTGTGTGTGCTGCTAGAGTCTAGAAGCACAATGAGGTCTTGTTTCTTAAAGTACCCCTTGACCTTCATAGTTTATCGGGAGGAGAAACCAGCAAAGGCATTAAAGGATATTTCAAGTGCATTCTTTGTGTTAGTTTATGGAGTTTTTATCACTTCTTCCACTTCAATAGTTTCTTTTGAATTACCTTGGTCAAGCATATTTAAAATATAGATTTTGGGGGTAGTGCATTTATGGTTGGGAATGAATTTCTCATCACAATGGAAACAAAGACCCTTTTCTCGTATTTCCTTCATCTCTTTAGGGCTAATTTTTTTGATTAGTAAAACTCTATTTAGTTTTGGGGTGGTGGAGGAATGTTGAGATTTTCTCATTGGTTGAATCCCAAGTCGATGTTGATTATTAATTTTTTCTTCCACCATTTGAGCTAATGCAATAGTGTGCAGCATGTCGGGAGGATTGAGCATTTGCACTTCTAGTCAAATGTCTTCCTTTAAACCACTGATAAAGCAACTTTGGAAGAATGATACGTCTAGTCCTGATGTAAAGTTTATCAATTTCTCAAATTGAGCTTGGTACTCTCATACTATAGTGGTTTGGCGGAGTTTGGTGAGGGCTCTTGTGAAATCCTCAAATTTTCTTGGGCCGAATCATACCATTATATTTTTTGTAAATTCTATCCATGTGGGGGTGCCATTTGTCTTTTTGTACCACTAGTACCATTGTGTAGCGGTACTTTCTAGGTGGAAAAATGCGATGCGAACCTTTTGGGTTTTAGAAATTTGATAGAGGGAGAAATATTGGTCTACTCGATAGATCCAATTTGTGGGGTCGCCTCCTTCAAATTTTGGAAAGTCCAATTTAGTGGTTTGGGGTAGGATTGATGTTTGTGGCCTCCGAGTAATGCTTGTTTCAGTGGTGTGAGAGGTTGGTCAGCTTGGATGACTGCCATATTTTGTTGTAACATGTCCATAGAGTGATTAGTAGCAACAATTTTTAAATCTATTTCTTCTACTTTTGTTGAGAGTTTTTGTTCGAGATCATCTTTCCATTTATTTAATCCATCCATGAAGTCTTTCATCTGGTCTTGTGATCTCTTGTCGTCGACCATTTTGATATAGTTTTACGAGTTTTAGCCTTCTTAATTTTAATTCTTCTTGAAAAAATAGTAAAATTTTAAATCAACTTTAGACAATTTTTAAAAATATATGGGATATTTTGTCAAAATTTGAAAATTTTATCAATTTTTCTTGATATGGTGTAAATATTTTGTTATTTTCCTTTGAAATAACTCCTTCTCTGTCCTTGATAGAACGGTCAATCAATTTGAATTTTTGAATGATCTATTTGACAGGTAAAATTCTTTTAAATTTTAGCGCACACGGCTAGCAAGGGCGATGGGCAGAAATTAGAGCGGAGCGGCTAAGTGATGGGGGGTAGGCAAAGCGAAAATCAAAGTAGTGGAGTAGATCGGATAAGTGGGGGGTAGGCGGAGTGTCGTAGGTGGAGCATCTAACATCAACGAGTCAAACACTATTCCCAACAAGTCCAACACATGGTGCACCCACAATTGGCATTCAATGCTTCATGCATGAGCACGTAGGCCTAGCATGCTAGGCACTCTAATGTAAGAGTGTGAATCGTCATAAACCCTGAGTTTGCTTTAACACAGAGGATGTGGGATTTATCCCTGATGAAAAGTTTGATTTTGCGCTCGAATTCAAATTTTTGGATGCCTAAAAAACAATTTTGGTCATCAAAAATTATTTAAACTTTAGGTTAACTTTAATATTTGCTTTAATTATTCGCCAGATTTCTTCAACATTGCTAGAAAATGTAGGTATACACAGCAAAAAGGGTTTTTTGGATGATTTGACGTGCATATTCAAGCTCTTCGTCAATCTGGAAGCAACAGAGGTTGAGGACATCCCTCTTGAAGGTATTTGCAATGGAATTTTGGCATGTTCTCCCTTGTTATTGTCTCTTGAAATCGTTGTTACTCCCTGCACCGATTTCGTCTTCTCAAGAGGGTTGCTTATGCTTTCTTGGGCGGATTCGAATGTGATTGTAAGGGAGGTATAAGGTGGAGTCCTAAGGTGTAATGTGAAGGTCGTATATTGGTGAATGCAATGGTATGGTGGTGTAATTTAAGTGAAAAATGGGTGTGGAATGGGTAACAATGAATAGTGATGAATCTAGCAAAAAAAAATGTAAAAATGAGTGTGAATGGCCTTATGGATCTCTGCTCTAATACCAGTTGTTACGAACCTAATTCTTAGTTTTTGGAAATCAGTGAAGAAGAATAGAAATGAAATGCAAATGAATGAAATTAAATCGCTTTTTATTGATCGTTGTTTCAAAATGGAGGTTACCCTTCCAATTGCTCACAAGGAGTTATAAATATAATTGTTCTTTGATGTCTAAAGACACCTTCTATGAATGCATATATAAACCTATATATTAGTCATGATGGTGAAAGGACACGATGGTCCATTAATTAAATGAATAAAATGAATAATCTAAGTTAGGATTAGGATCCTAACACTCTTACTTGAGCTCTATTGATGATATAAACAGTTGTATGAATTACCTCTTTTCAAAATGCATTAAAAATACTAGACTCATTTAACATAGCCCTAGCCATACCCTAGATAGTTTTATTTTTTCTTTATACTACTCCATTTTGTTGTGGAGTTCTTGCTGCTAAGTATTATCTCTTGATTCCATGTTGTTCACAGAATTCTATAAATTCACCTGAAATGAATTCTCCTCCTCTATTTGATATTAGACACTTGATCTTTTTGCATGTTTCATTTTCTACTAATGCCTTAAATACCTTGAACTTGTCAAATGCTTCTGATTTTTCCTTTAAGAATGTTACCCAAGTCATTCTAGATAAATCATAAATAAATAAAATTAAGTAACTCTCACCTTGTAAACTCTTTGTCCTTGTAGGCCCACATAGATCGGTGTGAACTAGTTCCAAAGGCTTGCATGAATAAAACTCTTTTGATTTGAAACTTGTTCTTGTTTGCTTACCATGCTGGGGTTTTTCTATCTTAAGAAAATCTCTAACTACTTGTTTGTTGCTTATTTTTACTATGTTGTCAAAGTTTAGGTGACCTATTCTTCTATACCATAACCAGCTCTCATCCTACCGTGATAGAAAACATTTTTCTCCTTTAGTCTCGCACAACATGTAGAGATTATTTGCAGTTCTACTAGCATATGCAATAAGCTTTCCTATTTTGGATTTCCTGATCTCACATCCATTTGGGTGAAATGTGATTGTGTGCCCTTGATCACATAGTTGACTTACACTTAGTAAATTGTGCTTCAATCCTTCAACATATAACACATTTTATGTCCTTGATCTTCCATTATCCAAACTCAAAGTCCCTTTTCAAACAATTTTAGCAGAAGCATTATCACCAAATTTTACTGATCCTTCATTTATTTTCTTGAGAGAGAATTTTACTTTTGTCACCTATCATATGGCTTGAACAACCACTGTCAATATACCACTGATTTCCTTCATTCTGCACATGAAGAGTTGTTTGTGCCAACATGGACTTTTCCTTTTCTTGTTATTTTTTCTCTTTCCAAACTTTTGAGGTCATCTCCTTCTGAACTATTTGACCTACCTCTTTCTTGCTAGTTTTAAGAAGTTCATGAAACACTATTTTACACCATCTAGCTTTGTGCCCAAAATTATTACACTTGTAACACATGACATTGTTATTCATGACAAGTGCATAAGAATTGTAATTTCTATTGATGATGCCAACATTATTTTTTCATAAACCATGCAATGTACAACTTTATGACCATATTTGTTACATGAAAAACAATAACCATGGAAGAAATATTGAAACCTTTTTTATTGCCTTGGATGATATGGTTGCATGATTATTTCAATTATGTTTCTATGATTGACTTATGTCCATGATGATTCTCTGTTTTCTTCCTCCTTCAATACACCAGCATAGGTCATGGCATTTTCTTTACTTACATCCTTTGATGTCTTTGTTTCTTTTGAGCTTGGCTCCTTTTTCTGTTTCTCTAACTTTATATTCCATTGTAACTTATCCTTAGAATTTTTCTTTCTTAGGGAGACAACTTCTCGTTCCAAATTTTCACATTCCAATTCTTTTCCCTTTAATTTCTCAACCATAACTTCTTCAATTCTCTTTGCCTCTTCAACCTTCACTTTTAAGTCTATGAGATCTTGTAGAAGCTTTGTCTTTGTTTCCTGATCCTCTTGAACTTGAGCCTGTTAGCGTATAGCATATGTTATTACATTATTAGGCATAGCGTTAGTATTGTTGTAACAATGTTGACATTGTTATAACTACTATCTAATTAGTGATTTGATGGCTTTTGTTGGTTACGAGCTATTATAAAGCCTACGTTATATTATTTAATCAGTGTTAATTAATGAAATCCTATTATGTGTTCCTACATGGTATCAAAGCTATTTTTTTGGATCTCTTGTAGCTCTCAACATCATATTGGATCTGAATTTGTCAAACCAGACATGTTATGGTGATGACGAGACCAAGATCCTAGTTTTTGAAGCTATGAAGAAGGCTCAAACTGACGAGGACCAGTGGTAATCTTTGACCCGAGGACCAATGGCAATCTTCGACCCAAGCTGATGCAACCCTACGTGAGACGCCATGTAGACTCACTAGATTTGGACCAGATCTGACCAACTCTTGTAAACTAACCTGCACAGCGACAAAACTAGAACTATCTGATTGGACCTGGATAGGGACAAAACTAGAACTATCTGACTGGACCTGAATAGCGAAAGGTCCAGACGCACGGAGGCACCAAACCCTAAATGGATGGATCGCTTGACAATGCGATCACAGTCGTGGTGGAGGCACCTCCGTTTGATAAGCCACTGACTGCACAGGTGGAAAACGAGAGGCGTTCGTAGGTCAATAGGTCAAAAAGGGTTATCTTTCCTTTAAGTTTCACCGACAAGGGTAGCCGAATCGGTTACTTGGGCGCGTGGTAATGCCTAGGAAGCCCGAGTGGTTAGGAGTTTAACTCCCTTCGGTGCCATAACAAAGGTATAATTTATTTTATTTTTCGAGTATTGATTTTTAGTTTTTTTTAATGATTTCAAAAAAAAATTAATTAAATATTTCTTTCTTAAAATTATTTTCTTTGAAAATTTTATTAAGAAAAATTATATTTAATTAAACTTTGTTTTGTTTCATTAAAACAAATAATTTTCACTTCAAAATTAAAACTACCTTTCATCCAAATTTTATTTTGCCAACTTAAGGGGGACATTTTGATGTCAAAGTTTTTGGATCATTGTGCATTTTTTTACAAAATTTTATGCAACTCATTGTAATCACTCAATTTGAATGAATTTGGCAAATGCCTAAGAGGCAACATTTGTAAAACGAGGGGGGATATTTTTGCATTAAGGGGGGATAAAAAAAAAAAATTCTCTCCACCATCTCCTATCTTGCACATAAGGGAGATATCATTTTGCAAAAACAAGGGGGAAAGACTTATAAGGGTGCATTTTCGACAGTGACCAACACCTTAGTCCAATTATTTTTGCAAAATTTATTGTAAAAGGTGCATTTTCGACAGAGATTGACACCTTAAGAATGGGCAGATCAAAGAAGAAAACTATCCCAAAACCAACTGATGTTGCTAAATCAGTTAAAGGCCCATACTTTTCCCCATTCATGGACGAGATATATTATTATGAATATGGCACATTTCTCACACTACGGAATGGTGTAGATGCTATAATCAATGATTCTGCGTCTTGTGAAGATATGCAAAAAAATGGTGTTCTAATCCCTATTGGTGCTGTAATGGGAATATACACGTCATTTTATGCTCTTGAAAAAACACATCATAAAGAAAAAAGGGACATTAGTGAGGAAACAAAGGTCAAACCCTTAATGGTCGATGCTTGTAGTGGCACAAGTGACCTTCAGCCCATGGTGGTGAATGCTTGTTGTGACACATGTGACCTTGAGCCCATGATGGCCAATGCTTGTTGTGATACAGGTGACCTCATGCCTATGATGGCAGATATCAGTTGTAGCACAGGTGATCTCATCACAGTAGCAAATTTTGCTTATGATACTAGTGACTTAAAAACTAAACCTCCTAAAAATGAACTCCATAATCTCATCAATAATGACAAATGCCATATTGTTAAAAGCATTGATGAAGATGATGAAATTGGGTGTTTTGAAAACACACAAAAGGATATGTATCCAAATTGATGAAGAACATGGTATTCAGTGGTGAGAGATTAGGTAAGCAGGAACAAGGCATTAAAATTCTAATAATGCTAAATGTCAGGGCAAAGCATGAAGGCCTTGGCTATTCTGGACAAGCAAGTACCAGTAATTCCATGTTTGTAAAACCTAAATCTCCTCCATCTCCTAAAAAGCATTATTGCAGTCACTATGGAAATACATGACATGTTGTAGCTAAGTGTTGGATATTACATCCTTGTGATTCATGTGGATGTACGAATCACTCTTCTTCCAGTTATTGGTACAAAGTGAAAATGGCCAAAAAGGTTCATATAGATTGTGGATGGACAGATCTCACACAATGGACCATGATGAAAGAAATGTTGTATGGCTTCTACCAAAAAGGTAAACCCTATGGTAGACCCTAGGCAAATCCAGTGACAGATCGAGTGGTAGTCCTAGAGATAATGACCCAAAGACAGACCTAAAGACAGACCCAAAGATAAAGTTCCAGAGGTAGATCTATAGGAAGATCCAGAGGCAATGATCCAGAGGTAGATTCATCGGTAGATCCAGAGATAGACCTAGAGGTACAAATCTAGAGGTATGCTTAGAGCCAGAGCTAGAGCCGAAGACAAAGCACGAGCCACCATTCTTTCATTTCTCTTCTTCTTCACTGTTTTTGGACAGTTATATGTATTACCCAAATAATAGAATAAGGGGGGATGTTAGGATAGCTAGCAGTTATTCAATTACCCAAATAATGTAATAAGGGAGGATGTTAGTGTATATCATATGTTATTACATTATTAGGCATAGCGTTAGTATTGTTGTAATAATGTTGACAATCTTATAACTACTATTTAATTAGTGATTTGATGGCTCCATTGGTTACGGGCTATTCTAAGGCCTACGTTGTATTATTTAATCAGTGTTGATTAATGAAATCATATTATGTTTTCATACAAAGCCTCCAATCCTTGAATTCTTCTTTCTAACCCTTTTTAATTCTCTAAGAGCAGCAATAAGTTCCTCCTCTATTTTAACCATGGTTTCTTCTTTATTTTATGGATTTCTCTTGTTTATTTCAACCATAGGAGCATCTTCTATCACTTTAGTAGCCATGTGTGTTATTTGTAAGATCTTCCTTCAAGTTGTTAGGCTTTCATGAAGGAACCCACTCTGATACCAATTGAAGAACACAATATTATACTGAGAGGAGGGGTGAATAGTATAAGATAAAACTTTTTACTTTTCTTTCCAAAGCAATATTATCTAATATTATAAATTGTAATAATGAAACAATACACAAATCACCACACACGTAAGAGACACAGATTTAACATGGTTCACCCAATGTGAGCTACATCCATGAAGAAATATTTCTTATAAATTTCTCAACAAGTTTCTTGGGAACCAATTCCCCATTATAATTTTTTTGGACCTCAATCCACAGGAGACACCATTCTCCTCTTGCTCTGGTTCATGGACCTCTATCCATAGGATACACCAATCCCCTCTACTCTAATCTGCTCCAAAACCTGCTCAACTCTACTCACAAAATCTTCTCAACTCTACTCACAAAACCTGCTCAAAATCTGCTCACAACTCTGCTAAAAAATTACTCACAACTATGCTCATAAACTCTAAATTTGCCTCAATAATGATGATCCTCTATGAGCTTCCCAAACCTATCTTGAAAAATAATTTTCCTTTCTTTTGCCACTTCATAAATAGGTTAGCAAATATCTTTTTCTTTCTTAATCAAATATCAAATCATCCACTCAAAAACCCTTATCAAGAGATATAAACAATGAAGCTTTTAAACCAATAAAACCACTTCTTATTTTATCCTTTTATGTCATGTAAAAATACAACATTAAAATTCCAAGGTTACACCTTATAACTCCAACTAATAACATTCAAAATCACACCTTATAATTCCAACTTAAACCATATATAATACAATTTTATAATAGTCAAAATCACACCTTATAACTCCAACTTAACACATACATATTTCCACTTTTATAATAAACAAGTAGCACCTTATAACTCCTACTTGAATTAAAATTAATTTAATTTACCTTACCTTGCACCAAAAATCTAACTGCCACAAAGGGGATTTGACCCCTAGACCTTCCAAGCACAATGTCTTGCTCACGTCCTCCTTGACCAGTTGGACTAGCCCACTGGTTAGAACCAAAAAGGGTTTCTCTTCTCATAAACCTTCATGCACTTCCAAACAGCCAGAACTACTATCACTTTTCCAAAAAAATACACCTGATGGGATTTGACCCTCGGATCTCATGCTCAGCAGAAACTTACCACGACCTAGCCAACTGGCTAGGCTATACCACAGCTTGAGAACAAAGAAGAAACAACTATATATTAACCTCCACATCTTCAAAAAAATGTCATAAACCAAAATGACGATGCAGTATTTTGAACTCTGCACACTCTGCTTTAGAGTGCCCTCACACAGGGCTAGATGTTCGGTTGGGATACCCCAACGGATGGAAACTATTGGGAATTTTTATTCAAACTCTCTACCCTAGAGTTCTACCATGCAATCACACGCTTTCCTCTTTCCTCATTCATCAATCATTTGCACTGGAGATATTTCAAATTTTGCACACGAATATTCAAATCATTACTCGCATTGAAATATTTTCAAAAAATAGCATTGCATATTCATGGATGATATAATGAAATATTTTGCTCCATATTTATATGTCTTCCTTTGTCCTTTGAGAAGTTGGCCCGTGATTTTATTTTTTATTTAATTTATGCTTTCCATAAACGTTGGTACCAAACCTTTTAAACTTATTTTATATTATAATATTTTTAAAAATATTATAATAATAGCTTTTAAACCTTTGGCCTTCTCTTTTAATATTTAAACCTTAAACCTTTGGCCTTCTATTTTAAACCTTGGCCTTCTCTTTTAATATTTAAACCTTGCCTTCTCTTTTAAACCTTTGTCCCAAATAACTCTTAAACCTTTTTTTCCTTCTTTATAATATTTAAATTAAATATTATAATCCTTTTCTTAAAATAAATTTCCTCACTTTGAGATATACCTTGCCTTGAATAATTGTCCAACCTTAGAAGAATATTTTCTGCCTTGAATATCATGCACCCTTTGACATCAATGACAACTCAATATTTCCAACAGAACCTAGGAAAAATCTTTGGAAAGCTACAAAAGAATACTATAATATGTTAGCAAAACTACAGAATATGGAATAACATATAAAAAAATGATGGCAAATTCTATTTATAGTGATATTCATATTCAAATTATGCAGGATCTATCAACAATAAAAGGTAAGAGTATTCTATACAAGTGGACATGATGAGGGTCTTAATCTATCTGCTTATAGAGCAAGTCATTCTCACCTGGTGACTCTGCATAAATAGAAGAAATCTAGAGGTATGTAGGCAAAACTTGCTAGCAAAGCTTCTATTTTCTATATTTCAAAATATGGTCAGCTTCTTAGCCAACATTCCCCCAAGCCAGGAGGATTCAATCCCTCTATACCCCCAAGGCCACCTAGTGTGTGGAAAAAACTCCCAAAATCTGTACTAGCCATATTACCATAATATATTGGTTAAGGCCCAATTACTCCACTAGAGCACCTAAATGAACTAGTATATGTGTACTAGAAACATAATATTATAGATCAATATGTTGTTCTAAGGATGTTAGTAGCATCACTCAAAGAAAATACATTCAAAAAATATGAATCCCTTCCTCTCTATTCAATCACAGAATGGGATCAATTGGCTTCTTTACTCGTGATTCATAATGAAAGTTGAAGAAAAAACTTTGAAATAAAAAAGGATCCAATCCTAGAGGAAGAATTCCCTCTCCCCCATTATGTAGGAGAAAGCATCCAAATAAGTATCCAACCTACTCCTCCCAATTCAAATGATAACTAACAATCTACTAACCATCACAAAATAGATTTACTAGTAGAGTCTTCCAAAGAAATGGTCGAATAAATATCATTTGTAACAACTCCTCCAATCCAAATCCAACCATCGATGGGATGGGAAGATACGAACATGATATTGATAACAATAAGAAAAGTCAAGGCACCAAATATGAGCCAATTAGAGGTACCTCTTTTCTTACCATCAATAAAATATAAACACACTATGGCCCTAAGGATAAATACCTCCAATTTATATGAAGGTGCAATTGTAAAAATATTATTGAGTCATAATTTTATAAGCAACAAAGGTCTTACCAAGACAAAGATCTTGGTGACTAGAAATCACTATGCTTTGAAGAATCAAAAGAACCAATGGAAAATTATGGTATGGGATCTCGGTTAGAGGAAATCTCAAAGTTGGAGGTATAGGTTGAAGAATGGATTTTCCTCCCTTAATATATATATATATATAGAAAGATAGATGACATGAAAACCAACACTCACCAACTAATATGAACCATAACTGATAGGAACCCAAACCCATTCAAACAATCAACAAGCAATAAAAGCTTCATTGCCAAAAAAATTAGGAACCATAAATGATAGCCATTTGCAAGAATTCACATTAAATATCAAGCTTGATATCCAATACCAAGGCTGACAAACAAACTATGAGGATAGTCATTTCCTAAAAAGTAGGTCACTAATGGTTAAATATGAGCATTTCATGTAAAATCAATAGGTAAGGATAATAAATGCATAGTAGACAAGGAGTTGAAAAGTATGTTGAACAAATAATAAAAGCAACCATTTATGTTCAAAACTCTCCATAAATTAAAAAATACACCTAAACACTATTTAGCAGAATCCTAGGACAATATAAGTGTAGAAGAGTATAAACTCACAAGAGCCAATAAAATGAAAAAGAAAATGGATCCAACCAAGCAAAAACTCCCAAGTCTAGCAAGACCGGGCTAGAAGTATCTAGTCGTCTTATATATCTAGTATTAAAATACTAAGTGACCTAGGATAGAATTGTTCAAACCCAAGAACCGTGAAAAGAACAAAAAATCTAAGGGTGGGAGCCTTGGAGCAATATAAAGTGAGTAAATTCTTGATTTTTTGGGTAAGTATTTGGACTAGCCTCTTGGCATAGTACATGGTCTCCAAAGTACACAATTGTTATGAACTAGTGGTAACATGTGAAAAATTCTATAAGCCTACCACCCAAGAGATCAACTCTCAAAGCAAAGAATTTACAATTAAAATTAATGGTTCCATCATCCAAAAAATGTTGTTGCTACCTGACAGAGAAGTGTATATCAACAAGAAAGAATAAAATAAAATATTTGAAAAGCTCTTGAGTAAATTAAAGATGTCCTTCCTCATATCATAATGCAAGGGTATAAGCAAAAATGATCTCATTCCTTAGAATTCCTTGCCCCTCAACATCTTTGAGGAAAGTGCAAAGGATACCCTAAGTATGATGGCCTTCTTCTTAAGCATGGCACATGACAAGAATATTAGCACAACCTAGTTAGCAATTCTAGATAGAATAAGGAAGGAGTCAAGAATGTTGGATTTCGTTGAACTAGTCACTAAATGAATAAGGGATGGATTAACATACTTCTCATCAACAAAAAAAATTAGGTACCCCTCATTCTTGGTATTCTTGATCTTATTTCAAAATCCATAATTATTTATTGAGTTGAATTTACAATGGAAAAATGAGAAAGGAAATGACACACCAGTGTATACCTAGGTAAGATATTTGGTGAAAGTTTCATATTACTATAATTTTGTCCAATATTTTCTTTCCCTAACCATTGCATTAATCATGGAAACTCCATTGGATCGCATCTCACAAGACTGTATATCCTTTCTAAAATAAACAGTCCCTTTGGGACTAGTTCTTTGTTGAAAAATGAACAATTGTTAGAATGCATGGTTTTAATTTCTTTATTTACCTTCCACCAAAATATTATCTTGATTGGGTCCTAGATCTAGAAGCCTTTAGACAGATTGACATATTAGACTTTAAATATGGAAGTGGCAAGTCAAAGGCATCATACTACAAGCAACCACTTAGCTTGCGAGGGGTCACTTTACATAGAAAGAGAGGGACTTCTGTTAAAGAAAATAAATTGAATTAGAAATCAATGGAGATATGACCCCAAAAAAATTGCTTCATACTTAAATGAGATTAAAGGGCCAAAATTCACTCATGAACAGAGATAAAAATTTGAAAATTCTAGAAATCCTCATGATGAAGTAGCAACACACACCCTCAACAGGCTTACTAGATTGCCATTAGGCCTTAGATTATATGAATCCTTCTATAAAGTAAAGGATGGTTTTAACCCACAAGATAAAGTGAGTGAAAAAATGTGGAGCTGAGAGGAAAGCATTAAAAAAATCTTAAAATAGAGGTATTGATGGCTTTTGAAGCCTTAATATTTTTTTGATCGATTAAATTTAAAGTGGATTTTTATCAAGGGACCCAAAAACTGATTACAACAAGTCATAAGACTTTTAAACAAAGCCACAGAAAGGCCATAGAAAAGGACAATAGAAAATCCAGAGGAAAGGCAAAAGGATTGCCTTTCAGGATAGGCTTAAGGATAGCCTTTCAGGACAAGCTAAAGGATAGCCTTTCAGGATAGGCTTAAGGACAACCTTCATAAAGGATGCAAAAAATCACACCCAAAGCAACAAAAAAAAAAGTCCCACCCTATTGCAAATTTGAAAATCCTGCCTAGTGGGAGAAGGAGAAAGCGGGAAAAAAATATTTGAAACTCCTGCCTAGCCACAGGATTGAACCACCCAAAAGGTGGGAAAATAGCAACCCAAAAAAATTTGAAATGCAAAATCCCGCATAAGGGAAAATACAAAAATAGGGCAGAAAACAAAACCAAAAACCCCTTGAGCAGTAAGAAGGGGCCTGGAAACCACCCAAAAAATATTCATTCGCCTTTTAGGAGTGTGACAGACTGCAATATTTGTCGTACGCGACAGATACTAGAGATTTTTGAGCGGTTCAGTACGCGACAGATACTGGAGCGACATTAAGAGTGGAAATTAAACCAATTTTTTTACCCCAATTCATCAACATTTTGCAGAATCAAAGGTGATTACTGTACTAGCGCATGAGCAAAAAGTGGAAAAAAGGGTCAAACGGGTGCTTATCAAGTTCCGAGGATCCAAACGAGCAGAGTTCAGAATCACCAAGAAGACCTCGTAGAAGCAAAGGTACACAAAATTCTTCTTCTCCTTTAGGAATTGTTAGCTATAACCCGGGTCATCCCTTGATTAAAAAAATGGCATCCAATACCTCCCCCAACTCCTCCCAAGAGAACATCACTCAAGGAGAAACAGGACGTCCCAAGGTCACTGATGAGATGTTATTCCACTTAGTAGAGAGTATTAATAACATGACTACCAACTTCCACCAACTACTCCCCAAACAATCCCAACCAAATCCTCCTAGTCCCAACCACTGGAGTACTGACATTCAGTATGAAGACTATACACACCAAAGAGGTCATAATAGTCAGTCCCCAAATCTCAACGACCACAGAAATAATGAGGATATGGGTAATGAAGAAGTTTTTGAGCAACAAAGGGGTTCTGATAGACCTTACCAAAATCGCATCCAACGATAGAGGAATAACGAGGATCAAGATAGGAACAATGTTCACCACCAACCAAGAGGTCCTACTGGAGCCAATTATCCATGCATTGACATGCCCACCTTTGAAGGTCATGATCCATGGGGGTGGATAGCCAAAATGGCAGGCATCTTGGACTTCTACCAATTTTGGGAGTCGAAAAAAGTTCCTTTCGCGACAACCAAATTAGGCACTGAAGCTTATCAATGGTTTACATGGTTCAAACGTGAGGACCAAAACTACAACCACTGGCAGGAGTTCTCAGATGCCTTTCTTCACAGATTTGACGAAGGTCCCACAGGTTCCTACATAGTGCGGTTGTTGTCACTCAAACAGAGAGGGTCGATAGAGGACTATATCTCAGAATTTACTAGTATGCTTCACTATGCAACAAAATTACAGCTAGAGGTGGTCATAGCGGCTTTTAGAAATGGGTTGAAAGCAAATGTTAAAGTTGAAGTGGACCTACAAAACCCATCCAGGTTAGATGAGTGCATAAGGATTGCCAAGTTGGCAGAAACGAAGATGCAATTGGGTACATCCACACGACGTGAATCATATGGTCGACCTCAATTCTGCAACAACTCTTTTCATAGAAATGATCAACCATCAAGATACTTCTGCTATAAATGTCACAATCATCATCCAAAAGATCAAGCATGCATACAAAGATAGAACTTTCAAATCGAATATGCTGACAAGGAAGATGAAGAAATAGAGGAACACAACTCACCTGAGGATCCCACAATCGAAGACCAGAGTGACCACGAGGAGGTTGTAGCTGAAGATGATACCATGACTATTTTAGTACATGCTCTCATGGGGTTATCATCTCACCATACAATCAAGGTGGCAGGGTTCATTCAAAAAAAGAAGGTAACAATATTAATTGATTCAGGAAGTACGCACAACTTTATTGATGCAAAACTTGCAAGGGCATTAAATTTGCATGTCTACTCTTCTAGTCAAGATAGATTTCAAGTCAGAATGACAAGCAGGGAAACTTCTCAATGCCTAGGTAAGACATCTTCAATCTCATTACAAATGGGTACTTATATTTGGCAAGGTCCTCTCTTTGTTATGGAATTAGGAAATTCAGAAGTTATTTTGGGCGTTGCATGGATGGAACAATTGGAAACCACAGTTGGTTTTAATCACAAACATCGCTATGTGGAGTGGCAAGAGAATGGGAAGACCATTCGCCTTCAAGGAATGCCAACACCTCCATCAAAAATAGTAAGTTCACATAGCATGGAAAAGATATTAAGAAAATATGGCGGTGGATTCATGGCCCGAATCAATTGCATTGAAAAATTAGAACAAGATATGCCAAAAATCCAAGCAGAAGATCTCCAAAACATTGTTGCTAACTATGAGGAGGTTTTTCAAGAACCAAAAGGACTACCACCCAAAAGATCCCATGACCATGCCATACACCTTGTTCCTGGAAGTCTTCCACCTAATGGTCGTCCTTATCGATATCCCCAACCCCAGAAAATAGAAATTGAGAAGATTGTCCAAGAACTATTAGAACATGGTGTCATCCACCATAGTACCAGCCCTTATTCTTCGCCAGTCGTGTTGGCTCGTCGAAAAGACAATTCTTGGCGTATGTGTCCAGATTTTTGTCCCCTCAATAAAATCACCATCAAAGATAAATTTCCTATTCCTGTTATTGATGATTTACTAGATGAACTACATGGTGCAAAATTCTTTACCAAGTTGGACTTACGTTCAGGGTTTCACCAAATCAGAGTTAGGGAGGAGGATATTCCCAAAATAGCTTTTCGAACTCATGAGGGTCATTATGAATTCTTGGTCATGCCCTTTGGTCTCACTAATGCCCCATCTACATTCCAAAGTCTCATGAACCATGTGTTTCATCCATTCCTCCACAAATTTGTCCTAGTCTTCTTCGATGACATACTCATCTACAGTAAATCATGGAAGGATCATTTATCACATGTGGGAAGAGTTCTTCATATCCTACACAAGGAAAAGTTATTTGTCAAATGATCTAAATGCTCCTTTGGTGTTCAAGAAGTTGAGTACCTAGGTCATATAGTATCTCAAGAAGGTGTTAAAGTGGATCCCAATAAGATTAAGGTAATTCAGGATTGGCCTTTACCTAAAACCATCAAGAAACTTCATGGTTTTTTGGGTCTCACTGGCTATTATCACAAATTTATGCGTAACTATGGTAAAATTGTGGGTCCTCTCACAACACTCACCAAGAAGGATGCTTTTCATTGGTCCGATGCAGCTACTCAAGCCTTCGAGGCTCTCAAAGAAGCAATGTGTACGACTCCAGTTTTGGCAACTCCGGATTTTCAAAAACCATTTGTCATTGAATGTGATGCTTCCGGAATAGGTATTGGGGCAGTATTAATGCAGGAAGGTCATCCCTTGGCATTCGAAAGTAAACAACTTTTAGGGAAGAATTTGGGTAGATCCACATATGAAAAATAAATGTTGGCTATTCTACACGTAGTGGAGAAATGGAGACACTACTTAATCAATAGTCGTTTTATTATAAAAATAGATCACAGTAGTCTCAAACATTTTTTAGAACAAAGGTTTTCTTATCCCGAACAAAACAAGTGGTTGACTAAATTGTTGGGATATGATTTTGTGATTGAGTATAAGAAAGGAAAAGAAAACGTGGCAGCTGATGCATTATCCAGGAAATACGAAGATGAAGTGGTCATTAATGCCATCTCAGGACCGTGTTCTCAATGGGTATCTCAGTTATAGGAAGAATGGTTGTCCAATAGTGAAACAACTCAAATAATTCAGGAATTGTCAGTGGGTTCATCCAAGCACCTTCTTTTCTCCTATGATGACAAAATATTATGCAAGAAGAATCGCATTTACATTCCACACAATTCGTCAATCAAATCACGAATTCTGGAGGAATCACATGCTTCGCCATCAGCAGGACATTCAGGTTTTTTGAAAACTTATATGCGGGTTAAACAATCCTTTTGTTGGAAAGGGTTAAAAGTAGAGGTCAAGCAATGGGTAGCTGAATGTGAAGTGTGCCAACGCAACAAAGGAGAAACAGTCAAAACACCAGGGTTGCTTCAACCGTTACCTATTCCAGATCATCAGTGGGAACATATATCCATGGATTTTATTGAAGGTCTTCCTAAGTCAGAAGGTAAAACAGTAATTTTTGTGGTGGTTGATCGCCTTTCCAAATACGCTCACTTTCAGTCTTTACAACATCCATTTTCAGCAAGCAAAGTGGCTAAGGTATTTATGGATTCAATTTTTAAATTGCATGGAATGCCCAAAAATATTGTAAGTGATCGAGATCCCATATTTACTAGCAATTTTTGGAGAGAATTATTTTGACTTAGTGGTACCAAATTAAATATGTCTTCTGCATACCATCCACAAACAGATGGTCAAACAGAGGTAGTTAACAAATGTTTGGGTACCTACCTAAGATGTTTTGTTCAGGATAAACAATATCAATGGAGTCAGTGGCTATCATTGGCAGAATGGTGGTACAACACTTCTTACCATTATTCCATCAAGATGTCTCCTTTTGAAGCATTGTACGAAACTAAGCCACCAACAGTAGCAGATTATGTACCAGGATCCTCCAAAGTGGCCCAAGTAGATGATTGGTTTCAGCAGCGACAATCAATGCTTACCCTTCTGAAAGATAATTTGGTCCAAGCACAAAATCGTATGAAGCAGCAACAAGACATGCATCATTCAGAAAGGGCATTCACTATTGGTGAGATGGTGTTCCTACGTCTTCAGCCCTACAAACAGTTGTCATTGAAGATCAAGTCTAGTCAGAAGTTGGCTCCTCGATTTTATGGTCCTTACAAAATTGTACGTCGCATTGGAGAAGTGGCATATCAATTAGAGTTGCCTCCTTCATCATGAATACATCTAATATTTCATGTCTCTTGTCTCAAGAAGGTGATCGGTCAGAAAGTACACTCTCAATCAGAATTACCAGTATTAGATGAAGAAGGGCGTATACATCTCCAACCATAAGCGATTTTACAAACCAGAACTCACACACTGAGATCTCGTCACATCCAAGAATTTCTCATCAAATGGCAGGACTTACCCGAAGAAGATGCTACATGGGAAACTGAAAGTATCTTCCAGTCATTTCCAGCTTTGAGGACAAAGCTTTCCGAGGAGGGGAGTCATGCTACATACCAAACATAGCCATCGTCGGCTATGTTTTCCGAAAGATTATTTTATATATAAATATGTTGGATTTTAATTTCATTATCATCTATCTTGCTTTATTAATTCTATTTCATATGCGTTATCGCATTTGCCTATAAGGTGAGGATCTGCCCTCCTGAAGAGACATTGATTTAATTTAGTTCATTATCTCTTATTTTGTTATATATTCCTTTCGTTATTTTGTTGCATTATTCATGGTTAATAATATTTGTATTATGTACTATATATATTATTGAATTGAATTTGATTATTATTGATGGAGAAGGGAAGTTGGTTCCCTTCATCAATATCAATATTAATGTAAACTCACATGATAATTATTCATAGGATCAAATATATGATAACTGCAATATAATATGATCAAATAATAATGTAACAGAATAATATGAGCCAACTAATATGTAAATATCAAGGCTAATAATATATCAAATAACATTCATTAATAAGTTGCAATATGAATGTAAATAGCCTGAATCATACAATATAACAAGACTTACAATATTAGTTGCTCAAATATATGAAATCTATATTACTCCTCAATTTGTTACAAATGTATCATAAAACTCTCTTACAATGATAATCACAATACTATCTATGTAGACAATATAAGATATGTAAGCTCTATTCGCAATATCTCTCTATGCCTCTCTATGAAGTAATATATAGCTATTGTAGGATGACTCTTTGGTTACTTGACTCTTCCTTTCCTTATGCCAAGTCTCATGACTCTTGGCTTCTCTACTTAACACTTGCATACACATGACTCTATCTTGTATGCACACTTGGACATGACTCTTCACATAACACATCCTAATCTAAGAATACATGTGCACACTTACATATGAGACACTTGTGCACATTTACACATATAACACTTGCACACTTATTTACATGACACTTGTGCATTTCTTGCACATTATTACATTACATAAAATATTTACTCACACTCTAATCCATGACACAACCCTAATCTAATATTTACAAGGTTGTATCAAGGAGGTATAATGGCATGTACCAAATAATGTAATATTCTCCAATAGGTATGGTGGAGGATGAGGCAACTGAATGGAAAAAGGAAGGATGAACCTAATTTAATACAATAAGGTGCAACATTTAGTGAATTATACAACGAGGAGTATCCAAACATAGAAATTTTAGAATCAAAGAAATTTAGTGAAGAGGAAGAAGCTAGCATGGAAAATCTTCATATAACTAGGATGGCCAAGTCAAAATAGAAAGCGAGAGAACAACCAGTCTCTAGAGTCCCATAATAAGATACAAATTTTCTCACCTCTTAGAAAAAAAGCCCCCATTCATCCAACACAACTATTTGAACAATTTTGCCAAGGTGGAAGATCAGAAAAGGGAAAAAGCAAAAAGTAAGATACACAACTAGGCCTAATGATTCAAAATAAATCAAAGATAAAGTCTAAAAATTATGGAAATCCCTACCAGGAGGGGTACAAGTCCCCTATCGATAATATTACATCACCCCTGTCTCACTCAGTAACCTCCCTTGATTAGGAAGAGATGCAAATACTGCAATACTCCAAGGTAGCTCCCTTTACCTCAACTCCAACTTCCCCATTTTCTAGCACCACCACACCTTCATTATTCAAACTATTATCGACCTTCTTGCCACTTTCAACTCAGGAAAAGGAAACACAAGAAACTGGAAAACTTTGACCCCCTGTCAAAGGTTCCAAAATATTCAACAATGAATAGCAAAAAATCAATTAAGAAATACAAGCTCCACTATCAAAGCAAATAGTCACCACTCAGATAGATTATCATTTAGCTCCTTAACAAAGAGCTCTACTATTTCAAAAAAGAAAGCCATAGGTATCAAAACCAAAAAAAGACATGAAAAAGAAAAATATTTACTCACACTCTAATATAGGATACAACCCTAATCTAATATTTACAAGGTTGTACCAAGGAGGTATATTGGAATGTACCAAATAATGTAATATTCTCCAATAGGCATGGTGGAGGATGAGGTAACTAAATGGAAAAATGGAGGAACCTAATTCAATACAAGAAGATATAACATTTTATGAATTATATAACGAGGAGTATCCAAATGTAGAAAGTTTAGAATCAAAGCAATCTAGTGAAGAGGAAGAATCTAGCATGGAAACTCTTCATAGAACTAGGATGGCCAAGTCAAAATAGAAAGCGAGAGAAGAACCAGTCTCTAGAGTCCCAGAAGAAGATACAAATGTTCCCACCTCTTAGGCAAAAGAAACCCTATTCATTTAACATAACAACTATTTGAACAAGATTCACCAAGGTGGAAGATCAAAAAAGGGAAAAAGTAAAAAGTAAGATACACAACTAGGCCCAATTATTCAAAATAAATCAAAGAAAAAATCTAAAAAATTATAGAAATCCCTACCAGGAGGGGTACAAGTCCCCTATCGATAATATTACATCACCCCTATCTCACTCAGTAACCTCCCCTGATTAGGAAGAGATGTAAATACTGCAATACTCCAAGGTAGCTCCCTTTACCTCAACTCCAACTTGCACATTTTCTAGCACCACCACACCTTCATTATTTAAACTATTATCGACCTTCTTACCACTTTCAACTCAGCAAAAGGAAACATAACATAACTAGGCAAATTTGACCCCCTAGAAAAGGTTCCAAAAGATTCAAAAATGTATAGCAAAAAATCAATCGAGAAATACAAGCTCAACTATCAAAGCAAATAGCCAACACTCCAATAGATTGTCATTTTGCTCCTTAACAAAGAGCCCTACTTTTTTAAAAAAGGACATGACAAAGAAAAATATTTACTCACACTCTAATCTAGGACATAAAATATTTACTCACATTCTAATGTAGGACAAAACCCTAATCTAATATTTACAAGGATGTACCAAGGAGATACATTGGCATGTACCAAATAATATAATATTCTCCAACATGCATAGTGGAGGATGAGGCAACTGAATGAAAAAGGAAGGAGAAACCTAATTCAATACAAGAAGATGCAAAATTTAGTGAATTATACAATAAGGAGTATCCAAACATAGAAAGTTTAGAATTAGAGCAATTTAGTGAAGAAGAAGAAGCTAGCATGGGAACTCTTCATAGAACTAGGATGGCCAAGTCAAAATAAAAAGTGAGAGAAGAACTAGTCTTTGAAGTCCTAGAAGAAGATACAAATGTTCCTATCTCTCAGGAAAAAAAATCCCTCTTCATCCAACACAACAACTATTTGAATAGGATTCGCTAAGGTGGAAGATTAGAAAAGGGAAAAAGCAAAAAGTCATATACACAACCAGACCCAATGATTCAAAATAAATCAAAGAAAAAATCTAAAATTTATGGAAATCCCTACCAGGAGGGGTCCAAGATTCCCCTTTCAATAATATTACATCACCCCTATCTCATTCTGTAGCCTCCCTTGATTAGAAAGAGATGCAAATAATACAGTACTCTAAGGTAGCTCCCTTTACATCAACTCCAACTTCCCCATTTTCTAGCACCACCACACCTTCATTATTCAAACTATTATCAACCTTCTTGCCACTTTCAACTCAGTAAAAGGAAACACAAAATAACTGGGCAACTTTGACCCCCTGGCAAAGGTTCCAAAATATTGAGCAATGAATAGCAAAAATTTAATCGATAAATACAGGTTCAACTATCAAAGCAAATAGCCACCACTCTTATAGATTATCATTTCACTCCTTAACAAAGAGCCCTACTATTTTAAAAAAGAAACCCACTGGTATCAAAACCTAAAAAGGACATGACAAAGCAAAATATTTACTCACACTCTAATCTAGGACATAAAATATTTACTCACACGCTAATCTAGGACACAATCCTAATCTAATATTTATAAGGTTGTATTAAGGAGGTAAATTGGCATGTACCAAATAATGTAATATTTTGCAATAGACATAGTGGAGGATGAGGTAACTAAACGGAAAAACGAAGGATAAACCTAATTCAATACAAGAGAATGCAATATTTAGTAAACTATACAATGAGTATTCAAACATAGAAAGTTTAGAATCAAAGCAATTTAGTGAAGAGGAAGAAGCTAGCATGGAAACTCTTCATAGAACTAGGATGGCCAAGTCAAAATAGAAAGTGAGAGAAGAACTAATCTCTAGAGTCCTAGTTTAAGATACAAATATTCCCATCTCTTAGAAAAAATCCCCCTATTCATCCAACACAACAACTATTTGAACAAGATTCACCAAGGTGGAAGATCGAAAAAGGGAAAAAACAAAAAGTAAGATACACAACTAGGCCCAATGATTCAAAATAAATCAAAGAAGAAATATAAAAATTATGGAAATCCCTACCAAGAGGGTTCCAAGATTATCCTATCGATAATATTACATAACCCCTATATCACTCAGTAACCTCCCCTGATTAGAAAGAGATGAAAATTCTTCAATACTCCAAGGTTGCTCTCTTTACCTCAACTCCAACTTCCTCGTTTTTTAGCACCACCACACCTTCATTATTCAAACTATTATTGACCTTCTTGCCACTTTATGTTGAGCAAGGTGCAGCAAAATAATTGCAAAAGTATTGTCATTGTTGTCAACACAGACAGATTGATGCAGTTGATGCAGTTCAGAGGTCAGTCAGATCAAGTGCAATGAATTTCAAGGAAAACAGAGGTGACCCAGATTCAAAAATTGGCAGAAAAAGACAAGGAAGAAAATTGTCGCGATATCGCGATATCGCGACAAAACAGAGGAGAGAGAATGCTCAGCAACAAAGGTGTAGCGATTTCGCTGCATGTTGAAATGAATGGCAACAAAGGTGTAGCGATTTCGTTGCATGATAAAATGAATGGCAACAAAGGTGTAGCGATTTCGCTACAAGTCCAAAATGCACAACGTGAAGGTGTAGCGATTTCGCTGCATGATAAAATGAATGGCAACAAAGGTGTAGCGATTTCGCTACAAGTCCAAAATGCACAACGTGAAGGTGTAGCGATTTTGCTACTGCATAAAGCAAAGATTGTACGAAAGCAGAGAACGTCACGATTTCGCGACATGTTCCATTTTCGTGGTTGCTGGCAAAGAAAAGTGTACGAAAGCGGAAAGCGTCACGATTTCATGACAAAGCTGAGGATGACGTCGACAAAATTGAAAATGTCACGATTTTGTGATAGAGTGCGAGGAAAGCTGCTGGAAGCCAGAAGTGTCACGATTTCACGACAAGAATGATGATGACGTCAGCAAAAGCTGAAAGTGTCACGATATCGCGACAAGGTGCAAGGAAAGCTACTAGAAGTCGAAAGCATCACGATTTCGTGACAACATTGAGGATGACGTCAGTAAAAGCTGAAAGTTTCACGATTTCATGACAAGTTGCGAGAGAAGCCTCAGGAAGCCGAAAGCGTCACGATTTCGTGACATCATTAAGGATGATGTCAGCAAATGTTCAAAGTGTCACGATTTCGCAACATGAACAGAGGGAAAGCTTTCAAAAGCCAAAATGGTCATGATTTCACGACAACAAGGGCATGAAGGGTATGGCTACAAAAAGTGTCACGATATCGCGACAGGTAACAGTTGGCAGGTAAAATCCGAAGGAGCATGCAAGGTGACACGTGTCGAAAAAGCATACAAAAAA